>JAUKVO010000003.1:0-1492494 GCA_031753515.1 Metarhizium rileyi | reverse complement strand
TTAGATTATAATGAGTATAAAATGGCAGTTGTGGTGATGGTTACTGTCACAAAAGTGTGACACGGCCACGCTACGATAATTTGTACGGAGTACTCCGTATGGAGTCGGTTACTTTAAACAAAGTGGGGCAGTGCACAACACTTTCGGACTCGACAAATAGACGTAAGCATGGCCTCTTGTCTCTCGACGTCTTTCACCGGGTAGTTCACGCCTAGCCCGACCTGCTTTCGAGTGGGAGTAGCTTACCGGCAATCCGGCAGGCCATTCCGCAGGTGCAGTTCACCAAATCAATCATCATTGTCAAGGAGAAAAGTTGCGTAGGGTAGGCGGCAAACGATGTAACTATTGGCTTACCAAGAATGCCAATGACGACGTGGCATAAAGAAGCGTCACGATGGCGAGTTTTAGGTTAACGGGCGAGCTAACTCCAGCAAATATGATCATGGGGTAGGTCACACGTGCGAGCTGGGCTATATTCCCCATGATTGTCCAACATGACACTGTCTATCCGCGTGGCAGGAAGGAAATAGAAATCGGAGTACTCCGTAGAGCAGTCAAATCGAAACAAGCCGTCGGGTTGAGTGGGTTGAAGCAGAGAGAATAACTAACTTAATGGCTGTCACTGCAGACTAATGAGTAACTACCTATGTGAGACCACCAACATGGAAGTCAATGGGTACCACAGCGACAACCGCAGGCTTCTATTTACGGCTTTCGTGGTCTTCAAACGAAACGTGTGTTTGTGAAGTTACCATGGACCTGGGAACGTCGGTGGCGACGCAGAATTACCATCGGAGGCTGAACGGTTGCTCCAGGAAACGAACGTGTGAGACCTTGGTTGGCTGCGCAGTCATGTTTTGCCCAGGGCAACAGCCACTTCCTGGTCTCATCCCTTAAATTCCAGTCTCACAAATACGGAGTACAGTCAACCCATTTCACCAGTTGACCACAACTTGATGCACCCCACAGAAGAATAGCGCTGGCACTTGTCGGGTCATGGGAGGGATGGCATCTCGATGCTGTGGGCGATTGGCAACATTATTTTTGGCAATGCTTTATTAACAAATGACAAAAACCTGGTGCTAAATCCGACAAACCACTCGGCCCAGATGGAGCATGTGGCCAGGGAATTCCCCCCCCCCCCCCCCCCCTTCAAAAGCTGCTTGGCACTCAAGCATCTCGGTACCGAGTACGCTTGGCTTAATCATGCGTCGACTTCATCCGTGCCAGTCCAAAAGTGGCCGTTGGAACCTGTTCATGTCACTACGGAGTACGGAGTAGTAGGATGAGTGTAAAGAAATTGCATGCTGTGATACTCCGTATATCGCCAGGTCTTGGCCCGCCGCAGAAGCAGCGCTGGGGTCTCCCGTCCCCATTCAAATCCCCATCGAAATGCAGGTACGAAAGGGTCGACCCATGGTTTTAGTTCCACTGGCCGGGCAAATTGATTGGATGCGCTGCGTGACGGTGCGCGATGCGACGATGACACCACGCACGATTGGAAGAACCACCAAGGCGCAATCATTGGCTACATGCCTCACGCCTCTCACGCTCTCACACTCTCTCACACACACATAGCAGCCTGTGTTGTGCATCTCCGAGTCCGATCGCACCACCTTCAATCGATCAGTTGTAGGACCGGGTCAGGAGTTCTGGCAAGTGAAAGCCAAGTGATCGAGAGGGTGAGCGAGGCTGGTTTTCCCTGGCGAGATTTCCATTTGTCGGCGTTGGCAACTGGAATGCATAGACGAATAGGTGGCATCCACTACGTTGTTGTATGCCAGGGTGGTCGTCCACCACGCCTTAGCTGGAGCCTGGTCTGGCAGCTGCAACTGCAGTGTAGCTCTCAGCTGTTCATGTTCATGTTCATGTTCATGTTCATGTTGCTGTTGCTGTAGCTCGCGGGCCAGGGCATCGTTTCAGTCAAGTCATTAACTAACTTAGTCCTTGCCAGCACTGCATCCGTCTTGTCTTTGAATGTTCTTCCTGTCTTTCCTCCCGTGCAAGTGCAAGTGCAAGTGCAAGTGCTTGTCTTCTTTTCTTCTCTCCTCTCCTAGAGTCTCTTTCTCTGCTCAGACATGCATTCTTCCTCCCCACCCGCCAGCTGTCCGTAGTGCGCTCGTAGTGCGCTCGTAGTGCCGGCAGCTGCAGCTGGCAGCTGGCAGCTGGCAGCACCACTTCGTCGTCATTTGTGCAGATGCCAGTCGCTTGTTCCAGTCTGACTTCCCGAGTTCCAGTGCCAGCCAGCCGACCATCCGTCTCCCTTGCGCCAAAGCATGTTTGGTCCAAAACACCAGCCGCTACTTGCTCAAAGTAAACATTGCATTCCAGATTCCTCGTCGGTGGGGAGAGGATTGCGCTTCCACCCACGCTTCCACTTCCACTTGACCCCAAGAAGGGCAACATTCTTGGACCCCCGTCCTGTCCTCTTATTGTATACTCGGCTAATGTGCTTCGTCTACTCCGTACTATTGCCCATTCTGCTCTTCTACCTTCCCCAACCAGACGACTCTTGTCTTTGTACTTATTTTTTTGCACTTCCTCTCCTCTCCTCCTTCCTGTCGTGTGCTTGGCCGACGTTCATCCCTCGCCCCCGTCAGATTTGATATTGGCTCCTCAGTCCCCGAATCTCTACCGCGTTGCCTTCTATCAACATTCGACCTGTATCGTCTGCAATCATTGGCACTCGGCGCAACTTGGAATACAACATCACCACTAGGGACCGGCTGAAAGATTTTCTTGTTTCTTCTTTGATAAAAAAAAAAAAATACACGGCGACGCCCCCGAATCGAAATAGCTAGCCTCCAATATTATGTGCTAATTCCTACCACATTGCCAAACACCACCATGGCGGATGCGATGGTTGCCAAGGTTCGCTCGCCCTTGGCTGAGACGACGAACCGAATGAACTCTCCGTTTCCCGTGCTGGAGCAGCAGACAAACAAACCGCGTTATGTTCAGTCCGACATGGCTCATACTCAGCACAATCAACCGGCGACGTACACGAGACCTGAAAGCCGGCAAGCAATGGCTCCCCAACCAAACATCACACTCAACACTCAGATGTCTGGTATCATACAGCATCCGTACATGCAACCAGTTGAAGAGGACAAGCGAATATCCCAAGCCTCCTATGCGTCAACCTCGAGTAGTCGCAGCAAGAGGAACTACAAGACTCATATTGGTCCCTGGCAGCTTGGACGTACCTTGGGAAAAGGTTCATCGGCCCGCGTACGCCTCTGCAGACACAACCTCACCAACCAACTGGCTGCGGTCAAGATTGTAAACAGAAGGATGGCCTACCTTGTTCAGGATAGCTCCATGGCTGCCCTGAGCAAATGGGACAGCAGTCTCCCTGACCAGATCAATGGAGAAATGCGTGTCCCTATGGCGATAGAACGCGAAGTGGCAATTCTTAAACTTATCGAACACCCAAATATTATGAAACTATACGACATATGGGAGAACCGCTCTGAGATGTAAGTTTCATTCCTTGTCACCATGTATTTCCTGTACGTGTCATTTGCTAACGTACAAACAATAGCTATCTCATTCTCGAGTACATCGACCAAGGCGATCTTTTTACCTTCATCAACTCTAGAGGACGTCTCACAGAAGAAGTATCCATGTGCTTCTTCCGACAGATGATGAGTGCCATTTCTTACTGCCATTCTTTCAATGTATGCCACCGTGATCTCAAGCCTGAGAACATTCTCATCACTGCAGACCTGCAGATTAAAATCGCAGATTTTGGTATGGCTGCGCTTCACCAAACCGCTACGCATCAGCTAGCCACCGCCTGCGGCAGTCCCCATTATGCCGCCCCAGAGCTGCTTAAGAACAAGCAGTATCGTGGAGATCGGGCTGATATTTGGAGCATGGGCGTTATTCTTTACGCAATGTTATCTGCGACCTTGCCGTTTGATGATCCCGACCTGCGCGTCATGATGGCAAAAACAAAGAAGGGTCACTACGAGATGCCCAAGTTCCTGAGTCCGGAGGCTGAGGACCTCATAAGACGAATGCTCCAAGTAAACCCTGACCGCCGAATTACGATGAAGGATATTTGGAAGCACCCCTTGGTTCAGAAATACAGGTACCTTGACGATTTTGGAGACAATACTGCCCAGCTGCCCGACACTCGCAAAGGTTTCCAATATACGCCTGTAGCTAAAGCCGACATCGACCCTCAGCTTCTACGACAGCTTCGATCCATGTGGCACATGTTTAGTGAGCATGACCTAGTGCTGAGCCTTACATGCGAAGAGTGAGTTATTTGCAGCATCAGCCTCGGCTCAACATACCTCATATGTACACAACTAACATGAGAAAATCAACCAGACCCAATGACCAGAAGGCCTTTTATTGGTTGCTTTATAACTATCGGAACAAGCAGCTGGAGGACTTCAAGCCAGAATTGGCCCACTCCATGAGCGACTACCACCATCTCAAGCCAGCTATTTGGAAGAGGCGCATCTCAACTTGTCAGTTTGAGAAACCCAGAGCAAATGGACATGGGCGTTCTATTTCGCGCTTCACGGTTATTTCTAATGCCACCGAGACCGAAAAGGACAGTTACGATCCCTACCGTGGCAGCCGCATGCTACAGCGTTGCGAGTCGCAAATCAGCCATGCAAAGATTACTGTGCATCGTGATGGCCAATTTGTTACCACAACTGCAACCGGACAAGCGACTAGGGCGCGCAGCGGCTCCAACGCCCGCCGTATGCGGGCAAACTCAACCAGAGCTTCACTTACAAGCCGACCACAGTCGTCCCGTGGATCGCTTGCTTCGCTCCGCAGCAGTCGACAAGGAACTCCCCAGATTCGAGTGCCCAGTCTCCGCCACAAGCGAGGTGTAGATTTCTCTCATATTCGCAAGCGATCTAATTCTGCCAAAAATGGGTTGCGAGTTGCCAACCACAAGACTGGGTCTGGCGTCGTTTCCGGCAACGAAACTACTCATCGGTCATCAGCACCGGAATATAGGTGCCCAAGCCCGGAGTTGGTCAGAACAGCCGATGGCACGCACCCCAAAGCAATGGGTGGTCCCCTTGATAATCAAGCTGTTAAGCAAAACGGTGCTTCCATGATGTTCCGCGAAGAACTACGAAAGTTCAGTAACAACTGCGCCAAGGATTGCGATGAAGCATTCAAGAGCTCCATTGTCGTATACGACTCGGAGTGTGACTCGTCGACTACCGAGGGTGATGGTGGGCGCCGAGAATCCAATCCGTTTTCAGTATCCATTGAGAGCCCAACGACAACCATCTCGCCAGTGACGGACGCGTCCGGTGAATCATGGCACAGTCGTCCCCTGCCTCCATTGCCAAAGGTGGTTACGAAGCGGAACCAAGCCCCCGTGTTAGACAAGGCTGGCATGCGATCGACCTCATCAGATAAGGCCCGTGGCATGGATGGCAACTCCGGAGAGGCCAGAAGAATCATTATTCTCCCCCTGCAACTTGACCGCCGAGTCGTCTCAGCTCCAGCCCACAGCCAGGCAAACAGAAAGCTTTCCACGCTACCCTCGATAAATGAGAATGCTAGACTTCATAGCGATGGCGCTCGTACTGTATCCGCTCCACCACAAAGCCCAATGCGACAGGCAAATGAGAAAAACCGTAGTATGGATTATCTTAGCAAGGTTGAACGTACCATTCGGGTTGTCAACTCCCCCACGCCGGAAAGCTCGTTCAGATCCCCGAACCCAGGCGAGACACAGACCACCAGAGATGGGTATTCCCGCCATCCTCTTCATCAGGAATTGTCGCAAAACGATGAAGAATATAATGATCACATCTATGATGTAGAGGCCGCTCCCAAGAAGAAGAAATCGTCTTGGTTCAAGCGAGTCTCCAGAGCAGAATCCAGCACGGGCTCCAGTGACAGCGGAGTACGCCGGACAAGCAGTTCCACAGACTCCAAGCAGCATCGTTCCGACGAAGAGTCTAGTGAAAATAGCAGGAAGAGAAACTTTACGTTCCCGTTCTGGAAGAGCAACAGGAGCAAGGACACTGGTATGACAATAGAAGGTAGCGATGACATCAACTCGCCTCCGAGTTCTATAGAGGCTAAATGTGATATAGGTCTAGAGGATCTACCTGAGAAGCGGCAAGTGACTCATCAGACGGTCACGCGAAAGCGAGAATCCGGAATGGTTCCATCCAAATCGGGTCGCACACGGAACATTGAAGTCAAGCAGAATTGGCTCACGCGCCTATTCCGCGTCAAGCCAGCCACTATCTATCTCTACATGACTCTGCCCAGCAAACGAGCTCGGCAGGAGATTGCAATTTTGTTGCGCGAATGGCGTCTTTATGGCATCAGAGGCATCCAGGTTGACAAGCAGCGCAATGTGGTCTTTGCCAGACTCGGAGCTAAGAACCGTAGGCGCTCCCTAGTATTCTTTGACACTGAGAAACCAAAGCTAATTGGAGTGATAGACTTGGGCCTGAGGGAAGTTGAATTTGCCGCAGAGATGATCACGGTGATTGAGCATGGCAAAAAACAACCGCTTTGCATTGTGCGATTCACGCAAGAACGCGGCGCGGCAAGCACCTTGCACCGCATAGTCAACACGATGAAGGTGATGTTCGGCAGCCGGCACCTGCTGGTTACTAATAAGAACAAGCGGAAAATGATGATTGAAACGCTTCACTTGCAAGGTGACGGGGAGAAGAGTCACCAGCAGATGTGATTAATACGACAAGATAATACCCATTGTTATCAAACCTGTAATTAAAGAAGAAGAATGCTTTACGATGGGAGTGGGTAGTTTTCAAGCCCTTCTCCCCCGCAACGAATGGAGCAAGAAGTATTCGGATATGGCGACAAACAAGGGCTTGCAAGGTTGGATTTGTGATTTCTGTGAGCTCCTGACTCTTTTGTCGGACGAATGGCAGTCCTTTTTGGTTTCCTTCTTAATAAGGTCCCGTTTTGGTTTCTAGGGAAGGCGTTTGGATTATGGATTGTACGACGGCAAAGGGTTATGGGAGTACTGGACGACATTAGGCACGTATTATTTTGTGAGTCCTTGTTTCACGGCGAGAGATTGTAACGACTACGGGAGGGCTTTTTTTCTTTATTCATGGCTGAAAAGGGGTCTGAACAGGAATGGAGTTGGTTTCTGTTTGTCCGTGTACGTAATTAGAGCTATTGGCATTGCTTCAGCTGAAATACATTCTACTTTGCCAGTCTGAATGGACAAGCTTCGGAAGCACGTGGGTGGATGCTGAAATGGACCTGATGTGGGAGCATGACAAATTGAAATCTGTGACTTGATACGGTTCATCTGCACAGTACTGAGAGGATTCAGATGCTGAAATCAT
This sequence comes from Metarhizium rileyi, assembly GCA_031753515.1. NCBI lineage: Eukaryota > Fungi > Ascomycota > Sordariomycetes > Hypocreales > Clavicipitaceae > Metarhizium > Metarhizium rileyi. The sequence continues at coordinate 1,485,163 of JAUKVO010000003.1, read as the reverse complement.
GCCGGATGCTGTATGAATGTCCACTCAATCGGGTAACTACAAGCTTAGTTGCAACTCGGAGACGAGAGATATTCACCGTGAGATATTGGTGGCGTGGTCGTCGATGTGCATGTTGCGCATGTTGTTTGCCGGGGCGTATGAGTGCAACGACGCCTCGCTTCCGTGGCATACAAGCAGTACATGACGGATTGGAGATGGTCGACTTCGAGGATCAAGTACGGAGTAGACAATCAAGGATTGGGATGAGTGCCATGAGAAGTAGGTCGAATGGATGCAAGGCGTGGCGGCGTACCTTGATACCTTAGGTAGTAGTACCTCGTCAATATGTACATACCTACCTAAGGTACCTAGGAGGTAGTCAAGACGTATGCTCCGTAGTAGGCAAGACGTAGTCAAGACCGGATAGACTCGGGACACCCCAATGCTCCGGCAAGAGGCACTGACACGACAAACCATGTTGTAGATGTAGACGTCTGGTTGCAAATTGTCGGTTGTGCCAGCTTTCATGACATGACTTGTTGTCATGTGCGGAGTACCTACATCGTACCTACTAGATAGGTACCTACCTAGGTACTCCGTATAGTACGGAATATGGAGGAGGGACTTGGAGTCTGCGTACGGAGTACGGAGTACTACTACATGAAAAAAGCAGCTGAGCGCTGTGGGGCCGGAGTGGCGCGCGAAAGAAAGGAAAGCCTCGGTTTGGCGTCGTTTTCGGCCGTGGGGAAGTTTGGGGCCCGCCGTTTGAGCTTGCAATTCCATGGTTCTGGATTGGTTCGTTGGAAGGGAGAGGGGGGGGGGAGAGGATAGAATCGTGGTTTGACGATGCCGGTGCGTCATTGGCGATGAACTTGATTTGTGGGCTGGCCGAGGTTGTAGTTGCAACGGAGGTGGGATGGGTGTCGTTGGCAACGCGGGAGGAGGGTGGTGTGGCTTTGATACGTCTCTTTGTTGATGGGGATGCAGATGGATGAAGAAGATGCCATTGGGACTCGTCGATGGAGGAAGTTGGAGAGAGACAATGTTGACTTGTTGGAGGGGTGTCTGTCTGGTTCTGGTTCTGGTCAATGGACGATTGTAGGTTGTCCGTCGGCCAGGCCCGTTGGAAGCTGCTTTGGAGGTGACGCCCGCCGCCGGCCGGTGGGTTGAGCAGCCTGTGCCGTCTGGTGCAGCGGCAGGTTCCAGTGGTTCGAGGGCGCTGGGCCGAGTACCTTAGCTTAGGTACGGAGTAACCTTCGGAGGTATGTAGCTTGGCCGGGCGGCCGATGTCCTACCCCGCGCTGGAAAAGGTATGGGCGATCGCGGAGCAGGTAGCGCGGCTTGGGGTTTGCTGGACTGCTCCCGGGTGGATGCCGGCTGCGGTACCTGCGTCTGTTGCCGGAGTACTTTGGGCATCTGCAACGCGAATCAAGTTACGGAGTAATGTGTGGCACGTCTCCACTCCATCTCGAGTTACGTACTCCGTATCTTTCTTCCCCCAAGTCTCAAGTTGCAGCCAGGCTCAGAGCTGCGATTCCGAGCAAGTCGCAGCTCGGCCACCATGCCCATGCCGCCAGAGGACTCACCAGTCCCCCATCCTGTCTTGTCTTCTATCTCCGTTCACCCGAGCGCAAACCGATGGTGGCCGAAAAACGGGGTCGAGGCGGCGGGTGCCACGATGATGCCAGCTTCGATCATCAGAGCTGGTTGCTCGCCTCCGTGTATGTTGTGTACTGTTATGCACCAGAGCCGAAACGCGAGTGGGATGGTCTGAATAGAATAAAGTCAGAGCCGTGGTACAATCAGTCTCTGCCCCCTCGCCTCCCCCCTGATTGACGCAGTCCTCTCTCGCGTCCTGGATAAGATACCGACTTTGTCTGCCCTTTCAAAGGGGTTTGTCACGATTTCCCGTCAGTCATCACCAGCATCCGGCCCCCGTCACACCACAACGGTCGGCACAATTGACTGCGCGCTGCTTCCTCAACGAGGTGGGTTCTTCCTACGGCTTGCTGCTCGGGTATGGAAAGTTGGGGAACCGCTTCCGCTTCCAGCTCTCGGTCGTTGACACGTGAAAGCCTCGCAGATCCGCCTCCAAGAGTCCAAGACAAGCTGTGACGAGCCGTGAGCCCGGCAATCATCTCCCGCCCGACACACGTCTTTTTTCCCCCATCCAATCCTACCCTTTAAATAAAATAAAAAACGGACTCGTTACCTAGGGCATCTTTTCTTCTTCTGAAACGAATTCGCGGGAAAGGCTGTCCGTCTACTGTTCCCCTTCTCCGCTGAGCCGGCTTCAACTCCCCTCCCCTCCTTCGGCTACCATTTCTCCCCCAAACCACACACATACATACACCCACGAGAAAAACGTCTACAATGGCTGCCACCGACACCATCCTCCAGGGCGTCTCTGTCAACGGCAAGGTCGACGAGACGCACCGCAAGATCCTGACTCCCCAGGCGCTCGCCTTCCTGGCCCTCCTGCACCGCTCCTTCAACGGCACCCGCAAGCAGCTGCTGGAACGTCGCAAGATCCGCCAGGCCGAGATTGACCGCGGCGTCTTGCCTGACTTCCTGCCCGAGACGAAGCACATTCGCGAGAATGCAACTTGGAAGGGAGCGCCGCCTGCTCCCGGCCTGGTTGATCGCCGTGTGGAGATCACGGGACCTACCGACCGGAAGATGGTTGTGAATGCCTTGAATGCGGATGTGTATACTTATATGGCTGATTTTGAGGGTGAGTTTCCTTCTTTGACCTTTCTTGTTCTAATGTCTCTCCCGTTTCAGACGTCTCGTTGTGCCCATGGCTCCATTGTTGCCGTGTCTGCTTGCGTGCGCCTTTCACATCGTGTTTGCCGAGCATGTCGGGAACCGCGAGCCGGACGTTGATCACTGATGCCGAGATGTCTTACACACCAGCAGACACCAGCAGACACCAGCGTAACGGGACAGATGTGCTGACATGACGTCAACCCCCCAGACTCCAGCGCCCCTACCTGGGAGAACATGATCAACGGCCAGGTGAACCTGTACGATGCCAACCGCCGCCAGGTTGACTTCAAGCAGGGCCAGAAGGAGTACAAGCTCCGGACGGACAAGAGACTACCGACGCTCATCGTGCGCCCGCGAGGCTGGCACCTGGACGAGAAGCACGTCACCGTCGACGGCGAGCCCATCTCGGGCGGCCTGTTCGACTTCGGCCTCTACTTCTACCACAACGCCGTCGAGCTGCAGCGCCGCGGCTACGGCCCCTACTTCTACCTCCCCAAGATGGAGAGCCACCTCGAGGCCCGGCTGTGGAACGACGCCTTCAACCTTGCCCAGGACTACATCGGCATCCCGCGCGGCACCATCCGCGGCACCGTGCTCATCGAGACCATCCTCGCCGCCTTCGAGATGGACGAGATCATCTACGAGCTGCGCGACCACAGCTCCGGGCTCAACTGCGGCCGCTGGGACTACATCTTCAGCACCATCAAGAAGTTCCGCCAGAACCCCAACTTCGTCCTGCCCGACCGCTCGTGCGTCACCATGACCGTGCCCTTCATGGACGCCTACGTCAAGCTGCTCATCCAGACCTGCCACAAGCGCGGCGTCCACGCCATGGGCGGCATGGCGGCCCAGATCCCCATCAAGGACGACAAGAAGGCCAACGACCAGGCCATGGAGAACGTCCGCGCCGACAAGCTGCGCGAGGTCCGCGCCGGTCACGACGGCACCTGGGTCGCCCACCCGGCCCTGGCCTCCATCGCCACCGACATCTTCAACAAGCACATGCCCACCCCCAACCAGCTGTTTGTGCGCCGCGAGGACGTCCAGGTCGGCCAGAACGACCTGCTCAACATGAACGTGCCCGGGAGCATCACCGAGGAGGGCATCCGCAAGAACCTCAACATCGGCCTGGGATACATGGAAGCCTGGATCCGCGGCGTCGGATGCGTCCCCATCAACTACCTGATGTAAGTTCCGGCGTCCCAGCTCCCGTTCCGACGCAAGCAAACCCACCACGGCCGGCCGTCGTCCATTTCACATGGCTAATAAGTTAACGCGCGACACACACAGGGAGGACGCCGCCACCGCCGAGGTCTCCCGTTCCCAACTCTGGCAGTGGGTGAAGCACGGCGTGTCAACCGCCCAAGGCAAGCGCGTCGACAAGGCCTACGCCCTCAAACTGCTCAAGGAACAGGCCGACCAGCTGGCCGCAAAGGCCGGCAAAGGCAACAAGTATCACCTTGCTGCGCAGTATTTCGCCGGCCAGATCACCGGTGAAGACTACGCCGACTTCCTGACAACGTACGTGGTTACCCTGTTTCGCTCGTGGCTTTTTTTTTTTTTTTGAATCCTGCAGAGTGCAGAGTCCCTCGTAGACACCCTCCTTTCAATACTTGCAAACACGCATAGCAAACTATTCGCCGAGAATCACGGCCGCTCTGCCGCTCTGCGCATCCCGCCGTTGGTCGCCTTTCACTGGGGTGAGGCTAATTTGATGAAATAGGTTGCTCTACAATGAGATCACGCAGGTTGGTGCCCCCAGTCCTGCCTCTAAACTGTAGGGGGGGGGAAAGACCGGTGGGATGGGGAAGTATGTTCGTCTAGAGAAAGGAGGAGATTGTATGTATTCTCGTTTTACTTGTGAAGAAGAGCCATTTCATCGTCTTTACCGCTATTCGCGTGAACACTTGCCAGCTTGGACGACGTGCATGTTTTGCTTCTAGGATGCCCCGTGTGTCTGTTGTTGTTGCTTCTCGATTCTTGACGCCGCGGACCGGGACGCTCGTGTCATGTGCCGCTCTATTTTGATCGCCGGGACCCTGGGAGGAACAATGCGGACTCATCTTGTATTTATTCATGCGTACACAATTCAAGTGAATCTTGGACTTGGGCCGTGGTAATTCTATGTCGAGGAGGCATCGTTGTTCCACCTCTTCCATCTGATTCCACCTACCCTAGGCGTGATGTCGTGCAGTGAGAGCGAGACCGCCCGAGTAGCATGTGACCCGTCATCGGAAACCCCTGGCGAGCATCAAAAAGTCAAAATCCGATGTGATTTTCTGAATCCAGCCATCTCATGGAATCCGTTTAGACCGGAAAAAACATCCTCGCCCCGCATCTGCCTCGGTTGTTGTTGAGATAGGAGGCGAACCTGTCCCCCATGACCAAGTTCATCATCACCCCCGTGCGTGGTTGCTTCTGGGAAACGATGTATGGGACGGCCGACGAACCAAGCTGTTTTCTCTCCTCGGCGAGCGTCCCGGTTTCTTGCACTGACTCGCTCGACCTTCGTCTGATGATATCAGGCCCAGTTTGAACGGGGGAGGCGCAGCGGCCCCAGAAGTTGTTCGGCCGTGTTAACTCGTTTCAACGAACTTGGCTGTTCCCCGCCCGCTGGACGCTGGACGCTGGGATGCTGGACGCTATCTAGCCGTCCTTGAAACAGATGGTTTCGTCTACATCGCCCGAGGTTCTAGTTAGTGTCAAGAAGCAAGCTCTGAACCGGTGGTCGGTTGGGGAAAACACCCGCTTTCGACTTCGCCCCAGCGACTGGGAATACTAGTCCCGTGAACCCAATTTTCCTTCTTGATCCGGTTGCCATGTAACTATGTAGTTAACTAGTTACTCCGTACTCCGTAACTTCCTTTCCATTTCCCGAATCGAGATCTCTGTGCTCGGTGCCGGAGAAGCATGCATGTTACGGAGTACTGTGCTGGCGATGCTACCGGGAGGAATTGGATAGACACCCTCTTGATCCGAGAACTGGATTGGTTGACTGGCGCTCGGCTCTTGGATGCGAGTCGTGACAGCCTCCATCTGGATTCATTGAACCATCCTGCCCTCCACCAGCCACGAACCAACCACAGCACTCAGCACGCGAGAACTTGTGAGGCTGGCGCTGTCTATCGAGACCCTGTGTCGACTACCTCACACCCTCCCCTCTTCTTTTCGAGCTCAAGCGTAAGGAGTACTCCGTACCTCCATGCCCAGCACGCCCTCCCACCAACTTGCCAGGGACAACAAGCTTTGGCTACCAACTCTGATTGACAGGTCGGTGGCTGCGGCGCCGTCGCACGCCTCGCCCGTTGCGCTGCGGCCTGGACAGTTGCGCAGGCAAACTAAAGAAAGCCTCCAACAATGCCAAGATTGTAGGCCACGAGTCCCTCCGCGAAAAATCCATGCGTGTCTTACACGTTTTGATGCTCCCCACCAAGCAAGATCCGTTGTAGTTAGTTATGTCCTTGCTTGTGTCTCGCGGATGAGGCGGAACCGAAAAGGAAATCTGGTGAGAGCCACTGTGATGGCATAATACTCCGGGTTGTCTGCATGGCTGAGTCATTAATAGTACGGAGTGCCAACAGCAGAGTACGAGGCTCAACAACAAAACTGCCCGACAGAGCAGTTCTTCCTGTGGCATTCAGTTCAGAGTAAACTCGGTTCATTTTACTAGGCTGCCCTCGACTCTCATCCATTTCACTTCACGAGGTTTTTGAGCGACTCACCCCTCCCTTCCTATCTCGTCAAGGATATTGAACTTTCTCAAAGAACAATAGCAAACACAGCATGACCACGTAGACCGTACCAAAGAGTTGTTGTTGTTTCTGTGGCATTTGTCGTACCGGAATCTCGCGTGGCACTCTGCGTAAAGGACAGGCTTGCCATCAGCCACATCCAGCTACCCCTACTCAAGCTACCAGTAGATGAAGGGACTGGTGAGATCAAAGCCGGTCTGGGCCATGATCGAGCCCGTGTGGGTGTGATAATCGACCCCGATGCCCATAAAGACAGAATCGCACACCGTTTACACTTTTCCGCAGACGCCCCCTAACCAGTTTACTGGGAAGTGGCTGTCCCGTCACCAGAGCCATGGTGAGCATCCCTTACCACGAAAAGGCGGGTTAATTGCGCGGGAACACGCCCGTCCAAATTACTCTCCAGTTGGGCTAAATGCTGTCTGTCCTGTGTGGGCCATGAAGTACGAATGAGCTCAACAACTACGGAGTAACTACTCCCTAGTTATCAGAGGTCTGCAGTCTTGAGCTTCTGTCTTCACTACCAATGCTTTGCGTGTCGGTCGGTAACGTATTCCGTAGTCAGGAGGCGATCATCATTTCGTCCTCTGGTTGGAAATTCCCTTGATCCACCTAAACTCTCCAAGCCAGCCTTCTCGCACTGCATGTCTCATCTGAGTACGGAGTAAGGAGTTGCCTTTCTTGATGAATCGGAGTAGGACTACGGAGTACGGAGTACGTTCTCCGTACAAAGCTCCAGAACAGGTGGGACGGCTTGAATTTTCCTAGGCATGCCGTGCGGCGATCTTTGCTTTTAGTTTTCTTTGATCTCGGGGGCGTTTATATGGTACCCCGTACTCCGTACTCCGTACTGTAAACGAAGACCTACATCTTGCAATCACTTCAGCTTTTGCCCCCAAAGAAGCCAAGACGCTACTCCACGTGTCCCACAGTGAACCTGGGTTCTTAGTTCTAAGACGGCGCCCGTTGCACACGCGAGAGGCCTGGCGGACATTGTTGCGATTCTGGGGTAACTCATGGGGAAGTATCTGCAGTAAACACCAGTGTTTGTTGGATAACATAACATAGTTACCTAGCATGAGCAACCTGAAGTACATAGATAGGTACTTCGGAACGGCTGGGATACAAAAACACCTAGGCGCCATCCATGTCTGTCTTCAGGTGAAATCTTGTACTCCGTACTCCGTACAACGTAGCGGAACTAGACCAGCCAACGTCGTCATGCAGAGCTTCCCCTAACTAAGTCGCAGCTTGATGCCGGCGATATAGCCGGTGGGTTTCGACGGGGCCAAAACGACGCTGACATGAGATGAGCCATGGGGTGGCGGTCCGTGAGGAGGGAGAGCATCTTGGTTACTTGCCCGACGTTGCACTGCATGTATGCCAAACAGGGGGGGGCTTTTAACTTACGTTCCTTGCGCACTTGAAGACGAACAAGCACGGCCACGGAGGGGGGCGGGGTGGTGATAAACCACATGCACTAGAGATGCATGCACAGCGCAGAAGCTGGTCCCGAGGGAACGGGATGGCAGTTCACCGTTTCTCCTTGCTCTCTTTCAATACCGCTCTGTTTGTCCAACATAAAAGTTGTTGAACCATGGGGCAGAGAACCATGGGGCAGAGAGGATCAACACTTGATATGCGACCAGTTCCACATTGGCGCCATTCCGCGGCCTTTGCTGAATCGCCTGTCCTGGTCTGTCTCGCGCTAAAGCTTGGCCGATTAGAGGAGAAGGTCTAGCTAGTAGTCCACTGGGCCGCCAAGGGCCAAGGAGGTCGGTCTTTGATGAGATAGCCCTAGAGGGTCATGACCGGGGCTTGGTGGGCTTTCTATCTGGGAAGAAAGTCACGGCGGTGCAGGTCAGTCGAATTGCAACACAGCCATCAATTCTCATTCTCTGGGGGCGCGTCCCTGACTGATATTGACTACTTCCATTGGGTACCACGGATGAAAGCCAGTCAGTCGTCAGACCTTGTCGGACCGGGGTCGCTAGTTTGGAACGAGGCTAAAGTGTCGACATGCAGCAAAGTACGTCCGGAGTACTCCGTACGGAGTACGGAATATTGAACCTAGAAACGAAGGAGGTGTGAAAGACAAGCATCATCCTTGTTTTACATGGTGAGGAACATGGGCTCACCGAATCAAGCGCGTATTGTTAAAGCTCCCGCGCCTGTCACGCGGAGACAGTCAACAATGATACACGACTAAACGAAAGCAAGAACTGGCAACCTTTCCAAGAGCTTTCTTATTTTGTGAAATCATGTCAATCCGGCCGTGTGCCGGCTCCCTAGTCAACTTGGCACGTACTCCGTAACAGTCGCTGATCGAGTCACATCGAATTGCATACGAACTGCATCACGGGAGTATTTCTGACACAGTCTTCTTTTGCTTTTCCCGTGGACGAGCCCAGCCCAGGGGAGCGGCAAGGCAATGGAGTGTACCAAAAACATGTTGACGAGGATGAACCGAGGTGCATATCGTACTTGGTCCGTACCTGGAAGAGGCAATGCTGGCACTTCTATGACTGACGAGCCCATGGCGACATTTCGCGTAAGGATGCTGGTGGCCGAATTCCATTGAGTAAGACAGGGAACGGGCTCGTAGAAATCGTCATGGTTGGGTAAACCAACCGTCAACGTCAAAGTGACTTGTCCAGGAATGGAGAAACCAAGCGCTGTCCCGAAGCCTGATGCCAAGACCAATCCACGGAGGGACGGAAGAGGGGAAGCGACTAGAGGAGCTGGGATCGTATCGTCGATGGCATGATGAGGGTCAAGGGCTGACGGCCAAACGTTCCGAAACTTTGCGTACTGAATGTCGAATGGAGCACGGCCTCATCATAGCCATGCATGGGTTACCAATGATCGGGGGTTCGGTACCTTAGTAAGTAGATTGTATGTACGCGCGTAAAGTCTCAAAGTTGGCAAGAGCGCACCTGCTTTCATTCAGGCCTGCCCCCCTCAGTAATCAAGCGAGTGCTCAAGTGCTCAGATGCTCAAGAGATCAAGTAGTAATGCTCCTAGTACATTGGGTACCTACTAAGATACCTTGTGTACAGGTGCCTAGGCAAGTACGGAGTACTTGCGCAGTACCGGTCAACCTACCTACCTAGGTACCTAGGTACCTACCTACCTACCTAGGTACGTACTAGGTAGGTACCTAGCCAGGCATCTGAGTACGGAATACTTGAGACCTTGGTAGGCAAAATACTAATGCATGTACAAGCACAAGCCTGCCATGGATGCTCTGTGCAGTCTACCTTAGTCCCTGTTCCATAATGGTTTCCAATGCCGCACCATTCAAAAGTTGAGCCGTGCTCTGAAAAGAGATGGCTTTGGAATGGGATCAGCATAGCTGGGATTAGCATAACTGGAGCGGCAACATTGCGATAAACCATTTTGGTATTGCGCAAAAGGCATAAAGAAAGAGAGAAAGAGACAGCCCGAAGCAGACCCAGTTCAACGGATAAGTCATGACGCACGGTGATGTTGGCCATAATCTCTACGGAGTACGGAGTAGACGAAGGTGCTCGAGCACAGGACACACATACCTAGGTACTTGTCGAGAGGAGAAAGCTCGCAGTGAAAAGTGGACGATGGAGTGGTTCGAGTAAGTCCATGGCTGCAGCCTGTGCACTCGAGAGCTCGCTCTACACGTCGCGAGTGGGGCTGCTTGCTTTTGACAACCCAAGGGCCAATAGCCAGGCGTCCAATGGACCTCTTCAGCCGCAGCAAGGACAGGGTGTGTGACGCGGGTCGGTTACGGACTTTAGGCCTGCGTCTACTCCGTAGTCTAAGTTTGGCTGCATTCTGAAGGTCGAAAGCATCGCATACTGTATGTACTCCGTACGTCCGGCACCAAGGCACTGTGTATTCCCTACCGCAGTCGTCGAATGCAGTCTGATGCTTCGTTGCCTTCGCCAATCAGATGTATTGCTAGGTAGTTAAATGTCCCCACATCCCTACGGCGACTGCAAAAGCGACATCTTCCTGGCTTGGCTGTTCAAGCCAAACACTCAATTTACTAACCTACTTAGGTACTTTTATGCATTCATTCTGCCTTTCTGTTTGCCCGTGCACTTTAAAAATGGCAATCAAATACTCAATTGAGGACCCGGATACCGCTGCCGCTCCTATATTCGCGACAGGAGTCTTATAGACTTTGTTCTGAGTGAAAGAACTCGAGCCCCGGCTGCTTCCACTGACCAGGTGCATGTACCTGCATGTACTCCGTGCACCTTCCTGTGCGCATACCTCGATAATTCTATCCTGCTCCCCGCTAGCTGCACACGCCGCCCCATACCTACCTAGGTAGGTAGGTAGGTAGGTACCTTAGGTGCCTAGTAGCTTAGTACCTTAGTACTAGTAAGTAACTCCGCACGAAGTACTCCGTACTCCGTACCTTCTTCGCAGAGCACCTGCCTATGCCTAAGCTGCCTTTCTGTGCCCTTGAGCAAATTGAAGTGATTTGGGCACCCTGGAATCCTGGAATCGCTCTGCCCATCTCCGCTGCTGTATGTTCTCCGTACTATCTTGAATGTTCTCGACCCAGCTCGTTTGAACCTTGACACCTTAGTTCGAATTGTGAAGCGTCAGCGGTCTCGCTCTGTCAAGCGTCGTCTGCACTATTTGCACCACTTCCAGCTCCATCTGTAGCTGGTTTCTACGCGCTCCGATTCCAAGTTTAATAGCCAACTATGTTGCCAGGCTGAGCCGTTAGCTGGTTCTCGACGCTGTCCGCCAACCCAGCACCCTCGCGGTTTCTGGTGCCTAACGTTATTGCTTTCAAGGTGAGGTATCCGTACTGAGAGGCTTGTATGCTCATTTCGCGCAGGCGCAGGATACCCTGGTTTCTTTGGCGCTGTCATCCCCAGCCTATCGGCAGGTCCTCCATCATTCGCGGACGAGCCATCTTTGTGGCTTGCTGCCCATAATACGGAGTACGCCTAAAACAATCTCCCGGATCCTCCTCTGCGCCATGGTGCTCTGTCAGTTGCTTGGCTTTACCCGTGGCGGCTGGTCTCCCGAAGCCCCAACATAAGCGGGCATACAAGGATTCGCTGTTCACTTTGCGCTCATATCTTGTCTTTGTCCATAAGGATGGACGACAAAGCCATGTGTCTCAGAAAGAAGGACAAGCAGAGAAAAATGAGCAAAAGGCAAGACAGCAACCAGACAGATGCGGTGCTCCAGCAAACTTGGCGATTCCGGAATGACAACTCTGCGAGCAAACGACATCCAAACTTCGAAACCTTGCGAACCATAATCATTGTCTCCACCAGACAGAGCTTCGCCAAATGGCCGGCTTCGTTCACGCAGCATCAAGTTGCGTCCCACCCCTCCAGTTTGGACCAAGATTATTTGAGTTTGCGCCACCTCGAACCGTTCCAACTTGCACGATGGTACCACTACGTACTTACTAGTACTGTTCGGGACAGTTCTATCACGACACTACACCACACCGCACCACACCACACCACAACAATAGATTGCGATCCAGTGACGAAAGATACTTTGCTTGCCTGTATCACTTTCTAGCTCATGGACGCCTACTGTAACATGGCTATCAGTTGAAGTTCATCCTTTTGTCACCCGAACATCTCGTTGCCCGCTGTCTTTGAACAAAGCCGCTAAAATTCGTCTGGGGACATAGTATCTACCATAAAAGGACGACCGCTCGTGTGCTGATTCATCTAAATCAACAAGAGGCACGTGTTTGCATATAACCAATCTCGAGAAACCTCCCTCGTGAGCCGTCGTACTGCTTTAGCCGTCTGTGGTTCAGCCTACCCTTACAAACAGAGAATGAGGCGTGTACACTGGAATGTCTTCTCTTTCGCCCGCGCCTTTCTTCCTTCTCAGGGTCTCGGAATTTCAAGACATAAACGCTTGGACGGCCATACTTACCTTTGTCTTCTTTGACCCCTATAAAAGTGTGCACAAAGCTTCTTGCCTGAAATAAGGATGCAGCTGCGCGGTTGTCGCTATCCCCTCCAGTCTAACTTGGCGTCACGGGAGAGGCGGCACTGAGGCGTACATTGTCAACAGGCTCAACCTGGCGGAAAATACCGTCCTAGGCCAGCCACCGTCGCAAGCTCGTTGCTTCAATCCTGGGGATTACTTTGCGGCGCGCATGTGTACCCTAGCTTGTCTTTGGACTCTATGTCCAAACCGCATTCGCTTCAAGTGGCTGTCCATGGGCCTTGTGGCTACACCGATCAACTCTGTGGGGACGGCAACGAGCTGTGAAGCTTGTGGTATGTCGTTTTGTTTCCTACTTTCCTTTACTTCGTTGCCGATCTTGCCATTCTGACACCGGTCTTTGGTGGTCTGGATTTCTCCCGAGCGCTGGCATGCCACCGGCATAATTTACCAAGTTGAGCATCTCTCTTCTGACTGACCTAGAAAATGCCGGCTTTGGCAAAGATCAGATCGTGATCTCCTGGGAATGAACAAAGCAGTTGATAAGTGCTCAGCGCTAAGTGTTACATGTCAACTGCACAGTTCTCATAAAGTCAACCTCGAAACGAAGGCCTGCGAACCTTCTTGTGCGCGATTTCGTGGTTAGAAAGAACAGGCCCCTGTACGTCTCTAACTTGGGTGTGCACACACATTAGTGACCTGCAGAATGCCTTATTTGAAATCACGATACCTGTACGGAGTACGTAGTCTTGGGCAAACGACGAGAACCGGCATAATAATTGGCCCAGTTCGAGGATATTTGTCTGGCCTCTGTACCTCTGGTCTTACGGGAGGAATGCTGTGCAAATTGACGCCGCGGATGCTATCGTTGCTACCAAGACATGCATGAAACCACTGGCTTGAAGACGGCATGACCAAGGGTTCATCCATTGGGGACCGCGTCCCCTCTAAAAATTTGTATAAGGCGCAAAATCCAACATACTGCGAGCTATGATCTGCACATTCACTGGGCAGCTTGAGGACTTACACACTTGCCGCGGTTTCGGGATGTGCATGGCGGAACGTCTCTGTGCCGTACCATGTACCAAGAGAAACGTATGGAGTACACCTTCTTTATTACTGAAAGCACAAACTGCGTGCTCTGGTCAAGCCCTCGTGGTTGTGTGAGTGGCGACATGGAGACCAACGTCCTTGGGAAAAGGGGGGGGGACGCTGAGGATATGGGACGGGACCATCATCATGATACTAGCAAAACACGCTAGATGACTGGCGCCATTGACAGAGACCAGGACTCAAGGAGTCGAACACGTCTATTCTCCACCAAGTCTCTTTGGATAAAAGACGCATCCCAAACTAGGATCCACTGCGACAATATGTGCACTGGCGGAGGGAACTTGGAGAGGGGGTACGGAGTAGTCGCTCATCTACGAATACCTTTTTCTCCTGCACAAGACGACATGGATAACGCCCGAGATGTGTGTGAGTGGAGCCACAACACCAATAAGTTTTGAGATGCCATGAGTGGACGATTCTGATATTCACGAGTCTCTAGTTCATTTCACGTACCCAAGAACTTGACGGGATTGCTTGATGCTTGTGCCTCGTGCTCATTTTTCGAGGTCTCCCGATGACATACTCTTTTGCCAACAGGTCCGACATTCTCAACCTTGCCAGGCTCTTTGAGACCGAGGAGACGACTCTGGGACAGGGAACACACCAGGGTGGTAAGCTTTATGACAATGTCACGGCCTGATTTAAGCCATATTCCTAGACCCAAATACCATGTATATCGACGAAGGAAGTCTTGAAGGAGCAATTACACTGTTCACGACTCAGCGTATAACACCTTTGAAGCTCGAAACTTCCAAAAAGGCGAACCTCCATCATGTCAATCTCTCCGCCTCCTCAATCTGGGTACAGCTGAGTCACACTTCCCTGGAATTCCTACGACCATGGCCGAGGAGTTCTATTGCCCCGCAACTATGATAGTCAAGTGGCCAAAGGGATGAAGTTTGCCACGCACTCATCGCACATATACTTTGTATTTCTAAGCATGGGGTCTGGGTTTCTGTCTAGAGTCAGACCTCGGCTGGGAATGCCGCGTAGCTGCTGGATTACGAGTTGACAGAATCATACACGCCTTAGCATGGTGATATATATTGGGCCGTACAGAGCATTGTTCGAAGTTTATAGAAAGGATACCTTCGCCTTGTCACCAAGCTTATGGCTCTGCGAGTTGTACTTGTGGGACGAAATCGGGTCGTTTCTCTCCGATTGCATGTTCACTAGACCAGTCTTCCCTTCTCTCTGGCTTCTTGACCTCCCATCTCTCATATAGGGACTTGGTCATTGATATTTCCCCCATCTCCGGGAAACGTCCTCAATAACTATTAATGTCTAGGAAAAGATGTTGTGTAGTAGAGGTGGCAAAAACCGGGAGTATTCTATACTCAATTAGGAATAATGCTTTCCATTGAGGTGTATGACACGGAAGACCAGGCATTGAGGAGCAATCCCTCGGTTTCCTAGCTTTATTAGCCTGAGCAGTCGGACTGAGTACTTGGGATGTCTTATGCGTCCCCAGCTGCGCTGGCCCTCGAGGTTTCCCGACGGCGGGTATTTTGTTCTCTTGATTGGTATTCAGTTGACTGCCAGCATCAAAGACGGCTTCTTGTTCAGTCATGAATCACTGACTAACTGGCTGGCTGGCTAGCTTGGTATCTCGCACCACTGGTAGTCGCTCAGTGTATGGAGTGGCTGGACCGTGCAGCAGCAGCAGCAGCCGATTGATTTCTCGGAGCCTTTCAGCCCAGGTGTTGCACCGCACACGCCATCAGGTGTCACCGGTGGCGTTGGAGGTGTGCAATGGTTTTGTAGGCTTCCGGGATTGGCACCGGCGGACGGCTTACCGCCTTGGACGAGCTCAACCATGTAACGGAGCGGTTAACGTACGGAGTACCTCACTCCGGGACCAGAGACGCGGCTCGACGACTTGTTCCACAAGCAACGGGGACGGGTCTTAGTACTCCGTATGCGTGACAGAATCTCGTCCTGGCCGGCACCGTCTGGGTGACCGAATGGCGATGAGGGCAGCCTGAAAACAAGGACATGAAAAGTATAACCGGCTCACTACTTTTGGCAAGCTCGAAGGGAATTGCAGGTGGTCTCAACGTACGACCCTGTGTCAAAATAAGCCTCGGGTGGCCCACGCCAGTCAAGTCGCCGGAGAACAGACAGGAAGACTTTGTCATACACACATACACAGTCCAAGCGAGACAAAGCGAGATGCATATGAGGGACGAGTGAGTGAATGAATAGCATTGTTTATGAAAGAGCAATGGGCGCCAGGGATTCGGCGCGCAAACATTCCTCTCCCGCCTTCCAGTTCGCTTTGGCATCTCAGGTCTCATATCATTTCCACACGGTATTGTTGGTATTGTACAGCATCATATCCATCCTTTTCTCCCCGGCTCCGGGGTGCAGGAAGACAGCCTGAGTTGCTGATACCGAGAACTCCATACAGAGTACCATGATGCCAAAGGCAGCAACAACGTTACGGAGGAACTGGGCTGCCAGAGATCCAAGAGGCCAGGCCAGGAATAGCAGCACTTATCAGTATCCATTCCATCCAGCCAGCAAGTCCCCTGCCGGGGTCCACCGAACTACATGTAGTTACGGAGCACTCCGTAAGGTTGAGCTGTCTGTCTGGGAAGCAACCAGTTGGTCTCTGGCCAAAGCTTTCAGTCAGCGACATTTGACAACACGGTTGATGCACTACTGGAGGGAGTACGGAGTACTTGTACGGGCTGGGCTGGGCTGGGAAAATCGGAACCCGACAGACCTCCTCAGGATATTTGTACTCTGTACGGGGTATAGAGCCGGGACTCTGCCTCACACATATCCACATAGTGTGCTGTAGTGTGCTATGTTAGTTATTTACTCCCTTTGTTCACGCCGCCAAGGTGTAGGAGGTACTAACTACTGTCCGAGAGACTATCTTATTCGTTGTGGTGGTTGACTTTGGTCCCGGCTTAGACAGTCACAGCTGCAAATGCAGACGCAGACGTGCATGCAAGAGCGAACAAGATTGACGGGTTTGAAACGACAACTCGCAGTACGTACAGATACCAGGCGTGAATGTCCAAGGAGACGGCAGGCAGTGAGTATCTAGTCGTCGTTGTCGTCGCCGCAGCCGTACTCGGTACAGACCAATACATGACTAACATATCTTCATACATAGTTACATACATACAGACAGACAAGACAGACAAATGAACGAACGAAGAGACGAAAAGACATAACCGACTGTATGTGCGTGCGTAGGCACGCATGCGAGCTATGTGCAATGCCTGCCTGATTGCACACTCATACTCCTGTACACTCTCAGGTCTTTCTGGTCAATCTCTCGAGACTTGACGTTCTCCCAGGTCCAGTCCTTGCCTCCACCCCCCCTTTTGCTCAGGACCAAGTCCACGAGTCCACTCTGTCGCACGCCCCGGCCTGTCCGTCGTCGTCTCTGGGTCGCCTCTGGCTCGTCCTGTTCAGCCCTTCCGAGCTAGTAGCAGTAGTCTCACTGTCTCGTGGTTTGCTCGACGTTCTGGACAATTGAGAGTGCGACCCTGGGGGTGTTCCGGCGGCCTGTACGGAGTAGCTGTCTGGGACTTTGGCATGCCGTCGCAGCCCATGTTCTGTTCTGGTTCAAAGACACCAATAAGCAAACGACACACCCCGGGCCACGGGGATAGTCAGTCTCTGCCTATCTAGTAACTTACCCAGCAGGTACGGAGAACGGAGAACGGAGTAGTTTTCTGTCAATCGATCTACGGGAGCTTGTCGTGTGTACCACACGGCTTCTGTGGCAGGGGTTTGGCAAAGGGGAGACAGAGGACGAGACGAGCGAGGGAACGAGGGACAAGGGTAAGATAGGGATGAAGTACGGAGTACTCCGTTGATGCGTCGCTTTGGAACCGGGCATCTCTGGCACCTTCAGCTACTAGGAGCAAGGGCGAGCAGAGATATATGTCCATTGTGTGTAACTTTCATTTTCTGCATAGTCCATAAGTTACTCGGTGTCGTCTGTGACTGCCTAGTGGCCTCTCTCTCTCCTCCTACCATTCCTCTTTTTTTTTGGGTGGGTTCCTCTTTCGCTGTGACTCGATCAAGGCAGACTAAACTTGACATCGAGGCGCTGTGCACGTCTGAATTATCCTTCCTCTCGATCTAGAATTTACTGCTGCTGCTGCTGCTGCTACGACTACTACGAACTATTTGCGGTCACGCCCATCCGTGGTGTCCAAAGACGAGACAGACAGCAGACGGGAGAAAACCTTAAAAACAGTTTCCAGCATTCAGAATCCAGAATCCAGACTCCAGCATCCCACCCACATCCGGTCCAGGACACTCCCAGAGAGCCGCACATCCGGCCGAGAGAAGGGCAATTCTTGACCGAAGCCTAGGGGAAACGCAATCCGACGACGGAAGATACTTTGGGCTTGCGCAAAGTGTCCCGTGATAGTAGTTCGACGGACGTGTTGGAAGATACCCGATTCAGCCGACTCATACACACGCGGCTTAGCCGGACTCGACGTCGAGTTGGCGCGACCGGTTCACCAGCAAGGGCAGCTGTCGTTGACTTTGTCGTTGTAAAAAAAAAAAGAAAACAGTTGGGCAGTCTTCGCCAGCGGCCGGTTCCAATTCTCGGGATTTCGATTCCAATCTGGAACATTGGATATCGGAGTTTGGCCAAAGGCCATTGGGGCTTTTTCTCTGCCCGCGCCTCGCACCTGGCTGGCAGCTGCACACACACCACGCACGCAACATACACACGCCCCCCCCCCCCCCCCCCCTCCTTCATACTCTCGCACTGTTAAGTCTCTCTCACCTTCTCGCTCTCTCGCTCTCAACTCTCAGCCAAGCACAGCACAGCACATCACCAGCACAGCAAAGCTCACTCAACTTTCTCTCACTCACCCCAAGAGCCCAGACGGATCCGCCAAGTGGATTCCGGACGCCTTTTGAGTTTGGCTTGGTCAACTCCCTACCATCGCAGCTTGTCAATTGAGAGTTGGCCGTCCTGGTGGCGAGTTGAGTTTTGTCTTGCGAGGAAGCATCTCGGCCACTGCGGACGTCCAACCCACTCACTCACTACTCACTTGTACTCTGACTGCGACTGCGACTGCGACTGCGACTACTAGTTACTACTCCTTTCTACTTGGGACACTACGGAGTACGTACTCCGTACTCGGGGTCGCTTCTCAGCTCCCGCTCCAGCTCCTCCTCCAGCTCCAGCTCCAGATTCTATTAAGATCCAGACTTGCTGCCCCCCCCCCCCCCCCCCCCCCTGGTCTGCATACCTACCAAGACAAGCAAAAAGCACTCCCAGGTCCCCAAGGGCCCACGTCCTACGTCCCACAACCCCCCGTCAACCAGGGTCAGTCAGCCCCTCTGCCAGGCGGTGCGATAACTCTCTCGACTGGAGTCTGGCCGTTCCCGGACAGCCGTGTGCTGTCTCGTTCTTGTCCTAGTTGACTGGACTTTGGACCTGAACTTGGACTGGACTTTGTCGATTGACGGACTCTCTAGTCTTGGACGCTTGGTCGGGCCCTTTGACAAAATCTCTGTCCCATACTTGGTTGCTCTTGCTCTTGCTCTTGCCCCGGGAGCCATCAGCTTCAGATCAGTTTCGCCCTTTTCTTTTTCCTTTTCCTTCCACTTTCCATTTCTACCTCCTTCACCCCCTCTCTGGATTATTTCCATCGCTGCCGTCTCCCGGCCTTTCTGCGCCTGAGTTTCCTTGGCCCGCTTCCGTGACAAGCTTGTCGACTAGAGAGGGAACTTGTTGCTATCCGCGCGGCTTCCTGCTCTCATTGGGAATAATATCGACCTCGATTTCGGGTTAAATCTCGCTTGCACCAGTCACCCAGACTGCTGCATAGAGGAGGCTTGCGAGCGGCTTGCAACCTTGAATTTAAACTTCTGCGGCAGGCGTCAAACTATAGTGCTTTTCGATGCTCTTCTCAACCTAGTCCATTCCCATCCGCACATCTTTATCTGCGCCTCCAGAGCTAGCCGGCACACCTTGGCAAACACATCGTTATAATCCTGAACCAACGTCTTACATCTCCAGAGTATATGGTTCATCAACCGGACACTCACTCTCTGGCCGCCGACTTTCCAAGACTTCCCTCTTCACAGCACCGTTTGACCTCTAAACGCTGATTTTGGTCTCGACCTGTCCGTCATATCGGCTGACTTCTCAGTCTCCATTCTTGGGAACAACATAGTCGTCTTCATTCTTTTCTTCCTCGCCTTATATATATCTGACCAAGTCCCGCATCCCTTTCTTCTCTTCTCCGCCCCAGTATTTTCAGTTCCTGTTTCTTGGACACACACACACACACACACACACACACACACACACGCACACACTGTGAGCTTACAGATCAAGCTCTCAGCTCTTGGTGCCGTGCTTGGTGACAACCAAGTTCATTGACTCAAACACCGTCGTCCACAGAAACCTGAACAGTGGAAAAGCAAGTCACTCTGTTGCGATTCTCGTCGTTCCTCTCTCCGCTAAGCCAACAGTCTCGAGTTCACCACCAACGTAGCCGCTGGTATACGTTCAAGCACAATGGAAATCTCGTCTAGTTTCTCGTCCCGACGCTCAGCAGCAGGCTCATTGCCACCGTTTTCTCTGCCGCCACCAAATGAAGTTCCCAGTATGGCTCTACTCACCCACCGTCCCTCGTCCCCGTTTGGTCTTTTCTCATCCAGCCCTCTGACCTCCTCTCCAGGAGCTAGCGATGGTCTGAGCCCTGGTATATCGAGCGTGAATACCGCCAGCTCGCAAGGCTCTCAACCACACGGAAATATGCAGTACACGTACAGCGCCAACGTCCACGGCGGCACATGGCCTACGCCAGGCACCTCCAACTACAGCGTCAGCGGTGCCTCTCCAGATCAGTCCTACAGCGCCCATCGCTCATCAATCTACGGTCCGCCGCCTACTATGAGCTTTGGAAACCCGCGCAGCTCGCAGTCACCTGCCACCGGCGGCGAAGGTCTCCCGCCGCCTCCCTTCAACAGCGTTCACCAACCGTTCCAAACTTCGATTACTGGAGGGAGCGGAAACGGTGGCCAAGACGCCCACCACATCTCGGGCCAGGCGCCACAGGGCGTCATGTTGAACTCAACACAGCCTCACACGCCCGGCAGTGCTCCGGCTCCCGTGGACCCTTATTCTCACTCTAGAGCACCCAGCAACTCGAGCTACTACTCGGCATCATCTACACCGCAGCAGGCGAGCTTCTCATCGTATACGGCACCTCAGCAGCCTTCCCCTCCCGGCGCCAGCCCTGGAACTCGAGGATTAAGTCACTCGGCCATGGCACCGCCTTATCGACCCTATGGTGGTTATCAGCCACTCGCTACCATGAACGGGCCCGTCATGTCCAACATTCACCAACCCGGATCGCAGTTGTCCATGATTCCCGCCATGGGCGTACCGTCTGGCTACGGCGGTCATCAGATGATGTATGGCCACCACCCTCCGCCTCAGCAGCAGTCGGAACGTCCTTTCAAGTGTGATCAGTGCACACAGTCCTTCAGCCGAAACCATGACCTGAAGAGGCACAAGAGAATCCACCTGGCTGTCAAGCCCTTCCCTTGTAATTACTGCAGCAAGAGCTTCTCTCGCAAGGACGCTCTCAAGGTGAGTAGCAGCAGCCGCGGTAGTCCCCCGCAGCTTGCAGCTTGCCGCGTGTCCCCCACGGTCGGTGGTGTCTTGAATTTTGCTGACTGTCTTCGCTTCACAGAGACATCGACTCGTCAAGGGGTGTGAGAATAAGAGCAACGAGGCGGCTGCTGCTGATGATGCTATCCAAGACCGAGCCGGTGAAGGCGACGACGAGCGATCATCGTTGGGCAAGGATATCTGATACAGAGCTGAAGCCGGCTATTTGGTGCGCGATGTGATGAGAAATATCTCGGACGGAGTAGGGTGTAACGGGATTTTGTCTTGAAAGCACGGCGAACGGAAGGTTTAAAGACGGCAAAGTGGCAGAGGTATCATGGAAACTGGGGTTACCGGCGTCTTGGGTGGAACTTGCTTTCAACTCGCAGGAAAAAGGCAGCACAGGGGTGTAATGTCTACCAGGGGGGGGGGGGGGGGGGGGGTATATATGGGCGGGCGGTACGACAACAGGCCGCACAATGGCGGAACCACGTACGGACGGACGGACACGCGAGGTTCGGTTCTGTTGTCCTCGATCGGGACATGAACGGCCTTTCATGTCGGCAGAGGGCTTATTTATTGTTCTTGGCTTTGGTGTTTGATTCGGGCGTTTTCTGCAAAGTGAGAATCAAAGCATCCGTCGACCTTGTTGGGAGGCGATGCTTGCCTCTTTGCTAAGAGAACTGAGAAAGATGTTGGCGGCAACGCGTGCCTCGTAGCTTCCATTCTCTGATTCCTTTCTCTTCTCCTCCTCGTTTTTCTTCTTCCTTTCGACGACGTGAAGAAGGAAGAATCTCAGGAGAAGGAAGACGGAAAGGAAAAGAAGGGAGGCTTGAGAGAAGAGACCCAGAACAGAGTTCTCGAGGGAGCTGTGTCACAAGAGTCGGAATCTGTGTTGACTTTCTGCACAGCTCCTCGAAACCAACTGGGCCTGTGTATCTATGTATTGTGTCCTCTCACAAGGTTACTTCTTTGTACATTGTTTTCAGGGTTTTTCTCGGGCACATTTTTTTCGGATCCGGATACTGACATATGGGGGGTTTATTTTTTTTTTTATTTTTTCACGGGTGTTAGTACTAGTTATTACTGTTCGGAATCGGGTTCAGTCCTCGATCCAGACGGGAACGAACCATTTCACACGACGATGTGGACTCGGTGAAGGGTGCATGTGATTTCATGTCTTGGTGAATGTCTCTGGTTCTGTGCTTGGCGTTGCAGTTTGAAGAACAAGGAAGCAACCAATCCCAGCTTACGTGCTCGGTATTAGGCAGGTTGCAGGTTCTGAAGACAATCTCGTCACCAGTGTATAGTGGGTGTATGGCTCGAGCAAGAAGAGACGTGTCGTCTCTGTTGCAGAAACAAGACGTTTTGAAAGGTTAGTCACGGGCACATGTGGCAAGGAGAACCGGGCGCATGTAGTTATGTACTCTGTACTCTGTACTCTGTAACTACGTTGACAGGTAGCTACCTAGGTAGGTAGTTACTGTGCACGTGTAATAAGAGGGCATGGCATGTCTGGGACGCAATCCTTGCCTTGTCTTTGCCTTGTCTTTGCCTTGTCTTTGCCTCTCCTTTGTTGTGCGTTTCTTTTTTCCTCTTTGTTCATCTGGAATGGGGGGGTGGTCGTCGTCGTTGGGTGGAACGTGGTGTGGCTGATTCTGTAGCGAGTTGTAGTTAACTAACTGTCCTGTGCTGGAGCGAAATTGCAACGGTTATGACGGGCAGGATATTACGCTAGTTTCCAACGTAGTCTCGACGTGGGCTCGACGTGGGCTCGACGTGGGCTCGACTGGAAACCTACCGAGTATATAGCAATTGACGTACGGAGTTACTCTGTATTCGCGACGTTAGTCTCGACGTAGTAACGTTATCTATCTATCTATCTATCGACTTGACTGTCGTTGTTGTTAGTGCTGCATAGTTAGTTACAGAGTAAGCTTGACTTACTCCGTACCGTCGGTAAACCTGTCAAGTCGACCAAACGGCGTGCTGTGCTCACTCACGGAGCGGATCGTCTTTTTTTACTCAGAACCCATCTACATCTTAACGTAGTTAGTCCCCGTACGGAAGTACTCCGTAGGTCGTTAACCATTAGTTAGTTAGTTACTCCGTATAATGTCCGTCCGTCCGTCCGTCCGTCTGAGTGACCCGAAATCGTCAATCGGTTGCGTCCATGATTCTGGGGGCGCATTACGGAGTACTTGCTTGGCTTGGCGCTGCTTGGCGCTGCTTGGCGCTGGGTGAGTCGAGAGAACGGGTGAGTGGCTCAGTTGGTGTTTTGTGCATTGCCGCTGGCATGCAATCAACCAACCAACCAACTAACTAAAAGGTTACTAAGGTTAACTGACCAGAAGGACGCCCATGTCTTTTCTTTCCTCCACTCTTCAGACCCGAGCGACTATAACTGACTGATATGGGCTTCTGGCCGCGGAAGGGGATCCGGAGGCGACCCCCCCCCCCCCCCCCCCCCGGCTTCTTTTCCCCCGGTTTTTAGACGCAATGTACGGAAGTACTGAGTGTAGTGGTATTGCTTGTGGGTCCGGGAGGAGCTGGAAACGAAACAAAACGAAACGAGGTTCTTGTTTCGAGGGGCAAGGAGTGACAGATGTGGGTGGTGGTGGTGGTGGTGGTGGTTGTTGTTGTTTAATTCTGATTTCATTGCGGGTTGCTGCGATGCACAACCCAGTCTTGCTGCTTGCATGGAGCTCACAGGGGATTGACCCTTGTTGTCGGCCGTTTTGTCGTTGTCGATGTGGCTGCTGCGGGCGCAGAGCTGCCGACTCTTTTTTTTTTTTTTTTTTGTTTTTTCTTCTCCTTCATCTTTGTCATGCATGTATGTGGCTTTGGGATCGATCTTCTTTAGGTTTCGTCGATGCTACGCTGTTGGAAAAGGAAAGGAGGGGTGGTTTTGTCTCTGTTGTGCCTTGTCGCCGTATCGAAGGGAAGATGGGAGGGTGGGGGGGGGGGGGGGCGTATCGGTTTGCGGTCTTGTTGCTTTTGGAGCCCATCGAGAACGACAAGATCGTGCGAGGTGGAGGAGGGTGCATGTACTCCGTACTCCGTACTTGCGCATTGTGCGTGTGTGCGTGGGGGGCGCCCAGCCCAGATGGAGAGGGAGTTCGTTCGTGGTGGAGTTTTGGAGACGGGACGAGCGAGAGCCAAGCCTTTCTCTATTTTCAATGTCTACTCTACCTACTCCATACTCCGTACTTGTTCGACTTCGTTGTTTTGTTTCCACGCGCACGGGCAGACGACCTCGTTTCGCAAGCGGCTATCGGCTAACCTTGGCAATTGCTGCTGCTTCTGTAAACTCCTCGAATGGATGGATGACTGCCTTGACCGAGCTGACGACCTTTCGTCATGCACAATCCCGGCCGTTTGGGTCCCCGAGGTTGCGAACCCAAAATGCCGTGTCACCGACACAAGACGTCAGGACACAATCTAACTTATTACGGAGTACTAGCGCAGAGAATAATATTCCTGAATCCTTTTGGGTTCCCGTATCCCCGTGTGACGCGAGCTGCCCCCAGAAGCAAAGGAGGAACCGACCGCAAGACGCCGACAATGCACAACCTAGACTTCCGTCTTCCTTTGAATACAAAAACAAACCGTTTTTTGACACCCGACAAAACAAGCTTTTTTTGGGCCTCAGGACAGCTGTCGTCGGGTACGGGTGCCGTCTGCCGGGGCAAGGGGGCAAAGAAACAGGCAATGTGCCTCCCTCCCCCTTGGACTCGGTGAGCAAGGATCAAATCTGTCTTTTCTGGCCAACTTGGTCGGTACGATACCGTTCTTGACTAGGGTGTGTGGTGCCGCCGGCCATTTGGCTCTGGGGTGTTGATATCGTCGCTTTTCGGCGAGGTAATTTCAAATCTTTGAAAATACGGGCAGTTCTGACCCCTGTGGTTCTCTTGCGATTGTACGAGGCAAGCTGGCTTGGACGGTACGGAGTAACTCCGTAACTATAGACTGCAGAATGCCAGAGCGAGGGGAAACTTTCTAGATTGATGGTCCTAGCTTACCCGTGTGGCAGATCGATCATCTCTTTGCGGAGGACCGTTTGGTAGCCCTATCTTTGCTTCTTCTCTTGGCTTTGGTTCGTTCAGAGGCTGGCGTCTATGCGGAACCGCGCAATCCAAATAGGCTCGTTCCGCTCCCGACGAGGCGGCTTCTTGCATTTGTTCGGATGAAGAGTATCAGTACGCAAATGTCGACACTTGGCACGAACCCCCCCCCCGCCTTTCATCCCCCAGCGTAACCTACAGGGTCTGTCTTACCCTCTCACACGTGCCCATGACACAGAAAGGGCGTCATTTCCCGTTTTCTTCGGGGCACAATCTGCCTTATTTCAGCCACGTAGTGTCGAGGAAACCGACGGCCCGCGCCGGATGCCTGCATAGCACCGGAAGTCGGCCAGTCTTTGGAGTATCCGTGCTCCTTTGTTCAAAACCGTCAGCACCTCTCGGACGGGCTTCTACTGCTCTTTTGGAACGGTTGCTTCTGCTTTCTTCTGTGCTACGTGACGCGGGGGGGCCGCAAGAGGTTCCATCACCAGATGTCGTCGGTGTCTGAGATGGGCGAAGAAGCAAGGAAGGACTTCCTTTTGGTCCTTGCGCGGGTACGGAACGTACAATGCATTGCGTGTGTGTGTGCCTTTTTCTGGGAGGGGAGGGTGTGCGTGTTATGAGGTTGGTTACACGACAGCTGGGGGTGAATATGACATGCTGCTGACATATCCGTATTTCGGATCATAGGAGCCTGCTTCTTGCTCTTCTTTTGCTCGGGCCCCTGGTATTCTCGGGGAGTCTTCCCTGCTGCCTGTTTCTACGTTTTACACTCTGAGCCGCTGGGTGTTAGGAGAGGCTGTTGACGCTGCAGATATGTCGTTTGTGTCTTGCAGTTGGAAAACTTCGCTCCTTTGCTGGGAGCGCCTGTCCGACGATGGGTGACTGTTTGCGTTTTGTGGAATGTGATACGAGTGCGTGTGCGGCGAGAAAGGGGGTTTCTTACCAGCTCGCTTTTGACTTTGATGCATTGTGGCTTCCGTCGAGGGCTTGTCATGTGATTATTGATTGACTTGCATTCGAGGAGACTTGCATTCGAGAACGGCCTGGTGTGCTTTGTTTCTTGGCAAGGGGCTCTTCATCGACGCCTGCGGGCTGTTGTTGAGCCTCTGTGCTGCCCGACCTGGCGTTTGGGCGTTATGCAATGTCGTGAACTCGTGACTTTCGGCTTTTGGGGGCCATGATATTTGTGGAAACCAGATATCAGAAGGTGCTGGGCCTCTCTGGTGGAAATGAGAACTCTGGCTTCGGCTTCCGGAGAGCCTCTCGATAAACGAACGTGTTCATATCTGCTGCGTATTGAAAAACACCGGCTTCGACGGTTCTCTGGATGGACAAGCTCATCACTTGCTGTGCCGTGAAGATACCGACTCGGACGAGGGAAACCCGTCCAGTCATGGCATTCTTTCAAAAAGCTGTGAACTATTCGACCCCTCTGATGATGGAAGAATGAGTGGCTCATCGCAAATCTCGCTCGGTGCGAACGATGATGTCCCGATTCGACAAAGAAGAATCATCTTGATCGACGACCTGTGTACACCTGCGCGCCAGTAGCTTCCACGGTCACGAGAAGGAAAGAAAGAACGCTTGAGAAACCCAAAGGCTCAACAGAAGCCGGCTCGTACAAAAAGACCATGGCTCCATTCGTCGTCTCTTCGCGGTACATCCGTTGACGAGATGTACCCCGGTCCGATGACATTCTCACCCCTTTGCTTGGACATGTTCACGAATATACTGTCCTGATCAGCCCCTTTTTTTGTATATAAGGCGGTCTACTACAGGACTATTTCCAGCGCCCTTCTGCTGGACACAAGTCGAGTCAGCTTTCCCAATTCCATGCACGATCGCCGCGCAAATTGCTCACCATTGGTTAAGTAGGTTGCGTATTCTGCCTCTTCGAGTTTCCGAGGACAACATTCTACAACACACAGCCGAAGAGGTGGTCACGTCACGTCGGGTGCTGCAAGGGGCGAAGTGCCGAGAGGGCATCAAGAGGGACACGGAGCCTTTATCTCCCCTCTGACGAGTGCTGCAAGAACTGCGAGGCCCGAGTAGAACTGGCAGAGGGTTCCCGTTCCTCGAACTGACTGTACCTTGAGCTCTGTTGTCTGCTCGCCTAGTGGCGGTTTGTGAGGCGTGTATTTCGCGCATGAGCTCCCTGTCCTTGGAACTTGTGCGTGTTCTCGGTCCCTCTCTCGTTACAGCGCTGGAGACTGGGGACGCGAAGAGTCGTTGTGGGTGTATTTGCGATGACGTTTTCAGTTTGTCAACACATCTGACAGGTTTATTGCCCGTTTAAAGGGGGGGATTTTTTTTTACTGGTCTTCTGCCATGATGATGGTTCAGGTGCACTTGGTCATGCATGTGCGAATCTATGGAGAATGAATGCTTGTTGTGTTGAGTGTGGTAACTACATGATTTAAAATGCAAGGTATTGACATACTACAGCTTTTTGTTGGACCGTTTCATATACGCTGAATGTGCGGTACTTACTTCTGTGATTAAGACGGAGGAGACATTGTCTGCCTCAACTTCTGCTCTATCAAAGAAGTTTACTGTCTCGATAGCTGGCTACATAGATGACACTAACCGAGTTGCAGATGTCGTACTCGACACAACTAATAACTACCTTGGTCTGCGCATTTGTACCTTGAAGCCTTTATCACATATGTAGTTAATCTTTTGAACCATGTATCAGAGAGTAACGTATAAATAACATGCTGAAGCCCCCAGGCATGTCCAGTTCGCCGTATTCCCCGGTGCGCTCGGCCAGCTGGCCTCCATCTCGTTGCGAGGAATGTACCAACTTGGTGTTGATAGATAGCTTCACTATCCAGCCAGTCTGTCAGCCCGTTAGTATCGGCTGCCGGCTACTCAGTAGACGAGAACTTCGAAAAACCCAGAGGGCAAAGTGTGACCAGGCTTCACGGTTGTTCGGATAAATGCTCCAAATGAAGCGGTGAAGTGAAGTGAAGCATGACAAACGGGCCGTAGCCATGTCTTCTAGAATGACCTGTATCCCGCCCGAGCACGCGAGTCCATCTCCCAACCGGTGGGTTGTCCATTGCCGGCGTCAAGGATCCCCAAGTTTATCACTACGAACTTTATCTATAACAAACCCCGTTTAACCGGTTGCAACGACGGAAACCAGAACATGACAACTACCCCCAGAGATCGGCAACCTGATCAGACCTTGGCAGCAAAGCACTCTTCGGAAAGGGGCGAACATGGTAAGCTGCTTGCTGGTTGTTATGCTCGCGTCTGGATGGTCTGCGTTGGACCAGCCCGTGCGGTGAAGCAGGAACGAAACACACGCGGAGATAGGATGGAACAGTGTGCGCCATGAGACGAGTCTGTCGGGCGTGAGGTCGGCATAGAGAGGGGAAATGGGTGTGGACTGTGATCGTTTCAAGCGACGGGGCTCGGTGTTCTTGGAGGAGAATATCTTGATGGACGGAGGGAGGGTAAGGAATCGACTGCAACTTTGACCTTTGGGCCATGGGCTTTGCAACCCGCGGCGCCGGGATGCGTGCCTGAGGAGGAGATTTGGGTAATTTTGATTCGGTATGATACATCTCATCATTGCAGATGTGAGCCTCACGTGTTTTTGGGCTGGGCTGATGATAAAGCTCGTTGGCTGTTGATTAGACGCGGCTCTTTCTGGGGTTTTTGACTTGTTGGTTGGTACGTTCCTCGTTATGCGTCTCTCATAACTATATACGTGAAGATACAGGATGTCTGTCTGTTCTACTTGATACCATGTCCCTCTTTGACCAACATTACATTGTCTTCCAAGTTACCTACTCAACAGTTCGTCTCGCCCGTCTTCCCCGTCACATCTGACAGTTCATACTCTGTCGATAGACAATCCGAGTATTCATACAACCGAGAAGTCGAGCACGCTTACATTGGCCGACACGCTGTTTGGACTCGACGGAACAAGACACTCCGCTCAAGGCGAAACTTGAAAAGGTCAAGACAGGCTCCTGCGCGAGGACCGTCGAATCGTGGGCCATGCAGCAGTTTCTGAACCAGAAGACTGTAACTAGTGACGTGAACGGCCATAATACGTCAGCGTTGAGATTCAAAGAAAATCTTGCGGGTGTCTCCACGGCTTCTCGTTCATCATGGTAAATGCTGAGGAACAAAGACGACTGGAGTATTTTCGGGTGCTTTTTGTTGATTTATCTAGCACATAAGGCCAAACACACATTCGAGTTGAACCAATGTTTTTGAGTCATGGATGGCATGGCATGTCTACCCTCTTTCTCTGACGCATGGCCCTGGCCATTACAGTTGAACTCGTCCAACTGTTAACATATACAAATGTGCAGTCCTTGCAAGCCGAGCAATTGCGAGACAATCAATGGTAGTATACCAGGTACCTGATGACATCTATGAGCACGTCCACTTGTATCAAGCGACTGTACGGTCTGCTGACCTCCTGGGGCAACTCGTCGGGTTCCCATGACTGGATAGGCTCATAAGGAAGACGCATCTGAAAGCTGCCTCTGGAAACTGTCGTCGTCTACACGAAGGATAATCACCGAGCGTATTAATCGAGTCATGCCAATGTGTTCTTGAAGCAGCCACGTTGTCGTTTTGGCTGTTTTCATACATACGGCTCCGGTAGTGAGATGTTAGACGCCGACAGTTTCGACTTCCCTCAGCCCTTTCGAAGTAGAACAAGAGTGTACGGAGTAGAGAGATACACGCATTGAAAAGCTTCCACGGAAGGGAGTTTCCATATACGCGACCAAGTTCAGACGTGTGGCTTGCTGCAGGCGCTTACAGCCAATTAGTTTAAACAAACCCCCTGCATTGGTTGATACTTGTGATTCCAGCCGCATCTCACCTATGTCGCTTCCAATTACCTGTTCTCAGAAATGTCTAACCGTCTTTGCTCACGCCGATCACGTCGTTTTCTGCCGCCAGGCTAGTCGATAGCCTAAACAAGGTTTGCCGTCCACCAGAAGTTGTTTCATTCTAGTAGATCTGGGGCACAGAAAACGACGGCAGCCTTGCCCGTCAACGAGTTTGCGCGAGCGGAAAACCCTCAGTAAATGGCGAAGGGAGACGCAAGATATACAGACAGTATCACGCATCTGCAAAGCAGTTTTGCACCATCTCCACTGGGCAATGTGTCGGTAATGCTCGGTTGCCGCTTACTTCGTACAATATAACATGGCTCCAGCTGCAAGTCGGATGTTTAATTGCTCTTCTACTCTTCTCATTGAGAATGTTTCGCAAGGATGAGACGTGCGCTCGTTTCACGTTTTTTCAGGCAAAACGCAGACGAGCCTGGCAGATAGAAGTTTCAGCCATATTTGCCGCCACATGAGGTCGTGATTCTCTCTCAGGGACCTTATGGGGAGATAGAAAAGTCGGGGCGTGATTGATGGCCGAGATGGTTATGGATGGGCATGAAGGAAGGACTGCCAACGAGACGGAGAGCGATTGTGTAACGTTGTGTAACGATGTTGAGGCCAAAAGATGTTGGACGCTCCTTCCTCATGAGCAGAAGGCCCAGCAAAATGTGGGTACGAGTCAAATGTACCTGTACTTCGGGCTCCCGTGCAGGCGACACCAAGGCCTTTCCCGTTGCGGTGACAAGTGCTTTTCGTGACACTAACACGCGTACAGCTATTCACCCCGCAAGCCTCGATAGTGCAGCGCCAGCACGAGACACCGACGAATAGTGGCGTTCGAAAATAACATGCTCAGCACTCAGCATTGACTTCCTGCTGCTCCCGCAAGCAATTCCTCCCCCTTTCTCAAACATTCTCATTCCTGCCGTGGTTGGCGTTTCCGTGGCTTGTCACCGAACCAGCAGGCTCAACCTCATTTCATCCCTGCTGTCTGGCATAAGTTGCGTGGCTCCGAGGCAATTCTATACGGAGTACGGAGTACCGGTATCGAGAATCTGCTCAATCACACTCGGCTGACCACCTTTGGTTTCGGCACACCGCTCCTGTCTCCTCTTTTCTCTCGTAGGCATCTACATTTGCATATTCCGTACACACATTCATCTTATATACTTACTCAAGCAGCATATATATATATACACAATATACATCCTCCGAGCCTCCTCTGCAGCCTGACCCCGCCGCTCTGCTCGCATTGCACCAGAACCTTCATGTCATACGGGCGCCGGATCACCCGTTGACAGAGCACTTTTTGACATCTGCAACAAACACACAAACACCACGAACCAGCAAACGCCATGTCTCTACTGCCTCGCCACGGAGCCGGCGCGGATGCGAGCCACGCCGACGCCGCCATGGACATGGGCCACGGCTCCGGCTCCGGTTCCATGATGATGGCCATGGTGTTCCAGACCAACATGGCGACTCCCCTGTACGCCGACTCGTGGACGCCCAAGAGCGCGGGCGCCTACGCAGGAACATGCATCTTCCTCATAGTGCTCGCCATCGTCGGCCGTCTGCTCCTCGCCGCGCGCAGTCTACAGGAAGCCCGCTGGCTCGACAAGGACATGAAGCGTCGCTACGTGGCTGCCCAGGGCAAGTCCTCGCTGTCCGAGAGGGTCTCGAGCGACACACTCGCCAAGCCCATGACCTTGACGGCCAACGGGGTCGAGGAGAGCGTTGTCGTAGTCGCACGCACCGGATCTATGACGAGGCCATGGCGATTCAGTGTTGACCCTGTGCGCGCCGTCATGGACACTGTTATCGTCGGTGTCGGATATCTCCTGTATGCTCTCCACTGCGCTGATGAGCCATCCAATAGCTTATGTACTGACTCTCTCGTTACAGCATGTTGGCAGTCATGACCATGAACGTCGGCTACTTCATCTCCGTCCTCGCCGGCGTCTTTGCCGGCAGTCTGGCCGTCGGCCGCTATAGCTCTGCAGGGGAACACTAACGCAGATACAGCAACACTTGAAAGCAATCAGTTTGGGAGAGACTCGAGGCTCGCCGTTCATGATACGTCCATCAGCAGTCTATTGAGGGACGGTCCTACGAGGCGAACGGCGCATGGCATTGCACTTTACAAGCGGGCGAATATACTGCAGTGTGTTTTACTACTAGAGAGCCAGGGAACCTGGTTATAGGGAATTGATGGTGGAAACTCTGAATCTTTTTGCATCCGTCCCACTGTGACCGCGGCAGGCCAGCCGTCATTGCTCTTCTTCCATCCCAGTACCAAATGATGTACAGGTACTTTTGGGAAACGTCCAGCAGGTAGGCAAGTGCATAAACCTTCTCAAACGTGCTCAGTCGCCAGCCGCACCGGAACGGGAGGAACATTACGCCGCGCGCCAAGAGAAGCTGACTCAGCATGTTCGCATGGGGAACACACGTGATGCAACAACCAGAAACTCGGAGTCGGAAGGATGTTCTCCGTACCTCCGTACGGAAGAACTAATATTCGAGTTAGCCGCCGTGCCCCTCTCAACGCGCCGGCAAATTTCAATTTGAGTTCGCGATCCGACCCATGAGCACAGCCCCTCGGCCGTTCGCACCAACCACCAAACAAACTTCTTCCACGTCGGGATGGCGCCCCGAAGCCACATCCAATATGCAGTTAGCGTAGCGTAGATGCCGAAAAAAAGGGCAGCCCCGCACCGCGGCAAAAGAACAATTTGGCACAGACGACGCCGTCACCAACCCCCACAACTTCAACTCAAAAAAGACCTGCCGACGGATTGCCAGATCCGCGCGCGCGCAGAGAGCAAGCCGCTGCGTCATCGCGCCAAGCCCTCGACCAAGTCAAGTCATGGAACTAACTAACTAATTCACTCTGCTAGAAGCGCACCGAGGCAAATTGGTAACAACCAAACCTAGTCGCGTCCCAATCACGGAGCAGTTCCATCCCCGAAAAGGCAGTTCTTGCTATTCGGCACATGCATGGGCTTTGTTTACCGGAATCAACATATAGTTAGTTAGTTAGTTAGTTAGTTAGCGCCCACGCGGAGGGGAAAAAAAGGAAAATAGGGGTATCTGCATGTCATGTCCGTACGGAAGAGTAACTTTTTGTATCCACTGGCTTGGATCAGTGATGGCTTCCCTTCCCTTCCCTCCCAACCCCTGGAACTACTACCGTCAACTTCACGCGGCCGTTCTGTAGATTAAATTCATCGCGGTACGGAGTCACAATCGTTGACAACGACACTTATTGTTCATGCTCCCAGTTGGGCATGGTGGGTTCCTCCGTTGACTGCATCTGGCATGGCGGCCTTTTTCTCGCCAAGACCGGCCAAGAATCGGCATCTGCGAACTTGCTTGGGTTATTTTGCCTTGTGCCGACCCGTGCTCCGGTGTCCGGGTTAATTTCTGTGCTCAGCCTTACACGCCAGGTCTTGTTTCATCACTTTACTGTTCCCCACGATGCCGATCTCGTCTTCCGTTCTATGCCTCATCTGGACGTGGTTTCAACAACTAGCACCCGTGCCAAGTAGCACTTGGTTTCATGTAACTTACTTACATGCAGCACAATGGACACACTAATCATTCATGAAGAGGCAGCCAACAACAAAACAGGTTAGTCGCATTTACTCGAGTCTTTCTCTATGGAGTAGACTTCACACACAGGAGACCAAAGTATCATACATTCAGTCGAGGCCGTGCTACCATCGGTCTCTTCAGCAAATCAAGCTCCGCCACCACTCCGTTGGAAACCAGCTACCAGCAACGAGAAAAAGGAAAAGAAAAAAAGGGACAAGTAAAAGGAGGGAGAAAAGACCAAAGGGGGGGGGGGGGTCCATCATCGAATGAACTCGCCGGGCATGACAAACAAGTGTAGAAGAGATACAGACGACTTGTATAGACATTCTCTACACATCGTTTGTTCATGTTGGGGTACAGCCGTTTTCACCTCTTTAGCCGTCGAATTCGTATCATCGTGCATGTGCCTGCATAAGAAATCACACGTGTTTTGTCCTGGACCATGCCAGTCGGCGGTTCTGCAATCGCCGGAGACAAGTCCGTAATTCTCGCTTCGCCGTGTTCGGTATATTTCGAAAATCATCCATATCTCACCAAGCGCAGTCATTCCCTTGGCTCCCAAAATACAATGGATCTGCAATGACAGATGACAGTTCAAAGACCACAAATGGGAGTCAGTCGTATTGTTTTGACGGCATCGACACCGGCATTGCCACCAGATTATCGTGGCAAGCCATGAAAGGTGCAAAAAGGACGTAATCCTCGCAACTTGAGAAATTCTTTTGTTTTTTCTGATGACACAAGCACGGTCCAGACAAACTGTAAACCGAGATATAATAAGAAAAGGGTGAATAAAAGCAGCATACCATCACTTCATCAACGCCGAGTCACCCGATCCCCACAAATGATATAGCAACGTCCAGAAGATATGACGAGACGAAGGTGCACCCCCGGTGTGCCATGTGCTGAACCCAGAGTTGACCTTTGTTATACCCGGCCGACAACCTCAAGATATTTTACTCCATATGCTCATCTCGGATTATGATTGATGGTGGCTGTTAGGTGGCATCCCTCCCTGAGGAGGCATTCCTGAGCCGTACCCTTGATTACGCTGTTGTACATAGTTTTGATAGGCGAGGGCCTGCTGAGGATCCATTGGCATGTTGGGCATGTAGTTGCCCGGCATGTGCGGGTTCTGCGGCATGCCTGGTCTGCCGCCTTGAGGAGGCATATGCTGTGCGGCAGAATCCTCCGGTGAGTCAACCTGGTCGCCGCCGTCTACACCATTCTCATTGCCGGGAGTGGGCTCGGGGGCGTTCAGACATGCCTGTGGGAGTTGGATGTTAGCTAGATGCTCCCTTTCAGCATGACAAAGGAAATACCGGCAAGAGAAAAGCACTATGCGAAAGGGCGTGTTAAAGCACCTGTAACTACAGCGCGCCATGAGGGGAAAGGGGAACGCATAGTGTTGAAATACACCAAAAAAATACCAACGTCACATCTGAAAGGGGGGGGGGGGGGTGGAAGCCGTGCAACTGTGCTGATTTTTTTCCCCAGGCAGACGATGATATCAACCTACCTGAATCAAGTTCTTGCCCTCCGCCTTGGTGACGAGCGGCTGTAGTTTCGGAGTGGTAAAGGTGTAGACGAGGCCCGTTTCGGACACGACGAGGAGGAGGACTTGGGTGCCAGTCAACACAGAGAGTTCGTATGCCTGCGTGTACACGGTCAGTAAAACGCGACAGAGTATCATTTGCCCGGCTGGCAAATGCGGGTTGTCTCAGATATAATTGATGGGCGCGTGGAAATCAAGCAAGATGGTGGTTCCGGAGAGATGGCGGATTCAACCATTGTCGGTTTTTTGGGCGCTGAGAGGGTAAACACACAGCAAGTGCTGGGTGAGAACGAACCTTCTTCATGATACCGGCCTTGCGCTTCGAAAAGGTAATATGGCGACGAGACTTGTCGCTAATGAATTTAATTTCAATCTTGCGACGCTCACGGCCACCCTTCTCGTCATCATCGTCGTCGTCGTCGCCTGCAGATGGGCGTTGGCGCTTGATGCCACGGCTCTCGGTGGCTGCGCTACCATTACCGACGGACTGTGACTCGTCAAGCTCGGTGGGAGAGGTCTGGTCGTGCTGATCCGCGATGTCGGCCATTGTTGCTGTTTTGTTGTTTTGCTGTTTTGCTGTTTTCTCCCCTTTCCTCTCCTCTCCTTTCTAATGCTCTTTGATCCTTTGGATCAGTATCAATGATACAAATGACAGTAGCTGTCGGTTTCACGACACCGACGATGCTCTCTGTGATGATGGAGAAAGAGAAAGCCTGCTGGGAGGAGGAAGATCAGTCGACGACCAAGTAGCTCCACGGTACCGTGAGCAAGTCAATCGGATGGTTCGCGCAGAGCAGGACGTAGCTGCGGCGCGACGAGGCCAAAGTTGAAGCAGTTGTGCAGCAAAAAGAGCTGTCCAAAGCGACA
Source organism: Metarhizium rileyi (assembly GCA_031753515.1). Lineage (NCBI taxonomy): Eukaryota > Fungi > Ascomycota > Sordariomycetes > Hypocreales > Clavicipitaceae > Metarhizium > Metarhizium rileyi. The sequence goes on along the minus strand of JAUKVO010000003.1, from coordinate 1,449,059 downwards.
ATGAGCTCTTGCACAAGTCGACGTCTTGAAAGTTGACTGAAAAGGGAACAAAGTGGTGGAGATGCTGTTTTGAGCGTGGTGCCGATGGATCTATACTGGATCTGGCGGTGCGAGCGGAGGAGGGAGGGAGGCAGGTAGGTGCCTTGTGGTCGAGCGCGGTTGCCCTTTGAATACCCTTGACTCTCGAGGCTGTGGCCCTCGTGTGCTTTGTGTCGCAGACAAGCGACCTGCTTACAGTAACCAAGCTGGGCACTTCGGAGAGACAGACAGGAGGACACACAGACAGGACCCGGTTGGGGACGTGGCCTGCTGGATTAAGTCTGGTCTGGTGGTGTCAATCTTTTTGTCCGTCGACTGGAGGGACCGACAGAGAGGACTGGGGGACACGGAGTGGATTGTGGGTGGATGCGCGTGGCGGAAGGAAGCGAGCAAAGTCAACAACAAGCTGGAGAGAGTTGTTTCGGTCGACGTCCTCGGTACTTTTTCGTCGCTGTTATTGCAACTCCCTGTACGGAGTATCTGATCGATGCCTTTTATTGCCGCACACTATATCGCTTCGATGGCTTGGGACCTTTGGCTTGTATCATAGATGGCCTTGACGCATGACGGGGCGATATGCGAGTTCGGGGGAGGCGATAACAAGGAGGAGCAGCGTAAGGCAAGCACGAGGCACAGAAGGAAGGAACGGCCTGGACTTGCATGTACGTACTCCGTACTCCGTACACGCATACCTGGATACCTGGGTACATGGTGAAGCCCTGCGTCACGACAACTCCGACTGTGCGCTCCAGGTGTCTCTCGCTCGTATCTCCTGCCCCGAGCTGCGGTCGATGTACTCCGTACTCCGTACGGGAAACATGGTAATAGCTCCCTACAATATCTCGTACTGTATGGTGGATTCTAGACGATGGAGGTGATGAGGTGATTGGGGGGGTGGATGGGGGATGGCAAGTGGATGGCGAATGGGTGGATGGCGGATGGCTGACCGACTCTCTTGGCCCTCCATGTTCCGCCTTGACGACAGAAATGGGGCCGGGCCAAAGAGACGACACAAAACGAGCGCATCACTGGCCGCCCGAATTACCAGGCTGGGTGGAGAGGACGACGACGACTGGCGCAACCATGATTGCACTGACAAACTGTCGAGTGGGTGGCGCAGTGGCAGGCCAGGGGGAGGAACCGGCTGGGGTCAATCTGGTCCTCCACCCCCCCTTTACACCGGGTCGCTACTGAGCAACTGGGCAACTGGGCAACTGGGGTCTCCCACCTGGGTCTCTCTGCCGGGGTGTCTGCTGGAACCTGTCGACAGATGTAGTGGGGCCAGATGCCGTGAACCAAGCATTCAATCTTCTCACATTAGTTACTGCACCCGTGCTGGAATGAAGGGTCCGTCGGCTGGGTGAGCTCTTGCGGGTCCAAACAAGCATGGGTCAATATGGTCAACCGAAGCATCAGCCAGAACCACGGCAAAGATGGGATGTCAGCCTCGATGCGCACAGTCGCTACACAGTGTACACACGGTTCGCGCCACTCTCCTGCCTGCCACCAATTGCTCAGAACTTCGTGCAGTTGATCCTCTCACTAGGTGGCAATGTTGCATTTCAGTCTCGTCGACTTCCACAGGCAACGACAGCGCGAGAGCCCAAGTAAACATATGAGGCCATGGAGCAGACACCTTGCCAGACACGCACACGCTCACGCACACGCTCACGCACACTTCGACTTAATCCACATCCTTCCTCCTCCGCTCTCTCTGGCCCACCCCCTCGCCATTTTCTCCCTCCCGTGTCCCATCTGCCTCCGAAGTCTCTCCCTCCTGCTTGCTGGTCGACCAGTCAGCTAGTCCGCCAGCCAGCAGCCTGTTGATTTTCCAGCACAGAACCGCGGAAGCACGAAACCCGCAGCGCAAGAGCCAACAATAGCACCGCACACCGTCCAATCCTGTGTTGTCGAGGGCAAGAGGGTGAGAGGGTGAGAGGGTGAGAGGGCCAGGCCAGGTGAGAGAGGAGAGGACATTGTTTGTTCACATGTGTGGCTTTCATGCGCCCCATCCATGCCCATGTTCCATGATCCTTATGATGTGCTGATGCCGACTGTGGAGCAGTCTGTAAACACCGAGCAAACAACTACTTCGTGTGTACATATATATACAAGTACTCCGTACTGGTCCTCTCTACCAGACAGTATTGAGCAACAGCAGACCAACCGTACAGGCCATAGTTACTGCCACGCTGCTGGTTGTCTATCAATAGTTCGCATATAACCTGGATGAACTGGCATGTGTTGCAGGTCGGATTGCCCACACTGGGGAGACTAGGCAAAATCCTATTGGTCACCAGACTCACCAGTCAGCAATAGGCAACAAGGATGCGGGCTATCATGAAGTGGGATCGGTCAAGTTCACTCTCTATTGGCTCCCAAGCACACTGGACCGAAAGCATGTCAACAAGCCACCATCTTCACCAGCCCGTACCTCGTAACACAGGGAGGACATGAACGATACTTGCACACACGAAGCCCACACATTCTATGACAGAATGTCATCATAGAACATCATTATGGGAAACAACATTCAGTTTCTTCACTCTGGTGTCGATATTCTGCCGCCTTTGCTGGTCTGAGTATCGTTGTTTGTCTTTTTCAACTTGCTGTACCTGCACGCCTGATAGACTACATCATCCCGATCCTGGCCTTGACAGTATCATTCTGCCCTCGGAGCACTGCCGGATCTCAATTAAAATTGGCTCTGGCTTGTGGTCTCACTGAGTCGTGAAACTGCCGGGTAGGGACACACAATCACCAGGTTGACTTTTCCGGACTGTTCTCGTAGGACCAGAGAGATTATCATAGACCGAAATGACCTTGAAATACCAATACAAAGGCAGATAAACAACATCTCATGAACCCTAGGGTCTTGCAGGTAGGTATTACACTTGATCATCGGGACGTCTTTCCGCTCTATTCGCACTGCCTCTGATGTTCCTTGGGCCAAGGGTCGCAACCAGCACCGTTCAATCCGTACTCCCTTCTCCCCTTCGGCCGAAAACGCTCTTTGACTCACAGGTGCAGCGAGTCGGATGTTCCACACACATGGAACAAGATCAATGGGAGAAGGAGGGATACAGCGCTGTCGATTCGGCTGTCAAGTGCATACCATTCATTCATTACCTTGGCGGACGAATCGAATACGACTTCTTGTCTCGGTTTCTAGCGTATGGAACATCTCTACGATACCAAACACGCACAACTTTCCATAAGCTTGGATGCTAATGCATATCAGTTCTCGTCGCCGGCGTGATGCGCTGAGTTAATGCGCGCACCTGGCTGTTTACCGTTGATGCTCAATATCATACCCTGGCACTGACATCGTCGGGGCCATCGTGGATAGAGTCTTCAAAGTACAATACGGCGCCCTCAGCTCTGACTAGTGGACGATGACGGACTAAATTCCACGCCCGAGTAACTTATCACTGGAGGCGCATCGAGGCGCATCTTTCTTGGAAAGCAATAGCAGAGTCGGGAACAAGGCAGTCGGCTATTCTTACCCATCACCAACATCCTCGTCAGCGAATCAATCCGTGCATGCACCGTCTGGTCGAGATTGTGACGAGAACTTGTGCTAAGTGGGATAAAAGAACTTCGTAACGACCATGTCTTGTGCATACAAGGTCAGCAGAAGTTGGGCATGGTCAAGGAGCACCGAAGGCTTTGGAATAACCCTCGCTCTTTTCCTCTTTTTTTTTCTTTGTCTCTGCCTCTTTAACTTATATATTTGTGTACTTGTACTTCGTAGCCTGGAGGCACATTCCTGCGTAACCCCGCAGCGGTCGGCACGGTGTCTGGTCGAAGGGGCAGCCATCAACTCGCTGACCAAATAAACATTGGTGCTGTTCAGCTCATTCAAGACAGGTTGAGAATAAGTACGCGGCGAACCATCGATTACAGGGACCCGGATAGCAACATATTGAAGACCTGTGTTTCGTCGTCGTTGATATCATTGATATCGGGGGGTCTTGTTAGTTGCGGGATGGCTTTGACGGCGAAGGCTTAGATCAAGTTGTATGGCAGATGGGCAAATCAGAAGAAGCACCAGACCGGTCTAGGTGGCGGAGCTAAGTTACGTTACTGTTTACCGAACTCGGATAAAGAAAACAACAGCCCACGAATGACAGCAAGCTTGGCTCCCAAGTTGGGCCGTCACATGTCTTGCCAGGAGACACGAGCAAGTGGCTGCGCCAGATTGGAGTCGAGGAGTCGCGATGGAAGCACTTCTAGGATATGGAATACTATTCACGACCAGGACGCCTGCTCGATACGACTTGGCCAGCCAGCCCTGTGTTGTACTGTGCATACCGCCAACTCCTTACGGAGTACATGCAAGGTAGTTATCCCGGAGAGTCACCCCATTGAGAGGCCATAAGGGCGTCCGCGGCCAAGGCTTGACGGAGATCAGGTTCTTTTCTCTTTCAGACAGCCATTCTCAATGGGAAAGGTGGGCTGTCTTCCCGTTGCCATTTAGGTATCAGCCATGATGAGCTTGGTGGGCAAACGGCTCACCGCAGTTTTAGACGATGTCTGCCGAAACTCGATTTTCCGTATGGCCGTATATCTCTCTCATGTAAGGTGACGGAGTGCACTCGAAACATGCCACCCCTGCAACGGGGCGAAGAAAAAAAAGCATACGTACTTCGTACGTGCTATCATTATTTTTAGGTCATTGAGGCCCCTGCAAAGCGCACACATACCCCTGGGTATAACTGGTAAGAGTGGAAGTTATTCACAAATGCCGTTTTGTGAAATGCCGCGACAGAGAAAGAAGAAACCTTTACTCCGTATCTGTTTTCATAAAGCAACCATGTATCCCCGCGATGTACGGAGTATTGGCCACTGAGTTATTTCGCACAAGAAATGATTCAGTTCCCTATAACTCGCAAGCTGTCATCAGAGGGTTCGGTCACTTGGCAAAGAATATTCCGTACATGCGTACCAACCTGCGTGGTCAATGCCAAGACCACCGTCCATGGTTAGCTTGGCCCTTCCATTTGAGCAGTAGTCGACGCTGAGATGATTGGCGAGATTACCGCCTGTCTTCGCCCTTGTCATGCGACTATGTGCTGTCGGGCGGCACACGGTTGGGGTTGCCCTGTCACGCGCATTCTGCAGAACTTGTTCTGCAAAACTTGTCTGCTCGAGGAAGAGGGCCTATTGTTGTGATATCCTGCTGGCCATGTTGCTATCGAGGCACATGACGGCGTCAGAGCCGCAAGGGCACGTCGAATAGGGACAGTACTTGAGTATGGCCACGAGGTCAAGTAGCATTCTACGGAGAATTGGGCGGTCCTTTTGGACCTTGTTGCGAATGATCCTGATTGGCGTTATACGACCAAGTAAAGCACTTGGGGGCTATTGTGACGACTCTCTTCTGTCTGGTGCCATCTGGACAGAGAGCAGGCACGGTTCGGGGTACTATTTTATATTCGGTACGGAGTACTCTGCATACTTTTATACTTTTATATCGCCCCGTGGCACGGGAAACAAAAGCACGCCGCTCAGGACACCCAGATGAACGGGTATACGCGGGCCAGGGCCAGGGCCAAGGGCCGAGAGGCAGAGACTGCCCGACCAAGGCAATGGACGAGAGTTATTGAGCACTTCGTACGGAGTAAGTTAACTACGGAGTTACTCCGTATTGCGTGTCCATTTGGCATGCAACTCGGGGCCAAAGACCAAACCGGCTGCAGGCGTCCCAAACTCAAAACGGAACCAGAAGCTCCAAATCAGGCGACTCGGCGGGCAATGGCGAGCTCTGGTTGGACGGCACGCACGGAAGTGGCCCGTGCCAAGTGGTGTGGCAATGAGGCAATGAGTCTTGACACTGCCCTGAAACGAGAGGCACCGGACCGTGCGTGCCCAGTCACAGCGCTTCCAGGCCGGCGCCCCTTGGTAACGACTCTGTACGGAGTACGGAGATTGGGGATTGGAGATTGGAGATTGCAGACAACTCATGCAACACCATTCTCCGCCATCGTGTCCCCTCCCTCCCTTCCGCTGGGCTTTTCCTGAACTTGCGTCTTGGCGCTGGTGCTGGCACTGACAACTTACAGCCTCCTCCTGCTCTCAACATTCTCCTTCAAACCCCCCCCCCCCCCCTTCCTGTCTTTCTGTTCCCTTCGTACGCCCGTCTAAGTCGTTGGCGCCGCACGCTACCTTGATTTGATTTTCAGACACTCATTACACTCACTCAGAGTCTTAGACCAGGAGTCTCTTTCTATTTTGTTCGGTTTCCCACCGCTGTTGACACGTAGACAGGCGCAGGACGTCAACCTGGTCCGGTGAATCTCGAGGAAATATCCATTCATCGTATTCTATTCTCGAACGCATCGCCGCATCGGGAAAACACACACAACTCGAAACTTACTTGCTCCTTATAATCTTGATAATCTCGACCAAGGGGGTTTTCTGGACGGGTCCAGAACGACTACATTCGAAGGACGACACAGACACACAACTGGTTGCGCGTGTCCCTGTCAACTCCAAAGCAAGCACAACTCCATCACCTCAAATCAGCAGCCATAGGGCAACAGGAAAATACAACGTCGAGAAGCACGCCTCCGTCAAGATGCCGAACGAAGTCTTCCACACCACGCTCGGCATAAGCGTCCTCTTCCTCGTCTCGGGCTGCCTCGAGCTCGGCTTCTCCCTCGTCGCCCAGAGCCAGAAACAACAGAAGCCGGACAACGGAGAGGACGCCGTCCATCACCTGCTCTCTGGAATGATGCCTCTCACCGCAGGCACCGCCAACGGGGCCCTGACCCTGGCCACCTTTGCCTTTGCCATGCTGGGCCTCATGGCGCCCATGAGGTCGTGGCTCAAGACCGGCGGTTACCTCATCACGATATGCGGCCTGTTCACGCTGTGCCTGGGCCTGTATCTATGGATCATGACGCTGCGGCTGAAGGACAACTTTTTCCCGACCTACCTGCAGCAGACTCCCGCAGTCCAGTCTGTCATCCAGCAGACGGTAAGCATGCGTTCCCGAGAACCAGATGAGATGTGGTGTTGTTGCCATCCGATGCTGACCCAGGTCACAGTTCCAATGCTGCGGCTACTACAATGCCACCACGCCCGCCTTCGTCACAGATAGCACATGTCCTTCACCCGCCGCCGCAGCGCTTCTGAGAGGGTGCGGCACAGCCATCAGCGGCTTCGCCAACGCCTATCTCGACACCATCTTCACCACGCTCTTCGGCATCGTCGGTATGTATATTCCCCTCTTCCCCTTCCCCCCCTTGGCGCAATGGAGCGAAGCGTGTGTATGTGTGTGTGTGTGTGTGTGTGTGTGTGTGTGTGTGTGTGTGTGTCGCAAGGAATACTAAACGAACCTCAGGACTCGACGTCATCCTCATCCTCTCCATCGCGTGCCTCCTCAAGGAACGCAAGGAGCGCGAACGATACCGCCACATCGAAGAGAAGAGCGGCTTCCGACAGTTCTAGAAACCGTGGCCCCGCCTTGCACAGATAGGATCGTGCGCAGTTCGTTAGTGAGTGGAGATTAGTCGGGGCGAAAAGATGGCTCGTCTGCCTCTTTATGCTAAAGTAAAAAAGAAAAGAAAAGAAACTACCAACCGAAAAATGTGAAGTCGATGGGAGTGCTATGTATGGCAAGGGCAAGATGATGAGATATCACTGTGCTTTCAGTTCTCACAGAATGGGAGGATGCATGGCAGCGATGGATGCCTCATTAGCGGTTCAATATATTCTCTTCTTGGACGTGGAATTCCTCCGCGTCGAATCGCCGCACATGGTAACTTGCCTCAGCGGGTGAATCTTGCATCTAGTCATTTCATGTATCTGGCAATCGGGTGGGACACCCAGTTGGCATGCACGGATTTCCCAAGACCATGAAGCGCAACGATAGAGCAAGGCATTCATTCAGTCAGATCCCATCATCAGTCATGTCCACAACGAAGACGTGAGCAGCATGAAACCAGTTGCTCCTTGATCGAATGATGATGAAATGATATTATGCTACAGGTCCATCATAACCCATCACCACCAGCTCTTCCAATGCTCCGATCGCCTGTTCTTGGGCCCGCTCGAAAAAACTCCAGTATAATTTGTTGTGCGAAAGGGATACCCAAATCACCACGAAATGAAATGTCTGATACGCCAGTTTCGCCTCGCCTGGGCAAAACACCCAAAGCCGGCATGCCCAATGCGCGCTACTCATACAGCTGAATCATAGCCTCCTCTTCCCCCTCGACTCGACGCATCATCTTCGTCGTCATCGCGGTGCCGTCGTGATACATCGTCAGCCATGACGGAGCTACTCGTCGGCGATCGCGCCTCTCGTCTCCTTAACCACGGTATAGACTGAATCAGGCCACTGAGCGACCCCGATATTATGGATTGCCGCTGTCGAATATTTCGGCGCGCCACCAGCCCGGGAAACCCTGTGCTTCTCCTCCTTCGCCTACCGAATCTATGGGGGCTGGACGCGTTGCGCAGGCCCGCGTCGCCTGTTACCGCGAATAGCCCGCTCGCTGGTCTTCTCGTAGGAGGCAGCAATGGAGAGGTTTCCGATCGTCCAGGCAACGTTGCAGATCGCAACCGGCCTGTCGGAGTGGTGGGCTCCTCTTGGTCTTCTAGTTCGCCCCAAATCTCAGCTCTTTCCGCCCATCTATAACTCTTCTTCTGGGTAGAGGTGAGGGGTGTAGTGTCGCCGTTCAGGATGGGGAACGTCTGATAACCCGGTGAGCTGCTTTCATCGTCCACCGCAGCCTCTGAACTTAGCAGAGACTCCTCTTCGCCCTCTGTGTCGTCGACAAGGCCCAAGCCCGGAGCTAGTGTTGACTGTCCGACGCCTGGAGCGTGTTGTTCGTCGCTGAGTCGCCACGACAAGGCGAGAACGCCGGAAAGCAGGATTGCCGTGCCGAGAGCAATGAGCCCGGCATGAAACGGCGGGATCAAGCTCACCTGGTCAAAGTATATTAATCCATCCAGTATGGCAATGATGTTGTATACGCAAAAGACAAGGGGATAGAGAACCGAAGTGGAGACTAGCTTCAGGCCTCGATGCAAGTAGCAAAGCTGGCAAAGTGCGAGGGAGATTAAGCCGAGCACAATGGCCCATGACTCCCAATGAGGGAACTGATTGTCGCCCCCAATGGTCTTGATGCACAGTTCCACCGCCGACTTGGCGAAGAGCAAGGCGTGGGCGGAGAGATCTCCGCTGATGATGCCGTATATGATGCCGCGGGCGAGTCTGAAGCGAGAGTTGTGTGATATGCTGGACATGGTGTTGACGACGTCGGTGACTGTGCCGAGGACCACGACGAAGAGAGCCTGCAATGCCATCCACACTATAAAGGGCCTTCGGCCTAGCAAGACGAGCAATTCCTTCAAGTCGTGTGCTGGGGACGGAATGGCCCCAAAGATGGCAATCAGAACAGCGCCGCTCGTGACTAGTAGCGTACCGCAGAGAGACCACCGCGTGAACGGCTCGTCAAGGATCAAGGTCGCGCAAATTGAGTTGAAGACGAGACCGGCAGCTTGCAATGTGGAAAGCACGGGCAACGGCAGCGTGGAGATCTGCACCGTGCTGCCCAAAAGATTGGCTATGACAAACATTCCCATGCCCAGCTGCCATCTCCGCCTCCGGTAAGGGGGGCGGCGTATATCGTGAGGTCCCTTTTCGTCTTCGAGAATATGCGACTTCCGCTGCAAGGTCAGACCAAGACTTTGGACACTGGTTGATAGTAGGCCGACGAGGATTCCCAGCTACAACAAGTACATTAGCACACATCCACGGAGTAGCGTGGTTTACTCTGGGCGTCGCATACAGCTATACTCCCGCCGGGGGAGATGCTCGCCATGGTTCTCATCTCGCGGCTATCCGAGGCACCAGCATCTGGCGGTGGATGAGGGCGTATATGACGTTGTCGATTGCATGAACGTTGGCCAAGGACGGGCTAGCAGTCGCTACCGAGCGCGACAAGTTGGAGGACCATTCGAGAGAGTACGAGGTACTATATTGGGTCGAGTTGAAGCTTAAAGCCTGCGTGCCTAGGGCGATTGTTGGGGTTGCGGTGTACGAGTAGCAGGGCTGCGAGCGAGGATGCGAGGATGCGAGGAGTCGAGGGGTCGAGGGCGTAGGGAACCTGGCGGTGGCTTTAGTTGCAGAGACCGGATGGCAGGCACAGATGGCAAAGACGAGGTGACCAGCACCTCGATGAATCGGGTGTCGTCCGAATGATGGATGTCGAGATCTCTGCCGAGCGGTAGTTGGAGGAGCCGAGGGTCGAGGGTCGAGGGTGAAGGACAAATGGCGAACTAGGGGATGTCTGTCTGCGACGCAAAATGCATGTATGACGGAGAATGCAGGGAGAAAGCAAGCACCACCTGACGTCTGGGATGAGGTCAAACAAAGGGTGTCAACGGACATGTGGGCTGAGCTGCACGAGGACCCAGACTCCAGTCTTTCTCTGTCGGTTGGTGCAGAGACAGAAGAAGCACGGTGGGAGCACGGTGGACTGGGATGAAGGACGAAGACTGACTGGGATTGACTGGCTGGGGGCTCAGGCCGCCCGGCGGTGCCTTCAATGTTGGGCTCAGTGCTCTGCGTGTGCACATGACATTGATTGATGGGCGGGCTGGTTGTGAATTGCTCGGGCGCGGCGATTTTTGCTCGGGGCGCACTTGCCCTATTTTTCCTGCTGTCAGGCCCCCCGCTGCCATAGTTACTCTATGGACCAAAAAAGCTGTACGTAAAAATCATGTATGTAACTAACATATGGTTTTAGCTGCAGCTGGCAGGGCGTTTTTGATAACACCATCACTAGTGTCTGCTACTAGAGGATGATTGAGGCACCAAGACAGCTAGAATACTCCGTATCTACATCTAGTACTATATAAATAGATTTGATACATAGATTTAATTAAGAGCTTTAGTACTTTATATTGCTTTCATACTATAAATATACTACATATGGTGTCTGGCAAAAAGACCACTAGCCTTAATCCGGGCTGTGGTGGGGGGCAAACTGCTTGGTGCTGTCAATCCAATATCCACATGTTGTCGATGTGTCCTAGCGTAACATAGTGCCCCAGTGCCCCCGGGTTCCAGCGATTGACGAGCACTGACCGGACATCAATAGGCCTCAACAGTGCTGACTCGCCCCAGGCCCCAGTGGCATTGATCCTCCTTGTCAGTGCTGGTTCAGTGCTGCGTTCTCGCAATCAACAAATGCCCCAGCCTCATTGAACTTGGAATATGGTGGGGCAGCATGGACAGCAAGCACGCAGCCTTCAATGTTCGTCAAGGTCCAGATGTCCCACGTGAGGTCAAAGGTTTCATCAGTGTTCAATGTTCAACCTTCAATGCTCCCACACACGCAGCCGCTGTCAGGTTGTCATAAAGCATGACGCTTGAACCCACATGCAATCCGTCCAGTCTAACCTCTTCCACGGCCTCTTCCCGACTTCATATCGCGCTTTATTCGAGACACGCCAGCCATATGTGCCTCGAGAGGCCATCACAATGACCCTGTTTTCTCTTCTCCGCAATCGCTATCTCTCGTGGTCGCAAAACATCCCTCTGCCAGCCGATCTTCATGTCTCTCCAGTCTTTCAGTCATGGCACGAATTCGACGCTGCTTCTGGTCAATGGAGGGTTGTGCCCGTCAACAATACAAATACAAATACAAAACATGGTAAGCCTGAACAAAAACATCACCAAAGAGCCATTCAGAATTCGCCCTTTGTTCTCGTAACATGGAACGTGGATTCGTCTTCACCTTTGCCGGCTGCACGCATATCAGCCATCGCTTCGCATCTCGCCACGTTGACCCCAGCTGTCGACATCATTTTTCTCCAAGAAGTCTCCCCAGAGGCTCTTCGATTCTTGCTCAGCCATCAGCAGATTCGTCACTTCTGGTATTCCAGCGAAGCAGATGAGACCAACTGGCAGGGGCAGTTCTTTGCCAGCATGACACTCTTGTCCAAACGACGGTTCATTCGTCACGCCGAGGCGTCATCAGTCATTGCTACACTTGGCCCGGTTTGGAGACTCAAATACCCAAGTCGCTTCGGTAGAGATGCCCTTTGTTGCGATATATTCCTACCATCACCCGCACATCTGTCTTCTTCTGCTGGGGAAACACAGTACGTGCGTGTCAGACTGGTCAACGTTCACCTTGATTCACTCCCCATACAGCCATCCCAAAGACCTCAACAAATCTCACTGATTGCGTCCGTACTTCGAAGTACAAATTGTGGTCTTGTTGCTGGTGACTTTAATCCTGTGCTTGCCGAGGATGCCACACTTATTGCGGATAATCAACTTATTGACGTGTGGCATGAGCTTCATCCTGGTGATCCTGGGTTCACATGGGGAGTAGATGGACAGCAGACATTCCCACCTGGTCGATTGGACAAAGTTGCTTTGGTCGGCCTTCAAGCACATCGGATCGAGGTGATGCATCCAGAGGCGGTTGAGCTGCCAGATCAGAGTCGCCATACCGTGCCTTGGAGCGACCACTCTGGTCTAAGATGTATTCTGGGACTAGACACGAGTTAGTCTTACTTCACGAGATGCTGCGATGGTCGGTCTCCTGAAGGTGCAAGGACCGTAAACTGTCGGCAACTGACATGGTCATTTCTTGACGAGAGAAACAGGAACAAGGCACCACGCACTTTTTGGTTCCCAAGACCTGATTTCTGGTTTGTAAAGCGTGAGCATGGAAGAAGCGACCGCGCCATTCCCTTGGTAAGCCCCCAGCAGAGGCGACATTCCCCCGGTAACTATCGATTATCCTCGTCCCATTGGATATTCGGCCAATCCCAGCCATCTGGCCGAATGTACTTTCTTTCTCCTTTGGCGGCCCGATTGTACTGACGGCTCTGAAATATTCCTGAACAATGTTGACCCAAGGCTTCTGGAATTTGCAGAGTATATCAGAATCTGATATCAATGGGCAAGCTCAATGCATGCAAGATACACGGAAGTGAAGACTGGGACATTCCCAGAACAAGCAAGATCCTAGCCCTAGACACCGGACGCGAGAACCCATGAGTATGAATCTTAAAAAATGGACGTTACACTGCGCCCGACCAGACGGCCCTAAGAACGGGTGTTCCACTCGACTTCATCGTACTTGAGGCCCAGATCAAAGTCTCCAGTTCTAGTTGGGAAAACGGCCAATCAGTCGCGACCGCCCGGCAGGAACATTGAGAGCTTTGAATGCCACAGATCATGTGATGTGCGTCATGAGCAGGCCGCGGGGTCTTCGATCTCAGCGCTGTGGCTGGTGCGCCGTGTGGCTTGATCACTGCGGTTGATACTCCAAACTACTCCGTACCTAGGTACATAGTTACGGAGTGCAACAAAGCAGGTGGCATCCGTGGCGTCACAGCTCCCTTAAGCCTCAACGTACCTCCACTCACCAACCAGACGACTTCCCATACATACCTCATCCGAATCCCTCTTGGCCATCCATCGGCAAAGTCTCCTGGCTACTCGACTCCCTTTTTGCTGTTTGTGCTTTTCCGAGCAGAAGCCCAGCCCTTCATAACCTCGCCCAGCATGTCGCAACACGCCTTGTCCGACCAGCAGGTACGCAGTCGTCATCGTCCGTCGTCAGTCGTCGAAAGTCAACGAGCACCAGCACATACATGTGACGCACGCTCATCTCTGCACTTTCCACGCCGGCTCATTCTCCCTCAAACTGCTAACCATGTCATTCGCTCACCGCGTCCAGGTCGACAATGAGCTCCGCAAGATGACAGCCTTCATCAAGCAGGAGGCCATGGAGAAGGCTCGCGAGATCGAAATCAAAGCCAACGAAGAGTTCGAAATCGAAAAGTCCAAGCTCGTCCGCCAGGAGACCGACGCCATTGACAGCCAGTACGAGAAGAAGTTCAAGCAGGCCACCATGTCGCAGCAAATCACTCGGTCCACCGTTGCCAACAAGACGCGGCTCAAGGTCCTCGGCGCCCGCCAGGAGCTCCTCGATACCATCTTCCTAGAAGCCGAGAAGAAGCTGGCCGATGGCGCCAAGGATAAATCCAAGTACCAGAAAATCCTGAAGGGTCTGATCCTGGAGGGCTTTTATGCCCTGAACGAGCCGAAACTGCAGATCCAGGCTAGAAAGAAGGACTATGACCTTGTCAAGAAGGCCATTGACGACGCTGCCAAGGAGTACAAAAAGGAGGTCGGCAAGGACATTGAGGGAAATATTGACGAGGCGAATCCTCTGCCCGAGGAGTCGTATGTGCCAGCTCCCCTTCCCCGAGCAACTTGATCTTGCATAATCTGACCCATCCCATCACAGAACTGGAGGTGTCGTCATCGTCAGCGGCAGTGGCAAAATCGATATCAACAATACTTTCGACACGCGGTTGGAGCTCCTCAAGGACTCTGCTGCTCCCGCCGTCCGGCAAGCTCTGTTCGGCAAGAACCCCAACCGGAAATTTTTCGACTAACTAAATTTAACCGAATGTCACGGTTGAACGGAGAAGAAAACGCAGATGTACCACCTCGCTCGACGACTCGCACGCCCTCCCTTTGGACATCGTCGAGCGACCCGTTTACGGAGGGTCTGTAAGCGCGGAAAAGCGCCGTGTATACAGTCAGCAGCAAGACTTGCATTATTGTCCCCCTTTTTCATTTGTACCCAGTCTGTGCAATCGTAGCTTAGAGGCTGTACTATAAAATTCAAACATCTTGATTGTCCATAACGTCTGCATTTGAAAAAGAAGGCTCAGTCTCCCCTAACGCCCAAATCGCCTCCCTTGATAACTACCTTGGGAGGGTCATGAATCGCAGTCATGAATCTCACATCGCGTACCTCAGTCTCCAGCACACACGATTGAATATGCATTTTATCTCGAAAGACCTCGATCTCTAACCCTCAGCGCATAAAATCGTGTCCGCGTCGTTCTTGTTGGAGGCAGCCACCCCAACAGCCGGCGAACTCGCCGTCTTCTGCAAAAACCTCGCCATGTAATCCCGCTGCCTCGGCAAAGAGGCATCTTCAAGTCGGCCAGGGAAATCAAACACGCTTTTCCGGGCCTTCCTCCGTGTCCGTACGCCATGCGACAAGCGCTGCTGAACCCATTCCACCACGCTCTTGGCCTCGGTTCTCGCCAGCTTCATACCCGAGTCGTTGGTTTTTCTCCATATTTCGCGCAACTTGCCCGCCAGTTCGTCCACGTCCTCATTGAACTTCCTCTCGTCCATGTCGTTGTCGAAATGGACGAGGGAGCCGTCGTCGATGGCCATGTCGAGGAGGATGATGCTGGCGCGGAGGTTGAGAAAGTCCGTCCTGTGTGTGATTGCGAAGCTGTCGGTGTTGAGGATGTCGATGATGCCGCGGAGGGTGACGACGTCTTCCGGGTGGTGGCGGGCCAGGGCGTCGTCCTTGAACAGTGCTGTCACGGCGATTCTCCTGCGCAGGTCGTGCGTCCTTTTGTTGCAGATGGGGAGGCAAAGGAGGGAGGTGGCTTTTACGGTGTGGTGTTCTAGACCTTGGTTGAGGAGGGAACATGTTTCGAAGCACTGCGATTTTTTTGTTAGTGGCTTTTGGGTGGTTCAAAGTGGTGGTTGGTTTTGCTTACGAAGGTGTTCCAGGAGGGGCCTGGGAGAGCGTCTGCGAGTTCCTGGATTGTGTACTCGAACTCGGCGAGGACGTCGACGGTGCAGATTAGGAACTTGTCTAGTGATAGTCGGAGGAGGGTTTGCAGGGCATATTCCACGGCTTGAATGGACATCTGGCGGGCGATGAGGCCGAGCAGGGAGATGAATGCCTGGAGACAGGACCAGTCACGGCCCTCGTATGGCTCACGGTCTCGTTTGGAGAAGGACAACTCTGGATGGGCACCCGAGTCTTGGGCATCTTTGGCGCCCAGCCGTTTGAACAGCTTTCGCAACCGCTCGGCAGTCAAGAGGCGCTTGACTTGCTCTGGACAGCTTGCTATCATATTGCCGTATTCCTGCCTCATGATGATGGATGGCTGCACGCACAACGAGTCCAGCAACCACTCGAACAAGGAGTCGGGCATATGGATGTTCTTGTGCAGCATGGTCTGAGGCAGTCCTGAGATCAAATGCTGTTCCCTTGCCTCAACACTGCCATGCGTCAAGAGGCGCCACGGAGACTTTTTCCCCAGTTCCGGAGCCCTCGGGACAGAAGGCAGCTTGAACTCCTCATGGAAGAAGAAGTATCTCGGCTGAGCTTGGGAGGAGCCAGATCTCTCGACGGCACGCAGCACTTTTCGGGCATCCTGCCCCCCGTTGTCCTTGATAATACCGGCAAGGGCATCCTCCGTGGCAGAGGACGAAGGAGTCTGCCCCTCCGCCTTTGCAGCACTCTTCGCTGCCTTCACTTTCAGCGAGCTCGCCGTCGTGGCATTGTCTCGCCGCGCATCCTTTGCTAGGGCCTTCAGGTCGAACTTGTGTCTCGGCATGATGGCCAACGGCGACGAGTGGAACTCTACTGCCGTTCTTTTCGCCTTTGGCGTAGCATACGGATCGTGAAAGTCTTTCTGTGCCGCGGGTGCGACATTCTTGCTTCGGCCGAGGATACAGGAGAGGTCCTCCAGTGAGTCGTCTGATAAGTCGCTGTCGGACTCGTCGTCGTCGTCGTCGTCAGAAGCTCTGATCTCCAACGACATGCGTCTTGGGGGCGTGACGGGTCGTCGGGGGGATGGGGATGGCACAGGCGGTGATTGGAGTGCCGGTATCGAGCTTCGTGAGTGTGTCGGGGCTGGTGAGGGTTGCGGTTGTGCAACCGGCTTGAAGAAGCTCAAGATGTTTCCCCCACCACTGCCGCTGCCGCCTGGGGGTTTCTTAGTTAAATGTGGCGTTGGCATGGCGACGATGCATAGAGCATGCCTTCGTAGTCTTGCCGTAGCCAGTATCCGGGGTTTTTTTTCCCCTTGTTCAGCGAGAATTTCTGCTTCCAGTAGGAGAACAGAGCGTTGACCTGACGTCAGGCACTTTGGTGTTGCAGGGTCCAGTCTCGGTCGCGTCTTCAACCAGTTAGTTAGTTGCGGCCACCGCGTCGAGTCCCAATCGGGCTAGTCTATGCAGTGCCGCTTCCTGTACAATTTATGTTCAGTTTGTCATCAGGTTGGAATGAACACCATTTTAGCAATTGTACGTTGCTCTTTTTTTTTTGCTCTTCCTTGTGATGTTCTCTAGCCCATCGATACATAACTAGCGCCAGAGTGCCGCTCATATTGCCAAGCCACGTATCTAGCCGCGCTCCTTAATGCAGATCGCTTCACACAGAACATACGATCTATGGGAAACATACTCGCTTGGTCAGCATATAGCAGCGAACTTTGACACGGAGCAAAGTGATGTGCCTGTAGATCTGTATTTATGTTCCTATGTGCACCACATTGCTTGTGCTTCAATCGCAATATGCTTCGGTAGATTTGGACGCAGATCTTGGCTGTTTAGGTACGGAGCTTTAGGGTATTGATTGATTGCAAGCCGTTGCATTCCATCCAACGTGCAAGAATTGACTTGAACGTGTCTTGGTCCCTCCTAGGCAATGGAATCATCGACTGACGCAGATACTAGCGTCCTTGCAATTGTTGCACGACGAAAGGACAGGTTCGGTCCGTTGAGTACGTCTTGCAAGTGTGGCATTTGTAGTGGCGGCATATCATGTGCATCAAGTACTATAACTAAATCGACTTCAGAACGGACAGATCAGTCGGATTCTGGGGGGCCGCATGGTCGAAGCGGCCTGCCTACTATGAGCAGGGTCATCAATTGCTGTCGAGCTGGGCATGAGTATTGTTATCGCCCTTGGGCCCCCCTTTTGTAAACATCTGGCGATATGAATCGTGGGCCAATGGTGACGCTCCTTTGGAAAGTAAAAAGATGGCTAGAAGCTGACATGACTCGGACTCTGCCTGCTCGGCGACAGGGCTAATTCTCAAGAGGCACCATTCATTGCTCCTGTGTAATGCTTTACAAGCCCTCCACTCTGAGGGCCTGGTATCATGTCACTGCTTTTTGTATCCGGCTCAGGAGCTTTACCTCTCAGAACAGCATGAACAAAGACCCCTAGTATGGAGTACAGAATAAATGTTCTCGCATTCCATATCATCGGCGGGCGCAGAAGGATCCTACGTGCTGACGTGGTGGGAGAAAAACGTACTGCGCATGCCGTGCTACGGATTAGAGAGCGCCGACGTTGTCACCTTTCACCCAGTCTTCCGAGCGTTTCGAGTAAAGCCATTGCATCAGTCCACCGCCCAGGGCCAGAGGGGCATGTGCGACCAAATGGGAAGGTTCCAGACTTTGTGGAAGGTGCGATTCGGATCTAGGAAACAATCGACATCCGCCCATTGGGTGCATAAGACTCTACTTTATGTGAAGGGAAAGCGCATTGGACAATGGCTGCACAAATCGATTGTTTTAGGGACTCACTCATCAATGCTTCCTCACCCGCTTCGAAACCCCCCTGTGCGATAACCCTGGGCAGTCTTGGCGCTCTCACACCTTACGTGTCCCCCGCTGAACAATTAGCCTGGCGACTCAATCGCGAGCTGGGCCCGTGTGAAGCTGGTCTGGCTTCCCGTCCAGTTGTCCTTTCGGACGCTGTCTGCCTGCGTCATTGCTCGTTGCGGCATTGATGTCACCGAAGATGTGTCCGCGAGCCACAAGCCGGAAGCCCGCAAATCGTCATGGCTGATAAGGCTACTCGGAAAGCGAGGAGTGCGACGTGAGCGCCAAACAGCACTGAACGAACTTGGGTACTTACCAGAAATGCCGCCGCCGCGGGTACACGGCCGCGATTCGAGGCCGAGCTGAAGCGTCGTCAGCCGAGATGAGCAGGCTGTTGGCTTCTGGAAGCCTAGAATGGGCAAAATGACGGCGCATGTCTTCGGCTAACGTTGGAGTTATTCCGTTGGCCAGGAAGGACAATCAAAGAAGCGTATTGCCATGAATGAAGAGAAGTCCCGTGTCGCCGTTTGATAGCGGACAAGGTTGAGGAAGTTATCTCGATGGCTTCTACGGAGTACTCCGTACGGAGTACAGAGAGCACACAACGACTCGATGCACCCGCCGCCGCCACGACGCTTTAAAGGAGAATCTGGTGACTACGCAGTCGGACCCCCGAGGCGCGTGCAGTTGTAGATTGGGGCCAAACCAGCGGCCGCGGAGTAGGTTCACTTATAACGTTGACTTGACTGAAATGGTCACCAACGAAATACACCGAAAAGGGTCATAATCTCAAGGAGAGGCGATGAGGTCCAAGTGCCAAGTGGGAGCGACAATGGGAACAGGATTCCGCAACAGGAATGCACCAAGGCTGCACTTTTCCATGCTGGGCTGGGAAGCATCCCTCCATCCCTCCATCCCTCCATCAGATACTACTAGCAAGATTGAAATCTGGGCAGGTCAGGGGCAGCACCGACCAACTGACTAGCCGGACCCCGGCCAGCCAACGTGGGCCAAGAATGGAGAACCGCATCCCTGGTCGGTCCGCATGAAAGGGGGCTCTTGAATACTGGCCAGAGGCAAGACAGACATGCCAGCGACCCGCGCTGACACAAGTCCACTGAAGGGCGTCGGGAGCAGGCAAGAATGGTTCCGTGAGAAGGGCATCGACGTCGTAGCGCGCAGGAACTAGTTCGTGGAACGTGCCACTCTGGCTGCGCAATGTAACTACATGTAAGCCGGCAGGGCAGCGATGGTTATTGAAGCTTCTCCAACAATATGCAGGGGCAAACCCACCGTCACGGAGCCGCCAAGTCCGTGAGCTTGTCCTGAAGGCTTGTCCAGCAGCTAGTTATTGCATTGCCAATCGACGAACTGGTCCGTGGCTGCTGCTAACCAATGTTACAGAACCTGCTGACAGCCATTTCGGGGCAACGGCTCTGACCGAGGACGTGACGCACAACCCTGTTCCATCCAGTCTTTCATTTTTGGTCTTCTCTTGTCGGTATTGCTGTTGATGAGTCGGTACTCCGAACTGCGAACATGCTGCATTGTCAAGCTCAGGCAATCACAGTCGGACCAACTTTTCTCTTTCCCTGATCGCATATGACCTTTTTGTCCATCATGAGACCGTCGCACCTCCTTGCCAGGCCAGGCATAGCGGTAGGATTCGCTGTAGAAAGGTGGTTGGATTTGCTGGGGCACATTAATTCCAGTTTGGACCAGACTGCTCTGCTGCGACGATGTGATCGACTGGTCGGATAGGCCGGGAGCTAGGCTCAGAATATTACCCGCGTCGTCCGCCTTACTTGCCTGAGTAAGTGGGATGAAGCGGATGGCACCAACTAGGGGTCATGTTCGTTAACATGCGGAGAATGTTCAACTGGATGACGAAGCAATCGGCTGGTGAAACGGTTGTGCCGTTTTTGAATTTTTCTTTGCACTCCTTTTTTTTTGGGCGCATTTGCCATGCGCCTGCCATTGCGAAGACTCTACGGAGTACGTACTCCGTACAGAGTACATGATAATTGGTGCCTTCTGTCGAGAGTGTGTCGCTTGAATTTGAATTGGTGGCGCCAACACCCCTGCCATGCCGCCCTCCAACCAGATTGTCAGATCATGTCTTCAATGGGTACTCCGTACTACCAAGCAGGGCTGCGGCTGACGAGGAGCTGTGGGTGCTGTGGCGGCGCTCCAGCCGTCAAACATGGACGTTGATGGGAACATTGATTCTTGACCAAGCCAGTTGGGTCTGGGTCTAGTTGGTCGTATTTGACAACGGCGGTGATGCAGAGGAAGAATTCACCCCCTAGTGGTACTTGATCTTGGCTTCAGTGCAAAATTCTCAACACTTACCCGGACTACCCCGAGGTAGGTATTTAAAAGCACATAGTCATCCGCCTACGTCTGTTATTGAAGTTGCCGGATTGGCAATACGGTCCACTAGTCCCCGAGTATTCCGTACTATACTCCGTAGAATGCAGCCATCAACAAGGGCGGTAGGCAGCTGCGCAATCAGGTGAAGACCCGAAGTCCCTGGCCATGCAAATGGTCGTATGTTCCCGGTACCAGGTACCAGGTGCCTCGCTGCTGGCTAGCAAAATTTCTTTGTTTGGAACACCCTGAATTAGGTATCGAGGTACTTGAGAGCACCAGACGCCTCCAATGTTCAAGCCAGGGCCGTAAAGTCCGGGCTGCGGGTTGAGCCAACGGGTATCAATAGCACTAGAATTGAACTGCCTGCGCGTGGAGTCTGCCAACCGGCCGCCAGCTGCCAGTTGAGGGCCGCGCCAGCCAACTACAGTGGCCTTGCTCGTATTGCAGGACCCGAAATTGCGGCCAGCCCGTTGCCCTTCCTTCCCGCTTGGCCACCTTTGCTAACCCTCTAGTTGGTGTCGACTCCAAACAACCTTTTCTCCTCACGACGCCAGCGACTCGCCTTGATCTGTCATACCGACAATCCGGTCTTCGATTTCCGCCGGTGCGCCTTTTGCCTGCAATCGCAACTGTCGTGGCCATAATTCGCGTCGATTGCGCCAACGGCCCTGCACTGGTCACGCCTCACGATCTTTCCCACGCCCCCACGATCCGCATACTGGCTGGCGTCCGCGGGTTGAACGGGCGTTTGCCCGCCGCTTCACACTCACCATGAGCCCTCCTGCAAGCCCAGAGCCCGGTCCGGACACCAGTCTATCAAAGGCCCAGACACAGAGAGCACGATGGGCCACCCGTAAGATGACGGTCAAGAGCAGCAACACCAAACGGCTGTCTCTCCTGAACCGCATGCACAAACGGACTCAGTCCGAGAAGAGCGTCTCCGGAGGCGACGGAAACGGTGCGCCCTTCGAGGACCGTGACCCCCATGGCAGCGCCGACGAGAATGAACACGACAATGACGACCCGGACGATGATGTAGACGAGGACGAGTCTGACGACGAGGACTCGACCCGTTTGCTGTACTTCAACCTGCCTCTTCCTGACGACATGCTCGAGGATGGCCAGCCTATACATACCTTTCCGAGGAACAAGATTCGGACAGCAAAATACACACCGCTGTCTTTTGTTCCTAAGAACTTGTGGTTCCAGTTTCACAATGTGGCCAACATTTTCTTCTTGTTCTTGGTCATTCTTGTCGTACGTACCTGGAAACTCTTTTGTCCACCCCTTCTAATCCTAGAGGCCCCCATTCCTTCTTCCTTCTTCCTTCTTCCTCTCCCTCTCGAAGTCAAATCGGTGCTAATCATGCCGCAATGTAGATTTTCCCCATCTTTGGTGGCGTCAATCCTGGCTTGAACGCTGTTCCCTTGATTGTCATTATTGTCCTCACAGCTGCCAAGGACGCCGTCGAAGATTACCGAAGAACGATTCTTGACATTGAGCTGAACAACGCGTCTGTTCATAAACTGCACAACTGGAACAACGTGAATGTGCAGGAAGACGATGTATCTACTTGGCGACGGTTCAAAAAGGCCAACTCGCGATTCTTTGGCTCTATTTGGCACGCCATCGAAAGCTTGTGGTCTAAAAAGGCCAGAAGGCTCCGAGCTGAGCGAAAGGAACGCAAGTTGAATCCGGAAATGGAAGAGGAAGGACGACCTTCAATCGAGACGGTTCGGACGCGGAGGTCAATTCGCAATTCAATGGCTTCGCCTTTCGGCAACCGGGAATCCTTTGTTGCTGCCCGGGAGGAGATCCAGATGACACCAGTTCCATCCCCGACGCCTGCCAGCGGCGTTCCCCACGTTCGTTTTCCCGATGGGGGAGATGCAAAGCGCTCCGCTGCTATCCAGGACATGAAATCCGACCTCATTAATTACATGAAGCCCTCCAAGGGGGCCCGGTTCAAGAAGGATACGTGGAAAGGCCTCCAGGTAGGTGATTTCGTTCGTCTTTACAATGACGACGAATTGCCAGCCGACGTTATCATCTTGTCCACTTCCGATCCGGATGGAGCCTGCTACGTAGAGACCAAAAACCTGGATGGCGAGACCAATCTCAAAGTCCGACAAGCTCTTCGTTGTGGCCGATCGATTAAACATGCTCGTGACGCTGAACGTGCCGAGTTCAAGATCGAGAGTGAAGCCCCCCACCCCAATCTCTACAAGTATAATGGAGCGATTCACTGGAAGCAAACTGTCCCGGGATATCCGGATGATGATCCTGAGGATATGACGGAGCCCATTACCATCGACAACCTTCTGCTTCGGGGTTGCAATTTGCGTAATACTGATTGGATCCTTGGTGTCGTCGTTTTTACGGGTCATGATACGAGAATCATGATGAATGCCGGCATCACACCAAGCAAGCGCGCCAGAATCGCAAGAGAAATGAATTTCAACGTCATCTGCAATTTCGGAATTCTGCTCATCATGTGTCTTCTTGCGGCCATAGTAAACGGTGTCGCTTGGGCCAAGACAGATGCCTCGCTCCATTTCTTTGAATTCGAGTCCATCGGTGGAAGTGCCCCTATGAGTGGTTTCATCACCTTTTGGGCTGCCATCATCCTGTTTCAGAACTTGGTTCCCATTTCATTGTACATCACGTTGGAAATTGTGAGGACGCTCCAGGCCATCTTCATCTTTAGCGACGTCGAAATGTACTACGAGCCGATTGATCAGCCTTGCATCCCGAAATCGTGGAACATTTCAGACGACGTGGGCCAGATTGAGTACATCTTTTCAGACAAGACCGGTACTCTCACTCAAAACGTCATGGAGTTCAAGAAGGCGACAATCAATGGACAGCCATACGGTGAAGCATACACAGAGGCACAGGCTGGCATGCAAAAGCGAATGGGCGTGGATGTAGAAAAGGAAGGAGCTCGTATTCAGGCCGAGATTGCTGAAGCCAAAGTTCAGGCCCTCCAGGGCTTGCGGAAGATGAATGACAACCCATATCTTCACGACGACGCCCTCACCTTCATAGCCCCAGACTTCGTTTCCGACTTGGCTGGAGAGCACGGTCAAGCCCAGCAAGCGGCTATTGAAGAGTTCATGCTTGCCTTGGCTCTTTGCCACACCGTCATCGCGGAGCAGGTTCCGGGCGAACCTCCGAAAATGATATTCAAGGCTCAATCTCCCGATGAGGAAGCTCTGGTATCCACAGCCCGTGATATGGGATTTACGGTTTTGGGCCACTCAGGTGACGGCATCAACCTCAACGTCATGGGCGAAGAGCGCCATTATCCGATTCTCAACACCATTGAGTTCAATTCTAGCCGAAAACGCATGAGCTCCATTGTCAGAATGCCTGACGGCCGGATTGTCTTGATCTGCAAGGGAGCCGACTCAGTTATCTATGCTCGTTTGAAACGAGGTGAGCAGCAGCAACTCCGAAGGGAGACTGCTGAACACCTCGAAATGTTTGCTCGCGAGGGTCTTCGTACGCTGTGCATCGCCCGCAAAGACCTGACTGAAGAAGCGTACCGGAACTGGAAGAAGGACCATGATGCCGCCGCATCAGCTCTCGAAGACCGCGAAGAGAAGCTGGAAAACGTCGCTGACACGATTGAACAAGAGCTCTTTCTCCTTGGCGGTACCGCTATTGAGGATCGTCTCCAGGATGGTGTTCCCGATACCATCGCCCTGCTTGCCAAGGCCGGTATCAAGCTTTGGGTACTGACTGGCGACAAGGTCGAGACGGCCATCAACATTGGTTTCTCATGCAATTTGCTCAACAACGACATGGAGCTGATTCACCTGAGGGTGAATGAAGACGAGAGTGGACAGACGTCAGACGACACCTTCCTTGAGAACGTCGAAAAGCAACTGGACCAATATCTGCAAGTTTTCGGCATAACAGGATGCGACCATGATCTCGCCTTGGCCAAGAAGAACCACGAACCGCCTGGTCCAACTCATGGAGTCGTAATAGATGGCTTCACGCTCCGTTGGGCGCTGCACGAGAACCTGAAACAAAAGTTTCTGTTGTTGTGCAAGCAATGTCGGTCAGTCCTGTGCTGCCGTGTCAGTCCTGCCCAAAAGGCTGCCGTTGTTGCCATGGTCAAGAATGGATTGGATGTTATGACCCTGTCCATTGGCGATGGTGCAAACGATGTGGCCATGATCCAAGAAGCCGATGTCGGTGTCGGTATTGCTGGCTTGGAAGGTCGACAGGCTGCCATGTCCTCGGACTATGCCATTGCGCAGTTTCGTTACCTGCAGAGACTGGTGCTTGTTCACGGTCGGTGGTCTTATCGGAGGCTAGCGGAGAGCATCAGCAATTTCTTTTACAAGAACATGGTTTGGACGTTTGCCATCTTTTGGTACGAGCTCTTCTGCGACTACGACATGACGTATTTGTTCGACTACACGTACATTCTCATGTTCAATCTGTTCTTCACATCTGTGCCTGTTGCTATCATGGGCGTTCTCGACCAGGATGTCTCGGATAAAGTCTCTCTCGCTGTGCCCGAACTCTACCGCCGAGGCATTGAGCGTCTGGAATGGACGCAAAGGAAGTTTTGGTAAGCCGAATCCGAGGACCAAACGAGGAACTGGTGTTGCATACCAAGTGCTGACGTATCTTTTCTTCCCCATACACAGGCTTTACATGATTGATGGTGTCTACCAGTCTGTCATGGTGTTCTTCATTCCCTACCTCCTCTTTATCCCTGCCAAATCAGTGACGTTTAACGGACTTGGTCTCGAGGACAGGCTTCGGTTCGGTGCATACATCGCCCATCCAGCCATCTTGGCCATCAACGGCTATATCTTGATCAATACGTATCGCTGGGACTGGTTGATGCTTCTCATTGTGGTAATCAGTGATCTTTTTATTTTCTTCTGGACGGGCATCTACACCTCGTTCACTTCATCCGGCTTCTTCTACCATACGGCCACTCAGGTGTACGGAGAAGCAACCTTTTGGGCTGTCTTCTTTCTCGTTCCTGTCATTTGCCTGTTTCCCCGATTCGCCATCAAGGCGCTTCAGAAGGTCTACTGGCCATACGACGTCGATATCATCAGGGAACAAGAGCTCACTGGTCGGTATGCTCATCTTAACAAGAGCGCAGCGGGAGAAATCGAGAGTGAAAAGAGCTCCAGCGCAAAATCAGGGTCCGACAGCCCGAACAAAACAAAACATGTGGCATATGGTAGTGTCGACGAAGATTTGCGGCCGATATATCCACCGTCAACGGCTACGCGGACGACAACTCACAACCGAACTCAGAACGGCAGCGACTCGACAAACTACACGGCGAACCGCGTGTCGCTCGACATCCCTGCCCAGGGGCGTCTTTCGATAGAACGGGCCAGGCCGTCATATGACCGGATGCGCATGTCAATGGATCGCGTCCGGCCTAGCTTCGAGGCAAGCAATGACTTTACTTCAGCAGCTCGATTGTCACGGATTGAGTCGAGTCAATCTCACACCCATCACTTGGGCGGCGGTGGTGGATTCAAGGCCAGACTCCGTGGCTTGTCCTTGACGAAAAGTGCAAACGTTTAGGGGACTCGTGAATTTGGTGTGCGACGATCGAGTCCCCGAACTTTTGCTGTACATTAACTACACCTGCATAGACTGCCGTCGAATTCTGCTTCGAAACCCCCGCCAAACGACTATTGTTGTTCGCCATGTGTCGATAAGCTGTCATTGTATACCCGTTACAAATAAGAACAAAACAACAACAACAACAACAACAACAACAACAACAACAACACAGCAGGGCCGCCGTGATCCATGCGCTTTATGATCTGCTTGAGCGATCTACGAATTTGTGAAACACTCATTTGCCTTTTTTCCCCTCGATTGGCCCTGTCAAACAATCGACCGACGACAAACGTGCGCACAGTCACCAGTATTACACCACCGACATCCGACCAATAATGCGATTATTGGCGGCATAACAAAAGAGCTTTTTCATTGTACCCGACTTGCCTGATTTGGCAAGAGGCTGATTTTGCAAGGCGTTCCACGGACTGGAGCATGACAGTTTCCATTTGTTTCCCGTCACACCACTGTTTCTATCTGTGGGGTTTTTTTTTTGCCAACAATTAGATCATTTATTTCTGGGAAGAGATGGACAAAAAGGGAAGGGAGGATGAGACGTGACTTCGTACGAGCTGACTGCAACATCATTTTCCTTTTTCATTTGCCTTGCGTGGGCTGTCGTCAACCGTTGTCTTTGACGCACAGGAGCAGTGGTGGTGCGATATAGACAATTACGAAAGGGTGCTTATATTATTATATTACTATGAGAGGGGCCTGGGTCGTGCGGTTGGCAGCTGTGGAGGAATCCCTGGATATGGTGTATTGTACATGTGGACATTGTATTTTTCTTTTTCTTGGAGATGAATAAACCTCCTTCCTTGCTGCAAGTCATCATGTTCCTCTCGTGTCACGTCGCGCCCAGAGACCGAGACAGGAGCGCTGTTGAGATGACACCAAGTGTTTCCAGTCATACAGGTCACCTGCTTCTCAACTGTCGCTGGCCTGCTCAGTTTCGGACGCAGGCACAACGGGCTGCCCCCCCAATGCTGGATCTGGCCATTGATTCTTCGATGGAGGAGGAGGACACCTTCCTTGAATGAATGAAGGGACGTCCGCGTAGAAAAGAAAAAAAGGGCTCGTGGAACTGTTTCCGGACGGAATGAACGGCTCCATGTGTCACAGGTTGTTGACGAGACAAAAAGGAACCAACCATGTGAGTTAGGTACAATTCATCAAGGGGTATCTCGTTACTTCTTTAAAACTAGCTGCTACTCCAACGCCGTGCCTGTATGTATGTATGTATGTAACTTGATAGATTATCCATGATGTGCGTGTGCCTCGCCCGAGACAATGCCCTGTACCTATCGAAGGTGAACCTCAAACGTGTCCATGTCGTCAATCTCCGCCTCGGCCATGGTGACGTGCTCTTCAAGCCTGTCACCGTCAAACCACAATCCCACGTCTTTCTGGGACGCTATTGACCGCTGTGTGCGGAATCCTGTGATCAACGTCTCCACCGTTGTTTCCGGCCTCACGGTCAGGTTGACGTCTGCCATGCCACGCGCCTTGAGGATGACTCGGATCTTGACTTCCTCTTCTACTGCTGCTGGGGCCGCCTCCTCGTCCGACAACTCGCCCGCTTCTCTCCTGCGCCGCTGTTCCTCCTCGCGCTCCATTTCGTGGAACAGATCTAGCGTCCATGCCTCCATATGGACTCGTGTTCGACCGTCAACCAGACCCTTCACGTCGTTTCCGTCCACCCTGACCCGTCCGCTCGCGTGGGGCCGAATGCCCAGCGTCAGCAATGTGGAAAACGTGTATACCCTTTGTCTTCGCCACGTGAGCACAATGTCGTCCTCCTTTTCGACCTCTTTCAGAACGCCCTTGCGATGCTGGAGCGTAAGCCATGTGTTCCGAGCGATGCGGAGTTGCTTGTCGAACAGAAACTTGAAACAGCAGGGTTTGGTGCCGGGGACGACCGAAGTGACCAGAATCTCAATGGAGTCCTTTGTTGCTTCGCCCCCTGGGCCGATGTTGAGCATGGCTTGGTCTCGGGCACGTTGCTCCTCCGCCTTGCGAACGTACTCGGTGAACTCGTCGTCATCCTCGGTGATCATGAAGCTCGTCTCGGGGTCCTCCACGCCGTCGCCTCGCCGTGTAGCAGGGCTCGGTGCCATGAGCACAACATCATCATCGTCATCCGAATCGACAAGCACGATGGGTGCGGTGCTCGGGGTGCGAGCCATCCGGTACGAACTGCCTGGGGTTGCGGTTTTAGTATGGGATCGCAATAGTCGAGCTGAGGGTGAATCGCCCAGGGCCAGGACTCCATGATCCATGTCGAGACTCGTGCTCTTTGACGGGTTTGTGTCCAGTCGTGTTCGCTTCGATGCCGGCGGAGTGACCATATCCCTTGTAACGAGTAGGTTAGCTACGCGGACCAAGCCTTTCAACATGTGTGTGTGTACGAACCCAGTCGTTGCGTCCCCATCTATGGAGGAACGACCGACGGGCGTGCGTCTCCTGCGTTCCCGGGAAGACTTGTGTAGTTGCGCGTCCGGATGCGCGTCGAGCTCCGTGTCCTCCTCATCGGCCAGACGCCTCTTGGCGGACTCTGCCGACTTTTGCCTCTCTTCTTCTTGCTGCCTCTGCCTCTGCCTCTTCTTCATCTTCCTCTCGCGGTCGGCAGCCACGATGGGCTCCATCTCCTTGGACCTGCGGAACAAGTCAAGCCCATCATCTGGGTTGGTGTCATCGGACGGTGTGGTGAGCCTTTGCGACACAGGCTTGCGCAGGGCCGTGGGCTTGAAGGGGAGCTTCTTCGCCTTGGGGCGAGGAGGAGTGGGAGCGGACTTGTTGCTCATGGTGTTGCTGTGGAAATGGGGGAAAGTCGAGAGATCAGTTTCGACGAATGCGTTTATCAGTGGAAAGGCGTGGAGCCTATGCGCGCCTCTGTGCTACGCATAACCAGCGTGTCGCGGGGCGAAAGGCAAGGGTGTTGATGAAGAGAGAGTCCAGGCAAGTTGAATGTTGAGAAAAAGCCACTCGCGTAGAGTAGTCTGGTGGCGGGGCGGTTTACTGTTACCCGCTGGTTGTTTTCACTTCTGATTTCTTGTTGCAGCGTCGTGTGTTTGTTTATTTCCCACAGGAGAGGAGGTGCAACCTCAGATGATCGTACTTGTGAGACCCACATTTCTCACACGGGAACGAACATTGAACAGAACAACTTCGAACAGGATGCCCCACCCACCGAGTCGCTCGCCGAGCCGCATCGTCATCGTCCGCATTTTCACTCAACTTCTCTCGAAGACCCGAACCGGAGAAGCCTCGTCATCGGCACCCTTCACAGACCATGTCGGCAGCAGAGAACGTACCCATTTCACAGGGCGAGGGCAAGGACCCCTCCAGCTTCCTGAGCGACATCATTGGCAACCCCGTCATCGTGAAGCTCAACTCGGGCCTCGTCTACAAAGGTGAGAGAGAGAGAGAGAGAGAGCGGCTCCCACCCAGCCGGGCTCTGCAAACACCATGGCCATACGATCTTCACAGCCCGCGTACCATTTCTCTAACCATATCGGGCGACGCAGGCGAATTGCAATCGGTAGACGGCTACATGAACATTGCGCTGGAGAAAACGGAGGAGTACGTCGACGGCAAGAAGCGCAGGGAGTACGGCGATGCTTTCGTGCGGGGGAACAATGGCAAGTCCTTCTCGGTTCTCGGCGCGAACAGCCTCGCTAACCAAGTTCCCAGTCATGTACATCTCGGCAGACTCATGAGCAGCGCTCACCTTGAATACATCCTCTTGACACCACCACATTTCGTGACCTACGTGCCTGTCCTCACGGCTATATCCATGATCCATCAAAAGTCCGTCTGCCGTTCACCACCTACGGCCTCCTCTCCTCGTCCACCCATATATGTCTTGAAGCCGTGAAATTCAACCTCTCCCTCCTCATTCTAGATCTGATCCCCTCGGCTAATAATCTCGTCAAACCTGGCGGCGTGGGCGAGCGACCTCATGAGACTGCATGTTGGGAATATCGCCTTGCGGGGTGATACTTTCACCGGTAACAGAGATGCGTCTCAACCTTGGCGTTTGTTGTTGGGAGGATGCCGTGCAGCTTGGCAGGGCCGAGCAACGTCAGCCATTCGAACCACAAGTTGTTTCCAAGACCAGGTAGTTACTCGGTAGTTTGGCACGACCTTGTCGTCGCCGTTTAACACCGATAACCCGCTCGAATGACGAAACGCTGCTCCGGCTGGACTTTAGGCAAAAGCTTCATGTTCTTCCCTGTACAACGTGTTCGGTAACTAATTAATTGCGTCATCTAAAATGTCTTATTTCCTGCACTACATACAATGATATGTACCCCTAGTCGAGATTGGATGTCATCAAAGTCCCAAAAGTCCAGCTTCTACTGTACACCATATCAGACACCATCAACGTCTTTGTTTCCGCAGCTTTGCAGGCGTTGGCCTCGTCAGCACTTCTTCACTGTGACGTTCCGGCCCCGAGCCTCGCGCAGTCCTCGCGGCTGGACATTCAGATGGCGCTCCAAATGTGCCTGCCGGGAGGACCTCGAACCCAGGGTTCAGCCTGCGATGCGTCCTATTCACATATACCTGAGCAGAGCCGTAAGCCTGCCTCGTGTCCTGCAGCGTGCTGGTGACACTCGAGTCCAGTGATACCGCCCTGGACCTTGGCCTGTGCCTGGCCATCTGCTGCGGCGACAGCGTGAAGTTTCTCTCCGAGTCTTGCAAAGAGATTCGGTCCGAGCCGGGTGCTCTATACGCCGTTTCGTCTGGTGTTGCCGGTACATGTCTGCCATTGTCTCTGGCTGTCGCTGCGTCGGAATGCTCGGCCACGTGGTAGGCGTTGGGTGTGTGAGATGGCGCAGGCGAGCGGGTAAACGCCGAACTCGACGACTCTCCAACCTTGTACTGGCCGTCTTCCAAGTTGAAATACACAATCTCTCTACCTATATGCGTCCGCGTCAATTCGTCCCCCTCCAACGTCGCCGAAGACGCAACCTGGCTGCCCTCAGCTGGCCTGGCGCCGGCTATCCATATCCCTTCCACCTCGACTCCCCTCTCGATTGCTCGCACGCCGAACGGAACGTTGGAATAGCTCAGGTTGTGGATTCCACAGTGCTTCATCTCCGTGACTCGAGCGCGCTGTTCCTCGTCAATAACTTCGTACTTTCGGACTTCTCGATTGTTGAACCACAGCTTGACAATGCCTATCAGGAACACTATGGCTATACAGCACGCGAGAACCTGCGAGGCGATCAGTCAGAGAGGCCCTCCCCCCCCAAGGCAACCGGCCACGAACAGTCCATCCGAGTACTCACAAACGTCATCTGCTGCCATAGCTGCCACTTTACGAAGAAGGAAGCCATCTTTGAGCCTCCCTCTCTCATCGGCTCTGGTTCAGGTGTAGGCGACAACAACGGAAATTTGAGACCGCATTCGGCAGGAGTCCTGAGAAACAGACATTCTCCCAGGCGCCCCAAGTCGAAACGGACGGGATCCAAGGCCCTGTGGCGGAAAACGGAGGGCAAATGGTCCAGGCGCCTGGTTCAAAACTGAAGGAGAGTCAGAATCAGCAAGAGCCAACGAGCAGCCCGTGTCTGACGACAGTTCCACCGATCACGTCTTGATTGTTGCCGCACTGGACACTTTGTTTCCCCTGTAGCTGCGAGTGCGGTTTGCAGAAGAAGCTGGAACAGGGCGAGGACGTCGTCAGGTTCAATCAGGTTTCGACGTCTCCAAGGCTTGTCTTGCCAGGGAAGCAGCGAGTGGCGTTGATGGGCCGTGCTGCGAAAAAAATTCAAAATTCGTGAGACGGAAACTCGAAATTCGAAAATCGAAATTCGCGCACATGCACCCTCTTCTTGCTGTGGCAGAAAGGGGGTTGGGAAGTGAACCAGAGACGTATGGAACATGTCGTTTGAGACATATAAGGGAAAATAGAATGTTCCGGAACGGGCTGTTGTTTGACAGCGAACGAGGCTTCTTGTCCAACCATTGATATGTCGGCTGCTGCAGGTGTCACGAATTACATTCACGGCCGCCGACATGTTGCATCGAGCAACTAACTTAGTCTGTCCTGTGAACGTAGGGAGTAGGCAGTCGCTCCGTACGCCGCAAGTGGCTGCTCATGCTTCTATTCTATCCTGATTCCTGTACTCCCTTTGGAATAGGGAGTACGGCTCATGGCGCTTCCATGTTCCATGTGTGTTCTATATTTAACAGGTTATATACGGAGTATGTATATTCGGTATGTTACACTGGGTGCCGTCCCGAGGTCCTTTGACCCCCGGTGAACGCATATCCATCACAACAAAGCAAAAACACCGGCGATACCAACAGCACGGGCCAGCTTCGAGCCACCAATCAGTTTGCCAGCATCAGCAGTCTGTACAGAGTGCGTAGAGGAGGAAGCAGGGCTGGGCGCGCCATCTCCGAGCAAAGTCGTACCACTCGGAGCCGTCGTTGTCGACGTGGTAGCCGGCAGAGTCGTTGATGGAGTAGCACCGGTGCTGGAGAGCGTTCCGTAAGAGACTGTTGTCGAGGAAGCGACAGAGGTGGTGGTCGACGGGGGACCAGAGGAGCAGCCAGTCCTCGACTCTTGCACATTCGCAACGACGCTCGTGTCCGTGGGCGTCGCCTCTACCGCTGATGATGACGATGACGATGACGATGACTCGACACTGCCTTTCGTGGAGATGGCCGCAGCGTTGGAAGGCGTCCAGCAGGGGAGATACGACGGCTCGGTCTTCAGCGTCTCCGTCCCCGTGTACATGGCACATCCAGGAACATCCTTTCTCGGAGGAGCTCGACCGCCGCCGCAGTCATGTGGATCACAGATTTGCCCGTCATCTGGGTCGTACCAGTGAACGATCCGGTCTATCGGTCTGCGCAGGTCGTGTAACTGATGGACTGACAGCTGAATGCGGCGACGCGCGATACGAGTAAAAGGGGTATCACGGCGGACCGCGCTGGCTTGACCATTTTGACGATAACGAAGGAGGAGTGAGGATCAAGAAACGAGGGACCTTGATCCTTACATGGGAGGACGTGCTCGTGAATCGTTGAGTCAAGTACGAGCAAGTTGAAGCAACAGAGGACAGAGGGGCGTACATTGTCATGACATATACGGAGCAGTTCTATAGTTATATGTTGTCTTCCGATGCAGTGGGAACATTGACTGGATCTAATCTAAGGCGCGGGAGGGACGGAGCAATCTGGCAATGCCCAAGGAAGACCATCCTGGGACAGGGAGACAGGGACATCTGGACACAGCTAGTCGTCTGTCTCCCATGAGCCGGCCTCACCTGAGGAATCTACTATACTAGGTTCGTGGAGGGGGAGTCCATGGAGATTCTCAACGCCAATGCCTCCCAATCGTACCAAAATCTCACCCAAAGGGGCCTGCTTCTAGTCTTGGCCAATGAAGAGGTTGTTGGACGGGCCACGATACGATGTCTTGCCCATTTACCATGTAGTACGAATTGGGGCCGTCGCCGACACACACTCAGCTCCCGCACCAACTAGTGTAGATCGTTGCAAAGATTGAGGGCTTGTCTCGTCTTATCACGGGCTTGGTCATGTACATTATATCTGTCCACGGGGGCAGGTGCATACTGCATTTCCGCAGCTACCCAAGCCCGAGACCATTTAGCGCAGCCACATCTTCTCCATCCGGGCGACAGCGTTGTTGATAGCAATTAATGATGGACAGCTTGACACAGTCACAGTCACAGTCACAGTCACAGTCACAGTCACAGCTGACGTTGTGCAAGCCAAGAAATAGCTACTGTACTTTACGCACCGTAATCAGTGTAGTTATCGGATATCGCCATCTGCACAGTGTTGCACAGTGTTCATTGCGTCATTGGACAACACCAAGCTTGGCAAGTGCGATGGGTTGTTGCCGATGACCGAAAAGGAAGCCCACGGCATTCAAGGAAGCCGGTCTAATTCAGCATGATGGAGCCGGTACGGTTTCACATGGTCACGGACATCATCCGCACGGAACTGGGTGTACTTCGGCCTCCGTACGGAGTAGTCAGTCCACCCAAGTGGTCAGCAATCATGGGAACGAGAAAGGGTGCAAAAGGATGAACGCTGACCGATAAACGATGAACGATGGCGCTGGCCGTGTCTGTAGATAACATTATATTAGCTAAGGCTGTTCATGCGAGACTAGCTCCACTAAAATAGTTAGTCTAAGACTAGCTCCACTTTTTTAAAAGGCCTTATTAGCTAGGGTTTTTTTTATAAACTACCTATTTAAATAATATAACTACTAGATAATTAATTATTAATATATTAATATTTTACCTAAAAATTACGCGTAACACGCGCGATAAATAAACCCCGCACTTAACGCGTATTATGTCTAGGTATATAGAATTATATAAGAAGTATATACTAATTAATATAAGTTTTTGCTAGATTCTAGCATGTGGTAAAACACCTTACTAGGCAGGATAATTACTTTACTTATACCCTATAGGATAATTAATTAACAATTAATTAAGAATTAATTAATAAAAAAACTTATAAGAAATTCAAAAGGTCTAGACTTTACCTAGCGCTTTCTAGTTACCTTTCTATATTTATTAGGCTTACTTATAATATAAGCTATGTACTTAGTACAGCTAGTAAGATTGGCACCTAAGACTCGTAGTATGTTAATAATCAATTGTGAATTAATTGTGTAATTAATTGTGCGTTAGGAGAGTGGATGTTATTAGAAGGAAGAAAAAAAAATAGGGGCAGCATGATTTCTTGTGTATTAATTTAGAACCAATCAAAAAAAAAGTGGAGCTAGTCTCAGCTGAGCAGGAAAAGTGGGGCTAGTATCGGATTAGGACCTCGACCTAATATCATGTCTTCTAGGTCCTCGCGCTGGCCAGGATTCCCCATGTTGCGCCCGGTCCGTCTGATGGCGCAGCGCCCCTCCCCCCCGCCCCCCGGGTGAACGACGCTTTTCTGCGCGCATCGAAGTCGTATCGACTTGCCCTTACCTCAGGTAGGCACTCTTGTCTCTCATCTCTCATGGGGTCGCCCGGCCATCGGTCAATCATCCAAACGGCAAGTCCGGCCCGGCTAACTCAAATCTACATGCGACCCAAAGCGACGAGACGTGACCCCACCGCGACGTGTAGTTTTAGTTACTCCGTACCCCGAGGTTACTTGGAACTTGACTTGTAGGTACCTACCTTCCTTCCTTAAGTTACCACGTAGTTAACTAAAGGTAGGCACCTGTTCAAGTGCGTGCAGGTCAAGTCATTAAAATACCCCCCCAATGCCCTCAATATTAGTAGGACCAAGACCGATACCACAGGTCTGGTTGGTTCGAGGAACATTGAAATGGCGTGTTAGTTAGTTCCTACGTCGTCCACCGTCCACCGTCCAGCTCCCCCCCAAGGTCTTCATGTGCTCAGGTCCTCGAGCCCGCAAAGTCGCCCGAGCAAAGTCAATTCCGAGGCAGCCCCGTGTAAAAGTTCACTAAAAGGCTCCATTTCCAATCCCAATCCGCAATCCCCCATCCCATTTTGCCATTCGTCCAACTATTACTCCGTACTCCTCCGTACATCTCGTCGCTTTGGCAGTTTCGCTCGACTTGACCCGACATTTTTTACATCATCTTCATCATCTTCGTCGCGTGTTTCTCCTTGTCTGTAGCCCTTTCTTCATCGTTGGTATCATTGCAGGGCCTGTGCAGCTGCAATTCCGCGTCGCAAAGTCAGGCATTGCCGTCGTTACCTTGCTTGGCCCGTTGTTCCGTCACCAAGATGCCCATTCGAAATCCTTTTGCGCGTCGCACCGGCGCTGTCGCCGGCCACGACGAGAACCTGCACCCCGAACTAGAAAATCCTCATCCAGGCTTCGAGCGTGTCCGTACCGTTGGTTCCAGGGCTTCGTCGACTCTCAGCATTCGGAGCAACAAGAGCCATGATGTTGGCGAATACAAGATGAGCGGTGCGTGACCGTGACCGTGACCATGATCAAGACCTGATCCTCTCCCGCCCACCCGCCACCTCCGCCCCCACAAGGCCATTCTCAGCTGACTTGTTGGCTCGTTTGCAACAATAGTCGTGAATGATAGCGGCGTGTATCTTCCGGTATGTTCTCAGCGGTACAGGCCCTGCCTGCATCAGGAACACGGCATCGAGCTAATCAACTCGTCTTGCACGCGCAAACAGCCTTCGCCGACAGAGGACAAGGGCCAATGGCCTCGCAAGTACTTGTCTTCAAGAGCGTCGACGGAAACGGGGAGTAGCTTCGGTGACATTGAGCACTTCTCCATCTCCCGTGAATCATTCGACTCGTACCGAAGATCCTTTGTTAGTCCTCCTCTTTCTGCTGCCAGACATGGTTGTACACCCGGCCGCCTGTGCTTACACAACTGTCGGTCCTAGGATATCACAGCACGGTCGCCCGTCATTTCTCACGATGGTCTTGGGCGGCAGAGCCTCGACTCTGCTCGATTTCGCCGCCTCCCAAGATCAGCCATTGACCGCCATTTTGAGCGCGAGCCGCCCACTGCCGAGGAAGGATTTGAGGATGTTGGTCTGGATGATCACAAGCAGCAGCCCCGGAAGCGCGGCTTCTTCGCCAAACTGACCGAATCGCAAGATTCGAACGGTCAACCGACTGTATCCCGATTCTTGATCCCTGGGCGCAAGCGGGGCCAAAGCGGTCAGGGATCGGAGCTCGGGACCATGGACTATCCCAAGATGTCCGATGAGACACGAAATTAGACACACTTGCTTCATGGTCCAAAGCTGCTCAACGCTTGGAACCTTTGGGTGTATCTCGCACCTGGGAAAAATTTGGGCAGGGGCGTTTTGGTTGCATGGATATAGAGTTAAGTTACGTATGGCACGCACGCATTAGGGTGTCTGCTTGGGATATAATAGTGTAGTACGCCGCGGGAGCAAGGTGGAATAGCCTTGGTGGAAACTGGCTTTGACCGTAGTGAAATGACTTGATGATGATAACAATACTAATCCATTCACATATCGTGCAGATTTGACATAGTGGAAGAAGAGGTGAAATGCGACTGGAAACAACAGCACATGACAATATAACAATTTGTACGGGACGAGACGAGGGGCAGAGACATCAACCAATACGGCAGAGAAAGAAGACAAGGACGACAGGTCGGATTCGCATCACCAACATTTTAAGTCTGCATTGTACTCCGTACTCCGTCCGTACAGCACGCACACAGACAGACAGACCGCCGACCGGCCCCGCCACCTCTTGGGTCGGAGCTCCACCAAAACTCACGTCTGGTCTTTATGAAGAACTCAGCTGATATCATCAACCAGCACGACGGGTAGCCCTGGTTGCAGTCCACATCTTTTGCTTCCCGCATAGAACCTCTCTCGAATTTCGTTGATTCAAGGGTCGCAGCATTGCCATCTCGGCTTCGTATTACTAGGCTGCGAACATCGGAAAGCTCGGTGAGGAGATTCCGGTTCCCGTCATTGATCCGATCATCGGCCCAACCCATCCACCATCCAACATGACGCCAGCAACACCAAGCGGATTCCCGCTTGAGGAGATGACACGGCTGTCCCTGTCATCGAGGACGGTCCACGCGGATGACTCTATATCAGCACATAGGGCTGTGGCGCCTGCTATGCACGTCAGTACGACGTTTCGATACCATGATGATCCCGAGGAGCTGAAGCACAGCTCGGACCCCACCAAGTTGGGGGATGGGAACAATCTCGACGTGAGTTCACGTCCAAGACGATATGCCCCCTCGACACACGAGACCCTTCAAATCTTCAGCGGGGCAGAAACGTCCTTCTCTCCAACGGAAAGGAACGGCAAACGTAGACGCCGTGGTGTGCCGGGATGCTGACGATGAGATACACCAGCCCAACGCTCCGCTCGACTCGCACATCTACTCGCGAGACTCGAACCCCAACACCACTCGCCTCGAGGCCGTTCTCTCAAGCATCCTCGGCGGCCCTTCGCTCACCTATGCTTCCGGCCTGGCTGCTTTCCACGCCATGCTGATCCGCCTCAATCCCAAGCGCATTGCCATCGGCGAGGGGTACCACGGCTGCCACGGCGTCATCCAAGTAGTCTCCCGCCTGACCGGCCTCCAGAAACTGCCGCTGGACTGCGATGCCTCGGAGCTAGGGCCCGGCGACATCATCCACGTGGAAACGCCGCTGAACCCGACGGGCGAGGCCCGCAACCTCCAGTTCTACGCCGACAAGGCGCACGCAGCCGGCGCGTTCCTGACCGTGGATTCCACGTTTGCGCCGCCTCCGCTGCAGAACCCGTTCGACTTCGGGGCCGACGTCATCATGCACAGCGGGACAAAGTACATCGGCGGCCACTCCGACATGCTGTGTGGCGTGCTCACGGTTCGTCCCGGGAACGCCTGGGCCAGGGAGCTCCGCGACGAGCGCCTAGTCCTCGGGTCGGTCATGGGCAGCATGGAGGGCTGGCTGGGCCTCCGATCCCTCCGCACGCTGGAGTTGCGAGTCGCGCGGCAGAGCCAGACGGCCTCGGCACTCGTCAAGTGGCTCTCGAGCCAGCTCGGCGACGCGTCCACCGATGCCGCGCAGCTCGTCGAGAGGCTTCACCACGCCAGTCTGCAGCCCGCAGCGGCGGAGCAGGGGAGTTGGCTGAGGAAGCAGATGCCCGCTGGCTATGGCCCCGTATTCGCCATCGTCATGAAGGACACGGCGCTTGCCAGGAAGCTCCCCAGCCGGCTGAGGCTGTTTCACCACGCCACCAGCTTGGGAGGCATCGAGAGCTTGATCGAGTGGAGGGCCATGTCGGATCCTTATGTTGACCAGAGGCTGCTGCGGGTGAGTGTTGGCGTCGAAGGGCTGGAGGACCTGAAGAACGATATCGAGCAGGCTTTGGGGAGTCTGAGGACGCAGTAGGCTGTGCATGAAGTAAATGAAGGCTTGCGTTACGTTGCGCCCGTTGCACCGTGCTTGTACTCCGTACTGCATGGATATATCACTATGTCACTTGCGTGACGACGTTCTAGCGTCAAGTGTGGTGCGTCAAGTTAGTTAGTTACCTGCCGGGGTTCATGGCAATAAGGACTGAATAATAATAAACTTGTACTTCGTACTCCGTAGAGGCTTCAGCCAAGAGTCAAGACCAATCCGTCCCGCCCCCTGCCCAGGCAGGCAGCAGGTGTCCAACCAGATCGAGCTAGACTGCCAGGCCAACGTCTTGACTTGTACTCGGTACCTTTTTAACGTTATTGTGCGTTCAAGAAAATCAAACCAGTCGGATCCAGGGGTAAACGAGCAAGATAACTACACCACCCTCAAGCAACGATTCTTCCATCGCCATCGACATTGACGCTCCTTATCCGACCCCAGCTGCCCGTCTCAACCGTCCGTCGGGCCATGTGCGTCAGCTGAATCCCACCAAGCCCATTCCAGCAAGACGCCGTTTTCCGCGCGCCGTCACCGCTCGACGCGGGCAGACAACCACCGCCGCGACAAACGACCGGACCGAAGAGACAAGAGACAAGAGACAAAGAAGCTCGCCGGTGCCCGATGCCGTAATGCCGCGCCTCGCCCTGTTCCGCCTGCCGACCAAGCTCCGGCGCCAAGTACGCCGCAACAGAATGGCCACGCTCACGCTGCTGGGCGTGCTCGCAGTCCTGCTCATCGTCCCCGTCTACTCAGTATACTGCATCTACAAGCCGCCCAAAGCGCTAATAGGCTACCTGCGCCAAAGGTACCCCGACGTGCTGTTCGAGGTGACGACGACGACGACGACGACGACGACGGAGGAGAAGACGGTGGCGCTCTCTCTCGACGACGCGCCGTCAGCGCACACAGACGAGATCATCAAGGTGCTCGGGGAGCACGGCGCGCGTGCGACCTTCTTCGTCATCGGGTCGCAGGTCGACGGCAACGGGCGGGAGGAGACGCTGCGCTCGCTGGTGCGCGAGGGCCACGAGCTTGCCAACCACGGCATGCACGACGAGCCCGCGTCCCGGCTCGCCGTGGACGAGCTCGAGAGGCAGGTCGCCCAGGTCAGGGCCAGGCTGGCGGCGGCGTACGCGGCCGAGGGCGAGGTCCTGCCCAACAACTACTACCGTCCGGGCTCGGGCTTCTTCAACTACCAGATGCGCCATGTCTTGGGCAACAGGGGGTATCGCATCACCCTGGGCAGCGTGTACCCCCACGATGCGCAGATTCCGTACCCCAAGAGGAACGCGAGGCATATCCTGAGCATGGTGCACCCGGGCGCCATCATCATCTGCCACGACAGGCGGGGGTGGACGGCGCCCATGTTGAGGATCGTCTTGCCGGAGCTGAAGGCGAGGGGGTACAAGGTCGTTACCATCACCGAGCTTGTCAAGAGTGCCGAGCCGCTGGGCGGGCGGTAGTCCTTGGCAGTGCAGTTGGTGGTTTTTTTTTTAAATCTCTTCTACAAACAAGTTCAGAACTTTGTTAGGGCGAGATGCCTTTCTTTCTTTCTTTCTTTCTTTCTTCCCGTTCCTACAGCATATATTGCGGCACAACACGGAGTTTTGACATTCTGGACGCTGTTTTTTTCCGAAACTTGGCATTCCACATTGCCCACGCGGCAGTCGGTTTTTTTTTTTTTTTCACTCAGGCCATTCATACAGACCGGGACGGGGGCCAAGGCATCATGGCGCAGGCGTTTGAGAGTTTGTACCGCTATGGAGGGCCGCAGCCTTAGGGGTTGGGGGGAGAGGGGAGGAAGCATACATATCCCGTGTATTCGCATAGCAGTATATACTGGGCCGACGAGGAAGAGAATGGAAATACCCGCGTGATTCCCCAACCGTGCCCGTAGCCAACCTGCCTCTTGATGTAAGACCAGACCGCTCCGGTCTACGCTGCCCGCTCGACGACCGAATCTCCCTCCTTACGACAACCAGTCCCGTCCGGACATATACGTACGTTTTCGAGTCGGCCAGCCGGTCTCCGGATCCGACGGGCGGATATCCACGGCGTCCCCCAAGTGCCGAGACGACGCGTGCCAGCCCCCCGGGCGGGTCCAAGTCGAACGAAGCCGGCCGCAGGGGACAACCCTTGCTGTCGCAGCGTGAGCAGCCACATCAGCAGGGAGAAGTAAGACAGGTAGGCTGGGATGCACTCGACCCCATCGAAACCCGATGCCAGTACCGAGTAACTACTCCGTACGGAGTTATAACTATTGTTGCCATTTGATGAAGTCACAAAGGGGTGGCCGAGACAGGGTCC
This sequence comes from Metarhizium rileyi, assembly GCA_031753515.1. Lineage (NCBI taxonomy): Eukaryota > Fungi > Ascomycota > Sordariomycetes > Hypocreales > Clavicipitaceae > Metarhizium > Metarhizium rileyi. The sequence continues at coordinate 1,407,413 of JAUKVO010000003.1, read as the reverse complement.
ATTCGGCCCTGTAACTGTAAAGCCTTCCTTCCTGCAGAGCTGTACGGAGTACGGAGTACATGTCCGTACCGCGAAACTTGGTGAGTCTAACAAGTTACTTCAGTACATGGCACGTGGCACGTGAAATCGACAAGCGGCGCAGCCAGCCACCCGCCCGCCACAAGACGCACCCCCCACCAACTCAACCTGAACTGATGACCCGACCCGACCGACCTCCACACCGCAACCGTGGGATCAAGGGCAACCAAACACTCCTGCATCCCCCCGACACCACGGGCAAACATGCCAACTCGGGCGAAATCGTCCGTGCAAAAACCAATGTGTAAAAACGAGCCAGGTGGAAAGCACTCCGTACTCGCAAGTCTGAACGGCACGCTGTCCGTCACAAGCCTCAAGGGGGCTGGCTGGAAAGCCCACGAGTACGGAGTACTCCGTACGTAGGGTGAACTCATGTCGTTGTCGCCCTTGACTCGAATCCAGGAGACTTGTTTGTAGACGCTGGCTGCGACATGAGTCCTGCTGTCATGTGGATCAGTCTCTGCTGCGAGCCAGCAAGCTCTCACATTGTGCAGGCTTTGGAGGTCTGCAGGTCTGTAGACCAGAGCGGGTGCACCATCATCGTCCCAAAACGGCATGTGTTCACTCTGCGTGGTGCAGGTTTGCGTCCATCCGCCCTCATGCAACACGCACGACCACACAAGTCCAATCCGGGAGATGGCGGGTTATTAGGGCACTTAACAATCGTGCCATGGTGAGAGACATCCTCAAGAGTTTTTCCAAGGGAAAAAAAAAAGTCCATTCATCAGTCCTGAAGGAGTGTGCAGAGAGACATCTTCAAATGCTCTCAACGGCTATGTACTGCCAACCTCAAAATGTGGCCAAGATATATCCACGTTGTAGCATTCAAATCATCAAACATGTCCGATCTCTTATAAAACGCCATCTACCAAAAGAAAAGTTCCTTCTTGCCCGGGACGCCCAGTCCCCAAAGGCGCGGTATCTGTAGTCCGAATGTTCATTCGCTCTCCCGTGGGAATTCACCGCTTGACATAGGAGAGGAAGGGTAGAAGTAGCGCGTAGAGCGAAGCGTACCAGCCAGTTCGTTCATTTACTCGAATGAGTGCCCATAATATGTACAGCGAAAGGACGGGTGAAAACAAAAAAAAGAATGTTCCGTGCTGGCGTCAGACTCGTCGTAGTCGTGACCAAGGTGGATTGATTGGCTTAGATCCAGAGAGGCGCGGCTGACGTGGCGTGATTTCGTTCAGGGAAGAAGATTGCAGAGACACCCTGGATAGCGCTCAAATAGTCATCTGGGTTGAACCTCCTGAGGCCCCGGTTGTCAAGATACTGTTGCTCCTCGTCAATGGTGTCCAGGCAGACGCTGGTGTTGTTGTACTCCTCAGCAAGCTCAGTGACTTGAGCCAACTCCTGTCCGAAGGGATGGGACTCCTTGGGTTGAAGCTGGGTCAAGGTAGTCGAGGCGGTTGATGATGGTGGTGGGGGCGGCGGGGTGGACTGCTTCTGAGAAAGCGGTGATGACATGTGCGAGGCTGACGAAGCTCTTGTGGAAGTTGACTGAGGACGGGAGAAAGTTTGGCCAGCTTTGAAGAAACTGGAGTTGTCTGAGTCTCTTGACATGCGTGAGACGGATCTGTGGCGGGCAATAGCTTCGTAAGAGTTTTTCTTGGTGTGCGAGGGCGAGCGCTTGGGAATCGCAGGAGGCTCTGCCTCGACGGGCAAGGTCATTGAAGGTGATCCGGCAGCTTTGAAGTAGCACGACAAGTGGTTTGGCTCTGGTGATGAGGACACATCGGGGCTCGTGGGTGGCGTGGAATCCGCAATGCTTTGAGATTCAACATCTGATCCTGAAGCGGACTTGCTGGTCGTCGAATTGCTGCGGAACGAGCGAGGAATATCAGGAGCGTTATAGGACAGCATGTTGGTGGTGTGAAGAAGCTGTACTGGAGCTGAAATCTTGTCGCGAATGTTGACGGGAAGCTTGGTTGTGTTGCTTCGCTGAGGCATCTTGAGTCCGCCAGCGAGGTCACTGCCACCTCGCCGTCGGCGGGTTGTGAAAGCGCGCGACAACGACATGTTTGGACTTGGACCGGCAAACAGTTGAGGTGGAAAAGTTTCCGTTTTGGGGGGAAGGGAAAGTCGCAACGTATATTCAACCCGGGTCGGCAAAAACAAGCCGGTTTGCACGAAATGCACTCGATGGGGGGAGTCACGATCCAGAAAGCCGATGGGCTCCTCGTGCACGGCACCTTGTGACTTGAATCTGTAACCGACGGACCCGTGAAATGCGGCTGCCACGAGTGACGAAGGAGCACAATCTTCCCAAACGAGTCTGGTTGAGGAACGTTGCAGAGCGAAAGCACTCCGAAGGTGGTAACTGGAGACTGGTGACTGGGGCGAAGGAGTCGACTGAGCCGGCTACCACAGCTTGTGGACGTGTGATGGAGAGATGCGGCGTAGGATGTGCTCCAGGGCTCACGGGTTCGCGGGTTCGCGGGCTTACAGTTGCACCCACACAGGCTGAACAGGGAAGGTGGATGATGGCCTAGGCTGCAGTAGGCTTGCAGTCGTGAGTCGAGGATTGCGTCTCAAGTCCAGCGGGGAAGAGTGAATGGCACCGAGATATAAAGGCCGATGAATCCCAATGAAGAGAGATGATACCAGAAGCGCTGGGGTGTCTATCAGACAAGCAGCTGCTTCACCAAAGGAAAGGCGAGTTGGCGCGTTGTCCACAGGTGTGCCCGATTGCTGATACGATGGCGGATGCAGATGCGAACACACAGTCTTGTGTTAGAGATTGGCGTTTGCTTCTAAGAAGAACCAGTTGACTCTGCTTGTCAATGCCGATTGGCAGGCAGGCGTACTGTGACGGACAAGAGGCAAATACTCAAACTGTACCTGAGTACGATGAGCAAGCAGGTTTCACACACGGGAGAGTCCAGTCTCAAATGCCGTGGAGTCAGTGAGTAAGGGCCGTAAAGAGAATGATTGAGATGCGCAAAGTGAAGGCTCAAGTGAGAGGCGGCCGTTACAAACGGGAAATGTGAACTAGTTTGCTTCTGTTGCGAAAGGAACGGTCAACGTTGACTTGTTGTGTGCGGCGACAGTTTGCCGCGGTCCGAAAGGATGTGTAAAGGACGTGGGTATTTTAAACCCAAGACATATGTTACGTCAGGTAGGTAGGTAGTAACTAGTAGTTATTGTCGCACACAAGGCGAAAAGGGAGTGAAATCGAATGACCCAAGAATCAACGTGGGTTTCCGGAACTGCGAAAGGGAATGAAGAAAGGGCGCGGAATCAATCACGTCAGAGAGAGAGGAAGAGAGGGAGAGAGAGAGAGACGCAAAAATCGACGCGCAATGGAAGAAGCGAAGAGTAAAATAAAAAATTGGAAGACGCGAGCCTGTCGACGGAGATGGATAAGAAGAGAGAGAGGGTGACGGTGACGGAGGAATCGAGACTCACGGCCGTTGGGCGCACGGGGTTCGAGCGAGACGAACAAAGATACCTATGGCCCAACCAGCACATGCAACTTTTTACTTTAGCGCCAACCAGTTGCTGCAACTGCAATAGTGCTGTCGGCATCTGCTAGCAATCTAGAAGTATCGATAGACCCAGTGGGTTGTATCTTGCACACAATCCGGCCAGGCACAGACGGCGGGACGCAGGAACAAATGCAAGTACAAGTACGAGCACCGGTACATGTACAAGCACACAAGTGCTGGCACAGGCATGACCACACGCAACAACACGCACAAGCACAAAGCACGCACAGCAGAGGCAAAGAAAGAGGCAAAAAATAAACCCCCCATTCAAGGGCACAGCCGATGCTCGTGGATCAATTGATCCACGCTCCCCACCCCCCCTCTTCAGATTGTTCCTACTTGGCCCCTCTGCCGCTCCAAAATTCTGTTTGCCCGTGTCCAAATGTGTTCCCCTTTTGCCCCTACTCGCTGTTCGTTGACGGAGGACTAACCGGGCTTATCCTTGCATCGCCCTCGGCCTAGTGAAGATTGGAGAGCCAGACTAACCGAGCTTGCCTGACTGAAGTGTGTGCGTTCGCAACGCCAAGGCGCCTGTTGGATTGGACGGTCTGTGGACAAGCTTATATATGGGGCCGATGCTCCCGGACTCGACCAATCAAGACCCGGAAAACGAATCGCTAGCCAGGGGGCAGTGGTCTAGTCGCCCTGCCAGTGGCTTGCTCACAATGCGCACTTGAACATTGTAGCTTGAAGGGGAAAAGAGGAACATGTAGTTACGCTTTGTATTCGGTTTTAAGCTTTTGACCCGTTCATGCTTTTGTTTTTACATTTTACTATGATTATTATTATTATTATTATTATTATTATCATTTTTGACACCTCTTTTGTAATTTGGAAGCGAACCACTCCGCACTCCCTGCCAGTTGGATTTGTTGACGGACTAGGTGGTCTATTTTCGGTAGGTCCGTAGAATTCGGTTCATATGTACGGAGGCCATACGGAGAACTTCCTACGAACTTCTTCAATAGTACTCCGTACGGAGTACGTTAGGTTAGGTAGGGTACTCCGTACTATAGGTAACTTACTCCGTAGCTTAGTAGGTAACTTATTACTCAAATGGATGGAGTAGGTACGGAGTATGGGGAGTCCCGACAACACCACCGCATTCTCTCCCAGCGGTTCTCTTCCAAGTGTTCATACTCTGTGTGTATGTAACTATTGCATGCAGTGCTTCTGTACGGAGTACGGAGTACCTAGGTACCTAGGTAATTAAAGACAAGTCTTTGATGCCTGGCGCTGCGTCTCCCCGACTTGGGCAGCACAACTTCTCCGTCACTCGCGCGACTCGCGGCGTGGCGTCTTGGTTCCGCCCAATCTGTCCACGACGCATGTCGGAGTAACTGTACACGCACGACTCCGTACTTCGCATCTGCATACAGTTTTCAGTGCAGAGTACTCCGTAGGAGCGAAACTCCCTCTTTCTGTATCGTAGGAGGTAGGACTGGTGGCACGTCGATCGGAGGCCACGCACGCTTCCAGGCTCCGCTGTGCGCACGTCCCAGGCTTTAATGTGAGCCGCTCACGTCGACATGTCTTACATTGTCGACAGTTAGTGCCTGTGCCCTTGTTGCCAAACTTCCCAGCGCAAGCCATGGATGGGGCTTCGTCGACATCGATAACTGGAAACCAACCCAAGCAAGAGAGGAAACTCTTTTGCTCTTGCCTTGCCCTTCTCTTGCCCTTGCCCTTGCCCTTCCATCCTTGTTGACACTAACGGCCAAAGGTTGCTTCCTTCTTGTCGAGGCATCCCTGGCGCCGGGCACCCATTCGGTTAAGGAAGGCGCCAAAACGGACGGCCATTGGTCAGTCGTGCCGATCGCCGGTGGCCTGATGAGTTTTCCTAGTTTCAGGAGTTTTGGGTGGAGCGTGGTGCCTGCACAGAACAAGCGTCCAGTGGCACCACGGCACTTCCTTCACGCTCCCTCCCGCTCCACCAATCACAAGGCCGCTCTCCTTGCGCGCCTCCCGTCGGCTTGCACACGCTCATCATGCACACACGCATGCTTCCATCACCAACCCAACCTTGCCAAGTCGATATCGTTTTTCCTTACGGAGTACGGAGTACGGTTTCATCACTTCGTCAATCTGCCCAGCGTGCAGCCTCGTTTGCCATTCCCCTGCTTCTTGCCAGTATAACGCTCTTGTCCTGCAATGGTCCTGCAATCGCACCGCCCTGCGATATCTTGTTCATCCACGCAGCCCATCGTGAAAACGTGACACAAGCCGCTTAAGTCTTCGCGTGTCAATCCAGGACTTGAAACCCATTGATCAAGATGATATTTGTGACATGTCTCTTGGTGTTTTTGATGAACTGATCAGCCACCACGATACTCCTTGGTTGGGCCGGAAGAATACTGGTCGTGTTCCGGCAGATTGGCACAAATTATCGTCGAGGCTGCTCTCCATTCCTCAGTCCAACTCGTCCGGTGCCAACGATATCGCTTTGCACACTGTAACTAACTACCCAGTACATAGACGAGAGAGCGAGCCTGGGACTTAGTTATTCTTTTCTGTCCCCTGACGGCCAGGTTTCTTCTCCCAGTGCTTCGGGCAAGCTTCAATCATCGGCATCTCAAACCGATGGCTATCCTGTTCCTTGTCCCACTAGGTGGCCCTTACGCATCGGCGTATTCAATCCCAGAAAAAAGCAAAACGGCTAGATAGAAATAATCCCTCAAAAGAAACTCATATCACGGCACGTTACAAGACACCCCAAAAAATTACGACCTCTTCGTTTTCCTTTCTAGCCGTAGCCTCCCCTTTCTATCGTGGTCCGTGCGTTTCGTCGTGCGTTTCATCTCTACATGGTCCCAATCCTCACGATCCACCAGCCGCCGTTTCATCTTTTCGTTGGTTTCATCTGAGATCCTGCAAGGTATACCTTCGGACAGTTTCGAAAAACTTAGCTGATCTAGTGGGCGAGTAGCGAATCAGTGCAGATAGATGTGTGTATGATCTGTCGGCTGATGTGTTCCGTATCAGTTCAATGTCCCCGACTTATATAGGCGACGCTTAGTAAACAACATCTTTGTTTCGACTACTTGACGAGCTCTATGCACTTGTACTATGAGTTATACGCTTGTCACCTTGTCAGATATTTAAATATGTCAGTTAATAACCTCAAGTGCACGTTCGATCTGGAGGCAATGAGTCAAGGACCATGGAACCCCCGCTGCTGTCAAGTACTTATATTGACGATACCAAAACCACGGAAGTGTGACAAAAATCAACAGTCTGACGTTGATGAGTCTATCGCGGGTCCTGTTTGAGCCCCTTGAACCAGGCCTTATCAATAAATACTTAGATATTACAGATCACTTCCACCTCACGATTACGTATGCTTCAGTGGAGAGGTGAATATATACCCTTGTTGGTTTGACACGTTTTCACACTCCGTATGGGTTCACCTGTGGAAAGGACGAGACGGCGCAGTTCCTGTCGGGGGCCGGAGTCAAGAATGCGAGTTTTGCGTTCATTCTCCCAATACCATCTTATCTTTTGCATCCCTCGCTGTTCTATAACATGTACGTGCCAGTATATATCTATCCACAAAACATGACTCATCTGGATACCTTGAGGAATATCGCAGCCTTTTTGACAGCTTTCGACATAAATAAAACAAAAATAAGACAGATGCGTATCTTCTTGTTTTGCTCATACCGTTTAATCCTCGTCCATTGACTCGCCGTCCTCTTGGCCCTCACCCTCACCCTCAACCTCACCCTCACCATCTTCCTCGGATGAGCTGCTCTCGTCCTCCTCAACACCGATAAGACGGTCCTCAGTGGCATCATCCTTTGGAGCAGGAACCTTCTGTGCAAAGACCTTGCGAACCGCAGCATTGGTGCTAGTGTCCCATACCTGCATGTTTCCATTGCTGCCTGCCACGGCTAGCCGGAAACCGACCTCAGCGTCCGGTGCAAAGGTCGTGGCGAAAACCTTGCCTACGTCCAGGTTGCGAGAGACCACCATTGAGGGGCCGGTAGGTTGAATGTTCCACAGCTTGACGGTTCTATCAGTCGATCCGGTGGCCATGAAACCCGGGATGACGCTGTTGATATCAAAGGAGGAAACAGACTCATCGTGAGCTTGGAGTGTCCACACGGATTTGGTGGCTGTCGGTTTTGATGGTGCATTTCGGACATCATGGTAGTGGATGCAGCCGTTTTCCGTGGACACGAAAAAATAATTTGAGTCGTGAGGATCCCAGCGGACGTTCTCGACGTCACTCTCTACGCCCCAGCGCGGTGCTTTGGCGTCGGGGGCTCTCATATCCGCAGCCACAACGGTGCGGTCGTAGCTACCGCTCAGTAGGGCCGTAGCCTCTGTGTTGTGCCAGGCCAGAGAGCAGACTTTGTCGGTGTGGTAAGAGTACGACTTTGCGCACTGGGTCGTGTTCAGGTCCCATAGCTTGACTGTCTTGTCGGCCGATGCGGATGCCAGCAGGTTGCGGTGTTGCCTGTTGGCGGCGAGTGAAAGCACGGCGTCCACGTGGTAGGCGTCGTTGGCCTTGGCCTTTTTGGACTTCTTGCTCTTCTTCTTCTTCTTCTCGCCCGGCTCTGCGTTGGCGCCTTGTCCGAGGATGGCGTTCGGGTACATGCAATCGATGGTGTCGAGATCCCAAATCTCAATGTCTGGGTCCATAGTGCCCACTGCGACGTAGTTGCCCCTTCCACCCTTCTCACCGCTGGAATTTCCAACGGGCATGTCGAGCCACTCGAGAGCGAGGGGGATGGCGGGCAGCATGATGTCGTGATGTACGTAGAGGTTATCGCCTTCGTCTTCAAATACGTAGACCTCGAGGTGGGCGAGCTCGTCTTCCACCTTTGCGGAGAGAATCAGGTTATCGGTGGCGAGAATTTGCAGGTCTTCTTTCTCTTCGTCGTCATCCTCGTCCTTCAAAGTAATGTATGGGTCTTCGTTGTTTGAGTCGTGATACGCCAGTGCCTTGAGGTTTCCGAACATGCCCATCCCGGTTCCATCTGCGTGTGCCTCAGTTTCCTCGTCATCGTCATCATAATGCTCCAAGTCATATTCTTTCAGGTCATCATCGTCGTAACTGTGCCAGAGTCAATTAGAAGCTTGTTCCTCGAGAATATCCCAGTAGGTCAACAAACTTGGTCTCAGCAGTTGGCTTTTCACCCTCGACTTCCATTTTCTCGTCATTGTTCGCCTTGTTGCTCTCTTCATCCGAGCCCTTCTCTTCTTGCGCCTCCTTCAAGTCCTCTTCAGCATCGTCCAGCTGCAGTTTGGCAAGTTCCGCTATCCGCTCGAATTCGCTTTCGTCCAGTGTGTACTTTTTGGGAAAGGGAGCCGCAAATCCCCGAGGAACCCATTGGGCGGCCGTAATCATAGACATCTTGACCGCCTGGCAGTGTTGTTTTCTCGGCTTGCAAGAGAAAGCCCCAAAAAGTCAACCCAACACGAGGCAAAAGACCGATGGTAAGTTAAGTGTCCAAAATTTTTGGTAGTGGGGTTTATCGATAAGAAAGAGCGTGCTTGGCGCGTTACGTGCAACATGTTAACGTTAGTCGGGAAAACTCCGCGACAGCTCGTCACTGCAAAGTCACTCGCGACAACGCGCAGAACTCGCTTCTCGACAACAACAATTGCTGTGCAGGGCTGCATAAGGTCACAAGATGGTTGGGGACAGGGACTACCATGGATACAACTCGAAAAGGAGGAGATTGGACTCTTCACGGCCACCACATAGGTTTCAAGATGGATCCCGTGGCTCGACACCTCGAGCTCAATCGAGCTATGCTGCTACCCCGATGAGAGAATCCGAAGCCCAAGGACCGGATGAAGAAGATATGCTGGCGCTAGATCGAGATTGGTACGGGGGCGATGAGCTGGGAGGCCATGCTTTTGGAGATGACACTCACAACCCCTTCGCGTCCTACGAGACTTCCGCCTGGGAAAGCCAACAGCAGGAGTCCGCCAAGGCCGAGAAGATGGCAAGCCGGTACGATGCGAGACAAGAACAACGTCGCAAGGATAATGACGCATGGGAAACGAACAGGATGCTAGTCTCAGGTGTCGCCCAGCGAAGAGACATGGCATCAGACTTTGACGACGAAGAGGCAACCCGGGTACACTTGCTGGTTCACGACCTGCGGCCACCGTTTCTCGACGGCCGGACTATCTTTACAAAGCAACTCGAGCCGGTCCCCGCCGTCAGAGACTACCAAAGTGATATGGCTGTATTCAGTAGAAAGGGAAGCAAGGTGGTGAGAGAGGCGCGCCAGCAGAGCGAGCGCCAGAAACAGGCTCAACAAGCAACCTCCATCGCTGGGACAGCACTCGGCAACATCATGGGCGCCAAAGACAACGACGAAGACAGCGCGTTACCTGGACCCGGCGAAGATGGTCTCGAGAAAGGCGAGTCCAAAGGCAACAAGTTCAGCCTGCACATGAATAAATCCAAAGGCGCCAGCGACTTTAGCAGGAGTAAAACACTTCAAGAGCAGCGGCAGTACCTACCAGCTTTTGCAGTTCGCGAAGAACTTCTCAGAGTTATCAGGGAGAACCAGGTCATCATTGTTATCGGCGAGACAGGTTCGGGAAAGACGACGCAGCTGACACAGTTTCTATACGAGGACGGATATGGGCGTAGCGGCATGATTGGCTGTACGCAGCCTCGACGTGTTGCAGCCATGAGCGTGGCGAAGCGTGTCGCCGAGGAAATGGAGGTTGAGCTAGGCACGACGTGCGGTTATGCCATTCGTTTTGAAGATCATACTAGCAAAGAGACCGTCATCAAGTATCTCACCGAAGGCATCTTGCTTAGAGAATCTTTAAATGAGCCTGACTTGGATAGATACTCATGTATCATCATGGATGAAGCACACGAACGCGCTTTGAACACTGACATCCTGTTGGGGTTGTTTAAAAAGATCCTTCAGCGGCGCCGGGACATCAAGCTCATTGTGACCTCGGCGACCATGAACGCGAAACGATTCTCGGATTTCTTTGGAGGTGCTCCGGAATTCACAATCCCCGGACGAACATTTCCAGTTGATGTTATGTTCCATCGATCGCCAGTGGAGGATTACGTCGACCAGGCTGTCCAACAAGTACTGGCCATACATGTGTCGATGGATCAAGGCGACATTCTGGTGTTTATGACTGGACAGGAAGACATCGAAATCACCTGCGAACTGGTACGAAGGCGGCTGGATGCGCTCAACGATGCGCCAAAACTGAGCATCCTCCCCATTTACAGTCAAATGCCAGCAGACCTTCAAGCCAAGATATTCGACCGAGCTCCACCAGGAGTACGGAAATGCATCGTGGCGACGAATATTGCAGAAACCAGTTTGACGGTGGACGGCATCAAGTACGTAGTCGACGCGGGTTATTCCAAGATGAAGGTGTACAATCCCAAGATGGGTATGGACACACTTCAAATCACGCCAATATCCCAAGCCAATGCCTCTCAGCGCTCTGGTCGAGCCGGCCGAACGGGGCCCGGAAAAGCTTTTCGTCTCTATACGGATAAGGCGTTCAAGGAGGAGCTGTACCTGCAGACGATTCCGGAAGTGCAGCGCACCAACCTCTCAAACACTGTCCTGATGCTGAAGTCATTGGGCGTCAAGGATCTGCTCGACTTCGACTTCATGGACCCGCCGCCGCAAGACACGATTTCCACGTCCATGTTCGACCTCTGGGCACTGGGCGCGCTGGACAACCTCGGAGAGCTCACGGAGCTGGGGCGCAAGATGAGCGCCTTTCCCATGGACCCTTCTCTGGCCAAGCTTCTCATCACTGCTGAGCAGTACGGCTGCAGCGAGGAGATGATCACCATTGTGTCCATGCTCTCGGTCCCCAACGTGTTCTATAGACCGAAGGAGCGTCAGGATGAGGCAGATGCTCAGCGAGAGAAGTTCTGGGTTCACGAGTCGGATCACTTGACATACCTGCAAGTGTACCAGGCTTGGAAGTCCCACGGCTTCTCGGACGGCTGGTGCATCAAACACTTCCTGCACTCCAAATCGTTGCGCCGGGCCAAGGAGGTCCGGGAGCAGATCGTGGACATTATCAAGTCCCAGGGCATGGAGATCAACAGCTGCGGCATGGATTGGGACATTATCCGAAAATGCATCTGCTCGGGCTACTACCACCAGGCGGCAAAGTACAAGGGCTCGGGCGAATACATCAACCTGCGGACAAACCTGGCCGTTCAGCTGCATCCGACAAGCGCCCTCTACGCCGGCCACCCTCCCGACTACGTGGTCTATCACGAACTCATCCTGACGTCCAAAGTCTACGTCTCCACCGTCACGGCGGTCGATCCTCACTGGCTCGCCGACCTGGGTGGCGTGTTCTACTCTGTAAAGGAGAAGGGATACTCGATCAGGAACAAGCGCATCACGGAAACCGAGTTCAACCGCAAGATGGAGATTGAGACGAAAATGGCCGAGGACAAGCGGAGAGATGAAGAGCGCAAGCAAGCAGCGGAGGAGAGGGCGACGAAGAAGAAGGCGCCTGCCGACGTAAAGAAGATTGTCACCCAGGGCGCGGTCAAGAAACCCGTTGCCAAACGAAGGGGCAGGGGTTTCTGATGCCGGAAATTATCTCGTCTTGTATGTTTTTGTTTATTTTGCCCCTATCTGCATATTACTTATGGATAGATTCATCAACGACGCAGCGACAAGATCCCAGGATAAATGATACCAAATATCTGATATGATACGCAAAGTGCCAGTATCAATGACGTATAGAGAAACTCACCTCCCCAGATACCGTCTCGCGAGTCTCCCGCGTGAGTTGCACAACCGTTGCATGTCGCGGTCCCTCACCGACGTCTTTCAAAAACTTGGACAGCGCGTCTTCCTCGCCTTGGGCTTCCCCCTCGACCTGCAAACCAGGCTCGTCAGGAAACGATGTGCAGTTTGCGGAGGGGACGATCCATGCAAACCTTGTTATCGGCCGTGTTTCTGCACCAGCCCGTGATACCGTACTCTTGGGCCTTTTGTCTTGCAAAATACCTGCACCGAAGGGTTACTACTTTGATGTCCCATTTTTTTTTCCCTTTCTTGTGACCATTGCCGGGGAGCAGGTACCTGAATCCGACGCCTTTTGTCTCGTGTCAGCGAGCGAGCTGTTGGTGTCGTGCTTCAGCTTGGACTGAGTCTGGACTGAGTCCCCCCCAACGCACCTTGCACGACGCCGCCCTTTGCGACGAAGAAGACCTGCGCTGCTCGATTAACTTGGTTCTTCGTAGCAGACTATTCGCGAACACGTACTCGCTTTGCCATGACGTTTTGTAAGATGGGTGATGGTGTGTGGTGAGTTGGCGATGGCTGGGCGAGGTTGAGCTGCACAGCTTCGAACCATCACCCCAACCAAACCTTATCGATATCGGCACGACCCGCCAACTTCCTTCGTCCATCACGTCAAACCAGACCAACAACCCGTGGGCGACCCTCATCATCCCCATCGCCCGCTCTCACAGCCTCCTCACCATGGAAAGGCCAGAGGACCAGCCCGGCCCAGCAATAAGATTCCGATCCTCGAAGAAGCGCAAAACCTATCGCCAGCGCCCCGACTCAGACACCCAAGCCGCCGCCCAATCCCAACCCCAACCCCCAAGCCAAGATGAAGAAGCCGAAGCCGCCGTGACGACCGCGATCCGCCTCCGCAACGCCCGGAAAGCCCGCCTCCGCGGCGTAGGATTCACCTCCGACACCCACGACGAGCCCGCCACCCCAACAGACGAGGACAAGACCCTGGCCAAGGGGATCCCCGACCGTTTCACCCATCAGACAGGCCTCATCGCGACCCTAAACGACAGACACATGTACGCCCGCGCACCCAAGCGCAACAAGACACGAGAAGCTAATCATTCAGGACCGAATACATAGAATCCCGCCTGACAAGCAGCGCCCCAAAGCCCTCACAGCCCAGCCCCTCGACCGCAGAAACACACGCACCCACGCCCCGAGACCAAGGCGCCCGACAAGTCCACGAGCAGCCCACCAAGCACGGTAAACTCCTCGAAGTAGAGGTACCCCTAGACGTGCGGCGCGACACCCGGCCCAAATCAGAGGAGACCCAAAAACCTAGAAAACGAGGCCGGAACCGTCGTGGCAGCGACGACATCAAACGAGACCAGCTCGTCGAGGCGTTTCTCCACGAAAACAAACGTACGTTGTTTTTTTTGGGTTCTTGTTCTTTCTAACCCTTTTTTTCTTTTTCTTCGTGACAAGGTCATGAGTGAGTGAGGACAGACAGGACAAGAGTGCTAACTTTTTGCAACGCCGATTCAGTGGATGTATACGACGTCCCCGTGCAGAGTCATCCCACCGGCGGCGCCGGCGACGGCGACGGCCGCTCCGCCGACGACCGCATGGCAGATGAATTTCGCCAGCGGTATCTGGACGAGGTAGCGGCGCGGCGGCTGAGGAAGCGTCCGGCACAGATGGCGAAGCAGCAGCAGCAGCAGCAGCAACAGCAGGCAGATGTGCTCAAGGGCCCGAAACTGGGGGGCAGTCGAAACGTGAGGGCGGCTGCGAGGGACATACTGCTTAAGCAGGAGAAGGAGAAAAGCGGGAGGCGGCCGTGAGTGGGGTGCATTTTCGGTTATCAAGTCAGCAATCACACATTCACACAATCTCACACTACCATCACGGGTGACTCGGGCAAAGCTGACGTATGAGGTGTTTTGCCAATGAGGAAATATATTCAAGCACGACAGTCCCTAGCATAAAGGATCGCAGCATCGTCCTAGCTTTACAGTAAATCATGCCCATGATCTTGGAACTAGTCCACAATTTCGTCAGACATCAGACAAACAAGCCACCCAAGCCGGTATCCGATATCCAACGGTCCGATTTATCCCATAACTGAACGCCGAAATCCATTCTGAAAAGAATTTTACGAGGCAAAGAATAAGCCTAAACAAGGATCCCTTGGTGGTGTGTCAAAAAATGTGGGCGGCCCGGCACAACTCAGTGATAGACGAGAAACATGAGACATGCCGTAAAAGTACCCAAGCAGCCCAGGATAACATGTGATGAAAGAGTGAACTCTGGAGATGAACAGAGGAGGAGCAGCAGGAAGGCAAAGGCAAAGAAAGAAAAATGCTGTATCGTCGTTATGATTCCCCATTGAACGCCGAGGCATCAGAGTAGATATTTGGTCCGTCTTTGATTGAGAAGCGGGCGTAAGAGAGAAGGAAAGAAGGGTAGAAGGGAGGGAAGCGTTAGCCGTCACGAGGTCATTCATCTGATGTCGAGCTGGAAAGGCTTGAACCGGCCGCCGATGGTAGCACAGCGTGGGCACTTCCTCCGGGCTCCAAGTTCTGCCATGAGCACCTCAACACATGTCGAGCATAAGCCGCAGATGCATTCGGTACAGGCGTAAGAGTTCTTCAGAAGCGACACGCCTTGGCAAGCCGCACAGTAAATCTGCGTGTTGTGCGGCGAAGAATAGGTAGGTGAAGAATCCGACAGGCCGCGGGACCCGATGTGGAAATTCTCGCCGCTCTCGACAGACGGGAAGGGATCAATGCTGTCTTGGTTGTAGGATGGCGGTGTCAGAGCTTGCTGCAACGGGGACGCTTGGTAGTTACCAGGCTGTAATTGGTGATGAGAGAATGGTGGCAATGACGCTCGATGGATTGATACCGGAGACTGCGGTACCTACGACACTGTTAGTAACTCGGTTCTCTATAAGCTTTAAATCATTGAGCCTTACCGGGGTGCGATCGTCCAGGTCGCCAGCGGCAGATGCAGCTTGGTCCGCGGCGTCTATTAGGTCCTCCCATCGTTTACCAAAGTCGGCAGATGGCTCTGCTGACAAGGCTTTACGATCGTTACCGGGCCTGAATCGATCTTCGTTCTGGAAGCGCCGAAGCCAATCGGCAGCAGATCCGCGCGAGCCCTTCTTTTTGTGGTTTGATTCGCGCCCACGCTTCGTTATGGATTGCTTTCGTGGACAGTTAGGACCTAATGGCCTCTGGAGAGGAGGGAGGGTTGATGACCGGCCTGGAGGCGAGTTGGCCAGCAAAGACGGGAGAACTTCGCGTTGTCGATTTACGTTGGACGTATACGGATCGCTCGTAATATCGTTGTTAGATAAATGCAAGGGGGGCAATTCAATTGATGTTCGAGGAATGCGACGACCATCGGAATCTGAGTGGTAGCCCTACATCGACCACATGGGAGCCCATATGTCAGTCACCATCTGGGAGCAAGGCTATCGACGAAGCAAGCCCATCTGGCTACGGGACCAGCTTGACTTACATCCGCATCCACATCTTTCTCTGGCTTGACCCCATGGAGCTCTGCTAGAGCTGCCGCTGCATTTGCAGCCCCAAGAATTGAACCAGCACCACTCGTCGTGTATTCGTCGCTGTGGCGAGGCGTGCCGGGATTGCTGGAGCCATCACGGTAATGGTTTCGCCGGTCATGGGCACCTGCGTAGAGAGGCTGGTATCAGCAACTTGCGAACTGTCGGTTGCCAAGTCAGGAGGACAGAAAAGACGAACTCTGCGGGGTTGAAGTTGGAGCCTGGTCGGCTCGAGGTTCCGAGGGGGGGGAGTTGATCATGAGAAGAAAGCTCTCTTCGGTTGCGGGAAGCTTGGGAATGTAGTGCTCGGGGTGAGCTCGACGAATATGCTCTTGCATTGAGCGGTAGCGTTTTTCCTAATCCAATATGAAGCCTATTAGACCTGCACTGGCAACGAATCGAGAGAAAGGCAAGACTTGGCGCTGCGGATGAGACATAGGACGGAAGAGCGTCCCCAAGGACAGCCAAGGAGGCAGTTCCACGGCACCCTCGGTAGAATTGCGACTCTCGATAAAATCAAGGGAGTGGACAGTGAGCGGTGAGCACTTACACCGATGCATCGCTTGCGACAGGTTGAACCGTCTTGATTGCGAAGCGGGCAGACGACCTCATTGTTGGCGTCAGTGATTGAAAAGGACGACGTCAACGACGTTCGGGGCGGCATCTTGAGCGACCCCACCATATGCGCCTGAAGCAGGCTCGACGCGGGGAGCAAAGTGGTTGGTGAGAAAGAGAAAAGTGCGACAAGCAAGTAGAGCTCTAGAGTCTGTCAATTGGCAATGCGGAAGCTATGCCAGACGTTGGCATCTCAGGGCGATGAACAGATAGGCTGGCTCGGTGAAGTACAGCAGCTACCAGTAGCCACTTGTTGCAGCAGCTATGACGAAGCGGAGCAGTTGGGGCCTCGGAAGCAGTCGAGTGAATGCGGAACGAAGCCGACGATGCTGAGGTCAAGCAAGGTAGTTATTGCGTGGTAAAAAAAATCTACAACTTGTGATGATGAAAAGAGTGCTCGTACGTGTAGAAGACAAAATGTGAGAATGGAACAAGAAAGGGTTGGAAGAAAATATGAACGGATAGTGTGAGGCTAAGAATGACGGCGTGGTAAGCTTTTTGCCGAACTCTAAGCCTAGGGAGGGAGGAGAGAGCTTGTTGGACTGGGCGTGGAAACCGGAACGTGGAGAGGGAGCGAGTAGTTTGAACGTATAACTACTGATTATAGAAGTCGACGGATAGGTCTATCGGCTTGCGCGGACAATCCAGAGGTGTCGACTACTAGGTCGTCTTCAATCTTGAGTTTTGGCGGGACAAGTCGTCCATGGAAGAAGCTTGGACAGGACTGGACCACGGGACTGGAACGAAGCAGCCTCGCAAGGCCAAACTGCAATACCGCAGTGTGGCAATACCTGCAGCGTCCTTTGAATCCAGAGATTGAAAACAATCGAGCCTCGAGACGAGTGTAGGCCGTCGCAAATCCACATTCAGGGTCGAGTACTTGAGTAGGGTAGGAGGAGAAAAACCAGGCGTTCGTATTGTAGAAGGCAGACAAGGTGGCAGTGCAGGTTCAAATGTTCAGGGTTGCAGTTGCCCGGGAGGGTCGAGGAAGCCGCAAGTCGGCACCAAACAAGCACCAGGTAAACTTAAATGATGAACCGGACAAGCAAGCGAGCAAGCGAGCGAGCAAGGAGCAGCAAGGCCAAGGTGACAGATTCGACAAGCTTGTGAGGGGAGGAGGGGAGTCGGAGGAGAGGACCCGACCAGACATGGACGGACTGCAGCACCGACACCAGCACCGGCCAGCACCCAGCAGCCAAGTTCAGTTGTCGAGTTAGTTGAGGGCAGGCAGTGGGGACGGCGCCGCTGAAGTCGAGCCGATGGAAGGAGGGATGGAGGGATGGAGGGATGGAGGGATGGAGGGATGGTGGGATGGTCAAGCAATTGCCCTGACCCTTCAATGTTGGTCCCTGCTTGAGCGGTGGAGGAAGATCTTCTTCAGCCGGTTTTACCAGAACCCGTCACGGAGTACATCGAACGGGGCGGAGAGTTTGTGTGTGAGCAGCCGACTCGCCTCTTGGCCCACCGAATCAAGAGAAGACGAGGAAGGGTGAAGATGGAAGGTGCAAGGTGCCGAGCCGTGGCAAGAGAGAGAGAGAGAGAGAGAGAGAGAGAGAGAGAGAGAGAGAGAAACATGGATCGAGGTCGACACAGCTCGGTCACTCGCCTGCCATTCTCGACATGGCTAGCTAGTAGTATTGTTAGCTACATGTATTTACTTTTGAAGTGCTTGGCTAGCTGCGGACGGCCCTGAGGTCCAGTCCCGTCTCAGCGTCTTGGGCTCGTCGTCTGACCAGCAGTGATGCAAATCCCTGGTGTGGTTGCAACTTACCCAAACAGGTGGGCAAGGCGCCAGAGGCTCGATGGGTTTTTTTTTTTCCTTTCTTTCTTCTTCTTTTTTTCTTTTTCCTCTGTCCTTTCCTTGCATTGATGCTCGAGTAATGAGGATCACTGGCTGGCTGGGGACCTAAAGGAAGCTACAATAACCCCGTATACTCCGTACCCCGTGCAATACGTACCTTGGGCACCCCCTATGACGGAATCTGCACTTGACCAAGGGCAAGTCAGGTTGGTGGCATGGGCCAACTGCAACTGCAACTTGGTGTTGTGGTGTGAGCATCAACTCGGCATCCGAACCCCTCCACAGCTTCTGTCCCCCTCGACCGTCAATATTCAATCTTCCAGCCCTCGAATGTTTCAATGTTCTGCCAGACGCCCAAGACGCTCTGATGAACATTGAAGCCTGTTGGCGGTCAGGGCGCCCAGGAGGCGTCTGGCGCAAGCACTTGAAGCGCCCTTAGCATCAATGCCAGCAAATCACAAACATGCCACTCTGTACTCCGTCCTTGGACCTTCCGGTCGTCTCCACCCGCAATAGCCCTCTGTTTTGCGTTTTGCCATTGAGCACGCTCGTCAAGAATATCGTGTACACTCCGTACACTCGGACTGACTCGGAGTTTGCTAATGGTGGCGGGGTCCTGACGTCCACGTCCACGGCTAGGCCATTCGTTAGGAGCCGCCGTGGGTGACCAAAGAAGACGTTTTGGATCCCTACACGGACTTTGGCGACTTGCTGTCTTCTGCCCTCGCCTCCAGATCCCCGGCAATGAGAATAATAAGTGGCTGCTGGATCGCATGGGTTGGGAGAAGACAATACGATCCAAGTGTCTGGATGGCGGGCGATGATGTACCTACCGTACCTACCCTGTTTGCTTTGTCGACTTGCCCGACCAAGGAGCTCCATCAAGAGCTTGCCCTAGCTTCCGGACCAGGGAGCTGATGACCCATGCATGCAGCTCCCCCAAACTCCCTGGCCAGCTCCGTCAGTCCGGCGTCCTTGCAGACTCGACAATAAGTTTGCGTAGGCTTATTGAGCCATGTGGGCAGAAAACCCGGAGTAGTACATCGTGTACCCTGTCGCTGCAGATTCTGCGTCGCAGGACGACGTGCAGTCGGTCATCAAGGAGCTCTGACTTGCGTGGTGGCGACAGCGTGGTGGGGCCATGTGGGGCCAAGACAGTTGAGAGATACGTCCGGAGTACTCCGTTCTATCTGGGTACTCGGTAACTACCTAGGTACCCTGCTTTGCGCATGCACCTGACACGCAGCAATACACCAACCTTAGTTCTCCGTACTCCGTACATGCGACGTAATGCGCCCGGTGAACCAGAGCTCACAAACTGTGCTGCCCCAGCACGGACACAAGTCCTGCTACAATGGAGCATAAAGACGGGTTGGATGGTTGGTAAATTGGTCAATGGCATAAGAATCTGAGGTCGTCATCTAGCCTTAGCGGCTGATACTCAGTCCTTACCTACCTCCTGTTACCTTGCTTGGTAGGTACCTGAGTACCTATCCAAATCCTACTCAAGTTCTCGCTCGCGTTCATACAGTTATACGTCAAGGCTGGTGGTCTATGCACTTCGAAAAACTCTATTGCATTAGCATCAATGGACCGACCACGCAGCTGAAGTCAGCATGGGAAGGACTTACCGGCGGAATATGATTAGATAAGGCGATATGGAGCCCAGAAGCCTCCGACAAATCCATGCTCGTCAACATGGAATGCCGCTTTGGGCTTAAAGCAGGTCACCGCCCAGTGGGTCCGGCCAGACGATAACCCACAAGCGACATGGACCCTCTCCAATCAATCTACGGAGTATTCAGTAACGCAACCGCTGGAGCACTAGTTACCGGCTGTCTGTCTGCAGGCTGGTTGAACGACTAGGTCACGGAGTACTTGGTACCTACCCAGGCAAGGGCACCTACCTGGGAATCGGTCACCTGGTGCAATGACAACTCTCTTGCAATGATATCCCGTCGGTTTGTCAGGTGTCGACTTGGCCAAGGTTCACCACATTGAATACCACTCCATACCAGCATCGTGCCACTCGACTGCTGGTTCTTCTCAGTCAGTCTTTCACCGACGGACGCACTGGCGATTGATTGCCTTCTGCTAGGACCCCTTGGTTGCCCCTGGATTATGGTGAAGGAGGGATGGCTTGTCTCGAGTCCAACCCAATCGTCGACATGACCCTTCATTGCGGCGTTCCAGGGCGTCGGGATGGATGATGGATGATGGGTGGTGCAAGGGGTTTGCTGGTCGGATTGGGCTGAAATGGAGAGCTGCTCGTCGCACGATCGGGTAACGCTGACATCACTCCGGTGTTCGCCAGGCCGTCCTTGATGCCGGCTTCTACGTTGATAGTAACTTACTTGTATGAGCCCAAGACACCATGTGGTGTGCAGCAAGTCTCGCAAAGTCTCGCAGCTGATGCCTCCTTGGTACCTCCAAATACCAGGTAGGTACTCCGTACCTAGCCGAGGGTGCCAGAGTTCTAGCTTGGGACTCGAGACAAGCCGAGCTGACAGCTGACAAGCTTTATCGTAATTATTTGAACTGCCAGGCGGTGACCCCGCGTGTGCAACGTGTGGAGGGATGGAGGGATGGAGGGCTGCATGGGTGTTTGTGTGTCGGAACCGGTGCTGCCGGTGACACCTGCCCCTCCCTCTCCCTAAAACAGGTCAACTGGCGGGGCGTTCGTTCAATGGGCTGGGCAGGTTCAACATTTTCTCCAACCTTAACAACAATCTTCTTGAAGCTCATCGTCATTCCTCATTGACGCCACCCTTGAGTCGAACACAGTCTCGAGAATGGAATTGAGAGCTCCTGATGCCAGAGCTGATTTTTCTCCGCCGTGTGAAACACGAGGAAGAAACCTTGCCAACAGCTTCATCTTCAGAATACAAACCACCTTCCAATTTCATGAGGACATACCCAAGGCCGAGGCTACAATATAAGATTATTTACACAACTGCATATGTTCTTTACAGATTCCAAATATCGTCGAAACCCTCAGTTGAGGACGTAAATGGGAACCACCTTGGGGCAACCTGCCAACTAGGTCTGATAAACTGACTGGTATGCACCTGATCAACAGCAACAACCCCACACTGGTATGTTTTCCTGTTACCGTGGTATGTGGAATGAATTGCTTATCTTCTCTACCATAGCCACTTGTTACACCTCCCATGTTGAATTCCATAGCGGCCCGGACGAGCGGGTCATGCCTGCGTCTAGTCTCAGAAAACAACTAGAGGGCTCAATGGGGTAGCACATAACCCGGCGTATCTTACGATGTAGACTCCAAGTCGGAGGAAAACCACCGTTTAAATTAGTTCAAGGAGGCAGGTGAGTATGATGAGGACTCTAAAAGCGTTAACTATACTCCTTGTGCGGTTACAAAGATCGTTTCTTGGTCCAGAGGCCGGATCGGCCCTCTCATACCAATGTACCGACAGGACTCGTCTCAAACCAGAAAACCCAGATTCTAGACAAGACCAAGTATGAAACATTCTCTCAAAGCTTTAATGATGTTTCGGACAACCGCATTTCTCGTTGAGCAAACCGGAGATCTTAACCAGAGTCCAGGCTCATAAGACCTGCCTGTTGCGCAACTCTTTGTGTTCTCAGGGGCATTCCTCCTCTCGAAAAGAACGACCTATGGCATCCAGACACGCTTGCGTCCTTAAATATGGCACTCAGCATCAGGCAGCTCAATGGAGATGCATCGCTTTTACTTACGTTTGAACCCATTGAATCTGATGCCATACGTGGCGCGGACATAGCCGAACCCTTTCGAATCCTGCTCGATCCGTGGCTTGTTGGACCGTCGTGTTTTTTACACTCCAAAATATCTTCTACAACCCACGTGCAGGGAGCGTGCGTTTCAACATTGCGGGATCTCCCTGACCCCGATTTAGTTATTGTCAGCAATAGCCGCAGCGACCATTGTAACGAGGCTACGCTTCGGCAACTTGCCCCTCACGGCACCAAGACAGTCATATTAGCAGAGCCCATGGCCGCAAAGTTGATACGGAGCTGGAAATATTTCGATGAGAGTAAAATTTTTGCCCTCCAACGCTGGCAGGATCCTAGAGAGACCGGTCGAGACACCGTTGTTAGAGTGCCTATACGCTCTGGTGTGGTTGGAGGAGACGATGGGCAAGTGACCATTTCCTTCATTTCTCAAGGCAGGAACATGAAAGGGGTTGATTCGGCAGTAGGAATAACGTACAGGCCCGCGCCTCCAGGCCCATCAATCTCTCGGCGACTGGTGACCACAGAGTCCACTCCTACGTCAACCCCGTCACTGGCTTTCACCTCACAAACGACCAGCCTAGCTGACATTTGTAATGCCGAGCCCCTCGAAACGCCTATCTTGCCACCCCTGCCGGCTTTTGCACCACTTGCACCGACTGGAAGCTCGGTTTCTCGCCCATTAACAGCAGACCGGTCGACTGCTTCCCTTTCTTACGCCAAACACCGTGGGGTGTCTGGGGTGTCCGTTATATTTTCTCCCCACGGCATCTCCTACAGCGTCATCGAACGATACGCCACTTCACACCTTGTATCGGAAGCCGCGCTGCCGCTCACTGCTCTTCTACATTGCTTCGATGCCGTCTCCCAACCGTGGTGGCTCGGCGGAAACGTTACACGTGGATTTCATGACGGCCAGGACATCATAGCCAAGCTCGGCGCGAGAGCGTGGATCAGCACGTATGACGGAGACAAGTTCATCAGAGGCCTAGCCAAACGAGTGACTCGGAGAAGAAGGCACAAGACGAATGAAGTGCGCGACTTTGTCCACGGTGCGATGCTTGGCCATCATGGCACCCACAAAGGGAGTTCCAAATATGGCGGCAAGATTGATAGGCAGACAGAAATCATGGCGTTGAACGTTGGTGAGGAAATCACTCTTACGAGTGAAGGACTGTTGGCCACTGCAGCGCTGCTTCCAATAGAGCCAGTCTGCCTGAATGCTCGTCCGAGTATTCCCCATCTACTCTACGGTAGTACCTTTGGAGGAAGTGTGGGCTCATTCAGGATGAGTCAACTGTGGCCGAGTATGTCAATGGCCTGAAAAGCTCTAATTTTCCGTCCCAATCATTGAGCATGTGCTCCAACATGCGCCTAAGCGTTGTGGCACGTTGCATTGCCAGCGAAATTCTTCATGACCCAGCCCGATATCCCTCCTTTCTTGAGTCTTGCGTGTCTTGCATGTTTACATCGTACATGGTGGACAGTACTCGCATTTCCCAGCCTCTCGTACCGTCAGCAATCATCTGTGCTTGAATTTCGCCACATTATCTGATAGTAAAAACGATGGACACCAAACTACTGTGTCATACATACCTCCCTCCCCGCGGAATTTTCCAATTAGATATCCCAGCATGATCCTTTTTTTTTAAGATGTAAAGAAGCGAAGCTGCAGAAATAATGTCAACAGACTCCATGCGTCCACTTGACCTCGGTTCCAGTTCCAGAGTGATTAACGACTCGGTCTACGAGCGCATCGTCCAATCCCACCGCCTGCTTGTCTGCCTGGCAAAAATATCCCCAAGTCGTCCCCTGCGTTCCATGACATCATCTTTATGTTCAGCCAACCCGACTTCCCGTCTCTTTCCTGGGACTGTTTACCTCAGCTGCTTTAGGATCTCGCTCAAGAAGTCTTCGAAACTCAGGGTGATGTATCCGTCCCGATCGTCATCATACTTTTTGAAAACGTCCGTCATGCGCTTCAGCGAGATGCAGCTCTGCACAAAGAGGTCAAAACTCATGACACCTTCGTTACGCTTGTCATAGGTGCGGAAGAGCAAGCTGACAAAGTGGGGGCTGAGGCGGTAGCGAAATGCTATGAGGGCGTCGGTGAACTCCTGGAGAGAGATGTTACCGCTGCGGTCGATATCAAAGCGATCAAATAGAGTGCGCCAGGAGGCAAGAAAGGACCAGAGACCACAGAACTCTTCAAAGTTGATGGTGCCGTTGCGATCAGTGTCAAACATGCGAATCATCATTCGAATAGTCTGTATGTCAAATGCGGTCCAGTCACCGTTGACGAGGGCTGCGGATAGTTCCTTTTCAGAGAGCTGGCCGGTTCCTAGTTGCATGTCAGTCAAGTGAGCTCTTGGCCAAGCAAGTAGCAACGTCTCTTACTATCCTTGTCTACAGCCCGAAAGAGCGGTAGCAATGTCGGGTTAGTACCGGACGCAGCATCTGGAGTAGGCGGAGGCGCTGAGTGACTCTGCTGCGGCGGCGGGCGGCTCGGAGGTTGAGAAGCAGGTCGAGGTCCATGACTACCACTACCACTACCACTACCACTCCCGCTGTGAAAGGTTTGACCATGGATTGGCTGGGGCGGGGGTGAGTGGTACTTGTCTCTCGGGGACGCGGATTGAGGGTTTCTTCCGTAATGGCTCTGCTGGCTGGTCTGCGATGGCGCGAATCCTTGTTTCTAGAGTCGTTGCGAATCAAGATTGGGTCAACAAGGGAACACGAGGGAGAGGGCGTGAGAAGGGGAGGAGCTTCTCTCCACAATGCACATGGACGACGTACCTGTTCAGGCTCGGCGAACCTTGCAAAAAAAAAAGGCAAAAGAGAGGGTTAACAAATAAGATGTCCACGACTCCGACGTGAGCTGTTGTTGATGTTGGGGACGGCGGTGATGAGGGGTCAAGTTCAATGCGTACCTGGGCAAGGCATCGGGGTCGTTTGGTCTGTTGTATGCCATGGCGTAGCAGTCTGCTGGTTGACGGACGGTGGAATATCGAAGCAAGAGATGGCCAGGACTCGGTTGGACAGGTAGATGATGGGAAGGCAACGAGGTGCCGGATGGGAATATTCGACGTGCCAAGCTTGGTGCGACTTCAGGCTGGGGATTTCCAAATTGTCGTTTTCCATGTTCGCCCGGGCCAGCAGTTCCATTGATGGTATTTCCCCGGGTTTGGGGAGTACGTCACTGGCAGTGGGGGGGTCTGGCCTGGTGGCGGCACCGGTACCTGTCAGCTAGAGGCACACGGCATTGACGGGGCGCCCTGCCCGTCAGTAACTACCTACCTAGGAGGTACCTAGGTAGGTAGGTAGGTATACAAACACTGTAACTACCTAGGTACCTAGTACATAGCACTGAGTACCGCATAGGCCCCGTAGGTCCCCGTACACCCAAGTACCTACCTAGTTACTAGGTGAGTACTTACAGTGAACTGACTGCCTACTACAATGTGTCCGGTGCAGTGCATGTGCCTGGCACTTGAGGAACATGAACAATGGAAACATTGAACATATGGAACATCGAACCCGGTAGCTAACTTGGCACGATAACGGCCGCAGCTCCGGGATGCCGTGTGGGCAACGGTTCCGCGATACTAGACTGAGACATATTGGTAGTTACTAATTTGACGCATGAAAAAGAATATCCCTCTTTCATTGATCATATGCATAGCAAGCACGCAAAAGGACAGGCTTGAAGCAGGCCAATGTTGCTTCCCGTCCAGCAGCTGTGACCTGCTGGCAACACTTGCTGCACGCACGCACAGAGAGGTGCCACCCACCCCCTCCCCTTCTGTAGTGAGTGCAGGAGCGGTCCGGTCCATTGGGCCACCAAGTGGTTGAGTGGTCCTGTGCGCGTCGCCCTACCAAGGTAGACACCTAAGATTAGTATCTATATGGAGTACCTAGGTGCCTAAGGTAGTTGACCAGACAGTACGGAGTACTCCGTAACTATTCAACAATGAGCATTTCATTTGTCTGTCCCTCGATGCAGTGACCACCACCATTTCCTAGCACGCATCCATCAATTGCTTTTGGCTGTAACTACTCCGTAACAAACACCAGGAACGATGCCTGCCACAGCCAACACAACCGATGAGACTACATCCGAGTTCTGGCTCTATGGCTACGGGTAAGTTGGCTTGGCCGATCCGTTCAGGCACCAAGTTACGTACTTGGGTCGGTGGGCAATGATCAAAACCACCCTTTTCCTAACTGCCTCGTTGATTGCAGGAGTCTCATATGGAAACCACCACCTCATTTTGGTACATCCCCAGCCTCCATCCTCCCACCACTACTCCGTACTCCGTACAATGTGAACTGATCGTCTGTTCTTTGTGCGATACCAGACAGGAGAGTTCCGGGCTGGGTGAATGGTTATGTCAGGAGATTCTGGCAGGTACGTCCAACAAACAACAATCAGACCTCTTGCGCTTCTAATTGCCCCCCCCCAATTCCCTGATTCGAATCTTTGCTTACACATGCATTTATCCTCAATGACCAGGCAAGGTTCGTTTCACAATGCTCCATGGAAGTTTGACCTGGTTATCTGATGGGAAACACATGATTCCAATTCTGAACCTCTGACCTTAGTTCTAGTGAGGACCATCGTGGAACGCCAGAAGCACCGGGTC
Organism: Metarhizium rileyi; assembly: GCA_031753515.1. Classification (NCBI taxonomy): domain Eukaryota; kingdom Fungi; phylum Ascomycota; class Sordariomycetes; order Hypocreales; family Clavicipitaceae; genus Metarhizium; species Metarhizium rileyi. Next base: position 1,380,756 of record JAUKVO010000003.1, on the reverse strand, counting down.
GAGTTGTCACTCTGATCGAACGCTCGTATTGGGAAAAGCTGACAGATCACCATGACTCTGCGCCTGACAAGGTCTGGGGCGTTGCGTACCGTATCATGCCCGAAAAGGTATCCGAGGTCAAGGCCTATCTTGATATTAGAGAGATCAATGGCTACTCCATCCACTACACACCTTTCCATCCCGCCGACGGGTCCACTCCAATGAAGACTCTGGTATACATTGGCACTCCTGATAATGAGCAGTTCGTCGGTCCTCAAGACCCTCAGAAGCTGGCGCAGCATATCCTCAGTAGCCAAGGACCAAGCGGCCTGAACAAAGACTACCTCTACGGTCTCGACACTGCCCTCAACGAGTTGTCCCCGGACAGCGGCGATCATCATGTGAACGACTTGGCGCGACGGGTTCGGGCCCTTGAACATTCGGTCAATGGGACTGCAGCTTAGATTCTTCACCCCAGATTCGAACGAATGGAGATTCAAGGCCTCGGGATGTCTCTCGTTTTTATTCGGCAAGGAGGGTACATAGAACCTGCCGACTTGGGACAGATGCATACACATAGAAACGGCATTACTTTTTATAAACAGCCCCGGCGGAGCGAGGACGAGCTTTTCCCCCCATTCCTTTGAAATTTTCTCGACGAGGTGCTCCGTACGGAGTACTGAAGACTAGCTCTTCCCGCGAAAATTTTCTCTTCCTTCCTCTCATCCGATAGATCCAACCTGTACCTCAGCATCATTGGTTTGTCATCTCGTCATCATCAATCTTGGTGGCCGTCACTTTTTGTTTATGTCGCATTTGGCAGATAGTTATAGACCGTTATCGCATTGCCGTCATCTCATTCACAGTGCACAGCCTTCCAACTCCCAACCCCCTGCGGATGCTCAATATGTAAGCAGGAAAGGGACATTGTCCCTGCAAAAACAGACCAAAGGATGCACTAAGAAGGTTGACAAAGTGAAGGTGCAGCGTCAACTGAGCTGCCGTCAATGTGCAGAAAGCTAATCAAAGGCCGGGATGGCCGGCCAATCCAGATATCCAAACATGTGAGCGGAGGGTATACCCGGTTTCTCCAAACCTTGCGTCCTTGGCTGTTGCCGTCACACTACGTCCTAAACTTCATACGAAGATCGCATATCGAGAAAGAGTTTCAATGGCACGGAATGCTTTTCAGTCCTTGTTGGCGACCCGTCATGCCGGCAGCAGGGGACGGTTCGCGTCATCTTGAAAGATGACCCCAACATTTAGTATCCCCTTCCACCCTGATGAGGTGCTTGAGTAGGGGGCTGGTGCTGTTGCGGCATGTGAGCAGGCTGGTGCTGCTGGGAAGGGTCGGCATATCCATATTGCGGGATTCCGTATGCTGTATTCAGTGTCAGTGTGAGCGTGTTTGCACGGAGGGGGAGGGCAAGTCGTCAGGCTGTTCGGTGGGCTTACCCTGAGGAGGCATGCCATATGCCGGTTGAGCTTGAGGATACGGTCGACCATAGGCTACTGGTGTGTACATCTGAGGAGCAACGACTGGGTATCCAGGAGCTTGCTGCGCAATACCATAAGGCATTGGCGCCGGATAGCCTCCGGCACCTCCAAAACCCGGAGCGGCTCCTCGACCACCTCCATATACTCCGCGACGACCATTGTCAGATGCTTTGTCTACGCGAATCGTTCGGCCGTCAAACCTAGAGAAGGGTTAGAAACAGGTGCAAACCACGCGACCAATCGAGCACTCGGTCCGTGACAACAAAAGGCGAAAGGAGGCCGTACAGGACGTTGTTCATTGCGGCTATGGCGTTCTGGGCATCATTCTCTTGGGTGTAGCGCACAAAGCCAAAACCGCGACTGCGACCACTATCTCGATCCTTGACCACAACCTTGGCGCAGAGCAAACCCGATGTTAGAAGAAGAGTAATCCAGGGACTAGAAACGAGAAACGAGAAACGAGGCTGCTGTCAAGTGGCGGGAACATGGACGACGGAACGGTTCGGACTCAAGCCAAAGACGATGAGATACGACAAGAAAAATGAAATGAGCAGAACATACCGCTTCCTCAACAGCACCAAACTCCTCAAACTTCTGCCGAAGAGTGGTTTCTTCGGTATGCCATGCGAGGCCGCTTTTCCATTGTCAGTCCGTGGATGCTTGCGCCGCCGACTCGGCGCTGTGGAGACGAGACGGACGGTTTATGAGGAAGGGAGAGGGGAAATCGATGGATGAATGAGTGCTCAGTGCTCAGTGCTCATTGCTCATTGCTCATTGCTCATTGCTCATTGCTCAGTAACTACTCAGTAACTACTCACCCTATGAAGAGCTTCGACATGGCTGGCTGGTTTGTTTGCGCTTTAGTTATTCTCGACTCGGTTCTGTGCGACAATGCCAGCGTGTGCGGTCACGGATCAAGACGGCCGTGCTGCTGTGACTGTTCGTTCCAAGAGAGACACAGGCTCGAGGCTGCAGATGTAGGGATTGATATTGGGGAGCGACTTGGGGGCGATGCGAACCCCGAGGCAGGGGAGGAAGAGGGAGGCAGAGGGAGGAGAGAGAGGAGAGAGGAGAGAGGAGAGGGCACGCGTTATCCGACCGACCGACCGACCGACCATTTGCAATGGCAAAACATGCGACAACTAGTCAGAGATATGGACCCCTACAGAGCATATTCGTCTTCACACCAATGTGAGTAACTCCGTGCTTCCGTGCTCCGTACCGGCGCCTGAGCTATGAACCACAAGTTGGCTGCCTCCCCCGCCTGCCACTTGCAATGGCTAATCGCAAGGCGTTTGCCACGGTGTGGACAGTGGACAGGGTCTGGCATCCGCATTGCTGCGCTAAGTTTCGCGGAGAGTCGCGGAGCAGTTTTGAAACTCTGGGACGTACGGAGTACGTGAGTGGGAAATTGAAGGTTCAAGAAGGGCAAGAAGGGGAGGGGAGATGATATGAGTTCAACAACACAACACAAGACGAACGATGAGTTCACGGATGGGCGTGGCCAGGCATTGAACTCGTCGCGACCATGAAACTAGTTCAACGTACTTTGCAAAGCCAGATTTGGGTTCCGTGCGAAGCGTTTGTTCATTTCTCGACATTTCTCGAGGAGCCGCGTGGCTTAACCAAGTCAGTCTTCGGATCCACCTTCTTCAGCACACAGGAACACACGGCCAGAGTCGAATTCCGGAGCAACAAAGGGACAATGAATGTGCTGCGATGCTTCCTCATCTTCATGCTCGGTTCGGTTCAGCTGATCTCACCAGTCACCAGTCACCAGTCACCAGTCACCAGTCCTGGGGATCGCCGCCGAATGCGGACAAACCTGTTGCGCTCAAGGCAGCCTCAGGGTTTCCAACACGCGGGGCGAAGTCGAGAAACTTGTCAACTTGTCAACTTGTCAACTGCTACGGAGGTCGGAGAGTCTGGTAACGTTCACTAGTTGTTACTCCCTGGCCTGGCGTCTGAGGCCAAGCTCTCCCATCTGGGCCCAGCAAGTTGGGCACGTGTCGGCAGCGGATGAACCTGGACATGGTGGTGGCTAGTAGTTATGCAGACATACAACTATTTACTATTTACACACGGCTTGCCCACAACGGTCACGGTCCACGGAGGGGAAAGAGATCGACACGACAGATGCAGACAGATACAGTAAGCGAGAAGCGACGGCGTCCCCGGGAAGTTGTCGGGATTGGTCGCATTCATAAACATTTCCTGTAAAGTTGGGTGCTTCGCCCATGTCGACGGGAACCAACCAGACTTGACACGCCGGGATCCGTGCTGGTCGGCAAGGGTTGGCAAAGATAACTCTTGGAGTCTTGTCCGGACAGGCAGGAGTCAGGCAAGTCAGGCAAGCCAGGCAGGTCAGGCAGGTCAGGCAGGAAGGTCAGGCCACATGGCCTGTAAAGTCAAAAGAGATGAAATGAAAACCCATAGTAACTAGTTGTGTACTTTCCTGCAGCAGACCTGCATGGGAGAACCAAGGGAGTGAGTGGCTTTGTTGACGGATGGATTGATGGATTGCGAGCGAGAAGCCACTCCGCCCCCCTTTCTTGACGTCAAGCCTGCCTAGGAAGGTTTGCAAGCCTTGTTGTTGATTTGATAGCAAGAGGGCTAGTGACTCGCAGCATCATTTCCGAAGTACTATTCAGTCCGGAGAATCCCTGCCTTGGCCTTGGTTCATGCATGTAGTCAGTCAGTTGATGTCCGAGATCCCGAGCTCAGCAGCTGAGCTACGTACTTTTGGAAAGGAGCAAACACGCGAATGAATTAACGTAGATAGTACGGAGTACTACTCCATGTGGTCCATCCATCGTTCACCAACTCACTCTGATCTCATCAGTTTTTTACCATGATCAAGGAACACGGCTCGCGGTCATGTGCTCAAAGTATCATGCGCAACCCCCCGTTCGGCGAAACTGTCTAAAATAGTAACTCTTGTTACAGAAGCCCGGTCCATTTGGGACGGATAACAAGGGTCCCGTCCGAGCTGCGTTACACAAGTTCCACAATGGGAACTTGAAGAAGATGGTGGGTGAGATGGTGAAGATGGCCAAGAACTCGCATAACCAAGTTACCCTAGCAAAGGCACGAAACGTTCCAACTATACTCCGTAATGATGAATGCTTTTTTTCGAGACTATGTACAAGCTCGCCACTGAATCTGTACTCCTGCCAGTCATAAAATAAAGAAGAGGGCGGATACGGGAGGGCTGGCTGTACTGAACATGCCAATTTCCCTGTTACTTCCTTCCTTCCTTCCTTCTTCCAGGGCGAGGGATAGACTCATGTTCCAATTTCCAAGGAGGAAATGCCTCCCGGTCGATATTGAAATCAAGCACAAACGTCCGTCCGAGCTTGATGCTTTCCTCGTCCCTAGTCGGCAGTTGCCTCTGCATCTGGAGCATTGAGCTCAAGTGACATCGACTCACCGATAAGATGGGCAAGGCTCTGGCGCAGCGTTTTCTCCCCCGTGTCGATTCGCAGAGATTTCAGCGCCTTCATCGTGCTTCCCTTGCCGTCGCGAATCTCCCGGTTGAGTTGCTTCGTCGGGACGACCGTGGAACAGATTGACGAGTCCTAGTGCCGGCGGCATGCCGAGCCACTTGCAGCATATGAAATCTACAGGGCGTATTCTTCATAACAGAACTCGAAATGACATGGTCGACGACTGCTGCCCACCAAGCCATCAGAAGGAGGCCCAGTCCAGCAGTTCGCGTCCCAGTCCCGTGGAGGCGTGGCTAGAAAGCGTCGGAACAAACTGTCAACGTAATGACCCTCGAAACGACGACGACTTCTTGGGCCTGCCATTAGACGAGACTGAGTCACAACAAACTCCTTACCTCTCATTTGACCATCAGCTTGACAAGGGCTGGAGAAGGACATGGACGTACAGCCCGGAACTGTTTGTACCAACCAGTCCTTACTTGCAAGACAACCTGGATGTAGCTTATGGACAGAAACCGGGTGATCCAGACCTTGATTTGCCACTGTCAAGCAGCAGATCCGTATGGGAGAAATCGAGAGACCATTTTGATCATGTCGCAGGACTCGATAAGCGTAGTATTCGTGAGGAATTCCATCGTCAGCCGCGCCGCAAGACTCGAGACAACCGATACGACACGAACACGAAGCACCAGACACTAGAGGGAAAGATACACACTGATGATAAGCTTGCCCGTCGTCGAGGTGTTCACAAAACGAGTCCAAAGCAGAAAGTACGGTCTGGAAAAGAAATAATGAAGAAGTTTGCAACGGATGCGATAAATAAAGAATACATTGTCGTAAGTTCCTGTGAGAGACTTCGGCTCTAGCTTCTAACCTAACAAGAGACAGATGAAGCCTCAAGTTGTGGGAGAGTCGCTGCCGGAAGACCGACGACGTTGGAGGAAGAACACTGCTTGTGTGTACTGGCCGTGGTTGGGAGACAGCCATGTGAGCCTGACCTCTGACTTGCTTTGAATCTTTTAGTGACAGACCTCTCGTTTCACCAATTTGAACTGGGCCTCTCCAACACTAGATTGAGTACGTTCGACGCCGCGGATATCGATAGCAGAAGTAGAAGATCTACTATACAGCCGGAATCGGCTGCATTATCGCCAGTCGAGGGGATATCCCAAGAAGACCTTGGTGATGGCCTCTCCCTGAATCATAATCCACTTGCCAGTGTGCCAGATCCGATCACCACCAGGCTATCCCACGCTTGTACATCGTTCAGGGGTAACGAGGTGGATTCGGAATCTGCAGCCAGCCTCGTGAGAGCAGCGTCTCCAAGGCTGAAGATTGAGACCGCTCAGAATGCAGACAGTCCAAGTCCAGTGTGGCAGAAGAGTCAACACAAACCACATATACGGTTCACGCATCCTCGTCGGTACAACATGGACAACTCGCCATCGATGAGAAGCCCAGGACAACTCGAGTTATCGTGCCTTTCTTCACCGCCACCAATGAAAGATCAGAATATCAACGAGACGCTGTCGCCTGAACTTTACAACAACAGCGGATTTGTCCCGCAACTGCGCTCCTCGGACCTGAGTCGTGCCGACCTTGGTCATCTGTGCCACAAGCACGACAGGGCACGCTATGACGATGGTACATATTATGGCGACGAGCTCATGATGAGTGAACTGGTCAGCCCTCAGTTCCACCAAGCCCGGGATTCAAGTGGCGACGTCACAGCACGTCGAAGCCCAAGACTACAGTTCACAGCCTTCCAATCTCCAGTAATGCAGGGCAAGGTCGGCGTAGAAGGTCAGTCTTCGCGACGTTTTGCGCATGACGGCAGTCAATGGGTTCGTGGAGACGAATTCGCACACGATCTTACACCATTACTTCGGACAGAGCCCGTCAGCCCAACAAGCTGGGCGGAGAGTATTTTCCCATGCATTGGGCTCTCGCGACGCCAGACCGACCATAGACCTGGCCCAAGTACAAGTACAAGTATGCAGTTCTCGATGGAACAACCGCCCAACTTGCATGCATCCGGGACTTCCGAGATGATATATGTAAAAGATGACGAGGTGTCTCCCCATGTCTTTAGCACAAGGAGGAGAAGAAACCGAATCTCTTCTGACACATTCAATGGGACGAGACATGTTGTCAAGAAGCAAAAACCTGTATCGCGTCAACGGTTTCCAGGGTGGAAAGAGGGCGAACGAAACGCGCAGACAATGAGAGTTGGAGTGGCTTTGGATTATGAGATGCGAAACAGGGACTAAGTTACGCAACAAGCTGCATGTGGAATGCCACGTCTGGTGTCGTCAGTTACATCGTACAAGACAATGCGGGAAGCTACGGCGCTCAATGAAACATGGAGGTTATCGTATAGTTTATAGTATTTAAGCTGTCGTGATGCACGTAATCTTACCAATAGTATGCCAGGCCACGGCGTTGAGTTCCTATTGCCATGTGAAACTTGCTCTCGGCGAGCACATCGGTCTCAAAAGTACGGAGTACGGTTATCCTACTAGTTAGTTATAACTACATTGTCACTTGACCCGTCGCATTAAATGGCACGTAATACAATCCTGGACATTCATCTTGTAGCCACACACACACACACACACACACACACACACACACAACAACAACAACAACAGTGTCTCGATCCGGATGGGTTCAAGTTGGGTTTCCTGGGTTGCCATCATGTAGTGGAATCAAGGTTCAAAGTCTTTCGGGTGTGATGCGTTGTGATCAACATTGGTGCAGCCGAGTCAGGTAGCTCGTCCGGATCCGGAAACACACCATCAGTAACGGCAGAGAAGAAGCGGAACCACAATCGATGTTTCACAGTACAAGAGTTGTACCTACCCTCTGGCGGTTGTTGGGGGGAAACGGCATTGGCTGGAGGGATGGGGACAGCAATGTTGCCGTGCTCAGGAAGGTCCGATAGCAGCACGTGTGTGAGGTAACGGCACACAGTATTTTGGGCGGCGCCAGAAAAGTAAAAAGTAAGCCAGGTTCTCACAGAAACCTTCGTGCCAGGCAGCAGCGCCCCTTTGCCGACACTCACTCACTGGCCGTCTACGTCTATTCGGGCTCCTGGTTGTTCCACTTCTCCCTCAAGCCGGCAACGTCGAATCCGCATTGCTCGGCTTTGGCAACGACGGCTCGAGCCTTGCCGGCGACCGGCGCATCGACCATGTTGCCGTCCAGTGTCCACGCGCCCCTGCCGGAGGCGGCGGCCTTTTCATCAGCGACGACGACCCGGACGGCCCATTCCACCTCGTCCACGCGGGGGGCGAACAAGTCCTGGACCGTGGAGACCTGATCTGGGTGTATGCACTGCTTCCCGTTGAAGCCCATGGACTTGCCCCCCGCGCATTCCTCACGCAGCCGTCTGATGCCCTCCTCGCCCTGGTACGACGTGCAGACGAGGTCAATGGCGCTGGGTAGGCCGGCGGCCCTCGCGGCGGTGACGATTGCGGAGCGCGCATACAGGAATTCCGTCAGGGAGGGCGTCCTCGTCATGGACAGGTCGAGGGCGAAGTCCTCGGCTGCGAATACCAGGCCGCTCAGGAGAGGGGATGCGCGGCAGATGCTGGCGAGGTCCGTGACTGCCCGGGCGGATTCGACCAGGGCTATGATCTTGATGGGGTTGGCGGAGCTGTCTGCGTGTCTCTCCGGCGCGACATGGCGCAGCACGTCGGTGACAAAGGTCAGGTCCGCGGCTGCCTCGACCTTGGGCACGACGATGGCGTCGACGAGCGGTGCGGAGGCGAGGGCCGTCAGGTCGTCGAGGGCAAAGGCCGTGGACACGGCGTTGACGCGGATGGCTAGCTCCGAGATGGAGGGGGGCCGGCCCTCGAGGGACGAAAGGTGCGTCTTGAGCTGCTGCCGGGCGTCTGGCTTGCGAGATGGCGTCACCGAGTCTTCTAGGTCGTAGGTGATGTTGTCCGAGGTCAAGCGCAGGGACTTGGTGAGCATCTTCTGGGACGAGGAGGGGACTGGGCCCATCGTTAGGATCATGGTGGGCGGTGGGGTTACTGCGAGGGGCTGGCCTCACCGTAGAGGAGAGACCTGCGGAGGATGGACGAGGATCTCGCTGCGGCTGCGGCCATGACGATACGGATGTGTGTGTGAGTAAGTTGGTGGCTGCTTGGTGTGAGTGGCAGGCGCGACGAGCAGGGGGCATAGATGATAGATGATTGACAGCTCGTCGGGATTACTGGGCGGCTTGCGGTTCTCTGGATGGCATTGTCTTGGGCGCTAAGAGAAGCAAGCAATAGGTAGATAGGAGGACGACGGGTTGTTGGAGATGCTCGGCCAGAAGTTGACGACGTTCTGATCAACCAAAGGTTAGTTAGTTACGCAGGGCCTTGTAACTAAACCCGTCAGCTTGGGGGACTGCGGACCGGATCAACTCGTCTCCCGGGGTCGGAAGGTCCAGCAACAGAACTAACATAGTAACTACCTAGGTACCTAGGTAGGTAGGTACGGAGTAACTGCACAGGTACCTAGTAACTCCGTACATTGGGTACCTAGACCTTAGTACCTTAGCTACCTAGCCTGGGACTGTGCCTGCCTGGGTAACTACGTACTCCGTACAGCTTCAAAATGCCACATGTCGCCTGGTCCCTCCAAACACCAACTTCACGACGTTCTCGCGCATCACGCAGCGCAAACGACCCCTCTTCTTCACACCATCACCGCGCACAATGGACGTGGAGCAGCAGCAGCAGCAGCAGCAGCCGTTGCCGGGCACGCTCAGCTGGCGCCTCAGCTCGCATCCCATCACGCTACTGACCTTTCTGGCCTTCAGGATATGTAACTACGTCCCAGAGTCCTCGACCTCCCCTTGCCCCAATTGACGGTGGCTGACAAAACGGCAGCAAGCGTGCTGGTCTACTTCTTCGGTCTCTGGGTCACGGCAAGCATGTACGCCTCCTCCCTCTTCCGCCCCTCATATTGTCCCTGCTGACGAGTAACCACCACCTTCCCCCCTCCGGCAGGGTCATGATCTTCATCATCACCATCCTCCTCCTCGCCGCAGACTTCTACTACCTCAAGAACATCGCTGGCCGGCGCCTCGTCGGCCTACGGTGGTGGAACGAAGTCGACCCGCACACCGGCGCGTCCAACTGGGTCTTCGAGTCGAGCGAGCCCGGCACAAAGGTCGTCAACGCCACCGACAGCAGGTTCTTCTGGCTTTCGCTCTACGTCCAGCCTCTGCTGTGGATTCTCCTCGCCGTCATGGCTATTGTCAGGCTGCAGTTCTTGTGGCTGCCCCTCGTTGGTAAGTTCCCCCCCCCAACAGTTGTCCTTCCTCGTGGGCTTCAGGAGGGACGCCAAGGACTGACAAGTCGAACACACCGCAGTCATCGCACTCGTCTTGACAATCATGAACACGCTTGCCTTCTCGAGGTGCGACAAGTTCAGCCAGGCTTCGAATTTGGCCGGCAGCGCGCTGGGCACCACCAATCTGGCCGGCAGTATCGCGACTAACCTGGCGGGGCGGTGGTTCTCGCGTAATTAGGACCGCCGTTTCTTGCGACCTTGACCAGGTTGGCTTTGGGGGGGCGGGTTGACATTGCCGATGCTGTGGACATGGCATGGCAGACGGGGTTGAGGGTGTACGATATACATTAACATAGGTGGACTTGCAGCGTCGTTTCCTCAGTGCCGGTGCAGGGAATAACAGGGTTCGTTCAAGGGCACACATCACGGGTAACATGGTAGTCTCAATATGACACTTTACACATGGACTGGGCTGTATTTTGCAGCACAACTGCCTCCTCCCTTGTTGTCATGCCGTGTTGTCTATGCCGCGATATCAACATCACACTCGCCCTTTATTACCCTCTCGTCCGGCAAATTCGGCCCTGTAAATGTAAATGCTAGCGTCCCCAGTGTTCCTGAGTCGTACGTAACCGCATATACAAAAGCCCAAAGGCTACTACCCGTCCACATGCACACCAGTCCAGTCCAGTCTAAGCATTTGCATCCTCAAACGACAAGCTCACACTACGTAAAGCGTACCAGTCAATACATCACTACGCACATCCCTAACGAGTGGTATCATTGCGACTAGCGCTCGGGTTCAGTTCCCCCCCAAAAAAAGAAACGCAAACATGTCAACATGTTGCAAAACCAGTCCCAACTCCGACCAAGCCGCCCTGGCATAACAGACATGATTGCAACGTGAGAAACAAACATGCCACCCGTGATCCGTTCGGCGGAGAGTGCGGCGCCGCGTCAGTTGCCAAACAGCTAGGACATTCTAGCCCTAGCCTCCTCTCTCTTTCTGGCCTCCTGGGCCTTCATGGCTTTTACATCCTCAGCGATGATTTTCTCCTCTGTCTCGACGCGCCGGACATCATCGTTTGTGCTGTTGGGTTCCAGGTATTCCCTGATCTCGGGGGGTATGGGGATCGTGACGAAGGGGAAGTCAGGATCGTGTGCCTGTCCTGGTGCCGCGGGGGCGGCGGCGGCATGGTGGTAGTCCTCTTGCATGGGAGCGGCGGGTGGGAAGCCGGCACCGTAATGAGACGGGTAGCCCGAGGGGCCTGCGTGCGCGCCTGTGTCCTGGAGGCTGTGGAAGCTGCCGGAGGGGTTGTACGATGGCTGGTAGTATTCGCTTTGGTCGGGGTATGCGACGGCCGGGTTGACGGCGGTGTTGTGGGCCGGGTAGTCCGGGTAGTCCGGGCGGCCGCTGTCTTCGGAGCGTCCAGACAGGCGAGAGTCGTCTGCTTGCGCGTTGGCGACGGCCTTGCCCTCCATGGACGACGTGGGCTTGTACTGCGAGTCGAATGACGGCTCCGTCCGCTTGCGGCGGCGGCGGATGAGGCAGAACCACACGAGGGCGGCGATGAGAAGTGCGCCGCCGACACACCCGCCGATTATCGCCGCCGTGGGTACCGACGACTGTTCGGGAGCATTTGGAGCCGGGCTGGATGAGGGCGCCGTGTTGCTTTGTGTCGAGGCCGGCGGGAGCACGCGCACATTCGTGTCCACGGTGGTTTCGACATAGCCCGTCGCGTTGTCCCGGTTGGAAGATTCCACGGTTGGTACTTTCGGGGTCTTGACGAAGAAGACGCCGGAGTTTGATATCCCGGTCTTGCCGGACTTGGATTTGGCCCATGATATCTGAAGCCTCATGAAGTCGGTCTCGGCCTCTGCGCGTCCGTTTCCCACCGGCGCCGCGTCTCGCCTGACGACCTTTGGTTCCTTGCCCTTGCCATTGTGCAGCTTGTTCAGCCAATCCTCAAAATTGATGGTGACGCCAGTCTGGCCATCGTCTGCGTGTCTTCTTGTTAGCGCAACGATTCAAGCAGCTTCTACGGAATTCCGGAGTAGGTACGTTGGTGCAGCTACGGCTCGTGGCCATTTAGATTTGAGAATTTGGTATTTAGATTTAATATTGGAGACCCATGGTGGATGTTTAGGTAAATGCAGTGAGATGAGAGGCAAGATACTGTCCAGGCGATGAACAAGGTGGCACAGACGCAGAACTCACCATAGTCGGATAGGAAATGATTCTCGCCCTTCCCGTTAGCGTCCGTAGAATTGATCGTCACCTTTTCCACGACAACTTGGTCAGACTCTTCCGAGAGAAGAGCAGACCTAGACATCCACGCGATCCAGTTGACTTTGAGCCGGTCGTTATCATCGGTGCGCACCGTCCACGACAATCGTCTTTTAGGACCAGCAGAGGAACCTGCATTGGACACGACGCGCGACCCTACGGGCTCTGCGAGAAAGTCTCGAAAGGTAATCTCGCTGCCGCCTTCTCCGGGACTCGATGTCTGTGCCGGGCCTGGACTTGACCCCGTGGAGGTTGTGATTTGTGAAGCAGAGTGGAAAGAAGGCTCAGCATCCCGCCTGGGGTCATAGCCATCATCGCCAAAGCCGTTTGCAACTGTCCTTTCGTTTTTCGGGAGAAGATCCATCTTTCCAACTCTTTATCGTTGGCCAGTGAAGGCCCGTTTCGTTGATGGAAAGCTCGCGATATAAGTAACTTTACAACGCAGCAAGTCGATTCCCGAAGCTCGGAGTTTGGTCGGCGAAGGAATGATTGAAAGACTGGTCAACAAGCACACATGTAATAAAGCGCCTCGCCGTTGCTACTCGTTCCGATCCCTTGTTGAGCCCCCTTTCACGGCATGACACAGCAACGCGACAACAAAATCAAAAAGATTCACAGCAGTGCTGCTGGGCTGAAAAAGCGAGCCCTTTCCCCTTGTGACGGGCACAGGGTGAAAGAAGGGAAAGAAGAATTGAATGAAGAGAGGGCGGCACTTGCGAGCATGCAGTACGGAGGACAAGTAAGACGGGACAATCAGGCCCCCTTGGTTCATCAGGCGTCCGATTGGGCTGGACTTCCACACGGAGTGCATGTACTCCGTACTGAGTACTCCGTACCGAGTACGTAACTAACTGTATGTACGGAGTATGCATTCGGTGAGGAAGCCTGTGTCTCGTTGTCAAAGAGCACTGCCAGCCTGAGAAATGCATGCATGCATGCATGCATGCATGGTGGGAGGAGGAAGGCTGTTGGCCAGACCAAGACAGCCGGCACGGATGCTTTGATGCGCAGTCCCCTTGCCGGTGCTGGTCAACGACAGCGAGGCGCCGACGAGAAGTATTCCATCGAGCTGAAGGATTATTTAGTAGTACCACAGCCGAGCGAAGATTCCTGGCACGATAAGTTCCATGTCTCGTTGAACGAAGCCCGGGGCATTGCGTACCAGGCCCAGCAGTCGTCAGTTCACACAGCCCCGGCCGCGAAGATGCAATGTGGCCTGTGGTCAGTCCTTTGAAGGGGGTTTTCTCAAAGGACGCCATGCATGTGTGATTGATGGACAACATCCTCACCCCTCGCCTGCAAAGAACCGCATCGACCTCTTGGTGGCTTGGTGAGGAGAAGGGACGGGCGCTTGCAACCGCAATGGAGGAGGCAGGTTTCGGTCTCTCCTTCCCCAACCATTCAAGGTGGTCTAAAAAAAAAGGCGACGTTGATTTGGGGCTGGAAGCCATGTCATCCGCCAATGAGACAAGCCATGGCCGCCTCTGCGCAGCAGGATTGGTCACGTCCTCGTCAGAGTCTGTTTGTCTTCTTCCTTCAACTTGACTTTTATTCAAGAAAAAATAATTGAAATAAAGCCCGGGCTGCCATGTCCCCCCGAGTTACCCTCTGCTTGCCTGGCCACTGCAAGTCAAAGGGTATTATCCTTGATCCAGACCGCAAGTCCACATCGTGAATGACGGATGAATGAATGAATCATTGGCTTTTGTCATAGTTACATGACAGACAAAGCACAGCCTGTTACCCAAGACACGTCTTGGATTTAATCACACTATCCAGGCCCAAACGTCGTGTTGTATCTTCACCTGATCAGTGCCCTCCGCTTGCTGCCCACTCTTGTTCTTCCACTTCTCCTCCCTCCACGTCTTCTTCTTCATCTTCTTCTTCATCTTCTTCTCCTCCCCCTCTAACCGTCTCGTAATGTCATCACGAGACCAAGCTTGCGCGGCCTGTCTCATTACGCGCCCACTCGTCGTCTTTGCCGCCTGTCCGAGTCGAGACCGCATCAGTGCAAGCATGAAACAGTCTTGTGTAACCCTCTTTACCATATTCTCATCGTAGCGTCGCCAACAGCTTGAATTAAAACTGATGCCTTCTTCACACAATGCAGTAAAGGGACAAGACAATTACAAAGACGCAGCTTCGTCATTATCAATCAACTCTTTATCTTTTTTCTCGTCACATCCGACTCATGCTCTAAGGATTATATAGTGGCCCCCCTTTCCCCTTTTCTCAATCCAAATAGGGTGACAGACAGCCTCCAGAGTAAGTATGTAATTTTTGAATGCGCAAATGCCACTCTTCCATGCGGCCTGAGGAGGAAAAGCAACGCACAGAGAAAAAATCAAGGGAATATAAACTCGAACCGACCGTGGACGGTTACATCTATCCATGCCAACGCCAGGCAATCAAGCAATTAGTCGTCGTTGGTTCCATACACCGCAGAAACACACAATAACGGGAAGAAAGAAAGAAAAAAACTCCTCATCAGGTTTCGGCTCGGGGTGATTCCCGGCCCATCAGCCTTGTATTATGCAAACGTCATTGAAATCTCTTCTTCTTTCCCAAAGTCCTCGGCTTCTGCATCTGCCCATGGATCTGAGATTGTCATATTGGGCAACGTTTGTGAGCTCTTTGTTCCCGGCCGGGTGCCGCTGCTCTCGTAGTTGGCTGATGAAGCAGAATGCGCCTGTGCGTGTGCATAGTCGTCAAACGACGTATCAAACGTCATTTGAACTTCCTCCTCCTCCTGTGCATCAGTGTGATACGGGGACATCTCCCGCGATCCATTAGTGCTTCCAAAGCCCATTCCTCCAACAGGGAGGACGTCAGCGCTCCTAGTTTCCCGCAGTGAGCTTCGGCCATCTACCACTGGCCATGAATGTGATGGCGTAGTTGGAGAAAAGTCGAGCTTCATTGGCGGCAAAGTGGACTCTATCTCTTTGACCTGCAGCGCCATCTCCGCTTCAGGGTCTCCACGTGATTCCTTCGCCAACTCAGCTCGGATGGCATCTATATCAAAGAGGACGCCATGATTGTTGCCCAGCTTATCTTCTGTCTTGCCGCCGCCATTCTCCTCTGCCTTGGTTCCCTTGGCAGCTGACTCCTCGTATACTTCCCACTCCTGGCGATCAGCCTTCTTGCGGCGTCCAAAGAGGCTGAATCGGCCACTTTTCTTGGTCTTTCCTTCCCTTTCTAACTCCTTGCGTGCTTCTTCGATTTCGTTGATGAGTTCTCGCTGTCGTTCCTCGTGATTATCGGGATCTGGATCCTCTATTTCAGTAAACTCCTCACTCTCTACCATCCAACCACATTTTATCAAGAGGGAAGGCATGGCCGTGCGATACTGCATATGGCCCGGCACTTCTTCTGTCACATCCATATTATCCACCCAAGGCACGTCGATCGGGGCCAGTCCGGCGACTTTACGAATTCCTCCGTTCGTTAACCGGAAAAGGTACCCAAGAATCCAGTCGTTGCGATTATAGCCGTTTAAGAAACGCCCTGATACAATAGTCCTTGCGCGAAGGAATTCATCTTTTTTGACAACAACAGGTGAGCCAAATAGGTAGACGTTTTGTACCAGCCCGTACGCGCCACGCTTGGCCAGTTCCTGCAGACAGGAGAAAATAACCCTGGCGCCAAGAGAGTACCCAACAAGAGTGATTGGCCGAGTGCCCAAACTGCGGTCCATGAGTGAGTCGGCCAGAATTAGGCCCGCAGCCGTAGCTCTGTCGAGAGAGACGGCCCACGGGTTATCGATCAGATACGACAGCTTTGTCAAAACAATAGGAAGCTGCAGGGCGGCCATTAAACCCATGAGGATGGTGCTACCCAGGATCTGCTGCAAGCCTTGGGTGAGAGCCTGCGAAATGTAGATGAGTACGTTTGTTTCATCCATGGGCAAGCATGAGCAATCGAAAACATACCTCTGTGGCTAGAATATTGATAGTGTCACCCATGCTTCGCAGCATTTCCGGCTCCCACAGCACGGAATATATGTCTCCCATAGTGGAATCCACGGTACTGAAAGGCAAGCGAACGTCATCCACTTTTCCCGTCAGCCAACCCGATACCGTCACGATGAGATTGACTCGCTTGTTGTTGTGCAGTGGCCGGTACTCAAATGTCTTGACTGCACCTGTGCGTCGATTAGCTGCTCGGCCGCCAATCAGACTGCCCGAAGCAGCAGCTGAAGAAGTGATGATAGCAGCGCCACCTGCTCCGGCGAGAAAACTGCTCGTGCCGGTGACGCCAATTGTAGTAAACCCAGCGGCAAGGCCAGCTCCAATGACTGGTGCCAACAACCCAGCTGACAATCCAATGACCAAACCACCTCCGACGGTTGCTAGGCCCATCATCATGTACCTTCTACTTTGAGCCTGTTTCCTTCGAGACTCCATATGCTCTTCTTCATTCCAATTCTCTTTTTCGGCAGCCTGTTGCATTTCCAACGCGTCGGTGACCCTCTTCTCAAACTTGCATATATCGACCCAGGGAATTTCCAAACTGTCGGCCACACGCTCCAGAAGTACTCGAGAGCGTGCATCGTATACTGAATCAGCAATCAATATGAGAAACAGATCGCATAGGACAGTCCATCGTAGATCAATGTCGATTTTCTCGGTTGTGGGAAGTTGAGAGGGTGTCTGGGCGTCAGGGACCTCGCTATGGTCGATGCTCTCGTATGGCGGCGGCATTTCGGCTGGCTTATCATCATTGGGAGTCGGTGGTCCAGAGGACACGGAGGTTGATCTGCTGGTACTCTTTTCGGCTGATGTCCGTTCCTCCGCCATGGGGTTTTGGACTCTGGAATTGGCATGGAGTGTTGGTGTCAGGTCCTTGGGTATGACACCATGCTCGGCCAGTTGCTCAATCATGACTTGCTCTGCCTCGCTGATATCCATGTGAGAATAGATGCGAATCATCATCTTCTGCCCCCACATCTTCTTGGATTCGGCACTCATGTTGACCAACTTTTTTGTCTTCTTTGTAACCTCCAGACCATCCGCCTCTTTGACCAGTTTAGCTATCTCCAGACGGACTACTCCGACGTAAGCTATCCTCTGGCCTTCGGTCAAAAGATCCTTGGTGGCTTGCATTTGAGCGACGGCATCACGAGCCTCGTCGTCCGCAACACCCGTGCCTTTCCTTGCTTCCTGGAACAAATACTGTGTATTCTCGTCCATGCTAGTAGCAGACTCGGCATCCTCGTCCATTATGACACGAGTATAGCCCTTCCCAGCCCCTCCGAGACCACTATAGCCGTAACTTTCGTCCTCATCTTCGTTGTGTTCCCGCGCAATCAAACGATTGTCGTCATCGTAAATATCATATGGTGCAAATGCTGGCATGGCTTGCCAGCCATCATCATCATCGACCTTCTTTTCGTCTTTCTGCTGCGTGGAGAGCTGTTGATGCGAGAATTCCGAGAGCCCCTGTTGAGGACCGCTGTTATTACTAACAGCACTGACATCGCAGCTATGTGCAACTTCGGGATGCTTATCAGCCTCTTCTGAGCAAGCTCCGATTGCTTCTGTCTGTTTCTCATCCGGCACAGGAGTCTTTGTGCCATTGGCAAGGCTATCGGTCGTTCCGGGCTGCAACCTTGGGGTCTGCGAGATACTTGCAATTGTCTCTTCAGAACTGGCGGTAGGCATTGACGTCGGAGAATGGCCCTCGTCGTCGACTTCTGTTGCTGTTGCCGTGACCGGCGTTTGTGCTCTCGGTGTTAACGCTTCAGGCTTGGAAGTGGACGCATTATGTGAGTTTGCGGGTATCGCACTCTGTGCATCCACGAAGGAAACATCGTCGCTATCGCTGTCACTCGCCGCTTCTCGATTCCTACTTCTTGAACTTGCAGATGTAGAGTACGGCTTTTGATCCTTCGGCTCCGGTGCAGGCGCGTGCGAGTCTGATTCTTTTCCGTCCTTCAGCTCATCTGTCGTTTGCGAATCCCCCGTCTCGTTGTTCGGCCCCGCGTCAGACTTCGGCAGTGTCGCATCTCCAGTCGGGGCAACATAGGGTCGAATGGGCAGGCCAAAATCATCCGTTTCAAGCTGGGCCGGGGCAGGGACAGGAGCCCGAGACGCGTTTTGAGTATCGGCGTCGTCAGCCTTGTAACCGTCGTTGTTAGCCATGGTTGTGGTCTCCCAGAAAAAGGAATAGAATCAAGAGATCAAATCTCGTTTGTCTCTCTACCACGTCCACATCCAAGACTTCAGAGCTCCTAGGGGGCTGGACGGGACGTGATAAAGGGCAAAGGTGAGATGTGACGTCTTTTGTACGAGCACCCGTTTTGAAATGAGGGCGGTGGCGGATTTGGGTGAACGCAGACCCAGGCGGCACAATTTGAAGGGCAGGGAGCCAGGAGCTAGCTCCCTATTGATTTTAAAGGTACGGAGTACTTGCTTACTCTAGGTACCAGGTACCTAGGTACCTGGTAGGTAACGACTCAGGTATGTGCCTGGTGCGAATGGCGGTTTGCATGAGCAGGAGGTACGGTGGCCTGGAGGATCACTGATTGGTACTCCGTACTTTCGATACCTTCTTTCCTTGCCAATGGATGGCAATCGCGGATGCTGTCAAAAGACCTTCTCTAGGGGCCGTCCTCTCAAATAATAACTAATGAGTGCGTTCCACTTGCCCCCGAAATTCTGAGAACCCGCGCAACTGGCCACTTGCTGTCCACTACGAAGTTACTGTATGCGTAAAAAAACACCAGACACTTGACTGCTTCTGGCGGGCTTTGCATGTGTTATGTACGTATGTACTCCGTACATAATCTGATAACCCGGCTCAAAGTCGACTAAAACTCATTTGACTCCTGAGCAATTATTGCCGTCAAGATAGCGCTAACTGCTCGGCACCCGTGGCTTGTGGGTGCCGGAAATAGGGGTCGCATTCTCCTATGCGACGACGTCATATTTGTGCACTCGGCAATGGGTAGGTACATATTTATAGTCTCGAGGACCTGTTATTTTACGCATACAAGACGAAAGATAGGACAAGAAATTTCGGCGGTGCTCTTCAGCTGCGCCTTCTTTACCTGCTACTAAAGGTAGGTACTCATTCTTACGCGAACAATCCATACGTCGGGATACTTGCGCCTTGCACATGGGGCAGTGGGTCTACGATCCCGTCAAGCGCTCAACTACTCCGTATAGATACTAGGTACGGAGTACCTTATCTTCTCTAGGTGTCTAGGTACCTAGGTAGGTAATTAGTACTCCGTAGGTAGGTCGGTACCTACCTCCTACCTGGTAGATAGGCACTCATAGTATGGACGGAGTGAAGTTCCCAGATATTCCGTAGTGTTCACCGTTCCATTGTCGAATCCCTCCCGTTTCTCACAACTTGACTAGGAAGACACCACTTACCAGGCCTCAAATACCTACAGGTAGGTAGGTAGGTACCCCATGGGACCTGGATGTACATGCCAAGGAGCCTCGATAGAAATTTTCTCAACACGCCCTAACCCATCATAATAACTGCGATTTCACGCACGACAATGCTTTTGATAAAGGAACATGAAAAGTAGATTTCATCGAATTCTGTGAACATGGAAGCGAAAATAATACCAGCACTTTCGTCTAGCTGGTCACGCCTGGAAATGCTCACTCGTTTTGTTATCTGATCAATCGCATCAATTCGCATCAATTCTAGCACCCATAAACGTCGTAACCTGTACCTGCACAATGTGAAACGTCTCTTCGACGTTTTTCAAAATTTCAGCTCATGTCGATATTAGAAACAGCCTGAGCTGCAGTACCCTCGCCGCTCTCGCCTCCCAAGGCAGCATTAGTCGGCTTGGCCTTTCTCTTCCTTTGTCGCTTGGCCGGCGCTTCATCGGATTTATCCTCTTCCGTTTTAGCTGCCTTTTTTGGTGTGCTGGTCGATTCAATTTGCTTCTTGGATTTCTTCTTCATCGACAAAGGATTGGGTCCCTTTGGTCCTGAACTCTTTGGCTTCTTCGCCGATGATTTCGGCTCTACGCCATTGCTGTTCGTAGTTGCATCTCCATCATTGCCGTTTTCGTCGCCGTCTTCCTGCTCTTCTCTCTTTCGCTTTCCGATTGTAGGTTTCAGCCCTGCTCTAAATTTGCTTCGCTCCTCTCGCGCCCGGAGTCGAACGCTTTCATCAGACATGGGCTCCAGAATCATCACGCTCCTCTTGATGTATATTAAAGGCACGCCTCGAACTCCACGTAGCATGCGTCGCAAATCCTGGCTTTGGCTGGCCACAACATATCGGTGCTTGTTCTCGCCCGTGTCTTTAGGGTCTACGACAGACTGCAAGCACTCTAGTGTACTTAGCGGCTCAGGATACTCGTCGGGACGGTGGCCGCAACGTCGTCTCTCGCATGACTTGGCTAATTCAATCGCTTCGCTAACTCCGGGTTCATTTTTCCGCGCGTAAAGTTTTCTAATTTCGCATTGTGTGATCACTGAAGTCTGGTTAGGGGCACGAAATGAATGACCGCGGATGAAGACGGAGGCGTACTCGGCTTGACTTTCCCATGAGCTGTTCTTTGCAAGGCTGGTTCCAGTTCCATTTTGAACCTGCAGGAGTCTTGGACCATTTCGGCATCCACTAAGCAGAGTATTAGCAAATCAACAGGACAAGAAGCCGAGAGATCGGAACAAACCCAGAACTTGATACGGCTCGCGAAACCCGAAAGTCATGCAGTATCGCTCCATGAGCTTGCGATACTGTTTCGAGCGTTTTCCCCTCATGTTCGAGCGATGCAAATAGCAAAATCAGAGATTGCGATAGGACTCTGGTGCGACAAGATCACCTGTCATGTCTGGACTCTGCTTTTGCAAAGATCGTTCGTGAGCTCTCTGAACCAAATTTCTTATCGATGGCGGATCCCAGGGTCTGCACGTGCGATAAGACAACCAACGTTACCGCCGACCAAGTTCGGCCAAGTGCTACAGCCATCAATTGACGACCCCAGCAATGAAATGCCCCGCCAATGGTCTGGGGGGGCGCTGGAGTTCAGGGTCACTCGACCTTCACACGACTATACGATGTTGTTATCAAGGTCTGCAGTTAATGATCGCAAAATATCTGCATTACATGTCTCTGAATACAAAGCCATAGCACTGAGAAAGTATTGTACTTATTATGCGTTTTTCTACGCCAGAGTTGATCTCAATAACTCTATGTTTCTTACGCATTCACCACGCAACAGGTCCTCTGTCACTTGTTCTCAACACACAAGGCAGCAACTACACTAATGTCATCGAGCTTTCCTGTAGGTGGGTTATCGTGAGAAAATGTATCGCCACGGGTATCAAAGAAAAGAGCTTCATCAGATCACATACCTCCTTCACTGGCCAAGCCTTCTTCAATAGCTTGCTCCATAAATGGGCTCTCTGCAAATGGATCAATCGCAATGACTCTCGCTGCAGCGACAAGATCATCTGCTGCCGCCTTCATACCGCCGCCGCGACCACCTTTCCTGCCTTGTTTGTCCGCCGCTTCTTTATCTGATTCCCAGCTGTTGATGCTCTTTACAACCGACTCGACAATTTCATGCTCCCACAGATTATCAATGACGCCGTCGCTCATCGCCAGTACCACATCTCCAACTTCCAGGTCTATAGTATCCACGACAGCATTGTCCTTTGGTGTGTCAGGACTGTTGGTGCCAAGTTGCCTGGGACAGTCGAACCAGTGCCACTGCTCCTTGGTCTTGAAGATAACCTCCTTGTTGCGCGGGCGGAGGACCATTACTTGGCAGTCTCCGAGATTTGTAACGAGCAGAAGTGGTGTTGGATTGTGGGAGGGGGTGTTCGAGGCTCTGTAATGCAGCTGTGCGCCACATGCAGTAGTTGTTCCTTGCCATTCGTGGGAGACCGTGGCATCAAGAGTCCGCTCATACGCTGACTGGAGCAGAGATATAGGATCGGGCGTATATGGTGTATCGGCGGACAGAGATCGAGCAATGTCTTCTTCAACAGCTGTCACCCAAAAGTGTAGTATCAATCTCGACCACAGACTGTACAGTATATTAGTTCCTGGAAGCAATATCGTGACGTAGCAATGGACCTACCCGGCATGGCCCCGCGGACGCATTGCCCAGGCCCCGACACCATCGTTGACGCAGATGAAGTGGTCACTCGCGTAGACGGCATCATCGCCATTTGTGAAGCCCTTTATAAGCTCACCGTTCACAAATGCTCCCCGCCGATCGCGACTCCCATGATGTGTGCTTAATGGGTCGGAGAAGGAAGCCGATGGAGGTGATGTAAACGGTGGGGGAAACGGTCTCGGTTGACGCTTCGCAAACAATCCAATACCAGTTTCGAATCGAAAGGGCAGGTTCAATAGCTCCTTCTGTCGATCAAGTACCTCGGGTGATAAATCTTTCGAGTATCGTCTCTCGCTTGAGCCCCGCCGTAGCAGGTCTGGAAGCTGGCGCTGTCGCGATAAACATCTCGAAATGGCCACAGGCGTCGGAAAGTGTAGCGTGCGCATTCCAACCATGGAACTCCAGCGTTGACCCGGTTGGGTCGCTGACCGCAGCCGCTACGGCAATTTGGCACGGTCGAAATCGATGTGTTAACACATCTAAGTATAGCCCCTTTGTTGGGCGGCTCGTGGTTGAAGAAGACAAAATGCAGGCCACCTGCACGTGACAACACACTTGGTTGAGTTAAAGAATTGTGTCAGCCTAGCAACCACGTCAGAACAGATGCCTTCTCAAGGGCAACTTTGAAGTCACGAGTCATCATTTCTATATACAGAGCACTAAAGTTTCGAAGGGGGTTTTTGACATAATACCACCAACTGCGCTTGCTTGATAAGGTTTTACCTTGTTGGGCATATTGCCCTCCGGAGTGTACGATTATGCGGCCTTGGCGACGTGATGTTCAACCATTTTGAACATGTAGACGTTCATGACGCGATATACACAGAAAGCGTTTGTCTGCTGAACGGCAAGTAGTAGCATATAACACCGAAAAACCCGCGCCATATATACAAATGGCAGCCTGTCTCTACAACGTCTTGGTTGCCTCAGATGACCGACTTACCCTGTCTCCAGACAAGAGCGTGGGCAGATCACACTTGGGCGTGGCACGAGTAGTACATAGGTACCTAGGTACTTTTTACATAAACCGCACAATCATGATGCATTGTGCTTGCCTAAGGCAACTGCTGGGCGGGAATAACACGCACACACTCGAGGTAGACATTGAACGATGCAGGCCGCATGAGAGTGTCATCATTGCCCGGCAATAACTACTAGGTTGATGATTCCAGCTACTGAGTGAGCATGCTGAAGTACTCCGTAAAAAGTGGCCATTCGCCAACGACCTGACAATGACAAATTGCTACAGAAACCACCAGCACATGCAGCACAAGCTTATGTGCACGAATCTATGCAGAGGCTTATACGAAATGAGAAGATACCAGAGTACAATTCAAATGTGCATCCATATGCTCGGGTCAAGATGTACACCTTGTCTAAGCTTTAAGTTGGAAGGGAACCCCTCCGCGTCTTGCAGAAGCAAACAGTGATTCAAATGCTGGTTGATCGTCGACTTGACACAATACGATTGTGCATGCGATGACGATGAGCCCGCTAAGGTATTGTGACATCATGCATAAGTCCCCAGCGCATTGAGCGAGGTTGGCGCACTTACAGCTCAACATTTGAAAATTGGCGCCGACATTCCCTTGACGGCAGCACCACGCTCTGGGTGACGTCAAAATCAGCTGTAGAACAGGATCCATTGATGTTTGGGCGTTGATAACTACATATACTCCGTATGGAACTGGACCCTTGCACTGTTGAAGTTATCTCTGTCCGTGCTTGTCGTACGGCAACCAGCCGCCCGGCCCCTATTTTTGGTTACAATAAAAGTATAACATGACAGGTAAATTTTTGTCACCAGCTAGTAGTCACTTACCACAAGTGGGTGACAATTTTTTACCTGTCTTGTCATACTTTTGCTGTCACCGGAAATAGCAGGTGGCGCGCGTAGGTAGTACCTGAATAGATACCTACCCTAGACAACTTCGGGTACGTGTAAGGCGTCCAGACGGCGCAGTGCCCTGCAGTCCGGTGCTTTCATGTTTCACGCAGTGAATGCACGTAATCATTAGTTTGCACTAATGCCGTGGTAAACGCCATGAACAAGGCGCTATGTATCAAGCGCGTGCAAAAGCCTTTAGTACTAGCAGACCGGATGTTATAGTCCTGATGATTTCTCAGGGGACTCTGCATGCATGTTTGGAAGCACCCGGGCGGCCTTCAACCTTCAACCCCCCCTTGTCGCCTTCGTGTCCAGCCCATGGAGTTTGGAGCCATGCCACCCACACCCATTGAAGATGCCTTTGAGCCACCGCTGCCAAGCCGAACCGCCAGCGTATCGCCCCATTCTGTGGGCACACCATTTGTCAGTCCCAACCTCGCGCGTACTCAGTATGCTGAAGAAACGGAGTATTTGACGAGAGATTGCATGTGCCTTGCGACGATGGGACGGCTGTGTTGTGCACACCCGCCGCCCACGGCCAGAATGAACCCATGGGTTCCCATAAACCAAGGCTGAACTTGCTTGGCACCAACAAGGGGAGTACGGAGTAGTCCGTCGTAGTTCAGTGTGAAAACAGACAAGTTAGCCGTTGGGTGCTGCCGGCTGGCCAAGGTGTTTATGGACCATCTTTAGGACGCCAAAAAAGGCCACGAAAGGGGCTATCGTCGGGTCATCGTGCCACGCACGAAGAACGAAGAAGAGAAATGTGTCGGGCAAAGTTGCCTAGATTTGCAGCGCGCGCCGGAATGAATCCACCGACCAACCAACGGAGGACGCACTGTTCGTTTGCTCTTGGACTCTGGACTTGGCGACTGAATCAAGTTCACATGGGTTGGAAACAAACGATGGTGGGACTTTGATTCGCACCCATCCACCGTCACGGAGTGCCCCTGTGCTGGTTCACGTTTGCGACATGCATCATTGGCGCCGAGAACATTTGGTGGCTCTCGCCTCTTGCTCGAGTATGCAGGAAACCACCTCCTTTGCTCGGCGTCAAGAGATGCATTGATTGATACGGCGAGAAGCTCGCGCCGTAACCATGACCACAAGCACACGCACGATGCACGACGCACACGCACAACTCCCACGCACAACCTGGAGGAGGAGCCAGGAGCGAGCCAGGAGCTAACCGAGCAGATGGTGGTGGCTTAGTCGCAAATTGGCAGCTCGCTAGGAGCCCAGCTGCCGATTAGTTGACGACTCTTGGTTCGTGCATGCCTTCTCCGTACGGACCGATGGATCCCCTGGATCGTTACGGAGTGTGTGGGATCAGCTTGGAAGACAACACAAGCGCCGAGGCGTGGGGAGCGAGAGGGCGATGAGACAAGGCACACGGCAGGGTGTTGGATGGACCTACGGAGCGCCGTGACTCGTATCATCGACGGATCATGAGACGCCTCAGACACGACGTGTTCAATGGCACCGCCGAGCGACCAAGGATAGGATAGGATAGGACGGGATAGATGGAGATGCATAGGATAAGACGTAGTCTTCTATTTAGGAGCGCCGGACCCCAACCCCCACTGGAAATGGAATTGGGCTATTTTCTGGGAGGTTTCCGATTCAATTAGGTCCACGACCGCTGTGTATACTCTACGGAATACATTTTTATCTCTTCAAAGGCCGCCTTGTCCCGGATCTGCCCAGATCAAGAACCTGGCAGACATTGAACTACCTGCTGTCTAAAGTGCGGAGGATCGCCAGACATCACCTCATACCAGCTCGGCTTCCTCACCAACAAATTTACTTTGGTCTTGCAACTTGAGTTACATGACGACTTGTCGACGGACGGCACTTTAGGATCTTGGCATTGGTTTTTGGGTTTTGAGTCTTGGGGAGCTGGTCTGGCGCCATTGATTGAAGACGACGAACCTACACCTTCAGCCTCCGAGCTTAAAGTGCCACATTCACACTCTCGCAACGCCGTTCTGGGTGACGCTGCTAATAAAGTGCACATCTTAACCAAATAAGCTCAGGCCGGTTTCCGACGATTTCTTTGTCGCCTGGACGGGCTTCTGCATCAACTACTTGTAGTTTTACTGGTAGCTATTTTCGGGCCGCCGCTGTGTTTGTTCTGCCCGCATGCATACCAGATTGGAGTCAGATGATCGACAGTTGAATCCCGCGGAATACTAATACCACATCAAACTCGAATAAAACCCTGCTCGGCTTTTTTTTTTTTTTTTTTTTTTTTTTTTTTTTTTTTTTTTTTTTTTTTTTGGCGCCGTTGGCTTGCCATCTTCGTGGAGCTGACGTCGACGATTTTAACCTTGACGATTCACTCTTGGCAAAGCATTCGTTCAGCCTCTGGAATTTGTTTTCCGAGACCAAGACGCCAACCTCGAAAAAGATCAAATCCATAACAACCGCATTTGGCACCAGCAGAACTTTTACTTTTATTTCAGTTCTTTGAAGACCTTGGACCTTGGGCATTTGCTGGGCTTTGCGTACCACGAGGTGTACAGCAAGACCATCGACGTCCACTTGGCGCAAGTGCAAGGACTTTAGACAAAGCGAACTTCGTTGTCTGTCTTTTTTCATCGGCGAGCTAATTTTGTACATTGTTTCCCTTGGCTTTACTCCCATTGCCTAGCACGCAAGGCCAAAAAGAAGTGCTGGAACAAAAAAAGCCTTTTTCTTCAAGCTCGAAGCTTTCAGCCATAAAACACATCCTCAACCTTCTGCTTAGGTAGGTACAATATTTTCTTTATCTCACCTCTCCTTCCCGCCCTTTTTTGCACGGAGGTTTTTTCTTCTTCCCTCTGTCCTCTTTCCCGCCCTTTCGCAGCAATACTCCAGTCGTCCCGAGCCAGTTTGTGGTTGCTGGGAGCAGCAGCACCAGACAGCGACGCCGACAAACAAAAGTTCTTGGCTTGTGACCTATTACTTCGGCCCGCGAGTTGCTCAAGTGGCCTCCGACTGTTCCGCGCACACCACCCCTACCAACCTCTTGCTACCACGTTGAATTGGCACCGGCCGGTGTGCAACTGAGAAAAGACGAGTCGGTCGACCTTGATTTCGGACGTCCTTGGCGGAGTGCGGTGTAGTAGTCGGCATCAAAGAACATACGGAGTACATACAACTACTACGGAGTACAGAGTACGGAGTACAAGAGAAGCCTTTCGCCCTGCTTGGGCTTACCTCTGTTTCTTGCTTGTTTTCCTTGTTTTGGAACGCTGCGCCGCTTTGTCTTGTACCTTGTATGACGACCCGGACGGACCTTGGACCAAGACCACGAGCGTCGTCATCGACCTCACATCACACACATTCGTGCTTGACATCTGTCATTAGCGAGCGACCCAAGGCCAACCAACAACAGAAGCTGGGCGCCAGGATCCAAGAACAAAAACACAATCACCACCAGGAACAAGGGCCGCGAGCCAAGAGCTGATCTAAGACATCCCCAGTACAAAAGGCTCTCAAAGAACGTCCTGCCTTGTCCTTTCGGCCTGACTGCTTACACTTGCTCTGCATTGCACTGCCCGAACGGCCGAAGGGTCCGCCGCATTCACCACGGCGCATATTCACTGACCGACTTGACGCCTTTAGGTTTTTTCTTTTTTTTTCTTGGCTTCGTTTTTCCCCATCAGGCCATCACTGATTGCGACCAGGCCTGGGTACGGGCAGCAATCATTCAAGCATGGGGCGCAACCGAGGTTCGTACATTCTCTCCCATGTCACTCCTCCATTCCAGCCAATATCCACACACGTCTGCAGTCTTGCTTGTCTCCCAGCCCCACACAGTCAATTTGCCATGCTCTCCCGATTCTCCAGCAGCCAAGTTGCATTGTCCGCCTCTCTCTCCATCGAGTCCTTCAGCCCACATCGGTCGCGTTCTGGCCCCGAATTTGTCCAAGGTGCCGGTCATGACGGCCACGATGGCCTTGGCTGAGGACGTGGGACATTTCCGTGGACGACGGCGCCAGCCTACCACCCCCTATCCCCACGCATGATGACACCATCTCGCGCATGCTGGCCACGCTGTTCATATTGAAGCAGTGAGCATCAACAATACTTCTCACGGCTTGACTCTTAGCTGACGGGCACTCACTGGAGCCAGGCTTGTCCCAGGCGCTAGTCACCCCGTCAATGTCGGCAAGCTGTGGCCAATGATGCCTACGATGCCCGGCCACTGAATGCCATTTGATTTTGATTTGACCCCCCCCCCCGGGCGCCGGGTTCTGGGGCATTGACCGGTGCCGTCGACACCTGCGCTACACGGCCGCGCTTGATTGCCCCTAAACGCAAACGCGTGCTAGCCTGTCATGGCCTCAAGTGATGTCTGATCCCCTGCATGTGCAATCAATTCACTAAGACGTGGCGACGGGCAACCCGATGGAGGTCTTGTGCTGAGTACCACGCAACTACATACCATCCCTTCCCTTCTGAGGATGGACCAGCCGTGGGTACCACTCCAGAAAGTTGGCTGTCTTCTTCACCCCCCCCAAAAAAAACCTTGTTACGTGTACCTGGCCTTTTGCCCTTCTCGCCCACCTTCTCACCTCATCCTGGCAATCCATGCTGCATGTGCTAACGACTACGTCCATCGACGTCCTTCCTGAACAGTTCTCTCTTTCATGTCCCATTTCTCCGCTGCCGTCAAGACACCATCGCCGACATCGTCACCTCCCAACGACGTCTCCGTGGGCCTCAAGAAGAAGCAGCATCACCTATCCGATCCCTTTCCTCAGCTAGATCGCAACATCGACGCTGTGCGCCGACCTGTCACGCCGCCGTTACGGCCGGATTATGGCACTCCACTAGACGATTCTCCAACCAACAGTCCCCCCCGACGCCAGCGCAGTTCATCACGGCCATTGTCCATGGTTCAGACCTACCAGCCGCCTGTAATGGATATCAACGAGGATACTCTTCCTGAGCTTCAGCCCATTTTCACTCTGCTCAACAGCCACTCGAACAAGTTGTATCAGGAGGGCTACTTTTTGAAGCTCGATGATCAAAATACACGTATGCGAACACAGGCCCCCCCTTACGACCCCCAACTTTCATCCCCATTTCCGTTATATCTCTTTCTACAGCACCAATGATTGCGCATCGCGCAGGGACCAAAACACTGACCAACTGATGCACAGAGGGCAAACCGAATGTGGAACGAACATGGACCGAGTGCTTTGCACAACTCGTCGGCACAGTCTTGTCATTGTGGGATGCGGCCGAACTTGATGCGGCCGGCGAAGACGGCGAGGTACTGCCCAAGTTTATTAATCTCACGGATGCCTCGATCAAGATGGTACGTTCACTCTCTTGGTGGCGGGGAGGTTGGAGTGCTGAATACATCAAATTCCCCGATTATCTAACATGGCGCACTGCAATGTAGATTGAATCGCTCCCAACTCGCTCCAACGATGAGCAGCCGTTGCAAAACATTCTGAGCATATCCACCGCTGGCAGGAACCGATATCTTCTCCATTTCAACTCGCATCACTCTCTTATTCAGTGGACGGCAGGGATTCGTCTTGCCATGTTTGAGCACTCAACTTTGCAAGAGGCCTATACTGGCGCCTTGATCGCGGGCAAGGGTAAAACTCTGAACAACATTAATGTTATCATGGAGAGATCACGCATGAAGTCGGAACAGTGGGTCAGAGTACGTTTCGGTGCCGGTGTGCCATGGCGTCGCTGTTGGTGTGTTGTTTCTCCCCCAGACGAAAAGGAGTACCAGAAGCAACAGAAAGAACTCAAAAAACGATCTGCCTATGACCGGTCCCATGTCCCTACACTAAAGGGAGACATCAAATTCTATGACTCTAGAAAGGACGGGAAGAAACAGAAGAAGGCTCAACCAATTGCGACGATTACCGACGCATACTCGGCCTATGCGATTTACCCCCAAGCAAAATCCCTGATTGACGCTTCAACTTTGCTCAAAATTGAAGGTCAAGTTACCGTCCACGCTGATCCGCCTTCCGCTACCGAAGGCTTCATTTTTATCATGCCTGAGGTCCACCCCGCCGTCAGTGGCTTTGAAATGCTTCTTCGCTTCCTATTTCCCACCTGGGACTCTTTCGGTCTATACGGACGACCAGGCCGATTGGTTGCAAGTGTCCTTGATCCAAGATCACTCATGTTTGCCATGCCCAAACACAAGCGCTACGGATACCTGGAGATAATTGATGTTTCGACACTGATACTTGATGAAGGCAGCAGGACTTGGGCAGAAAGAGAGTGGCGTAAGCGGCTCAAGGACGCTACAGGAACACGGATGAATGCGCTGGAAGACGGCTCTAGGTCTCATTCTCGTAGCGTGAGTCGCTCTAGCACAAGGCTCAGCTTCGGCAGCGGAGGTAGATCCAAGGTTGGTTTTGCTGATGAAGCGAACTCGGTAAGCTCCCCCATTTTTACATTTACAGCCATGAAGGCTACGACTTGCTGTTCTTCGCCTCCCGTCTTCTCCCTTTCCAGCTAGCCGGACTGAACACTAACTTTGCTAAGCAACTGCAGCCTGGCCATGACCCTCATCATATGCGTAACGTATCAGATCCGAACCTAGGTAGTACACAGCGACTCGATGGTAGATCTGGAGGTTCACCTCGGCGCCACCAACCTCCGCTACGTGGAGGTCCACCGGGCCCATTGCCATCCGAACCTGGCAGTTCAGATGAAGAGCTGGCTACGTCTCCGCCTGCCATGCATAGTCTAGAAGCCATGAGGAGTCTCCAGACTCCCGAACCAGTCTCACAGCCTCCAGCTTTTAATCACGGACCGCAAGCCAAACCCACCAGCAAAGCATACCACTCCCCTGAGCTTCGACGAGCGAATAGTAGATTGTCAAGCTCGACACTTGCCCAAATGGCTACGGCTGGCGGCGTGGCAGCCGACATACAAGGTGGCTATCTCCCGGACGCGCTGAATACTTGACGACGCCTCGTGAGGAACTTGTACTAACTCTGATTATCTTCTCAAGGCCCAAAATTGGGAAGCCAGGAACAATTACCATCCAATGGCCTGCCGCCCTCAACCCTTGACATTCCAAACCAACGAAACAGAGGTCCTATGGGACCGCCCAGTCCCTACGGCCAGAATACAAATTCACGTCCAAGCACTTCCGAGGGGCGGCGTTCACCCTATCCTCCAGGACAAGGCCCGTCACGATCACCCAATCCTCAACAACAAGGCTTCCGACCGGATCAGACTCGACCACCCCCCGGTCCCCCCGGCCCCCCTGGGCACTATGGACGCGGACGACCTCCGGGTCAAGGTCCCCCAGGCGGGCCCCCAGGCCAGTATGGCAACTATCGACCTGGTCCAGGCGGACCACCACCACCACCTGGCGGAACCGGAGGCCGTGGCGGCCCTCCCGGCCATCCCCACCGAAAGCCACTTCCACGGCAGACTAATAGCATCACGCCCGATCACATCATTGATCACTATACATCTGACCCGTACCGCGACCCTGTACTGGGGTACGACTCAAGGCCATCCCCGCCACCTCATCATCAGGCTCAGTTACTTGAGGGGGCAAATGGGAGCTACGACGAAGATCGACCTCGTGCGGGCGTTATGAGGGCTGTTGGAGGCGGAGAACCCCCGATGCAAAAGTCCTCGGAACTCAATATCCCAGAGGTAAATTTTGGCCCAACCATTAATTATGGTGCGACCGCGGTTGCGCGGAAGCAAGTTCCAGTACCCGCCGAACCTTCCATGGGTAGTCAACCTCAAGGTTACTATCCCTCGGAGCCGAGCTCACATGCACATGTACCTCGATCAGGTCATGGGAGACAGGGGTCCGTGGACACTGGCCAAAGAACTATGGCTTGGCAGCCCGTGGGTACCTACCCTAAATCGGGGTCAGGGTCTGGACTAGGTTCAGGAACAAGAGCGCTGACACCAGAACAGTACGTCCAACATCGAGCCGCAGCAAACTCGCCACACTACGATGGCAGCCTTGGAGCAGGAGGACCTGGAACCATGGGGCCCAGAACTCCCAGCCCCCAGCCGCCCTATCCTGAGGCTGGGCGCGGAGGAGGTGGCCCTCCTCCACCCCTACATGGAGGTCCCGGGGGTAGCCTCTCTCGACCCGACTTTCCTCCGCAGGGACAATACGTCCAGACTCCAATGCCTGGTCAAGCCGTTTATCAAGGCCAAGCCTTTTGAGCCGGCTACTGTGCCCGAGTTGAAATAAAAAGAGATATTCAAAGCGAATGTCTCCATGAGCAGTCTGTTGAGCTTTTCTTGGTTCGCAGCGACTAGCATATCCAGTGTGTTTCATAGAATCAATGGCTGACGACAAATGGGCCATT
The DNA here is from genome assembly GCA_031753515.1 of Metarhizium rileyi. Classification (NCBI taxonomy): domain Eukaryota; kingdom Fungi; phylum Ascomycota; class Sordariomycetes; order Hypocreales; family Clavicipitaceae; genus Metarhizium; species Metarhizium rileyi. The sequence continues at coordinate 1,347,950 of JAUKVO010000003.1, read as the reverse complement.
GGATGCATACCACAAGACAGGCGTTTTTTTTTTTTTTTTTTTTTTTTAATGAATTGAAGGATTGGGACGACTTTAGCAGTGATCAAATGCAACTCTAGTGCGTTGGGAAAAGGCGTATACCACCGGTTTCTTTGGACCTGTTTGTACATAGGTGGCTTGTCCACACGAATTGATACTGCTCTTCTTGTTCTTTATATTTTTCACCATTATCTGTTCATTACTTGCCCGGGCTGAAGGACTCTGTTGGGGTTTGTTGAAGGCTTTGCTAGACTGGCATTGCGAAGCCATGAGTCTACCCAGCCATATATACCCAAGCTGGGATGTAGAGGACCAAAGTTGTCATTCATTATGCATATGTTATCTATCTTGTTTCTACAGAACCTACTTGGAATAAATGCGGCTGAGAGTGCTTGCCGATCGTCCTGTCTACTCGTTTTGAAGGGTCTTGGCTAACTTTGATGTAATGAGTTACAATATATTATATTGTGTATTGAGGTCTTGGCTAATTTTGGCTGGATTTGTTTCAGTGATGTAATAAGTTAACTACAACATGTTACGAACGTACATTTGTCTATCGAGGTTTCTCTGGGCTGAAAAGCTCGCGAGCAACTCTGTGAGATGAGATGGAGGTCCTCGATGCGGAGCAGTTACTCTGTGAGTTAACTTAGGTACCTAAGGTACGGAGTAGGTACCTAGTAGTTAGTCTCGTGCCACAACGGCACGGGGAACGTGAGCCCCGTTGCTGACTGACTGTGCCTACTTTGTGGTTGTCAGTGGCTCCTAACTACCTAGGTAGTTAAGCTGCACCTGCCCCGTCTAGTCTGCATATGTGATGTCGCTCTTTCCATTCTGTCACAAAAAATGTGACATGGCCACGCCACCATAATTTGTACCTTAGACCCCCTTATATCTCTTGCGACACATTCAAATCCCCCGCTATGGAGCCCCGTCGACTGAGGGTTGGTTGCCCTGGCAGACCAAAGTCGACCGCTGGACCCCGCCAGTGCAACTTGAAGCTGACGCCTTGGGCCAGAGCCCAGCTCGTGTGAACTTACAGCCTGTCATACGTCGACGCGTTGGTAACCTCCGGCACTGGCAATCCTTGTCTTTTTTACCTTCTTAACTTGTAGCCCAATTGATTTCTACACTGTTTTTTTTTGCTTTTTCTTTTTCTGGCCTTGTTAAAATTCCACCGCCCTTCTTTCCTGCGACAAAGTACAACAAAGTCAGTGCCTGGCCATGCCTGGTTCCCTCGTTTATCTCCTTGCTCGACGACAGTAACTTTACCCTCCGCCCGTATTGGCCGACGCTCTCCTTCGTTTGTGTAAAACCTGTGTTGCATCTTCCCCTGCCGACACGCCGTGACACAAAACTGGATTTATAACTGGTACATTTTGTGTTGCCTTTACTCTGCGTCGCCGGCGGCCATAAAAGCTCTACACAGCTCGGCTTCGACGGCTCCAAAGAATACTGACGTTGCTCCTGCCGTCGGTCTGAAGGGTCGCTCCCAATGGACGGCGATGAGCCTACACAAGGTACGGTTGATTTGAGGCCACCGCCGACCTCTTGTCTCCGTCTCCCACACGAGGCACGTAGCCCTGGCTGACAACTTGTGTTCCCCCTTTTCTAGCGACCCAAAATGTCCTCGATCCGCGACGAGTAGGGAAACAAAACTCTGGCTTCTCTGACGAAGACGTGTCTGACATCATTTGCGTCCTGTATCCGCACTCTGACTCGGCGCGACAGGAGGTTCACAGACTAGCTAGTGAAGACTCTCAGTATATTATTGGCAAGGACGAGGCGGATGACGTTGAGCCCGACTATGACCTGGAGGATCACGCGAGCCGGTTCGAGTCTCATCCCATCAGCCATGGGAACCACGCTATCATCTTGAGGCTTTCGTCTCATGTCAAGAACCCCTCTGCTGGATTCGCTTTCGGCAGGAACAGTGCTAGGTGCGATGTTGTTTTTGTCAACGATCCCTTGCGGCGCATCAGCAACATTCACTTCCGCATCTATGTCAACGAGTATGGAAGTGTCATGATTGAGGACCAGTCGACAAATGGCACCTTTGTCGATAGGCAGCTTCTTACACGCCACCCCAAGGACAAGACGGCGTCAGCCAACAAGTGGGTGCTGGGTTCTGGAAATCGTATCCGGGTTGTCCTGCACAGCGAGACTCGAGATTTGACTTTCCGCGTTAGGATTCCTCGTCGTGATGACGACTATGACCGTGCATATATTGCCAAAGTCAACGAGTACTTCGTTCGACACAACTTACACCCCTTGCGCGGCGAAACGCCCACCACCACGAACCTCCCTATCAACACCAACCCAGGGCCTGTTGATCTTTTTAAAGTGCCTGGTGGGCCGCAGGCAAAGCGGGTGGTATTTGAGGCAAGCCCGTCGACTCACCCGTCTCCTTCCAAGCGAAAGGACTCTCATGGTGTGATACGCAACGAGTGGAGGGGCTCTGGTAAATACAACCGCATAGGCATGATTGGTAAGGGCGCTTTTGCAGTGGTGTATAAAGTGACGTCAAAATTTGACGGACTGCCCTATGCTGCAAAAGAGCTCGAGAAGCGTCGGTTCATCAAGAATGGTGTCCTCGATCAGAAAGTTGAAAATGAGATGAAAATCATGCAGCGGGTGAATCACGTAAGTCCCATCGCCGTTGGTCCTCTCTTTGCCATGACATGAACTGACTGCCACCCTTTAGCCCAATATTGTACGCTATATCGAAAATTTTGACTGGGAGGATCGACTTCTCATCATTATCATGGAGTTTATACCTCATGGCGATCTGGGCAAAACCATTTCTGACGATGGTGCATTTACTGTGGAAATGACACAAACCATGTCACAGCAACTACTTAGTGCCCTGGGCTATCTACACGCTAATAATATCACGCATCGGGATGTCAAGCCGGACAACATCCTCATACAATCTCTGGAGCCCCTGGTGGTCAAGCTTACTGACTTCGGGTTGTCCAAGATGGTTGACACAGCAGAGACATTCCTGCGTACGTTTTGTGGGACTCTATTGTATTGTGCGCCCGAAGTGTACACTGAGTATGCTGAGTATGATGACAATGGAGTCCGAAATCGTGGCAAGAAAATGCGCCGTATACCTGGACAGAGATATAACCATGCCGTGGACATCTGGTCTCTTGGAGGTGTTGTATTCTTTTCACTGACCGGCGCACCCCCTTATCCTGTCAAATCCGGCATCAGTTACTCAGAACTGTTGCATAAGATTATGACAACAGATTTGGATATCCTGCCGCTTCAGAAGTTTGCGGTATCTGAGGCCGGCATCGATTTTGTCCAGCGAATGCTCCAGAGGCGGCCCGAAAATCGCTCTACTATAGTCGAACTTGAATGCCACCCTTGGTTGGGCGGCTCTGGCTCTACGATACTGGCCTCTCAGTCTTATGATGAGATAACGGATGATGAAGAGTGTCCGTCACAAATTCAGCAACTCATTACATATGATGATGACAGAGTGAGCGACTCGATGAGCGATATTTCAGACAAGGAAAACAGTTACATGAATCACGATGCACAGCAACCACGCCTGTTTGGAGAGGTTGGGGTATCTGCCATAGGGTCCTCTGGTGTCATCCCTGAAAACTACCTCAACCTGCCTACCGAAAACAGCATGGGCGTGACGGAAATTCTGAATTCCCATGAGGACGAGGCTTATGACTCGGGAGACTCGGATACAATCAAGGGAAGGAATCGCCGTGCGTACCAGCATAACATCACGTCCATATACCCAAATCAGTCTGCGGATCAGCTTCAGAGCCTTGTGGAAAACGTAGCATCACAGAGCCTTGGGGGCCATGGTTTCACCACGCAAGATCTGGGCACATCGCAAAGGCTGTTTTCCCCCGCAGATCTCAATTCGAGCAAGAGAAAGCCACCGTCTCCTGGCACCAGTGGGGAATACGACGAGAACACGCCGCCGGGCAAGCCTATCATCAAGAGGCTGAAGTCAGAAGGAAACCCCGATGACCCTTCCACCGAAGTTCTAGAGGAACTCAGACTTTTGGCTCGAATGCCGCAAGTAACGAGACTTGATTCTGGCAGGCAGATTGACTATCCCGTCAGCAAGATGGTATGGTGGCAACAAGACAAGAAGACATGGCACATGCGGTATCCTGAAATGACACAGCGCCAACACGATGCCTTCAGACAGGCAGCGAAGGAAGGAGGCGAGGAGTTTGGTCCTGGCAAGACACCGCTCTGGGATCTGGCGATGAAATATTTTGCTCCCAGCCCAGGGCCAGAGCGCAGAAACGGTCACCAATCAAGAACGCTACTCCTCGGACTAAAGAGAGAGGATAATAGGATGGTTGAGGATACTGTGGCATTCCCGCCAACAGCGGCGCCAATAGAGTCACCCTCAATGCCTGATACCTGCCCTCCTGATACGAAAATCGTTGTGCCAGTGCAAGAGGACCTATCAACGAACAGAGCAATTGCATTGGTGGATACTGATGCTTCTTCCTGTGTCCAGGGGATTTCATTTCCGATCACTGACTCGTTAGCATCATTCGGAAGAGGGCCAGAAAACACGGAAAGCTTCAAGGACAAGCAAGAGCCCCGAGTACCGAAGTATGCCTTCAAAATCATGTTGTGGAGAGAAGGGTACGATCCGTCAAAGCCTTTTACATCAGGAGGTCAACCATGGTGCAAGGAAGCGTCACAAGAAGATGCCGAGTATCACTTTTGGATATCTACAAAAGCCACTTTGGGCCTCAAGATCAACGGGTATAACCTGGCATCATCGGACCCCAGGAACCCAAGCGGTCCGTCTCAATACTGGGCCAGGATTTACAATGGCGACTCCCTCATGATTTGGGGCGGACAGGACCCCCGAAACCAGACCAGATTGACATTCAGATGCTTCTGGGGAGGATCTTCGATTTCGCGGCCCGCGGATAGGCAACAGCTGGAGCTGGCTAGCTCCCAGGTAGCCGCGAAGCTAGACGGCGTGTGCCAGCGGACCGAGAAGCGGGTTCGGGATGCGATAGAGCGGAAGCGCAAGTCTGACGAGGCCAGTGCGGATATTAACGAGCGTTCGCAGCAGGTGGAACGAGAGCGAGAACGCACGCGTCTTTTTGAACAAAAAAGATTGGAGGCGGTTGAATTTTGGGCCGCGAGACAAGCTTTCTCGCGGAAGGGTTCTCCAGCTACTGGAACGGCGAGTGCCTCGATGAGAATATGTTCGGCAGCGAATGCAAGACTGAGCCCTGATAAGACATTGGGACACGTTTGACGACCGTGGGGGATCTCAGTAAGGGGCTCGATGAGGGCATTGCTGTTGGCTTATAGTCTATGCCTCTGTTAAACTTGTTGTCATGTATGCCGAATCACTTTGGTTTTGTGTGTTCGCGGGCATTGGGCATTTATATCACGATATGATGATCAAATAGGACTAGGTATAATAGCGAAACTGGATTATAGAGACATGAAGCTAAATAAATACAAGCATTCCGGGGCCGCAGACGTGGTGTTCTCCATCCATCTTGGTGCAAGCAAGTGTTGACGTTGTGATTTCATTTCCATCGATTCAAGGTCTAAAACTTCCTCCTGTTTGTTTGGGCCCCGCCCACCGCCCTGAACAGCCGAAATTACGGAATTATTTCCTTCGCGCATGGTTTGAATGCCGAAGCGGTCGTGATCATCGTGGCTTATGCAACCGACAGAAGTAACTTGCTATATCCTACACGTAGCGACAGCGGTCTAGACCTCCAACAAGCAATAGATGAGAAAAATGAAAGTACAGCCAAAACCCGACATTACTGCGCAGTAGCGCTCATGAGCCAAGTGTCCTTCAAGAAGGACAAAGGACAAAGAAGAGGAACATCTTATGAACAATAATCGTGCTCGGCATGTGACGCGCCCAATGACTTGTCACCTGTGATGTTGAACTCTGCCTGAGTGTTAGATAAGAAAGAGTGCATGGCAGGAAGTTAGGAGCTCACCAAGTAGTTTTGTTCGCTGAATAGGTGACGACGGTGGCGAAGCGGGCTCCTCAATAATGGGCTCTGGCACACGATCGTCAAACCGGTGATCATAATAGGTTCTGGCATTATGGTGATTTGGCCCTCTATTACTCTTCCAATCCCATGTGCAGCCAAAGTCGCTCTCAGCGGTGTTGGGAAACAGATGACGTCTGGGTTTGTAATATGGATTGTCGGTAGAGCGAGAATAATCTGTGAATACAGAACGAGAGTTTGTTGCATCGTTTGGGATGCGTGATCTGAACTTGTTTGCTGGTTTGCCGGCATTTGAATCTGACGAGAAAAACGAGCTGGCAGAAGCTGTGTGGCCTGGCTGAGGGTATTCACCCGTGACATTAAGGATCCCTCCCCCTTCCCAGTCGGTCTCGGGTGCTACCTGGTTCTTTGATACATCAGGACGTCCTGGTTCCGGTCGATTAAAGCCTGACTGGCTGTATGCAAACTCGCCGGAATGATGCTGTCTTGGGCTGTACTCTGGGCCAAAAGCTCCCCGAGACGACTGGGATAGGGGTGCTTCTGGTCCAGTGAAGCCATAACGAGTTTCAGTCTTCTGGCCTCCATGATTGTTGAGTGTCGCATATGGATGACATTCAATGTCAGCCAGCGGCGACTGTTGTCGAGTTGTTAAGCCAGGATAGTAGCCACTGTCCTTGCTGCTCTTTCCAAAAACGCCTTTAGAGAACCTGGACGGTTCATCAAAAGATTCTTGGTGACGGAAGTCTTGCGAGTTGTGTTTAGGCTTGCTCATCACTGGCTGGATTGGTTGTCCGAATTTGTCGACACTAGGCTGGTCAGGTAGAGTCCTAACAGCGGGAGGATCGGCGGATCGTAACGTGCGCCCATAGTTGTCTTTGGGAGTCTGATAATTCTTTTGTATCGGTTCAAACATTTCGCTTCGGCCATCCTCCCGCCTCTTCCTTTTGCATTTTACCAAAATATCTTCACTATCTGAGCGTTCCATGCTGCTATAGTTGCAGGAGGATAGTTCATCATCAGAGGCACAGTCAGCCTCCTCAACATATGGGGCATGATACTCCCCTAGAGCCACTGAATTATCACTCTCTCTTGCGTGCTCCTCTTTGAAATGCGGCGTCGGCACTCTTTGAGCACGACGCTGGGCTGAGCCTAATTTACGCCCGGGACAGAAGGGGGACGATTCAGCAGGGCTTACTGGAGTAGATATATCATTTGTAATCGAGATATGTTCAAGGCAAAGCTTGGCTGGGTTCCTTTGTTTCGAGTTTTCCATAACCAGTTCCTTAGTCTGAGGATCTGGTTTGCACGTCCGCAAGACATGCTTGAATGAATCAGTGACAAACGAGGATTCTGTATCTGTAACGCTCCCGTTTTGTCCTGGTAGTTGCATCGTATTTGATACTGCCTACCACGTTATGAGATTGATGGCCCTGCAACAGACATGAACGATGACTTACCATTTCAAGAACTGACATCTCGTTCATCCCTTCCTTCATTTTGACTTCAGTGGTACAGCTTCCGCAGTAATTCGGTAGAAGCGCACGCCCGGGCTTAGCTTCATGCTTCTTCTGGAAGGCCTTGGATCGAACCTTTCCACAGCCGAAACAAAAATGATGACTATCTACTAAGCCTTTCTCAAATCTCATTTCTCGACATGATGAGCAAAAGTTTAGAACAGGTTTATGACCTCTGCTAATGGGATATTTTTCATGAAATGCCGGGGATCGAACGCTGCCACACCCAGAGCACAAATGATGACGTATCGTACAGGATGGGCTTTTCCCCCTGGCATGAGCAATCAATAGAGTTCGATCTCTGCCATCTTGGGGAATAGGAGAGGACTGAGATTTGATGACGACTCTATCATTGGCTGGAACATCATTCTCTTTATCTGCAGTTGTTTTTGTAGACTTTATGGTATCACCCGATGCGGTTTCTGTGTTAAGTCCTGATTTCTCGATGTTTTTAGTGGAGTTTGCGACCATCGCGTTTAGCATATTATTGAGTAAGATTTGAGTGGTCTGATAGTCTCTTTGAAGCCTTGGGTCCTGGGGCCTTCGCAAAAGCTCTTGTTGAAGTTGATCCAACGTTCGCTGGATATCTTGAAGATCTTCAAAGTTGTATGATTTCGGAAAGAATGACGTATCTTGATCTTGACTCAAGGCTCGAGTTGGGCAGGATTCCTTTGGACGCGTGAAGAGATAAGCTGGTACATAGTGTGGCACTAAGGTCGGCATTTGTTGGGGGACATATAGAGGCCGTCTTCGAGACGTGTTGTCAGGAATGACATGTTGAATACTTGGATTGACTGCGTCTGGGAGACGATCATGGATAGCTTGAGAACTAGCCTCGGTCGATGAATGCGATAGAGAGGATGGCGAAGCTGGGACACGTTGGTCTCTAGGTGATGTTTTGGGAGTAAACGTTTTGAAACGGCTACCTCTATTCTTGGGCCTGCCGGAACCTTTGATCTTTTTGGACAAGGTGCTCCGGTGGGATTGAGAAGACAAGCTTCGGCGCTTGCTGTGCTGTTTCTTTCCTGACTCTGGTTTGGGCATTGGCGTGAACAAATGATCAACCTTTTGGTGCCCGGATTTTGTGTTCGTCACGTTCAAGCTTGATTGGCAGGAGCTATCATCAGATTCTCCAGCCTGAGAATCAATGCTCGTGTCATCAGAATCGGAACCGTAGCGTGATGGTCGTCTTGTTCGGACCGTTTCAGAAGCACGCTCAAGTTCCCTCCGAGACGGAAGTCCAAACGCAGTCGTTAGAAGGTCAATTTCCGGCGGCACCGAATTTGATGTATACCATCGCTTCCACAAACCCATTCTGGCAGACCTAGTATAGACAAGATGCAGTGATAGTAGCAATATAGAGCTGACGAAATTTGAGCAGGAGAGACATGTGTTTGATCCTCATGGTTGCACCGAAGATGACGTGGACAGGAGCACGACGTTGCCTTGAAAGGTGAGATGGGATATAAAAAAAAGCTGAAGACAGCGAACAGTGAAGTGCGTTTGTTGGTTGGCGAAATGGCAGCTGCTATCGGCTGTTGCAGCTGCCACCGACTGTTACAGCTGCCAGGCCACACGTGCATCCATGTCTTCTGACAACCAGCCAAGTCCATGCCGCCGCCGAATCGATTCCGCAGACGCCCGTTGACTACTACTCTGTAAGACGTGGACACAACAAGTACGGTCGACATCTGTCATTTTGATTGCTGTTGCATTCATACAGTGATATACATTGTAGACGCCATACATCTCCCAGAGATCCATATGGGCCATGGCCAATATTCCTCTTATTTTATCTCCTGTTCCCAAATTCTCTATGTAGCCGCACGTACCAAGTAATTTACTCTACCCGGAGAACACGAGGGCCTCTCTTCTTGCTTGCCTTCTTCTTCTTCTGCCCTTTGTCAAATGCTGCAGCCGCAATGTGATCCCGTCCAACGTTGTCAAGGTCCTTGACCTTGTAGATTCGGATGATCCAGTTCTCACTGGTGAAAGCCTCCTCGAGGGTATTGAGGACTGGGCCCTGGTCGGGGAGACGCACACCACGAACTCGATCAGCAGCTTGGCCAGGGGGGAACAGTGAGTGGTAGTTGTAGTATGACATCTTGTACCTGGTTGTTGCGGGTTAGCGAAATCCATCTCATACGTTTTTCACCAATGGAAACTTACATCAAGCTGTTCTTCATGGTCTCAGTGGCCTCTCCGTCAACACGATACTCGCCACGAGCTGTGAAGAAGTCACGCTCCTTGACCTCATCAGGCCAGATGCCCTCGGCAATGCGGACCATCCAGAGAAATTTGTTGATATCATCACCAGAGTAGCCAAGGAGGGCACCAAAGACGACAAGAACATAATCGACCTCGTGCTGCCGCATAATGGGATAGCTGACTTCCTCGCTTGAACTCATAGCTTTGCCAACAGTGGCGATGTGAGTATTGTTCCATGTGTTGTTGTCGACGAGGGTAGGTCGGTCAGCCATGCCCCCGATTTGGTAGCCATAATCCCACCAGGACATAATCTTGGCATCCTTTTTAGTGTTCTGTCGCAGCCACTGGTATGCCTCTCGGTAATCATCTATGATGTGCTGGCTCCCGTCGGGCATTCGGCTCGCCAGGACAACTGAGGGAGAGGAATAAGCATTGGAGGTGACCCAAGTACAGTGTGTGACAAACATGAGAAGATACACAATGACAGAAGCCACGACAACAAACTTGGATGACGAATGGAAAATGCCCACAGTTGGCTTTTCACAACCCCTGAGACCAATAGACAGCTTCGGTGGCTTCTTAGAGGCTGCTTCGGTAGCACGTTCAACCTCCTTGGGGTCAGGGGACTTGGAAGTGATGTAAGTATCGAGCAGGCTCGACAAGGCTATGGCGGCGGCCACACAGACGATGGGAGTCAAAGTCAGCATAAGCCGAACCATGACACCAGCGAAGTAGCTGGCAAACAAGGCGTAGACGATAACGAAGACATGCTCATCTCGGAGATCCTGGAAGCACATGTAGACACCGGCGGGGAAGAGCCAGATGAGAAAATTGAGATCGAAGAAGAACGCCGGCCACGCAGTTGGCTGATGCTCAGATACGGAGGCAATGATGGGAATATGAATCTTGGCATAGCCGGTATCCCACAGGGAATAGAAACGACCATTCCATGGCGCAATGTAGCCCATGGAGGTAAGACCAACAAGGGCAATCAAGCCAATGCCGAAGGTGGCGACCAGGATGGTGACAAGGAACGTCTGAAATTGACGGCTAGGAATAGCAGAACGAACGTATTCGATAAAGGCAATCAACTGGAGGAAGCCGAATATGCCTGGCCAAAAATTAGCATACAGCGATCTTCGGCTGTCTTTGACAAGAGAACATTCATACCTAGCGCGGGCATATGCTCGCTTGTTTTCACCGGAAGGAAACCAACGAAGGGGATCTGCATACTAGCAATAGTTCCCAGAGCATACCAAGTAGTGTAACTAACGTAAAGCCGAGTGCTGTAGCGGCCCATGCAGATAAGAACTAAGGCATGGAGAGGTAAAAGACAGGTGATGAAGGCGTAACCACCCCAAGATGCCACCATGTAGCCGTAAAACAAAGCGCACAGCGCACCCCAGAGCATAGAGCCCAGTTTAAGAGCCTTGATCCAGAGGTAGAAAGTAAAGACGAGAAGGAAGATGGCGATGGCCTCGTTGTCGTAACTTCCAGCGACTGAGCGTGAGATGTAGCCGGGAGTTATGCCCATGAACACGGCAGCAAGAAGTCCAGCGGATGGGGACGTAGTCATCTCATTGGTGAGAAGGTATGCCGCATAGGCCGTAAGTCCGGAGAAAGCAGGAGCAAGGAGAACACAAATGTTCCGAATATCGATGGGAACAGTTAGCGCCTTGAGGGCGTGGTAGATAACGCCGCTGGTAACCATCAGACCTGGGTACAGAGTACCCCCGGTCACACGCCCCAGAGGATGCCATGTTCGATCATCAAACCAGTCCCAAAACTTGTAGAATCCGTTCGCAACGAGGTACTTGGTCGCTCGAAAGTTGAACCACGGGTCGACTACTTCCGGTCAGCACCACACTACGGCCATGTTATGATGGGAGATGGGCAAAGTGACCAACATTCGTGAATGATACTTTCAAATCCTATAAGAAGCCAGTTAGCGCCTGCTTTCCACGCATTGAAGTGTTTGGCTCTGTTGGAGAGGGTCTGGAGGCTGTAGAACAGATGCTTCTCGATGTGGATGGGACTTACGAATCACGGAGAACAAGCGACTGGAGATGGCGGCGCCGGCAATGAAGAGAAGAATGATGACTCTCAGGAGTGTCCTCGTACTTTCCGTGTTGACGCCCTCGAGGCGAGGTTGGGCTTTGGTCGTCATGTTGGCGACAACTGCTGACGATGGTTGCCCTGAATGTTGGTGGAGAGGAAGTTCTTGAGCTTTGATGCAACGACCACTCGATACCACACTCGGTCGGGGCTGAGGACAGCTTGGAGCTTCTGACACGTCCTGCATTGGGCGGGCTCGAGAGAACCCTGTGGAGCAGTCGTCACCACCCTGGTGGATGCTCATTGGTCCCACAATTTTCCTGACACGACCACTTGTTTCGAGCGAGCAAGAGCCGAACGAATGGATCTGCTAGCAATTCATGCGTTTGAATAGAAGCCTTAAGTTCAACATCCAGGGAATCTGGTCACTTCGAGGTCATCAGTATGCGTATAATCTACGAAAGATGAACGGCTGCGATGTAGGTCCGGGATGAGCGGCGAATAAGCGCTGGGCAGGATGGTATTTCCTCTTGCGACTTGAGAATAGTTACACTTTGGATTGTTGTGAAGCCTCGTCACATCTGTCAACTATTACTACCTTAAAATAGACGCAGGCGGCTGCTGTATGGAAACATGTTATTGTTGACGTCTAAATTGTATGTTATTTTTACACCTGTTCACTTAAGTAAACAGGAACGTAAGGAAACCTCTATGCAGTAGCGCCTCGCGTAACCTCCGTCATACAGCGACCTTGCCATAATGTGCACCCTCCGATAGTTGGAGGCATTGGCAGACTTCCAGTCCCTCTTCAAGAGTAGCAGATCCATCTCTCTGCCCAATTCTTTCGTTGTCCTTGCATCTCTCTCCGCTCTCGACCCCGCCTCTCAGTTAACCGCTTTAAGGGCTTTCCTGGGACACCTTTAACAGGAGCTTTTCGAGATCGAATTTGGGATTATTGACGTCGGTAACAGCTGTTGATGGCGATTAGCTTGATAGAAAAATACATACAGTATTCTCAGTCCTGAAAGATGTGGTCCAGACGAGGATTCGCATATCTTGAGAAGCGACGTACCCTCATCATTGGAAGCAGTAGCAGCAGCAGCAGCCTTAGTCTTCTTGGCGTACTCGGCCTTGGCTTGATCTATCAACTTTTGCTTGCCCTCCCACTCATGCTTAGCATGCTCGGCTCGTTGGGTTGTGGTAATCGTTCTCTGGTGAGAAAACCCATAGAAGACACCCACGGCAAGCGCGGACCACCGGAGGACCTACTCTCAATCCAATCAGTATCTTTCTATAGTTTATGTTTGAGATTTGCAGTCCAATTGCGTGTCGCTGAGGTTGGCAGGCGATGGCTGGACGGCCATGAGTGACCTCCAGCGATTGCACAATAGGAGACGTCGGGAGACGGGAAACCAACGTTGACGCCGGTCGAGGCCATTTGGAATCACGGTCGCAAGGGTGCGCGACAGGTATGAGAGCGATCCGGATGTTAGGACGTAGCTCGAGGGCCGACAGTGGGAGTCAATGGGGCCCTGTCGTGGAGATTCGAAGGAATTATTGCGTCTGCTGCGAGGTGAAGATTTGAAAGTTGCTCGGGAAAAGTCGCAAGTCTCGCCAAAACAGGCGGAAACGGCCCGCCACTGACTGGCCCAGCAAGGCCACAGGGGAGCTCGTTGCTTATGGGTGCGGCCTTCTTCAATGCTGGCTCATGTGGCGCCACACGGACCACGGCTCAAAGAGGCTGAAAAGGCTGACTCAATCACGTGAAGGCCGTGGCCGCCTCTACGGAGTGCTAGCGCCGGCACCTAACTTTACTGTTCCAGCGCCCACAGTGCTGTACACACGTCGCACCACGCTGGCCGAACGCTGGCCGACAGGGGTCAATTGATCAATGATGGCTGCACGGGTACACGGGTACATCCTTGAGTACTCGCAGTAGTACTAAATTGTCCAGTCTGGTTCCTGCATAATCCGTCCTTAAGCTACATGATGTTATTTGATGCGACATCATCCCACGAAGCGCGAATCGTCAGTGACTGACGCACCGGACACTCCAGTTTTGCTACAACTCGCGGTCTGAGCTGAACTAGACTATTCTTCTTCTCTCGCCTGGGCTGATCTGGTGGCCTCTCTCCTCTTGGTCCCCTTTCGGCTTGCTTCACTGCCCAACTTCGTGAGAGCTCCCCTGATTTGCCTGTCCCGCAATGGGACAGTCACGTAATCACGATGCAACAACGTCGAGATGAGATCCTTGCGAAAAAGGCCAAGCTAGCAGAGCTCAAGCGCCAAAGAGAGCTTCGAGCCAGCCAGGCCAGTGCTGGCCGTCAAAGCCTTGGAGGTGGTGATGTTGGTCTCTTCTCGTCCACAGGCTCTTTTGCGTCTTGCTCTAACGGAAATGTCATCTTCAGTTAACATCTCCGTCCCCTAGTAGAGTGGACAACCGTCGCGAAATCGAATCTCTCATCAACAGTCTCGTCGGTGAGAGCCGACCTGCTTCAACAACAACAGCTGGGGGCGCCGCATCTCCCAGCGGTCCCCGTGCAAGCAGACCGAACAGCGTCCTCAGCGCCGGAGAACTTAGCAACGAAGCATCTGAGTCTGCTGCAGCTTCAGTTGCCGCTCCCCCTCCCCCGCCACCGCAGCTGAGCACAGCACCCCTGACAACAGTATATGAATGTCCACCGTCACCTGTCAAGGAGGTCTTCTCCTACAGCAAAGGCGTCCAGACAACGACTGAATGGGTTTCACCGGCGAGAAACCGAGCGCATTCAAACATATCAGATGGAGATGATTTGACGGGGACCACAAATTCGCCAAATAAGAGGCAGAGCAGGAAAGAAAGGGAAAGGGAGGAGGAGTTGCGCCGGAAGATCCGTGAGGAAGTTGAGGACGAGCTGCGAGCGGCGAAAGAGTCTCTTGCGGACGGCACAACCACGGCACCATCCGCGTCATCGGCCAACTATCCATCCAGAGAATTGACCACAGAAGAGCTGGAGGCCGTTACCCGGTCCGAGTCGTTCGCTGACTTCCTTGACCAATCCACAAAGGTCATCGAGCGAGCCATCGACCAGGAGACCTACGACATTTTGACAGACTATGCCTTGCAGGGCAAGGATCAGGATGAAGACGACGACGAAAGTGGTAACACAGGTGGGCGCGGCTCACACAGGATAAAGGAAGTTGCACAGTTCTTTGATAATCGATGGTCAAAAAAGCGAATGATCAGCGGCATTGATTTTTCTCCAAAATTTAGCGAGCTGCTGCTGGCATCATATACGAAGAATCCAACGGCACCTCACGAACCCGATGGTCTTGTTCAGGTTTGGAACACCCATATGCACGACCGTCCCGAATATGTTTTCACTGCCCAGTCCGATATCCTCACGGCCAAATTCTCTCCATACCACCCGAACCTGATCATTGGAGGTTCCTACAGTGGACAGGTGCTTCTTTGGGATACGAGGGCGAAAGCTGCTCCCGTTCAAAAGACTCCGTTGACTGGATATGGTCATGCTCATCCCATTTACTCTGTGGACATTGTCGGAACTCAGAATGCGAACAACATTATTTCCTGCTCTACGGATGGCGTAGTCTGTGGGTGGAGTATGGACGTCTTTGCGCAGCCGCAAGAGCTTCTTGAACTGAAGAACCCCAGCCAGGCCAAAGTGGCTGTGGAGGATGTCAGCCCAACCTGCGTTTCCTTCCCCCAAACAGACCCTACATTTTTCCTCGTCGGGAGTGAAGAAGGTACAGTTTTCCCGTGCCATAGATACGACCGGGCTGGCGCAAAGGCCGGCGTGGATAAGAAGATCAGCTATAGGGGCCACACGGCCCCCGTAATGTCTGTTGACTTCCATCCGTCTCGCGGCCCAGTTGACTTGGGCGATCTGGTTATTTCCTCATCTCTTGACTGGAGTGTAAAGCTTTGGAAGGTTCGCGCACCAGCTGCTACATCTACTATCGGGGCCGGGGACGGCAGTGTCTCACCGCTCATCGACTTTGTTCGAGAAGACGTTGTTTATGATGCCAGGTGGTCGCCGGTGAAGCCAAGCGTATTCGCTCTGGTCGATGGCGCTGGATGGCTAGAACTCTGGGATATTGCGGTGGAAACAGAGGAGCCCATATCGCGAATTTCACCTAGTCAGCGTCAAGACGGGAGAACGATGCTTTCCAAGAGCTTAAACAAGCTGGCATGGGAGCGAAATGATGGCAAGCGCTTGGCTACTGGCGGCATAGATGGTTCTCTGACAGTCTTTGAGGTAGGCAGTGGGCTGGGAGGCAAGGAAGGGTTAAAGAATGAGGATTGGACAAATGTCAAGAAATTAGTAAACCGAGTCGAAGCAGTTGGCTTGAACGGGGCCATGATTGTGTAGACTGACGTGGATGGCGGGAATACTTGGCTAGGAATTGTTTGTTCACATGTTGAATTGCTGGCAAGGAGGGCCTATTCTGGTAAAACCCCAACTTCGCGAGAGTCGCAATAAATACCTCAGAAGATGAGAGGTTCCTTTTAAAACTCTTGATGCATATATCCAGACCACAACGAATGCAACTGGACCATTAAGACCTCTGAAATTAGCCGCATTTGGCACCCAGTCAAACCAAAAAAGTGCGAGAGGTGGTCACGTGGAGAGGACGGAGTGATTGATGCAAATACTTCAACCCGCCTCCACACTCAAACTTGAACCAACTTCTTGTGTCGTCTGAGGTAAGAGATTCGACAAAAGACGTACATCTGTACCTGTAGAATTTCGAAAAGGGGAACAGCGCGAAAAATGGCATGTTGCGATGCACCGTCGTGCTGCTGTTGCAAATACTACTACTTCGGTACGCTTCACCTTCATCTCATCCTCCAAACAAACCCTCTTGCTCAACATGATGCATTCAATTTTGTTTGAATTCTGCAATTCTGAAGGCCATTGATGGCTTGTATGTGGAAAAAAATTTCCTGATTTCTATTCGTCTCGCACTGAAAACTCGCACGCCACGTTATTATGAAGATAGAAAATGTGCGCTGACCAGTGACAACTAGCAAGCTGTCCCCGTTCAGGTGTCGCAGGGGATAGAATTGGGATATCTCTTCCCGGCAGTCTCAAAGTTCCTGACGATGTCGCTCATCTTGGTGAAATCGCTCTCAGTAATGTCCACTAGCTTCGCATTCTCCCTGACCCTGGATGCCGCGGTAGCTCCAGGAATAGGAATGACGGTTGGCAGTCCGGGGCGGTTGCTGTGCTTGCGCACCCATGCGATAGCCAACTGACCGGGAGTGCATCCCTTTGCTTTTGCAATCTCCTCGACTTGACTGACCATCTTGAGGTTGTGCTCGAATGCACCTGGCTGAAACCGTGGGTAACTGGAGATCAGACCACGATCCCGCATGTCCGCAACACTCTTGAACTTGCCGGTAAGGATCTGGATGACCTGTCAGCGAAATCGGTTCAACAAAGACGCCAGCTCATTTTATGAAAGCATACTCCTCTTCCTATCGGCGAGTAGGCCAGGATTGGAATCTTGTGCTGGGCACAGGCTTCGGCGACTCCGTTGGTAAGGATGTCCGGTGAGAACATGCTCAATTCGACTTCAGCAGCGGCGATGTTGGTGAGCTTGGCAGCTTCATTGATGGTTGCGGCACTGCACTCGGACAGGTAGACAGCGCCCAACTTTCCCGTGTCGATGTACTCGCTCTGGATAACGCCATACGTAACTTCCAGAGGCGTGCTGGCATCGCGTCTCGAAGGAGCATACCCATCAAGCTTCTTAGTTCCCCCGAGCTGCTTGAGAATATTATTCAAACTTCGGCGAGTGCCCTCTGGGCTGCTATCTTGCTTGTGTGTGGTGAGGTCCATGCCACCCTTGATAACAAGAGTCACTCGATCCGCATCCTCAGGGTATCTGGTGAAGTAGGCCTTGATCAAAGTCATTGAGTTGCACTCAGGCGTGCCATAGAATTCAGCGCCGTTCCAGAGAGTCAGACCGCTCTCCAATGCTTCTTTCAGCGCTTCGATGGCTTGGTCAGTGGGCGTAGGATCAGGACACCAGGTGAAACCTGAACCTGGTTAGCACGAGTGGTCGACTGCGACTTGACGTGCTCGGATGTGTCTGGCGGCATAGTTACCCATGAGACCATAGCCGATGGGACCAACTTCCCTGCCCATGACTTGAGGCATGTTGTGGAACGTGACAGACTGCTGCGTCTGTCTGTGTACGGGTGTACGGAGTTACCGTGCTAGAGTAGAAACCGTTGATGAATCCAAATATCGCGTTGACGTCGATTGGTAAGAAACAAAGTCCCGTTCCCCAAGACCCAAGAAATAACCCTTCATCTTTATACTTTCCATCGGCGAAGCATCTCCCTCATAAAGGGACGGTTTTAGTTTGCTTCAATCGCGCCCCCGGTGCCGGTCAGTGGGGGGATCGACGCCACGTCTCGTCCGCCGTCCGCCCGCGCAAACTGACAACCCGCCTCGGCCAGGGCGGCGATCGGATATAGGCCTTATGCTCACGCTTATCCCAATGGCGTTGTTCACGCTGAGCCGTCCAGTCTCCATCTCCTGCCACAGATGCTATACGAAAATTGCTGCTTGCTCGAAGCCGCAGCGCAAATGAAGCCTGTTAAATGGGAACACCAAAACTGATATGACCTGCGCGGCAATCCTACCTACCCCGTTCCCGGGCCGTTTGGCCGAACGAGAGGCGAGTTGGCGAAGCGTTGATGTTATTTGCCATGACATCACGTTGGCCGTGATGACTGTTTCCAACTCATCATCTCGAGATGGTGCGTGGAGTGCGTGGAAGCGGGTATTTTGTTTGCGTCTTGTGCGCGCGATGGAGACGACAATTCACACGGATTTGGGGGAGAGATTATACCCGATAAAGGTGCACGAGATCCAGGCCGTGTCAGGTCAAAGGGATGAATAGGAGGCTGACTCGACAAAACTGCATGGTGACACAGCTCCGAGGAAATCCTGTGGATGATCCCAGCTGCTAAAGTTGCGTCTTTGACGATGCTGAGTAACTTGGATGACTCGCCCTATTCTTTGAAAATGAGAACCAGTAGTCTCCCTCTTCCCCTCCTTTCGTGTAGACGACGCATCTGGTCAAGACCGCTCTATGCGAATAGACACATCGAGCCCATCAACACAGTATCCTAGCTGCTTGGGCCCATCTTTCAGCTCAACCTCCGTTTCTATCCACCGTCCAGTCTTGTTGTTGTTTGTTTCGCCAGCTTCCTCACCGACCTTGCCACGGTCAGGTTCTTCGTCTGCATCGATGCCGTCCCCGTCAAGTTCATCATATCCCGCCACCGGATCCCACTCCCCCGTCTCCCAGACCAACTTGATCCGTAACGGGGACAAGCCAAACAGCTTGCCCGCGATGCCCTTTACCGCGTACACATCATAGGACTTTGGTATCCTGCACACTTTCTTCTGTGTTGCCTCGAGGCAGAATGTCACCGAGACAAGACGTGCTTCCAAGAAGGAAGGGTTGATCTCGTCCCTGCGAATAACGTCCGGCTTGCCGTAGATGTCACAAAGCTCCTTGTACCGCGGGTGTTGGACCAGGATGGCATGTTCCGCGGTTTCAGGAACCGAAGCAAGCTGCTTTGCTATGCGTGACAGGTAAAACATTTCGGCGTTGGTCCGGTCCGCGGGCTTGACTTGTGCGAAGTTGAGGCTCTGTAAACTGGCGAGCCGTCCGATGGTGAACATGTGTGACTCTTCAGACGACGAGGCCCTCTTGTCCTCGCCTTTGGCGGCGTCGTACACGGGGTTGTGGGATAGGCGGAGGGCGTTGAGGCCCGGGAAGTGGGTTGGCAAGAGGTCTACGAAGGACCAGGCGGATATGCTGTTGTACGATACATCGAGATATTGCAGAGATGGGGGGAATGTGGGACCAGGTGTATCGTGTGGTGAGACTGTGGCGATGTTGTTGCCTTTGAGATGAAGATTTCGCAGGGCGGTCAGAGAGGTGAGGCTTGTGAGGTCGGACAGGCTCGTAAACTCGTTGAATTCGAGATTGATGGAGGTAAGGGTAGATAATAGAGAGACGTTTCCCATCTCCGGAAGGCAGGTCAGTTGGTTTGAACCAGCATTAAACGTCTTCAAGCTGGAACACCGGACGGCAACGGCGCACAGCTCCTCCCATGTGAGCAGCGTCTCTTCGAGAGATAATTCCGTAACGCCTTGGAATGCAGACTCGACCCTATCCAAGGCCTCGTCTTGCAATAGACCTTGAAACCGATTGCCGCTTGGATGCGTTAGCCGCTGATACGCGCAACCCTCGGATACATGAAATCGTCACTTACTTGATGCTCAGCCTCCGCAACGCCTTCAACTCGGCGCAAATATCCACGACTGGCCCAATTGTCTCGAACAAGTTCCTGCTCAGATCGACATGTACAATGCTCGGGCATGTCTCCGCTATGGAATCACCCCCATCCTGTCGAGCAACAGCGATTCGCATCCCGTCTAAAATCACAATCTTCAGGTCCTTGACCTGCGCAAGTTTCTCCCAGATCTTGTCAAAGCCCACCTCCTCGGCGACCTTTCTGCCAGAAATGACAACTTGAGCGCCTGACTTGCCATTTCTCCCTTGCTCGGGGTCGGAGAGATACTTTTCCCTGAGGGCAGAGAGGAAGTCCTGGCTGTCGTCTTTGGGCCGCGTAGGGCGGACAAACGACGCAGCCGTGGACGACCTTGAAAGACCTGGCTGCGGGTGTTAGGTAGGGAACAAGCCGACAAGTCTGAATTCGCAAGCACCGGGGGAGCATACATGTGAAGTAGCGCACGCCTTTGTGGGAGCCATCATGTTTCCCTCGGGTCGAGTCGTCCCATTCCACGCCCAGCCATGAGCCAGTGGTGCCGGCGACTTCGCCGACGTAGCGGACTGTGCAGAGTGCGCCGCCGTAGGAGACTCGCTGGCCCGTGTAGGGTTCTTGGCTCATGACGGATGGATTCAGGTGACGGAGTGCATTTGGTCTGCTGCAAGTCGGGCGTGTTGTCGCAGATGTTTTGATGGGTGGGAGAAGGCAGCGGGATGGATAACTTGGGAAGACCCGGTTCCACCATTCATCAGCAACAACCGATGTCTCCATGATGACCTCTCAACAACAACAACACATCGTACTTGAGGCGGCAAAAGGAGGAAATACAGCGCGATTTATTGATAGGTCGTGAAGTTTATTCATTCGTTACACGTTTGCGCGGTACACTCAAATGGCTAAATACGACGACTAAGGACCTCGGCCTCACAGCTTGCTAGCAGCACCTCCAGCAACCTTCACCAGAGCACGGCCGTTGCTCAAGCACACCTTGCCGCCCGAAACCTCGGTGACAAATCGAATCTCCTCAAAGCCGCCCTGTTTCTCACCGGTACGCCAGACACTGGTAACGAGCTTGTCGCCCGGCTTGACAGGGCTGGCAAAACGAGCCTGGTACTCCTTGATATTGGCGGGGTCGCTACCGCCAAACGTCTTCAGGATCAGATGGCAGGTGGTGTTCCAAGAGTACAGGCCGTGCATAATGGCGCCTCCGAAGCCCATTTTCTGGCCAGGCTCAGGGGTGGCATGGAGAGGGTTGTAGTCACCGTTGAGACGGTACAGCAGGGCTGACTCGGCGGTAGTCTGGTGCTCCAAAACGGCATCGGGCTTCTTGTCCTTGGGAGGGGGGAAATTCGTCGTTGCAGGACCCTTGGGGCCATGCCAGCCACCCTGGCCGACGAAGAAGGAACTCGTCGTCACACGGGTGTAAACATCCCCAGTAGCAGTGTCAACGAGATCGGTCTGAACATCGAGGACGGTGCCTGGCCGGCCCTTGTCGTAGACGCCAAGGACCATGGTTCTGGATTCAAACTTCCTGCCCTCGGAGGAGGTGGGTAGGGCCTTGAAGAACTCCATCTTTCGCTGGCCGTCGACAACTCGGCGGTAGTCGAACTCCGGGACGCCAGGGATCTTGACGGCCTTGGAGGAGGCATAGAAGTCGATGACTTCTTGAGTGTTGCCTTTGAAGGCTGCGGCGCGCGATAAGTTCAACGGCGGGAGACGACGTGCGGCATTAGAACGCCAGGGGTTTACTCACTCAGAATGATAGGGTATGTCGGGAAGACGGCGAACTTGGGGTGAAGCTCCTGTATACTGAATAAGCACGTCGTGCTTCGCCTTTGTCTGAAGAAACTGGACTGAAGGTTATCGTACGTAAAGAAAGTGAAGCTCGTCGGCCGTCGCGCCAATGCTGTTTGCGAACAGCAAGGCATCTCGCTTCAGCCAAGTGACCTGCTGAGGGGGATACTCGAAACCAACACCAGGGCCGGACATGATGACGACGGATATGACTGGAAACTCTCGATCAATGGTAAGAGTTGAGCAAAGGGTTGTTACGAAAACCAGGCGGTCGCGGGACAGGAAGCGGGCGGGCGAATCGAGACATATATTAACTTTGGTTGAACTACGGCATCATCGGGGAAGCTTGTCTTGAGCCGAGGCATGAATCCTTTCTGGTGGGGGTGACGGCTCTGAGTGGCTGAACCAGGCCGGATATGTCAACATTAAGCTGTTGGCGCTTTGGGCGCGTTGGGAAAAGTCACCGTAACAGAGCTGCCCCCAAAGTTGCTGTGGCCATGGCAGGATAAATTGAAGGGGCCGATTGCCTGGTTGGCTGGTTGGCTGGCATTGGCGCAGCACTGAGAGGTGCAAAGGATTCATACATTTTATGCCTCGACTAGAGAAAACATGGGGCTTCATTCTTGGCGGTATTGGGGATGAGAGATTCTTGACGATGTGAATGGGGAGCATCAAATTGACCCGTTGAGTTGAAGGATGCAAGTGGGGCTGTCTGCATGTGGCCCACCCTAACTTAGTTAGACAACGCCTGACTCGACATCTGGAGCCTGGCAGAAAGTCTTTCGACCCGAGAGCTAAGTTGCCACACATCTCACCAGTTGACCTGACCTTTTTTTTTGATCTTCTTCAGTGGAAAGCCAGAACGTACACGTAGTCATGCCACCGTCCGGTCACCACTGCGAGCTAATGTGCGCCGAGCTGATCGCATTCGGCATGTTTCTGCAGCATCTTGCCACTGCAACAAACCTGCTTGACGACACAGAATCAAAGGGCATCCCCGTGAGTCTACAAAGGGCCAGCCTGAAGTCATCTCCTCCGGCAAGGCAAAGTGGCACTTCATAATGCTGTTTAAGCAAACAATGGCATCACAGCACTCAATCACGCACATTGAGAGAATATTTTCAGGTATGTGAGTCGATAAAACTATGAAAACTTACATGCCTGAAGAGGCTAACTTTGTGTGCCGTGCCATGCAACAGATAGCTTTGAACGAACGTAGATTTGTCTTGTTCCGTATCACTTATTGATAAACTGATTTCATATCAAATTATGCCCACAACTACTGTCGGCCTCACCCGAGCCTTCCCCTGCCTCGGTCACATTCCGCCAAAAATCGGTATATTTCGTCGTACCTTTCAAAGTCATTCGTCAAACGCTCCTCGGATTTGGTTGGCAGTGACATGCTCTCATAGCCTTCAGGTTCGGAAACCCATGGACTTTCGGCAAAGGCTTCCCTTACAAAAGATTCATCCTCAAGTAACGATTCCACATCCTCGAGCTCGTAGCCCGTCACTGATCGAGCCGACCCGCCAGGTGAGCTTATCGCTTGCTGAGATTCTGGTGCGAATGGAAATTTGAGGGCTGTCGTAGCCCCGGCTGTGGAATCGAAATCGGGGTCCTGGCCTATGATGCCTCGCTCAATCCCAACATCGTCACACAGCCGCTCAACTGAGAGTGCGTCCGTACCTGGAAAGCGAACGCGAAGCTTGCAGCCTGGTTCCAACGACACAGGCAGGCCACCCAGTGATTTGAGTCGTAGCAGGTCGGACATGACTGCCTTGGAATGCTTTCGTGCTCGGCGTAGGTCTACAGACAAAACTTCGAGGAATCCTTCGGTATCGAGAACAGTAGGCTCAGCAGCGGCACCAGCCCCGAAGATCGAAGCACTAGAGGCAGAGGCACGAGCAGTAGCAGCCGCAATGGGGCTCAGGGCTGTGATGATGGGGCTCATCTGAAAGTCGATGTAAGAGCCGGGGGTGAAGCTGGGGACAGCGGCCATTCGGTTCATAGCTTCGTCTTCAAGGCTCGATACAGCACGATATCGGGACTCTCCACGGGCGCCGATGCCATCGTATCGGAGCTTCTTGCCGGAGAGGATAAATCCTCTCATTGCCTGAGAGACGTTCTGGACGACTTGGGCTGGGGCCGCAGGTGTGTGAGAGAAGTATCTCGCTCCGCCACCAATACTATATCCTCCAGCGGTTCGTGGCATGGCACCACCTGATAGATTGGGCCGTAGCGTAGTTGCAAAGGGGGCCCGTCCGGAGAACTGGGCAACTCGTCGGGATGTGTTTGAGGAGGGAAGCTTAGCTCTGTCGAACCGAGAAGCGCCTGTACGCTCTGAGCTGATGTATCGGCGGACTAGATGATTAATATTCTGGGTAGTAGTGTTAAAGAACCACTTTGAACCGCGTTTTTGCTGTTTCAAGGCTGCCGCTGGGTGAATGGGATGGCGACCGGTGTATCCGCTTCGAACGGGAATGGTTTGTACGTGGCCATGGAGAGGCTTCGCAGCGTTCGCGACCTTGATGCGAACCGCTTTGGTTGTCTTGGCCACAGCGAACCTAAGGAACCGGAGGGTCGAAACCCCCCACATTGCCCCTTGGGACGCCATGTTGTTGTTTGTAGTTGTTGCTCCTCTTGTGACTAATGGAAAACCAGAGGGAGTTGGTTTGTTGTAGCAGCCTGTCTACTTGCCCGGCCTTGGGTGACTTCGACTTATAACCCGCCTCGTGCAGGATACGTACCCACTCGTAATTCGCCACGCAAGCCGTAGCCGGGAAGGGACAGATGCACCGCCACACTTTAGCCATGATGTTGGAGTCAGCACACTGCGCTAGCCAATTTAGGTTAGTGCATATGGCTACCCATTGCAATCTTTATCAGCACAAAAAAAAAATCCTTTCCCGACCTTACTTCTTTCTTCCATCAACATTCACCGCACCGAAGCTTGACGTTGGGAGCAGTCTTTCTTCTTTCTCAAGACACTTTAGGGCGGTGTTTGTCAAACTTGGTAAGCCCTCTCTTCTCGTGTCTTTCTCTACGACTTCGACTTCTGTGATGAACTTCTACACGAACAATCCAATTCATACAACACCATGGTGATTTAGCAAACTCTAGAATTACACTGAGGAGGCACTTGATCACATCATTTTGTTCCAAATATACCTTTCAAAGCCTCTGCTGACTGGGTGAAAATAGGGATACCGATCTACAGACCAGACTACCCCCCCACGTTGAGGAAATTATTATCACAAAGGTCGGTAATCTTTTGCTTCACCACGCATCAGCTTGCTCCAAGTGATGATCAATACGACGCCTTAGGGATTCCTCATGCTTAATACATAATGTGGATACCGTTGTACAAGTTTCAGCCTTGTCTGACTGGAGCATATTGTTGCACTCTTTTTTGCAGTTTTGGTTGTACACAGGTGATGACTAACCTTGGTTCCGACAGGTACTTGGAGCTTTTCTCTCCCCAATCCTATCTCACTGCCGCAATATGATGAAGATTTGAACGAACGGGCGGACATATTGAGCCCTGCCATCTCTCATCCTTGAAAGCAAGGTCGTACAACCCTTGTGGTGAGAGACAGGCGGGACCTCTGGATGACACTTCGTCACCTGACTGTGGCCTCAAGAATACTCGTGTATATGTGAAGATGATTGTATGCATTCGACTGACATGTTCATGCTAGGTAATTGCAATTGTTACGATGTTCAATGATACATTCTGTGATGAGTAATGTTAAGTATTCACACTGTTTGATCCACGTTCGTTCTCGATCGTCGGCGCATGAACACATTTGTAACTTCTGACAATGTCGGTATGTTTAATAAGACTGGTCTGTACAGTAAGGAGAGCTAACAGGGCACAGATATGTTATTGCTGCTTGGTGTACTGTCCCATTTCTTCTCACGATGCTGACCATGTCTCAGGTAGGTTGAAGAGCCAAGTAGAAAAATTGATTCGCTCGTCCGTCATGGTAAGCACATCCCGTACTCGACATTTCACTACCACGCTATCAGGATGATTTTTTATTAGCTCTAGCTGAGTTCATCGTGATGAGCAACCTTTTCACCTTGGAGAACTGATATGGCTTTCTTTCTTTCAACTCGCTGTCTCGAACCATGAGTGTTGCAGACAAGTTTGCTGACTACCATGTCTGTACAGATGCACATCATACCTCCGCCACATAGCAAGATACTCAATATAAGATTCAGTTGTACTATATATCTGGTTTCTACATTCGTGAATTACATTTAGTCGCATCACAAGAAGATGTGTTATATTTTATCGTGGTACTCTAAAAGTTTCGCACCTTACCTCGGTATTTGAAGTCGAGCGTTCATGCCCACGATGCAACGGATGAGGTCCCAGTTATCGTTGGCACCAACCCAGTCAGTGATCACAATACCAGTTCCAGCAGCGCCAACTCTAAGCTGCTTCGGACCTTGGCCTTCCTGACCATGCTTCCCGCAAAGATACTCGATTACAGCGGGGTTTACCTTGGCAGCAATTCTCTCGGGCCAACAAGTCGCGTTGAAGAAGTTGCTGGCGCTGAGGAAGTTGATGAAGAAGGGTGGAGGGCGAGCTTCCGCATCGTAGTCCGGCATTCCGGCAAGTGCGAACTTTTGTTCTGCGGCTCGTTCTAGCTGACCGCGACTGTATTCGATCTTCCTTTCAATGTTTTGGCTTTCAGTAACTTCATAAAAATCTTGGATGCGGAAACCACCGCCTCCCCCTACGCCGTCCTCGCAGTTGTCGGGCCACTCTTGGGCATCAACCCCATAGCCACTATTTTGCATCTCCTCATCCAGGCCAAATCGACGTACAAGGACAACCTTGCCACGAGCTTCGCCAAGGTTAGGAACTCTGGGATCAGTCCACCAGCGATCAGCCCTCTGGTCCACATATGCAGTCTTGAGGTACTTGCCCATCTGAGCATCGGTGCCTTTCCCGGTACCTTCCCGCTTGACGCTCATAATGATGGCCTCGCTGGGATTCTGCTCTAGGAACTTGTAGATGTCCTGGAGCATATCAGCGAAGTGTTTATTTCCGGTCAGGGAGATTGGAAAGGCGCTGTGGACAAGAGTGAGGACGTCGTCGTCTGTATTGGCCGACACTCGGATATCGAGGAATCGAACACCGTTCTGAAGCTGTTCCGGAACACCAACAGCTTGGCAGCGGACCGAGGGGAGTGCCGTATGACAAGTAGGCGAGTTGTGGGTGCCAGGAATGGACAGAACGGTGAGAGGCCATTCATCCTGGAGCTCACGCATCCAGGCATTGAGACTTGCGGATGAGAAGATTGCAACCAGAGCGCCATTCGGAACGTATACAACCGTTAGATCATGAGGACCGTCATCCAGCTTTTTCATAACGGCAGATTTTGTGCTGGGGCTCGGAATATCGGACTCGTAGCGGTGGTCTTCCGTCTCGAAAGTCAACCGAACGACCTCGTTTCCAGGGTCCGCAGCTCGGATGTCTGTCTCATTGAGTTGGAAAGGTTCGATGCGGATCGAGACATGGTCATTCTTGATTGAGTTCCCTCTTGGGTGGATCTCATGAGAGAGGTTCTCGGTAGCATTAAGGAAGCCAGAAATGGCAGTTGTTACATTCGCAAGGACATTGCCTTGCCTGATTTTCTCGCTCTCAAACCTTTGGATGTGCACGAGCTCAATTGGATGAATCGTCAAGTTGCGAATCGTGAAGTTGGCCATGGTCGCGGAATGCTCTTGGTCGTCAGAGATGTGAGCGCATCAGTCACAATAGGCGGGTACAGTATAAACCCGGACGAGAAAGACACTTGAGAATATCTTGGAGCACAAAAACCTTACGACGACTCCCGAGAAGAATCTACGATTACACTACGACCAGCTTAGATTTTCCCGTTTATCAGGGGAGGCTGAGTTGTGGGCTTTGGAAAGAGGGGCAAGAAGATGAGGGGCGAGCTGAAGAAGCACGGCAAGCCATTCACAAGCTGAGACGAAGCGGGACTGACGACAAACTGGTTAGCCAAAAGGATTACCGGAGTACTGTTGGGATCGAATAGAGCTGGTTGGTGAGCCATTAAATGGGGAAGGGCACGACCAAAGCTGGATAGGCTGATTTGCGGTTGCAGTGGTAACGTTTCCCAGCACCGTCGAGCGGTTTTTATAAGCGACCACAACGAAACTCTCAGAGGACGCGGCATAGTGTTGTTCGTTCAAAGAAGCCCCCAGCAACTTATGGTCCCGGAAAAACATGAGAGGGTCGATGAGCATCGAGGGCCACCTTGCTGAGAGAGGCTCGGTAGGGACCGGGAACGTCATAGAGACTGAATGCCGTACACCATTTGGCTGCTAGCGTATCCAACCAGCTGGTACACTAGGAGAGGCGCAGGTTGAGGGTGGTGTTCACATCAAAGCCACCACCAGTAGCGAAGGCAAGCTTCTCTTGAAGGATGGTGAAGGGGAGTCTGACGATCCGGAACAGAGCAATTGGCGCACTATGCATGTATATTTATGTTCATGTTCATGGGGACACATTTCACACAAAAGCACGAATATAGGTGAAGTATGTAGAGTGAAATTTGTTAACTCAACCGGAGCTCATAACGCCGAAACAGAAAGCCGACTCACACTGCTGCTATCAGCAGCGGCCAAGGGGTATCCCACAGATGATGTATATGCAGCCTCATCGCAACAGCAAAGGAAATATCAAACATGAATCCAGACACGGCCCGAGTCTTCTTTACTCGGTCCTTCTGCGCTTGGCGGGCTCTTCTTCTCCGTCGTCCTCATCTTCGCCATCTCTCCGACGACGAAACTGGCTTCTCTGTCTCAGCACCTCACTGATGACCTTTTCATTGCCAATGACATTTCCTGTCCCTTGAATGTCCACGCCGGCATCAACCTCGATCTTAACAGGTCTAGGCCGACCATCTTCATCGATCATGGGAATGCCACACTGGCCAGAGCTGTTTTCCTGTAAGACTACCACCACAGCACGAGCGATGGCCTTGGCATTGTCGGCTGGGCTGGTATTGCAGCAGACCAGGTTGTTGTTACTGGTAATTCTGATGGAGCTGTTGATGCGCAAGCTTATGGGCGACTGATCCTCTTCCGCTTCGCCCTCATCATCTCCAGTGATAATGGCGCTGATGGCATCTTGGCCCAGTGTGGCTGACTGCTGGGTCAGGTTTGGATAGGACCGCGTCTCTCCAGCAGAGATTCCATTATGACTAAGTCGCCGTGGTTGGGGAGAATATGCAGGCGGGGGAGAAACACCATTTGCCGCTTCTTTCGAGAGGATGCCCTGGGGATCGAGGATTGTTGCAATGACAGACTCCATGGTGGTGACGAAGACGCGATATATTGCAAACCGAGAAACGAGGCTTCAGCTGCAAACTGCTGCAATGGCGTTTTATAAAGCCGGAAGATACTCTTCCCAGCGACAATAAAATATCCTGAATCCTCTCGGGATGGGAGGTCCAAAAGGATGGGCAATCAATGTAGGGGTGGATGGACGTAAATATGGTTTGTTGGAAAAAATAGAAAGATGTGCCACCCCACACAACCTTGAAAGAAGCCGAAGAGACTACCAATAACGCCTGCCTCAGTATATGGCACCCGTCGTACCCAAGCCTCACCGGAGATAAGGCGAGGTTCACCTTAGCAATGTCCTCAGTCCCGATGATCGTCGGGTCTGGCGACCTCCGGCGATGTTAGACCCGGCACGTCAAAAGGGTGTTGAGACGGCGGAGCGTTCAAACGGCTAGAGTTAAGCGCCACCGGGGTGAGATTTCTAAGCCGTATCACACAAAAGTGACCTAACAAGGTCAATGGCTTGTATGAATGTGTGAACCCCCCCAAAAGAGAAGAAGACCCGGGATGGAAATGGTGCAAAAGGTCCGGTTCGATGAGATGGTGGATGGCATAAGGGAAGAAAGAGGCGTGGTTCGTTTCTGGTTTAAACTTGAATGTGCCAAATTCCTTGCCGCTGGAAACCGACGTGGGGGGTTTCAACAAGAACGAGACTGGAAATAAGTTGAGTTACTCTCCCTTCCGGTAGGCAGTATGAGGAGTTATCAGCGGTATTGTTGCTCGGTGAAGGAGGGATGCGGGAAACTCGTGGTCTTTTAATACAAGTCCGTGACTCGTCGGTCTCGAAAGATGCTCGTCCCGCTCTGCTGTATTATATCGCTTTTTTCTTTTCTTTTTTACTTTTTTCAATCCGGCAACGGGCTCGCAGGAAGCACGGATAACTTACGAGTCGTATCAGAAGAATCAATGGCAAGAGACATTCTGGGCTTGCAGCGACTTGGTTATTCTTCTTTGCGAACTGGGGTTCGGGAAATAGTAGACGCACGCCCTCCCTCCTGCCGGTGCGCCGTTTAGACAAGCATTCATTCATACAGACTCTGGCTGGCTGGCACTCAGGTCGCATGGCTTTCAGGAGGCGGCACGCCCTCGAACAACAGGACATGCATGGCACGGCGGCATTGGGGGCCGCGGAGAAGGGGGGGGTGTGTGCATGCATGTACATGAGTTGAATGAGTGTGTGAGTGTGTGAGTGTGTGAGTGTGTGAGCATGTATGTGAGAGTTATGTGTACGGAGTATGTATGTGTGTGTGTGTGTGAAATGCGCGGTTCCTCGACTTCAATGTTCAACTTCTGCCAAAACTCCGCAGCTTGGGAACGCCAACCCAAAAGTAGCAAACAACATGATACAACATGAATACAGACTGAAGCCACATTGTACTCCGTACCCACGAGCGTTGTCATGCATGGACCCCTCGCCTCTTCTCCCTCTCGTCGTTCCTTTTTCTCTCACCGGCCCCGACCGCTTCTCCTTCCCTGCGTCTAACCGAAAGATTCTCTCTCCCTCTCTCTCTCTCTCTCTCGAGGTGGCTTTAGCGCTCACCTTGTTGTTGTTGTTGCCTTGGCGTATAACGACGCCCTTGATGAAACGGGTTTCGATAATGTGATTCCATCCGGCCATTTCTCACCAATCACACCAAGTAATCTTGCCTCCTCGCCTCACTTTTCTTTTTTTTCTTCCATCATGTCTTTTTTTTTTTCTCCGGTCCGGGGCGCTTGCTCCAGAAAGAAACTGCCGTGTGTCGACGACCGCAATGCATGTGGGAGGAGGAGCAGGAACCCCCCCCCCCCGGGAGGCGTCCTTGTTCCTATTCTTCTTACTATTCACCGTGGCTATTTTTCCCGCGCTTCCATAAGGGACGTGGGTACGTTCAATCCAGTGGCCATTCAATCAATGCGGAGCAGTTTCCACCTGTAGTAACGTACGGAGTAGGGCCGCTGCAACAGGGGATCGGATTGCCGATGTTTTGTGCTACGAGTACGGAGTACAATGGGGGCCAAGGGGCAAACTTGGGCCGTATTCTTCCACTTTCATCATCATCATGGGAACTGACGTCGTTGAAAGGCAGAGGGGCGTGTGTCACACAGCAGCTCGCGTGTGTGGTCAAGGATGTTGTTGCCTCTGGCCTTGACTTGGAAGCCGCGGAATGCATCTGTACAAGTGGTTGAGGCTTCTATTACGGAGTACGCAGTAGTTAGGTCCTGTACAGTGTCTCATCAGCGACAGACAGGCGACGGCATGGACATGGACACGGACATGGACATGGGAGGTTAGTTAGTTACTAGGCAGGTAGAAATACTCCGTACGGAGTACTTTGCTGCCTTTTCTTCTCTTCTTGTGTCCTCACAGCAGCCTTGAGCCCGGTCGAGTTACGGAGTACGGAGTAAGTCAGTTGGACGCGCTCGACTGCTCGTGTAACCAGCTCCACGGGACAGCCATGAGACACGGTGGTGGTTGCGGGCGAAGTTGCCATTGAAGGCAATGGGAAGGCCCGGGAGAGAACGAGAAGCCCCCCAGGTTCCGAAATGGAAATAACATGAGAAATGCTCAGGACGGGCAGGTCTAAGCGAGATTGCATATGCTATTCACAGCTTGCTGCGGTACAGTGGCATGGTATTGTCACCGGAATGGAAAGTGCCCAAGTCAGTAGCAGCGCCTCCTTCTTGGCTGAATGGCTCAGGCTAGTACGTAGCAAGGAACAAACGGTATGGATTTATTTCCGTGGGAGGCATGTCCATGCCAAGGGGTGGCAGAAAAAAAAAAAAAAAAAAAAAAAAACCAGGCTACGAAAGCTGATGATAGTCTAGCTAGGTAAGCTCCGGGGGTGGCCACGGCAGGGACTTTGGTGGAAAGCGAAGTTTGCGACGGAGGGTTGCAATGGAGGGAATAGACATGGGGCTCGGCACAGCAGCTCGTTGTAAGACTATGTAAGTCACGTCTGTCCTCCGAAGCGCCGATGGACAAAAGGGAAGATTGGAGGCGTCAGTCTGAATCATATTGTCCTTCCCGGGCGAGCTTCGTGCGAAACCCTGGCGCACAGAAATCCAAGTGCAACACCACACATAACTAGTCGCCTGCGAGGCAGCAGGCAGTGAGTGCCTTCAATTCAGCCGCTTCGGGAATCATCAGCAACAACAACGGGTTCGGCCACCCTTGGACAAATCACCGAGCGGAATGTGGTGGCATTGGCACTGACCACCAGCGGAATGGGAGGAAGCGAGGCGTCCAGACAGGAAGCGGTGTTTGGGGAGTATCCGAGGCTCAATGGGTTGAACAGTGAGTGTGGTTCCTCCCTGTTTAGACTTCCTATTGTCCGCTTCCACATTTGCTATTGTTGTCGAATTCGGGCTGGGGGCATCGGCCCATTGACTCCCTGATTGGGTTTAGCGCCCGTGTCCCGGACAGCCGTCCGCCCCGACCTCCAGCTCACAGAAAGTCACACCAGTCGCAACATGATTGGTCAGCAGCGCTCTCACCGGTTAACACTGGGTCGTGCCTTCCCCGGCTTCATCTCACGCTTGTGTTCATTTGCAAAAGGTCCCAGTGCTTGCTGCCAGCTCTTTCCCCCCCCTCCCATCCTCCCAAGTCTGTTCTCGCCATCCCAGTCACGAAGCAGCCACGTCGAGAACTCGAGAGGTAAAAAAGAGGTAGCCCAAGTCCTGCCAAGCCTCATTCCGCGAAAGCTATCTGTCCATCGCCCCATCGTTGTTGGCCCCGGACAAGTTCGTTGTTCGATACGATATTCGAGAGCGACGATCTCTTGTCCTGTTTATGTTTGGACCACAGCCCGCGGTTTGTGACGATAAACTTTGACGGTGCCGGAAACAAGTCGGTCTGCAGACCAACAGCCGGACAGGATTTTCCGCAAAAAAAAAAAAAAAAAAGAATGGAAGGAGCCTTGATCATACGCATCACACATCTCAGTGGACGAAGCGAATCGTCGAGATGCTTCAGCATGATTTACTCTTTGGGCATTGAGAGTTCCTCTCGGCCTCTCGGCCTCTCGCTATGCCGTCTGGGATCCGGGAGGCCACATGGCGTGTATTTTTAAAAGGCCTGACTATCCGTGGTGGGCTTTCTTCCCTGTTCTTTGCATACAACTCTTTTTCAGTTAGCCTCTTGATCGTCCATCGCTTCTTGAAATCTGGCGCTAGCTGACGCCAGCTTCACAGTTATTAACCGCCGCAGCGGCACCAAACTAGTCAACCAAGCTGTCGGATTGTGCGCTCGGCAAATGAATCGCTTTCGGGGCTTTCTCCGTTGAGCTCTGCTTGGAGGTGGCTGTTTCAAAGGCTTGGGGTCATTGTGATGATGTCACCTTGAAGGCAGCACCGCCCGATTGTGTTGTATTGTGTTGTATTGCATGACCTTGCTGCACTCCGTAGGCGCAGCCAAGTGTCACAGACGCAAACATGAAAGAAGCCTTTTATTGAGCCGTCACGACGCATCATCACCAAACTCTAAACTTGAAGTCAAGGTCCTATGGCATGCAATTGGCTTGTCTTCTAACAGCCAAGCAAGACGCAATGCTACTGCAGTCGTTGGTTCGTCAAGACTCTTTGACCTATAGAGATCCGAGAAGGCCGGGATGACGGGGAGGGCTCCGACAACAAGACAACAACTCCAACAGCACTGTTGGCTCAGAAGTGCGTATGTATGCAACCACAGTTGTCGTTCTCATATTGAACCTAACCTTGACCGGCGCCAAGTGTAACCTCCGGCCACTAACAAGCGTACGGAGTACAGTAGCAAGCCATTCGCAGAGGTGAATGACGGACCATTCTTCAAAGCAAATTATGCCAAGAGCATATTGAGCACTCTTCTCATAAGCGGACAAATCATCCCCGCCACCGCCGCCACCAACAAACGAGGCCGTGTCCATACACCCATAGGTACTCCGTACACATCCATCTATACCAAGTACGTCTCTCTCTGTACGGAGTAACTACTCACTGCTCTCACCCCCCATGCATGTGTGCCTATTCTCCTCGCTGATTCATTTCTCTGGTTGGCATATCGTACTGTATTTGTCGCTATCAGATCGAACGGTTTGCGGCTCAAGGCTGAACCGAGTCGACCCTAAATATTGAAAGTCTTAGACAGGGTTGGGTGATTCAACGTCTCTCTTCCTCTAGCTGAACGACCGGTTTTATCCAATCCGGCACCTGCTTCACCCAATCACTCGGAATGCCGCCGGATGAAACGCCGCAACAATAGCTATCGCAACAATACCTATTGGTCAAGAGGGGTGGTTCAGCATTGGTGTTCGTGCAAGAGAGAGAAGGACTGGTGGCCTGCAGCAGAACCACGCCCCGTCTTGTCTTACATGATCGTCAGACCCCTACACTATTCTGGCAAGCCATGCTGCAACAGTATCAACGCTTGAATCACTCCAAAAGGGCTTTCACTGTAAGCCTTGTGCTCAGCCCTGTCAAGCATCGTCTGACGGGTTTTGCCGGCCTCGCAACGCAGAGAGCGGCCAACCATGACATCGCCAAGGCAGACTATAAATCTGTAAACTAAACGCGTAACCTTTTCAGACCACTAGGATCTCACATTTGTCTACTTAGTACGGAGTACACATAGGTCTAGGGACTTTCTTCTTTTTTCCTTCGCGTGACTTCAACTCTCGTCTCCGATACGCCTTCCAGCAAAGACAACATCGGAAGTTTTTTTACCCGATCTCAAACAGTCTCAGAATGTTGCCAAAGAATCCGCTCGCGCTTTTTTTGTCCCTTCCTTCCTTTCTTTCTTTCTTTCTCATTTTCTTTCCCGTCTTATTCTCCTTCTTCCCCACTGGTTCTACGCAACATATTCTTGCATTGTTGTTGTATGGGATTCTTTTCGACATGGCCACGCAATGCCACCTATCTGGGCCCTTTTTCCCGATGTTTGTACGACACAATACATACATGAGACGAAAGAATAAGAAGAGCAGGGTTCCATATCCCCATCAGCCGCAGGCTACAGCAAATGATTGGACAGTTGGCCTCTGCGTGTTTCCGAATGGAGACGTCCGGAGTTGCCGCGTACTCCGTACTCTTCGCATGGTTTTTTTTTTCTTTCTTAAAAAACGAGGTCAGAAGCTGTGATCTGCAAGAGACCCGTGCCTTGTAGGTGTGAGCTGGTAGCCATGAAATGAAAACTGATTACTCCCCCACCTCTGTCGTGCGTGGGGTGTGACTGATGTGTTGGTGGTCAATCAGTTTATTGTAAGTCAAGTCGTGGCCGGAACGAGTGTCCCTCGTCAATGCTGAAGAATGCAGAGGCCAAGCCGTCTGCTGTTGTTTCCTCGGTACGGATTA
Organism: Metarhizium rileyi; assembly: GCA_031753515.1. Classification (NCBI taxonomy): domain Eukaryota; kingdom Fungi; phylum Ascomycota; class Sordariomycetes; order Hypocreales; family Clavicipitaceae; genus Metarhizium; species Metarhizium rileyi. The sequence continues at coordinate 1,312,377 of JAUKVO010000003.1, read as the reverse complement.
CTCCGTACTCTTTCAACAGTGGCCATGGCAAAGTTGTGCGGCTTATCTATATGGGTACGCGGCGGCGAACGGACGCGGCCTGAATACTATATACTCTGCCCATTCATGTGTGGGAACTGAGTTTATGGTATTGAATGCTACCCGTGGAGTTTTTTTGCCGACATGCCTATTGTCTCCGGAGTTCATTATGACTGTCTGTCTTTGCACAAACACGCAAGGCCTCCCTTTCTTGACTCATGAGAGTCATAACCGATCTATCATCATGGCTGGTCACCTGCTGCAAGGGCAGAACGGTCTGTCTGCACCACGAAAGGTTCTGATTGGATTGCCGCAAGACGGCTCTACAACAACTCACCAATACCTCAATGTTGCTTTGCCAAATCCAACAGACGACCAGCAAGAACATCAACGGCTATTGGCTGTCGTCGTGCGGGCGGTCCATGTGTTGCTGCGTGGCCACGTTCGCCGTTCCGGCCTGATGACCAAATCTTAGATCTCACTCAAGTGACACGACATGCATATGCATGCATTGAACACGTTTTCTCCTGCTATCCACTCCCCGCAGCCCTCTGCTTTGCGAAGTACAAGGGACGATAGAGACGGCAAGCCTGTCTGGCGGCCTGGAAACCCTTGCCATATCTACATGACTTACCATATCAGGCAACAAACCAAAGTCGGTTTGAGGGTAGGGAGTTGGACAGCCGTCTAACGAACCTCTCGCCACGTGTAATGCCGAGTGTGTGTGACTCAAGAAGCAACTTAAACGGCTCACGGCTCGGCCTGTCTCTCGTTCTCAACGTCGTTGGGCTGCAAGGCTGTAATAATTTACGGTATGCCTTCTGTTTCTGCCCTTGCCCTTCTCTGCCTCTGAGCTGTTGATCCAAGCCCTCGTGAGCTTTTCAGCTCGCCTTCGCTCCTGGTGAAGGAGGAGGCGCAATGGCCATCGTCACGACAATGCTCCTCGACACACAAGGCCGTTGGATGGAAACTACGGTATGTATTCCGGAGTTATGACCGTCCAATGGCAAGTATCGGAGCAACTCCGACACAGGCGGGAAGATTTGAGTCTTGTAAGAACTTCAACCAGACTCTGTTACTCGTCTTCGCCTCGCACCACCACACACACCGGAAGGTCGAGCCATGATCCTATTCTGCTCTCTGTCCTCCCTTGTTTTTTTCTTTTTGCTCTTCCCCGTGGAACTGACGGATCATCAAGCCAAGGGGCCACCGAGTCCGGTATTATCACTACTTTGTTTATTTTACTCCGTACTTCTCTAGAAAGTATGTGCGCCTTGGCACCTACTCTGATGAGAAGGCATACTATGGAGTACAGAGTACCTGTCACCGAATATGTTCCTCTGCGCAAGACGGCCTTGTATTGTTGATCTATTGTGCAAAAGGCGGCTCGTCCCCCCTTCTGCGGCGCCTCCCCCCCCCTTTTTTTTCCCATCTCTTCCCTCAGCAGCAGTGGACAAATCACGTCACCCTCAAACGAGGCAACAGGGGCCTATTGTGGGTAAGCAGCCTGTGACCGGGAAGGGGAACGTTTCGTGTTTCTCACTTGCACAATGGGATGCGGCACGGGAGGGGGAGCGTCTTCAGATCTTTGAGGCTCCGCGCAAGATTCTATCTATTGTACACATGGCGTAGATCGGCTCAGGGACCTCTCATTGAAGTGCAAGTTCCAGGGGGGGGTGGTTGAACTCATTGTCTGCCCAGCTTCCTCAACCTCCAGGCGAGTATATTACTCATGCAGCAGTGGCTCTATCTCGAATGACCTGCATCGGCAGCCAGAGCGCGTCCTCCACCGACGCATCTCGGAGTCATGGGCTCGGTGTTGTCTATTGTTCTTCGGGGCGGGGGGGCGTCCGTCCCACTGCGATATGAGGCCTTTGAGATGTCTGTTTGCGCGGCATTGTTTGCCAACGGGGAGATGGAAGGCAGCGGACAAAGATGAAGCACGCGCATCATGTAACTTAAGGCGCCGCGCAAAGGCAGGCATACATTGTCCTATGCCACGTTTCTCCTCCGTAGTGCGTCGTGGCGTGTGTGACGTGGATTTCATGCAGCGCGGGAGTCCCATCCGTCGTTTAAACGAGCAGCAAGTTGCTTTTGTCGTCGTCGAGCAATGCCCGTTGAACGGGGGTCGGCAAGCCCACGTTTTCTACTGAGACACGGCGGCGCCGTTGCGCTTTGCCAGGCACTCACGGAAGCGGTGGTCGGCGCCCCGTTCTCGCCTTGGGAATCGCAAATGTCAAATGTCAGAAAAAAATGTGACATGGCCACGCCACCATAGTTTGTACCTTAGACCCCCTTATATCTCATTGCGACAGCAAAGCATCGTTCGATGAAGGTGAATTTCCCGCATGTCAGCTTCACATCAGAGCACTCACTAGTTACCCACCGTTCCGTCATCAGGAACCAAACAGTGTCCCGGGCGACAACGCCAACACCCCCGTCATCATAATCCCTCGCACAGCTCTCCTCGTAGTCAACAACCTGAGGGAATCATGCTCGCGCGTCCCAAGTAATGGTGCAGGTAGCCAAAGCCACCTTTGACCTGAATGGCTTGTCACGTCTTGTGAATTCTAGACGAAAGTGAAAGCCAAGGAGTGACTAGTAAGTAAGTTCCATGGCGACTTGTATATACACTTTAATTAGGGTATATATTTGCGCCTTGCGCCTAGTGGTCGAATCACCGACCATCTAGAACAGCATGGTCAACATTCTGATACCTCGACAAAAGGGGGGTCGAGTGCCTCTTTGTACAGGGTAGCCATGCCGCCAGAAAGCTCAAGTCAAAAGACAAGTTGTCGCAGGAAAGGCACGTAACGTAACTTCTGTCGACACTAATATTGTAGTCATCAGTAAGTTCGCCTTTGGCTTGCTTCAAGTAACGTAGTTAGTATATTAGTTCGTTGGAATCAATCGGCTCATACCAACTCCAATAGAAAACATTACCTACCGCCTTCCTCCCAGGGTAATTCACATGCAAAGCGAACGTATTGGTATGTCCGCATCCAACGGCACGTGATTACTTGATACTGTCGTCCACATCACACATCCCATCACTCGCAAAGTGCAAAGTAGGTTCCCTCATCAGGTGTTTCTTTGGTCTCTAGCTGTTCTCTATCACAGCCGCAGCAAGATCTACTTGCTGGTCTAATATCCCCGATTCAATGGTGAATTGCAGCCCCCCCTCCACTTCCCATTGCTGCCGGTACGACTGACTGACTTGCACAAGCTCGGCCAGAGAAACACGGGGAATAGAAAGATGTTGAAGTTCTTCTTCAGTCCCCCAAACGCCGGTAAGCACGCTTCTCTCAAGTTTTTGCCCTTGGGTAGGGGTATCATAATGCAAAGTCTCTTTTTCTTCTTCGACGATTTGCTTTCGCCTCACAAATGCAGGTGTGTCCCAAATTGTCTTTGTTGAAAGACGCCGCCACTCCGTCCCAGTTTATCATGAAAGCTGTCTTCGTAACAATAAAAGAAACGGGTTTGAAAAAAAGAAGAAAAGAGCTGCGAGAAAACAGAATGGTAAATGCATGAAACCGCCCATCCCCACGTTCCGTGTGGGAACATTACATGGTTTCGTTGAGAACCGTACGCCGTCAGAATGTGCAATGGAAATGTCAATTATAACACATCTTGGTTTGAATGATTGATGAGATGGGGATTTTGTTGAATTCCCTCCATACATTACTCCAAGTTGCAACGAGGTGCATACTTAGAACTTGAGCTGCTTAGGCTGCTCCCAGGTGAATGACTGATTGGTACCGAAGTGACCGTTCTTGGCAGTCTGCAGGTAGATGGGGCGGTCCAGGCTAAGCTCACGGACAATAACACCAGGACGTAGGTCGAAATTGTTTCGGATAATCTCCACAAGCTCGTCAGAGCTCTTCTCAGAAGTGCCGTAGGTGTCGACATAGATGGACAGTGGTTCGGCAACACCAATGGCGTAGGAGAGCTGGACAAGGGCGCGGCGGGCGAGACCGGCATTGACAAGAGACTTGGCGATCCATCGACCAACGTAGGCGGCAGAACGGTCGACCTTGGAGAAATCTTTGCCAGAGAAGGCACCACCACCGTGGGCACCCCAGCCACCGTAGGTGTCGACAATGATCTTGCGGCCGGTCAAGCCGGCATCACCCTGGGGGCCGCCGATGATGAAGAGGCCAGAGGGTTGGATCTAAGGTGAGTGGTTAGCCAAGAACTCAGAATACATGTCTCTTTCCCCCACGTCTTGACTACATCGTGCCGAAGAAAACTTACGTGGTAAATGGTATTGTCGTCGAGGTACTTGGCAGGGATAGACTTCTTGATGATATTTTCAAGAATCTGCTTGCGGAGCTCCTCAGTGGTGATATCGGCAGAGTGCTGAGCAGAAACGACGACTGTGTGAACACGGATCGGGACAACGGCACCGTGGTCGTGCTTGTACTCAACAGTGACCTGTGTCTTGGTGTCGGGGCGCAGCCATGGAAGAGAGCCGTCGCGGCGGGCAGCAGACATGGCAGCGTTGAGCTTGTGGGCGAGCTGGAGGGTAAGGGGGAAGAGCTCAGGGGTTTCGTCAGTGGCATAACCGAACATGATACCCTGGTCACCAGCACCAAGCTTCTCAAGGGCTTCCTCGTAGTGCAGACCCTGAGCGATATCGGGAGACTGCTGTTCAATCGCAACGAGCAGGTTGAGGGTCTTGTAGTCAAAACCCTTGGCGGAATCGTCGTAACCAATGTCTTTGACGGCATCACGGACAATCTTTTGGTAGTCAAGCTTGGCCTGGGTAGAGATTTCACCGAAAACCATGATCATACCTGTCTTGGTGGCAGTCTCGCAAGCGACCTTGGAGAGGGGATCCTCAGCCAAGCAGGCATCGAGGATAGCATCAGAGACCTGATCAGCGATCTTGTCGGGGTGGCCCTCGCCGACAGACTCAGACTGTGGAATGTGTTGGTCAGTAAAACAGACATAACTGTCGTGTGTTGTTCCTGCGCTGTATTTCCATCCTCGTTTTCATTTTCCCTTTTTTTTTTCCAACCAGAGGAATTGCGCGTGGGTCATTCGCTTACAGTAAACAGGAAAGTGCCCTGAGGGCTAGATCCGTTGGTGCCGTTGACGCCAGGCATTTTCGTTTGTGTAATGGATGGAGAAGGGACAGAAGCGAGGAAGAATGAGTGAGGCGAAGGAGGCTGTGAAAGTGTTCTAGAGGAACAAATTCAACAGTGGCCAAGACGAAATATATGCGCGACTTCGAATACGGCCCGGAAGTGCCAACTGTGACGAGAAGAAAATTTGGCAGTCAGCGACGACAATCTTTCGGGGAGGACTGGCCGCAAGACACTGGGGTAGTAGTGCAATTAATTGACGGGTTCACATACCACTACAAGGCGACAGTAGAAATTGCAGACGAGGGAGAGAATCGATGTAAGACAAGATAAGACGGGTGAGGAAGAAGGAGGAAAGCGGAGAGGTTTTATGCCGACATTTTCTGAGGGGGTTGCATGCAGCTACGAACCGAAATGCCTAGCAAAAAAAAAGTCAAGGGGGGGGGGGGTTGTCGGCACAAGGAGGCGATAGCGCGAAGGTCCATATGTACCCGACCAGTTGGCGCGTAAAGCGGGCAGATTCAGGTACCCCGAATACGACCACTAACAAACTGCAAGGTGAGGGGCAGCGACGGCACCAACCCAGACCGGTTGGCCAATTCGGCTAAATTGCGCCATCTCGGAGCTGCAGCAAAGGAAGCCTGGGGGCGCAGTATGGAGTACGGAGTACTCTGTGCCTGATCTAGAGACTCTGATATGCCAAACTTCTCCGGGTTGGACCTAGGCCAGATGGGCCCATGTTGTTCCAGTCATTTGTCGCAGAAGGACAACGTGTCTATGGAGTACTAGTTACAGTTTGGGCGCAATAGTTTCTCCGGCCATTTCGATCCCCGACAGCCGCGAGACCGAGGGGTTGACTCCCCCTACTAACTAACCCTACTCGGAACTTTATCGGCACTTTGAAGTTACTTGTCGACGGGTAGTTACTCCGTACATGATCATTGCCAGTAAGTTGCCAGTCAGGTTGCCACTCTTGTGACTGACCCACCTTTTCTGCGATACCCACTTTGGTACCTTTGTGGAAACGAGGTCAGCTACCAAACCTTGTACGGAGTATTCTAATCTTTACGATAGGGCTAGATAGTAACTAACCTTCTAAGTATTGACATAATAAAAGCTTTCTTTGTCTACCATGAGCACTAGTACTTCAATTATCATACTATCTCCTAGTATGTTTATATATCTATAAATATAATGTTTCTTATTAGCTGAAACTATAGTCTTCTATACAAGAGTGGCACTTAAACACAATCAAAAGGACACAGGTACCAGGCAAGTACCTAATCTACTACCAGCCTCAGACCCCCACATCTGGACGTCAAATCAGAAATGGTGGCATGCGGCCTAATTACAGCTTCGGGAGAAAAAAAAATGCCAATCTCCATCGTCAAGTTGCTGTCCAGCACAGACTCGGCAAAAACGACAACCTGCGACAGGATTGAGTCTCCTCGCCCTGAGGAAAGAGGAGCCAGTAGCCCATAGACGTCTCTCCTTGAGTCGCTAATCTGGGAGCAGCGCCTCACCATGAGCAAGTTCGGCGCCATGATCATGGGCCCCGCGGGGGCAGGCAAGGTAAGAAGAAGAAGAAGAAGAAGAAGCAACGCTTCAGCTACCACCAAACCCCAAGCGAGGCCTGTCGCGTTCCATGTCAGACTCTTAGACTCTCAGACTCTCACGCGCCGCATCGTCTAGTCTACCTTTTGCGCCGCCCTCATCACCCATCTTCAGCTAAACCGTCGCTCCGCCTTCTACGTGAACCTCGATCCCGCCGCCGAAACGTTCGAGCACACGCCCGACCTCGACATCAAGGAACTCATCTCGCTCAAGGACGCCATGGAGGAGGTCGGGCTCGGGCCCAACGGCGGCCTGATTTACTGCTTCGAGTTCCTGATGGAGAACCTAGACTGGCTGACCGAGGCGCTCGACAACCTCACGGAAGATTACCTCATCATCGTCGACATGCCCGGCCAGATTGAACTCTACACACACATCCCCATCCTGCCCACCCTGATGAAATACCTGTCGCAGCCCGGGTCGCTGGACATTCGTATGGCGGCCGTGTATCTCCTGGAGGCAACCTTTGTCGTCGACCGGGCCAAGTTCTTCGCCGGAACCCTCAGCGCCATGAGCGCCATGCTGATGCTCGAAGTCCCCCACATCAACGTTCTCTCCAAGATGGACCTTGTCAAAGGCCAAGTCAGGAAGAAGGACCTCAAGCGCTTCCTCACGCCCGACATGGGCCTGCTGGAAGACGACCCCGTCGAGCGCTCCAGACGAGTCACGGAAGGCTCCGGCGGCGACGACGACGAGTCGCGGCGACCAGACGAGAGCGAGCAGATCATGAAAGGCGCGAGCTTCCGACGGCTGAACCGTGCCGTGGCAGGCTTAATCGAGAGCTTCAGCATGGTCAACTATCTGAAGCTGGACGTCACAAACGAGGACAGCGTGGCTGCCATTCTGAGCTACATAGACGACTGTATCCAGTTCCACGAGGCGCAGGATCCCCACGAGCCCAAAGACGAGGACGAGGACACCCTCGAGGACGAAGGGTAGCCGTTCTAAATTTCACTTCAACCCCCCCCTCTCCCCTTGCAACGAGATACCAGCATAGCGACGGCGTTAGGAAGACAAAATGTAACCAATCTGAATGAAGAGCAGTAAAATCTCCATGAGCTCCCGTAGCTGCCCGTTCCGTGACTTAGGTCATCCAACAAGATAAAAAAAAAATCAAACCCCAGGTACCCATGCAACCACAACCAGCCATCGTCCCATTCATTATACACGCGCAAGCAAAAGGGAAGAAAAAAAAAAGCAAGAAGGAAAGAAAAAAGAAGAAAGACGCCCTACAAGCCCCCCGAATCTACCGCCTCCCAGATGCCCGTCCAGCACCACCATGCCTACTCGTCCCCTCCCTCGCCTCATACCGCTCATACTCCTGCCACCAAAAATCCTTCAACACGCTCAGGTAGCCGACGACCTTGCCCCCAAAGACCACGGCGTCCATGACGCTCTCGGCGACGCCCCTCCTCAGCACCCACGCCAGCACGACGACGACGACGCTCCAGAACACGACCCTCATGACCAGACGCGTCCACCAGAGGATCAGCCTCCGCACCCAGTTCATCACCACCACCACGGCCGTCAGGAGGCACAGCAGGGCTACGATGCCCGTCACGCCCTGGTTCTCGACGGCCAGCGCAAGAGCCTTGTCCACGACCGGCTGGGCCACGGGCGCCAGCGACGCGAGCCATGTCTGCACCTGCGCGAGCGCCGCGTGCTTGTATACTTGGAAGGGGGCTCCGGGGTTGAGCAGGTGCGTGCGCACCGAGAGCGCGAGGTCCGGCGGTAATAGTTCTGTTAGGAGGCGCCATGTGAGGGATGCTTCCATTGCTGCTCTGGGTCGGGAGGCTAGGGAAGGGGGGGGGGGGGGGGGGGCGGCCTTCTTTTTCTCGTAGGGCTCGGTGCTCTTGTTTCTTTTGTTTCGTCTTGTTGCGAGGTTTGTTGGCGGGAAGTCGGTGAGTTTTCGTGAACGTGGGTTTTGGTTTCGGTTTTCGCCTGCGAAGAGCACCAGAGGAGCACCAGAGGAGCACCAGAGCACCAGACCCTTGCGCGAATCGGCAAGCGTGCATGTTGCTTGCTTTGTTGGTTGGTTGGTTGGCTGGCTGGGCGGCTGGGCGGCTTTGGCTTGGACAAGGGCGGGGTTCGCTTGCTGGACCGCTGTGGTCTCGCTGTGGAGTGGAAGGCCAGGTTGGCTTGACCGTCCACATCGCGTTGCACCAGACAAACCAACGGGCTGCTTGCACATGTGCCAATAGCTCATCGAAAATACATCTTGTTTGACTACCAGAATGTACCCATGTCCACCCACTTATACAAGTGAGATAACTATAGTTACCGTCCCCGGCCGGACACTGATACAAGAAGGGTATCAAATCAAATTGGAAAAGTAGTTTGAAAGCAAAACAAAAGAATGTGTATCTATCGCCAAAAAAAAACCTAAAAAAAACTGGAACAGCTTCCATCCAGCCATTTCCCCGCTCCCCCAAGAAAAACAATGCGTATTTATCTGCCACCCCCGCGATGATTTGTCCCGTCCCAACTCCACGCAAAATCATTTCATCAACGTCGTAGATATATGACATATTATCAATACTATAGCGGCATGGATACTTGACCACCCATACTCTCGAGCAGCTTTCTGGCCGCTTCTATTCTCTCTCTATATTCGCTGTGATTTCCGCTCCCGAGGCGCGTGGCTTCACTCAACCCTAATACACATCGTCCCAGATTTGCCACGACTTGTTCCACGAGCACTTGGTCTTCCCTGGAGAGCGTCTGTATTGCAGGAGACTGTGGTCCACTCCCAGTGCTTTCCTTGTCACATATGCTTGTGGTCTCATTCATGAGCAATTCTGCGACCTGCTTGAGCTGGTTGTCTGGCGATCCGCTCGGAGTCAAGGTTCCGTGGCTGAGCCTGGCTTTATTGACAAGGGGAAAACTCCTATTGGTACCTGTGGACTCAAAAGACGAGATTGACGGACGGTGCAGAGTGGATGGAGATGTGCTTGCGCCGATGGGTCGGTGAATGACCGAGTTATAGCGAGTGTGCTTCCGGTAGAATCCAGTGGAATCGCTGCCGCTGCCGCTGCCGCTTCCACCGTCATGGTCGAGCTCGCCAAAAGTCGAACGCTTGGTCGTCGTCGATGAGTTGTCTTCTTCGGCGTAATTGGCTGCAGGCGTCATGAACCCATCATTAGTTCTCACGGAGCGGGCTATGGAGCTGCGACTCTCCCTGCCCTCCATGGCAGTCGCAAAAGAGTCCATGGAAGCATTGGTGTCTATGCTAGGTCGTCGAGCACGCGTCAATGCCGGGCCACGTGTGGTTTCTACAGAATCCTGAGACCCTTCACTGCTCACGCTATCGCTTCGACTCATCCCCTGTCGGCTGAGAGTGCCCATTGCAGAGTGCAGGAAGAAATGTTCGTAATCGAACGCGTCTTCTCGATCTTCATGCGAAATATCGGTAAGCTCCTGCTGTGTATCGTGATAGAGCGAATCGCCGCTTTCGCTGGCGTAGTCCTCCAATTCTTCTTGTTCCTGGTTTTCCTTTGCATTTTCAAGCTTGTCGCCGTTCTCGAGTAGGATCTCGTCCCGCCCAAAGTCATGTTGAGGCTCTGCGTTTGGCTGTTCATTGACTGCAGCTGCTTTTGATGATGGCGGCGTTAGATGGCGCACAATACCGTGGACGGTTTGAACCTGATGGTAGCCTTCGCGGGGAGAACCACCCTCCTCATCATCACCACCCAGCACTCGTCTCTTTTCTTTCACCCCTGCTGGAATTTCCCCGTTCTCAAGCCCTGACATGGGTCCATTTGATGAGTTATCCATGCCGGGACTTCCACCCTCGGGCGAATCCGCTTGTTTAGGGCTTGTGTATCCTGGATCCCATCTGGCATGCGTAAACGGGCTGGGTGCCCTTAAACTTTGCAAGCTACGTCTTTTCATGCTGTCTGCTTGCGCCTGTTGCCTCAAACTGGAGATTTTCCCTTTAAGTCCTTGCATTTGATCCTGTAGATCTCGCATTTGCGCAGCGGAAGCGGATCGCGCCGCACCGACTTCCATATGCGAACTAAAGGTTGGGCTGCCTAAAGATGCAACCTGACTGCTAGCGCGGTGGACGTCCTCGTCATCTCGTCCGCTTTCACCTTCGTCGAGGGGCTCCAAGGCTGAGTCGATGGAGGAAAGGGGGGACTTGAGGGCGCTTGAACTATGCTTCGACCATAAACCCTCGGCACTCCTGGAAAAAGCCAGGTGCTGGCGATAGCCACCAGCTACGCCAAGAGCGCTGGCAGATCTTTGGGGGAGCATACTCGTGCGCGCAGCGGCTTGCAGGCTATTCTCGCTCACATTCCGCGCGTGATTTGGAGTAATGGTCTGCGATCTGTCGTTGATGGAGCTATCCAGACGAGCGCCAGGAGACGGAGTAGAGCCATCAGACATGGACGAATAGCTAAAGGTTCTTGCGCTATTAAGGTTACCTTCCATAGTCTGGAGACCAGATTAGCAAGGTGCCTGTGCATCCTACGGGGACCATCCAATCCGGCAGTATGCTAGAAGGATTTACATACCAAAAGGCGGTGCTTGGCATTGGCAAGGATCTGTTCGGCTCGTTTGCTGATCGAGTTGGTAGAAAGTCTATACTCATTCAGTCCGTGACGAGATGGCATAACAGCGGCATCAGGGGGTTGAACGGACGTTTCATCCACGAATTCGCTCGCCAAACTCTCTTCATCATCTCCTTGAAAACTGCTATCATCTACGCTGACCGATTCATCAAAGTCGTCAAAGGTAACACCTGGGCCACCGATAGTATTTATAGTGCTCGTGGACTCAATTGAAAGTCTTCGTTCGCGTCTCGCAACAAGCGGTTTTTTCTTGAGTGATTTCTTTCCCATTGTCGGCGAAGAGCGTAGAGGCGTACCGCTACCTGTTGTTCCGGGGCAATCTGACAGGCCGGAAGAATTGCGACTTGGCGGATGGCCAACAGTACTCTCGACCTCGGTCACCTCGCCAATATCTGAGAGCATCGTGCCATTACCATATATGATAGGCGTCGTAGGGAGTACTGGTCCGGATACATAACTAGGTTGCGAGAGATCATGGAATTCGTGAGATGGTGAATGCGCATTATTCCACGTCACCAATGGTGAATGGTATCGGTCGTCGAAGGGTCCAGGTTCGTCATAGTCTGGGAGAATCATATCCGGATTTGTCAGGGTCGGCGAACCTGGCTGTGGTGGATATAACAGATTCGTAGGTCCGAATGCTTCGTGATGACCATCACGGCCACCGTTGAACATAGTTTGAGTGGTCATACTGATTACCTAGTGCCGTGTGATTGCGCAACAGTGCCTGTCGTTGGCCGAGTACGGAAGGCCGTCAAAGTCTGAACAAGTTGCAATCTTCTGTCTGGGTGGTGCATATATACAGCGTCTAAGCGTTTGGTGAATTCGATCAGCTGGTAGTCAAATACAGCGCCCAAGCTCTCAAGTTCGCAATAGCGCCAAGAACCGAAAGAGCAGCTCGTCGGAGGCAGCACAAGAAGCAGCAGCTGCTCGGAGGACAAAAGGCAAAATGCCGGCAAGGTTTGGGGTCACTTGAGCCGCGATCGGTTACACTGGCCACAGGCGTAATTGCTATCCTGAAGTGCCAAATAGAATGAGAGGTGAAATGTTTGCGACACAAGATAGAGAAATCGGCTGGGTCGTAGGTCCCTGAGCGGTCTTCACAGTCGACGCCGGAATGAAGGGTGATGAAGGGGTCTTCGGACAACAGCAGCCAGAAGAACAATTCAAAATGGAAAGACTGGGAGAAGAAGCAAAAATCGGAGTCGAATGGTGATGGGATTCGCGGATGGTGGAAGAGCAATGATGGGGCTCTTGAGATTCTTCGTTTCCGATTCAATTCCCTTTGGACCGAGCCGCGCGCCACCTTGCGCAGTGTCAATTACTAGGATGAGGCGATCGAGTCTTGCAGGCCGAGAAACGGCACTAGAAACGCCAAGATGACCAAGCAAAACACACACAAGTTGGTGTCCTTCGAGTGGCTTGCAACCTCGGTGGTATGGCCTCGCCAGGCTGACTAGGAACAAGAGACGGATTAGGATGATTTCAGGGGGGGCCACGGGTCTTGGTCTTGAAGTCGCTCAATGTTCTTTCCTTTCTCTGTTAGACCAAAGGCCCCAGCTCTGCGAGACTTGGGAGGAGTGGATCGACCAGACTGGACCGAGTTTGTGCAATGTCGAACAAGAATATGACAGGGGGTGAAGAAGCAGAGCTTGTGGCGTCGGGGGCCGCGGCAATCCAGAGAGACGATGGGCGCTGAAGGGCAACTGAGTAGTTTACTCCGTACTCCGTATGGAATTCTGTCTGGGTTCTGGCGGTCAAAGTTGTTGCAAAGCCAGAGCCATCCATCCTGAGTAATAGGTACGTACCTTACTCCGCACCTTCTCGATGTCCTCTCGATGTGCTCTCGAGCAATCATCATCATGACTCTGAGGTAGGAGCGATTGCCTGCCGAAACTAGAGCCTAACTAGCCCTTCTTGGAGATAGAGTCGCACGCATCCTGCCCCCAGCCACAGACACGAGGTCACGTACATGATGGAACACGGGCAGTGTGAACCCATTGCCCGCGAGCAGACAGCCGAGGTGGCCAGGCCACGCACGGCAGGCTTGGTGATGGATCAGCTATTGTCGTCAACTTTCGTAAATCGACCGAGAAGCCACGAGTTCCACCACTTCCACGACCGTGCCACGACCGGAACTGGTCAAGTCGCGGCTTTGTTCACCTTCAGCATCCACCGCCTCGTCTGAGCGCGCACACTCACTCACCTCGACGTCCAGAGCAATCTTCCCGTGCGAAGGATACAAGTACGTATTAACTATAAGTTACATACAACAATAAGTCAAGTACGGAGTAACGGCACAGTTCTCCTCCCCGGCGGTTGCACACTTGTGAAACCCCAATTTTTTGTCCCATATCTTATCACTACTACCTGTTACTACTCCGTACGTCGCCAAACATTTCATCCCAACTCCAGCCGTAGACCCCATTCTTTTTGTTTGCATTTCCAGTGGGGTCCCACATCGTATGTTCATCTCGGAGTTTCCATGTCATAATGTAACTGATTTTCAGCGTCCATGCATGTTGCGTTATCCTATGGTCCATGTATATGGTCGCACCTTGACTCGTGTCCGCAAAACTCCGCCAAATCGATTTCCACTTTTTTGATTTTCTGATTTTCCTGAATTACCCGTTGGCAACTAAGTGGTTCCCACTTAGTTGGCCACAAAATTCTGGGACAGCCACAAAAGTCTGGGACAGCTAGCACCTACTTTTATTCTTTTCACCACTAATTTACCCGTAAAACAAGATTAATAATTAGTGTAAAGGCGTTACAACCTGCCCATTTTATCATGGCCACTTAATCTACTATTAGCGCTAGAGCTAGCTTTTCGCCCCTAGTAATTAAGGCTGCTAATCTAGTGATACAAACACAGGCGCCCGAATAGCCTTATCGCATAGCAACAATACTATAATAATAATGCCAAATATCTATATAAGAAGCTGCCGCAAATACTTAAGAAGCTACTTAATATAATAAAAATACACCTAGCTAGGTGCTATAATTATTACCACTAGCCTCGCCGTGCCTTTAATAGTGCCTTTAACGGCACACATTGAACGAAGAAGCCTGTGTGCTACGATTATCACTACCAGCCTCGCCGTGCCTTCAACAGTGCCTTCAACGGCATACATTGAACAAAGAAGCCTGTGTGCTACGATTATTACTACTAGCCTTCAACGGCACACATTGAACGAAGAAGCCCGTGTGCCACGATTATCACCACTAGCCTCGCCGTGCCTTCAACAGTGCCTTCAACGGCACACATTAAACGAAGAAGCCCGTGTGCTACAATTATCACCACTAGCCTCGCCATGCCTTCAACAGTGCCTTTAACGGCACACATTGAACGAAGAAGCCTGTGTGCTACGATTATTACTACCAGCCTTTAACGGCATATATTGAACGAAGAAGCTCGTGTGCTACGATCATCACTACTAGCCTTGCCGTGCCTTCAACGGTGCCTTCAACGGCACACATTGAACGAAGAAGCCCGTATGCTACGATCATCACCACCAGCCTCGCCGTGCCTTCAACGGTGCCTTCAACGGCACACATTGAACGAAGAAGCCCGTGTGCTACGATTATCACCACCAGCCTCGCCATGCCTTCAACGGTGCCTTTAACGGCACACATTAAACGAAGAAGCCTGTGTGCTACAATTATTACTACTAGCCTTCAACGGCACATATTAAACGAAAAAGCCCATGTGCTACGATTATTACTACTAGCCTTCAACGGCACACATTAAACGAAGAAGCCCATGTGCTACAATTATCACCACTAGCCTCGCCATGCCTTTAACAGCACACATCAAACGAAGAAGCCTGTGTAAGGCCCTAGAATACTATCTAGCAATATATCAAAGAGTTCCAAGCTAGCAAGGCAGCAAACGCTAGACAAGAAGCCTAGTTATTTCTATAGGAAGTTATCAAATATCACGAGCGCCCGTAGGCAGCCTCTGTAGCTAAGCCTAACCTAACTAACCTAACTAACCCTAAAAGGCCCCAAATCTACTATTTTTTACATTTCTATTAATTATACACACATCTAGAGGCCTCTAATAGCTAGCTTTTAATCAAATTTGCCTTTATAACACTATGCGACATAAAAAAAATCATGCTTCTATGACTATACAGCTAATTTACATATAAAAGTCTGGGTGGGGTCTGTCCCAGACTTTTGTGGCTGTCCCAGAATTTTGTGGCCAACTAAGTGGGAACCACTTAGTTGCCAACGGGTAGTAGTCACTAGATAAGCACTATTAGCACCAAGTTATACTTATTATTTAGGCATCTAGTTAGTTATTAATTATATAGTAAATTATCTAGTTAGTTAGTTATCTAGTCAGTTATCTTGTCAGTTATCTAGTTAGTCATATTGTCAATTAGCTAGTCGGCCGTTTAGTCGGTCATCTAGTCAATTAGCCAGTCGGTCATCTAGTCAATTAGCCAGTCGGTCATCTAGTCAATTAGCCAGTCGGTCATCTAGTCAATTAGCCAGTCGGTCATCTAGTCGGTCATCTAGTCAATTAGCAAGTTAGGTATCGAGTTAATTATAGATAACTGACCTAGGTACGCATTGACTCAATAACCGTGCTGCGCACCACCTCCAAAGTCGTGGCACCGGCGTAGCCGACAGGACACCCCGGCTCGACCACTTGTGGCATTGTTTGTGCCCAGACTCATTGGAGTCAACTTCCACTTTGTCGTTATCCATTCCTAACCTACTTGATTTGTGTGCCGGAATCACATGTGACAAATACAAAGAATAACTTCCTTGACGACGGAATCCATGGTGCAGAAATCCCTTCACTTCGTCGTGCTTGAGAAGTATTGCAGGCATTGTTGATATATATGCGGTGTCCCTGGTCAATATTCCAACCTGGACAATCGGAAGTCATCAATAATAAGAAGAGTCGGCAAAGCGAGAGTGTGCACCTAGTCCACGTCTGCGGATATCACAGGTCGCAATGTCAGGAAGCTTCTGTGCTCGGCGGGACAAGAACACAATTACGATGCCTGCACGGGTATTCGAAGAATCAGGGTTTCCAATGGTCCTTAAGCATGACTCCGGCCTCGGAAAGTCGTTATTATTTATTGTTCTAAAGCTTCGCAACCGCCGAGGTTCTGTAAGATCTGCAGTGTATGTCGAGGTATCATGTAATCTAGCTTTCTTTTTTTTTCCTTCTTGCAAGCGTTCCATGAAAAGTCGCACATGCCCAAGTCCTGTATAAACATGTTATCTTGTCATTTCACCCGAAACAAATTTTTTGAAATCAAAACATAAAATTAATCGTCAGCAAACGCCTCGGTTTTGGCTTGGATCAAAACCCTGTCAGAGTCGTCCTTTGAGGGACGATTGGCAACCAAACGCTACAGACATTAGTTCTTTTTATTATTCCCAACATTTGTGTAATACTACTCACCACGAGATTTCGAAGCAAAATAGCGATGGTCACTTTGCCAACTGAAGGAACGTAGATGGACGCCTTCTCCTTGATTGCAGGTCCGTCGAAATTCCGGTAAGAGGAGAAATTGATGCACACAGCACCATTCCGGATTAGATCTGTAGGCACCTTGAATGATTCCACGGGAACACCTCCAATGACAACGTCACTAAGGGGCAGGCATTCCTTCAGGCCCCAGCCTTCCTTATCCTCAACTTTGTGTCGAGGACTTTTGATACCCTGACCGCGGGTGAACAATTGAACGCCAGTGATGTCAACAGAGTATACAGTAGCACCGTCATTAGCCAACAACGCAGCAAGAGGTCGGCCGTTTACTTCAGAGCGGTTGATGACGGTGATGGTTTTGCCAAATAGGCGGTTGCCGGCAGCCAAGATGGGGTTGTAGATCTGAAGATATTCCAATATTTTAACAACGGCGAGTGGAGTGCATGGCAGTATGGATTTTTTTCGGTTCTCTGGCGAATCCAAAAATCGTATATTATGGTACATGTTGTAGAGGTGCTTGTGACGCATACCCTCGACGTCTTTGGCGAGCTCGACAGTCTCCTGGACATACTTGTCGTGTGTGGGATTCTGAGGAAAGATAGGGTAGTAGACGATGATGCCATCAACCGCGTCATCTTCGTTGGCTTTCGTGATTTCTTCCTCGAGAAGATCTTTGTCGACAGTACGAAGGTCGAAGTTGAAGCCACTACGGTCAGATCAGCGCCTACAACTCACTATAGGGGATGCAAAATGCCAAGTCTCTCATGTTCCACTCACTTGTCTTCGCAAGTCTTCTTGGACCATTGAGCGTACTGCACAGCGGCTGGATCACCATTTGCTAAGAAAGCAACAAGTGTAGGAACGGGGTGGCCTCCTTGGACTTTGGCCAGGGTCTCCTTGACTTCTGTCAGGAGGTGTTTTGCAATGGTTTCTGCAGTAATGACCTTGCAGGTCTTGGGAATGTCTGAGGAAGCCATTATATGAGCCTCGAGTCCAGATTAGGCCCAAGGGAGCTACCCTGCAATCGTGTATCGCACAGTCGGACGGCGAAAGACTTGCAGATCCCACCGATATGAGAAGCAGTTGGAGCGCTACGACGTGGCCGGTCAGTGGATAAGACGAATGGGTTCATGGAGCGAGTAGCAAGAAGCAAACGCTCAAGTACGCAAGAATCTGAGCGCCTTAGAAACAACAGTCCTGATGAAAAAAAGGTTCTCGCCTGTGAGGCCTGAATAGTGTATGGCAAGTGCGAGGCTACGTCAAGTTACTGAGGAAAAAAATATGCCCCTCCAAACCTTGTCGACCGTATCCGCAATTGCCCCTCCTACTAACCACGGACTAGCGCGAGTACTCCGTAGGCAACGCACCTTCCCATGCTTGAACCAGATTTTGACGTCTCGTCATTGAGCCTCAACAACGTTGCACCTAATTTGGCTGGCTTGTGGACGCTCCCTCTTCACCGTTTCAAACCCCAAACTACGTCCGGCTCATACATAGCCTTGTGCTAGCTAGCACCAGGCCTCGGGGCTGAACCACGTGCGCGGTATGCACGCCTTGTACATGAAGATACAGCTCTCTGAATACCGTTTGGAGCTTGGAATCATCGGGTTCGTCACCGCCAGTGTCATATCTCGAAGATAGTTGTGAGCTTCTTCTCTGACAAGGAAATGATATCAGGGCGAATAACATATCGTTATGAGTGCTGCTCTGTGCCGGCATCTGGTGTGTGAGGGCCTTGTCGGCAGCCACGCTCTCTCATCAGACCGTAGACACCATACGATGAAAGGGTGCGCCATGAAGCAAGCTCTTCACGTACTTCTCTACGGATGGGCTACCAGATTATATTTCAAACTCGAAGCTGTCTGTGCCTGGGTTGCTCATCCTCTGCTTGCGACAAGCAATACAGCCCACTCCGACACGTCTTCAACAGAGCCGCACTCCCCGATTTATATTGAATAGAAACTATGTCAGCTGGCCTGCCATAGAGGTCATCTTAGTCTGTCAAACGGTGTTTTTCCGCGGGTGAAGAGTTGATGAGCCCCGATCTAGATAACTCACTTGTCTTTGTGAGAATAGAAATGTAGAGTCGGGCTGGCGCTTATATGCTGAGCGGAAACATACCGAGAATGTTCAGCGCTGAGCAAAAGAAGTAAACGAACGGGCAATCCTGATGTCCAGAAATACGCCTATGATGACAAAATAGTAGGAACCATGTTTCGGTGTACAAGTTCATCGAGAGCCACTTCATAGAAGCTAACTGAGAACCCATAGAAGCTAACTGAGAACCCATAGAAGCTAACTGAGAACCCATAGAAGCTAACTGAGAACCGCTGTGGCTGCAGGGAGGCATGCGTAATAGCTGAACGAAAAGGCTGTCGTTGCCTGTTCAACCGTCTCTGCTTCTGCCCCATGAGGTAATGCCATTTTCACGACAAGCGCGACGTCACGATTCACCAAAGAGCCTCTGGCGCGTACTAAAAAATATAATACCGCTGGCTCACCTTTCTTGCTCATTGGACGATCTGTTTGATGTACAGCAACATGCTGAAGCCCCTTCCAACTGCTGAAATAAAAACCACTGCATAATATTGCAAATCGCCAATATAGCGTTGTGCATGATTTCAAAAAAATGAGCAATCATCATGCCATCTTTGTTGAAACAAAACTTGACGGACAGAGCGGCATGGAGTTCGAATCGAAGAATGGGAAACGACCGGAGAATTCGGCTAGTTTTGTCGAGAAAACATACCTGGGTTGGGTTTCGGCTGACAATTTGTGCCACATGGAAGAAACGTGTTTGAGCGTCCCGCCTCACAAGAAGCAATTCCAAGGACCCAGACGGCTTTACCAGAAGGGAGCCTCTTCGCCGCTGCCAAGAATGGACAAAGCGAGACTATTAAGTTAAGTGCATTAACTACGAACGAAATACTGCTGACACAGGCTCAAGCTACATCGTCAAATGCGCAGCAAGCAAGCATCGAACTTGGTCATGGAGCGAAGAACGTCAATATTGGTGCCAGGACAACGGCGACGACACATTTACCTGGGCAGAATCCGGATATCAGTCCGTAGATACTGAAAAAGGGAAAGAAGAAAGAAAGAAAAGAGCAAGAAATGATGCGTTGCTCTGCGGCTGCCGTATTATTGATGGACGTTGACTGTATCTAAAACCAGTCCTATGACTGTTGCACGTGGCAAGTCTGGCTTTATTGGAGTTGAAGGTTGTTTCTAGACCAAATCTCTCGTATAATCTTGTCAATCCATGCGTATTCGTTAGGGTATTCGTCGAGCATCTCTGACAGATATTCATACCAGTCGTCCTTCTAAGCAGCAGCGGCAACTGTGGCGAATGTGTATTCCCAGTACTCCGGATACCAACCTACCGCTTCCTCATCAATCAAAACAAAAGATCAATAAATCGCTCTTGAAAATGATATTTTCCCTCTGCAGGTCCCTGTGAGTGAAAACCGCCACGTGGTCTCAGAGAGCAAGATGGGAGCAATCAACTATAAAATATGGCCTTCTGCGCAGACCTACTAATATAAAGATACTTTTGCACCAGAGCTATGTTTAGTTCTGCTTCCGATTCAAACGGGCCGCTGATTTTCTGATGCTGATTGGGTTCATCGTGTGGTAAATTCCATAAAACTGATTCCTCGAATGGTTTGCCTCCTAGGCACCCAAAATATCCAGGGACGGGAATATTCCGTAGCATGTTGAAACATGTGCGAAGTTGACGTGCTATTTTTTTTTTCTTCTCACATAGTTCCAAGAATTTCCAGCACGCCGCGAGGCTCGCGCCCGAGATATACTCCATAATAATATCATTCACTTTTCCTCCTTTGACATCGTCCCTCGAGTATCGGGCGTATAACTACCTCGGTTACAGGGATCGTTTGTGTCTCTTTGAGGAACAATAGAGTTTCGCCCTCTGTAGAACCATAACTTCAATGTTCCACTGCGCCACCGCTCTAGCGGGCTGCCACATCGGTTTCAGGAATCGATAGACGTCGGGTTCTCGGGTTCCCGGGTTCCCTCAGGCTTACGATTTGAAGACTTCTAATAATAATGCAAGGCGAATCTTTGCTTTTCCTCTGCCCCAGACACACCCCTCGGCACCTGGGAAGAGAGGTCGCGAAAGATGCAAGAGAACTTGGAGCAATGCAGTCCCACCAGCATCACGGCCGTCAACTTCTTCGTCACAAAACCCTCTTTCACGTCGTCACGTATTCGTGCCTCTTCGGCGGAGAACTAGTCGTCAACCCCATCCATTCTCAGTGCCTACTAACTACAAAGCCAACTTTCCAGACCTGAATCAAACGAGAGTCAGCAACGATGCCGCCATCTTCGGCTTCCTCAGCTTCGTCACACGACCCCTCGGCGGCATCGTAGCAGGCTCTCTCTACATGTTATCCGGACAGAATCTTTTGGACGAAAGAGGCTTGGATCACCATCACCGGCCTCCTCAGCGGCGCGTTCCTCATAGTCGTCGGCCGAGTTGACCCTTCAGAAGCCAATGGTCGCGACATCAGCACAATGATGTGCCTCGTTCACCGTCGCACTTCGCTCTCGTGCCGCACCTTCATCCCACTGCGAACGGGATCTTGTCGGGCCTTTGCCGGCGCGGGCGGCAACCTGCGCGGAGTGGTTTTCGCCATCATCATCTTCGCCGTTCAACCTGGCCGTCTGTTGGATCCCGCCGCTGCCTAAAGGGTCAAGTTGGCGGGAAGTAAGCGGTCGGCAGTTCCGGAGGAGCAAGGCCGTAGCCTGTATATAAAGTTAATCGGAGCAAAGAATCACATACATGTCTCTATCATACTAGATAGACTTGTTGACCTGTCGCCACGGTCTCAGTAGTGGTACCCGACCGTCCAGACGCGACCACACCCTTACTTACTTGTTAACTTACGCGAGATCAGATAGAACGGAACTATGTAAGTTATTCTGTCTCTGAAATTCTAATCACAGACCTACACCAAGACACTGCTATACTCGTGGAACATCATGTATCAGGTGACTCTGTTGCGCAGATCCGATGAAGCCAAGACTAGATCGAGAGAGATGACTGCTCATTCGAAGCCCTGCAACTCGGGACAATTTGACGTGGTACGGAGCACACTTTTGGTCCTTCCTGCATGTGCTCCGTACGCACGGGGAGACTGCATCGTTTGCTGTGAAAATATCAGGTGTAACCCCAGCATGCCAGAAGCAAGCCTCGCTTTCGAGAGCGGGTCTTGGTGAGACAAGTGTCTCGTGAGTTCTGCACCGAGTCGCAGACATGTCTCACATTCCAACGCGGTTGCGTTGCTCATCGACTTACACGGTGGTTGACTACTTACCAAATCGGTCCTGGGATCAGCAAGGCGGGGCTTCATGACGATGGGTTCGATGGTTTCGATGAAAGGTGGCCGTTGACCATGCCGTCATCAATCCCGGGTCCGATTGAAGCTTATCATAGCTGAAGTCGTAAAACAGACCGAATAACAGACCAACTACAGTGGGCGTCACCATGTCCAAGACTCGCCCCGACTAAGATGAGAAACAGACAGAGACAGACAGCACTGAGGGGACTCGTTTAGGTGCGCGCAATGGTAAATTAATGCAGTAAATTGTTCTCACGTAGCGCCTCGACCCAGGCTTAGCATTAACGGAAAGGTTCATCAAGCCGTCAGTCCATGTACACAGACCGTTTATGTACGCGATTCCCGAACCAGGGTGACTCAATATCCAACCAGTGCCAAAAAACAAACCAGTGGGCAAGTTACCCATTACCAGAGCGCATTTTATTATGATATGTGCACACGAGCACTCTTGGGACCATGGGACCAGTTGGGAAAACTAAACGTCTTTCCGCCCACTGTCGCCGATTTTCTTCCCTTACAGAGCAAGGACTGCAGCGACAACGCCCAGGATGGTGAGCGAGCTGACCTGGAAAGCGTTCGCAGCAGCGTTAGGGGCAGGGACAGCAGTGGTGGTACGGTTTTTAGCACCAGTGCCGGGTGCCGCCAGAGCAGCAGAAGGCGCGGTAGCAGGCTTCACATCAGCAGGCTTCTCAGTAGGCTTCACATCAGCAGGCTGGCTGGCAGAGGCCCTGGCCAGAGTGGTCGAGTTCTGTTTGACGATACCAGAAGCAGCGAGAGAAGCCGAGCAGGGAAGACAAATCGCGGTCAGGGTTTGCACCGCGCCAGCAGAAGCCGTGATGGTAGAGCCGCTCTTGATGCTGGACGCAGTAGCAGTGTTGACGGCCTGAGACTCGGTCTTGATGACGTTGCCGCTGGGGCTGGCAGGCTCCTCCTTCTTAGCCGAGCCCGCGATGGTGAAGGGAAAGGAGTACTGGAAGACGTCGGCATTCTTCTCAAGAGAGAGTCTGAGACCGTACACGGCGTGATCACTCTGGGGTTGAACAAGCCAGTCGAAGCTCGCCTGGCTGTTCTGAACACCGGCTACCGTCATGTGTTAGAAGTGTTCTTTCCCGTCTGAACATTTCGACTCATGGTCATGTTGCGCAGACTTACTAGCGACTTCGCCGATAGGACTCAGGGTTATGTTTGATGGGCCACCCAATAGCTCAATCTTGATGGTCTCTCCGTTATATTCAGCAACGGAGTTCTGCCAGCGGATGGTGTAAGTTGAACCGGCGGGAACACTCTCGCCGAGGCCCGGGTTGGAGACGACATCAAAGTTTGCAAGCTGCGCAATGGCAGTGGCGGCGAAAGCCAGAACGGTGGCGGCAGAGACACGCATGTTGATGTTGGCTTGAGGAATTAAAACAAAGTCCTTGGGTATTTCAAAGTGGAGACCGAAGGTGTAATATTCTCGGGGCGGACGAAAGAACAACGTAGAGGTTATGAAACGAGCGTGGGTGGCGGATTGATGGCCAGAAAAACCAATGTCGAAGAGTGCTACACGGAAGGTATATATGGAAAGAGCGAATGTGAAGGGAAGTGACGAGCACGAGTAATATACAATGCGACCGTTGGTACCGAGTGGGGCTGTCAATGCTGGTTCGGCTGCTGCTGTTTCGGGCAGTGGCGCATGTAGACTTGGCGGCTCGTGGCGGGGCAGAAGAAGCATTTGTGGGTCCTGCCAGGAGAAAAGTAAATTACACGGAAAGATGAAGACCAGCCATTGGTATGAGGAGCGGTTTTCAACGCAGAGCCCCACCAGTCCCGGTCCCTAAAAGTCGTTAGTGCACATCAAGCACGTCGTCCACGGCATCAGCCCCGTGGCCAAGATTCCAGTCCAGATGGCGAAGTGGCCGAGCTGTACGGAGTAGCTTTTGCGGCGACTTCTCGTCCGGAGTTGGACAGAGAGACGAAGAGAGAGAGAGAGCGAGAGCGAGAGCGAGAGAAACGGCACTCGGGCAAGGAACCTCCCTCTTCCACTCGGCAACTCAATTGCTGTGGAAGGGATACGGCTCAAAGACTTCAATGCTTAACAAAGTGGCTAATTACCAGTCAAGTCTAGGAATTTCCATGAACCGTATTCTGTTATCCCCTCTAATCATAGTCATAGTCGGTCAATCCATCAACTCTCTGTGAAGTAAATTTGCGGCCCTTTCAATGCTCATCAAAGTGGATAATCCCACTCATCCAAACTCTCTCCATCCCTCGTCAAGCTCGTAATGTATTTATTTATTCCCCTGAATAAAGCTCCTTTCTGGTTTTTATGCAGACCCATGCAATAATAATAGTAGTCGAAGCAATGACGCTGTCCAGTGGTCAGCGCCTTACTTGCCGCTTTCAACCCTTGCCCTTAGGCTGGCGCAGGATTCCTCGGTAGTATGTACCTAGTTACTAGGAGGTAGTTAGGTAAGTTACACGGTAAAGTACTCCGTACTCCGTACTTCCCTAGTACGGAGTAGTTGGCCGGCTTTCAATCGACGACGCTTTGTCCAAGCGCCACGTTCAGAGCAGCGAAGCGAACAAGAAGGCGAGGCACATGGCGTTTGGTCTCGGACATTCGTCAGCCGCAGCCGCAGCCGCAGACTCCTGCGCCAGGCCCTTGGCACAATTGACTAATACAAGTGCATGCATAACCTAGTAACCACATACCTACCTACCTACCTACCTAGGTAGGTAGGTACCTAGGTACTACCTACTCCGTACGGAGTACATATACATAAATTACATACAGGGCCGCCTCCAAGTAGGTTTGAGCCCTGGTTTGGCGATGGTGCCTACGGCGTCGGCCACACCAAACATGAGCCATGCAGCCTGCATGGGCACCGAGCACCAAAAGCCCCTTATACAATCGCCTCGATGTGATTGATCAACCGTCCTGCGGAGAGGAGAGAACAGCTCGACGGGGCCAGCTGGCCAGTGTGTGCGAACCCCATCCAAAGACATGTTTTCTTTTCTCAGCCCTACACACACAACGCACTGCGTCGGCAGACGGACAGCATGATGTCTTTACCCAAGATTGCTCTACTGGCTGCATGACATCTGGAACCTCGCGGGCTTGGTCGTTATACAAGCAAGGGTTTGAAGCTCGGTGGGGCCTGGTCGACGCGAACAATTCTAGGCCGGTGAGCAACGTGCTCTTGTCGTGCAGAGAGCATTGATACTCGAATGACCTGGCCGGGCCTGACCCCTGCCAACTTCCTCTTGATAGTCTAAAAAGCTATTTTTTTTTTTCCTTGCGGGTTTATAGTTTGTGCGGCACCGATATTGTTGCTTGGTACGGATGACTTGCTGTCTATTTTCATCCCGATAGGGTAGTAAACGGGATGAAAAGCGTTCCGGTTGAGCCGTACCAAGCATCATGCGCATGAATAACTCCGAGTAAGACTACATCCCGGTCAGCACACCCACTGGCGACACAAAACGTCTACACACGTCTTGCGATGATAGAAACAACCCATCCAGAAAACCAGCATCGGCGCCGGTGTGCCTTGCTTGTCCTACATCAGATCTGAGACACTGCCGCTTATCGATCTGACATGCGACATGAGGGCCCTGAACTACGGAGTGAGGAGTAGTTAGTTATGTCGTTACGTACAGCGTGCTTGGATCCGTCTGAGTTGTGTTAAGGTGCCGTTCAGGTAGTGGCTCCCCCTTTCTGCGAGACCTACTGGTTACCTGTCGGGCAACATGAAACCCTATTTTTGAGCGCTGCTCTAAGATAGATGTGAGGTAGCTTCATGAACTCCGTATGGAGTGCGCCAAGAAACACCCAAAGAGATTGAGTCAGGCGGAAGTTGTCAGCTTGACTCATGTGTGCCTATGAGGCGGGAGGGGGGAAATGTCATCATGCACATAAAATAGTTTATGGAGTACGTTCATCTCAAATCAGGAGCTTGGCAGCAAGTAAATGCCTCATAGCCCCTTATTACTGATCAAGGGGAAGGAGTGAAGCGAACCATGCTTCGCCAAGCTACACATCTGGCCTGAAATTTCACCATGCTTGCTTCATATTGATTAGTGTAGGGTACGTTGCATCATACAAGGGAAGCCTTGCTCGCATCGCCTTCTTGCGCGGGGCCTGCCCAGCCAGTGACACATGCCGTCGACCCCACATTGAATTCGAGCCTCGTCGGCAATTATTCGACCTCCTCAGCCTTGGTTCTACCCAAACGTCCCAACCAGCTATGGATTCACCGGACGAACTTGCGCCCGGCACGCCTCCCATCAAGCGGCGCAAGACTCGTGATGACTCATTGCAGCGTTCGAGCTCGCCGGGCGCGTCTCCTCTCCATGCCGGGAAGCACTCGGAACCCAGGTCGCGTGAGACTCGCGATCCCTCGCAGTCCAGGTATGACGTGACGAGAAGTCCCAGTGTTACAGGCTCAAACAAGGACTATTCATCACCACCTCGCTCGAGAAGACGGTCGAGGTCCATAACCAGCTCGGGTTCAAGCACGCGGTCAGACTCACCACCTCATTCCCGGCCGCGTTCTCATCGACGGTCTGGGTCGCCTTCGTCATCCGATCGCACGCGGACAGAGTCGTCTTCACCTCGGCCGCGACAAGATACACCTGCCCGGGAGCCGTTGAAACCCGACTATAGACCTCACCTAGCGCTCCACGGCCACACGGGACCTGTTTCGCAGGTTCGGATATCGCCCAATGGAAAGTTCATCGCTTCAGCGTCTGCGGACGGGACCCTGAAGCTGTGGGATGCGGCGACCGGCGCCCACATGGACACGCTGGTTGGCCACATGGCCGGCGTGAGCTGCGTTGCGTGGACGCCCGATAGCAATACCCTCGCGAGCGGCTCCGACGACAAGGCTATTCGTCTGTGGGATCGAGTGACGGGACGACCGAAGACGACCACGCGCAAGTCCCTCGCGGGCCAGGATACGGCTGCACTGCGAGGACATCATAATTACATCCACTGCCTCGCCTTCTCACCGAAAGGAAACATCCTCGCCAGCGGCTCATACGATGAAGCCGTGTTTCTGTGGGATGTAAGGGCAGGACGGCTGATGAGAAGTCTACCAGCCCACAGCGACCCTGTCAGTGGCATCGACTTTTGTCCAGATGGCACGTTGGTTGTGAGCTGTTCGACCGACGGGCTCATGTAAGCAAAAAAAACCGCACCCAAATACCAGAGTCCAGGACTGACGAGTACAAGTCGAGTATGGGACACCTCAACAGGTCAGTGTCTGCGGACGCTGGTGCACGAAGACAACCCCGCCGTGGCAAACGTATGCTTCTCGCCGAATGGCCGCTTCGTCCTGGCCTTTAACCTCGACAACTGCATACGACTGTGGGACTACGTAGCCGGCACCGTGAAAAAGACGTACCAGGGCCACCGGAACGACAAGTTCGCCATCGGGGGCTGCTTTGGTGTTTTGGACGAGGAACCCTTCATCGCGTCGGCAAGTGAAGACGGCCATGTAGTACTTTGGAACGTGAAGAACAAGGAAATACTGCAGAGGATCCCCACGGGGCATAAAGGTGTCTGTTTCTGGGTCGATGTCCATGGTGCGACGATGGCAAGCGCGGGACAGGATCATTCTGTCCGCGTGTACAGACACGCACGGGAGGATGGTGTCGCGCATGGGAGTTTGGAGCCCGAGTTGGGGGGTGTGACAGGCAAGCTACAGATTGAGCTGCCTATTCGGCAGGACGATATCAAGCTGGAGGATGCGTGAGACGATGACGAAACTTATGAGCAAGCCATGAAATATTCATTGATATGTGTTCTAGAGCCAAGTGTGTCTCTCGTGTGTCTGTGATGAGCAAACGTGTAAGTTGTTGTTGTGCAAACCTGATTTCCCCATATCCGCATGTTACGCCTCTATCCGATACCCAGACTTGCTGCCAAAGACAAACACACACACACACACACACACACACACACACACACACACATATATATATATATATATGTAAGGGTCCGCAGCCGCGTGATCTTGTTCGCCGTCAACTCATCTTGCCCGGTGCAGGCTCTACGCCGGCTACATGATGGCAAGGCCTCGATCTCGCCGAGTCAGGAGTATTTCACTTGAACCTTTGTCTGTGCGACCCGTTCTTTCATGTAGAAGACTGCAAAGTCGATGCTGGTACCGTCGCAGGTAATTTCCACTTCAAACTCCAGGGAGCGATACACTCCACCGAGGCTGTTGGTCCGGACTGGAAGAGAGTCGAAATTTATTTTCTTGTCCCAATTGACCTTGCATAGTTCAGACACCGACCTATCACGTCTCGAAGGCGGCTCTGGCGAAGCTGACACGCAGAACCCCTCAGAAATTGGCCCAACTCGGCTGCCGAATTTGCGCCAGAACGTTTGCCGGACGGAGGAGACCTTGGATAAGTCCTGTCCCTGAAGAAGTTCATTCATGGTTAGTTGCGGCTTTGGCATGATGGCGAATGGCTGGACTATCAAAGCAACTTGGACAAAAGGGACATTCTGAACTGGGGAGCTGTTACCTGTCGTATGAACCACCTCATTTGTTTTTCTGCCATCGGCCTCAGCGTATGGCTATCTATGTACCAGTCTGCGTCAGAATGGATGCTGGGGTCGAAGTATTCCGATATCTCGATGCCGTAACTCATTCGAGCCACTCTGGTTTTGACTTTGACATTCAGGGATTTGGATAAGCCCAAGGTTGTGATTCCGTGGATCACCGCTCCGCGACATATTGCGACCCATCTATGACATTCGTAAGCACTCTGTGAACCCTGATACGACACCGCGTCATGAGAAAGGAACCTACGGCCTGGAACCTCGAGACTGGAGGACGGCAGTTTCATTTCCTGCCGACAGCTTGAGCTGTTCAAAAAGGTATGGACTACGTCCAAAACCGCCTACAAGAACGATGAACTAGTCTTACATCTTAGAAAGATATGTTTAAAGCATCTGGAATGGTTTTCATGTGAGGTCAACGACTTAGTTACCTTGGGTTCCTTTCCGTACTTTCCTACGATGGACATTGCTTGATAACGGACAAGCGACTGAACCTTGTCAACGACGGGCCGGAACACATCGACTAATTCGGGGCTGCTATGCCGTTAGTCTGCTTCTCGAGTGAAGAATATTGTTCCTCAAGACTGACGTGCTAATCTCCAGCGTCGAAGCCCTCTTTTTCCCTTTGCCATTTGTGACCACTGCGTTGGGAAGTTCAACGCCCCAGGAGCGGTTCTGACCATGACCTCGGAATTGTGGTTTAATACCATGCTCCCAATTATCATTGAGAAACTTGTTGAAACGTGCCTTGTCTAGAGTTCTCATAGCGTCGCAAGTTCTGGCCATGACGAACTCTTTAAACTTCTCGTCTAGGAAGATCCCGCCACATAGACCGCCTAGTAACCCATGACATTAGAGAACTCCTTGTCCTGGCAGAGCAAGCTCGATCATCCATGGCAGTAACTCACCATCTCCCTTGACGCATTCTTTCAACGCGAATGGTTTTTTGCTATACACTTGATAGCTGATGAGGTCCTGTTTCGTCATGAGACTCGAGAACTGGGATGGCCAACTCGGAATCTGCGTAACCCACCACTGTGCCGCCTCCTGCATCACAGACGACAATATGATCCCCAGTCTTGGACATAATAAGCATTTGACTAGTACGAAGTGCTGATCATGAGTGCTGGGAGCGATGCTGACTCACCTGAATAGTTGACTTCTTGGAATGATCTTTGATTGTGGCCAAGGCTGCCGCCTCCGGCTCAGAGATGAACCGTAGAACAGTCTCACCGCTGTGCCTCTTGCCCAGAATCCCAGCTTCCTGGGCCGCCTTTCTCATACTTTCCTGTGCATAGTGTGGCCAGATAGCTGGGAGCGTCATCACAACGTGTAATATGCACTTTTCTAGTAGGTCTTCACCGATGGCCTCCCCGATAGATTGCAAGCCATGTTTCCAAAGCTGTTTGAGGAAACATGCAACAACATCGACGACACCCTTCTTTGAGGCTTCCTGTAGACGACGAGCCTCCTGGATCTTGGAGGAGTAACGTATTTCCGAGGCCATATCCTTCTCTTTGAGAAGAAGGAGCTTGAACCACTCTAGCGCTTCAACATTTTGAGGAACGGCATATCCCCACTTGATATCGTCATCTTCTTTCCCCAAGTAAAGACGTGTGGGGGTTTTCTCGAGGTCCGAGCAGTGACTCAGCTCAGAGTTCCAGGTAGTGACCACTTCAATGTCTTCGGGTTCGTTTGAGTATGCCCATGCCATTCCAGAGTATCTGTTGCGAGAGTCAGCCATGTGCGCGTAATAGATGAGCAAAGAATCAAGACGCTTACGTAGTACCAAAATCAATCCCAATAATAATGAACTCATCCATGATGAGACCAGATGATGATAGAAGGGACTGCTTTGAGGCACGAAATCTAGCTCGGTGCTTGATGGTTTGGTAAGTAATAGAGGGAGGGGAGGCTCAAATTGGTATTAAGAGATATGTGCCGGTTACATGCCTGGGGAACTAAATAGTTGATTAGGACAGAAAATGAGGTTGAGAGTTCCCTTGTTCCCTTGAAATTTATACAGCTCGCTTGAAGTGTTTGTCAACAACTGTCGTCAGCTGCCCACGGGTTTCTTATTAAAGGCTTCTGGCTGGTGTACCGCAACCTCGATCATTTCATCATCTCAACCAACCTTACCAGATCTGGATTCTCCTTGATCGACTGAAGCCAGTAATTGGCTGAATAGGGAGTCTTTGGATCAACACCAACCGTCTTCAAAGATAACTCAGTGGGTTGTTGGGATAAGTTGACATGCATCGGATTTCATCCGATAAGCACACAACATGAACCAGCCGTTAGAATGGGAGGGCGGTGATCAGACAACCTTTGAAGAAGAGAACTTGATTCAATCAGACTCCCTGATGACAGATGTGCCTCCTTTGCAAACACAATCGGAAGCGTCTCTCGACGGCCACTTCAAAGCCGAACCGCCTCTCCGGCCAGAGCCGAACCCCACGAATTTAGCTCAAACTTCTGAGTCAATAAAGGACACCGAGGTTATTAAATTACTCGATATAGATCAGCATAAGCTTTCAACGCCAGCCGGGGACAAGCGAGATGAACCTCTCGGGTTCACGAGAATGAAGGAGATTGACGGATCTCTTTCTGCAGATCAGCGTGAGCTGTCAACACTAACAGTGAACGAGCGAGCTGACCCTGATCAGCATGGACTGTCGACACCAACCGGCAAACAGCGATCTGATAGCCTATTCCAAGACGAACCGAAGACTGAGTGCTTGTCCGATGAGTTGAAGAAAGATGAGTGGATGCGGATGTGGAGTGAACAAATGACTGAGATGATACGCAACAGTTGTCAGGAAGTCATGAATCACACTCAAAAGGAGCTCACAGACCTAATTCAAGGCTTGTGCTCGGAGAATAGTAATCTGCGATTACAAAATGAATCAGCTCGTAGGTCTCTTCGAACAGCTCAAGAGCAAGCACAGAAAGCGGCCAAAAGCCACGAAAACACGGGAGCGCGAGCAAACGAAGACAAAATACCCGACTCTGAGTTTCTATCAAAATGGACACAGCTCAAGTTTAGGGTGAGGATGTTATCGGCTCATATAAAGAGAAAAGACCCTGATGATAGCCTGCCAGCCTGGCATCGCGCTCAGGTGATGACGACTTTCCAACGAGGCAAGGAGAATATGTCGGATACAAGACTCTTCCAAGGGTCAGACAATAGACGTTTTGGGCTGCAAGCAAATCTCTGGAAGTTCCTCTCCAAGGTCATCTTTGACTCCAAAAGCAGAACTGATGGTATTGGAAGCAGGCATATTCTGAAAAAGTTCAGAAAAGAATGTGCATGTGAGTCCTAATGATACATGACGGCATGTAAGTCGAAAAGCTGACTTGATCTGGAACAGCGTTGAAAACTCAGGACACGACTGAAACCAAAGAATTCTATAAATGGCTGCAGTTGGGCTGGTCTTTCACGAAACCCTCGAGGCCAGGCTCTGTCGATGAGATCTTGCGCAAGGACGGCGAGGATGTCTGTAAACTGTTTGACGGCAATGATGGCATGGAGTGCTCGGACAGCCTAGTGGAATTATGTGACGAGTTCCGAGATATAGTCGCAATGGCCCTAGAGCTAGATGACATGATCATGGCCTCACAAGCTTTGATGACTGTGGTATGGCCCGTTGACCTACCCGAGCTCAACATTGATGGCTGTACCGAATACCGAGAATCCCATATGGAGGCAGTACGAACATATGGAGATGACAGTGAGAACGTGCGGCTGGGGTTCTGCATCACACCAATACTCTTGAAGAAGGGAAACGCGAGAGGTAAGAGCTACAACTCTGAGATTGTACTGGCCAAAGGAGATGTCGTCTTGTTTCCGGTCAATCTGGGGAACACGGGACTGAAGATTGACTCTCAGGGGAGTGCCACCGAGTGAGGCTTCACGCAGTTGATAAGTTACTGGAGACTGCAACGCTGGGAATGGGATTTCTACCATGGGCAATATCAGTCTGGCTTACAGGAGAAGATGAACGATACAGGCTTCACAAAAAGGGCTGAAGCTGGCTTGCTGAAAAGTGGTCGAGGTTGCTGCAGGAGAAGAACAGATTTCTATAGCTAAATGCAAATTAACCTTGCTTCCAATCAATGTCACGGCCGACTGCAGCTGTCAAAAAACACACACAAGACGCAACTGCAGTGAAGTGTGAAAGCACAGCATTAAATGCCACGCCAAACACACTGCGGAATGAGAAATATGAGAGTCCAGTGTTGCCTTATATTCCCCTCCAACCGCCAGACCGGCATTTGTTTTGAGTCATGGCGATAACTCGACTCATTGGGACACTTACAGAGAAACCGGCGGACTGCAACACAAGACCTGGCAATGGCTGCTTCCAAGGAGGAAAGATGGCACCAGAAGTTGCAGGCAAATTCTTAATGCGGACACATGATGAGATGAGCTGATGTACCGTGCTGCCAAAGTGCAGACCCAGTTGGCAGGAGACAAGGCGGTCGTCACGTCAGTGTGCAAATGTTTCCTTCGTCCTGATGCAACAAGAAAGCGCGGGCACGGGCTTCATAAAGAAAATCTTCAGCTTTCTGTTGCTGTTTGCTGTTTCGCAGTGCGAATTTCTTGCTGAAGCCACGTCCAGGCCATCGGGACTGGACCTAAACTAGGCGGCGCGCAGCAAGAACTTCCCTCGGTCAGTCTGCAGCTAAAAAATCAAAGACCAGTAAAGTAAAATCAGAACATGGCCGAGGCCTTTAGGTTCGTTGGTCCCAAGAGAGATATTGAAGTGCACATTGGCTGGTGGTCAGCAAACAGTTAGTACGTCAATCCAAGGTCAAGTCAGGAAAGGATTGGCTAAGACTAATGGCTGGCTATGCTTCCTTCATAGGGAAAAACTCAGCGCATGCTGGGCAGGAGTTTGACCGAACGACGGCGGCATCAAGTCCAAAGACGTACCGTCGCAGATTGAGCGAGACTCCACTGGCGACAACAAAGACCAAGAAGTCGCGGAGAAGACGTGGATGTAGCTGCTCTGGAACGAGGACATTGTCAACCTGTTCTGACTGCCTGGTGACGGTTCGTCTCCGTCTCGGGAGGGCCACATGGCACCAAAGCCGGGGAACAAGATGAGGGGCGAGACACGGGCAGAATTGGCCAACGGATCAAAGCATGCCAGTCAGTGGACTCTTTGTCAATATCACAGGACCGTGCTGATGACATGTCAAGTGTGCATGTCCAATGCGGACGTGGTGTCTGAGCCGCGGAAGCAGACGGCGGTGTTGCCGACGCCTTGTTGGCAACGGACGGCCTTCATGTTCGACATTTGTTCATGGCCATGCCCGTTGTTTGCCACTTCTGCATTGACCTCCGGAAGAAGCCTTAGTTCGACAGCAGTGGCTCCGTCACCTTCTCATTTCGAGAGCAATTTACTCGCAGATCCTGCTAGCAATAGTTAGTGCCTGAGCAATAGAAGTCGTGGGTTGGTACCCACGCAATGGTGGTGGGACGAAAGAAACAGGACCCTTGGGATCTGAGAATAGTGTCAGTCATTCATCACCTCTGAAGAAAGTGATCACAGCAGCTATTGGCGAATTCGCACAGAGTCAAAGGTAATGGCGTGACTCGACGACGGCGATTGAGCCGGATTGACAAGGGACAAAACAACAACAAAAGTCGATGCCAATGAGGCGGCTGATGTGGGCGGAAGTGCATGTACCACCAACATGCCCGCAGGTTGTTCCTTCCCCCGCACTTTCTTGGTTCTGGGGCCCATTGGAAGGAACGAGTGCCCATTTGCTGGTCAAGGCAGTCAGTCGCCCGCCACCCGTCACCTGTCACCACAACCACAGCCTCAACCTCAACCACAAACTCACTCAACGCACTTGCAGGAAGCCACCGACTGACTGGTAACTAGACCATTTCGCTACTTGAACCTGGTTCTTATCTTCTTTCTCCTTTCTCCCTCACAACTCATTTACCGACGCAGACCCTCCGTTCTGTGCCTTCCACCTGCGGGGACGAGCACACTGTCCTCCTCTCGCCATCGGCGATTTACGCCCTACGCTTTGGCCCGTACCAGATCAGCCACAACTCGACGGCCATTCCGCCCGACTCGAGCCTTCACCCCGGTTTGTCGTCGTCCTGGAGCCTTGCTTGGA
The DNA here is from genome assembly GCA_031753515.1 of Metarhizium rileyi. Classification (NCBI taxonomy): domain Eukaryota; kingdom Fungi; phylum Ascomycota; class Sordariomycetes; order Hypocreales; family Clavicipitaceae; genus Metarhizium; species Metarhizium rileyi. Next base: position 1,277,581 of record JAUKVO010000003.1, on the reverse strand, counting down.
CCATAATTGTCGCAATAAGGTGGCTTCGGCACCAGCCCTGGTATCAACATCACAGTCTCTGGCCAGGCTTCTGCTATCTGCAGTGTAGCCGATATACAGACCATCATTAACAGCTCAACTTCTGTTATACCTTACTCGTGCGTTTCACGACGCTGGTGGTGTTCAACCTTGTCGCGTCACTTGCCCCAGAGTTCAGTTGCTCCCTTGACAGGAATGTCCCACGGCCCACCAACAGCCTTGATTCATCCACTGAACTTGAAGGCTTCCAAGTGAAGCTGACTCGGAACGGTCTGGGCTGAACTCAACGCTACTGGCTGCCTGCGTTCTCGCCGCGTGTGATTGTTTTCCTGCTGTAGGCTCGGATTATGAGGAGAATATAATAAGCCGTTCGCCGCGCCTCTATCTTTCTTCCTCTCTCTGTGCCACTCACCCGATCTCTCCGTCTCCCCCCTGTCTTTGCCGCCGCCGGTCTCGGGTTCCTTGGAGAATTCATTCGTATCGTCAGTGCAGGCGCTGTGACGGAGATCCACCGACCAACAAAGTTACCGCCAACACCACAACCCGTACTTCCCCTGGCTGGGTTGCAGGTCGCGCTTGTCACTCCACCGGGTTGGCCTCCTACGTTCCAGAGGAGAACACAACAAGCGAATTCCCGATTCGCCGTCCACTTGTCACCCCAAAGTCTTTTTTCCTCCTTCCGTTCTTCAAGTCATATCTTGCTTCTTTCTTCACAATTCTTCACTCCAAACTAGCCACGCTCGCTAGCCTTGATCCGCATGCGTTTCCTCATCGCCAGGATCCATGGAGCCCGTTCCTGAGACGGAGCGTATGGAGGCGTTCAAGTCCTCACCTGTGCCCTCCCTCCTCCTTAGCAGCAACCCGAACGCCATTCCACCTTTGGACCTTGACATGGTCAGGAAACCACCCACTATACGCCGCAGTACCGACCCGAACCCGACTTCACCAGTTGCACCATCTTGGGGTCTGTCAACTTCTGCTGCCTTGCCGTATAGGCCACGAACTGCATCTCCCCTATCGGGAGGCCATTCACGTTCTCGTTCTGCCGCCAGCCTCGCCAGCCCCATGTCTCGAACTCAGTCCATGCCGGGTGTCAGTGGTTCCGGTCGTATTTTATACTCGCCACAGTTACGCCCCGCGAGTCCATCCAACTCTGGTTCCCCAAGTCGTGTTCGAACGCCTAGAAAACCTGTCGACGAAGCCTTCCCCGCGACGTCCCCGGTCCGGATGAGTGTACTCGAACAAGACAAGAAGCAACCCGATCGAAGCAGCTCGCCGGTTTTGGGAGGAGCAATTGTGTCGTCAAGTCGACTCAGGAGATCATCATCTCCCTTTCGAAGTGTGCCCCCTCCGAGTTGCAGCTCTCTCCTCTTGTTACCCTCGACGCCGTCTTCTGCTTCGTCAGCCTCGTCTCTACGAAGCTACGATGCTCTATCAGCGAATTATGGAGGTAGCCTGTCTTCCGTCCCATCCACACCAACGTCAGCTCGATCACGCAGCCCTAGTATTTCAAGTTTGGAAACCATTCCCGACTCCCCAGATGCAGAAGAGGCCGCTTTGGAAGCTGAGAGGTTAGCTCAGCTCAAGGCTGTCACGGACGTCGCAGATAACGATACATCCGATACCAAATGCCGATCGCCTATAGACGCACCTCCAAGAGGTCGAACCCTCAGCTATGGACCAAGGGACAAACGCAAGCGATGGAGTGTCTGCGGGGCAGAACGACGGGGTGATTTGGACCTGGAGACAATTTGGGAGGACTGAGAATACGGAAGTGCTTACAAAAGGCTTCTTGGCATCGGCTACTACACTCAGCTAAGTGATGCGAGTGTTTTGGGCATTAGCCAATACGAAAGTGTTGTGTGAACAGTGGAGATGACTTTTTCCCTTTTCCCTTTTTCCTTTTTCTCTCTAACTGGCTCTTGCATGCAGGTGTGGTTGTTTTGGCGTCAATTGTTATCTTTGCTCCTCTTGACTCAGGTTTGCTATCATTATCTTTGTCGTGTTCCCTATATCAGGGACACAGTGCTGGGAAGGCTCAGCACGTCACCATGTCTAGATACCCTAACGCATTCAGGCAGTTTGCATGGTGTGATTGGTGGAAGAGGATGGGAATGAAGTCACGATGTATGTAGAGCATGCGGGGAGGTCCTCGCTGGTGTGTTAAACAGATGAATTGTTCAATACGGCGTGCAAACGCCGATCTCCATCCAGATGCAGCAGCCTTTTTAACTTGTATTGTAATCCAAGTCGGTGAACCTCTTGGCGAACCGTGGAAGTTGAATGGATAATAGGTGAGTGTAAAGTGCGAGTGAACGGTACATGGGTTAAGTAGTCACGTCACAAACCAGTAACTAGTTAGTCCGGCTGCCTCGATTGCCGACTCGCCACCCGGTGCATATCAAAGACAATCTTGACTGCCCCACGTTCTCAGAACCACCGCAGCGCCTGGCCCCGCATCTTGCTGGGTGGGAATTTAGACCACACGAGACGAGCGAGTAACTACATGTTCGTCCGGTAAGTAGGCTCCGGTGTTGAGTCCAACGGGAAAAAAAAAAGGCTGTGTATTATACCGTCGCGAGCAACATGATGTGGTGTTGAGGAACGGTGATGGTGATGGGAGAGAGAGAGGGAATGGGATTCACGCAATGGGCTTGCGACTACAACAGCACGAGTCAAGTCAAGTCAAGTACAATCAAAGGCCACAAAGGCAATAGTACCTTGGTTAACATGCTGCTTTAGATGCAGACAGACTAGACAGACGTCACGACGACCTCTCCCACACCACCACGGGGCCACTTTGTAGCCATCCATCCATCCATCCATCCATTCATCCATCAAGCCGCATAATCCTGCACCCTCACAAGCCCAGCTTCTCGGGCCCAAACGACAAAGGCAGCAACTAGAAGCAGAGAAGTCAGCAGGTGCGTTTTCTCCCACCAGACCAAACAAACGCACCTCTCCCAACGTGAGCACGACGAAGTTGTCCTCGCCGTCAAACATAATCACCGGCACATGTAGGCCGCAGAACTCGCGGATACTAATCAAAGGAAGGGGGAAGGGGGTCAAGTCACCCCCCCCCCTCGCCTCGAGAGTCAGCAAACCGAAAAAAAAAAAACACCTAAGAAAGCAGACAGGAAGACGACTCACAACTGCCTACACATGCCGCAGGGGCTAGCAGGCGTACTGGCATCAGTAGCCACAGCCACGGCCTTGAAGTCCCGTAAGCCACGGCCAGTGACGGCCTTGCCAAAGGCCACGCGCTCCGCACACGTGCCCACTGGGTACGAAGCGTTCTCGACGTTGGCGCCCGTGGTGACGGAGTCGTCGCCGCCTAGGAGCGCGGCGCCCACGCGGAACTTGCTGTACGGGCAGTAGGCTGTCTTTTTGGCCGCGCGCGCCTGCTCTCGGAGAGTCGCGAACTGCTCACTGGTGAGGCAGTGTTGTCTGCATGTTGCGGCGATGGCGTCTGCCGAGGAGGAGGCGTGGACAACGGGCGGGTGAGACATGGTTCCTTTCTTTACTTTTTTTTGGGGGGGGTCTTTCTGCTGAATGACTGACTGACTGACTGACTGACTGACTGGTAAGTTGGGGTAACTAGATGGTGGGAACAAACAGAGTCGAGGACGGGAGCCACGCAGCAATTCGACTTACCCGCCGTGCCGTGCGGTGAGGGGTCAGAGAGCAGAGACCGAGTTAAGGCTTCTGGGGAAAGAGAGCCCGAGGCGGACCTTGAAGACAAGAGGAGAATGCTGGCTTGGCTATCGTGATGGTGATTGTTTTATCGCTGACGATTCTGTTTGGACGGGTTGTCGACGAGAAGCCCCCCACATGTTTCGCTTCCGTCTGTGTGCATGCGGAGAATCTGGCACGTTTCGGGGGTCTCGGCTCGGGAGAGGAGGAGACGACAAAGCAATGGGACAAGGGACAAGGGACAAGGGACGAGGGACAAACAAGGGACATACATGGTTGGGTCATCCACGTCCATGTAACGCGGAGTTACGCCGTATCAGTATTTGTTAGTCCCCGTCAATTCTCCAAGTAGTTAACTACTAGAGGGGAATATTGCCTACGAGACTTGGCCCTCCGATTAGTTAGTTACTATCCTGCCCTGATCGACTCACTTGGCTACGCCATCACTTCCAATGCCATCTAGTTATCTGTTAACCCAATTCTCGTGCCCGGTACGCTTGACGGGCCCCCGGTGGCCACCCTTTGTTTCGTATTGGTATTATAGAGCCAGTGTAAATCCTCTCGTTCCCTCCGGTCATAGATATATACCCAGCAACTGAATTCGACCGTGTCATCATGGTAGCAAAAGAAGATGCCTCTTCCAACCTTGTTTTGGTTACAAAAAATGAAAATAATACATGGCAACAATTAAAATAAATCAAAAGCCGTCCGTGTTTGCGTGTTTGCGTGTTTGCAGGTTGTTTATACACTGCCAAGTGGATCAGTTCGAGCAGCGTCCATCGGTCACGTCGCCATTACGTTCCATCCATCATGTAGCTGCCCTTGCTCGAAGTCGCCGTCAGGGGAGTCATTTGCGCCGACGGGCTGCTATCGCTCGGCGTCATGGGCTCGACCACCTGGCTCCGAACAGCCATGATCCATTCGTGTTGGAGCAGCTCCACAGCCGACGGCCGTTCCTTGGGATTGCGTGTGAAGCACTTGGAAAGAAAGTCAAGTCCCGCGGGGCTGACTTGATCCGCCGTTGGCAGCTGGGGCGGGTTGCCTTGAGCAATGTTGTACATGATGGCCCATTCATTGTCCAGGTTGGCCCACGGCCTTCGTCCAGTGGCCATTTCCAAAACGACGCAGCCGAGCGACCAAATGTCCACCGAGCCCGCTCGGCCCGGGTTCTCCCCCTTAATGACTTCCGGTGACATGTACATGGGTGTGCCCGTCATGGATTTGTTGGGTTTCGTAGCATGTAAATCTGCCGCCAGCGTTCGCCCCTGACGGGCAATGACCTTGGCGGCCCCGAAATCGACATACTTGATAATGCCATTATGGTTGAGCAGGATGTCTGTGAAGTTTCAAACGTTAGCACCAATGATGTAAAACACGGTTATATCGTTCGTTCATCATCAAAATCATCAACATCATCAAAAATGGGGCGACACGTACTCTCTGGCTTGATATCTCGATGAGCAATGCCGCTTTCATGCAGATACACCAAACCCTCCAGAAGCTGCAGGGCGTAAAAAGTAATGACCTGCTCATCCTCGATTCGCCCGTGCTCGAGCAGGTTCGCTAGTGACCCGCCGGAGCAATATTCCATAAAGATGTACACACGGTCTCGGTGCACCTCGATCCCGTGATATTGCACAATGTTGGGATGGTCCAATACTTCCAGCACGCCCATTTCCTCCCTGATTTGCTCGGCAATGGTGGGAATCAGCTTCGGATCCTGCAGCCTGATTTCCTTGACGGCCATCAGCAGACCAGTGTCCAGGTCCATGGCCGCGTACACATTGCCAAAGGTCCCGCCGCCGACAAAGTGCCCCTGTTGCCACCGTTTCGTGACATTGGTTGCTGACGAGGAGAGATAGGCAAGTGACCGGTCGGCTTCATTGTTGGTCTCCAGCACACGCCCCAGCGCGCGTCTCTCCCCTTCCTTCTCGCGTCTAAAGTCATCCAGAACATCCAATCGGATCAGACGCTGCTCTGTAATGCACCGCGAGGCTTCCTCGTCGTCGAGCATCCTGTTCTTGTCCAGCTTCCTGAACTGTCCCACGAGGGCCTCCATCCGTTCCTTTTCTGCTTGAGCGGCCACGTTTGATCTCGCGCCCATGATATCGAAATGCGAGATCAAGAGCGACATGCAGCCACCGACCTTTGTTCGGAGCTTCTCATACTCATCGTCGCCGAGTGCGAGAATGTGCCGTCCCCTGGTCATGCGCATGGAGAACTCGAGAGCCAGCACGGCCCATCTGAACGTTTTTCGATCCGAGGCAACGCAATCGTCACATATGAAGCTCACCCAGTCCAGAGCAAGCTTGGTGAGCTTCAAGTTATTCATCTGCCGTCTATTGCTGTCCATGTAGAGCAATGACCGTTGACCGAATTCAGTAGCGAAAACAAAGCAAGTTTGAATCAGTTCCTGGCAGTCCTTGCCTTCGGCCTGTTTGCGAATCACCTCTACACTGTCCATGAACGTGTTGGACAGCTTGTAGGCCACCCGCCGGATCTCCATAAGCCTCGTGTTGACCTTGTGAATGTTGGACCTAGACTCCTGGAGTAGATCGACATGCATATCCACCGCGTCAAGGAACGCTTTTCTTGCTTCAGGCAATGCCTGGGACCCGGTTGCGCACAGTCGGGCCTGGCCTCGTTTCAGATCGACATTCTGTTCCCGTAAAGGGACGACAACCTTGTCCCCGAACCAGTGGAAGCTGTCTTCTGGTCGCAGTATGAGGAGGTACTGCTCGCCCAGCTCCGGAAACCGATCTATGGAAGTCACAGCCATCATGGCTTGCATCTCATCCAGCTTGCCGTGCAGCTCTGACGAAGCAATGACATGTATTCCCTGCTTTTCGAAAGCACCGGCGTGCAAAAGAAAGTGCCCAGACGCTACCAGTTGATCGTAAAACTTCTGCATCGTCTCGGGCGAGAAGAATATGCTGAAGTCGGAAACATGCTCGTAGTTGTCGCTGAGCATTCTCCAGAATCTCTGCAGCATCCGTTGGCGGATACGGACGGAATCTAGACAGGCCTTGTATCGCTTGCTCATCTCGGCGGCACTTTCTTTTGGCTTCACCTGCAACTCCTTTTCAAACGTCTGGCTCAATCGGTTCAGGGCCTTGAAAGTTAAAGAGCTGAACTGCTCAGCTACCTCGACGTGGCCGCCCTGCAGGTGGCTCCCAATGTCGTTGGCAAAGTCCCACTCTTGGAACAGCAACTCTGCCTCTTTGAACGAGTTCTTGTTCCCGCTCAGTTTCCAATTCAGCATCTTGAAATAGTACTTTAGTGCCTCCAATACAACCTGGTCAAAGGACTCGTCGATACACGGCGGTAGGTCCCAGCCAGGTTCGGGGCTCTCGATGGAGAGATACTCCTGCTTGATTCTGATAGCAAACTTGAGTAGCAGCTGAAACTGCGAAATCATCTGTTCCTGCATCATTGAATTCTGCTGAGCGGCCTCTTTAACCCTCTTAGCGTACTCGAGACGCGTTTTAGTAATCTCTTCAATGAGCCGAGATGGAAAGCTGATCAGCGTCAGTAGTTCCTCCAGATAAGGCGGTAGGTGGCGTTTTTGAAATGGTGCCGAGTTGTGGATAAGCGTTTCTTTGGCTTTGCTGATGATGGAGGAAATAGGCAACAGCATGCCTTTCTGCGGAGTTCGCTCATCGTCATCGTAGAGGGACTGTAAACCATCCTCCTTCATCAATCTATCTAGAAAGGACGTCTCGTCGCTCGTGATGCCATCCACAGCTGGCGAACGTTGTTTGATGCGAGAAAAGTCTAGCTCCTCGTTCCCAACCCACTTCTTCAAAATAGACAGTTCCGTGTTGATCATCTTATTCGTGTTGTACCAAGAGAATATAGCTTCGTAGGCCTCATGAAATTGAGGAGACGCGGCCGCTTTGTGTTCCGTTGCTAGGGACTGCCATGAGGGATAGAGACTCTCGCACTTCTCGACCTTCTTCACGATATCCTTGACCTGCTCGTACGGTGGTTTTCCGGCCTCGCTTTCGCCCTTGACCTCGAAGTTGATAATGTCGTCCAAGAGTCGATCAACCGTGCTTCGCGCCTCCTCCACCATGCGTTTCTGAATAGGGAGTTGTCTGCCACAAGATTTGGCACGAACGCCGAGCCACAGCTCTGACCTGTAAGCCGTCTGGCTGGCCTCTTGGTCCGAAGCGCCAATGATTCGCTTCTTTTCTTGACGTACAACGTCGCCGGTCAACACAGCCTCAAGCATGCCATGCCACTCGAGCCTCTCCCTGTTGTCCGGATCCTTCAGGTCCTCCACGGTCGGCAGAAGATCGTCGTTGCCATAGAACATAATGGTCTCCTGATCCAGGCGGTCCTCGAACGGTCCCTCCGAGCCCGGCGTCTCCCCCTCCGAGTCTGTGTCGTTCCCATTCGTGCTCTGGTATGACGAAAAGTATTCTCCAGAGGCGTCATGCCGCAGTTTCTGGACATATGCTCGTTCCTGTGCCCGGAATCTGCTCTCGCTCTGCCGTGCTCGGTTCTTCGATGACGACCGTATCGATTCCACAAACGTCTGAGCCTGCTGCGGCGGCCTTGGCTTTCGAGATGTCGCCGGGTTGTATGTACTGGACGGAGTTCTGGTGGGAGCAAGTGGCCGCTGTGGTCGTCCGCCGTTGGCATACGCAGTACCGTCATCGCCTGCGCTATTCCACTGGGTCTTGGAGCCAGCACCATTGACGACAGTGCCGGCGGGTATTGGAATCGATGCAAGGGAGCCGGTGAGCGTGGAAGTGTCAACGTATCGATTCAGCTCGCCAGTTTCGCCATGGCCCTCTGCAGCGTTGGGATCATCTTCCGAGCCAGGCGACGAGTTCTCGGCATCAACGTTGACGACCACCGACGGTCTTCGTGCCTTGGGTCTTTCCTGCTGTAGCTCATCCTCGCCCCCAGAAAAGCGGACAGCCCGAGGAGACGAATCCGACATGATGGGCGACCTCGAGTGCCTCAGGAGCAGGGCTTCAGGAGGAGCCCCTCGGGCTCAACGGAAACACCCTGCTCAACAATTAAGGGGAGGGGCTCGGGCCAGACGGCCAACATTCGATCAGGGGTGGCGGTGAAGAGGCAACATAGGGTGAGTGTCTCTGTTGAAGTAAATGCGCCGGCCGCAACTCGTGTCCGTGGGTCCTGAAAGTTGGCGATAATTGCAAGAGCCGTTGTCTGGGAGTATTTGCTCTTCCCGTCGCGCCGCCACTGCTGGAGCTTTGTCGTCCGAACCGTCGTGATGAAACCGCGAACCTCAAGTGGCAAGCTGGGGGCAACTTGGACCTCTCTCCGCATGCTGATTGGTCGGTGAGGATGCAGGTGTGTGGCGCACGGTGCTGTTCATGTGGCTGATGAGCTGTCAAGTTTCCCCTTTGAGTGGCTTGACGGGGCCAATTTCCTGTTTGCATGGATGATCCTTTCGTCATAGCCATCGACTTGTTTTATTTGGCATTACCTTCCTCCTCTGGTACCACCACACAAACTGTTTTATTACAACCAGAGCCGTGGAGACGCCCAGACTTCCTGTCTATGGAAGCTCCCTTGCTGGAGGCGGCATAGAGGGGCAGCGTTGGTCGGTGGCGAAGTCCGGAGTACTCCGTAATTGGGAGTTATCGCGTCGCGTCGCGTCGCACACAATTTCGTGATACTGTTTTCACCTGGCTTACACACCCGTCCTAATAGGAACATGCAAATAACTACTCTCTTCTTGTCTCCTACGGACAGACAATCCACACGAACTGCACTGCGCCGAATGTCGCCTCAATCCACGCGTAGAAGAAACCAACAAGCATGTCCTGCGAACAGCTACAAGACCGCACGGCGGAAACAAACAACTAATAAGCGCCAGCAATGAATGCCGCAAAACCTATGATGCCTCACAAGATGTCGAGAGAAAGGCCACAGCAAGAACACCTTACATATGCAAAACCGCTAGATCAGGGCAGAGAGCTCCGTCCCCTTCGGCCCGCAGTGGAGAGGAGTAAGCTTGTTCATGAAACTCGAGGCTTGCACGCTTTGACTGCTCAGACCCGCGGCGTAAACCGATACAGCCAACCACAGGAGCAACAGTACTACTATTCATTGGTACTGTTGTCAGTCGAACGAAAGATGAGAGAGGAACACAGGAGTGGCTCTTAGTCTCCCCATGGGCGGTGACTCGCATGCTGTGCATACACTCGATACAATTTACGGAACACTTCATCCTTAGAGTCTACGTACTCCGTAGTATAACGTCAGATAATGAGTCCACAAGGCGCTTTTGCTCCGGACTTATCCAATCAGCAATTCTTTTCGTACGGGTTGTCCCTCGTGGGGATGTACGACCAACATGCTCGGGCTCCTTGCCGCATACTGATCCACTTCACGTCCCTGCGCAAACCATCACCCACAGACATTATATCGTCACTTTGACCGAGTTGTATCCTCACAAAATTTCCGCAATAGGATACCCAGCGGCACACACATCCCTTCCATGAAACGATGAATGCTGAACCGTTGGATCGTCAAAAGCTGGTCCCTCTGAGATCTACACATAGATCTCGTAGTATAGGCCCGTGATGTTCATCGGATGAAGAGTGGCTGGATTTGCCACCTCCTAGCGGGCGAAAGGCAAAGGTACTGTTAAGGAGCAGGGTGAGGGACGGATGAAGTTTATCAAATTGCTCGGCACTATGTCCCTGGACCTGGTTGCCACATTCCCTGTCACCATAAATGGTCAGTTTTCCGCATGCAGTACTTATATAATCCTCCAGAGAGGCGTTGAGGCGTTTGGTTTACTGCCCAGCAGCTTGTGTAACACCATACGGACTATTCTGAAATCTGAACAGTTAGCGGCTTCACGCCGAAGCGAAACATGGTAAAATAGGTCGTTACTTGGGAAGGGCGGGGGGTTTCTGCCCCAAGTAGCAATGAAATTGGACAGCGTTGCCGAAAAAGATAATACTCGCAATAGTACCGCTAAATCGTCTTGTCGGTTCCGGTCGGCAGGCCTTGGCAGTAGTCCTACTGAAACCGCAGAATCAACACCGCTGGAATTTGGCACTTTCGCTTGAAGAAGGTTGATGGGCTGCTGGGACGACAATCATCTTGTCTCTACTTGTCTGTGTATTTTGTCTCTGCTTCAGGTCTGCATATGATGGGGCGTGAAGGCGCCGCAATGACTCCGAGTCTCTGGCCTCGGCTGACGGAAAGGGCCAAGGCAAAGAAATGATTATCGTTCAAGACCTGGGCGGACTGCACATGACCCGATGGAGAAGAATCACATGAAACCAGGCTTGGTGGTTGGTCGCAATTGAAGCATTTAGGGAAGCAAGGAACCCTGAAGCTCCCGTTGGTTCCTCGGGGCTGCCAAGTCCGGAGATGGACCATCGTTCATGTCTTCGATAAAACCAAGCCTGTTGGTGTGTAACTAAGTTACTTGCCCTAGACACTTGTGGCGTCTTTTTCATCCGTGTCATAATCTGGAGTCTTGGTCTGCTTGCCGGTCAGCATGCTCTGCATCATTTGCTTCTAAATCTTTAACGTTGGGGTAACTAACACAGGCTATGACTAGTTACCCGTTGGTCTGATGGGTGGAGGCGGTGTCCAATGCACAGAGGAGGCGTAGGAAGCGGTAAGTTACACAGCAGCGCACTATCCTTGAGACGATCCTGGTAATATGCACGCAATGCTGGTCGTATCGTGGCCATTGAGAGATCTGAGGCGAAAAGACTCGATGGCACTTGTGCCTTGATGTCACTTTTTTTTTGCCGGAGAGCCGTTGACAAGAACCAGATTGTCAGGACTGTCTCGTTCCGCGCTTCTGGTCATGATGTGATACGTGCCTGGTCAGTGAAGGAGGCAAGTTGACGGTGTTATCCAGAAACCTACCTTGGTAAGTTACCTCCACGGAGTCCTTGAGCACGAGGCCCAAGCTGGGGGATGCTTTGGAACCCGCCAGGGTTTCCGGTAACTTGTACTAGTACTCCGTACTCCGTACCAATTGCCAGTCACATAGGCCGAGACGACGGGTTGGCTGTGTCCACATTGGACTTTGAACTTGGGCCGCCAGCCGATGTTGGAAATACCATGTGCAGTCTGTGCCTGCGTGTGGAAAGGAAAGTGCGCCCCCCCTTCCCCCCCCCAGCGACTCGAGCAGCACAGTCTGGTTCATCCATAAGCCCACATGAAACGTCTTGGTCGTGCGTCCCATGGCAAGCATAAGTACATGAGTTACTGCGTGGATTCGGGCACTAACCGAAGTAGCGTCTGGTCTCGCTCTCCAGCGCCAACGCCGCCAACAAGAGATGGAATGAACCGTCGGGTGTGTCAGAATATCACATCCGCATCCATAGCACTCATCAGTGCATCAGTATCATAGTCTGGGCGCAGGCGAACGCGACTTGCCCCCATTGAGCGCTCAGGCAGCTCCACGGTCACAAAATTGGTTCAGAGGTGTTGTTGGCATGTTTCCCAAGAAGCAATGATGCAGCAACCTGTCACAATGAAAAAAAAAGAAGGAGGAGGATGAGAAGACGAAGAAGATGATAAGGGAATCAAATAAAATGAACAATAAAAAGAAAATACCCATACTTTGTACAGCTGGTCAACGGGCCGCCGTCTGCCGCAGCTGCTTTGCACATCTCCTTGCTGGGGCATGCGGCGCATCAACTTTGCACCAACCCCTGAAAGAGTTGCTCCCGGCCCAAGATAAGACCCCAAAACTCACTTGTCGTTGGCTTAACCGTTGCTTTTTGTGCAGCACAAACGTGAAGCGTTCTGTGGTACTATACTAGTATAACTAGCATCCATCCACCAGACATCCACATCTTCCTGGTTCCCTCCCATTCGAACTCGTCTCCTCCCGCAATAACTAACCCACCATCCATCCACACCCTCTTCTCTGCTGGCCCCACTGCCGCTCAGGAAAAACAACACGCTTGCTTATCGTCGAGGCTGAAAGACAAGTGCTGGCTAGGCAGCTTCCAGATTGCAAAAGCTATCACCACATCAACCCAACGGCCGTCGCAAGGTTCCTGTTTTATACAACGGACACTGCTCGCTCGCCCCTCAAAATTGTTGACCGGGTTCCTCCCCACTGGCTTCGCAATATCACGTCGCATAGTCACTTGAGTCCGCCTCGTTCTCGATTCTCCCCTCGCCATCTCGCGCTGGCAGACACAGCCTCACCATGTGCAATTTTACAAATAACTACTACATCTACACGTCTTGCACAGATCCCGGCGCTCACTTCTGCAGTGCATCTACGGACGGAAGCAAGGACAGCTCCTGCCCCATGGGGCCTCACGAACGATTCATTGTTGTCCCTGAGAGCTGCCCGCTATGTTGCCGATGACCTTTCGTGATTTGCAGACCACATGGCCAAGCTGTCGTCTGACGCGGGCTCAGAATATCGAACCACGTGTCTTGCACACACACACACACACACACACACACACACGTCGTATCTTGATGGGCACAGTACACTACCATTTCCCCCCGACAGCATCTGAAAACGGGCAACAGGGCTGAGATGGCCAATATCGCGAGTCGTCTGGTTTCGCTCACCCCTCGACAACTACGAGTCTTGACTGGCTATGAATGACGGATCATGGTTGAGCCCATGCAGCACTTGTTGATTCGGGGCGGTGTGCATCACGATATCAGAAATCCCCGCACAGAGTTACAACCACAAGAAGGAATGAAAGAAACCAACAGCCAGATTCTTCTACCCAGAAAATCTATAACTAACCACTAGTACAGTGGAAACCGGAATCAGCAGTCGTCGCTTACCGTGCTTCGTTCAGGCACCGCCGAGGCGAGCTGGCTGCCGAGCGTCAGTGGCAACGGAGGAGTTGTGAAATCTGACACATAATTATCATTCAGATACAAGTCGACTTCCGCAATATCCATGGCGGTGCCTTGTTTCAATCGGTGATTTGGCGTAACGATGCAGAGCGATACGCGACGTTTCCCACGCACCAGCCAAGACGACGGCTGGCAAGTAGGCACCGAAGGGCCAAAAGGCCACGCGGCCCTTCTACGCGCTTCCATGGGGTTCCATGAGTAAAGTATACTATCCACCAACACGATTGTAGCTGCAATCTTTGGGGAATCTGCCCGTTTCCAGCATGCTGAGAATAAGTAACTTTTTTTTGAAGCTTGAGTTATTGTGATGGAAGGGAGGCTACCGTAGATTCGCCCCTGGCGCCTCCGACGGGAGTGGCAAAGCCACTGAAATTATGCGGGGATTAGGTAGGAGTGCATGATTCAGCTTCTAGCCTGAGACAGGGAGTAGATGCCTAGAAGATTAGTGACACCGAAATCTCACATGTAGTTGAGCAACAACTCAGGTGCGGCGATGGGAGTTATGGTGTTGCTAACTACAATATAACTTTCGGTCGATTGTTACAAAAGAGCTAGAACTGGACATTTTTTTCACTGTTATAACGAGATACATGTGAACTGCGTAACGGTACATAGAGATACAAGAGAAGTGGGACATAGAGGCAAGATCAGGCCATTGCCGGCCTGCCGGCCATTGCCAAAATAATTAACTAAGTGCTACTCCGTACATCTGAGTAGCATGCGATTCGTTTTCTGGCCATTTCTAGCTTTGGCACTAGCAAGCATGAGGGGTTTTTTTCTGGCGTTTCGGAGGGCACCAACAAGGCAAACACGCGTCTGGTACTCCGTAGTGAGTTGTCTGTTCCCTCTCTCTCGGCCCTCTAATGCACATGAAGCAGCCTGCGTTATTCATTGACCTCGTGTGCTCAGACCATAGCGTAAGATCGAACCCGTGACAGCTAACGGCTTCCTGAACCTCAACAAGTTTTGACTTGGGCGCTGTTTTCGTCATGACTGCACTCTGTTAGGCCTGATTCGGCGCCACAACAACTTGACTGCTTGGTTCCGCCAGGTCTATACACAGCCCATGGTAATATATATATATAGCCGTTCAATGATATCTCGAACAATGCCCATTTGCCCGTAAACACCATCGTGCTCAAAGCAGATAACCCGCCCGACGGCGAACTCGAGCAACGAGAAAAGCGGAGCATGGCGTCCCGTCGGTTTCAACTCCGACCCAGCCAAGTGGCGCAAACCCTCACGGCACAATCCCCTTCGTGACACGGTCCCTGAGCGACGACATCCCTGAGTAAGAGCTTAGGTTTGCTGCTTGCCGGTCTTACCCCATATTCATTAGCCGGGGAGGTCAGTCTAGTGCCAGTGGTCATTTGCCGAAGCCTTCCCAGCCATTCTTGGGAAAGTTTTGGATGCGATTCGAGGCAGCCAGTAACTAACGAGGAAGAGCTTTGACCGGCTGAAGATGGTTGTCAAGAAGTCAACGGCTCCCACTACTGAAACTCTTCTGCCAGTTACATCGTTGCGCGCCGCCTATCCGACACCAAACCACCCTACGCAATCGTCAAATCGAGCGTCCAGTTCTCAAGTCCGGTAGGACCCATGCAGGAGACTGTTATTCCTTGGCACCGCTGGCCGCTTCCCCCCGCACTAACCCAACCGGCAAAGTATAATAAAGACAAGCCTGGACTACGCGACGCAGTGCTCAAAAAGTCGTCGTCATGTTTGCGTGAGTTTGGACGTTTCTTGGCGGCGCAGGTCATACGTGCAGACATGTTGACCTAGGGGTCAGTTACTCTTCAGACGGGGCCACCAGTGGCTTTTGTCAAGATGAACCAACGCTTTCTACGTACGGGGAATTGCCTTGTATGGAGGCAAACCGTGGGATGGCGCGGCTGTTGAGAGCGTTTTGCTGGACTAAGCAGAATATCTATGCCACATGATACATCATGAACATAAGGTTTTCCAAGAAACAAAGAAGGGAATGTCAAAAAGAACATAGCACGAAGACCAAACTGTCATGATTGCCTTCATCCCAATCTCTTTGTACAACGACAACTGAGTTCCATTCAAGTACCCCGGAGGTGTCTCCGATATGCTGTCCAGATAATTGTGATTAGACATCTCATTAGACTTGTTGAGCTAGTCTTGTGATAGGGTTGAGGGACGACATCCAACGTTTCTGCGACATCCTCGAGTGTGTACCAGCCAAGAAAATCTTAATAATGTCTGAGATCCGAACAGAATCTCATAAGCTATTCGATTGTATAGGATATCGCTTCTCTACGACGAGAGTGTCCGAGTCGTTGATCAAATAAAAAAAAAGCAGCGATCGACAATGTGACATCATAAGCCAGTGGGCGTCGGGTACTTCTCGTTCGTATGCCCGGTTGACCGTCTTGTTGTCGAACTGTCTTCACTGAGTGATGACAATTACATAACCGAACACCCTCTTTTCGGAATTGTCACCCTAAAATGTCCGAATTTGCAGTTATAGGATAGAGAAGATCATGGCTCGGGGAGAAATAACGGCCGTGCGCCGTTGGTTGAATCATAAATGGGCTGAGGTTTGAAAGCATGTGTTTACCACTGGCCAATGACAGACCGTTAGCTTGAAAGTTGGCCAAATTTTGGTACGGCGAGTGGCTAATACACTGCATATGTTAAGTAGCAACTACACCAAGCAAAGTGGAGGCCAACCTTCCCGATGTGTGAGGTTGTTATCTTGCTAGATGAGCTCTTTAATAGGATACCTCAAAGGCACTTGACCAACGAGTAGGGATTAAAACCTGAACATAACGTTTTAAGAAACCCTTGTTACCGAGATTCCAGAACTGCCTGGTGACAATGGTGGCGAATTTCCAAATCCTCAATTAGTGGGACGTTTGAGCTGTGTACATCTCGTAAAGACAATAAGACAGCATCTAGTGTATAAACAAATTGTAAAAAAAAGATGAACCGTCTCACTGAGGGACGTGTCTTGGAGGGAGATAAGATTAAGAGTCTGAACGCAGTTTTGTTGCAACAGGAGTAATTCCCGGGATTGAAGCCGGGTCTTTGAGGTGGTAGTTTGTGTGGCCCCAAGGGGGTCATCACGAGACGGCGGCTTGTAAACGACGTTCAGGACTAAAATTACCTCTTCCCATCAGTCTGATGTAGGGGAGAACTTTTTCTATAAGTGGCGTAGGGTTATGCCGAGATTGAGCAAGCAAGCTGTAAGGTCGAGGCGCATGGTGGAAGTCAAAAGAGACCTCACACGCCACTTAGTCGGGTATCAAAGACTGAGATTCGAGTACGAACCTGAGTAAATCTCCACAGAGCGGCTCGCAAAAGAAGATTCTGTGAGGATAGCTGAATGAAGCAACTGTAACAACATCAAGCGCATATGGCATGTCCGAGCTTGTCGTTCCCGCGGTTGTATGTGGGCCGAGAAGAGCACCATGCTGCTTGCTGCCGACGACAACACACACGGAACCTCCGCGGGGTGAATACGAATGACGATCGGCGTGGCTCATAGGCGAAGGTGATCACAATGCGGTGTTTGCTCAATGCCTCGCTTGCGTGTTTGAGAGGGCAAGCAATCTGTTGTGGTTCTCGAGCAGCATGCGCTGCTAAGTTGCTGCCTACCCAACTTGTGATCAGAGCTCTCGGGACGGAAGGAACGGTTGAAGCGGACGGCGTTACGGCGTTCCACGGTCTGGGGAAGGAGCAGTTGGCCTGCCCAATGCACCCCAAGCTCATGACTCCAAAGGAACATCCGCTTCACGCTCTCTTTTCCCCAGTCAAGGTCCACAGCCGCAACATTATTCTCAAGATGATGAAATCCCTGCCAACTCCCCCACCTTTGGGCCGCATTCACCCAGTATCAGCATACTTCCGAACAACCAATAGGCTGGCTGGCAGCAGATCCTCCCCAGCCAAATGAAACCCTCGCCCCCCCCCCTTTTTTCTTTTTGACGACCGGGCCGAGGCTCATCGCATTCGCATCCAACGGCCCGACGCCAAAACGCGAATGCCGGACTTTGAGCCCGGACTCTTTGGATGCGTATCGCCACATCGCTGCAGTACTCTAGCGAATAATTTATCTCCTTGCCGATTCTCTTTTGAAAGGTAGCAAGGGACCTTCAACGGCTTCAGCAGAGTAGCTTGTTTCGCAGCGGTTTGCAAAGGGCCCATCAAGCGGCAACAAACTCCCCAAGAGAGACGTTGATTATCACCATTACTGTCATCGTGCAGTCGCAAACGACCCGCCTTGCAGCAGTATAACACTGCAAATACCTCATAAATGCCGTATCCTGAGTCGCATTATCTCAGCCCTATCTGGCGGGATGACCTGTTCAGTGAGTGCCCTTCCCCGTCGTTGGCTGATCTGGACCGATTGGCGGTGTCGACTCATGACGCCGAGTTTCACCCTGTGCGACTTTGGTATGGCTGAGTACGATGCGGATAGATGTTTGCTAACAATGGGCTTGTGCAACAGAGGGTCGCGTCGCCTTTGTGACGGGCGGTGCTGGCACCATCTGCAGTATGCAGACGAGGGCGCTGGTGCGTCTAGGTGCCAATGCCTGCATTATTGGACGTAATGTAGAGAAGACAGAGAAGGCTGCTCAAGATATCGCCACAGTTCGCC
This sequence comes from Metarhizium rileyi, assembly GCA_031753515.1. Taxonomy (NCBI): domain Eukaryota; kingdom Fungi; phylum Ascomycota; class Sordariomycetes; order Hypocreales; family Clavicipitaceae; genus Metarhizium; species Metarhizium rileyi. Next base: position 1,259,388 of record JAUKVO010000003.1, on the reverse strand, counting down.
CTGGCGCCAAGGTCATTGGCATTGGAGGCTGCGATGTCCGCAAGGTAAGAACGCAGCTCATGCTTCTAAAGAATGAATACTCCTGTAGGATTTTTCCTGCCTCTGATATTGTTTACTACGGGCCTCATCTCGCCGCATTTGTCATTGGTGAACTGCTTGCTGTGGCCTAGCCTTGTATTCGGCACGTTCTCGTCGCTGAAACTCGATTTAGGTTGAGAACCTCCAAGAGGCTGCTGCCCGGTGTGCAAAAGAACTGGGGGGAATTGACTTTGTCATGTAAGTATGCTTTCTCTCCATGACGGGGGAATAAAGATATCCATTGAGGAGGCTACATCGAAGAGACCATCAAATTCGCCACCTTCGACTTGATAAGCGTCAATTCAGTCTCCACGAAACATCATATTCCTTATAGCCATGATATGCCTTAAAACACGCCTCATTGTCAAGCTCAACTAACGCCCCTACAGTGCCGGCGCAGCGGGCAACTTTCTTGTCTCCATGGAAGGCATGAGCTCCAACGCCTTCAAGGCTGTTATGGACATCGACGTTCTCGGCACCTTCAATACCATCAAGTCCACCATGCCCTACCTCCTCAACAGCCCCGACGCTCGCATCATCTACGTCTCTGCCACCTTTCACTACACCGGTATGCCTATGCAAGGTCACGTCGCCGCCGCCAAAGCATCCGTTGACTCCCTCATGGCCTCTGTGGCTTTGGAATACGGTCCCCGCGGCGTCACAAGCAACGTCATCTCCCCCGGCGCCATTGCTGACACCGAAGGCGCTTCCCGGCTTTTGACAGGCGATGAGGCTGCTCTCAAATATCACGCCAGAAGCATCCCTACTGGTCGTCTAGGAACAGTCAAGGACATTGCTGATGCTACGGTGTACCTGTTCAGCTCGGCTGGCTCTCATGTAAACGGGCACGTGTTGGTCGTCGACGGTGGTGCTTGGAGAAGACAGGGCGGAGTCGGCATGGGTGGCAATGACGTGAAGTATCCGGATTTCTTACTTCCCGAGGGCGTGGAACCCAAGGTCAAACTGTAGTCTAGTCCTGATATGTGCCACGTAGCAGTCAAGGACAAGAGTCGTTATAGTCCCGCTCTCACCGCTGCGCGATATGTTTCGTTTCAACACAAGTGGATATGTGGGATGGGAGACACAAACAACCATGGCATTAGATGCTTCAACGATGAATGCTTAGTTCTGAAAGACGGAGTCATTGGCGAGTATGAAGGAAGGAAAATGAGTTTTCAATCGCTACGTTGAAACAACTCGTAAAGCTTTTACTTGTCTCAAGGACATGGCCAGTTCGACACCCCCCCAGTTCAGACCGGTGACGGTGTCGGGTGACGGCGAGGTAACCGACTCAGCAAGGAGTTCGGTGCCGGCTACTGAGATACCTAACTAGTCAAAACAAGAGGCTAACAAAAGACCAAGTTGAGACTCTTGGGCCAGCTACGTACGCACCTTACCCATGAAGTAAGAACTGGTAAGTTACTTGGCGATAACCACACCACGCGGGGCCGACGAGCCGATAGCCTTGCCCCCCGGCGCCGACGACCGGGTGGGCCGAGAGGGGCTTTTGCGGTTGTCGCCGTTCTCCTCAGCTCCTGCGATGATCGCATTCTCTTCAGAAACAGGCCTGTTTCGAAGCGGAAAGAATCTTATCAAGTTTGGTATTCAGCACATCTCCCGTTACCTGAGAACATAGATGCAAGTTGACGGAGATGTGCGATTCGCGACCTGTGTCATCGCGCACTCTAAGAACTGGGACCTTTTTTCTTCCCATCTATTTGCTGGCGCCCAAGGTTTGACCTGCTAGGGCAAGTGCGACCTTGTCAAGCTCCATCAAGGCTGCCCCAGCTCAACCTTCCCGCGGGGGCATCTATCTGGACTTGATCGCTCACCCCTCTGGCCAGCTTACATGAGGAGCTGCTTCTGCCCGCACCTTTGCAGTCCCCTCTTTTCACATTTCTTTTGCATTCTCCTTAAACTCTGTGTCGGTGCAGTCCTTTCGTTGTGTCCATTGACTCTTTCTTGCAAGTCATCAATTGGTACAACGCTCATCGTTGAAAACGAACCCGTCGTCCATCATCACCGCATCTATCAAGTATACCACACAACTCCGACGACTTGCCATAAGCACAATGCACTCCAAGCTCATTGTTGCTCTGTCGGCCGCCGCCACCTCGCTTGTCTCCGCTGCCGACGAGCGTGTCTTGGGCGTCTACCTCTTCCACCGCCATGGTGATCGTACAGCCAAGGCCTGGGCTCCCGTGAACCTGACTGCTCTTGGGGCCGAGGAGGTGTACTCGTCCGGATCCTTCTACCGCAAGCGCTACGTCCAGTCTGACGCTCCAGCTCGCATTGCCGGTCTCAGCAGCAACAAGCCCGTCCTGTCCCAGCTTGCTGTCACTGCACCCCAAGATGCCGTCTTGTACAACTCGGCATTGACTTTTCTTCAGGGATTGTACCCTCCTATTGGCCAGAGCGAGACCCTTGCCAACGGAACCAAGGTTGAAGGACCTCTTGGCGGATATCAGTATATTCCCGTCAACGCCATCCGCGACGCTGCCACGGCAAATAAGGCTGAGACCCAAGGTTGGCTCCAGGGCGCGAGCAGCTGTGACCTTGGTGTCAAGAGCTCCAACGCCTACTTTACCTCTTCTGAATACCAGAAAACCTATGATGAGTCCTTGGACCTCTATCAGAGCATTCTGCCCGTTATCAACACGACTTATACCGAGGATGCTGCCAACTTCAAGAACGGCTTCACCAGTATGTCTAAAACCTCTCTTCCCCTTTCCCTTGTCCTTTTCCTTTCCGCCCCATTCAAAATGCTCGAAATGTACAGATCAAGTGTTATATAAGTCAGCTTACACATACAAGTTTGGGACTACATCAACGTCGCCAAGATCCACAACTCTTCCATCGCATCTGGCCATCTCATCAATGACCAGACCTTTGAACGCCTCTTCAACCTTGCCTCTATTCATGAGTGGAACCTTGCCTACAATGTCAGTGAGCCTGTCCGCGCCATCGCTGGCGCCGTCCTCGCCGGTCAGATTCTGGACTCTCTCCAGGCTGTTGTCGACGGCACGAAGGGTGTCGCCAATTTCCATGCCCAATTTGGTGCCTACGGCACCTTCATGGCATTCTTTGGCCTCGCACAGCTCCCCAAGGCCAGTCAAGATTTTTACGGCATCGTTGAATATGCATCCTCCATGGCTTTCGAGCTGTTCACCACCAGCACTGTCGCCAAGCCTAGCGCTGACGAAATCAACGTCCGCTTCCTCTTCGCCAACGGCACCGCCGCCAACAACGAGCCCAAGGCCTTTCCTCTTTTCGGCCAGGACAAGACCGCGCTCTCCTGGAAGGACTTCAAGTCCGGCATGAGAAAGTTTGCCATCGCCGACGACAAGCACTGGTGCACTCTTTGCGGTAACACCAGCGGCAACTGCGCAGCCAACTCCGCCACTGGCGGCAACGCCCCTTCCACACAGTCCAAGGCCTCTTCTGACAACGGCATTTCGAAGCCCGTCGCGGGCGTCATAGGTGCCCTCGTCACGCTTGTCGTCATTCTCGGCATACAGGCTGCCGTCATTTCCTTTGGTGATCTCCGCCTCGTCAAAAAGTCCACCTTGGCCAGAGCCAACAGCGGCCCCGAGACCGCCGGCATCAAGGGACAGTAGTTCTTTCGTCTTCGTTGCCCTTTTGTCCGTGCATCTTGGTTTAGTAAGTTTTCTAAAGGGGGAAGCATAGCCAAAGGCGTCTGAAAAGTCTCTCTTTTGAAAAAAAAAAAAAGAAAAGAAAAGAAAAAACCAATAATAATATGGTGTACATGATGGAACTGTACATGACGTAAATAATTTCACGGCCAACGAAGAAAGTACAAAACTTTAAAGATGGAAAGCGCGTGTCGGATTTAGGGCAGTGCAGTCAGTGCCTGCAGGATGTTGTACATAGTCGACACCGCTATAGTTGGATAATGAAGTACCGTGCGCAGCATCATAAATAATGCATCAGAATAACCAAATGTATTATGATTATAGTTGCAACCTGGAACCGGTATCTTGTTAGCCTGCAACGCACGCCGTGATATCCTTGCTGCAAATGCATAAAACCTGTGGTGCGGCCGAGCCCCAACTCCTTCCCAATAACAAGGCACAAAAGAAAGACACTTGGTTGATGCACCAGAGAAAAAAGTAGAGTAGTCAGGGTATTAGATTATCGAAGACGCGTCATGGCCAGCAGGTCGTTGCGCGCATAAAAGGCCCGGATCCGTTTTCCATAAATGTCTACTCCCGGTTAGGAATTGGAGGATTCCGCCTTCAACGTTGGCAAGGGGGCGCGAACACGTACACAAGGGTATGCTGAGCAGACAAATGGCCATTTGGATAGATGCCACGATGAGAAACACGGTCTGGAACCCGCCGCCAATGACCCAGTCGTAGGCGTAAAAGGTCAGGACGAAGCTGAAAATGTTCTTGAATATGATCATCAACGTGAACCCTTCGATGGTCAAGTCACCTGCAAAGAAAGAAAAAAAAAGTGACGGCGTTGATTAGCGTTTTTGCCGCCTCTCCTACCAGGGAAAGAAAAAGGGCTACGGGGTTGGTCTTGATGATGAAGATAACTTACGGTATGCATCCACAATGTACAGTGAGCTGGCCACAGTGCCAATGACCATGCCACCGACTTCAAAGGCAAAGAAGACCAAGGGAACAATGTAGGAGTACCTGCCCGACAGCAGGTCGTTGGATGTGATGCCGAACCCGTACAGGCCAATACCGGCTGCAATGAACATGGGGACGACGAGGACGAGTCGGAACTCGGGCTCGTAAATGCCCTTGTTACGCTTCGTGAGCGCCTTGGCAGTTGTGTCGGCCAAGAGACCGGACATGACGAACCCCAACAGGGCTCCTACAAAAGGCGCAGCGTAGGTGTAGCCGGCCTTTTCCTCGCCCCAAAAGAATGGAGGCCCAATAAAGACGACAGCAATGATGACACCGATGAAGATGGTCCATCCAATCATGGCCCCCTGGATGAGGCAGCCCCAGACAAAGGCAGGATTCAAGACAAGGGGAAAGGGCCGGAGAAACAAGACCCAGTAGCGCTCATGGGTTTTCCTTCCATCAAACAGGGACATTGCCTGGACAAATGTTTTGACTGGCGTATTCGCGTGGCCAATTGGCTGCATCGCTGACGATGTTGGAAAGAGAACAAATCCGGGGTTGCGGAGAGGCTCGACGACTTGGGGAGCGGCAGAGGTGGGACTGGCAGTGGCAGGTTTCAGCTTTTCCTCCTCGACTACGCTATCAATGTTGAGCTTCGCTTCACGTCTGTAGGCAGTCTCGGGACAGAAGAGGAAGACGGCAGGGAAGGTTACGGCGGAGAAGATGGCAACCAGATAGAAGGTCCACTGCCAGCCGATGGTGTGTGTGATTTTACCGACGACAACAGGGGTGAAGAAGGCACCTCCAAAGACGGCCAGGTTGGTGAAGGCCATGCGGACACCACGCTGGTGGACGCAGTACAAGTCACCGACGGCGGCATTGAGCAGACTTTCGAAGGGAGCAGCCCCAACACCTTGAAAGGCACGGGCTGCGGCGAGGCTATTGTAATGGACTTTCTGATCATGCGACTGACCAAAGGGGGCATTGATTGGCTTTGAGGGGAAATTTCCGGCAGCACCGCCCCAGGCGCTGGAGAAGATGACGAAGATGATGCCAATCAAGAACAGATGGCGCTTCCCCCATATACGACCCGAGGGAACGAAGAAAACGGCGGCGCAACCGGCGCCCAGCAAGTAGTAGCCCGTCAAGGCGGCGGTGTCTGGTAGTGTTGCGCTGAAGTATGCGGAAATGACGAGCGTATTGGAAGCGAGGATGGCGCCGAGGGCGGTGGCCAAGACGGCAGCGAAGCACAGGGTGAAGGTGATGAGATCGCGCTTCCAGATGGGCCAGTTGAGAGGATCGTTGGGGTCGTCGGAGGGTTGAGGAACCTGCGCGAGTCAAAAGCCAATGTCAGTTCCGAGAGAGACTTTGTGAGAAATGCAACTGGACGACTAGTTGAATGCTCGTCGGCATCCGGACGTAGGACACGACGCACGAGGATAATGGCGGAAGCTGGGTCGGTTTTCAAGTGTCCTTCATTCTCGGCGGCTTCCTGTGGACGATTTGGGTCGTCAAAGTATCTTGTGGTGCCTGAGTGAGGTTTAAAATTAGTATAAACGGTCGAGTGTTTGGTCGAGGGTGTGTGACACTGCGGTGGCAGTTGGTTGTACGAAGGAGCGAAGGAGCTCACCAGGAACCCTATCTGGGGCACGAGCTTCGAGAATCCCCAAGCCCATCGTGACCGTGCGGGTTCAGTAGAATCGTGGTCTGCGGATGTAGAGGAGCGCAGTCGGAGCGCAGTCGAGTTTTCGTTATGGGAGAGACGGCAAGGAGCGCATGCCTACGATTGTAGGGAGTACGAAACACCAGGAAAAGGAGTGTGGGGGAAGTTGAGAAACGACATGGAGGGAGATGGAGGGAGATGGCAGCAGTGAGTCGAGATGGAATCAAAGTCAAATTACTAAGTTACGTACGGAGTTACGGAGTACGGAGTACTCGGTCGTCCTTACGTTAACGCATCAATAACGCGACCAATGAAATGGGGCCAGCCAGAGAGAGCTCCAGGAGGCTTGGCCGGCCATAGGTCACCTGATGCCGCCTCGTCGCTGCGTTCAAGCGGGAAGGAGCAACAGATGTTCACTGGCATGTTGATGGTCATGTCTCAGCGGAATTCCCCCAGCTCTTCTCCCTTGCCTGTTCTGGTCATTCGCCTCGGCCCCTCCAAGTGGACCGCAAGGCCGGGAAACGCATAGTTATCACGTCTCCCGCCCCAAGTGCCGTACGCGGGTAACTAACTGACTAACTACTACTACTACTACTACTACTCCGTAGTTACTCCGTAATCAAAACAAAAAAACAGTGGGGATGGGGAGACCCCCGCAAAGCAAAAAGCTTATTCGGAGAGCTTGGTCAAATGCGTCGAACTCTCGACAAAGGCGTTCCACTCGCCGACCATGACGCAGATCCCCTCGACAGTCTCACAAACCCCCCTGTAGCCCAGCCCGCCCTCGCCAACGGCCCTCCTCGCATCCCCGTCGTCGGCAATCTGCGTGACCGCCGAGTCCACGATGCCCGGCTGGAACAGACACACCGGATCCGAGGGCTCGCGCAGCCCCAGCCCCCGCAGCCACGGCACCCTCTCCAGGAGCACGCAGTACCGCTCCACGGCAAACGCCGCCAGCAGCAGCGCCGCGGGCGGCGGATAGTCCACCCTCACCCCGGTAACGCTGAGCTCATCCAGCAGGAGATAGAGGTCCTCGAAGCGCAGCGGCGCGCCCTCGTCCGTGACCGTGAACGGCCGCCCCGACGCGCCGCCCGCCAGCAGCGCCGCCTCGAGCAGCAGATGCGCCAGCGAAACATTCCTCACGCTGACCCAGCTCTGGACCCAGGGCGCCGAGAACGTGGGCACCCGCCCGCGCCGCAGCATCCGCCCGATGATGTTGTCGTCTCTGTGCCCGTACACGCCGTTGCCCGGCCGCACGCAGCCCGTCCTGAACCCCGGCCCCGCGTCCGCGCCGCACACGAGCTGCTCCGCCTCGGCCTTGCTCCGCGCGTAGTTGCTGGGGAACCCCGACGCCGTCTTGAGCGGCTGGAAGAAGTCCCTGTCGTCGAGGCGCTGCGCAAAGTTGCGCGGCTCACCCCCCTGCCACGGCCGCGCGAACCAGTCCACGCCCGACGCCGCCACGTGCGAGCTGGACGTGTATATGAAGACGTCGGCCCCGGCTTCCCGCGCCGCCGAGATGGAGTGCGCCGTTCCCACCACGTTGACCTGCGAGCAGCGCGTGTAGAAGACGGCCTGTCGCTCGTACGGCCGGATCACCGCCGCCGTGTGAAACACCGTCAGTGGCAGGGAAGCCACACATGTCGGCCATGCTCCTCCAAAGGCCCTCGTCGTTGACGGGCCGGATGTGATGTCCGCCTGGACGAACGGCACTCGGCTTGCCCGTCCCGAGCCCGTGAATTCATCCCGGGATGGAGGCCGAATGTCGACTAGTCGCATGGCCCACGGTGGTGTTCCGCCATCTAGGAGGTCCAGTATGATCTGGCTCCCAACGAGACCTGGTGTTTTGACAAGTCAGTCAAAGTCAAGTCGGCCCCCGAAACAGGCGGGACACAAAGTGAACCAACCGGAACCCCCGACGACTATATATCTTCTATTCAGCCTCTGAGGGTGATTCTTGCGGAAGTCGATCCCTTGGGCTTGTATTTTGGCGTTGACACTGCGAACATACTCTCGGGTCAATGGCTTTGCCAGATGAGTCGATGCCGCGGCTGGCGTACGCCTCATGACCTTGTTCAGTCGTACAACCAACAACACCACCGCTCCAACTCCAATCAGCACAGCCAGCACAGCCAGCAGTAATGGAGACATGGCTGGAATTGAGCCGTGCCAGTATCGCCAATCTCCGTAGAACAGCAGACCAGACGCGCTTTTGCCTCATCGCTGACCACGTCTTATGGCCACCTTGATCAAACTTTTCGCCGCCCTGCTTCCGCTCCACTGCATCACTGCATCGAGCGCTAGCAGCCTCGCTTAAGCAATACAACGAAACAAAGGAAGAACCCCTCGGTACTCTTACCACTTCTGGCTGTAGATACATGACAAGATTGGAGCACCCTTGTCCAACATGTCCTATAGGCTATGACTACCTAGTAGTCACGTAAAACAGGACAGAATAATGCCATGTAGTCTGTAAGCAGGCATCTCTATTAACTACCGAGGTGATTGTCTCAACTCCAAATAACGAGCAAAGCTACGGAGTAGTTACACCAGTCCTGTCCTGTCCCATCCCACACACAATCACCCATCAAATCATCTGGGCTTCTCTTGATGTCTGTCAATCCTCATTGTGTCCTGCCAATGTCCCCCGTCAATTCCCATCGTTGCACCCATGCGCCATTCCCGTCAAGCTCGCCCTCTGCGAAGTCACCAAAACTCGGTTGGCCCTTTCCGCGCGTCCTCCTCCGCCATGGAGTCGCCAAAAATCAATCCACACTCATTTAGCTGACCGTTGTCGTTGTATTGTCCTATTTTATCCAGGCTTGACATCATCTCTAAAGCGGATTCATATAGCGTGGAGAAGCAGTCTTGGGAAATAAGATCCTGAGAATTCCACGATGATCTATCACCAATAGAAAGTGTAGAATTTCCTTCGAGAGCTTTCTCTATTTCCGACGAGGATAAATATGCCTCATACCACATTTTTGGTTTGGAGCGGCTCTGACGTTCTGGAACACTCCATCGTCGACGATTGTCCCTCATAACACTCGGCGATAGCTTTTGTGTCATGACAATGGACAGATGGCTATCTCTCCTAGTGGTATTAGAGTATTTTGCCACATGGCGCATCGCGGCCCCTTCAACTGAGAGACCTAATGTCTCATTAGCAGTAAACTCAAATATAGAGTTCCCATCTGGCAAAGCACTGAAGAACAACGATGGTCAGTACTTGCAGATGTAGGCTCTGAGGCGTCCACCAAGTTGACTTACATGATGTGGAGAGAGTTCACAATGATTTGCCCAAAACTTCGATGGATGACTGATGTATCCAAGTTCTTGGCACTATCTGCGCACATTTTCATATCCCATGCGTATTGGGGGCAGTGCAGCAGAACATAGGCGACCTCGATGTTAGGCCCTCGGCAGGTGTAGTCGAATGTGTCCACATTGATTTCTACATAGAAAGTCTCTCCTTGATAACTGCATTCAACTTGGACTATGACCTGAATCGTTGGCTTTACCCATTTTGGTTCAGTGGTTGACGTCGACGCCCCAACCATTGCCTCTGCATCTGGTCCAATTGTGGATAGAAGTGTAGAGAATCGCAGATTGTCAGACGCTGTCGCTTCTTCCAAGTTCTTAAGAACGTCGGGCATTCTTCGGTAGGAGCCCTCTAAAACCGCGACTTCGCCCGGCGCAAGATTTACCATGTAAAAGCGACCAAACTGGAGCCGAATTGCAGCATATCCAGGGGCAAACTGCATCATAGATGCTAATGATAGGACACGATCTTTCAGAAGCCCTTTTGCTTTTCCTGTCATTTGTGTTAACCTGCTTGTGCTTGTCGTGCGGGATCTTCCAGGCGAAACTAGACAATCCGTCCGAGCACTTGGCAAGGGTTGAGGCTGCTCGGTATCTTGCTCATACTGCAGGGTCTTAGTTAGAACTTCGCACACATATATACGCCAAAAGATGATATACTTGCCTGACTTCCTACCACGTATGATGATGATGAAGACGACGACGACGACGACGACGACGACGAAGACGACAACGTGGATGATATTGCCACATTGACAAAGGGCATAGACAAGCAATTCGTTGGCAAGAGCGATGAGCAGTCGTCATCTAATAGACTTTTCTGTTCCATGCTTGATGTCTGCACTCGGTTGCGACTAACGCATTCGTCAAAGGAAATAAGATCTTCTGCCTCCAAGGCATCCTCGTTGGATAATCGAGGCGAAGGACGGCATGAGATGTTGTCATCCAGAGGTACATTGGGTATTAGGCCTTCTGTAGAAGCTGCCACTGCGTCCGAAGACTTGGATTCAGTTCTACCTGCAGTCAAGTTTGGACTCTGAAGAATGATATGTTCTACCTTCTTCATTAGGCTTGAGATACTGCTGGCTGTTTTTGTTCTGAGTTTATAGCCACTGAATGCGCTGAAGGGTTCAGTGAAATTCGTTTTAAGGCCTCCTTTGCAGGGATACGTTGTTGGATCGGATGCCCAGTTACCGTTGTTCTTCCGAGCAGTTCTAACCGTTGCAGCTGACTTGAGTAGGCGGCATTCAGCTTGATTGTCCTGAAGAGGCGTGTATATAGGAATATACGTGGTTTGCAAAAGTCCAATGTGAGAGAGACACTTATATACAAACCTTGTATTGCCTGTGTTCTTGACATAGATGAGATGATGCAAGTGGTTGGAAATAGATACCTATGAAACGTTTGTTTAGTTTGTATGCTTCCCGTCTTTGTCATAAATAATACTCACTGTACACTCGAGGAGGTTGTCCAAGATACCGACTGCTTTCGTAATAGCATATTCGCCTACGTTGCTGCCAATGTAGAGCCTTGTCCCCCCTAGATTATGCGACACATAGCATCCAAGGATCTCTTGAAGCATGTCTAGGGAACTAGGGAAACCAAGGTGACGCCACCTGTCAAAAAGTCCAAAGAGTTTTTCAAGGGTATAGCCTTTGACTCTAAGTAGTCTGGTCCATGTCTGCTTATGTGATAGTGCTTGCATATCAAAAGGGTATTTATGTTCATCTCGAGTTCCTTTGTCGTGGTAATCACGTGAAAGGAAAAGCTTAGCCCATGGCAGAGTCAGTTCACGGCGAACGTGGAGATTGCTGGGATCTTCAAACGGGCCGTCAGCGATACAGCAGTCGCCTATGACTCTCGACAGACAACCCCCAATTATGTCGATGACTTCGTGCTGACGCTCAGTGAAGGTAAAAACCTTGAACCATGGCACGTCGGGCTCATAAAGAATTTCAAGGATAAGTTGTTCCTTCTCCCAGTCAGCTTTCGCTTATCATTGTTGATCTGAAATATTTAGTAGAAGTAACATGCCTTCGAATTTTCCTCCTGTATCCACTCCATGACCTGCTCGACTCCCCGAGCCTGCAACGGCGGGTTACATGCAATGTAAAACTCGACGTACGGCAAACAGTCCATGGTTTCGTCTTGGCAAGATGGAACCTTCTCCTGTCAGCTGGCGAGCCGAGACTGGTCGATCTCGTCTATTCTCGTGTTAGCGAAACTTGAAGCAAAAAATTCCATCAGATTCAATAGGAAAGTCGCCTTAGAAGGCCTCAACTGTTGCTCATTTAACATACTACCAAGATATGTGATGTCCATACGCCGACCAGCGCGAGCTGTCTCGAGAGGATGTTAGTATATTTGAGAAACAAAACGTCAAGCTGACAAGCAGTCAATCCTGGGAATAGTTTTTGATGAAGCTTTGTTCGTCAGGAATATACATACAACTAAATGAGCAAGGCTCGGACGCCCGTAGCAAAGGGTTAGCAGGTGGACCAAACGCAGCAAGTGCTCGCGTATCTGACGAATACCTTGGTGTCTGGGCAGTAGGTGGCAGAAGAGCAAGCGTAAAAAAAGTAGATTATTTCCAAGAGGATAACCGAATAAAGAACTCGAGGAGGATAAGAAGAGGAAAGCATACACTATGAACCCTGGATTCAACGCGGCTGCGGAGGTGAAGAGTCAGCATTACAGCATCGCCGTCAGAATGGTAAAGTATGAAGAAAAGGTAAAAGAAGAGGAGGGTAGAGAAAAAGAGAAAGAGAGGGAAGGGGGCGCGAGAGCACGCGTGTTTGTATGTCAAACAGAGAAGGTGCCAAGCTGCCAGCTGCCCGCAGCTGCCCGAAATTCAATTACACGGATTGTTGTCCACAAACAAGTCACGGACTGCATCTAGAAGCCTCTAGATATTGATCATTGTTAACGAAAAAGCACACACAATATATTCATGAATCAACTTAGGGGGGGTATCTGGCGCGTTCCCAAGGATAGTTCAGAAGAGTATAAAAAAAATACCTATACATGGCATCCCAACCGAGTCTCCGTTCTATCATCCATGTATCCACCGAGTCTCTGTTTTATCATCCGTGTATCCTCCGTCCGTCGCCTGCTATCTCTATTGTGAAGTGCACTCTCTGCTCTTTTTGCATAAGAGTGCGTGTCCTCAGAAAAATAATGAAACAAGAAGCCGAAACCGAATTGTAGAATTGTAAAAAGCAATGATGTGCATCCGGTTATGATGCATGGGGTAAAAAGCGTGGCTCTACTGGTGGAGGACAAGAAAGAAGGTACCAAGAAAAAAAGATGAAGAAAAAATCTGCCGAGCGTGTCATCATAATCCCATCTCTTCATGGGCTAAAGGAAACACATCCGCAGGAGGTAATCATATCCTGCTTGGTAAATGACCAACGCTAGAGGTCAACTTCTAGCATTGACAAGTCCGTTTTTGCTGGTGATGAAGGCGACTCAAAGTGAAAAAGAATTGGCGCGCTGATTGTCAGTGCCGAGATGGAAACGGAAGAGCTTCGTGGCCGCTGAGATAGTAGCAGGACGCGGTGTCAGGAGCCGAGAACAGTAGCATTGCAGCCTGTCGTGTTGCTGGGTAGTTGGCCCTACAGCTTTTTAACCAGCAAGAGTAGTTGGTGAGAAAATTGGCTGTTCAATTAATGTGCGCCCTTGACGTTTCGTTGACGCTCAGAGCCCATTTCAGCTTATGTAGGGCTTCTCTCGCCTCACACAGTTGCTTCTCTTGTTCCTCTTGTCTCTTTCTGGCGTCGGTCTTGATGCCTCTGAGGCTCTCTTCTTGAGTCCTTTTGTACTCTTCAAATAGTCGAGCAATTTCCTCATTTTCCCGTCTGAGCTCCTTGATGTTGTTATCTTGCTGTTCGCACAAGTCTCTTAATGTGGTGATTTTTTCGTCGTCGGACCTGCGTTCGTCGACGATGGTTGTGATTTCTCCCTTCATCTTGGATACAGCACGTTTGACTTCATCGCCCTGATCTCGCCAATGAGAGGAGATTGCGTTGTATCGGCCCTCCATCAACTGCGCATAGCTCGTTGCCTCTTCCACGCGGATCTTGGATTCGTTCTTCACCCTGTCTAGCTCGTCCTTCCAACTTCTTTCGTTCTTCATGGCCAACTGTGTTTTCTTCTTCTCCAGCTCCACGGTGCTCGTCAGCGACTCTACTTGGCGCTCTTTCCGTGCCAACAGTGTCTTGGTAACGTTGGCTTCCAGTAATCGGCCCTCGTACTCGTTCATCATTCGATCCATCTTGTCTTCTAGCAATTTGGCAGCCTGCTTGGCCTCCTCTGCTCGTAGACGCTCAATCTGGATATCTCGTTTCAGGGCGTCGTTGTCGCTGACAAGCTTGTTGATGACACGGCCTGTTTTTCCTAACCCAGCCTTTCCGATCGTTGAATCCCATTGTCCATTTTCCGCTTCTTCCGACACGGTCGACGCGTCATGGGGAAGTGACGACTCAACCGTTCGTACGCCATTGGTGTGCCACCTTGGAGAAATCGTCTCGGTGCCGTTATCCTGCTTTAGTTTGGCCGTCGAGGATATCCTGTCGTACTGAGTATCTGAGCCTGGCATGGCTGAGGCGGTGCTGGCGGTAGAATTGAAGCTGCTGGAAAGGGCACTGCGTTTGCAACTGTCCGGACTGGACTCGGAGCCGTCAAAGCTGGGGACGCTTCGAATTGTAGCAGATCTTGCAATGGCCTGTTTTACAGCGTTGTTGGCGGAGCGAGACGTCGTTGTCATGCCGTTTATACTGCCGGTCGACGCTGGAGCGAGGGTATTCGTCGAGGAAGCATTTAGATGTGCCTCGTTGGGTGCAGTTTTCAGAGCTGTGAGTAACCACGTAGATGTTAGCAACTGCCAAGTTCTCTTTGCCATTCTGAAGACGAGGGAAATGGTCTGATGCACAAGCATCGTCGCTTTGCCATGCAAGGGGAGGCTGGCGGTGGCGGCATCGACGATCCGAGACGCGAAGGAAGGTTGGATATACGAATGAATACCGCGAGCAAAGGCACAAATGGGAAGGGTAATGAATGGATCGTACCATGGGCAGTATCCCAATGGATGGCAAACTCTCGCTTCTGTAGGCGCTTCCTGAGCATTGCGCAAGTCGCCGTGTCCTTGTTGCAAGTTCGACTAGCTAGTGATAGACGGCCCGTGGGCCCGTCGACGTCGGGTCAAATGGTTTGTGTGGAGTTTCTGGCGTTCAATGATGGCACTGGGGATCGATGTTTTGTCACGAAAACAGGTGAACTAGCGGTGGCTGGTGGCTGTGGTATGGGATGATCAACTGCAACTGCAACGGCACGTCACGGGCACAACCCTGGCGCCGTGAATTTTAACTTTGGGGCCGGCGAGCAGGTCAAAGAGGTGTGCAGAGCAAAGAGCTCTCAACGACGGGAGTACTGCGCAGAAGAAGTGTTGAGGCCGTCCAAGGGGTGGTCAGCTTAGCTCGGCCGCAAGATGTTTCTCGAAAGTCCATCCCAACCATGTACGGAGTACGGAGTAGTTACGGAGTACAACAAAAGAAAAACCCGCAACCAGCACGGTTGAAACACCAAACCAGACAATCCATCCCTTCTGCTTGCAAAACTGCCCACTTCCATCTCGTAAGCCGCAACGACAATGTCCTTTGTCACTCGCTCACCCGGCCCGCCACTTCCCAGTGCCCGGCAGTCACCAAGTTGCTACGTTACTTGACTTGCTGTCACCTCGTTGTTTATGGGCATCGACGTCCGGTCCGGCCCTCCTCTTCGTCTCGCCAACCCTGCGCCAAACAAATCAATACAGCACGCAAATCGAGCAACAGCGTGACGTACTGTACGGAGTACGGAGTACCTAAATGTCCGTATGGAGTAACTACTCCGTACTTAGTCTGTCATTATGATTGCCAGGGGCTGCATGAATAACTAATGCAGGACACCCCGTTCTGGGCGGGTCTGCACATCAGGTTGCCCGCGCTAGCCTGCGGTGGGCATTGGCGTTTAAGCGTTTTGATTCCTGCCCCGTGGCGCAACGCCAGTTCCGATCCGATCCAATTGCTTCATATTCATATAACTACTACATGTAACTGCGTCTGGTGCCTGGCTGCTGCATCGAACCGTGCGGCTGGGCGGACAGCCGGGTCAAGTCAGCCAGTGGAGTGGTGGCACTTTGCGCCTGCACGCTGACACGGCCCGCTACATATCTTTCTGCCCCCTGTCTATCCCATGGCATGGCACTCCAGTCGTACGTGGTACGTACTCCTTGCCCTGAAATGAGAGCAATGAGCGCTAAGCCGTGGATCTGCAATCTGTAGGCACCTGCGGCAAAGAGACATCGTACATCAAGCCACCACAAAACTTTATATTTCACTGTAAAAAGCCCCCATCTGCAAACATATTTACATACAGACGTGTCCGGGCTTCACCCCTCCCAGCGTCAGTGGCTTCCCCTTTCCGCTCATATCCCCTTTTCCGTCACTTGCGTCTTTGTTGCCTTGATCAACCACCGTGCACAGACTACGTAGTGTCAAACTCGTCATAGAGGGGATAACATCCAGAATCCTAAGAATATCATCTCCCCTCTTCCCAAGTGAACGCCTGTAAGAAATATCTCCTATGACAACACAAAAAGAAAGAATAAAGGTTTCTACAATGTCGTCGCTTGTGCAAGTTCCCCAGTACAATTCTCCTTTCCCCTCAAGACATATCAGCGTCCTCAACAGTCCAAGAGGAACTAACAGAAGTGAGAATCTCTCAACCTCCTGTTATGTCGCAATGGCTGTTCCTGACGATTCCAGGCCTGCGCTGTCTCTACTAGACTTGGCTTCGGACGCTTCCACAAACCCAGGTCGATATTTGGACAGATACTTTGTTGCCATCGGTCGAGCATCCTCAACTAGTCCAAGCTGTTAGCAACAAAGTCCAACAAAGTCCAACAAGGGGCGAGGCAAAAATTTGAGACTTACAATCCGTCCAGATATCCTGAACGGTATCAAGAGCCATTTCCTTCACAGGAGGCCGCATTATAGCCAGATACAGCAAGCTCGTTAAAGCCAATTGCGTAACACTGGGATCCCGACACATGTCTTTGACTCTTGACAGCATGTCGCGATTCAACTCGGGAATTTCACTCAAAAATCTAGTCAAAACCTTGTCCTGCGGGTGTAGATAGGGAAGAAAGCCATTGATCAGACGTAATGTATTCTTGTCGTAGTTCTTGGGGTAATCATCGCCCAATCGCGCCTGCATTTTGTCGTTGTACCATTCCTCGCAGAGCCATGACACGGCGATATCAATGTGTTTTCGAAAGTCCTCCATGACATAGTTGTACAGGGTTTCACGAATATCATTGCTAAGAGACGGCTGCCGCGACGATTCGTCTTCTTCTCCTTTGACGGATATCTCTTCTAGTCCGACAGAGGATCGTGTGGCAAGTCGGGTCAGAATGGTCATCCAGGCGTCCTTGCTACCTGAGCTGGCTGCCAGTCGGATGAACCCAGCCTTGTTCTTCTTCGCCGCAGGTTCCTCCAGTGACTTCATCATCTCGACCACCTTTGCAACTGTTCCGCTTCCAGCGCTGAGTGCCAGTTCTGGTGTAAGTTGAGGTGGCTGAGGCAAGCTGAATGACGTCAAAGCCAGTGTACTGTCCAGTGCTGTCAATTCTGTTGGAAGAGGCGGATATGCTCCGTCCAGCTTGTTCAAAAGTTGCTCGGTGTCTTCTGCCTGATAGAAATCGGGTTCGTAGTCGTCATCGTCATCGTCAACTCCGAGGGGCGCGGTGTTGGGATTCAATTCCGGAGCAGGTTCATTAGCTAATGTAGTGAGCCGTCCACGCACACCGTCGACAGCCTGAGACAGTAATTGGGGGTCTACACGCGACAATGCAGTGACTGTGATCTTTGCTATCATGGCGGCTGGGACTTGTGACAGATCAAATGACTTTATACCATCGTGCCCAACAAGAGTAAATACATCTGCCAAGCTGTGTGGCCCGGGGCCAAGGGATGGAATTTGCGGTATATGTGACCCAGCCACCCGTTGGCGTTTGGCATCATAGGCGTCGTGCTGTTGGGTTTCTAATGGTCGTTTTCTTCTGGAATCGTCCAAAACCTCCATCACCGTGTGCACCGTGCGCTCGATATGCTGGTGTATCCTTGGTACAACAGGATTATGAGGATCTCGTTTGGTGAGATGGAGGAGCAGTAACCGCGCGGTCTTCTCCATGGATTTGATCATGACTTTGCTCCTCGGCGTCAGTGGGGAGTTCGCCAGTTGAAGAGGATTGAAGCTGAGCAAGGCGTTGATGATTCGGCTCGATGTAGCGGGCCTAGTCCGTACGAGAATTGATAGACAGTTCAGCGTCGCGTCGACAACAAGAGCATCGCTGTATTCGAATTAGCCAGAGGTATTGCTTTTGAGTTTCTACCCAACTTACGTGCTCTCCTGTAAGGCACTCAGCATACGGTCAAGAAGTCCCGATGCTTCAGCCTCGAGAGTCCTAGCATCGAGTGATTGATGGTTAGGGGGAACCTTGTCTAGTGAGACATCAAGAGTACCGGAGTGCTATAATCCTCATCAGTTGCGTGTACAGGAGCTCAGAAGGAGGGACAGATACACACTCGAAATTCCACGCCGGTCGAGACTGTCTGTGCAAGAACCACCCTTTGAGCGAACTTAATACAGCTTATTCTGACCGATGGAACGGCATTGTCCCATAATCGCAAGATTCTTTGCTTGATGCTCAGCATCTTATCCCACGTAACCGTATCGTATCCGTTATTTATGCTGCAATATGTCACCAATAAGCTCATGTTCCCAAAGCGACTTCATGTCAACTCTTGAAACGTTGAGACAGGTTGTCCAACTTACATCCACCGCAAGGCGAGTGGGTAAATACTGGCCGCCGTTTGAATTACGCTCCGTAGCACTTGAGGATCCTCTCTCTCATTCTGCAGCAGAGACTCCACCGTTGCCAGTACATAGAGCTGCATCGTTTCCTTCTCGCCGTTGGGGAGTGCAGGCGTTGAAAAAGCCTCGGCCAAAAATTCCGCTCCCCATCTTCGCAATTCGATATGCGCATTGGGACCAATGATTGGAAGAAGTCCTCTCACCACATTCGGATAGTATTTCACATCGCCCAGAACGAGTTTTCGCGCATCGTTCAGCTGGCGGATCTGCTCCGGCACGGATAGGTTGGAGCTCATGGTTGCAATGCCTCACAGCCAAAGCGCTAACGTCGACGACGCTGGGTGTTCTTTCGCAAACGTATAGCAGATTCCTAGGTTCGGCTCTGATGAAGGCGGCCGTTGATGAGAATGAGAAATTGTGCGACTGCAAAGGCGGTATGTAGGCATGAGCTCGATCGTGCTCTCAAACACAGTGACGCAGCTTCGTGGTCGCGCGACAAAGCCTCCGGTTGGCAGATCAGCTATCTTCCACCGTCCCCCATGCTCTGTATTTCAATCGGTTGGCGTCTGTGCGGCCCCTCGGGAGTAACAATACAGCAAAATTCGCGTCGCTACGGCTGCAGATTCGAACCGCTTCGATTTCGATATCCCGAGACGAGTTGTGATGCTGCGCGAGTATGTAAGTGCCTGTTGGTGAAGGTGCAGTCAAGGTTTTGGCAGCAGCTGGCCAGAATTGAGACGCGGCTTGGCCCACCCCTGTCATGGAGCCCAGCTTTACGGGAACTCCGTACTTCCCTTTGTGAGTTACTGTACTCCGTACGTCAGTCTGGGTATAGCCGATGATGAACCGACTCGGCCAAACCCCAATCAAGTTCGGATTAGTTACTATCTCTTGTGTTGACAACCTATTCCGCTACTTAGGGCTTTGTCCGAGTTACCTGATTCTGTCAGCTCATTCGAGTTTCTGACGTCAAATCAACATGGCCGGGTTCGTAATCTCTCCAGAGAAACTTCCATGCCCACCAGTACCACCTGTTTTCTAAACAAGCGTCTGAAGCAGCGGACACTCGACCTACTACGATCGCCGTTATCGTCAGGGCCCGGCACTTATTCGTGCGCGCCGCCCTTACTTATTCAAGAATGCACTGACTGGTTTGGGTCTTCTTACCGTTGTTGGAGGCATCTGTAAGGATCAACCAATGCGTTGCATATCCAACATCAACCATCTAACTCGTCACCCTAGATTGGTATACACTAAGGGCTGTCGGACAGGACGATTTTGACGATGTTAAGGTTCCGAATGCGCCGCAGAAACACATCTCCGCAAAGTAGAGGAACCAACCACGAAACCATTCGCTGTCATTAGACGGATAATCAATAACACTGACATCTCAGCGACGGAAGCCAATATGGATTGACATTTGCCAACGACTACATTGGGAATAGCATGGTGTTTTAATCAAGTTTATGTGTTGAATGCAAACATAAAAGGCTGTTTGATCCAGCTACTTTGCTGATCACGAACGTCTCCCAAGACATGAGGCCACCATCCCCTTTATAAATAGCGAAACAAAACACCACCAAGACTATCTTCTTTCAGAATATGCATGGATGAAATGAAATATGGATTGCGCATCCCTTTTGCACATTCAAATAAGATGCTTCGAAGCCGCTTGTCTCTATCAATCATAATCCATGCGAGCAGGAAAAAGCAAGCCCCACCGCCCATGCAGAAACTCTTTTAAACTAGGTTCTGGTCCATATCAAGTTTTGTCCACAGAAATAAACACCATATATACCAAACCAAGGGCAACATATTCATTTGGGTATCATTAATCCGTTTGAAAGCAATTTCGCTGTCACAAGTAGAAAACAAAAGCATAGCCGACCACCCATATTATTTTCTGGGCTTCACAGCTAAGCACCTATACGGCTGCAGCTTTTGAGCTTCTGCCAATATTTGGTATACTTGCAACACGCTTCATTGGAAGAGCCGCAGGGTTCAAAACGGACCGAGATAGCTCCGGCGACTCGGACATTCGATGCAGCACCGCTGGTGACTTGCGAATCGGCGTCTGACTATCGATCAAGGTCGGAGCGGTTGTCGCGTGAGCTGTGTGTTGATTTGGACGACCAGCCAAGGCCGTGACTGCTTGTCGGCTATCAGGTTGAGCTGCCGATTGCTGGTGTGCCTTATGTGAAAAGTGATTCGGATTCGCCCATGGGGTGTTTTTAATAAACTGTTCTCCTGCTGGGCCTAGGCGACTAAACGTAGGTTTCGGGTAATCATCTCGCATTTGAGCCATACCTCTCTGCCGACTTCGTCGAACTTGCTACGGTTGAACGAGATGTCAGATTCAGTATACATAGTATGCAGGCCATGGCAAATGATGCGCGACCGTTCACTTACCTCGATGGCGCCAAAATCAGCCTCCGCCTCTGCCGTCGAGGCACCTTTCAGTTCAGGGCCTGCAGGGAAACCCTCGTATTTCGCAATGCCTGCCAACGTAGAGACCTCTGTGTTATACGCAATAGCATTCCGCAGTCGTTGCACTTGATCCTTGGGGAAGAGTAGCCCATAATCCGGAAGACTATGTGCAGTCCTCCTCGCTGTTTGAACCTCGTACCATTGGCGATTGAGTGACTCTAATGCCGCCTCACGTTTTTCTCGAACAGCTTGGAAATACTGGCCCCAAATTTGGGCCCGTATCGCCACAGCACGTCGCTTGTGGGCCTCGATCCGAAAACCGAGTTCGTGGTTGACCTCCCGGACCTTCTTTTCGAACCGGTCATCTAGGCATTGCTTCATATTTAGATACTCGGGATGGGTCGGAACGGGTGCAAGTAAAGATTGTTCTTCCTCTTCAAGTCGTTGCAGACGATCTTTGTATAATCTGGAGTGTGGCCGATTAGATATCGTGAAGGCCTTGGTGCACAGGAAAGCACAAACCTGTCTCTGAATAAGCCAAACATCTCTTCAATGTGAGACCAGTCCTTAAAAGCGGCGTTCTTTCTCTCGGCTATGGCATGATTAGCAACTTAACAAGCAAATTTAGACTGGGATGGCAGAGCTCAGCCACGGCATACCCTCTTCAATGCTCTTGGCCGCCGCATCGGCTCCTTCCGCGTCGCCCTCGGCATCTTGATTTCTTAGCTCTGTATCTTCATCTTCCACAGTGTCTGTTTGTTCTCCATTGATGTCAGGTCCTGGCGTATCGCCTGGGGAATTGTCACCGGAGCCTCCCCTCGAACCGTTTCGCGCCATTGATTTGGCAACTCGAGCTTCCTTATCCGTGCGTTCGCCATCGGTGGTTGCGTCTTGAGCGATTGCAGAGGCATCGTCTTCTTCGCCGGCAGATGGATCCCCACTTGGGGGTATAGCCGGCGTTGTGTCGTCGTCAATCAAAGTGCCCACGGCCGTGCCGTTCTCAGTGGTTACAAGTGAAGTAAGTCGCTTTCTCAGCGGCTGATCAGATTCTGACTGCTCTGCTATTGGCGAACGCTTTCTTTTCCGCTCTTGCGAGTATCGCTTGCCTTCGTCGTCGACACTGGTGTCTTTGCTTGCAAAAGGCTTTGTAGGAGAATCGTCACCGGAAGCCACCGACACATCATCGGCCGACAATGACTCGTCGTCGCGGTTGTCATTATGGTCACCAACCAGCCTGGAAGCACTTCGTAGCTTGCTCGGAGTGTGCTCGAAAATTTGGCCTTGGTTGTACCGATCAACTACCACATCTCGTTGTCGTTGATTTCGGGGCGTGTAATAGAGTCTTTCTGTTTCAGCCTCAGTATCATTGGCTTCTGAATTATCGTCAGAACCGGCGTCGGACAGGGCACTCTCGGAGTCAGATGCAACATTCTTGATGTCCGTCTCGGGCTGTTCATCCTCGTTGGCACTAGAATTCTCGGCGTGGTTATTCTGGTTGTCAATCTGCATATTCTCGATGTCGTCATCGTTGGCTTCGCCGTCTTCAACCTCACTTAAAGGACTAGAGACATTGCTGTCCTCAATCTCAGCGTCTCTGGGTCCCAGGGGCGTCAAGGTGCCGCGCGCGGAGGTGGTGGCCACCATGGCTACTCGGGCTCCTCTGGTGGACGCTCGATCGCGTTGAGGTATGTATCTGAGGGATGAGCAAGAAGCAAAGCCAGTATGAGGGGCTTCTTGGACGACAAAAGGGCTCTTCTGCGGTGCGCGAGCAAAGACGAGGCGTTTCGGAGGGCTCTACTGGGCAACACCGCAAGAGCCCGAGAGCTCAGACAAAAGAGGACGGGCTGGAGGTACGGCAGAATCTGCAGTCGACCAGGCGGTAGCCGAGTCGGTCTAACAATAAAGTTGCCAGAAACGGCGCAAACGAGATGTATAAGAGACAATCGAAAAGTAGTCGTAAAATTGAGGGGGGGGAGAGCGAAAGTGTGGTGACAAAGGAAGAGAAAGACATGGACGGAGAGAGGGCGGGCTGGCGGCTTTCGCGCAGAATCGGCGTCTAGCACCAGACAGATTTGCAGGCAACATTGGTTGAAGTTGAGTGCGGTACTGGGGCAAAGACAGGGGGTCAGCGGCCACAGCGGCCACAGCTGCACTGAGCTGCGCTGAGCATTTGTGCCCACCATCAGTGGCCACAAGCGGCTGGAGCAGGCACTGGGCGGATGACCAACTGCAGTCACAGGCACTGAGACCAAACCTTGCCCACCTGCCCGTTTTGACCGCCCGGGCAGGGCAGAGGATGGGACTGCTGGGCGGTGGGCTGAGGCAGAATTGAGGTCATGGGGAACTTGCACCGCCAGCCGAGAGCCTGAAGCCAATGACGCATTCTTCCGGCTGCAAGGCTCTGGCTTGTGGGTCGGGCTTGCGGCCGCACTTAGCCTCATTTGGCTCTGCAAGGACGCCTATTCGTTGGCTCCGGGGGTCGAATGCCAAATTTTGGGGTAGATGATAATTTTCTACAGGTTGTTTTTTTATTCTTTTTTGGCGACAGATAAGGTAGACTGGTTCCGATACCACAACACACAACGAGCCTGGCACGTTTGGCCGCGCAGTCAGCACTCAGCAACCATGGCGAAAAGGTATGTTGAAGCTACAATTGACTATCCCGCGTATATTCTGCCCCGTCAAATTCAGTCCCCATCACTAACAGCAAACATCAGAACCTTGGTGCTGCAGGCCTCGACCAAAGCAATTGACCCCACCCTCGACGCTCTATTTGCCAGCAGTGTACGTGAACGAGGATCTGTTTGTTTGTTACAGATTATCATTTTGTCTATCGTCTCCTGAATACAAGCTAATATCTCGCAGTCGGGTCCTGTCCAAACCCCGACGATGGCGCGCTACTCTGCGTTGCTGCAGAAGAAGCCTAGCGAGGTGTCCAGAACGCCAGGCAAGACCGACGACAACAGGGACGTGAAGAACGCAGAAAGCGATGAGGTGTTATCGGAAATTAGTGAAGAACTAGTCTACGATGACGACGAGACGGATGAAGAAGACAAGTCATCAAATAACGAAGAACAAGAAGAAGAGGAGGATGAGGAACAAGTAGAGGAAAAGGCGGATGTATCCATGGTTGAAGTTGGCGATCATGAAGCTGGAATTCATAAAGACGATGACCAACCCAGACGCGAGAGAAAGAGAAAAAGAAAAGACGACAACGAAGACCTGGAGGCAAAATACATGGCCGATTTGACAGAGGGTGACGAGGAGAAACCCTCAGGCAAGCGACAGAAAGCCAGGTCAAATGACGATGCGGACAAGGACGATGCAGTTCCGGTCCATGAAAGCCTAGCACAGGATTCCACAAACTCGGATCTTGAAAAGGCGTCGAGAACAGTCTTTCTCGCCAATGTCTCAACAGAAGCTATATCCTCCAAAGCCGCCAAGAAGACCCTCATCACGCACCTCTCCTCCGTTCTAGACCTGAACGACACACCTGTCCAAAAATTCGAGTCCATTCGCTTCCGATCCGTCGCCTTCTCAACGGGCTCCATGCCGAAGAGGGCAGCCTACATCACAAAGTCCCTCATGGGAACCACCACCAAGTCCGCCAACGCCTACGCTGTTTTCTCTACCCCAGCTGCCGCCAGACTCGTCGCCTCCAAGCTCAACGGCACTGAAGTCCTTGGCCGCCACATCCGCGTGGACAGCGTTGCGCACCCCAGTCCCACAGACCACCGTCGCTGCGTGTTCGTCGGCAACCTAGGCTTCGTCGACGATGAAACCATTGTCAGCACCAACGACGAGGGCAAAAACATTGATAAGAAGCGCACCAAGGTTCCTTCCGATATCGAAGAAGGCCTCTGGCGCACATTCGGCAAGACAGGCAAAGTAGAGAACGTTCGTGTGGTCCGCGATTCCAAGACCAGGGTCGGCAAAGGGTTCGCCTACGTCCAGTTCTATGTAAGCTTTTTCTTCTCCCTCTTCCAGCACACCCGCCGCAATCTCTTACACCAGAAGCTAATTCAACAAACGCAGGACGCCAACGACGTCGAAGCCGCCCTCCTCCACGACGGCAAGAAATTCCCCCCCTTGCTCCCCCGCAATCTCCGCGTAACCAGAGCCAAGGACCCTCGCAAGACTGCCCGTACCCAGGAACGCGCCCAGGCCAAGGCCGACGCGGCAGACACCAAGACTCGCAACACAAAGTACACCCCCAAGTTGACTCCCGCGCAGCAGGCTTCGGCCGGACGAGCAAACAGGCTCCTCGGCCGTGCCGGAGGGTTCATGCACCGGAAAAAAACGGCCAGCGACAGCGCCAGTGGCATGTCGGATCAACGGCTTGTATTCGAGGGTAATCGCGCGTCATCCAAGGATGGTAGACCCAAGGACCTGAAGTTCGGCAAGAAAAAGGGCAAAGGAAGACCTCAGAACCGGGGGTCACGGAGGGCAGCAGAGTGGAGGAAGAAGTCGTAACGGAGGGCTTGACTGAATGGATTTATTCACATTTTGATTAGGCGTTCGCGCGCATCGTAGGCATGGATGGTTAAAAAGCAGGGTACACTAAATTACATAGAGTCATTGTGTCCTCTTGTTTCGTCCCGCAGTTTATGTAGCAATTCTCACCGTTTCCCGTGCACAAGTAAGTGTTCAGGAAGCAAAGGTGAACCAACTCAGCACAAAAGAGCACATTCTTCACCATCCATGACCTCTCACGAATTATAAAAACGCACAAAATCAGTGGGCAAAGCGGGATATCTCAACATCAATTCCGCCAGCCTGTCAAATAAACACGGCTAACTGCCTATCTTTTAGTGACAGCTGTCGATTAATAAATGAAACAAGGTGTTCTCCCGTTTCCCAGAGGATCCTGTATTCGCTCAAAATACCGTCGTCACGTCGCCCATGTCAATCTTGGTTTGTCGCCAAAGCTGTCGGGGTCAGAATCTCCGTTCAACCAAGTATACTAGGAGTCGGTTTTGGCTCGACAGCCCCAAGCCCAACAAATACAATTGAGATCCGAGCTCCGTAAAGAGACAGAAATGTAGTGAACAACGTTCTCCCTTAGTACTCGAGCTCCTCCTCGCCCTCAATACCATCGGCAGCAACCTCCTCGTAGTCCCTCTCGAGAGCAGCAAGATCCTCGCGAGCCTCGGTAAATTCACCCTCCTCCATACCCTCGCCAACATACCAGTGCACGAAGGCGCGCTTGCTGTGCATGAGATCGAACTTGTGGTCAAGTCTGGACCAGGCCTCGGCAATGGCGGTAGTGTTGGAGAGCATAGAGACGGATCGCTCAACGGAGGCGAGGGCACCATCTTCGGCAGGTGCAGGAACAGCCATGGGCTTCTGGTAGTTGATGCCGAGCTTGAATCCGGTAGGGCACCACTCGACCAAGTTGAACGAGGCCTTCGCCTTTACCTGGGCAATGGCGGCAGTGCAGTCGCGGGGGACAACGTCGCCACGGTACAAGAGAGCGACGGCCATGTATTTTCCGTTGCGGGGGTCGCAGACAACCATCTGGTTATTTGGTTCAAAGCCTGATTGACCAGGTTAGTACGGCAATAGAGTAGCAACGACAGGGTTGGGGTTATGCGGCCCAATAATGGTTACATACACTGGAAGGTGAGATCGGCAACCTTGAAGCTTTCGTGCTTGCTCTTGGAGGCCGAGACAACGGGAGCGTAGCTGATCAATGGGTAGTGGATACGCGGGTAAGGCACCAAATTGGTCTGAAACTCGTTGAGGTCGACATTGAGGGCGCCGTCAAAACGCAGAGACGAAGTGATGGAGCTGACAACTTGGGCGATCAATCGGTTGAGATGCTCGTGCGAGGGACGGGTAATGTCCATGTTGCGGCGGCAAATGTCATAGACAGCTTCGTTATCGACGAGGAAGGTGCAGTCCGAATTCTCAATGGTGCTGTGAGTGGACAAAACGGCATTGTAAGGCTCAACAACTGAAGTGTTTGTCCGAGGCGATGGGTAGACAGCGAACTCAAGCTTGGTCTTCTTACCATACTCAGTGGCAAGACGCTCCAGCATGAGAGCGCCGAAACCAGAGCCAGTGCCGCCACCGAAGGAATGGAAGATCAAAAACCCCTGAAGGGAGTTGCAGTTGTCTATCCCCAAATCAGTCAAAAGGATACCAAAAACCACGACAAAATCTGACAGCGGGACGGTCTTCCTTGCCAGGTTGAGAATATATGACAAAGGTCCGCTTCAGTTGTATTACTCACCAGTGACGCGGCGAACGCGCTCCATGACAGTGTCCACCATCTCCTTTCCAATGGTATAGTGGCCACGGGCGTAGTTGTTGGCAGCATCTTCCTTTCCGCTGATCAACAGTTCGGGGTGGAAGAGCTGGCGGTAAGAACCAGTTCTGATTTCGTCGATGGGAGAGGGGTCAAGATCCATGAAGATGGATCGAGGAACGTGTTTGCCATTGTTGGTCTCGGTGAAAAAGGTCTCGAAAGAGCCCGGATCGCCGATGTCCTTCGCGTTTGGGTCTGGGCGGCCATCAGGACCTAGGCCATGCTCGAGAAGGTAGCTATATCGACAACGGTCAGAGACATTGTTTCCACCGAGGGGGCGGAGTGTATGGATAGCATTCGGCTAGTATGACGGCAACGTACAGCTCCCAAGCAGAGTTACCGAGTTGGACTCCAGCCTGGCCCAGGTGAAGGTGAAGAATCTATAACAGAAGCGATTAGCCAAAATCTAGCTGTCCTTTAAAACACAGCAAAAGCATCGAAATCAGGGGCACGCCTGTGGTGGAGATAACGCCGTTCTGTAGAGAGAAAAGACGGAGAGACACTGGGTGCGCTGGCAGTTCAGGCCTTGGTCGAAAGCTTACCTCGCCCTTCATTTTTGTTATATACAGTCGTAGAACCGGTCGACGGCAAAGCTACCTCGAGATGCTTGGAGACGATCGAACGAACTACGCGCACAGCGCCCGTGGCAGGGAGGAAAGGGACCAGTGACCGACCACTTTGGGCAGACAGGAGGGGACGATGATTTGCCGGCAGGCTGCGCTTTGGGGTCAATTGATATGCAGAGGGCCTGGCGTTAACTCGGAGTCAATGTCCTCCAAGTGCCTGACTCCAAGGAGCTACTGCTAGAGAACCACTGACTGCAGCTGAAGCACAGCGCCCCCTGTGGCGCTGGGGTGGAGAAACTTGGCGCATGGAGGCGCCAAGCCTCAGAAGATGTATTATTACACTCGGCGGACCCGCGTTCTGCAAGGTCACCTCGCCCCCTCACCGCTAATTAGTGGCTACTTCTGGTGGTCCTGGCCAAGTGGTGAGCGGGTTTGAAGTACGGCGTACGGAGTACTTGGGTAGATAAACCAGAACCAACCTACCTCTAGAAAGTACCGGGTAGGTAGGCAGTACTTAACAAGCAGCTCGTCCACTTAGTCGCTGACGGGTAGTTCACTATTCGATGCTCAATGCCGAAAAGACAAGTTACATCAACCTACAGTGTATAGTCTAAGTTTACGCCCCACCATTCCTCACACGACTATAGGTGGTAGAAAGCATTAGATCCCATCAAGTCCTTCTCCTATATTTAAATGCCTCTAAATATAGAGGAGTATGCTTCTAGAAATAGAGGATGTGATGTTCGTTATTAGAGGACAGCAAACCTAGTGTTAGTGAGGGAGCATTACGGTTCGTCTCCGTATCGTACGTTAATCGGTCATAACGGACGTCGGCGCCGGTATCGGCCAAGCATATAGAAATTGGCCTTCCGTACTTCGTACACCACAGGCACTCCCTACCACTACATGACCCCCGAATTCTTCTACCTGTAAGCATCCTCTACTCTCGCAGGCCGCGGAATATGAAGTGCGAATGACGATCACCAACTCTGAAGGTTCCGACCCATATCCGTCTAGCGACTTCGGCAGCGGGGATGACCCCCTAGATTCAGGCGATAACGACAAGCTGGAACTACCGTGGCATTGATGGTTGTGACTGGGAAGGCGAAAGCTTGGAGTTGCACGCATATCAACACGCACGTCATGACATCGTCTCTCTTCCACGCACAGAGGAATTTGTCCCTTAACATGCAGTGCGCAAGGGCTCGGTCAGTCATGTTCATCCTTGGCTGAAAGAGCTGCCCGAGGATGTCCTGAAATGGGCGAGATCCTAGTTACGGAGTCGTCATACTGTTGACCGAAGAGTGTTCAAGAAGCGACAGCGGTCTGGCTGTGAGTTGAAGACGCCCGGACAGGATGGAGTAGAAGTAGCTGCTTCGACCCGGCGTCAACGTCTCCGAGGTGTAAATAAGCTTGGTGAGGTGCAGATTGTGCCTGTCGCCCGGCGTCATAGTCGAGATGTAGTGGACCAGATCGACTACCCCTGCTAAGCGCGGTTACAATAAGGACATGTGCGAGCTAGACGGAGAGAGCGTCTTCGGCACGAACATGGTGACCTATCGCAAAGCATTTACACTATTCTCCATCGCGAGAGTCTAGACATATCGATCGCAACATTTTTATCGTCGGCATAGTGTGTGTAGTCTTCGTCATGTCATCAGTCCCAAAAGACCTGCTATCTGCTGCTTTAAACCAATTCGACTTCCGTCCAGGACAAACGCCTGTAGATGACTGCATATTTACCTCTTGAATCTTGGACAAAGATTCTTCTTTTCGTGTTTCTCTGGTTGAACCCTCTTGCTGATGGTGCGCTTGAACTACGCTACCACGTATACCAGTCTCTCCAATCCACCCAACCACTGCTTCGCTGTGTCTGCATTGATCTAAGAGAGACGAAATAAAAAAAGATGTCGCAAAATAGAATTCTCGTACTGTCCCAAGAAACTGATATCTCGTTGATTCATGCCCCCAAAACGCCTCAAACACACGTCTAAATCCATAAGCAATTGTTGTTGAATAGAGCATCTGATGATTTGTGTAGTTTAAATCGCGAATATATGTCTCACGAGAAGCCGTCTAATAACATCTTCTGTTAGCTAGTAGAAGCTCCCGCGGTGGCCTGTTTCTTCCCTTCGCTGGGTTTAACGAGGTCTAACTCGCGGTAGAGATTATGTTCGTGTATGTAGTTGATGACGTCGTCAGGAAGTCTGTGAACAATTAGTACATATTATGGTCTGGCTTCTGCGTTGACAACTGACAAGTAATCAATGGACATTGACCGACGCAAAAGTAATCGAACTTTGGTGGAGCTAATGTCGTTTGATACAACCTGCAATCAAGTATTAGCCATGGAGAATCAATACGAATGACACAACAGAGCGAGGAAAACGGACCTGTCGAATAACATGAATGTTTTTCTCCCATTGCTTCAATGCTGCCAGCGCCGAGTCAAGCTCAGTTCCGGTCCGTTCGAGAACAAAGGCTCCGAAATTGCCCAAGATGTGGTCTATGTCTTTGGAATCCCTATGGGATCGTTAGCCAGTACGATAACGCTAAGTTTTTCCGATTGGGTGCATGACTACCAGATAGGGGATCCGAAACTCTGTATTAGGTCCGCCCCAGCGAGTAAGACTATCTTGGCCGGTTTGCGAGTTCCATCGGTACATTCGATGCCTCCCATGACGTGATTTATCTCGTAGTCAAAATGATCTAGCACCCGGGCGGTAGGGATATATATTCGGCTTTCAGCCTCCCACGGGTCTACCATTAACCACTTGGACGTGTTCTCGGCGGCAAGCTCGCACATCTGGATACGGTGGTGCGCAGGAGCAAGGCCCTTCTTCTTATAGGCATCTGACACTGGTGAGAGATATCCTCCAATGACATCAAATCCTGTGAACGTTGCCATCTTGGTCAGTTACATACTCAGGCGACAACTTCCACAGGTTTCGAACAGGCCCAGTTTGGGACACACCTTCACCGCGAGCATGGTCGCGCGCCATAGGAAACATGCGCAGATGGAGAAATGTGATGGGAGAGACTATTAAGAAGTATTAGCAAAAAGACTTCTACTCGAACAAAGGGCATTCTTGTTGTCGTGTCCGGCACGGCTAGTTGTTTTACGACGTGTGAATACTCACATGAGCCACAAGCAACTAGAACCAAGGGAGTTCTATTAGGGTCGCAAGTTCGGCGCAGCCTTTGAGACGGAAAAACATAGCCCTCGGGGGTCATCTTCTTCACGTAGGGGAAGTCGGAAGCCATTGCGGGCACCGGTCGTCGACGAAGCGAAGACGAAAGATGTTGGTAGCGAGGCGCAATTTGATGAGAGGTAAAGGCAAACCTTGCAGACAATGTCAACCGCCGAAGTGAGTTGCACACGCCAGGCCAGGCAAGGCGAACTGCGAGTGAGTGATGACGGTGCAAATGCAGCCAAGCAGGCGCAGGCTAGTGCTGATGCAGACGGGGCTGGCCTCGGCGACAGAGCAGCGACCTGGAGGGGCAACTGATGGATGGCTGGCCGGGGCGCTGATCACATGCAGTCAACCGGGCCGGCAGTGCGGGATGGGATGCTCAGCACTTGAATTGCGATGGCGGCCAGGCGCTCGTATGTCCGAGCCTCCGAACAAGCACAAAGCGGTTTGGTTTCCCTTGATACTCTTGGATGATGGAAGCCGTCGACGATTATTTCCGGCCGAGCGCGTGCATGTGAGGAGAGAATATGGGTTGTGCAGGTACTCCGCACAGGCAGACAGGCTATCAGCGCGGGCAGCAGACGAAAAGGTTGGCGTGCGTGCGTGCGTTAGTCTTGCTGCCTGCAGCAGGGCTGGCTGGACTGGGCTGGACTGGGCTAGGATTCAAAGTTCGGGTGCGATTATCGGTCAGTGCAGCAAACGTGCAGCGCGTGGTGCGAAAGTGTTCAGAAGGCGATGCAGGAGATGCAGGCGCGGAAGCTGTGGTGATTATCGTCGCTCGTCGAGATCGTGTGTAGATGAGGGAGGCAAGTCAAGCAACAGATCGAGGAGGAGGATTGCTCGGTGCGCTACGGCGTACTCCGTACTCCGTACAGTCTGTTTCTCAGTGCGCAACAGCCCCACTACTAACCGATTTTGGGCTAGCATCTGCATTCTCACACCCCGCAGTAAACGTACTTTTTCAGCGCAACGGCATGGCAGCGGCAAATCGTCAACAAAACAAAACGAAGAGCTAGAATTGAATTTGCAGAGAGATTTTAACAAGGCCGACCTAAATCGCCCAAAAACGCGGCATTAAGGCTGCCAAAATAATGCGCAAGAGAACCAGTCTCACGTTGGGCAACTTGAGAGAAGATGGATGTATCTTGCACGAAGTGAAATAAGACATGGAAATGCGAATGAGTAGTTACTGGACCTCTCAGAGCAGGCCATTGAGAAACAGAACAGCATCAAATCGTCTTACAGCATCAAATCGTCTTACAGCATCAAATCGTCTTACAGCATCAAATCGTCTTACAGCATCAAATCGTCTTACAGCATTGAACCGGGAGAAGCAGGAGGAGAAGCCGCAGAAGCAGAAGCAGCAATGGCTCGAAGATGAAATACAAAGATTACCATCACTTGCAGAGGCGGAGGCGGAGACAAGGGAACCTGTCTTTAGCTGCCCGACGTCCGACGTCCTATGTCTGCTATCCGAAACCTGCTCAGGCACCTTTATTGGCTTGGTGATACTTCTGTACCAGAAGCCCTGGACAAATGATTCGTCTACGTTACTCCGTACGTTACTCCGTACGTTACTCCGTACGTTACTCCGTACGTTACTCCGTACGTTACTCCGTACGTTACTCCGTACAGCTGCACGTTGGCGTGCTATGTTTAGCCCGCTGCTGTTTCGCCGAGCGCTAACTGGTCGGCATGCACGTAACAACGCCATTTGCGTAGTGCAGGTTTTGCCTCTTCTCCGCCTCCAGAACACACAACGCATCGGCATACGGCTTTCCCCACGTTTGCAGAATGTCATCGGTTGTCTGTAATGCTTTTTCGAGCGAAGCTCCTTTAAGAGCGTCCGACTGCAGGGTCAGAAGACAGAAGCTGGCCAACTGAGCTACCGCAGTGTACATCACCTTATCATTGGCCGGGTCACTGCTTAGTAACCCACCTACATCTTCTTCGGGTACGCACGCATGGCAGTATAGCGTCTGCAGATCCGCTCTGTCGACGTGCAGGAGTATCAGAGATGCGCCAGCGGCCACGTAGCCGTAGTCAACGCCGTATTGAATCATGTAGTCGAATACTTGGGTTAATGCCATAGCGATGGCTTCTTCCGCTCTCTCATGTTCCCGCGCGGCGCTATTGCTCACAGTCTTGTTGCTGCAGATCCGCTGCATAACCTCCATGAACAGCCTCTCCTTTGCCACAATAGAGTTAACTGACGCTGCTGGGATCTTATGTGCTGCTTCGTAGTCAAAAACAAAGGCGTAGCTCTCGCCTCCGTCAGCATGTACGCGAACGCCCCATCCATCAGGCTTTGTTAAGGAAGGCTTGACTCTCTGCTTGGTAGCCATTCGCTTGCTCGATCCAGTCCGCCGCCTTTGCTCCAGTCCTTGCTTCAAATAATCCTGTGGCGTGGGGGGCTGTTGGTCGCTTACTGCCGTGACATCCCGGCGGTTATAGCTGAATCGTACCTCCGAACACCGGTATTCTTGCTTCAGATGTTTGATGTCCCAGACGGGACTCAGAATTCCCCATACAGGGTCTTCCACAGCCACCTTTTCAAAATGACTGATAGCATTTTCGTCACCAGCCCTTCTGCGATAGAGACTCAACCCTATGCGTCTGGTTATTGTTTTCTGTTCAAAAAGGCGCCTTTCTTTGCACGCGGCCTTGATTGCCTCAAAGTGTTGTCGATGATGGACCGGGACTAGGTCCATCGGATATGATAATATTTCCTAGAGGAAGGTCCGCGTGTGTGAAATAGATATCCCCTGTGTCAGGCAGGAATTCTCGATATGGACCTGTTAACTGTGTAGGAGGCCTCACTCTTTCCAGTTCTTCCAGACCCTTTCACGGCGTTCCCTAGTTTTCGGATCCAGGCGACAAACCTCACTCAGCGGCTCCTCCTGGTACTTTTTCACCGCAGCCTGGGCGGCTTCTTTGCTGAATTGGCGCACGCTCTGGCGGGCAAAACGAAGCAAGGATTTCGAATCAGGAGGCATTCTGATCAACTGAAGGACAGCTCTGGCAAGGTGTACGAAATGGCGGAAGGGACTTTGACATCACGAGGGTAAAAATGACGCCATGAAAAAGGGGACA
This sequence comes from Metarhizium rileyi, assembly GCA_031753515.1. Lineage (NCBI taxonomy): Eukaryota > Fungi > Ascomycota > Sordariomycetes > Hypocreales > Clavicipitaceae > Metarhizium > Metarhizium rileyi. The sequence goes on along the minus strand of JAUKVO010000003.1, from coordinate 1,225,225 downwards.
GAAGTTCTTTTATTTATTTGATATACCTTTCTCCTGGACTAAAGCAGGCGAGACACGCGGATCTCGTAAGTCTAGGAGGATTCATTAGGCAGAGTAAACATGTCGGGAAATTCTAATGTAGAAAAAGGGCGTGGTCAAAGAGCAAGAGAAGGGAGCGTCTGGCACCTCCCACAACCGGGAGAACGTCATGCGCAAGCTAGGACGAAAAAGCAGGCAACTCGAGGTTGTTTGTAGCGTCCGACGGGTGTAACTCTCTGCCCGGCGCTTCGGTATCTGAGGAGGGAAAAACGGAGAGAGAGAAGAAAGACGGGGCCTGTCGGGTAAACATCGGGCGAGTCCACATTTCGGACGCGGTGTCTCGTTCGATCTCCGTTCAGAAACTACCAATCCGACTGTTGTACGGTAACTAATAGAGCAGATAAATATAAGTCAAGTTTATACGCCGGACTACCACATACGACCATAGGTGGTAGAAAGCTTTGGATCCCGTCCGATCTCCGTTAAGAAACTATCAACCGGCAGATTAGTAGTTGGGTCGGTGACGACCAGCGAACACCGGCTGTCGTATGTAATCTTTTTGACCTATAAACTACTAGAGTGGATTGATATAAGTCAAGTTTACACGTCAGACTACCACATACGACCATAGGTGGTAGAAAGCTTTGGATCCCGTCCGATCTCCGTTAAGAAACTACCAACCGGCAGATTAGTAGTTGGGTCGGTGACGACCAGCGAACACCGGCTGTCGTATGTAATCTTTTTGACCTATAAACTACTAGAGTGGATTGATATAAGTCAAGTTTACACGTCAGACTACCACATACGACCATAGGTGGTAGAAAGCTTTGGATCCCGTCCGATCTCCGTTAAGAAACTACCAACCGGCAGATTAGTAGTTGGGTCGGTGACGACCAGCGAACACCGGCTGTCGTATGTAGGATTAAATTTTTGGCCAATCCTTGCAACCATGACCCATCTTTTTATGCTCAGCAGCGGGCCAACCATATAATCAGATAAGACCAGGAGATCTACAAAACACACCGCTTTTGCAATACCCATTTTCAATTCCACTTGCGCATGCTCACTTACTGTATGAAGGAAGCACTTGTATGCTGTCTTTGGTGTTTGGGTTCAAGTCTACGTGCAGTCGAAGCATGGCATTATCGTCCCCCCGTCTACCGAAATGCCGTCGTCATTGAAGCAACAATGGCCAATGACCGTGACGCCAGATACTTCAGTTTCAGTTGGAGCTTGCAGGGTAGTTAGTGTACGTCACTGGCTAAAGCAAACCCTCTGTTAAAAGTTTTCACCATGCTAGCGCGCGGTTCGGGTGTAATCATAACATCTAGATACTCTCTAGATACTTCAGCTAACCAGTTCTCTAATGCCTTGTGCGTAAATAAACCCATTCCACCATGCTCCTATTCATGCATACGCCAAAACGCCCCAAAAAGGTATCGTATAAAGTAATCAACAAGATATATTCCCACTGTAAGCATGTGCAATGCATGAGCGATGATCAGTTCGATGCCCGTGCCCCTTCTGTATGTGCAGTTCTTCGATATTCCATTGCATCAGCAGGCCCCCCCGTTCATTGACCGCATTGATCTAGCCCCCTCATTATCGGCCACTCTCAGCAACGAGGTTTGTGGAAAGCCTCCTCATACGACCTGGGTCGTATGCGGGTGGTGGTTCACGTCCTCCATAGACAACTGGCATACTAGACATGCTGGTAGACATACTCAAGTCTCCGGCATACGGGTCATTGCAGATCGACGCCCGACGCTCGTGCATAGTTTTAAGATCTCGCATCAGACGATCCTGGGTCAAGCCTTCTCGAGAACGACGCCTCCTTGCTAGGAGAAAGTAGATCATGCCCAGGCAGAGCAATATAAAGGCGCAAACGCTCACAGCTATACCAATGCGCGCACCCATGGATAATGTGCGAGACACGTCTTCCTCATCCGAGCCAATCCCAAGTTCTTTTTTGTCCTGCTCCGAGAACAGCACTTGAATCGTGCTGACTGCCAACATGGCATTATACAAGGTTGTAGTAGATTGGGTAAGAACATCGTAAGAGCCTTCTGTGTTGTTGTAGGTGATGGGCACGGCTAGACCTGTCGCTACTGAGCGTCTACAGTCCGATCCTTGGAGGGTATATCCACTAGCAAAAGTCAGCACGAGGACCAAGAATGACAATGACTCGAGGGTGACTCACTAGGAACAGCAAATAGCTGTTGTTCTCTCCGAGACCTGTGCTGCGTCGAAATGCGAATGAATTGATGCCGTTGTCCATCCACCTGGGCAAGTTCCAGGACTAAACACGCCTGTACGACCATATGAGAACATGCCACTCGGGTAACACGACAAAGTGCGAGCGCCGGGCATGGGCTCGAGGTCCAGAAACGCGACTGCGCCTGGTGAGGCAGTCTCCTCGGAATGACTGACAACATACGTCCATGTGCAGCTCTGAGGGCTTCCCCACGGCGTGACCAAGGGTGGAAGAGATGCGGTTGTTGATGTAGAAGTCGTACGTGCTGCAGATGAGCGGCTCGACGCGGGCGACGAAGGAGTCGGTTGAGTCAATGTAGAGCCTCCCGGTTGAGGGGACGCCATTCTGTGGTGCTCAACACCAGCAGGATCCCCTTCCCAACGGGTCGTCGTGTGATATGCGTCCGCAAGTCGACCAAGAAGCACTAGATTTTTAGTATACCAAGCTTTTATTGAAATGTCAATAAGATCGTTCCTCAATGGTTGCGAATGCTTTTCCGCAAATGCGAGGACGCATGGCCTTCAGGACCCTTCCCGGTCTTCTGTCGAAGCTCCTGTTGACGATATGACAGTGCAGTGCTCTCTCTCCGACGAGGCTTGTATGCTGGAGGTATGGGCGAACGCCAAATCAGACTCGAAGGGCAATTTTGAGACCAAGGGGACTTGCAGTCGTCGACTCTTCGGGATCGTCAGGCTGGCAAATGTATGCACATACGCACATGGGAACCTCCAAGGTAATAAGGATGTGATGGAGCAGGACGAGGAAGAGCGACGGCCTATATGAATGCACCATCTTGCAGCCCTTTTGCTCGGGGGGACGACGGCTCAGCATAAAAGCAGTTTGGGGCTTGGGCTGGAGCTCCAAGGCTTGGCAAGTATCTCATGACAGCGAAATGAAGATGACGCCGAGACTGCCAAGCCCAACACCAGGCTGCAAAGCACGAGTCCGCCTTGTTCAAGTGGCTCGGCAGTCAGAGTCTTTCTTACGCCAACGGAAGAGCTCATCCGGCGGTCTCGGCTTGGCTGGCTTTGTCTCGACAAACACGCGTTACCAAGGGCGGGCGAGCCCAACATTATTTTCATTTGATGATACTACAGTACGTACCACCTACAGAGCAGTTTGGCGCAATACGCATTTACGGGGTAAAACGACCCCATGGCGGATTTCCCACGTTGAAGGCTGGGCCGTGTACTCCGTACGGAGTATCAAAAAAATAATTTGCTTCATGTTGTCGATCTTGGCCAGTGCCTCGCCTCGCCTCGCCTCACCTCGCCTTCCCCCCAATGCAAACCAACTCGCAATTCTAATCGCAGCCCAGCAGCGTCCTACGTAAAGTGCGTAATTCGCGTTTGTGAACGTAATGCATTTCGTGGTAACGGAACACCTGGCCTGCCAAGACTCGCACTGGCTTGGAACTCGCACGTCGTACTGCGACAGGGAACACCAGACGGTTCTTGCTGGCTGGAGCGAGTTCAATAGGCGGTTGGCACTCGCAACGAGGGAGCAAATGGATTCAGTATGCGAATGCGGGGATGCGCTCTCAATGGTCACTGGCCAAGACTTGGCATTTGTTTCGACAAAGCATGGACCAAGATTGTACGGAGTGCTGTTTCCGCCAAGGAGACCCAAACGGATACCGTTAGCTGGACCAAGGATTCATTTATTACGATTCTCAGGGCTTTGGCCGTAGACTGATCTGTCTGGTTGGGCCAGCAACCAAAAACCAAACCAGAGACTGTGGCACGTACGGGGGTCGTAATCAAGTGGCCGCCCTTTTTACCTGGCATATGAATCTGGTGGGTGTGGTGTCATGTTTGACCCAAGACTGCGTAGTGTGTGTGTGTGTTGTAATGATGAACATTGATTGTACGGAGTACCAGTTGGCCTCGCTAAGACAGACCAGTCTCGTCCCATTCGGCTTTGAATGCATTCATTAGCATGAACGTCCGTGCGCGAGGTATCAAGAGAGGTTCGGTTGACATACGGAGTACGTTAACGAATAAGTTATCAATCACAAACCTGAGCGTCTGAGCGTCTGAGCATCCTGGATCCCTGGACGGTGTGCTGTCCGAGACAACTACTAACATACAGATCACATGATTATTACATAAGCAGACGCTCACATTTTCCGGTTTTCAATCGGTGGAAATTTCGCAGCCAAAACCTCGCCTCCACCGCACGTGACATGAGGGGTGAAGGGCACGAAAACCCTACGAGCAAAATTTGGAGAGGCTAGCCTTCTAAAACGACTTCCATCCCGGCCACCACATTCGCTCATCGATACTGTGCATCGATAGGCGAATCGAAAACAACTCAACCGCGATCATGGCTGACGAATACGTATGTTTTTAATCTTTTAATTTTATTGAACGTTCTCCGAAGTGCCGACGACGTGACGGCGGTGCTTGAAGGCCGGAAGGCGGTTCAGAATTGATATCGTTTTAAGTGGCATGATACTGACATTGGTGTTTTCTGCAGAACGCCGAGGAGGCCGCTGAGCTCAAGAAGAGAAGAGCGTTCCGAAAGTTTTCCTACCGTGGAATCGACCTTGACAAGTATGTTGCCTCGTACGACGGATTCATCACATAAACTACTCGTTTCCTTCGCACCCATCATGACGCCATACGAACGATCCACGATCCAAAATCGTCCATCAACGCCAGACATCTAGCCTATTACTAACGGAATTGTCTTTCTTCAGCCTCCTAGACCTCAGCTCCGACCAGCTCCGCGATGTTGTCCACGCTCGTGCCCGCCGCAGGATCAACCGTGGCCTGAAGCGCCGTCCCATGGGCTTGATCAAGAAGCTCCGCAAGGCCAAGCAGGAGGCCAAGCCCAACGAGAAGCCTGATTTGGTCAAGACGCATCTCCGCGACATGATTGTCGTTCCTGAGATGATCGGTAGCGTTATTGGTATCTACTCTGGCAAAGAGTTCAACCAGGTAGAGATCAAGCCTGAAATGGTTGGCCACTACCTCGCTGAGTTCTCCATCTCATAGTATGTTCACTTGCCCTTCGAATCATGGCCTCCGAGACAGATCTTCGGACGGAGGAGAGCTACCCCAAAGTATGTCTGCTGACAACCCTTGCAGCAAGCCCGTCAAGCACGGCCGACCCGGTATTGGTGCTACCAACTCTTCTCGTTTCATTCCCCTCAAGTAAGCAGGTTGTGTGGTGGTGGTCTTGGGTGGTTTCTGCATTCACGGACATTTATGGGCGAAAAGGGACTGGTTTTGGTAGAGTGGCGATGCCTCTATCGAAGGTTGCTGTGATGACTAAGAGTACCATGATAGTACAATATGGATGCATCGTCGCTTTTTGCATATATGTCTCGCACATGACTTTGAAACGCCGTTGTGAAAGTGTACCGTGGATTGTGATGTTGTACTCTCAGCAATGATAACTGTAGACCTTGAGGTGCTGCGAACGTTGAAATCGTCTTATAGCATGTAGCAGTTCGGTGAGCCATGGACTGAGCACGGAAGACGCGGACGAGCGACTGGTCGAAAAGATAAAATATCATCCTCTACACTTCCTACTACTTATCACTTCAAGCCTTTCTGTTTTGGAGATTGCCACATTGCAATCGGAAAGGACCAACTCGACAATTGCCACACTGTTGAACTCTGCGTAGGAAATGCGTTACCAGGCCCAGTTAGAACACCCGATGGTAGATTTCCATTCCCAATTTCAATATGACCTGCAGCAATCCACATAAAACGTTCTCTACGTCTCGAAAATAGAGCCCAGGGTAGGAGACGCTCGCCCACTTTGCTACATCTTCTGATTGGCCACGCATCAGCTTGGACTTGGAGATGAATGGAACTGATTTCTAGCTGTCGCATTCGTAGGCGATGCGCGGACGAGTCTTCGATCTCAACACACAAAGATGACAAGAACAGAAGGAGCAGGACCCAAGAGGTTTACAATTTGCAGACCTAAACAACCGCAAATAAAGGCATCACGTAACAACACAAGATGGAACAAGCTCACATGGTATAGTCGAGTTGAACAAATACATTATTGATCACAAAAAGAAGATGAACATTGTCGCTCCTGGACGTCATGTGATGGTCTCGCTATCACGTTTATTTGTACAATTGCTATTCACGCTTTCATATCTTCTGCTCAGCCAACTTCTTCGCTTTCCTCGCCTCATCGTCAAGATGCTTCTGTTTATAGTGCTCCACCACGTGGTCAAGGTTTACAAGGTGACCGGCCTGAATATTTCTGGGAGCATGAGACTGCAAAGCCCTAGAATCAGATAATGTCAGCCGACTTGTTTCTCAAAATCCTGGTGCTCAGTAGTCGAGATTGATAAACATACTCGGGGTACGCAACGTCGACGAATCTGTGCTCGTTGGAAACGTTCTCGAACAAGTTCCGGTCGAATCCAGCCTGTTCCATAGCCTTGGTATGCAAAGCATTGGTCTCCTCCCAGTCCTCCCTCCGCGAGAGATACTTGCTGATCAAGTTGGAGACCGATGAATGCTCGCCGTCTTTGGGAACAAACTGGTAGAATAGCACGCCCCCGAAGAATACGGCGACGGTTGCGATGGATCCTTTCTGTACAGGCACAAAGTTGCACAGTTAGCCAGACTCAATGCATTCGCAACGGATAGCGATGCGGGTGGATGCGGAAGGGCCTGTTTCCAGAAACGTACCCCGAAAGACTCGTTGACCTCGGCGGCCTTGTGGTGGCCCTGGGCGTCTGATGCATAGGTGCGAACTGTCCGCGGCAGCTGCCGGGCGATCTGGCCTGCCCTTTGTCGTGCAGCGAACATTCTGGCAGACCTGGCGTCGTCAATTGTTGCTGGTCGTGGGGACGAGCTGGCTACGCGGGCGGGAACCATTCAGAGGTGAGGTTGTTGAGTGCGTTGCAGATAACACGTGTATTATGTAAGCAAAGCTAACCAATCAAAATATCCGGCTTACTTTTATGCCGTCCCTCGTGTGTCACACCAGGGGACTTACACGATATCAACTTTCATATTCTTAGGCTTTCCATGAGGGCAATCGCCGATCCAATCCCTGCGGTTTCCTTCGCACTATCTTTTCTCACGAGACGTTATTACCCATCTCTGTTTTATTGCTCTATGTGCAAGGTCACTCAAAGGTACTTCACTGAGTCGTAAGACGTAGCACCAACGTTGTACGAAATACCAACGACGGCACCGAAGCTGTATATGGCCGTCTACAGTATACTCATCGCAGGCCAAGTTCTTCGACGCTCTTGAAATATAAGGGGGTGGAAGATTTCTATCGAGAAAGTCGTGTGCAGTCGCATAACCACCAAGAACACTAACGTTGTACGCTACGAGCGTGGTTGGCCGGAAGACATGTCTCAAAAAGCAAATACCGATGAGAGCGATGTGTCTATGAAGCACAGCACGGTGGTGACAAGTGACCTCCTCTTTCTCCGCAACGGTGAGCGCGGCTGCATGAAGCTGTTTTCTTGGTGCCCAATCGGAGACTCCTGAGGAAAGCCTTCTTCCCGTCCTGCAGTCGATGAGCAGACTGCGGTGGCAGTCAATGCAACTCGCCCTTGGGGACACCTACTTGAGTCTCGCAATCTTATACCGGAGGAGACTCCTTTCCATCCCAGATTTCCGAAACCTACACGCCCACCAGAGCACGCGCGCGCACAAAACAGAAGAAGAGAAAGAAGAAGCCACGATACTTTTTGAGGGACTGTGGAGGAAACTGGCTTGCCCCTCATGGGAAGGATCATTGCGTTCCTGCATGTGTAACGCGACCCCTTTGTGACGAGCTCGAGACGAAATTGTGTGTATTTTTTGGAGTACGGTTGTCGGGCAGACCAGACCAAAGGGGCTGCTCGTGCTCGAATGCTGAGGCGAGCAATCCCAGGCCTGTCCCTTATAAAAACGGCACTTGCTTTGTCCTTTGTACTTCTTGGTCTGACTTCCAACAGCTGTTAGATATGCCGTCACATTGGCAACAGTGTCGCTGGCCTGGTCCAGACCTGGCTCCCTAACAAAGGACAAGGCCACAGCACAATTCACGGCTTACGAATCACGGCACTAACACCAGAGCCCAGCTTTCATGCGGGCTATGGGGAAGTTCTGCTCTTTACAAAGTCTGCTCTTACCTATTATAGTGAAATATTATCCAAACGTCAAGAACATATCTTAAGACATGGTGACGGCTTTGTGTGAGAGGCAGCATAGCATGACGATGCTATCTCCCGTCTATGACCTTAATGAATTATAACCAGCGTAACAATGGCGTCAATAGTATTTAAACCTCTTGGGCCGACGGTCCCTTCGACATTTGGATTATCATCATCAGCTCCGATTTCCTCACCACTCCCTACACCAACCATATCAGACACATCAAGCAACCTCGCCGCAAGCACCATGGCTTTCACTCAGGTGGTACAGAACTGCAACAAGTTCTCCTTCAAGGAGAACCAGAATGCCCTGTTCACGTTCTACGTCTTGGACCACGAGGAACCTGTGGGCTACATGCTTCCAGACTTCATCACGCGGATGGATTGGCAAGTCCCCGGGTTCGAAATCAACATGACTGAAAGCTTTGTCCGCTTGAACCCAGCCACAGGGCCCGGCGAGACCGTCGAGCAGGCTTGCGAGAAAGCGTTCGTCGCCCTATGCAAAGCAAACGTCGACCGTGTCAGCGGACTCGCCAAGTGGGTTGGCCTCTACGACGCAGATGATTCCCCTGAATATCACCCGATCCTCGGACTTCCCACCGGCCATGCCAGGCTCGAGGTCCCATCGCCTCTCCGCGGGGTATTTGGCATCGTTACTTCGGGAGCCCATATGACCATGTATACCTTCAAGGACAACAACCTGCATATCTGGGTCGCCAAACGGTCGCCTCACGTCACTTATGCCAGCAAGTACGACCAGCTGGCTGCCGGAGCCGTGGCGTCCGAAGACGGCAACAACCCGATCGTCACCATGGCCAGGGAGGCACTGGAGGAGGCCTGCCTGGAGGTCGACACGGAGACCTGCAAAGTGACAGCGGGGGGCTCTCCCCTGGGGACGCTTTGCATCGGCCGCCTGATCTCCTTTTACGACAAGAAGGGTGCGGTCGCAGGCTCGGAGAGTGGACAGCTCGAGCCTGGAATCCGCCATACGTTCGAGCTCGAGGTGCCCGAGGCGTTTGAGCCAACGCCGGGTGAGCCCCATGCCATCGAGGGCTTCTATCTCCTCACGGTCGAGGAGGTGAAGGACTCTTTGAAGGCAGGAAACTGGAAGCCTAATTCTGCGCTTGTCATGCTCAGCTTCCTCGAGGCAAGGGGCCTGCTTCCCAACGAAGGGGGTTACAAGCTTGATGTCCTGAATTCTGTCTTGAAATACTAGACGACCCGTCTTTACGCATGGGCTTCTGGAGTCTGTTGCATTTTGTACGCGGGCTATGGCATTGCTTGGATATCGGACGCAAACTGTTATACCCACGACATATAGAGACCCCTGTCTTTGGTAGAGCTAGATGTGTTTGGCAACGGACATTCTACCACGGGAGTCTGTCGGTATTGATCAGCTTGAGGGCTTTTTTGTCTGTTTTGGTTGGTTCTCTGGAGGCATCACGTTGGACTAAGGACGATTTTAGCAAAATCCGGCTCACTTTGCTCTGTTGTGCTACTAATCTTCACTTGGTACCGAAGGAAATGTGGAATTTGGATAGATGGGTTTACCTTATATAGATCACGGTGGGCCTGCAAAAGACTTATCGTCTATTGTTTCGGTCATGCGCCAGCCGAGAAAATAGATCACGACTTATATTTGGTATTCTCCTCTTATCCTGCGAACAAAGACTGGGAAACTGGTGGACGTGATATGTATGGATCAATTGGGATGCACCATTCGATAGACTGTCGGCGTACTCCAGCCCAGTCCACACGACAATGAAGAGAACTCAATCAGGATGCGAGTCGCATGTTCAACTTTTCTTCGGACATGGAACCGTTGAGGTGGTGATGTATTCATTCTTTGGGCGCAAAGGGCGGCCTTTCACAACCTCATCAGACATGCTATGATTGTCCTCGGTACCAAGGTAACTTATGGGATCAAGTACGAATAGCTTTGGTGACATTGTCATGCCACCATTGTTGCCAATCCACAATCTTTTTGTTCACTCTGGCATCTTCAGCCGCAAACACCAGTGCATGGCTACGAATGATGTCTTCAAGTGTACATCCCACAAACTCGTTCTGAGCCGTCTTTCCATCCCACCTGTGATTCTTGACCTTGTCGCACGCCAGCACGAACTGCTGTGCAAGGCCGGTATCACCACCACCGTGTCCGAGGTCGGTTGTAGTGGGCTCGTAAGTCTTGGTCTCACCCGTGGCGAAGTTCTCCACGACAATCTTTCTCGAATCGGCGTGAATCTCACCATGCTCACCGTAGAATGTGCTCACCCGTTCGCACTGCCGCTTGGTCTGCGCGGACATGTGGAAAGTGACGCGCTTGGCAGGGCGTACAGACTCAGGCCATGAGATGGTGACGAACTGCTCGTCACAGACATTGTTGTCTGTTTCGTAGACACAGCGACCATACCACTGGCGTTTACTGACCTCTTCTTTCGGGGTGGATTCGTCCCAGTCTTCGCTGAGGGCCTTGGCCATGACCTGACGGCGCTCCTCGTCTGTCTTGTATTCCTCAATGTCAGGAATGACAATGTCGACGGGCCACTTGGTGTTTCCTCGAGCCAGCCCGATTCTGTCACCCATGTAGATATTTTTGGCGGAGAACTTGCAACCAGAGTCTCCAAGGGAGCATTTCATGCAGTTGGTAGCATTTCCGGCGGCAGCAGGCTTGCGGCTCTTCTTGAAGAACTGTACTCCTCCTGTCGATGTGATGTAATCGGGGAGGTGCGGCTCACCTTGACCAGCTTTGGCGGGTGCCGAGAGAAGCCAGAGCAGGAGGTCGATATCATGACAACTCTTGGTCAGCAGAGATGGAGCAGAGGTCTTGTCGTTTCGCCAGTTTCCTCGAACGAATGAATGTGCAAAATGCCACCATCCCACGGGTTCTGTGTGGACAACGCTGTTCACGTCGCCAATCGCTTGCTCATCAACAAGCAGCTTTCGCAACGTCAAATTGTGAGGGCTGTATCTCAGGACGTGGCCGATGGAGAAGATTTTGAAGCCCTCCAAGGGTTTGATAGCCTTGTACATGGCCAGGCAGTCATCCAAGTTGGTAGAAAGGGGCTTCTCACACATGATGTGCAAATCCAACCCAGCAAGAGCCACGACGACTTCTCTGTGCATGTCATCGAGAACGCAGACAAAGGCGCCGTCGACGCCGTCGAGGACTTTTTCCTCGCCTGCAGCAGCACGTTTACGACGGTTCTTTTCATACTCGACAAACTCATCCCAGCTGCTGAAGGATTGGCCCTCTTGGGGATTGCCATCGCCCCAGATGTACCTCCGGCCCAGGGTCTCTCGCTTGAACTTCAGAGGCTCACAAACCGCAGCTACCACCCCATTGCTGACTTTTTCAATGGCGTTGGCGTAGGCATTTCCTCGAGAGCCGGCACCAATGATGATGAATCGTGGCGGAGTTTGCGACATCTCGGGTTTCTCGAGAGCCTCAGTCACCTTGTTGGCGAACTCTGGATCGACGACGCCGGCCATGATGGTTCTGAGTATACCAAGGCCAAAGGGTATCTTTTACAAGCTCGAAGAAACCAAATCCAACCCCCGCATCAAGTTTTTCCTGACATGAAAGGCGCACTCGGTTAATTTGGGCTCCCGTCCACAATGATGGTGTCGTGCCAAGGAGGAATCTAAGAAAGAGGGCTCAATTACAAAGTAACTATGACCGGGGTGGATCGATGAGTATGTGGATAGAGCAAGAAACAGAAAACCTCCAGCAACGGCAGGGTAGATGAACCTACCACGAGGACAAAGTGACGATGTTATTAACGAGAACTTCCCGAACGGGGATGGATCGGGGGATAGCGGGTACCGAGACGTGGGGGAACTGCCAATCAGAGAGAAGCGATTGAGCATCAATTGAATCCCCTCCGGTGTGTTAAGGCTGCAATCAGGTCACTTGGACCCACATTTCCCGCTCGAGCTGGGGACTTCTAGTGACCTTGCCACACCAAAATGCCCTACAACGCGTTTCATGAAGCTACTAATGAGTCTTAAACAGACCACAAGGCTCGCAACAACAACAACAAGCCGTATTGAAGGTGTTTGACGGCGAATTTCTAATAGATGACGATAATAGCACACGTGAGCAGGCAGCTGATAACACGTGCCGGCCTAATAACCCGCCTGTTGAAGCCCGAGGGCACGATTTTCAACCTTTTAACCCTACAAATCGTGAAGCTTCAATGTGTGCGATGTAGCTCTTTGTAACTCGGATAATTGCTGGTACTTCTATCCTAGTGAGAATTAGGTGTAAAATTAAGTACCCTTTAGAATCTGGCTTCTAATTGGATAATAATCCCTACCGGTACATGATTGCAGCCTTAACACACCGGAGGGGATAGTAATAGTTACGTGTTCCCCCCACGCAACGTTTCAGCAACTTGATAACCCCCCAGCTACGGCAAGCACCGGGACGAAGCGAGCCAATGGCGGGCGGTCGATGGGGTCAACGGGGGCACCAACTCACCCTGACAGCAGCGACTGAAAAGCCTCTCGGCCAAACTCCCGAGAAGCGAGACCAACATCCATCACCACTCCCCGGTGAGCGTAATCTGCAACGCAGAACCCGATCCAACACCTACCTCACTTTCGGCCCACCAAAAGCTCTGCCCAAAAGTGGATCACTTTGTGGCACATGGTTCGTTTCTTCCCAGCTAATAGTGAACGTTAGTCAGATTCGTCAGTCACTCCGTACTCCATACAAGACATTCGTTGGCATTCGACACTCTGTACCAACACCAAGCCCACGTGGGAAGCTTCTCCCTCGACCCCAAGGGCTATCAATTGCAGTTTGGTGGCTTCGTACGGAGTTTTGCAGGCTGATCGTTTCCTCTGTAACGAAGCTCGCCCGTCTGTTCAAGTACAACAAGAGACCGACCATCATGGCCGTGGAACCGGGCACCGCTGCCCCGCCCTTGGGTGCAGCGATAGATGATGCCCTTGTCTGGATTGATTGCGAGGTAAGTCCTTGTGGCAGGGTTCCAATGCAGGAACTTTGCCAGGCACCTGTCGGTGAAGCTTGATTCGGGTATCGTACGGAGTACTCACATCACCATGTTGACACCAGATGACGGGGCTGAACCCTGACACCGAAGAGATCATTGAGATATATTGCATCATTTCCACGGGCAATCTAGAGTTAGTAGATCAGGAAGGGTACCATGCAGTCATTCACTATCCCGCCTCCCGATTGGACCAGATGGATGAATGGTGTACTCGGACGCACGGCGGCTCTGGTTTGACGGCTGCTGTCCTAGCATCGTCAACCACACCGGAGCAAGCTGCCGAGGGACTGCATAATTACATCACAAAATTTATACCAGAGAGGCGCAAAGCATTGTTAGCCGGAAACAGTGTTCACGCCGACCGGGCTTTCTTGCGAAAGGAGCCTTATGCCAAGGTGATTGAGCACTTACACTATCGCATCCTAGACATCAGCGCCATCAAGGAGGCTGGAAGAAGATGGTGTCCGCAGGAGGTCATGGCTCAAGCACCAGCCAAGAAGGGAAGACATTTGGCAAGAGACGACATTCTGGAGAGCATCGAAGAAGCCAAGTTTTATAGAGATGCTATTTTTCGGCGGCCATTGTGAAACGGGGATGAGGACGATGTAGTTTTGTTCGTAGTGTAGGATTAATGGCTGGCTTTGGTCTTTCAGAAAACATCTGACGAACCACTATCTACAGTAACTACAGACTAGACTAAACCACTTGTATAAATGAGCACCATACACAATCGCCCATTAAATCGACAAGCTAACGTCAACTCGTACGTGACCGCCCTTTTGGAACTCATCAAAATTGAAGACTATTGACGATAGATCATTGCACCGCCTTTTTGGCACTTTCACTTGACAACGTCGCTCCAATGGAAGACGGCCCAATGTCAATAATCGTTCCAGTCGCCGCCGCCACGCCCAGCACCTCGTGGGAATGCACATGGGGGTCGGTCGGTCAATTGACCGTGCCAATCGACCCTATGGAGTACGGAGTACAAAGGCGCATGTGCGAGTCCCGCTAATGTCCACACTGTACGATGCACCCAAATAGCCGTATTACTTTACGGTGTCGATTGTCCCGTCTGGTCGTCGATTCGACCCTGGTGGAAAACGGCCCCTCCAACCAAGCTCCAGGAGGAAGCTTCCCCTCCTCCCAATATCTTGTTTCTCAACGACGACTCGACCTTGCTGGCCATTTCATTTTTCACCGGGTTTTTTTGCACCTCTTTTCAAGACAGTTTTGTTGTCGAGAAATCTCCGCCATGGATATCAAGACTGTTGAGTTTCAGCCCTTCCAAGACCAGAAGCCTGGCACGTACGTTGATCGCCCCGTCCCTCGTTTTGCCCCGCCATCGGGCAAGGTACCAAAGCTTGAAAAGAAAGCTTCCGAAACTAACGCAATTGACATCTAGGTCCGGTCTTCGTAAGAAGGTCACTGTTTTCAAGCAGCCTCACTACAGTGAGGCATTTGTTACGAGCATCCTGCTATCTATTCCTGAAGGTGTCAAAGGTTTGTGTTGTGTTTGCTAGGCTCAACAAAAGACCGTCCATGCCAACTCTCTGCGAGCTTATTAGAGCTAACGTTCACGCTCGCCAGACTCTTTTCTGGTCATTGGCGGTGATGGCCGATACTGGAATCCCGAGGTAGTTCAGTTGATTGCCAAAATCAGCGCTGCTTACGGTGTTAAGAAGCTTCTTGTCGGACAGAACGGCATTCTGTCTACTCCCGCGGCGAGCCATATTATTCGGCTCCGAAAAGCTACTGGTGGTATACTGCTCACCGCCAGCCACAACCCAGGCGGTATGCTTGTTCCTCTCCCGTAAACATGACATGTACACACTCTGTTGCAAAGACGCTCATTCCGCCTGGTAAACAATTGCAGGCCCCAAGAATGACTTCGGCATCAAGTATAACCTTGCCAATGGCGGCCCCGCCCCCGAGTCTGTGACAAACAAGATCTACGAAACATCCAAGACCCTCACGTCCTACAAGTTGGCTTCCATCCCCGACATCGACATTTCCACGGTTGGCACAAACACCTATGGCTCTCTCGAAGTCGAAATCATCGACAGCACCGCCGACTACGTTGCCATGCTCAAGGATATCTTCGACTTCACCACCATCAAGAAGTTCTTTGGCTCCCACCCCGACTTCAAAGTCCTCTTCGACGGCCTCAGCGGCGTCACTGGGCCCTATGGGAAAGCCATATTCGAAAGAGAACTCGGTCTCGCAGGTGCCACGCAAAACTGCGAACCCAGCCCCGACTTCAACGGCGGCCACCCAGACCCCAACCTCACCTACGCCCACTCCCTGGTCGAAGTTGTCGACAAGAACAACATCCCATTTGGCGCCGCCTCGGATGGCGACGGCGACCGCAACATGATCTACGGCGCCAACGCCTTTGTATCTCCGGGCGACTCGCTCGCCATCATCGCCCATCACGCCAAGCTTATTCCTTACTTTCAAAAGAATGGCGTCAACGGCCTCGCCCGCTCCATGCCGACCTCTGGCGCCGTCGACCTAGTAGCCAAGGCCCAGAAACTAGACTGCTATGAGGTCCCCACAGGCTGGAAGTTCTTTTGTGCCCTCTTTGATGCCAAGAAACTGTCCATCTGTGGCGAGGAGAGCTTTGGGACGGGCAGCGATCACATTCGTGAGAAGGATGGCCTGTGGGCTATTGTCGCCTGGCTCAATATTATTGCCGGGATCGGCGTTCAGAATCCCGGTGTCACGCCGTCTATCAAGCAGATCCAGAAGGACTTCTGGACGCAATACGGCCGTACATTCTTCACCCGTTACGACTACGAGGACGTCGATTCAGAGGGAGCCAACAGAGTTGTTGGCGAGCTGAAAAACATGGTTGCTAACCCCGAGTTTGTGGGAAGCAAGATTGGAGGCAAGTTCCAAGGGACCGATGCTGATTCAAAAGACCAATGTACTGACGAATATTCCCCTTTTCGTTGTAGAGCGCACCGTTACAAAGGCGGGCAATTTCTCTTACACCGATCTCGATGGATCCGTGTCTTCGAACCAAGGCCTCTACGCATGCTTCTCCTCCGGCAGCCGCATCGTCGTGCGTCTCTCGGGAACAGGCTCTTCGGGTGCCACTATCCGCCTGTACGTTGAACAGCACAGCAGTGACCCGTCGACATATGACATGGATGCACAGGATTTCCTCAGGGCCGAAGTCAAGTTTGCCACGGAACTGCTCAAGTTCAAGGAGCATGTCGGCCGTGACGAGCCCGACGTCAAGACCTAGACACGAAACCAATGCTCTGGTTCATTTTGTACGTGGAAAATGGAGATGCGACGCGAAACATGGTCTTTGATCAATGACTTCTCGTGTTGTTGTTTGATGACATGATGCCCCCGCATGTGATGACATATGGCTTGCATTCTAAGCGTTTTCAACGAATGGAGAAAAAAACATGGTTATATAATGTAATGTAGCTAAACTACTGGCCAAAAAAAAAAAAGCGATACTGAGGTGAGATTGTCGTTCCGCTCGCTATGCTAGTAAAACTTGTTCTATTCAAAGTAAGTCAATTTGGTAGTTATCAAGGGGCGGTTAGAAAACCCAAGACAACGACGCAACGGGCTCTGTGCAAGTACGCCAGCGCCAAGTTACTAAATCCAGTAGTTATTTCTGGGTGCCCGTGCGTGCGCGCAATGGATCATCAAATTCATCCATCATTCCGGTCGTCAATCTCCATGTTGAGGCGGATAGAAAATCGCTTCAAAGCTCTCAGCCGCTACAGAAGCGTCATCAGCAAAAGGCTCGAGCAAAGAATGCACGCGAGCCTATCGTGAATATCAACATGTACGAGGTGTTACGGATGTGGTGTGGTGAGACGTACCGCCTTCTTCGGCGAAATGAATCTGGAACTGGCCCGCCGGGCCTTTGTGCTGGTTCTCCTCGCGATACTGCTTGCAGAACACGAAGAGCTGGATGTCAAACAGCCAGACTTTGCGTTTGGCCGGGTTCCGCGTCAGCCAGTTGGGGAGTTTGGGCTGTTCGGTGACTGGGGACGGCATGTCACTATCTCTGCGGGACGCAAAGGAGACAAGGAGACAAGGAGACAAGGAGACAAGGGGAAACTGCTGTTGGGGCATGAACTGGATGGATGGATGGATGGAGGGAGGAGAGGGAGTAGATACCGAACGCGGTCCAGACGGGGCACTGGCGTAGCTCGCCGTCGTGAACCGCAGCGTGGAGTCGGAAGTAACCCGTGGCCTTGTCTTTGTAGACTGTCAGGAGGTGGTTTTTGCCGTCGTCCAAGATCTGCCTTTGGAGGAGAGTCAGCATGTTCTTCTGGTGTCTGGGGCCGGTGACAGAGAGAGAAGACGGAGGGAGTTCCCGCATCATGGGTCCCCCCAATGTCCGTACGTTTGGAAGAGCTTGTGCTCCTCGCCCAGTGCCAGCTCTTTGGAGGCCCATTGGACGGTGCGGCGGTTTTTGGCCTTGAGAGACATGAAGGTGCAATACATGATGGCGATGTCTGCGGCTCTGGTTAGTTCCTGTCTGGCGGTGGCGGCTGGGTTGCCGGCCGGGCTGGACGAAGCGGCGATACCTTCCCACGTATTGAAGCCCAGGATGGCCCAAGGCTTGGCGCGGTTGGCTTTGAGGCTCCAACGACGAAGCTCCAACGAGCTGCCTCGTCTGCGGATGCATAGCTCGTGAACGCCGCGGATCGAGAACCACGGCTTCCAGTCCTTGGTCATTCGGAGGAGCAGGTACGCGCAGTTGTCGTGCGAGTTCAGGAACGCAGTGAGGGATACTGCGTCTTTATCAAAGGACCTGTTGGCGTTTTATGTTATGTTAGAGGACAAGTCAGGGGCGTAAAAACATTGACACCTTTGGTATTGTGCACTGGGGGAGGAGGGGGGGGGGGGGGGGGGGGGAGATTACTGTCGGAAGAGGACTTTGGAGAAGACGGGGATACTGTAGTGTCCTAGTTCGCGATTTGGTCCCAGAGACAGGGTCCTAATAACCCCCCGGCTTCAATGTTAGAACAACGAACAAAGGCCAGGTCTTGACTTACTTTTCCGTGTTCTTGATGGGCGTCCGCGGCCCCGGAGAGAAGACGTTTTCAGCCCAGTGGCTGATCTGGCCCAACTCGTCAGCCTACCGAGATTCAGAGTTATCTAGAGTCTGTCGATGCTCGGTTGAACGTACCGGGTCCGGTCGATATGTGACCGGCAGGAGAGCAAGAGGCCCTAGCAGGACCTGGCACGGGTGTTCTGGACTCCGTTTAGCACAGTTCTCGGTTTTCTCAGTTCTTGCGTCATGAAGCATTATACACACCTATATCTCTGGCCTCTCTCAGATCCATCAACTGACACTCCAGCATTTCCATCTCGTACCGCAGGGGCGGGCATCTGCATCGCCTTGTAAGGCCCTTCGTCACATGTGTAGAGGAGAAGCAGCCATACCTTGTGAAGAAGTTTCGTAGAAGCGTAACGTATCCATAGTAGAGATGGAACCTCTCGTGCAGCGGCAAGCCGTTGGCCTCTTCCTTCATGTCATGATACATGCTCCGCCACCGGTTCTTCTTTGACAACGAACACAGGAGATAATAGTCTCTCATCGTTTGAAGCGACTGGCACATGCAAGGCAGCACGACATTCAAATGATGCAGCACGTGGGCCACGCAGTCTCGCTTCACCTGGGCAATGTCGGCCAGCTCACGAAGACGACGGGCACATCTGGTGATCTCCTTGATGGTCATGCCCAGGTGAGACGTCAGAGGCTCATTCAATGCGATGCGCAAGCCCTCCAGCTTGAGAGCCATGTCATCGGACCGCTCTGCTTCCGAGTAACAGCCATCCATTAGAAGCCACTCGTCGCTCTCGGGATCCATGTTCCCAAGGGCCGGAGTGTCCTCGACATGAGCACTTGGACTCTCCGCCGTTCGCTCTGGGCAAATCTAGCCAGACGAGGCTTCTTTGGTCTCTACCATCCACGGGGGCAGTATGGAAGGGAGAGGATTATGTTGTTTCAAAAGGGGTCAACGGCCGCTTCGTTCTTTAAATTGTCATCCTCCAAGAGGCGAGGAATTCAACGACGAGCACAAGCGTAAAGGATCTGGAAGCGTTCGGCTGTGCTCATAGCCAGCCAGTGGATGAACACGGATAAAGTATGATTGAATATACAAGCAGACTCAGAAGGGGAGAAACGACACAATCAATCGAAACGAAAAGAGGGGGAGTATCGCATGTCTATAGTTCTTTTCTTTGGCAAGTGGCCAGCCCTCGACAGAGCAGTGACACAAGCTGCAATTGGCCTCTTCCCAACGACGTACTCCGTACAATGATCCTCAAAACAAGTCCACGGCGACACAGAAGCATGTCGGCATCGGCATCGGCATCGAGAGAGGGACAGGACAGGCAACAGAGGCAAGAGAAGGGGTCGAGCGTCCCGGGGGGGGAGCAAACGAGCTGGTGGTTCGTTCGTCGCCGCCGACTTCTGCACATCGCCATTCGGCCAGAGCCGCATGCCATCTATCCACCTGGCCGTCGTCCTCTGCGATAGAACTTCGACTTGAGCCCATCATCTTGCTTCCATTCCCTTCTCATTCCCCCCGTCCGATGGCGCCGAGGCGCGAGTTCCATTCGTCAACGGGAAGAAACACAACGTCGCGGCATGGCGCACAGCCAGCACAAACCACCACCACAAAGCTCCTAATGGCCACCTCTGTTGCCAGAACCGGGGGGGACCAGTCGTCGGCCTGGCCTTGATCCGTCTGCAGTAGACGCTGTGTGGTGCCAAGTCAGAAGCACAGCGAGAAAAGTATCTGGTCAGTCGTGCAAAAGCAAAGCTGCGATGCCACGCTCAGCTGACTGACAGAAATGGAAAATAAAAATAAAGATAAAAACACCCAAGCCCAACAAAACAGTAACTGTACATGGTGCGGTCAGCGCAAGCCGAAATATAATATATATATATATATATATATGGAAAACTCCTGGCCAAGAGAAAGATAAAAAGGACGGGGAACTGTAACGATGATCGATCGATCCCATCCATGCCCTCCTCGAAGGCCACAAACACCAGCATCTACGGAGTATCGTGACCTCCTCAGTCAGCAAAAGTGTCAGGCTTGTTTGTGTGTCGTCCTTTTTCAACGGGCAACCTCACCGATTCTGCCAGCACTAGCAAGAGTGCAAAAGTAAGAGACGCCTCGGAGCCCGATTGTCCTGCTCCGACTGACTGCTCACAGACTGCCACGAAGGCCATGCCTGCCTTGCCTGCCATGCCCAGACCCAGAGCCAAGCTTGGCTATGCGATGCTTGATGCACGGCTAGAATCTGCACCGGCACTTGCAGCATGCATGGGGGTCGACTGCTCCAACTCTATCTACGAAGGACGCAGCTGATCATTCCCCCATCCATCCATCATGGGTAAGACGCGGCTCTCGACTGCAAGATTGATCGGGAACGCCCAGGCTGATGATTGATTGATGATGATGATGATGGGAGCCGGCCAGCGTCAACGGGGAAACAGGTAGAGGAACGCTGACATGATGGTGAGTGCAGCCATGAAAACATGAAACATACACTATTTTAGTACTTCTCCAGCAAGAGATAGGAAAGCTCGCCGTTACATTGTCCCCGTGCGTGCATCTTTCTCATCAGGAAAAGCCACACTGACCACCAAACCAAGCCCTCCAGGAACTGCCGCGAAACGTCATCTCACGACGTAATTGAAATACCTTGTCCACACAACGTCAACGCCAACCACCAACAACGCCTTCACCGTTACATGTGTAACATAGCATGGACATGTGCACAGAGTACTCTTATATTCGTACAAGGTTGATCATTTGCGTGGTCTCGTTGACATTAGATATGATCGTGATCAGAGGAAAATCTCACGCGAATTCGTAGCCCCGGCCGTCAACCCTCGCCGTCTTGCTGATCACATGGTTGAGACCCAATTCCGTTCGGTTTCCCTCCTAAAAGATCAACGACAACAAAAAATGGAAAAAAAAATGGAGCGCGCGGTCCCTCCGGCGCATCATACAACACCGCCCAGCCCAAAATACAAGGAAAAAAAAATTGGTCAGACGGGGACTAGAGTACAATGATTGATTCTTGACTCAACCCCTGCCCTGTCTTGCTTTACATTGCCCTAGTTGGAGTCATCCTCTGCCTACACGTTGTGTTAGCAATCTTCATCAGGGGCTGCGAGGCTCATGGCAGTGGATAAGAGACTTACCTGGAAAGCGGCCTTCTCATCCTCATATCGCTTCTTATCAGTAGCAGCCTTGGCCTCGTATGGGGCACGCTGCTTGTCATTCAGGGCCTTCCAGCGCTCACCAAGAACCTTGCCAACTTGACCAAAGGTGATGTTGGGGTTCTCAGCACGAACATTCTCACGCTGCTCATTGGCGAAGAACATGTAGGCAGAGAGACCACGCTTGGGACCGCGCTCTGGTAAGAGTCAGTCAGGTGGCAATCTATTGAGCTCTTGGGGAAATCGCGACTTACTCTTCTTGCCGTCGTCCTTCTTGCCGCGCTTAACCTTAGGCATATTGGAAGTGGTTGGCTGAAGTGGTGGTGTTAGTGGGAATATTGAGAGTCTGGTTGTCAAGGTAGAAAAGAAGTGGAAGATACGATGACGGCTTGGCGGGCGTGCATCCAGCGGCCCGTTGTGCCAGGGACTACTGGGAGACTGACGGGTTGGAACTGGGCAAACGGGGAGGCTAATGACGGGTAGACATGGTGGAGAGGATGTTCAAAACGTGTAAGTGAAAAAAGGTTTGTTGTGAGCGCGAGGTGAGGCGCAAAGCCAATTGCGCGACCACCACGGCTGCACATGAGCCGTTTCTGAGGGGAAAACTGTCGCAAAGACTGCATTGACCTACCTGAGTGCCGTCTGGGTGAAGAAAAGATGATCAAGTTGACGTTGCCGTCTGCTGCTCAAATGCGCTGGTCAGCCTTGTTGATGGATCCAAAGTCCCGAGTATGCGTTGTGAGTGAGGATCGGAGGATGAAATGAGAGAAAAGGTTAAAGGATCCAAGCAAAAAAGACGACGATGCAGACATGCACAATCTGTGAGAGCGAAATTGGAACCGTCGCAGATGGCAAAATGCACTCTGCAACATGCAACAAGAGTCGCCGAAATGCGCAGCAGCAGGACGAGGCCCGTAATGCTCACGATGCGAGTGACCTGGGGTTGGCGGCGATGCAGGGCAATGGCGAGGTACTCACCAAAAGGTCGCGTTGTGTGTTGTGAGAAAGACGCGCGAGGTGGTTTGTATGGGAGAATTTGGGTGGGATATTTGTATGGTAGAAGAGGAGGGGAGAGAGAGCCTTTTTACTATGGGCGGGCCAGGCGGGCAGAGGGCGAGTGATTGTTGTGGGCGCGACCGTGAAAGTGGTCAAAGTGGGAAGCGTGGGTGCGTGTGTGCGTGGGCGTGGGCGTGGACGTGGGCGTGGGCGTGGGTGCGTGGGTTTGCCTGGCTGGGGTGGAGGAACGCGGCCGGCCAGACACATGCTCAACAAGTGGACTGTGGACTTTGTGTGTGGACTGTACGGAGTACGGAGTATACGGAGTACTGGACATTGACACAGTCCAGAGGTCCAGAGTCCAACTCATGTCCCGTTCAAATTCTACGACCTTTTTCACTCCCCCAGTCAACCCAAGTCAACCCGCCAACCAGATACCAGGAACCCAGTCAACCAGACCAGCCAAGCGCACCTGCTTGCTTGCTTGCTTGCTGGCTTGCTTGCTCGCTCGCACCCTGCCAACCAGCCCAGCTAGCGTCGAACCTGGCCACAGCTTAACTTTTTAGTACTGGAACAATTTGTAACCCGCTGCGCATGTTGCCTGCTCACACATGCTCACTCAACATCCATTCACTCACTCACTCACTCACTCATTCTCAGGTTGACACACTCGACACCAGTACATAGGCTCGCACGCAAGCACCGGGGAGGGCAATGTCGCTGGATGTTTCCATACTCCCCTCACGAACTCACAAGCGCACTTGAAGTACTCCGTACTTGTTGGAGTATACAGAGGTACATGGGGTCAAGCCTTCGTCCCGTGCCCTGCCAGCTAAGAATAACATCGGAACTGGCAACCACGCCTGCCTGTTGGGGCGCCTCTTGCTCTGCTTTATCCAGGCGCCGTGCACGTCGCGGAAAGAGGGGGCCAGGAGCGGAGCGTGGAAGGTAGCAGGCGTGCCCAAGTACCTCGGTACCTGCCTGCGCACTTGGAGAGGCCAATGTTCCGGCTCGGCAAAATTGAGCAGGAAGACAGCAGGGAGGAAGGAGCACTCGCTTACCACCTAGGAGGTACCTAAGGCACTCCGTACCTAGAGCCACTTGGTCAAAGGCAATGTCGAACCTTGACCTGTTTAGAAGCATGGAAGGCAGACGCTTCCGTACCTGGAACCTCGATATGTACAAGAGTACCGAGTACTTGATCCCTACCGCTTCATCCGCCCTTCCTCTCCTTCTCCCACTCCCACACTCTCTGCGACTTCCTGCTGCCGTCTCCCTTCGCTGGGTGGGTGCTAGACTGGTCCGGAGCCGGTCGACTGGTCCATCCAAGGACTCTCATCTTGTTGACTGGCTCTGCTGTGTGCTCAGAAGTGTGGGCTGGGGGGGCGACGGGGGAAGACTGGGCGCTGATGCCCATGCGTGCGCCGAAGACGAGCGACTAATTTCGTGTGGTACTGTAGAGATACATGCGTGTCCCCGACAGTCGCGCCGATGTAGTGTACAAGGGCGCTGTATCACGTCCACCTTGATTGTATTCGCACTGTATACTTCGGTGATCTTGACACAACCTGCCTTGCTCCGGTGCAAGCGCTTGGCTCCTTCCCCATCTTCCTCGATGTCGTGACCTGGGTCAAGTGGTTGTGGCCCAGCCCCCGAAACTGCCATAGGTGGTTGACGTGTTGCTAGAGTTCAATGTTTTCTTTTTTCCTTCAACGTGTTGGCAATGGCTCAACTGTACAAAAGGCTATTAAAACTCAAGCTAACATGGGGAAGTCTCCCGTGCTTCTATCTCAACAATGTTGCCTCTTTGCCGGTTCCGAGCTCCTTCTCTTTTACGTACTACAAAGTAACTAATGTCTTCTGGCCGGCCATGACTACCTCCGCCAGCCTCTGGTGTCAAAAGTCACGACGGAAAGAAACCTGTCCGGCATGGCAAGGACCGCACCGCCGAGTTCGTCAGCCAACTGGGTCAATATCCGCAGGCGAAGTCGGTGGCTGGATCAATTTTCACTAAGCGTTCTCATCCGTGGCCCCATACCCCAACGCACATACGAACCGTGAGAGCCAATGGTATTGAATTACTCCCTTAAAACTTACTACTTGTCCGTTCTCCCGAGTAGTCTGAGGTACTCACGTACCTACTAGGTACTCGAAATGGCGTTCCTCATCAGGCAAGCGTGCGAGTTAGCCGGGGTCCAACGCCAAACGGCCATTTGCCATGGTCCATGGAGCATCTCGCCCTTGCAAGATATACGAGCAACTTCACCAATGTTGCTCACATGGGTCTCGTCTCACACTGCCCATTAATGAATGGGTCGGCATGCAGAAGCTCCGGCGCACAAATGGAGCGCACCATCCCACACACACGCACACACGACGCATCCAGCAAGCAGCCTCAGCCAGGTGTGTTCTCGTTCAAGAGACGGCAGAACTTGCATGCTAGGCCCTCCCTTGCTTGCGACTGAGCAGTTTAAGTTTGTTATTCGCTTCGCCAATTTTGTTGGTCCTACTGAAAGACTGAGTGAGATGGAAATATTGAAATATTACTACATTACGCGTGGTTTGGCATACTCCAATTGCCGAGTAGGAAAAACTGTGATTCATCGCCAGCCAACACGCCAAACAGCCTGCCTCAGCTTACAGCTTTGCGCATAGAACTACTGCTGCGTTCTCATTCTTGGCGCATGGGTTCTTTCTACGATTCGTCCTCACCAAAGGCTACATCTACGAATACCTACTCCGTACCTGCGCACGGAGTAGGTAAAGCAATCTTTCTGCATGCGGCACCAATTCAACGTGCCGTTGATTTGGCTCTCTCTTCTTGCTTCCTGAACAGCCCTTGGATGGGAGGGTTTTGTTTGCCCTTGGCGCAATTCGACCAAAAATCCCAACGATGGCAACAGGGTTACCATGTTCTGCCTGAAGTAATAGTGTTTTGACGTCTTCATAGTACTTGGGGAAGCGGTCCTCACTGCGAGCCATCGCGCAAACCAACACAAGGAAAGCCAGGATACTGCGGTGAAGCCTCTTGAACGCCTGCAGCAAGAAGCAACTAGAACCCAGATACTCCGTAACTTACGTGATGTTCCAGAGCTCGAAGTGGGTTCCCCTCACGAGCGGGGTACTTTGTGACGTGCATGACGAATAGTACCATCATACGACTATTTCTTGTATTGGTACGGAGTACGGAGTACTCCGTCCTGTACATGGTTGCTAGCTAGTATTGTGTCGCAGCTTGAACAAGATCGTAATGGACAACCCCACCTTTCCAGAGTGTCGTAGAAGAACCCGACGATGACTTGGACGAGTGCTTCACTTGCCAGGAAGGTTGGTTTCGAGTTCCTGCCAGTATCATACCATTCATGTAGGGAGAGAAGGCCGTTGATCCCTCGAGGGATGAAGTGAAGCTCATGCGCAGAGATCAACCAGGTCTATTCGACTGACACAATGATGACTAGAGTGTGTTTTCCTCGTAAATACTTAGCAATCAACAGTACGAAGTGCTCCGTATATTTATTTGTAAGACTTGATGCAGTGGCGTACGAGGGCCACGCAGTATCAAACGGGATATCGAGAAAGACATTGTGGAACAACGCGTCTTCACAGGAACTCCCTGTGGCACCCGGCACTCAGGAAGTCGGGACACACCAGAAATACGTGAAAGCTGATCTCAATGCCCTCACTCAGAGACACGGGCTCCGTGCTAGCCTAACCAAGACCTAATCAGACCAGGCCAGCCCGGCAAGTGGCCATGTAACATCATCGGAGCACGGAGTACGGAGTACAGGTACAGGTAAGTTACATACAAGGCGAAGGCAGGCAAGGCAAGGCAAGGCAAGCAAGGAAGGTTCTCCGTACTAGGTACTAGGCAGGCAGGCAACATGCTTATTATGCTGCGCAGCTCTTGCGCGTCGAGCTCCGAGGTCAACTCTGTCTGTCTGTGGCGTTTTCCATGTCCCGCACCATTCCTATGCCAGCAGCTGGACCCAAACAAATCCAGGCGCGCCAGACAAGGCTTGGGCCAAGAGCCACAACCAAGAGGTACACGCAGCGACTTTAGGCGGGTACGCAACACACCAAATCGTCTCTGCTAATGTAGCGGCTTTTCTTCCTGATACTGTGTTGTACCTGGCCGCCCAGCAAAGGGGCCCTGGGCTGGCTCCAACATTTCCGACACTCTGCGTCCCCCAGCTCTCGACCACCAGACCTGTTCCAAGTCCACTCCCTCTTCATTCTGACAACGGAGCCTTCAATCCTGCCGGGTTGGTTGCATGAAGCCGTGGATGACCCGATTCCACCGGACCGTTTTCTATCCGCCCAACCGACGCCGCGCAGTTGATTAGCTTGGGTGGGTTAAGTTTGTTTTGGTCAAGTCACCGAGAACATTACGGCCACGGGAATCCTCGGGCACGACAACTCTCAGCGCATACTGCCGATTTTGTACACTCTGGAACAAGGACTCGCAATTTACGCCGTACATTTCTGTTAAAACTACATCAAAATAAAAATAAAAAAGAAGAAGAAGAAGAAGAAAAAAGCACGACGGCGTCAATAGAATGAGAATGGTTCATGTTCCTCACTTCCAGATCGCCAAGGCATATCACGTGCACACAACAACAGCTACGTACAACTTTTCTCGTCGTGACCCCAGCTCTCCGCAACGGCCGGCTACGCCTCGGACAGATCCATACTAGCAAAATCGCAACTTCGCCAAGCCAATGCAGATGTATGGTTCCTCGAGGGCAGCTTGTGGCTTTGGTACGAATTGCTCAGCCACATGGAATATGACCCATGTTTGGATATGATGGTCGGCGGGACGTGAAGATGGTCGATATCCTGCAGGACAGATCAACTTGAGTGCGTTGCCCGTTGTAACTACATAGTCTCGATTTATTTGTGTCCACATACCATCAAGTGTCCACGACATGTACATCGTGAGGTGCCTGCAAATTACTCAGGTCGCATATCCCAGCCCAACCACATGGATGTTGGCCTCGATTATTCACGGTTGCGCTGCGCATGAAACTATACATGCATTCGGCTGGCTACGAATATTGCCTCAGAGGACGAGGCAGTCAAGCCGGCAGCGCCCAGGGCTCATCGGCTTTTGAATCTTGGCTGTCAAGTAGAACTTTGCTCCAAACTCCAGACAGGCAGACGCAGGAGGTATTCTATGGTGAATCCCATCCGCCGCGTCACCCTCCGCCGGGCCGCGATATCTCTCTCTCTCTCTCTCTCTCTCTCTCTCTCTCTCTCTCTCTCTCTCTCTCTCTCTCTCTCTCTCTCTCTCTCTCTCTCTCTCTCTCTCTCTCTCTCTCTCTCTCTCTCTCTCTCTCTCTCTCTCTCTCTCTCTCTCTATACATATATATATATATATATATATAATATACGTACACCATGTCTATCAAATACAATGTCATCTTGAAAGTACAGGTATAATGACTAACGTAAGTAAGCTCTTGAGAACAGACAACCGGGAACCAGACATTGCACAGCGTATGACACCTATGTAAATGACAAGGACGCACCACGGGCTGAGAGGAACAGCTGTCATAGGATGACTCGCTACGTAGCAGAGGATGTCTTCCGTGAGAGCCTGCGGGAAGTGATTCGAGTTTCTTGATTCTGGCCACATCTACCTCCCCTTGAGAAAAGGCGAATGATTCCATCTCGGACGTGAAATCGCCAACGTGTGCAGGTGCAGTGACGTGTGCAGGTGCAGTGAACTGGTTCCCTTCTGGCTGTCCAATATCAGCCCCGTGGTAATCAGTGGATTGTATACATGCTATGCGTCTGTCATATCCCTCTGACAGACTCCGCTGTTGGTCACTGGCCGAGGTGTACTCGGCAAGATGGAGGATGTGCAAAATGGCCTCGTTCAGGGGCTGATGACACCGAACTGTCTGGGTAGGCTTTGCCTTTGCCTTTGTCGAGATACATAATTTTCCTTGTCGAAAAAATCCTTGTCTTGGGCGGCCTAGAATACACAGGCGGCACACTTACTTCTTCTTCTCATCCTCTTGGTCCTCATCCACCGACAGCTGCTATCTACCTCCGGCGGTATAGGGCTCAGACTTGTGCGTACGCATGAAGCTCGGAAATGGTCCTGCAGACACAGACTCTGGTAATGCATGCGTGTGTATACACATTCAGAGGCTCTGCTTCGGCCGGACTGTGATTCAGTTGCTGTTCACTGCTTCCCTACGTCGAGGTCTGCCTTGACACGTGAAGTATCGTTCTCGGTGTATCAGACGGAGTGGCTAGCCGCCGCGAGCTCTGCTAACAGACTTGTGACGAGGTATATATGCGATTAACAATCCTTCCCTTGGGCTATGAGCTTTGCCCAAGGGCTCATGTAAGGCTTGTTTTGAGTGTCAAATCAGACGTTGCGGGTCACTTACCCGGTGATGAGGTGACAATTCAAGGAGTCAAGCATACTTTTTGCCTTGGGACATGATCTAGACTGGTCCTACGACTGGCAGGCAACATGTGTCAATGAATCAGAGTCATGGCGGAAGTATCAGGCAGTTTGGGTGATGAAAGGTCGCCGTCGGTGCATGTCGCGCGACAAGACGACCTGATGAAGATGGAGAAAGACGTTGGAAAAGTCGGAATCAATGAGGTGCACAAGCAAAAAGCTCGTCCTGGTATGAAGGGTCAATTTTCAAAAATGAGATTCCGGTCATAAGAAGCAAATCTCTGTCACAAGAGATTTACAACGCATCACCGAAACAACATCATATCAAGTCCCATGCTCTTCCCATGCCTGTCCAACACACATCTCCTCTCAAGCAGGCCCTACTCATCACCATCAAGATCAAGCACAACCTCACGCAACGTCGTATCCCTCGCCCAGTCTACCCCGCTGCCGGCAACTACACCGCCGGCCACGCCCTTGATCACCCTCCACCTCTGCCGACTTGCCCTCATCGCCGCCTCCAGCCGCCGGATCTCATCCTGCGTCTCCTCGTCGTCCAGTCGGCTGGCCTGCTTCTGCTTCACCTCCTCCGCCAGCTCGAACAGCGTCGATGTGAGTGCTACATTGTTGCGGATGACGCGGGCCGTGTCGCTTTGGGCTTCGGTGAGGTCGTTGCGCACAAAGGCAACTTCTGTGGCGTGCTTGGCGACGTTTATGGCGGATTGGTCGCGTTGTTCTATCAACGGGAGGAGATCTCTGAGATGTGTAAGTAGGTCTTTGTGAGCAGGGATCCGGGAGGTTTGGGAGTTGTTGTCCTCTTCTTTTGTTCTTACTTTTCTGCAGGAGATGCGTTTGTACCGTTGTGGACGGCTTTAAGGATGGGATTGGCTGTCATGACGGATTCGACCACGTCGTTGCGCAGGCGGAAGTTTGCTCTTGCTTCGAGGAGAGCTCGTTGGGTTTCTTCTGATACCGGCTCATCGTCGTCAGATGTCGCTGGCGTAGGTGTCAGTGTGAGTCCTGCTGGTGTGGAGGGGATTCGGACGCACTTGGTCGGTAGGACGACTGGGCGTTGATAATTGCAATCTCTAGCCTCAGTTGCTGCAGCTGGTCGTACAGATCCAACACTCGTTGCTCATCTTCGGAAAGGGGCAGTCGGGCGTCAACCTCGTCGCCTTGTTCGTCTTCATCCACCATGGACACGTCTTGGGATTCCATGATTTGAGTGTCTGTACGGAAAATTCCTACAGAGTCGCTGTCTGAGGGGCGAATTCTAGGTCAGACGGGCATGCTTTGCTGTCG
This sequence comes from Metarhizium rileyi, assembly GCA_031753515.1. Taxonomy (NCBI): domain Eukaryota; kingdom Fungi; phylum Ascomycota; class Sordariomycetes; order Hypocreales; family Clavicipitaceae; genus Metarhizium; species Metarhizium rileyi. Next base: position 1,194,856 of record JAUKVO010000003.1, on the reverse strand, counting down.
ATCATCACTGGCGGCACGTTCATGTCAGATGATGCAGGTTCTTGCTAGTCAAGCCTGGCTCCATAATATCACGACGCGTTGTTTTGTCGCGATGGCGTCAATTGTTCGAGGTGCGATCGCTATGAAGTCGATTAGATGTCACTTGGAGGCACCAGCAGCGAGATCCACTGGAATTCTCGTGTCACAAGCGTCAACTGGAGCAAGTCAGCTGCAGGGTCCAGCTGCCCGCTCAGCCGCCGACCTGCAACATGCACATGCAATGGGTAGCCTGGCCAGGCCCCGGATGTCAAGAGTCAATGGCCAAGTAAAGGGCCCACTAAAGACTACCTACCTAGGTACTTCGGGGCTGCTGGCCGTCGTTGATAAGCGCTACGTTCTGCCCAAGGAGGCCTAGGCTGTCTCATGCCTTGGCTGAATTTGGCTGTGGTCGGCACAGATACAGCCACTGTACATTGTGTTGCCTGGCTGTGTCTTGGTACTCCGTACGCCGTAACTCGGTGAGTACATCAGAGGATATCTCGTCATACTTGAGCTCTTAGAGCGACGCTTGTCCGCCGGGTTTCAGGCATCGTTCGTCTGTCGTTTCTCGCCTCACGCCTCGCGACTTCTCGCTTCTACCTCCGCTTCCTGTTGACCTCGCACAACGCTGCACGCACAAAACAAACACCAAGCATCTCCGTCTCTCCGTCTCCCCGTCTCCCCGTCTCACCCGTCACCGACAACTCTCCGCCTCGGCCGCTCCGCCTCTCACGGAGAATGTCTCGGAAATGGCTACGCAGGTGTTGATTGCCCATACCGGCCAGCGTCTCGAGGTGGATGCTTCGCAGTTCTCGACGTACGTTCTTCCTGGCTTCTGTAGCTGCACGGTTCTGGCGGCCTTGTTGCCGTCCCCTTGCTTAACCTACGACTAATCTCGCCAACCTGCAGCATCGATGAGCTGAAATCTTGGGTCTCTCGACACAGCTCCGTACCGGTCCAGCACATCGTTGCCCTGACTCCTCAAGGTCGCAGTGTCAAGTCGGCTAGTCTCCACGCTGAGGTCAGTATTTTACGAGACAGAAGTCGCAAGACTAGTCAATATGGAAGAAGCACTGACTGCTAATCTGGATGTCTGTATTTAGAAGGAGTTGTATATATACGATATTCGCGTAACGCACGATTCATCCTCCAACTCCTCCGCTTCATTGATTCGTGACACGCCGTCACCGCCACGACTATCAATACCAAGCGCCCCGAATTCGATAGACGACGTTAAAGCTATCACGTCATGGCAAGGTCTATATCAAGAACGCCGTGCTTGGGCCATTGATTTGGCCGAGAAATGCTCACGCCTGAACCTGGAGGCTGTAGCGCGATACGATGAGATGGATGTCATGATCAAATGCCTCGACGCTGCTGTTGCAAACCTTGAGATGAGTGTGAAGCAGATTGAGCCCAAATACAGCGAGCTGAAGAAATGGGTGGAACCCGCCCTGAAGGAACATGAAAAACTGGCTTCTATGTGGGAACAGCATGTTCGTCTTGCCAGAAAGTTGTCTATATCGCCGGCCATGGTCAACTTTATGACGCAAGGGAAAGTGACCAAGGAGAACGTCACGTTAGAAGACCTCATCGAGTTGGAAACGGCTAAAAAGGCTGCAAAGCTTGCTCCTACGGCTCGCCGGAGGTTTGGCGAGAAGGCTGCCACGTTGGACAAACTCGCCGCGCAAATGTATCAGGGCTTGGAGGGGCTCATTGCAGACTTTGACAAGATGATAAACCGGTCAGCCTTAGGCCACAGCACTGACTCAGCTCAACTGCTTGAAGATATCGAGGTCGTGGTCAGTCAGATTGACTCAGACTATCGTACAGCCCTTGGGTACAGCGGTTCACAAAGAGACCTTGCCCAGGCGTCGAAAACAGCATCCAACCATACCGAACGCCTGGTTCCATCTCTAAAGAAGCGTGCCAAGGAAATGGATGAATTAGTTCAGTATGCCACGCGGGCTAGAAATGCTATCGCCTCGGAATCAGTCAGTTGCATGCGGACCATTACCGACATCACCTCCCTACACAGCAATGTGCGTAGCCAGATTAACATTTTAAACCAGTCCGAGGACGATATGACCACCTTTGACTACCTGCGACTTATTCACCAGCTCCCCTATATGTATGCATCGTTTATTGTTGAAGCGATTCGCCGTCATGAGTGGGTTGACAAGGTCAAGACCGACTCCTCCACACTTGCCAACGAAATGGCGCTGTTCCAGGACGAAGAGTCCAAAAGGCGAAGGAGATGGCACAAGATGGTGGGAAGCATGTACGGTCCGACGTTGGACTCACATGTCATGGGCCTTGAGGTGAACCTTCTGGGAGAAGACTTGCCGTGGCCGTCGATGAACAAGGATGATTTGGACATATTTCTCCAAACACTTCAAGAACAAGAAGCAGACCGTGTCATTCTTGAAGACATTGAAAAGCTCGTTCAAGATCTCCAAAGTCCCACAAAGCAGCAGGCACGACGGCTCAAGGCATTTAAGAATGGCAGCGTCCACGAAGCGGCTCTCGGCAGAAGTGGGCTCATGATCCGCGGAGATGACGACCTCCTTCGTTCCTTGCAAGACGACAAATCCAAGACGGAAAGCAAGCTGAAGACGGCTGAAAGCAGAGTCAGGCGTCTGGAAGACTTACTGCACAGGCAAAGCCAGGCGTCCCGACCCGGCAACCTGTTTCAGCCACAGAATTACCAACAGCACGAGAGACGCGATTCGAGTTCCTCTGCTAAATCAAATCAATTGGACGATCGTCGGCGGTCCTCTGATGGTGCTGATCTTCTCCTGCGAAGAATCACCCAGCTAGAAAATGAGCTTCGAGAGGAGAGGCAGAAGTCTGCCCTCATCCAGAAAGATATTAGTACCCGGACCGCGGAGCATGACAATATGAAGAACCAGATTGAAGAAGTCAACTCGACCAAGAAAGATCTCCTTGGAAATATGGAGGCTCTGAAGCGCGAGTTCTTGGAAGAAAGAAAATCTTTCGAGGACGAAATTAAGGCATTGAAGGCTCGTCTGGAAGACAATGAAGACGAGATGGAACTTTTTGATGCATCTCGTGAAAATGAGAAGGCTTTGTTTGATGGAAAGGTTCAAGAACTCGAAACACAAATCGAACAGCTGGCTAGAGAGAAGACAGATGAAGCTTTGAAGGCTCAGGGTCAAGTAGAGTTCCTTCGGAAAGAAGCACAGAATCACCGCGAACAATTGGACACGTCGATACGAGAGGTTCAAGAAGCCAAGGAGGAGGCGGCCTCGCTGTCAGAAAAGCTCCAAACTGCAGAAGAACTAATACAAGGTCAACTTGGTTCACTCCACAAGATCTACGCCGAATTATGTCCCGAACAAGCTGCTCCGACCGACGTGTCAGACTTGACGGCGGCGTCTCTCTCACACATTACAAGTCTTGCGGCTAGACTGCAAAACGTTGAAAGTGATTTGGCTTTGGTTAGGGTGGATCTAGACCATGAGCTGGCATGTTCCAAGGAGTTGAAGGCAGAGATGGGTGAGACAAAGGCGAAGCTCGCCAAAGAGGAAAACATTGGGGTGCAACTGCGTGAAAGTGTGTCGGAAGAGAAAGCCAGGGTGACAGCTCTCGAGAACGAGCTTACAAATGCAAGGGATGATCTCAGTCGGCTGCGAGCGAAGCTGTCCGCTGGCAAAAATGGCTCCGGAACGCTGCAGAAGAAGCTTGAATCAGAGGAAAAGAAGGTGGGCAAGTTGACTGAAGACTTGGCGGCTCGTCAGTCCCAGGTTGGCTGTCTGGAGGAAGAACTCCAATCCGCTAGGCAAAGAATGGAGGACATGCAAACCAAGTCTTCGGCTTTGACTGCCCGGTACGATGCGCGGGATGCGCGAACCAAGGATCTCACACAGAGACTCTACGCTCAGAGTGAACGTCTACTACGCCTTCTTGAACGTTGTGGGTATATCGTTGCGAGGAAGTCCGGGGAGATGACCATTGCCAAAATTCCACGGTCGGACCGGGCCCCTCAGAACCCGAACGATTCCTCGGATCCGGGGAATTCCATACGTCGTTCCGTCAGCCTGGGTACCAAGTCGATGGCTGACAGTGCGGACCTGGAATTCATGTTTTGGATGAATGCCAGCGACGCAGCTACTGAATCAGAGAAGTATGACGCTTTCATAGAAAAGCTTGGGTCATTTGACACAGAAGTCTTCTCCGACACGGTGTACATGCGGATCAAGGAAGCAGAGCACAAGGCTCGAAAGTGGCAGCGAGAAGCCAGAGCGTACAGGGATCGAGCACATACTCAACAGAAAGATGCGCACGACAAGATTGCATTCAAAAACTTCAAAGACGGTGACCTGGCCCTGTTTTTGCCTACGCGTAACCAGCAGGCAGGCGCATGGGCTGCTTTCAATGTGGGCTTTCCGCATTATTTTCTTCGCGAGACAGATGCGCACCGTCTTCGCCATCGAGAGTGGCTCGTGGCTAGGATTTCTCGCATTCAGGAGCGTGTAGTCGACCTGTCCAAGAGCCTTCAACCAGCCAACGATTCCGAGTCCATCAACGACGATGAGAATGACAACCCCTTCCAGCTGTCGGACGGCCTACGATGGTATCTTATTGATGCACAGGAAGACAAGCCCGGCGCACCATCAACGCCAGGAATGGGCAAATCAACCGTTGCATCTAATAATGTTGAAGCAACGGCCAGCATTCAGTCCCTTCCGGTGAAGGCCAAGGGCAGGAACCGCGACAGCATAGCGAGCATCGAGGGGATCAACAAAACCCTTTCAAAAAGCTTGGAGAGCAGACGTAGCAGCTCCGCGTCGAAGAAGACCCTGCCGTTGCCAACAGCGGGCGGAACAGCGTTGCTGAAGAGTAGTGCTTTGGCCAGTGAAACAAACTCTCTTCGAGCGGTTGCACCAGAGTCCCCGGCCGGGACGAGCCCCGTGCAAGGAGGCCCATTATCAAACGGTCAAGTTCAAGGCGGCAGCCCTGAGGGCGTGGCAGGCAAGGAGACGCAGAAGGGCACACCTGGCAACGAGGAATCCGGTGCACAGCCTGGAGAATCTCCGGCACAGGGAGCCGCGGGAAAGTCTCCCGAGGTACGAAATGTCGACTCCCTGCTGGGCCCGTAAACGTTGCTGATTTGCCATATTTGTCTTTGCAGGTCCCAGTAACTGTGCAGCGGGAAGACTCGTCAGAAAGCCAGTCGAAGAAGTCGGTGCTGTGGGACTCTTTGTGGAGCGTAACCTATTCATTTGAAAGTGCGGCGAAGAGATAAGTTAATGAGCCAGGGATCAATCACCAAGGGCTGGTAACTATAGAACGAAACAGGTGGAGGAAATGTATGACTGTGGTACACGCGTGCCCGGGGTGGTGTTGGCGTCATTTGGCACTTTGCCTACAGCTTTTGCCTGCAGCTCATAGCTGAGTGGTGATTCGGATGCATTGGGAGACGTCTTTATCTCGCTCCCCCCTTTTGGTAGGATGGGGTTCTTTACTCACTTTTCTTGACTTGGTTCTGGACTTGTTCGAATCGAATCGAGGGTAACTATGTCTTTTTGCATATTGACGAGCGAGCAGATGCATTGTCGACAGCAGGTAGGGGAGTATGTTGTATATACATGTGGTGTATTTAGTATAGAGGTTGTAGATACCACTTGCGCAAGGGTTAATCATGCTTCATAAGCAATGCTATTTATTATTCCACGGCTTGACGAATGTATCGATGCCAGCTGGGTTATATTATATGTAGATAGAAACTAGCAGCATCGGTGTCGGGTAGGTGTCAACGCTCGGTAGTTACTCCGTAGTCGGCGCTAGTAATCGTGCCACGCCCCACTTGTCAAGCGAAGGTCGGATAGAACTTGAGTGGATCAATTAATCTTCGACTCATACAGCAGTGATGTTTTGCTCATCATGTCATGAGGGCTGTGCCCAACGTCAATATGCAACACGTCAATCTCCCGCCGGAGCTCATTCTCCATATCATCGACTGCCTCATCCCATCCACGCCATACCCCATTCTTCCCAGTAGACACACGTCAACCAAGACGCTCATCTCGCTCACCGCCGTCTGCCGCGTCACCTACAAGCATGCCTCCCGACTACTCCGCCAGCATTGCGTGTACGTCGACTCTAGTCAGCGCCTCGCCACCTATGTCGCCTGCATCCCGCGCCTAGTGCCAACCCTGCCACCCATCCTGTCACTGGCTCACATCACGTCCCTCTACCTGGCGCCCTTTGGAGCCTCCATGGACGACCAGCCCACGGCCGAACGGGTGCTCGAGCTCCTTAGACAAGTGTGCGATTCGCTCCGCCGGTTGGTCGTCCACATGCCGTTCTCCAGCCTCGACCCTCTCGGCCGCGACCCTCTCGACGAGCATCGCGTCGTGCGGCGGATACTGCGCGAGGGCTTCGAGCAACTCACAAAGGTGGAAGAGTTTACGTGCCTGGGCGATTACCCGTCGCTGAGCGTACCCGACGCGCACACGGACGTCTGGCGTCTGTGGCCCGATCTCCAACGGCTCACGCTGTTCGGGATGCCGCTGGACAATCACTGGCTGTGGTGGGATATTGCCACGCTCCCAAAATTGCGGCATGTGGTGATGGCGCGGCCGCAGAGGGTGGACGTGGCGGACATCAAGAATGAGTATTTTCACAAGTTGCCCAGGCACGACCCGCGGCTGGGGAGGAAGATCCGCGTGGTGCTCCTGGATGCGGTGTGCAAGATCCAAAGCGTCAGAACGGCCAGCTGGAAGAAGGTTGATCCGGGGACGAGGATGGACGTGGAGCTGTACGAGGTTCCTGTACCGTTTAATAGAGCTGGGACCGAGGCTGAGTTGGTCACGGAGTGGGTGAGGAGGGGGGCTCTGGATGGGACGTTGTGGGAGTGGAAGGGACAGAAGCTGTAAGTTGATGGGTCAGCCGGAACTGTCGAGGTTGGGTAGTAGTAGCATAGCGGGAGTGCATTTATTCAACATGCTTAGAGCGGCCGTGTGATGCCAGACGGGTGTGTGCGTGTGCGTGTGTGTGTGTGTGTAAGTAAGTGGACGATCACGGACACACGGCCGACACAAGCATGCGGCGCTTTGCTGGGAGGCGGCCATGGAAAGTTCAAGTTGCGTCACAGCCATGACCCAGCCAAGCCGACCTCGTCTGCTTGTCGTTGATGGACGGCATTCTGGATGGAGGATCATCTGCCCGATGAGGAGCGCACCAAAAGACCAGACTTGACCCGAACCAAAAAAAAGGGTACGGAGGTAGTTAGGTACCTGGGTACGGAGTACCTGTGTAGTTACATCCTTAGCTGGCAGGTTACCGGCCGCGCGCGTGTGAGTGGGTGCATGTGCTGACGAGCGCACGCTGTGCAGCATCCGTCGATGGCGCCCTTTGTTTGTCTACTTCTAGAAGTCTTGCCGTCTGGGACCAGCTGAACGTTCTTCAACATGCACGTATCAGGAAACTTAGACAAGACAGCACATGCATGCACTTCCAGTCAACGACTGCCTTGTGCGTAGTACGGAGTACGGAAGTAGTTATTTGTGTGTCAGGATTGAAGAGAAGACGATGGGCATCAGACAAGGGCTCGCTCTCCACATGGCAGCGGCTCCATGTCGACATGGCTTGAGGATGGCCGACCACAATTCATTCTCGAAGTTCCATTGTGACCTTCTTGCTTGACCTTCGGTCTCCATCAATCTCTGATCTCCACAGGACCGACCGAACCACACACTTTCATCTGCATGCACCCCAACTGCCACAAGTCGGATCGGAGGTGTCCAGCCAGCATTCATCTCTAGGCTCGCCTTCGTTTGTGATTTGTTTTTCTCTTGCCTTTTCTTCTTTCTCTCCGTCGGTCCCCGCCTGTGTCGCCCGGTTACTCTCTTACTCCGACATCACCAATTCGCCACCTTCTGAGGCAACTGGATCTATTTCTCGCCTGGTTTGCGCTGCGCCTCGAAACCCGGGTCCTCCACCCTCGACGACTGCCTCCCAGACATTTATCGCGCTTGCCGAGTCGTTGCTTTTTGAAGCGCATGGCATTGGCATTGCCTCAGGAGGCTCTGCTGTCTTGTCGCATTTTATCCCTCCTCTCCTCTTCCTGACCATCCACCGACGTCTCCGCCCTTCTGTCGCCCCGACTCCCAGTCTATCCGCAAGCCGAGAAACCCGAATACTCCGGTTGGAAAGGGAAGGGAGAACAAAAAAAAAAAAAAAAAAAGGAGGCCGCGGTCATCGAGACATATGCCACCCCTGGCTCCCGCCGCAGACCTCTGAACCATGCCCGACAAGTCGTCGACGGTCATATCGTATGCCGCCGGAGCTTCGCTCGCCGCCGTTGCCCTCATCTACGTGTTTGGGCCCAACTTCACCATCGACCACGAGGCGAGCTCCAAGAAGAAGACCATCATTGGCCTGCGCAATCAGGCCAACGATTGCTTCATAAACTCGGTCCTCCAGGTCCTGGCAGGTCTTGGCGACCTCCGCGTTTACCTCATTCGCGAAACCCACCGCCGCCGCATCGAGGATGCCGCTGTCTACGCCAACCTTGTGCAACCCGAAGGCACCGCCAGGCTGGAGCAGTGGAAGCTGCAGGGTCTGCAGGACGGTCTGGTCACCCAGGGCCTGAAGGACATGTTGGACGCTCTCAACGAGCGGCCCATTTACAAGAAGTCGGTGTCTCCCTTTCCCTTCGTCAAGGTGCTCGAGGTTGCCTTCAAACAGCGCATCAGCCGGCAGCAGCAGGACGCTCAGGAGTTTCTGCAGATAGTGGCCGAGCGCCTCAAGGATGAGTATCATGCCGGTCAGCGGGCGAGGTTCCACGCACGGAAGAACGGGCTCCTGCACGCGACTGCAAATGGGACGGAGAGCCCCGTAGACGGCGGTGCCCGGGACCCGAACGAGCAGGATGCTACAGATGGCAGCGGCGCAAGCGGTGCCGGCGGCAACGGTGACAACGGTGACGAGGGTGACGAGAGTAAAGAGGGTGACGAGATTGACGCCCCTGGCACACCTTCGCCGAGTATCCAGGAGGCATCCCATTTTCAAGCACAGCCGCAGGTCCCGCTGGAGCTGGAAGAAGGCTTTCCTATGGAGGGAAAATACGAGTCACATCTGGAGTGTCAGACCTGCAGATACAAGACAAAGCCCCGGGAGGAGACGTTTTGCACGCTGACCCTCGCCGTTCCGCAGGTCGCGTCGACGTCTCTGAACTCCTGTTTTGACGGCGTCTTCAAAACCGAGTATATTGATGACTTCAAGTGCGAAATGTGTCGGCTGATGCACGTCAAGGCCAACCTGGAACATGAGATAAGCCTGTCGAATACGGAGAGCTTCATCGCGCAAGCAAGAGACAGCATCCGCAAGCTACAAGCCGCCATCGACACCGATCCCGAACAGCCTCCCGAGGGGGTGGACTTGGGCGACATTCGATACGCGCCGAAGCGCAGAATCGCAAAGACAACCCGTATTTCCATCTTTCCCAAAATCCTGGCCATCCACTTGTCCCGCTCCATCTACGGCATCGGCCAGATGACCCAGAAGAACTCGGCCAAGGTCGCGTTTCCTGAGGAACTGCCCCTGGGAGGTTTGGCAGACCAGCACAAGTACAAACTCCTCGGCACCGTGACACACCGCGGCGGCCACAACAGCGGCCACTACGAGGCCTTTCGACGACAGAACCAACCCTCGCCGTACCACAACACAAACACCTTCCAACAGTCCGACGTCTACAGCAGAACGCCAACGCCCATGTCCACGCCCGAAATCAGGGCCCGCCCCAGCCCCAGCCCGGCCATCTCGACGCCAGACCTGCTCTCGCCGTCCCCGGCGACCAATTCGTCCACACCGTCGCTGGTGTCCATGGCCGCGCCGCCGCGCAGCGTCCCAGCCGAGCAGCCCGGCTCTGCATCCCCCGCCAGCTCGTCCACGTCCACGGGAAGAGAAAGGGACGCCGACACCACCAGTCTCCGGTCCGTCGCCGCGTCCACGAAGTCGGCCCTCTCCCGGTTGGCCTCCACCAAGGGCCACGAGCCTAGGAAACTCCCGTCCAACGGGGTCTCCCGCAGACCGAGGCGGCGAAAGGCGCCTGCGGACAAGTGGTGGCGCGTGAGCGACGAGAAGGTGCACGAGGCCAAGACCACCGAGGTCTTGGGCATGCAGAGGGAGGTGTATCTACTGTTTTATGAGCTGGAGAGGTAACCTGGTTTTTCCCATCTTGGTGGTTCATTGCATAGCGCAGGCTGTGTTTGTTGCCGTCTGGCTTGGATGGCGTTGCATAAATAGGCGTCTTTCGCATTCGTCATTGGAAAAGCATGGAAAGGGTTTTTTTTTTTCTTTTTTTGCGTGTTATGTGCATATATACATATATTCGTGCATGAGAAGAATAGCTGGGCAGGACGGATCGAGAGATCGAGAGGTATGGCTTTGCTTCATTCGTTGTATGTCTCGTATAAATACTAGATACTGTCTGCTTGCGTTCTGTATACATGCAATCTTGTATCATGGCCAGTGACTACATTGATGATCTCGTATAATAGCCAGGACCTACATTTATTATGCATCTCGTATAATGGCCAGGACCTACATTCATTATGCATCTCGTATAATAGCCAGTACCTTATAATAGCCACTTGTCTGTAAGTTCTCCGTACGGAGTAACTGACCTACATTTACTAACTCACTTAACGTGTCTATGCTTGTCTCAATGCCCCGCGCTGATCTGCACGTGGATACGCCAACCCCCCTCCCCCCCTTTTACACCCGACGTGAAAGAAAATGTAGACAGAGTTAAGGTGCACGCGACAACTCGAACCTTCCCCGTATCACGCGACTCGTAGCTCCACGATTTCAGACGAGGGCTGACAAGGTCAGAATGAGCAGGCGGCCCATCTAACCAACTCTTACTGTTTCGTTTTGCCGGCCTCATATTACGACGCCCCCCCCCCTTCCGGGGCCCTTTCGGCTCCCGCTCATGATGCCCATCCGTCGACGGCGCCGCCTCACGACCCTTCTCGTCGTGGCCGTCGTGGTGCTGACGGTGCTCTTTGTTGCCCTGCCGCCGGACTCGCCTGTCGTGCTGGCGGTCGTGTTCAACGGGGGGCGTCTCCGGTCGGCGCTGTCATTTCTTGGGGATAGGGACGCATGGCTTCGCGCGCGGGCGCGGCATCCTGTGCACTTGGCGAGCGAGGTGGGGTGCCTGATCAAGACGGGGTACGGGACGAGGCATCGCGTTCGGGAGCAGCTGAGTGCGTTTGCGGTCAGGGGCGGCGTGCTGGGCGACGAGGGGAGGGATTACTTGGTCGTGGGGGACTGGGAGGCGAATGGCACCGCGGACTCGGGAGCGCGGGCTGTCGATGCCGTGGGGTTGGTGATGCGTGATGCGAGGCTGGCCGAGATGGCGGACCATGAGCGCTTTGGCAAGTATCGCAGCCTGAGGGCGGCCGTCGAGGCCGGCGATGAGGTTAGGGCTGCGGAGCTGGGCGCCAGGTTTGGGTGGGAGCTTGATGCCTTGAAGGTGAGTTTTGCTTCCATGGTTGGGTGGGAGTACGCGGACTGACGGCGGACAAGTTCATCATGGGTCTGGAGCTGTCCTACAAGAGGATGCCGCACAAGAAGTGGTACATTATACTGGACGACGACACGTTCGTGGTCAAGGAGTCTCTCGAGTTGCTCCTCAGTCACTTGGATCCGGCGAAGCCGCAGTACGTGGGCAACGCCGTGGGCGACTACAGGGCACGGTTTGCCCATGGCGGATCGGCTGTCATTGTCTCCGGCGAGGCCATGAAGATGCTCTTCGGCCGGCCGGACATTGTGCGAGACGCCTACATCAGCTCACTGGACGAGACATGGGGCGACAGACTGGTGGCGACGACTCTGCAGAGGATTGGGGTCTATATCGACGAGCGATACAGTCACTACTTCAACGGGGAGGCGCCCGTCATGACAAGGATCAGGGCCGACCGCGTCTGCTCGCCCATTGTCTCTTTCCACGGGCTTCGCAAGCCCGGTGCAATGGTCCATGCTGGAAGGACATTGGGAAGGATGCGCAAGCCGGTGCTCTGGGGTCAGCTATGGGAGCTGTTCGGCCGAAAACCCTTGGAGTTATACGAAGGGCAGCCTCCCGCAGAAGGAGACCATGTTGGGCCCGGCGAGGAAGAGGTCAGTTTATGGCAGGGGATCAGAAATGCAGAGGACTGCAAGAGTATGTGTAGAAGCTGGTGCTTGGCTTGGACGTACGATGCAGGAGCTCGTGAGTGTCGTGCTAGTCCGTGGCTTGTAGTCGGATCGCAGGACGACGTCGGCAGAGTGTCTGGGATCAACTGGTCAAGGGCGAGATCTACTTTTAAGAAGTGTTCTCTTGTAGACTGAGGGCAAACTTTGCTCGAGTGGGTGGTAGCTGGCCATTCGGCCGTGTTGGACATGGTTGTGGTATGTAGCGCGCATCCTTATGCGATACACCGGGCATGGAGTTGCGGGTTGGCTCTTTTTGGAATTGCTGGATTGACGAATGTTGGTGTGATTTGGAAACAGAAACAATAGTATTGTGCATGTCCATGCCAATATCATGTGTTGGCTACTTGACGAGGCATTCCATCCCCGAAGTCCTCTGCGTTCTGGGTTCGGATCCGGACGCAGTTCAAGGCCAGACCCACGCGTGGTTCGTCACCGCCAGCCTCATTCAGGTGTAGTTAGTATGTAGTTACTCCGTACGGAGTAACTCCATGACTCGGTCATGAATCCAATGTTGGGATATCGATTGGATGGAGTGCGGGAGCAGGCCGCATGATAACGGGTCGCGCTGAATTCAAGGTTGACGCGCATGGCAATCCAGATGTTGCCTCCTCCCCGGCAATTGAGCCCGATATGCGAGGTGTTGGTCGTCGGCAACGATTGTTGGGTTCGTATTGTGCTCTACAGCACAATTGACACCAACTGATTGACGGTTGCAGTTCCAATCAGGCGCTTGTCATTTCTCAGGGGTACGACGTGCCTCACCCCTTCTCGCGTGTGCATGAACGGAGAAAGAGGAGCTTGTGCAACGTCCTTGCACCCTTGAGCAGCAGCAGCCCTTGACAGCTGCGAGTTGGTCGACAGAATGAGCACGGATTGTGATGATCGATGGTTATCGGAGATGAAGGGGGCGGCGAATATCACGGCTGCTCGTGGCAACTAACTATACTACCCCGTTACTCCGTACGTACGCCGTAGTGCTATTTGTCCGACATGGGGCATGTCGATCTCATGAAACGTCGTGTTGCGTCTTTTGAAGTCGTCGTGGTTCCGGGTAGGCAAATCTGACGCATCGACTTGGTGTCTTTCTCGATGTTTTCTGCCCACAGTTTTTGCTGGCCAAGACAAGAAGGACACGGAGGGAGTCAAGAATCCACCAGCCCATCACCCATAATCCCACCCTTCATCTTGACCAGGGCTCGGAACCAAGCGGCGCCAGCCAACTCACCCATGGGCCATGGGCCACGACCCAAGACTCGGTAAGAGTCGTGTACGGAGTACGGAGTACGGAGTACGGAGAAGAGCCTGACATTACCACGTCGTACCCAGTGCGAGAGGACGCTGCTGTCGACGGCCTCGCTTAAGCATGTATAATCGAAGAGCCACGCGGAGATCCTGCCAGTGCTTCCGCCTGGCGGGCGAACTGGCCCTTTTTGCCCAGTCTGCCGAGTGTTCGTGAAGAGGGGGTCTTGTTGCTGTAGATTCAAGACAGCTCGTCCAAGCTTTCCATGCTCCCAGTCTACGAAATGATTGCGCTGTTGGTGCCGGGTGATGGCATCTTGTCTCTAATTTGGCTGTTCCTCTGCTTCCTTTGACTGTCTTCCCCACAGCGGCAGGGCCAAATTGACGTCTGGCAGGGTTGTTGAATGGAACGTGAAAGCTGTGTTGTGTCTCTCATGAGCGCGCAAGGTTTAGCTGCGCCTGGTCATGATAAGGGGTCGTTATGGAGGCCTTGCCGTGCGGAAGCGTTGGCCTGATGGCAATGGAGGATCCGTGTATATTCATAGGCGGTGTGCGCGAAATTTGTGATAAATACTGAAGAAAGACCTGACTGGCTTTCATTGCATGGGCGACCTGTGCAATGATGAGTTCCATCAAGTTTCATATTCCCAAAGCCAACGGCTGAAGCACCAGCCACGTTGTTCCGTGCTTTCACTGGTGACAACCCGGGCCAGGCATAATTAGCCTCAGCTTGGCCACGTACCGCCACACTTGTCCTTTTTTTTTAGTTATTATTTTCTCATTGGTTAGTCCTGAGAGGCAGGTACACTCCTCGTACTCCGTACCGAGTACCTTGTCACTTCTTCGTCCATCGTCCCGCCCGTGCACCCTTCAGAAAGAACTCCGTACTCCGTAACTCCGTACAATGATGCGTAAAGTAAGTGCGCACGTACCTAGACTAGACGGCCGAAGAACTGTGGAATGTACTCCGTACTCCGTAGTCTGTGTCTGTATCAACCTTCTTCACCTCCCCAGGTACTTATACCATCAAGATACTTTTCTGCACAACTGGACATTGGGGATTGCTTCAACGATTTCAACTGGGGCGTCCCAGCCAGCCACCCCGACTGCCGACTGCCGCCAGACCCGGAATCCGGCATTCTGGCATCTTCCCTACTCTCTCCAATTTGATTATTGTTGTTTCTTGACCACAGTGGCACCCCTGCACTCGATCTCTGGGCTGGCGCGCAAAGCAAGGCAACAAGGGCCGGATTGTCCAACAGAGCGCCTGGTCGACCACGATTGAGCAAGGCTTCCTTTCTCAACCCCAGTCAGGGCGTGTCTCGCGCCTTCTATCCGGATCCCGTCAAAGTCCATTGTGGACTTCTTCACACCCAAAGAGTGCCGTCTGGACGCCCCTCGTGCGACGACGACGGTCAACCAAGCTCTTCCTTCACTGGGCCGCTGCACCCTTTTGAATTTCATCTGCTGCTACCCGCTGCTGAGCTTCCCATGTCGTCCGATAAGCTCCATAATATTTTCAGTGAGAACACGCACCCCCCCCGGAAAAGGCCATGTCTGCAGAGGACGAGAGCATGGCCCAGGACGCCGCTGCTGGTGTTGGCTCTGATCCGCCTCCAGCTCCAGCTCCAGCTTCAGCTCCAGGCAATGCTGCTACCACTGGTGCTACTACCATCTCTGGTTCTGGTCCGAAATCTGATATTACCACGCCCGGCACCGCTGCTGCTGCTCCTGTAATTGCCACGACTGCTTCAGCAAGCTCCAGTGCTCTTCACAATCTGCCCTCGAGGTCAATATCTCCGTCCCAGTCCCCTTCAATCGTTGCAGACTCGACGGGCTCGACTGCACCCACGACGACATTTGCCGTTACTCTCGCGAATACGACCGCAGCCTCAGACTCGATTTCAGGCCCGGCTCCGATTACCAACCCGGAATCTGCCATTCACATCTCGTCGTCGTCGTTCGATTCGCCTGCCACTCTCGCCGCTGCTGACTCTCCTGCCACTCCTGCTGCCCTCCAATCTCAGCAGAACGGAGACAGCAAGGCATCCGAGGCCGACTCAGATATGAACAGTTACAGGCCTGTTCTGACGGCCCATGACGGGCTTTCCGTGAGCTACTCGACTGCCACTACTTCTGTATCGACATCTTCACATGCGGCTGCCGCCAGCCCCTCCGTCAACTCTGCCCATGCCTCGCCTACTGGTGCCTCGCCTACGCAATACTCTTCCTACCCTACGAGTACGATAGTGTCACATGCCACGGAAGGCTATAGAGTCAGCCCAGTCCCAAGCAGCAATGCAATGTCTCTCCCCAGTATGCGAACGATCGATTCACTACCTCAACAAAGAGTTGGCCAACCACAAATGCCACACCATACCATGCCGATGAGCATGAATGCTCATTTGACTCCCGTGTCGAGTGGTCCAGCTATCTACCCACCTCATCATACCATGTCCGTACCCTCAAACTACGGACTGCCGTCCGATTCTTTACCTCGATACCCCCTACCTCACGATCCCAGGATCCTCGGTAGTAGAGGACCAAAGAAGGTACGTTTGTAGTCACATAAAATGGATAGGGTGCAACTGTGCTTCATGGGCCTCACGGAGCGTGTGTTCAACCATCATAGTCGGGCTGACTCGGTGTCTCATAGGAAATCAAACGTCGAACCAAAACGGGTTGTCTGACATGTCGAAAGCGAAGGATAAAGGTAACCAACGGTCCATATATTTCTCCCAAACTCCTATTTCTCCTCCCCAACAGCTTCATACTTTTCCAATTTCCAAGTCCCCCCCTACAGCTGCTCCCACCAGTTCATCGATCTTTGTCGCGGTACTAGCACCAGTCAGATTTTCTGTCTGACTTTGCTCCGATACGGAGGGAGCTCCAAAAGTTAATCCGCTGCGCAAAGTGGGTCCGGGAGCTCTTGGTGTGTCAGACCTCTCACGCAGTTTATTGCCCCCCGCCACCACAGACCGCTTCCTCTCAAATCGCCAATCTAAGCTTCAGCGCCACCGTCCAGATTATTTGCTAACGCATCAATGATGCTGCTCGAATTATAGTGTGATGAGACACACCCGACGTGCAATAACTGCAAAAAGTCGAAACGAGAGTGCTTGGGGTACGATCCCATATTCCGACAGCAAGCTGGCCCGCAGCCCAATTCCCACATTCAACCTGCTCCAACAAGTCAACCAGTGGCATCGTCAGCGGTTGCTTCCCCCATATCGGCCCATTCAACTGCTGCAACTGGTCACGCCTCGGCGTCTACCAATTCGTACGGCAGCCAACCGTCGATGCTCCCAAGCTCTTACTCAACCACATCTCCGCCATCGACGCTTCCTTCCTCATCAACGGCACGCACCGCTTCATCCAGCTACAACTCGCCAGTCGCGCCACGCGGGACGACACCTATCAAGCAGGAGCCTGCTTTTGACTTTGCGACGTCGATTGATCCTGCAAGTAGACACTTGCCACCCCCGACGTCCGGCCCGGATATCAAGCCCTTTGATTACAAGACGTTGGCGACCGTTGACAGTAGCCGTCACTCCCCACGTGAGTAAAAGTACATATAAGCTTCTGAGGATGGGCTGACTGACACTTTTCCAGCCAACAAAATGAAGATTGATGAGATAATCAATTTACTTGGTCCGCCGCCGCCTCCTCAGCAGATAAGTCATACCGAGGAAACCTTCAACGAAATCACAAAAGTATATCATGAAATGTATGCTGGTGGACTGAGCGCCTTTCTAGAGACGTCGTGGTATTATTTTATTGAGAATGGCAAGATGTCCTTTCCCAGGGACGCCAATCTTATTGAGCACATGGCCACATTCCTCAAAATTTTGGAGGCTGTCAGAGCAAATGACCATTCTCAAATGGCTTACTCTGGAGTATTGGAGACAAGAATTGTATGGGAGCTTGCTTGCATTGCGTATCAATTCTCTGATGGAGCAAATCAGACAAGCCGCACATCCTTGCCACCAGAGGGTGATAGTGCGGAAGCAAGAAATCGCCTACGCGTGGTTGAAGCCTTGCTGTGTGGTGAATACCTGGCCACGAACCCTCTCACGCCACCGCTGCAAGACCCGGAGCCCCATCGCACTCGCCAATTCGATTTTTGGTACAGTCTCGCAGAGTTTGTCATCAAACGTGAGTCGCCAGATTCTCACCAAGCTATCAAGGCTAGAGACGACGCACTTGGTAGAATGAGGCACCTCCTAGATGGTCGAGAGAATCGGGACGTTCTCTACTCTATAGCTGTCGTACGCGAACTGGCACCGTACTATGGCCCCAGCTATGGAAACACTCCCCAATACGCTGATGAGACTGATCCGAAGAATCGACTTGCTGTTGCCTCGAAGTTCATTCTGGACGAAGCACAGGTCACCGGTGGCACTACCAATGTAGTGCGCCGGTTCAGTGATATTGCGTCCCGAGCCTTTGTCAACCCTGGGGTCAACGTGGCGCGGAGAACCGGTTGAGACACAGGAGCAACCTTCGTAACGAACATTTCTTCACACATTCCACACAAGTTATCATCCAAAGCGTTCTTTTCGGCGCTTTTCTTTCATTTGTGCCGTTTTCGATTTCATACAGCATTTGGAAAGCATTGCGAAGGTTCATAAAAAGTTCTTTTTTACATGTCCATTGACGGCGTTGGGCTTCCGAAGCAGCGAAATTGCGCTCGGAATGTTTTGATCAAACGTAAATTTCTTCTCGTATCGCAACTTCTATTTCGGCAACGCACTCGGGTACTTCGCAGGCCCTGGCGTTTTCGAGCCACTCTGATTCTCTGGTTCGTTCAATTTGATACTGTATTAATGTAATTGCATACCGTCAGTCGACGGGAAGGGGGAAGTGGGGACAAGGGTACCCCTCGCTTCCAAAAGAGGAGTTTTCATTTGTAAACCCAAAAGGAAATAAGGGTGTGTTGTTTTCTGTATGGACTTGCTCAATCGGAGGAGGGAAGGGTGTAAGATGTATAGAAGGTATACTAATGCCACCAAGCTTTGGCTGACGGACACTTAGAGAATAGACAGAATATTTGACCAGAATCAAAATAATTCAACAACATTTGAAAGTCACATTTGAAGTTCTGTCACAATTGTTTGTTGGCGTCCTCAGCATGGCAATATGGAACGGTGCTCCCTCGGCCACGGTTGTTTGAGAAATGGTGATAAAGAGGTACTTAGAAAGCTGATGCACTTGCTCTGGAACCTGACGCCTCGATATCTGTCATACATGTCTGCCAAATACAGATTCTATCCGCGACTGATGAAGTAAAACTCCTATCCAATAACATAACCCCATTACAAGCAAACAAGCAGTACGTGGACAATGTGTATGCCTACCTCTAAAAATGACCAAACCAAATGCTATCATCCGGCCTCTTACCAGACATGACGCCCTCGAGCTCACACATTGCTCTGTGCAAGGGGTCAACTTCCCATTCGGTGACCACTTCGCTTTGAACGAGCAGCTGCATCACCATGCCCGATACGGCGTGCCACGTATTATGGCAGTGGAGCGTCCAAATACCGGGGTTGTCGAGAACAACGCGGACGATGGCCCATGAATAAGCTTCCACAGTGACGGTGTCCCGACGGAGGGGATTGTCCGGCATGCCACCGTGTTCTTGTAGGTACCTGTCCAGTGTGGCCGCTGTTGGGGGATATCCGCTCCGCGCTTGGGCAATGAGGAAGAATTTGTGGCCGTGCAGATGGAAGGGGTGTGCGCCGTCGTCAAAGTTGTTGATGGAGATGTCGACTGTGCGTATGCCCTTGGTTTGAAGGACAAAGTCCTTGTCTTTGTCGAACGCCTTGTTGTTGACGGCTAATGGGGCCCCGAGACTTGTCACTTCTGGTTTGGCGTCGAGGAATCGATGGAGAGAGGGATGAGTTGCGTTTGCGTGCCAGGTTGATTCGTTGAAGAAGCCTCGGGCTAGACGCCAGGCTCCAATCATAAAGTTGGCTCTAAGAACAACAAAGTCGTCAGCGGGGGGAGGGCTGATATGATGAACTGGGCGCAAGGCTGATGTATTGAGGTCACGACAAATGGTCTCGATGGCAGCCGACCAATCTTTGCTTTGGGGGTTGGTTATGAGCGGCGTTGAGCTTGGCGATATGTATCTTATTATGCCTCTGATTTCGGGCTGTAGGTGGGGATTTCTGGTAGCGAAGCAGTGAGTGACCATCCTGGCCCGTAGCCAATATGCCTCGGATGTAGTGACGTTGGTGTCGATGATGATGCTGTAGCGTTGAGCGGGTAGGATGTTGAGGCGGTGGAAAGGTTCCGGATGAACGTCTGTTCCATCTACCTCTGTGATGTAGAATGGGTGCTGGTCAATCTGGATTTGAAACTCAGCAAAGGCTCCTACATTGATGAACCGCAGACGATGCCGCTGGCCTGCAGTCAGGTCAAATATCGGATTAGAAGTGTTGCTGCTGTCGCAATGCCATCCCTTGAGGTCGTCGCAATCTCGCACGCCATGGCCGTTGATGAGAGCACTGTCCGGAACGGGCTCATCGTTTTCCTTCTCTGGCTGGAGATAATCCATCAACAGCTCCGCTGTTGTATTGTGGTAATGATCCTGGACCATGATAACTCTGTCTGTGGCATAACCCAGCTCCTGGAGCGCAAGCTCATCTTTGGAATGGATCACTACTGGCCCGAGTAAGCCGTCGGATGCCTGAGCGGTATGATGAGCATGATACCAATATGTGCCAGATTGCCCACGGACGTCAAATAAGTAGGTAAAGTTGGAGTTGGGTGCAATGGGACATTGCGTGACACCGACAGTGCCGTCCATCCAGTTGGTTCCATTCTGGAACAATCCGTGGAAGTGAATTGACGTGGCATTCACGGCCTTGTTCTCTATATTGATCATGATTGCATCGCCTTCGTTGCACTCTATTAAAGGTCCCGGGAATTGGTTGTTGATGAGAATCATGGGTCGATAGACACCGTCCGGATTCAATTCAGCGTCGGAAATGGTCCAGTGGTACTCCCGTGTCGCAGGAGTACCATGGCGATCCCACGACGGTGAAAGCACATATTCAGATGTGTCTCTTAGTCGTGGCATGCTGGGAATATCTTCATGATGATGAACTCTGCTGGACTTCTCGTCCTCGGAGTAACCTTGGGCTGGATCATCTTGATGACCCTTTGTTTGGTCGTCGGGAGGGCGGGGAGCATCATGAGGGCCTATTGTCCCCTTAGGCGGAAAGGTCATTATCAGACCGACGAGTCCCAAGACGGTGACAAGCAATAGGAGCATGAAGAGGCACGGCTTGCAAAGTCTGAGCACCTGTGAGGCCCCTCGCCTCTTTCTGAACCAGGCAGGTGGGCTTGAGCTATCGAGTCGTACTGGAAGGAACGTAGCCGTAGCTGAGGTTGTTCCTTCCTCAATTCCATCCGTGTCTTCTGTCGTCTCCGTGGTAAGAAACGGCTGCTCCTCTGCCTCCTGCCCAACCTCTACATCCTCACCTCCACGCATCCTGTCTGACAAGGAGAGGCATCAAAACTAGACTGCAACACCGGTTAACGAATGTCACCACCCTCGGCTATTGAGACACACCACAGTATTGTCTTCCAGCTTCGTCTCTCAGCAGATGGCAATCGGGCCGTATGGCTGGCCGCCTCGCCCTGGACTGCGACGGACTGCAGACCTGCGGTTGACGCCGGTGACCACTAGAGAGAGCGATGAATAAAATTTCTGGGAGTAAATCAGGGTTCGGTCCGTAAGACGGCAGCTAAGGCAACGAGTGGCAAGTGATGAAGCTGTCGTGTGCTTTTGGGTAGCATCAACACCATCTCCAGACCCCACCAGGCTTGGGACCGAAGATGGAGATGATGTTTAGGGAAGAAAGTTCGTCAACGTGCTCAAGTTGATGGACGACTGGGCCTTACTAGACTGATGAGTCACCACGCGACAGCGTATGAAAAATCCTGCTTCATAGGGTGATCACGATATAAGATAGCTGATGGACACATGTCGATGTGATTTAGCGTCGCGCACTTTGGGGTGCTACTCGAGCTGCTGGAAAAGACGAAGCGGCATATTGACGGACAAAGCAGGCTCGACCGTAACTCGACAGAAAAGCCTTGATTGAACCTGAGCGTGAACCTTGGCATGGGTTCAGCCCCACGTACGGAGTAACTATGAAAAGTTTAAACTATGAAAACCAAGACATCTCCATCTGTGCTTCTCAGTGGCCAACCGTGAAGCGAAGATTTTCCACTCCTCGACCACCTTTTGAGCTTGGTTTATTCGAGAAGCCTCGGGGTGTTTGCCATTGCGGCCCAGTTCGTCTCTCGTTCGGCCTTGCTATTTATTCCCCACGTGCATGAGACGCGGTACCCCAGCTAGTTAATAGTTCCACCAAGTACGGAGTACGGAGCAGGTCAATAGCTTCGCGGGATTTAATCCAGATACTCCGTACGGACTAGTGAGATTATCATTGCTGACGCGCGCAGAACCCGTAGGCTCGAAAGGAACGAGTGACTATGACTACCTAGGTAGGTGACGGAGTCTCTCCACGCAGACTCGGTTACCAATCCATCTGTTTGCATTCGCAACACGCCTCCGTACTTCCGTACTCCTCCCGGTGTGGGCTTACAATGAATGTTGACGGACAGCCGCACCCAGTAATGTGGGCCAGGCGCCCATCTCGCTTGCACAGTGGGGGGTGAGACCCGGTAGTTATCTAGGTTATACTTGTACTCCGTACTCCGTACTTCTTATACTTCTACTCCGTACCGTATGTGACTCGCTCGGAGCACTGCTGCCCTTTCTTTAAGTTTAAGTACGCTCGCCCCCCAAATGTTGATGGACGCTCGACAGACGATTTTGATTCGATTGCTTCAGGTCCAAGGGCAGCATTTACAAAGATGATATTACTCACGGCTGCCAGATTCCTACTTGTCGCCAGCCTCATTGCTGGTACTCCTTGCCAAGCTGGCGATGATTGGGAGACCCGATACACAGCTACTGGCACTGCCGAGGTTGCCAGAGCTGCTGCTACAGCAAAGACCACGAGTCCAACTAGCAATGTGAAGGGCAAGGCCTTTGACCGATTTGCCATCATTTATTTTGAAAATCAGAACTATGAAAAGTCCTTTGGCGACAGTAAGTGATCCTCTCAGAACCCCTGGAGGAGACTGGGTCGACTGGGCATTATGATAACATCATGTCTAATCAAATGCCCGTCATAGCCAACTTCAACTGGCTTGCCAAGAAGGGTATTACTCTGTCCAACTACTTCGCCGTTACTCACCCCTCTCAGCCCAACTACATGGCCGCTGTTGCTGGTGATTACTTTGGCATGGACAACGATGATTTTCTCCGCTCGCCTCGCCGGATCGCCACTGTAATGGACCTCCTCGACTCCAAGGACATTTCATGGGGATTCTATCAGGAGGACATGCCTTTCTCCGGCTTCGAGGGCAAGAGGTACGTCAATGAAGTGAACGGTGCCAACGACTACGTGCGCAAGCACAACCCTGCTGCTCTACACGACAGCATCACCTATTCCGAGCAGAGACTGTCGCAGATCAAGAACTTGTCACTCATTGACACCTCGCGATCCTCATTCCACCACGACCTCAAGGAGAACACACTTCCGCAGTGGATGTTCATCACTCCCAATATGACCTCCGATGGTCATGACACTTCTGTCACCACCGCCGGTGTCTGGTGTCGCATGTTCCTTGAGCCTCTTCTCGACCACAAGAATTTCACGCAGAATACTCTTGTACTAATCACTTGGGACGAGAACGAGTCCTATGCCGAGCGGAACAATGTCCTGGGTATCCTTCTCGGTGATGCTGTTCCCGGGGTGCTTGTTGGCACCGAGGACAAGTATTACTACAGCCATTATTCCCAAATTGCCACTGTCTCTGCCAACTGGGACCTTCCAACGCTTGGACGGTGGGATGTTGGTGCTAATGTTTTCAACATGGTTGCCAACAAGACCGGCGACAAGCTGCGCGATTGGGAGTCGGAAAAACGCTTTCAGAGCATGTACTGGAACTACTCGTACGCTGGCTATTTCAATCGCGAGGGCGGCAACAGTGCCTTTCCCAAGCCTAACATGGATCTTGATTTGGCCGACAATGGCCGTCATATTCTCGAAGATGTCAAGGACACCTGGGGGAAGAGCCATGCACCAACCTATTACATGGACACTATTGAGATTCCTGATGGTCTGCACCCCCCTGCGGGATATGTGCCCGCTGAGACTTGATTCCGCGTGCATCAAGTGCGTCAATAGATGAACGGGACCTGTCTCGACTCTCGAGGACGATGTCGAGAGACGTTGTGCCAGGGATGAATCAGCATCATTGTGAATTGAATTTCACAGATAGCTTTGATGACGCGGCCACACATTGTTGTACATGAAGTAAATTGCTCCGTGACAATCCCGTATGGGATACGGAGTAGTTACATTAGGACAGATGGTTGACCTCGAAGGCGTAGTCCAGGGCGCTTCCCCGGGACGCCACTACAGACAGGTAGGCCTGGCTATTTACGTTAACTACTCCGTAAGGAGTAACTACTAGTTACCGGCTTACTATCTTTGGCATGTGTCACTCCTTCAGCTTGGACCATGGCTCTGTGTGACTGTCGACCTGTGAGGCTTGGTGTTACCCATCGACACATTGACAAGGTACAATATATTTTCTTATGACAGCCGCCCTCGGCTCAGATAAGGAGAAGCTATTCGCGTCCGGACTATGAGGCCGCTGGGACGGCCCAATTCTTCTGTCCAAGGATATTGGATCTCTTGGCGGCCAGCCAGTCAAGGCGGCACTGAATGGTGAACCCGAAGCCGCAGGTTGCTAGCAGTCCAGGGATCCCTGGCAAATGCACGGAAAGTGGCGTCCCCATAAGACCCCAACCTTGACGGCACCGTCGGTTCGTCCCTCAATGCCCCTCAATTTCCCCGTTTCTGGTTGAATCAATGACCAGATAGTCTTAAGCAGAGAGCACGTGAGCGAGCCGATTCGCTGCCAAGTACGGAGTATGTAGGGATCTGAGATGTAGTTACGGAGTCCTCAAGTCCCTACGTACCCGCCGGTTCACACGCGGCGCGAAAACAGCATCTAGTGAAAGAACCTTCGGAACAGGGGATGCGGTTCAGAGTAGCCGGTCGCTGTGGTGCGAGTGGCTCCAGCTTTCTTCGGGTCGGTCTGCTTCATGTTGTAGATATTGCACAGCGATGAGGGTTGCGATGTCGGTGGCATTGAAGCTTCCTAGGGCGTTGTGGGAAGTAGTGAACAGGCTTGGTGGTCGCCTGATGCTCGACTTGTCACCTGTATAATAAGTAGGCTAGCCGTCTTCAATATTTGACATTACCGTACAAAGGAGCTGTGGAAGCTGGCAGAAAAGACTGAGCACGCGGATGCTCAGCTTCTGTCTGGCTCAGCGACAGAGAACCACACAGATGACATTGCATCGTGAACTCGGTCGAAGGGAATGCCTGATTGATGGGTGTGGGGACAGCAAATTGATTGGTAATGAATTGTTGAGACGGATGACTTGTACGCATCATCTGCGCCCACCCCTCCCTCAAGTTTGGCAAGAGCGCTTGTACTACTACTCCGTACGGAGTACGGAGTACTTTGAAGTCACTTGCTTCATAAGTGCACCTAAGACACTGCCCACGTGCTCCTTCATTGGCCAACCTTCCATTTCCTTGCCTCAGGTTCTACGGCTCGTCTTCGATGCTACCTTGAATTCTTTATATGCACCATGAAGCATTCGTGAATAATTCTCTCCCATGTCCATCGCTGGCGCTTCTTTGCCTTGAGAATCGGCTGTAATGCTGTTTTGCTCCTGAGTCCTGAACACAGATTCGACGTCCCATACTCTATATACGTCAGGTGGAATACATCCAGCACCGCTGTCGTTGTGACCAAATTCCAAAGTCAGTCTTTCGCTGTGTCGAACACTGAGTGCTGGCAACATAATTCCGGGACATAGAATACGGTTAAGACGGAACAACACCGAACACGCCTGTCTTGACCCAGCGTTGTCATAATGTGGAAGCCGCAGAGCCCTTGCTTAACTCGCTTCCTCTCCGACTTCACTCTTGGGTTTTCTGATGGGTTGACCGTCCCATTTGCTCTCACGGCAGGGCTCAGCTCTTTAGGAAGAGCCGATACCGTCATTTATGCAGGTCTCGCCGAATTGTGCGCCGGAAGCATCAGTATGGGGATTGGTGGCTATCTCTCGGCCTTGGATGAACTTCCCCGCTCAATAGGACACAAAGACCAGGGCCTTGACAGTAACGATGATGAAGAAGAATTGAGGGGGATGTTGCGCGATAGAAGCTCCGGGGGCGCATCCAGTAATGTCAGCGACAGTTTGGACGAGAAAGACCTAGAACAAGAATCAAGAGACGACATTATCCGGAGTCATCTTGAGCCGCTGGGCTTGCCGCATACCACAGTGCTGGAGATCCTTATCACCCTGAGAGATCGTCCAGACGGTGTTGAAAGAGCTATCCGCCGCCTGCAGCAAAACAGTGTTTTGACAGAGCCATTGTCGAATCAGCTGCTGCCAGTATGGCCGATCGCCTCGGGTCTTTCCATCTCGCTTGGGTATGTCATTGGCGGTATCATTCCGCTCTTCCCATACTTCTTTACTTCAACCGTTGGTACAGGCCTCCAGTGGAGCATTGTGTTCTGCTTGATAGCGCTCATGGCTTTTGGGTCGGGCAAGAGCTGGGCCCTCCGTGGTGAAGACAGGAGTCTCAAGAAAAGCCTGTGGGAAGGCTTTCAAATGCTCATCCTTGGAAGCTTAGCCGCAGGTGCTGCAATTCTTTGTGTGAATCTTGTTGGCGCAGGCTCTGAATCTGGCCAGTGAGACCGGCGCCTGACATAAGATTTTCCGCTAGAATTAATGCATAATTATGTGCATATCATCCATTCACTATTTGACCAGAAGTGACGAGAAGCAAGGGTTGGCACAACAAGTGTGGCTATGTAAATAAAGCCTTACCTTCCGACCGCACTGACCTGATGCCCGGTGTCAGTGGATGGGGGTTTGTGAAGTTGTTGACTGCCAGTGACTGAATAATCGCTAACATTTATTAAGGACATCATTGGCTCGCGGCTGACGATACGTCTGGGGACGTGATTCACTTGAGCGTTAGGCAGTGATATATCATCCTCACACAACTTGGCCCGCCAGGCATGGATTCAACAGTTATTCACTACGTTTCTTCAACCAGATGAAATAGACGTTTCACCCTCCGACTTCTCTCATGAGCATGCATATTGAAAGCTTTCACCATTTTCAACCACATCGCCTCACACCGTTGGGATTGCACGTCGACTCCTGTGGGAAGGCAATGATAGGACATTCCCTCTACAGCTAATCAAAACAAACGCTCTCCTACGTAGCTGGGCGCATGTCAAAGGTTCTATGAGAAAATGCGCCCAAGTTATTTACGAAAACTAACTGGTATTATCACAGGAATTAGTTGAAGAAAGCCACGCAACTCTGCATGACAATGCCGCATCACTTAGCTCGGCCAACTACACCCGGAAAGGGCAAGTTGTCTGATCGCCGAGAAAACTACACTTGTCTGGATGTAACGGACCGCAAGAAGAACAGCCAAGACATAGACACGAGGCCAGCTACATTGCACAACGAGACGGCGACTGAACAAGAAGATGACATGTTGGAGACGCTCAGTAATGATTCGAAGTCGGTTGCACAAAACGTGGCATTGTATGCGGATTTACATCTCAACGACTTAAACCACCCTTCTGATGATTCTCACCAAGCGACACTAGAGTGCTATGAAATTCCCTTTAGATTCTCGCCCAAGGATGCCAACCGGTCAAGAGAGGATGCGGAGGTTCAAGCTGTAAGAAAACCTGTACACCAAGCCGATTCAGATGGCTTGATTAGCAATGACACACACTCCGAGGAGCAAGCGAAGATTCTCATCAATCTTGACGGGAGGAGCATTCTGGATGGGAGTGCTGCTCTTTGGGATAGTTTGGTCAGCGGGAGCATACCATTCGACTTTGGCGATGGGCTTCCAGAGGAAGATAGAGATGGCGATGCGCAGAAGAGGGAAGAATGAGAAATGCGAGTGAGTTTTGATAAGGGTCGTTGGATCTGAGGAAATCAGTGAGATGACGGTTTGTTGCTGTTCCGGAGTTTGACGGAGGTTTTGAACAATACTCGGCTGTTGCGTCATCATGAATGATTGCGAACAAATTTCAGAAAGGATAGATGAAGGGCTTATCATCAGTAGCAAAGCGACTCTTCCTTGTATAGCGCGTGTTAGCGGTAGAGCCGAGTGCTGCCATGTCAGCGATGAAGTGTTTCCGTGAACGGAGATTCCAACACTAGCGAGTTGACTCATCTGGACAAGTCCAGTCATCTCAACGACAACAACCAGGGTAAACGTTATAAAGCCAGACCTGACTTGACGCCGTGGACTGCCCCTAATAAAACGATAAGCCCAAACCCTAAGAAAATTCGAATAAAATGCCACCGCCAAACAGAACGCTCGTATCCCCCAACCCGCCATCTCCCGAGCCAGGAACGGTCCTCCTCGAAACACCACGCCTCCTCCTCCGCCGCTACACGCCGTGTGACGCTCCGGCGCTTTCATCCGCAGCAGACCACACCGAAGTCGCCGCCACCCTCAGCGACAGGTTCGCCTCGCCCTACACCGTGGAAGCCGCCTCCGAGTTCATAGCCACCTGCGGCAGCGGCGCCGATCCGCACTATCCCACCCACGGCGCCATCATGCTCAAGCCCAACACGCCGGATAACCGGACGTCCGAGCCGGTCATGATTGGCGGCTTCGGGTTCCGCCCGTTGCAGGACGTGTCCTACAGGACGTGGGCGCTGGGGTATTTCCTGACGCCCTGGGCGTGGGGGAAGGGCTATGGTACCGAGGCGGTTGCCGCGGCGGTGAGGTGGGCGTTTGAGACGTGGCCTCGTCTGCTGAGGATTGACGGGGAGGCGTACTCGTCGAATCCGGCCAGAGTGAGGGTTTTGGAGAAGTGCGGGTTTGTGAGGGAGGGCGTGAGGAGGGAGGCGGCCGAGAAGGCTGGTGTCGTCTTGGATGTTGTTGCTCTGGCCATTTTGAGGGGGGACTTGGGGTTGGAGTAGGTCAAGGTGTGGGTTTGATTGCTTTTGCATTACTCGTCTTGGTTTTTGATATCTTATGGCTGGCCATGATGGCGTCTTGAAGTTGCAACAGCCATGTGTTCTCGTGGCCATGTCCATCACTTGGCGGTTTTACAACTCATAGTTAGTGGTGGGGGAAGAGTTCAAGCAAGCATCGTGTGCTGCTGTAGGATTTCGAATCAGAGCTGATGAGGCTTTTTTTTTTAGACACGTACGACTTAGCCATGATACGAGTTGCGTCCCTACCTGGATTACGTACCAAGATATTTCCCACTTTCTCGGTAATTGCATTACATATGTGCATACGTTCTATCTATTGTTGGCTTGGCCCCCCTCAAGAAGAAGACTGCTTGTCCTTGTCGAAGGAAGCCGTGAGGTTTCTCCTCGAAGGAGATTGCTCGGTATTTGTCGAGATTAATCGTCCTATTAGAGAAGCCGGAGTCGAACGAGACACTTGGCCAAAAGTCATTGTGTCTTTTCCATGACTGAGTCACTGCGGAATGACTGTCACCTTGAGATATCGGGACCGAGGCGCATAAAGGCCATAGCGGCGATACTTCTTTCACGTAAGATCACTTGCTGTTAGAACCCCTTGAGCGGGAGTAGATATTGGGTGAGCCTTTCGCTACGTCGGCGAAGTTGTCTTGCGGAATGTTCATCTTCCAATTACCGCTATGCTGTGGAGAAAAACCGGGCATGAATCTGTTCGTTCAATTGCCTAAATTATAGAGACAGTATTGAATGAGATGGTGGTTGAAGGTGACGGGTCTGCCTGCCGGATGCTCGTAGATTTCAGCAAAACAATAACTTGCTGTGTCGTCTATATCTTTTGAGCCCGTCTGTGTTTTGTCTAAATAGAGCTATTAGAGTTATCGTAGCGTTTGTATCGCAATGAGATATAAGGTGGTCTAATGCACAATTTACCGTGGCGTGGCCATGTCACATTTTTCTGGTGACGGTCTGGATCGTGACGTCTTTGCCTGTCTCATGTCAGATCCCACGACTCTACTACAGTCACATAGCTCCTTTCGAAAATTGGAGGGCTCAAATCATCGACTATGCAGTACGGCCAGTCATAAGCATGCTTGTCTTTGTTGGTCTTCTTGGCTCCGCCGCCGCATACCACACTCAAAACCACCATTCAGTCAGAAAATTTCCCCGAGACCCTTGCACAGTGCTTGCTGCGCAGTACAGACCGAGTGTTGATGATGCCTGCTATATGAAGTGAACTCAACCTGCAAGGT
Organism: Metarhizium rileyi; assembly: GCA_031753515.1. Classification (NCBI taxonomy): domain Eukaryota; kingdom Fungi; phylum Ascomycota; class Sordariomycetes; order Hypocreales; family Clavicipitaceae; genus Metarhizium; species Metarhizium rileyi. The sequence continues at coordinate 1,164,964 of JAUKVO010000003.1, read as the reverse complement.
TGACCATGCATCACCATATGCTTGCAAGTGAGTATCTGCTGAACCTTTCCCCTTTGTCTACCCACAGCGGGTTCTCATTGAAGAGGAGGAAGGCAGAAAAGGAACCAGCACATGGACTGCCCTGTTTGGGGCGCGAAAATGTCAGCCATACACTTGAGCATGTTGTGGAAGGATTAGTTAGTTATGGGAACATGAAAGCCTCCTGTTATCTGTATCTCCTTCGGAAACCTGGTCTCCAAAGTCAGAGTAATAGCTACGGTATGATTGGCTCACTCGTGCGCAAAAATAATAAACCGAACCCACCCCGAAACCCACCATCGCCAAAGCTGCCCCAAATGTTGACGTGCAACATTCGGGACAGACGGGCCATAACCACCAGGACGATTTCTTGACAGCCCACAAGCCCCATTGACTCCGAGCAAGAGGCTCTTCGGGAGGATCTCCAGTACATCCTCTTGCTTCCGCCACCCTCGCTGCTCCTTTACAATGGCCTCGTCACTGCAGAGGCTTGTCGGCCACGGCGCCAAGCGTCTTTGCCTCCGACCTGCGGCACATCTCGCAACTCGACCTTTCTCGACGACTTGCCTTCGAAAATATGCCAGCCCCGAGCCTATGGGCACTAGGCTCATTCCAGTCGATGACGACTTCTCTAATCCTAGCGATCCCTACGACTCTGAGCAACACATCCCCGGCTCCATCAAACAGTCGCGCGAGAACTCGGTCGATAATCGCAAGGTTAGACACTATACCGTCAACTTCGGTCCTCAGCATCCCGCTGCCCACGGTGTGCTTCGGCTCATTCTAGAGCTCAGTGGCGAAGAAATCATCCGTGCCGACCCTCACGTCGGCCTCCTCCACCGAGGTACCGAGAAGTTGATCGAGTACAAGTCTTATCTCCAGGCTCTGCCTTACTTCGATCGATTGGACTACGTTTCCATGATGACCAATGAGCAATGCTTTGCTCTCGCTGTCGAAAAGCTTCTCAATATTGAGATCCCGGACCGCGCCAAGTATATCCGTACTCTTTTCGGAGAGATCACCCGAATCCTGAACCACCTGATGTCTGTTCTGTCCCACGCCATGGACGTAGGTGCTCTAACACCCTTCCTATGGGGTTTCGAGGAACGAGAGAAGCTCATGGTGCGTAACTGCTGCCCTTTTGACTACCCCCCGCCTGTCTATCTCATGCCTATGGTGGCACTGACATTTTTCACTTAGGAATTCTACGAACGTGTCTCTGGCGCTCGTCTGCACGCCGCTTATGTTCGCCCTGGTGGCGTTCACCAAGATATGCCCGTTGGTTTGCTGGATGACATCTACCAGTGGGCCACCCAGTTTGGTGATCGCATCGACGAGACGGAAGAAATGCTGACGGACAACCGTATCTGGATCGAGCGACTGAGAGGTGTGGGCGTCGTCTCTGCCGCCGATGCCCTCAACCTCTCCTTCTCCGGCGTCATGCTCCGAGGGTCTGGTGTCCCCTGGGATATTCGAAAGAGCCAGCCCTACGACGCCTACGACAAGGTCGAGTTTGACGTCCCGGTTGGAAAGAACGGAGACTGTTATGACCGCTACCTCTGTCGAATGGAGGAGTTCCGCCAGTCCCTACGCATCATTCACCAGTGCCTGAACCAGATGCCTGCTGGCCCCGTCCGTGTTGAGGACTACAAGATCTCCCCCCCTCCCCGCACTGCCATGAAGGAGAACATGGAGGCTCTCATCCACCACTTTCTTCTCTATACAAAGGGCTATGCAGTTCCTCCCGGCGAGACCTACTCTGTTATCGAAGCCCCCAAGGGTGAGATGGGTGTCTATGTTGTCAGTGATGGCAGCGAGCGTCCTTATAGATGTCACATTCGTGCGCCCGGGTTCGCCCACCTGGGTGGTTTCGACCACGTCTCAAAGGGTCACTTGTTGGCCGATGCCGTCGCTGTAATTGGTACCATGGATTTGGTGTTTGGTAAGTTTCAGCCCCTAGACAGCAACGTGTTTCCTATCTTAGCTTGTGCTAATACTTCTTTTCAGGTGAGGTCGATCGGTAGATTCTAGGAAGAGGAGAAAGAAATGTTCATTACGTCTTTCCCTTTGTTTGTAGTCATAGCTGGCTGGGAGAACCCGTAAATACTCCATATAAGTCTTGTTTTGCAACACATTCGATGTCACTCAAGTGATTCATGTACGCATATACTTGGGAAGTTGTGGGACGTGCATGTTCCCGTACTACAGAAAGTAATTTTCTTATAACTACCACTTTACACGTCTTCCCACGCACGGGGGTCACCTAGACAACCTTGACACCAGTCCCTGATGCCTGTCCCATGAAGAAATGCTTCAGCGGTGACAGCATGTTGACCGTCTGCAGCCCGATGGATCGTAAACCAACCAATGGCCCGCTTTCAACCGAGTAAATCTTGTGGAGCTTATCGCAGACACCCATCAAGAGGTTGTTAGCGGCGTACCGCTCGCTATTGTAACTCTCGAGTGACAACCGAGTCCCCAGATCTTGTCCGTGCGAGACAGCATATTCTATGGTCTTCACGAGGCTTTGCACGTCGCCCTGTCCCATGTTAAGGCCTTGTCCAGCCAGGGGGTGAACGGTGTGCGCGGCATCGCCAACAAGTGCGATCCGTTCGCCTATGTAGGTGTCTGCGTGGCGGAGCTTCAGGGGGAACGAGGCAATTGAGCCCTCTTGGACGCCAACAACAGTCTGTGGTATAGCCTCGGCATCCACAGAGGTATGCTGTATTCTCCATTTGAACTCGTCTTCCTGGCCCTCGATTTGTGTGTGCATATATCCCAGGTCGACGGGACTGAGGCGGAATGCAGCGTTTACCAAGGCAATGAAGTCCTTGGGAGACAGCTTCTTCAACAGGGCGGCGTTTTCTGGCGTAGTCGACCACACGAGGGTTGAGAAGTTCCCCGGCAGAGGCATCATGGCCACAGGGCCGGTGGGCAAGAAGCGCTGGTAGGCAATCTTGCTGAACTGTCCGCCCCAGCCGTCTCCTTCTAGCTGCAGCGTCGCAACGAGCCCGTGTCTGCCGTAGTCCCATCCACGGCTTTCGATACCTGCAAAGGACCGAACGGGGCTATTGGCGCCGTCTGCTCCGACGAGGAGTCGCGCTGCGAGGGAATGGCCGCCGGACAGATGGACAATCGGCCAGTCGCGAAGATCCATATGCTCAGTCTCTTCACCCGTGTCGATTTTCTCCACCCTCGAGTTGTCATAGATGTCGACACTTCCTAGTTCTTTGAGACGCTTCAGAAGGCCCGAGGTCAGGTTCAGGTTTTCCGTCATGTACGCAATCGTTCTGCTCGGGCCTGAGCTGGCCGGGGGGTCGAACTCAATTCGGGCACCGCTGACGCCGTCCCAGACTTGCATCTCGTGGAAGTCTTGAATGCGGTCTCGCTTCATGTGTTTCCATGCTCCTATAGTGTTGAGATACTGGGCCGACGTCGGGGTTAACGAGCTGCAGCGATTCGAGAACTGGGTTGGTGGAAGGGAGAAGGCAGCGGTCTTGGAGAGGTCTTGAGCTTCGATGAGGGCTACCCGGAGACTGGAAGTGATGGGACTTGCGCCTAGATTATTCGTTAGGAGCCGGAATCGTGATGTACGGGCGGGAGGTGCGTACGAAGGGCTGTGAGAAGGCTCAAGCCGGCCGGACCACCGCCGACGCAAACAACATCGTATATGTCGTCTTTGGTGGTTGAGAACGAGCGCCGCCATTGACTCCCAATGGATCGAGAGCAGTCTCTGCAAACAAACGTCGAGGTTTTCAGGAGACTCCGCGTCCCAGCCATTGTAGCATGTGGCACTGTTCTGCGTAGTAACAACCACAGCGACAATCAGTTGATTCGACGGGGACGATAAATCATTCGATGAATGCAAAGCTTCCACCAATGAGGTCACCGAGTTACTTTGACAAGGGCTAAGGGTGGCAGATGCGCCACATGTGGCGAGGCGGTAACTAGTCTTGAGCCCTCAGCTCTCTAGTTTCATTGGCCAGAACTGTCATCAAGAAATCGGTCCCGCGTGCCGAGGAAGTGCCGGTTCTTAGGCGTCATCAGTTGCCACAGACAACCGGCGCCGTGATTTTACCAGTGGAGCTCGACTCCGATCAACAATGTTCAGTCAGTATTGCTGGCAAGTTGGTTTATCTGTCATCCTTGCAATACGGCTTTCCGGACTACACTGTAGGAGACATCTCTTTCTTCGAAGTTCATTATCAGAACTGGTCTCTTCTTCTGCAACCTAGTGGACGCCTCTTCTGTCCTGCAGGTCAGCCAACTTGCGACCTTGGCTTTGACCTCGCATCTTCAGTGTCGTCCTGGGTTGATATTGTCTCACCACGACATTCCTTAGCAAAGCCGTGTCACCACGTTGTATGGGACTTGGCATCGCGTAGCCAGCCAGATCTGACTTTGCTGGAAAAATTTGCTTCATCCATAGCGGTGGTGCAACACATTCGGTCATCATGGCTGACATCGACGATTACCTTCAAGATGGTTTCGATCCGCGCAGCGTGACGGTGCCGCGCTTGCGGTCGATCCTCGTCACCCACAACATCGACTACCCCTCGACCGCAAAGAAAGGGCAGTTGGTGGAGCTTGTCAATGATCATGTTTTATCACAGGCTGAGAAGCTCAGAGCACAGAGAGCCAAGGCGAAGCGATCCAGTCTGGGGTTCGTTAATGCGGGCAGTGTGGAAGAGTCCAATGTTTGGGATGAACAAGGCGGTCGTTCGCGCCAATCGTCTAGTCGCAGGTCAATGTCGCCAAGGAAGAGCTCGGGCAGAATCAAGGCTGAGCCCGAGGAAGCAGAACCCAATCTTCTGCGCAGTACACGCAAGCGCAGCTCAAGATCTGTCAGTCGACAACTGTCACATTTTGAAGAAGATGACGGCGCCGCTTCCGTTGCGTCTAAGTCGACGCGTCGAAGCAGCCGAAGGACTGTCACTCCTCAAATAAAAGACGAGGAGGACGAGGAGGACGTGGAGGACTATCCTGCTCATGCTGATCGTTCGAATGAATACCTGCAGCCGCCCGGTGTAGATGTGGACGAGAACCACGACGAAACTGTTTTTACCGACGACAATCCTTTTCAAAGCGGGAGCTCGCCGCCGCCGGTAACAACTCCGATCAATCGTCGACGGACTCTGGGCGAGGCCGTTACCAAGAGTGCGCAATCCGCCCGAAGACGAACTGATGGTTTCACCGATCGGGGCAAAAAGCTCAGAGCATCAAATGTCTCAGCACCTGCCCTGCGGCAGCGAACCCCGGAGTTCGCTTTGGAGCCTGGCGAAGAATTCACTGCCGATGAGCAGCTCGAGCTGGAAGAAGCTCAAAGCATGGGTGAAAACGCTCTGATTCTGCGCAAGAGTCGTACACCAGCACGTCAGACAAGCGTGCTGACACCCCTCTTTGTCCTTTTTATGGCACTTTTCGGCGCTTACGGAGCCTGGTATCGACAAGAAAAACTTGCCGTGGGGTATTGTGGCCTTGGTAGACAGGTCAAACCGCTTTTGCCACCGGAAATCGTAGTACCTGACGCGATACTACCTTTCATTGAACCCCAATGCGAGCCATGCCCTCCGAATGCCTATTGCTATGAAGGTTTCAACGTTAGATGTGTTCAAGGATTCATCCAAAAACCACACCCCTTGTCATTTGGCGGACTGATCCCTCTTCCACCAACATGCGAGCCGGATAGCGAGCAGGAACGCCGAGTTCAGGCCGTGGCTGACAAGGTAGTCGAGGAGCTTAGAGAGCGCCGAGCCAAGTACGAGTGCGGCGACTTAGTCGACGAAGCTGGCCAACAGGAAGCCTCGCCCGCCATTGCAGAGGAAGAGTTGAAGGAGGCTGTTAGCAAGAAACGAAACAAGAGACTCAGCGATGAGGAGTTTGATAACCTATGGGAAAAGGCAATTGGAAAAGTCACCACAAGAGACGAAGTTGAGGTTCAAGCTGTGACAACCCAGTAAGTACAGACAGCTTTTTTCCTTTCCAGTGGGATACAACCTCAGCCGGCGGCTGTGGTCCCATCTCATTTTCAGTAATCTTTTCTTCTTCTGACACAGACTAATCAGATCCGTGAGTAATCCAACAGACCTTCCGGTTCCTCCGATTTTCCAGTCAGGCAACTCTCGTCAACCTCTCTCGCTCGCCTTCCGCTCACATGCGCTATCAAGCGATCAATCTGGCTCGGACTGGCAAGATATCGACTCGCAATTGGACTTGTAATTTTTTTGGCCCTGGGAAGCCTAAACATACGTTCACGATACCATCGTCACGTTGCAACATCTGCACAAGTTCCAGCCCTCGTAGACTTGGTCCTGAAGCGGTTAGCGGAACAGCGGGAGCTTGGAGAAGAGGATATCGATGATCCATGGCTTTTCCTGCCAAATCTGAGAGACGATGTCCTGCGGTCAATCCACAGCCTGTCCGAGAGAGATAGAATCTGGCAGAAAGTGCGCGCTGTTGTAGAGCAGAATAGCAACATCCGCATAAGCCAAAGAGAAGGCCGAAGCGGAGAAGTAGGCCGTGCTTGGGAGTGGATTGGCCCTACCAAGGGTGAGGGGGCGAGGAGACGGCGCAGCGGGAGGGTGTCGTCGGTTTCGGGGTCGAGGCAGGAGACGCCTGATTCCAAGGGCATGATTGAGACCAAAAGATGGGAAGAGCCGAGACCGATTTATTAGGCGTGTCTGGAAAGATTGTACACTGCATTGTTATGAACTTGACCTGATTGTATAATTGATCATTGAGCTACAAAATGGTGGCTATGATGTTATGCGAAAGTCTTTCGTCAGTTTCTTCCAGGCGTCGTGGGACTCAACGGCAAGAGTTTTCTATGTCTGTTTATTTGTTGATGTTCTCCAATTTTGATGGTACCTCGGCTGCAGAGATCTGTTTGATTTTGAGCCGAATTGAATGGTCAGTATATATCTCGATCTGGGCTGTCAACCTGCGTACGGTAGTGCTGCGTCGAACACACCGCGGTACGCGTTTACATCATGTCTAATGGTACGTAGATAAGGGTGAGTAACGTTGAAGGCGTGATTAATATATCCAATTGTGATGGGACTAGGGTCACGGCAGGTCTAGATAGATAGAAGAGTTTGAGATAGTGAAGACTAGTGTCTCGATTTAGTTGGCTATTGCACAGGTGTGAGTATATGCACAGAGTGTTGTAACAAAAGAAACGACGCAACGTTTTAATCTAAGACTCTAGTAACTTATAAGTAGGCGTTTATTGGGCCTTTGATGAGACGATCTCTGTTTTGCATGTTAGCAAATGAATCGGTCATGTTGAGGCTCCGAGAATTCAGTCAAGTTGAACATACTCTCAACATCAGCGACGCTCTGCTGCAGGATCTGTTGCAGGACCTTGGGGCTCTCCAGCTCCTTCTGGACCTTGGCGATGATGGAGGCGGCGAGCTCCTTCTGCTGGCGCTGCTTGACCTGGCCCTCGTAGCGGACCCAGGAGTCGAGCACAGCCTTGGCCTCGGCGGCCAGAGCGGTCTGCTGCTCGAGCTCGTAAGCCTGAGCCTCGAGCTTGGCGGTTTCCTGGGAGGGGATGCGTCAGTACTCGGGGCCTTTGGTCATCGTCATGGCTAACAAGAATGCCGAGAGTTCTTCTCACCTTGGAAACCTCGAACATGGCCTTGGTGATGTCGACAACGCCAGTCATCTGCTTGACGTCCTCAATGCGGCCCTTGACAGCCTCAGTGTGGTCGGCACGCGCGCTGTTGAGGATGTTCTTGATCTTCTCGTTCTGGCTCTGGGCCCACTCCTTGTATCCAGGGCCGCCGTACTTGATAAGACCACCCCAGACGGCCAGCAAGCAGAAGGCCACGATGGTCTCCTCGTTCATGACGTAGTACTCATTGCTGATGGCGTAGATGCTGAGACCAGCAGCACTGCTGAGGAACGCCGTCTTGCTGAGAAGGCTGCTTCCGGGGAGGGAGTCGAGAATGCTCTGAGCCTTCTTCTTGGGCTCCTCGGCGGGAACGTTGCTGGCGTACCGGACAGCGGCGGCGGACACGGCAGGGATGGCTCGGCGGGCGAGGGCAGGTCGGAGAAAGGGAGCGCCTGTTCGTTACGACAGATTCCGTCATGCGTCAGTAAACTTTCCGCTTCCAATTGAGACTTGGGATCCCAATTATCGTCGCGCCGTGTGATCGGGAACGACATACCGACGGCGCTTCGCGCCAAGCGAGAGGCCATTGTGATATAGAAATGCGATTGGGGGTGTCGGGCTCGACGTTGCTCGGAGAGCTGGGAATGGTGGTTAGAGGTTTTATCACGCTAGTTCGGCAACATGATCAGGTCACGTGAAGTCGGGAAGTCGAGGGACGGGCCAAATGGCCTTTGAGGGGCACCGGTTTAACCGATCTTTTTCCCTGACTGGGCTGGGCTGGGCGGTGGAGAACAACGACTGGACCCTTGTCGATAAGCTGCTGATTGGGCATTTTTTTACGGGTGCTTTGTGCAAGATTGATGAGGCTCGCAACCATGAAGATTTCAACATGTTCTTCTGCCATATCAGATGACTTACATCAAACACTGAGTTTCTCTATTCTGTCCAGTTCCTTCCGTGACCCTTTTTCATCGAACATTTTAGGCAGGAAAGCACTACTTGGGATCAATTGGTACACAAAGAGGTCATCGGCAAATTATTACAGAATGGTGAAAGGCGCTGCCGTTGAGGGCTCGAAACGCAAGCGTGCTTCTGCCGGTGAGAAGCCGGCCAAACGACACAGGTCTTCAAGCGAGGAGAGCGAAGACCCAAATGCAAAAATTCTCCTCTTGGAGCAGGGAATTTTGGAGTCAAAAAAAAACTATAACGACATCACTGTTTTGCTGAGCACAGCAAGCGAGTATGAGAACGACGAACCAGAATCCCTGTTGGCAGCAGTAGCTCTATGCAGAGTTTTTGTCCGACTGCTAGCCCAGAGGTCCCTCACAATCAAGAAGTCGCTTTCAGAAAAGGAGGCTGTGGTTGTTAGCTGGCTCAAAGACCAGCTTTTCCAGTACAAGTCCCTGCTGATGAACCTGTTGCGCCAAGATGAGCTGGCTGTCACTGCTCTTACCTTGAGCATGAGATTGCTGAAAGCTGAAGGGGAGTTCTTGCATAGCAATGAGGAGTACTTGTTTCCCACGGCATTCTTGGAGGACATCGTCAAAGCTGTGTTGCTCTCAGACAACGAAGATATCAGACACGCCTACATTGAGGACTTTGCGGAGCAGTTCGACGACATTCGGTATTTTACGTTCAAATCCGTCAAGTACGTACTGCAGTCTTTCAATGGGTGGCATGTGTTTGTTTGTGCTAATTGATAAATCGGACAGAAATCTCATTGAACGCTTGGCCGATAACGTCGAGTCCGGTGATTTGTTCGATAGGGCGTTTGCCTTGGTTTCTGCCCTGGATGGTGTGCCAGAGTCTGCAGATGACTTAGACGACTTCTACGTTCCCCAGCCTCAGAAGAAGGCACATCCTCTTCGTTCAGTTAGCCAACACAAAAAGCAGGGTCAAGAGGCGTGGCTTGCCTTGATAGGTATTGTCAACAGCAAAGACGAACGAAAACGTTTACTGGAAATCACCTCGAGCATTATCGCTCCTTGGTTCACGAAACCAGAACTTCTGGCAGACTTCCTTAGCAACTGTTACAACGCCGGCGGATCCATGTCTCTGCTAGCATTGTCTGGGGTCTTCTACCTAATACAACAGCGTAACTTGGACTACCCATCGTTCTATCCCAAGCTGTATTCGCTACTTGACCGGGACATCCTGCACTCGAAACACCGATCCCGATTCTTCCGGCTTTTGGATACCTTTTTGGCGTCAACTCATCTTCCTGCTTCGATGGTGGCGAGCTTCTTGAAGCGATTGTCTCGCTTGGCGTTGAACGCACCTCCCAGTGCCATTGCTTTTGTGATTCCTTGGATATACAACCTACTTAAGCGCCATCCTACATGCACATTCATGATACACCGGGTCATAGGGGACCCAAAGGAGAAGCAAAATATAAAGGATCGCGGGTTCGAAGATCCATTCGTAGAGGATGAGACGAATCCTACGGAGACGCGCGCGATTGACAGTTGTTTATGGGAGCTTGTGCAGCTGCAATCTCATTACCATCCTAATATTGCGACTATTGCAAAGATCATGTCTGAGCAGTTCACCAAGCAATCGTATAACATGGAGGATTTTCTGGATCACACCTATGCCAGTGTGAGTGTAACTTGTCTCTAATGTCTTTTATTCTGTTATATCACATGGGCAGACAGGTTTACTGACGTTGTTTGTAGCTCTTGGATGCCGAGCTGGGAAAGGACGTTAAGAAGGCACCGGTCATTGAGTTTCAGATCCCGAAAAGAATCTTTCTCCCACACGATGACCCAATAGCAAACCCGGATAGTCTGGTAGTCAGGCTATGGGATTTTGGGGGTAAAGCGTAACATCTGGGGGTAGGGTGTCGGAGACATTGGCGTGGACACATTTTGTTATTCTACATAGCAAGCGAATCCATATATCGTATCGTATATAGATCTTGTTCTCGACGAACCTGCTACGTCGAACAGGGCGAACCACGGTGACCTGGGTTCGAGGTTTTGTGTACGACCTGCATAACAAGTGATGCACAAGAGTATGGACGCGCAGTTTCAACTCGTGTGAGGTTGCATGATGTGTCGGGGAAATGGCTACCCTGAAGCCTATATCGTACATGGCAAGGATCAAGCCTACTGCGGTCAGGACCCTCTTGCGAGCGAGAACCCAATTGCAACCTTAATCACAAAATCACGATGTGTACGGAGTACAGAATGCAATGTAACGGGGATGGTCGGCACCTCTATCTGTACGAAGTGCGATGGCCACGGATAATGCATCCAATAACGAAACCGTCGATGGTTTCACGTCACGATTGATGTCAAGCCCAATTACAGCCTTGATATCTCCATTTTGAATGCTGAATGTAATCCCAGGCCAGCTTCTCATGATTTTTCCGTCCTGTGAGAAGGAAAACTCAAGTACTACTCCAGGGAACGTGGCTTTCATATGTCCGAATTGTACGTCCGGATGCCGCTGTAGTGCAAAGGCTGTAGCCCCTTCCCGTGTTTCCTCCAGCAGAACCCGGGATGAACCCCCGCTAATGATTTGGGTTGCGAATGCAGCCATCTTTGTCGTCTCGCTCGGCAATATGTCGGAGTGGCTTGTAGATTTCGTTCGCTACGGAGGTACGGAGTAGAGAAGACGTCGTGGACAGGGGCAGGCATGTAATTTTGCTTATTATCAGCCTCTTCTTTTTCTTCTTTAACTACTCCGTATACTCCGTACTAGTACTTTCTAACTAAGTTGTCTCAGTCATTCCGGTCGCCCGGCCACTTGTGCAATAGAACCAACTAAGGCAAAAGAGTACGAATTGAACAGATCGCTCTTATCCTGTTCAATTGGGCACCATATAGGCGACCTTCCGCGACCGCGCACACAAAGGTCGGGCTTGCAAGCCCAGACCATAACACCTACTTATTCTAGTATAGGGTAGAAGTATACTAGAGATAAGACGGATCTTCCTCCTATTCTAGAGTTTTCCCTGCGTAAACTAGAAGTAGATATACTAGTTATGTAGCTGCTATAGCTATCTAGAGTATCTAAATAAATAATATTATTATCCTCAATTGAGAAGCTGTGGGGATGACGAAAAAAGGTGGATGGCGATGTTGTGGGTCGGCACGTTAGATGTCCATTGTCATGAGTTCTAGTGCCTCCTCAGCCCCCTGCAAGCCACTGCATCATACATAATTTTCGCACAAATGGCGCGTGCAAGCACTGTGCTCGGGTTGTTCACCAAATGTCTAGACTTGACCTTGAGAGGCACCAGTAAACCCTCATTGTTCCAAGCTTACTAGCGCATGCGAGCCATGTGCCCCGAGCGATCCATCAACCCATCATTCTGTCCATGCATCATCAGCCCATCATTCTCTTCATTCATCGACTCATGACCCATCCAACAACTAACCCAACGGTCACCGAGCCCTCATGTCGACTCTCAACCGTCCTGGTAAACCGACTGGTAAACCGACTGGTACCCCTGCTCTCTGCCAACTTTCCTCTGCGACAACCTTCATGCTACCTGGCTGTCAATCTTTGCCCCCTATCATTCATCGCATCGCAGTTCTCATCGGTGCACGCCGTTGAGTGACAGTAATGGTGACGTCGGTGCAGGCCTGGGTATGCTCGAGTGTTTAAAGCGGACATCTGGTCGACATCGCAATGGCCAGCAACCGCCTGGGCTCGCTGAGCGCAGTCTCCAGCTTGAACCCGGCAGCTGCTCTGCAGAGTTCACCATCACCACACGAAAGAAAAGCGACCCCAGACAGCCAGAAGCAACCACGCAAGAGAAAGGGACATCGGGGAGGCAAAAAGAAGCGGTCTCGCCGAAAGAGTTTCGCCGCACTTACTGAGGACAGCCATGATGAAGCTCCATCGGGTTCTGGCTTGCTGTATCAGGTGCCGACAGCCAGTCTAAGCGGTACCAGTATCGACAGCCAAGCTTTGCTTGACCATCGGTGAGCTTGCAACGGAATAATGCTCCTCGCCATGTACATGGGACTAATGCTCTTGTGGATAGGGAACAGAAACCTCTGCGAACCCGGCGTCCCTCTACCATAACAGTGTCTACTCCGTTCCACAATCCTTTTCACGCGACCCCGGGCAGTAGCCGACTGCGATCTATGCAGACACCGAATAGCGCTGACGGCAATGGCGACCGTAATCCGTGGGACGAGACTGCTCCTCTGTTGTCGGCATCTGCAAGAAGAGGTACGCCAACCGGCCCCTCCAGCTACGGAGCAAGTGATTCCAAGGCCGGCCGAAACAGAAGTCGAAGGTCCAGCAGGTCATCCAAAACCAGGCTTGCCCCTTCGCAAATAGATGGATATGACGTGAACCATCCCCCGTCCGTTCCGGGTTCCCCGGCGTTCGGAGCTGCCGCCGGCCCAGAGTTGGTGTTCGGGGATGTCATGATCCGGGATGATATATCTCTTCCGAGTGATGGTTGTCGGTGCTCAGAGAATGAGGAGGCTGTGTCGGACACGGAAAGTCCGCGTCACGATCACAGACCAGAGGCAATTCGACGCTCGACAGTAGTCGCTTCTGGGGACGTATGCTTCCCAGCCTCTGGCATGTCAGAGATTGGCGAGGAGGGGGAGGAAGACGATGCTCAGTCCCGAGATCCTAAGATTCACCAGCGGCGTGCGCGTCGGCGACGGGGCCAGTGGCCAGACCTGTCGGTATTGGAGGAATGGAAACAGTATGAGAAGGAGGACCGTAGTCAAGAGCGAAGAGTGAAGAGAATCACCGAACCTCAACTCATCAATGGCCGACTACGCCCCGTTCGGAAGGGGTGGTTTCAGACTGACGAGGAGATACCCTATCGCTTCACCTACTTCAATGAAGAATTCCAGAGCACCATCCACAGTCAGACGATATCAGAGCTTGTCCAGCCTGGAAGTGACTTTCGAGAGCTTTTCATCCCAGATCCCCGCATCCTATCTGATGACGAGAGCAGCGACGACGACGATGATACGGTTTCATTGGCACCGAAGCACCAACCCTCTTTCAACGGCCTAGAGGTTGACTCTAGACTCTCAACACGCCAACCCTCCATCACCGACTCACGAAGGGGCGGCACCGCCTCCCCGAACCCAGATTTCACGAACCATTCCCGGCGTGTTAGCCCGAGTGGCACCAAATCATACGATGGCAGCGTCAATCCCGCTGCTGTTGAAACAACAGAGAGGCCTGTTCGATATGGAGATAGGCCTGTCTGGTGGCTTGATATTCTTTCACCCACAGAGGCGGAGATGAAAGTCATTGCAAAGGCGTTTGGAATCCACCCCCTTACAGCCGAAGACATCATGCTCCAGGAAGCACGAGAAAAAGTAGAATTGTTCCGCCACTACTACTTTGTCAACTACCGTACGTTTGACCAAGACATCAACAGCGATAACTACCTGGAACCAGTCAACATGTACGTCGTCGTCTTCCGCGAGGGAGTGCTCAGTTTCCACTTCTCCATGACACCGCACCCTGCCAACGTTCGCAGGCGCATCCGGCAGCTAAGAGATTATCTCATCCTGTCATCCGACTGGATATCGTATGCCATCATCGATGACATCACCGACGTCTTCCAGCCCCTCATCCAAAACATCGAAGACGAAGTCGACGAAATCGACGAGAACATATTGCGGATGCACAACCCTGAAAGAGATGAGAAGACAGCGCACCTCCGCGACGACAGCTCCTCTTTCTTCGACTCAGGAGACATGCTCCGCCGAGTAGGCGACTGTCGCAAACGAGTTATGAGTCTCTACCGCCTTCTCGGCAACAAGGCAGATGTCATCAAGGGCTTTGCCAAGCGATGTAACGAGCGGTGGGAAGTCGCGCCTAGATCCGAAATCGGACTCTACCTCGGCGATATCCAGGATCATATCGTGACCATGACTTCCAACCTTGGTCACTACGAAAAGTACGCCCTCACCCCCCTATGTCTCCCACCTCTTATCATGGACAAACGGCAAAGACTAACAGCTGTGTAGGATCCTGGCCCGCTCGCACGGCAACTACCTTGCCCAGATCAACATCCGTATGAACGAGAGACAAGAGCAAACCGCTGACGTCCTCGGCAAGCTCACCGTTTTGGGCACCATTGTGCTCCCCATGAACATCATCACCGGTCTGTGGGGTATGAACGTCTGGGTTCCCGGACAGGAGTCAGAGGGTAACTTGGCGTGGTTTGCGTGGATAACGGCTGGGCTGGTGCTGTTTGGAACAGCGTGTTACATGATTGCCAAGAGAGTATATAAAATTGTATAACAGGGTCCGTCTGTTGGGGCGTGGCCCAGTACAGTCAGTTGGCGAAACTGTACGAGTCTTTATTCACGGTTGGTTATAGCATGTTGGCCCTGGTATACGTGGTGTTGTAGCTGTATTGGAGATGCGCACGACTTTTTCATCTGGGAGGGAATACACAGAAGCGGATCATTCAGTTGGGTCATGCATGGTTGTTGGGCTAGTACCAAGGCACAGTCCTGCTGGTTTGTTTGATATGGACATGGTCATGTGGTACGGTACAATCGAGGGTTTTTTTTCAGCGTAAATGGAGTGCCAGGCGCAACTGCTTGAAGAGATCATTTGATTATCTTTTGACGAATAGATTTATGTGTTTTTGGGTGTAATTTGGTCCTGGTTGACGACATCGCTGTTATCTGTAGCGTACACTCTTTAACCCACCGTATATAAAACTTGTACAAAGCAACCGTTCTTGCGCCGGCTCAACGTGAGCATAGGCTCTTGATATCGCAGCATCAAATCGACTACTCAGTATGAGCCTCCCCGGTCTTGAAGGATGGCGCCTTTCCTACGCGCTTCACTCGAGCTGAATCGCACAACACCCATAGCCTTGTCATATCCTTACTACTTTTCAACGTGTCGCGTAGTTTTTATCTCCGCTGGGCAGCAATCGTATATCTCAAGGCCATGATTTGCTGCTTGTCAGCCTCCGGAAGCATGTCGATTTGGGCCTGCGTCAGGTCCATGACTGCCCTCATTAGAGCGTCGGGGTCTTGTGCTGCGGCTGGTGGTTGCGCTTGCGCGGCAGGGGCACCATAACTCGACTGCGGAGCTTGTACTGGTGCAGCTGGCGGCGCATATGGCATACCGGCGACTGGGGGCGTGCTGTTATTAGCAGCAGCTGAGTAATTTGGTACGGCTGCAGAGGGATACGCCGTCGCTGCTTGCTGCGGCGCGGGCATCGGAGCTGTAGGGTCGGCAACGGACTGGATGGCTTCTGGCGAGACCAGTCCCATGAGGAGCAGTGCCTGGAACACGGCATAAGAAAGCTGGGGTGCTTGCTGGAGGAGTTCGGTAGCTCTCTGGGGTTCGGAAGCAGCCAAGGTCTTCATCTGGCCGAGGATGTCGAGGAGTTGGGATGGGGGAAGAGTGTTGAGTGTCCGTGAGATGGCGTCGGTGCAGGTGAGTCCCGGTGGGATTTCCTTGCCGGCAGGGAGAGAAGGTAGCGAGCTGCCTTGTGCGCCGTATGCATTAGACGGCGTACCATTTGTCGGATTCGTCATGGGCTTCAAAATGCGTCATTAGCGAATCGAGGTTTGCGTCGCCAAGGGATGGATCTTGTACATACTTGGCTATTGTCATCGTCACCACTCTTTTGTTCATTAGAAAAGTCGACGCGGAGCTTGCGACCCATAACCTCGAAGTCGTTCAAATTTCGTACCGCAGATGACGCACTGTCTAATTTGCAGAACCGGGGTCAGAAAGACGGCCGTTCGGGGGGGAGGGTGGTGCTCATCAGCAATGGACGGGAACTCGACGGACCGGTGTCAGGGTAATCCGCAAACCCGAATCCCTTTGGACGACCTGTTTCGGAGTCGTATACTAGTCGAAATCGCTCAACTTTGCCGGCGCGACTGAAAATTTCCGTGATTTGTTCTTCTGAGAGCCCTACATGTTGAGTTAGAACAAGATACGACGATTCGAGGCTGATCAATATCGAATCTAGTTCTTGGATAAAGCCAACTCTGTGTCCGTACCATATGGAATGTTTCCCACGAATACTACGCGCGAAGGTGGTCTCGATGACATGTTGGTATGCTTTTGGGGGGGGGGGGGGGGGGGGAGCGGAAGGGCCGCCGACAGCTATGTCGTGAGAGTCGTTGGCTTCGATGTCGCGAGAAATCGTCACGCAGATAACAGCGCGCAGGGAGCGATAGATCGCTGATCACTGCCACTGGGCGCTTCGTATTTCCTGCGACCCAATGGCCCTTCAGAGACTGCTGAGGAAGCGTGTAAAACAGTGCTGATGATATTTGCGGTTTGGCGGGTGAGAGATGGACGTTGAACGCGCGGGTTGCACATCTATAAATTTAGCACAAAAGCCTTGTCATCATACGCATGCAGCCAACAACATTAGCGAGCTCAAGGGCTCCAGTTGTGCCTTCAGAGCTGGCACTGGGGGGCCTGCAGAGGCACTGCAGAGGCACTGCAGAGGGACACTAGCGTTGGAGCTGGCCCAGGACCGGAAGCCAACCCAGCGTCAGCATTGAAGTCGGTAGCCGGCAATTTGCCGCCAACGCCCGCCCGCACATCCATTGTACCTACTCCGTACAGGCGGACGCGACATCTGGAGCGCTGGTAGCGGGGGGCTCAAGCACCAGCCAGACTACTTGACGCCGTGCAACACAGCGCTTCACGCTCCATGGCTCGCGAAACACGCCAGGCGGGCGGTCCACACGCACCTGTCCCAATTAGGTCAGCGTCGCTCTAGCACCAAATCAAAATTTAATCCCTGCCTGCCAGTGGGCGGACCCCCTTGGACCAGGGCACCCGGGGCACGCACGCCTTTACTGTCTACTGTGGCTTCTTTCAGCCTCTTGTCATCCCAGACCTTGTTGTATCAGCCAGCAACTTGCGACTCTGGCCTCAACGACGTCCTGCAATCCCGAGCTTCTTTGTCTTGCGACAGTCAATTGTGTCTGGTACCACGTAACGATTAAGTCGCCATAATACCAGAAGCTCAGCATCTTGCCGTATTATTGACCAATTGTTCCGGCTAGCCCTCGTTCCTCTCTCTCTTCCTCGCCTTAGTCGCTCTCGAAATCGTCCATCTTCTTCAAGGCGACCTCTTGGCGGGGAGCTTGTCATCAGCTGTCAACATCGAGTTTGGGACGACTAACCCGGTGAACTACTTCAGTCATGCCGCCCAAGTCGAGATTCACAAGGCTAGATGCCTTTACAAAAACCGTCGACGAGGCGCGAATCCGCACCACGAGCGGCGGCGTCGTGACAATCGTATCCCTTCTTGTCGTCCTATTCCTGTCTTGGGGAGAATGGGTCGACTATCGACGAGTCGTTGTACGTCCTGAATTGGTGGTAGACAAGAGCAGGGGTATGTACGAACAATGGCCGTTGCTTCCCCGAGGGCGCTACCTCTCTTGTCCCTTGCAACTCTTTGAAATACTAACTCGGCCTGTGTAGGAGAGCGAATGCAGATCCATCTCAACATGACCTTCCCCAAAATGCCTTGCGAGCTAATCTCTCTCGACGTCATGGACGTCTCTGGAGAGCAGCAGCACGGGGTCTCGCACGGAGTGAAAAATGTTCGCCTCCGACCTGCGTCGCAAGGAGGTGGTGTCATTGATGTCAAGTCAATGAACCTCCATGAGGATGCTGCTGACCACTTGGATCCGTCATACTGTGGTGAGTGCTACGGTGCTACGGCTCCCTCCAATGCTCGAAAGGCTGGGTGCTGCAACACTTGCGATGAGGTACGGGAGGCCTATTCATCACAAGGCTGGGCCTTTGGTAGGGGTGAGAACGTCGAGCAGTGTACCCGCGAGCACTATGCCGAAAGGCTAGACGAGCAGCGTGAGGAGGGATGTCGCATTGAGGGCCATCTCGAGGTCAACAAGGTCGTTGGAAACTTCCATCTCGCTCCCGGCCGTAGCTTCAGCAACGGGAACCTACACGTTCACGATCTAAAGAACTACTGGGAGGCACCCAACGGCAAGCAGCACGACTTTACACATACTATTCACCAGCTGCGTTTCGGTCCTCAACTTCCCGCTGCAGTCTTTCAACGCCTGGGCAAGGACGCCTCGCCTTGGACGAATCACCATTTGAACCCTCTTGATGGAACAAATCAGGAGACTAACAACCCTTCCTTCAACTTTATGTACTTTGTAAAAATCGTGCCCACCTCGTACCTACCCCTTGATTGGGAGAAAAGATTCAAAGATGCCGCCGGGCTGATGGATGCCAATGCCGGAGGCAGTCTCGAGACACACCAGTATTCGGTCACTAGCCACAAGCGAAGTCTTGAAGGAGGTAGCGACGCTGCTGAGGGCCATGCAGAACGCCAGCATTCGCAAGGCGGTATCCCTGGCGTCTTCTTTTCATATGTGAGTTCCACAACAGACACTCAAAAATTCCATGGCTCAATATGCTTATTCCTTGTAGGACATCTCTCCCATGAAGGTTATCAATAGGGAGGAACCGGCCAAGACGTTCACTGGCTTCCTCGCAGGTCTTTGCGCGATTGTTGGAGGTACGCTCACCGTCGCTGCCGCTGTGGACCGTGGCCTGTTCGAGGGCGCCGCGAGAATTAAGAAGATGCGGTCAAAGGAGCTATAGTAAAAGTTTGCTCTCGTGTGTGTTTACGATGCACCCAACGTGTTTTTGGAGCATGGGCTAAGGCGTTAATTTGGATTTCTACTTTTGAACCGGGGAGAGGGTGGCGTTATGGATGAGAGCGTCATATGACGACAGATGGGGGAGAGTATGCAATGTAGTGAAGATAGGAAGAGATAAAGGAATAGGCAATCAGTGAAGATAGACTTTTTGCAGATGATGGATGCATGGTCCCATGTTTAGTCGAGGCTGTTATGTTGGCGTGCACGAAATCTACGTTCTACAGAGACTTCCGGGTTCCAGCAATGGGCAAAGGTTGTCAATGCGGGTTGGAAGAGCTCAAGATGCCAGTTGCTTTAGCTGAGGCAACGTTGACATAGAGTAGTGCAATCGGCTTTTGTCGAGGACATCTGCGGGCTGACTACGCCGCAGTATGAGTGCACTGCTGCTGCGTAGTGTTGCTTCTTTTGACGGCGTACTAGTAATGAATTTGAATCAAGGGAGGTCGTCATGACCGCACAATACCAATGGGAGTGACATCTTTCAATAATTCTCGTGCCAGCGCGGCTCGCACACGTCGCGCGTCTGCTGCCCTCGAGTAGTCAGTCTCCCTTGGCAGAGATATTGATGTGTCGGTAGGAACGCTGGTCGTTTCGCGAAGATGACAAGTTTGTCCTGTCAATTTGATGTCTTGGGTGACCGAGGGGCTCCGACCAGCGGCGCGTCTCTGGTTGGTCGACGACGGCAGTGAGGTAAAACAACTTGGCCGAAAGGGCGTTAGCTGGCAATGTGCACTCCGCAGTTATGCCTTTTATACGGAGTACGGAGTACAGTGTCTTTGATCGATTTCAATCGTGAAGGCGAGAAGGGGTGTATGTCGTCACCCATCGCGCATTTGACTGGGAGCAAACAATTTGAACATTCCATGTCCACCGACATTATCGCGTGATGACCGGTCTAGATGTACGTCGGCGGTCGCACCTCGAAATCAGGAGAAAAGAGAAAAAAAGAAGACGCAAGAGACACAAGCTGGCGACCAAGAATGGACGAGACTTGGAGCTTGCAGTGAGTTGGTTGGCGGCAAATGGTGGTCGTTGATTTTAGGGGACGTGGCAGCAAGCAGCAGATGTTGTGTGCAACATTGCAACATTGCAACAGGGTGGGAGGTCCGGATTAGGGGCCAGTCTGGTTCGTGCTGGTACCAGACGCCACCCGGACATCAGTGCAGACCGGAGGCCTGGGCTGGGCTTGGCCTCCGCTGCTGTCATGTACTTGTCTACGGAGTACTTTACGGTATTATTGGATGCGATATCTGGAGGCGATATCTGGACTTGGGGGGGGGAAGGAGAGCAACATACGGAGTAGTGTGCCTCGGTGCTGTGTACTACTACCACATCGCCGGTTGGTACGACAAAGGACTGTGGAATAACTCCGTACGCTGGCTCGTATTGGACGATGGCAAGAGGATAAAAATAAAACTGCCAAGTACTCCGTACAAAGAAAAAGCATGCGGTGTTGTCGTCCCGCTGCCAGATTTCATTAATCGCCTTGCGTTTACCCCATTGTTTGGTTCTCGTATCAACATCAAACCCCAATGGCGAGCTAGATACGCCATGTCGACGACCTCCGCGGGATGTAGCTAGTGATACAGATCACAGACTGGCTGATTGTAAGCTGAGCTGGGAGCTCTCTCTGGGGCTTCTTGGGGTACATGAGGGCAAGACATTTTGGGCTTTGTGATGCAGCCCCGGTGCCACCAGTTGGCCCAAGGCTGTGTTTACAATGCATACTCTCACATACGGAGCAAGTACGGAGTACTCCGTAGTTACCTGGTGTATGCATGCATGCACGCACCCCAGACCAAAGCTGCCTCCTCAATTGCCAATTATATTCTGCAGGACCCTGATACACCCGAAAGTGGCTAGCCTGGATGGGGTTTTGGCAAAAAAGGGTGGGGGGAGGATGGGGGCACAAGCTATGGCTGCGATAAAAGGGGGAATGAGGCTGACATTAAAAATGTGATGGGAAGTGGCCATGGGGCAACGGACCTTTGACAACATTATTTTGTCTCCGCTCCAGTCAGCGAACGGATTAACGGTTGGATGTCTAGTGGGTGGTGAGTGAGTGGAACAGGGGCACGACAAGGGTACGACAGGGGCACGACAGGGGCTTGGGCATGGGCTCGAGCATTCGAAGGTGCACATTGGGCCAGGCGGGTGACTGACTCCAGATGCCTCCTGCTTCGTGCCTCCTGCCTCCTGCTCCCATTTGACGGTTGGACCAGTTGACCGCTCAAGCTGCCAAAACGGCCTGACTCTCCAGTGGCTGTAGCGCCAGCAGCGCCTGTTCGTCGAGCGAAGCTGGCACTAGTAGGTTAGTAGGTACCTAGGTAGGTACGGAGTAGTTAACGTTACGCGATGAACTCGTTTGGACGTTTGGACGGGACCCAGTCACTTTCACTTCGACTCTTTTTCGTCCCCTTTGAAGCTCTCAGAGGCGCCAAGATCCTTCCTTCGCTTGGCTTGTGCTCTTGCTCCATGCCATCTCCTCCTCTTCCTCGACTCCTCTTCTATTTTACATCACCCGTACTTTGCAGGCCGCGAGCGTGGCAGCTGGGATTCCAACGTCCATAAAGAAGGGATCCGGTGATTGAAACGAGTACATTTTGCATCTGGTTGGTACTCGGTCACCCTGCGAAACGAAACGTCACGGCCCAGCGTGCCCCTATTTCAACACTGCCTACGACGCTCGACGCTTCGTCTGGTCTTTATTATACGACATACATTTGCTGCGCCACGACAACCATCCCCACGACTACGCCATTTGCTGCGTCTAGCCATTTGTCTTGCCCGTTCTGATCTTGCCGAATTCTCGCCACTCCTTGCCAACGCCGCCTGTTGTTTGTCGCACGACCGTCTTATCACCAACACTGCGCCACGCTTCTTTGCACCAGTCCAACACAGCCGCCGACAAAAATATTTCATATCCCAGATGCATGTGCGATTGACGTTGCCCAACGCCAACTCGAATCACCTTGTCTGTCCGCGTCATTCGCGCTGTATTTACCTGGTACGAATATTTGCCAGCACAGCTCCACGTTGATGGAATAAAACAAACCGAGTCAATCACAGAAGCAAGTTTCTTCTATCAACGTCAACCAAAAACCTCCCGCCACTCGAGGAGACCTCGTCTTCTCTCTCCTCTACCCGCCTCAGGCTAATCGCAAAAGTCGATCGTCCTCGCAACTACTTTATGCAAACACATTGTGCCGTTTAACGGTGCTCGACATGCCCGATATGTCGAAGCGCCCCGATATGCTCAACCTGCGGGCTGATTCGCACACTTCGGCCACGTCCTCTATCTCTAGGCCTCTACGATCTCCTCGCATGCACATCGCTGGTGAAGCACCGCCAGAGCTGTCTCCTCTGGATGCATTTGCCCTTCAGAGTCGCCTGTTGGCCAAGCAGCTGCAGGAACACAACAGAGACGGAAACAGGATGAGCAGACTGCCTCCTCTCACGGTAGAATCACCTTTAATCGTCCAAGGTCGATCAGAATACTTCCGTTCAATGTCAACAGGATCTGTATCAGACCCCGAGTCGCCAGAGCCATCCTCTGGATTGGGTCTCAGGACCGAAATCGAGGACGCATTCACAAATGAGCGGCGGCCCAAGTCCATGCACCCGCGCATGAGCCAGATACCACCCACACCCGATGTTGACGTCCCGGTCTTACCTGGGTCATTTCCCGATAATCTACGAGGACGACAAATGAGCACTTCTCAGCAACGAGAATATTTTTTTGGTGTCCGACAAGAACGCTCGCCATCACCGATCCATAGCGACACCCAGTCCCAACCCGAGAGGGACTTTGAACCCCTATCTACTCGCAGGGAAAACAGCTTAAAGTCCACCTCCTCACGTCCCGCAAACGTCTCAACAGGCTCCCCAGAGAGGACGAAGCAGGGCAGCATTGATGAATTAGGTCTTGTGCCCCCACCTTCACTCTTCTCCAAACGGTCCTCGAGCATTCTCTCCTCCCCCGTTCTCGAGGATGACGAAACCTCGAGCTATATGGGCGGTTCGCCACGCAAGTTATCCTCTGGCAGTGTTGCCCTCGCAAATTCAGTGCATTCTCCCTCCCTGAGCTCGTCTTTCAAGAGATCACCATCTGCTGCGTCTGATTCATCCGCACTCCCACGACCATCCTTTAATTTCTCGCGACCACTCAGTAGAGCTGGCACACCTGGATTTGACACGCCAACCCGACAGGCCTCATCAGACAGCCAGCCGTCATTCATTCTGGCTGACGATACCGCCCATACCCCAGTCAGCATGCACAGCGAGGCCTTCATGGACCAGCAGACCGATGACGCCAGAGGTGCTGCATCCTCATACATTTATTCCAAATTCTCTCTCCCAAGAGGCAAAGCCCTCCAACGGCTGGAATCAGATGATGTTCAATCGCAAGCAGCTTATCAGGGGGAACAGTCCGTGGCACCATCCAGCAAAGTTCAACTTTACCCTACCGGCGCGCCTCCATCACCTCCCACAAGACCTAGTTCATCTGCTAGAACGACCCCCGATGATGCGATTAGCACAGTGAGTGGCACGGGTGGGCCTTCCACGGATGCTGGCAAAGTTAGCATAGAGTATTCTAGATCGGGAGCTGCTGGACCATCGTCATACTCGACAAGGACATCAGTCGACACGATGCGAAAATCAGAGGACGTGTCAAGAGGGCGAACCCCCACATCGGCGATGCATGAGAAGTCCCGCGGAAGGACGCCGGCTTCTACAAGTACAAGCGATTCTACTAGCACAATCCGAGCGCCACATACGCCCAGATCTTTGGCTCCAACCACGCCCGAGATGTCTGCAGAAGAACATTTGGCCAAGGGTATTGAGTGCCATGAAAAAGGTTCCTTGAATGAGTCAACATATCACCTCAGGCTAGCTGCGAGACAAAATTTACCAACGGCCATGCTGCTATATGCCCTTGCTTGTCGACATGGCTGGGGCATGCGAGCTAATCAGAGAGAAGGTGTCGAATGGTTGAGAAAGGCCGCGGAGCATGCTAGCGTCGAGATTGCAGATGACGAGGACCAGCTGAAGGAAGGGCGTGCGGCTCCGGCTTCTGTAGTTGAGAGAAAAGCGCGCAAAGCTCAGTTTGCCTTGAGTATCTATGAGCTCGGGGTCTCTCACATGAATGGATGGGGCATTGAGCAAGACAAATCTTTAGCACTGCGATGTTTTGAGATCGCTGGAAGTAAGTATTCGCATCGACACGCGTGTTTCAGACTACGTCATCACTAACTTGAAGTTTATCAGCTTGGGGTGATGTCGATGCGCTCGCAGAAGCAGGATTTTGCTATGCTCAAGGTATCGGATGCAAGAAAAATTTGAAGAAGAGCGCCAAATTCTATCGCATGGCTGAAGCAAAGGGAATGAGCATGGTAGGAAACAGCTGGTGAGTGATGACTCTATCACGCCACAGCGCTCTTCCCCCTCGATGCTAAACACGTGTTGTAGGATTCATAAAGCCAAGTACAATGCCGAAGACCAGCCATCACCCAGTAAGGACAGAAGAAAGAATCGCAGTAAATCCCGCACACGAAACATGTTTGGCCTCAAGTCTTCATAAACACTCGAAGAATGTCATCAACCCTAAATCAACGGATTAGTCGTGCAATTTCTAATGACTTGTGACGTCTTTCACACTCATCATATATCCATCTACTTCGGAGTTCCATTTTCTTCCACATTTATCTATTTTCCCAGGGGCTCTGTCTCGCAGGACCTAGGGAATATTTCTCTTTTGTTTCACTAGTCAGCATTTGAGCGGGTGGATTCTTTTCTGCTTTATCTTTTCTTGACCTCTTCCCTCCCTTTTTCTCTCCCACAAGGCTTTCATGTTTCCCAATGAACTGAAGCACAGCCAAGTTTTTGATCCCACTCGAGGAAATTACTTCTAAAGGTTGGCATCTCACCCTTTGTGCTAGGATTTCTTGGGAAGAAAAGAAAGAACCTCCCTTGTCATGTATATCGCTTTGGGAATGGGATAAAAGGGACCAAATTCTTGATTTGATTTTTTCTTCTTATGAACCTTATGTACGACGAGGATCGTTGTATTATTTCGGGGTGACGTGTGTTCCTGGGGAACGATTGTTATCATTTTCGTCCCTCCAGCTCGTTCTTGGAACATTGCTCTTGTTGGTGGAGCCAACAGTTTATATACCCTGCCTGCGGTGGTTGGCCCAGCACTGAAAGATAAATCGAGGACGTTGCATATACTACTATTTCGAAACGTCTTGATGGCTATGGCTATGGCTATGCCCTGGATACGTCTTTGCACCAGTGACAGCCCATGAACAGTGTAATTGTATTGGTCGGACTTTCATACAAGGTGGAAAAGAAAGTAGTCTCGTATTATTACATGGTCTACCTCGGCTACCGCTTCTAATTTCTAGCCAATTACCAAGTTCAGACCTCAAGAGTCAACCTCCATCTTATCTCCCTCAAGTGGTACTTCCGTGACAGAAACATAGCGGCCAATATCGCTCTTCTTGATAATCTTCTCGTTCAGCACAGCTGTTGTGCCCTTGGGGTATGCGTAGCTCTGCAATTTAGCACTCTTCTCATTGGGCCTGATGTAGTTCCTCTTGAGTGTCGTCTTTTCCTTGGTGATGATGGCAACATCCACGTTGGAGCCAGAGCCCAAGTCGTTGAAGATACCAGCCAGAATCGCCTCGCTCGTCAGCTTGACGGCGTCCTCTTGTGTCAAGTGCGGTTTCCACTGCGTCTCGAAAACGCTCATGGCGGCCAAGCTACCGCTACCCATGGTGACGTAGGGCAGCTTGTCGGTGCTGCCATGGGCGTGGACGGTGAACAGGTGTGTGCCCGTGGGGTCGCAGCCCGCCACGACCAGATACGCACCAATGTAGCCCTGGTGGCGGAAAAGGTGCTGCTTCAGGAGTGTCATGCAGGTGACGACACGAGGCTTGCGGCCGGTGGAGAGTGAGTGCAGCTCAAGCTGTGACGAGATGAGGGCCGTCGTGAACTCGGTGTCAGCGGCAGTGCCGGCCCCCGCGCACCAGATCTGCGGCGAGATGTAGTGCAGCTTTTCGCAGTTTTTGTCGGCAACAATTGATCCTGACGTGGCTCGGGTATCGGCAGCGATCTAGGCTTGTCAGCATGCGGGCTATGTGGTTATGCGGCGTGCGGTTTGATTGAGCGCCCCCTGCGATGAGGGCGTGGAGGAACACGTACGACGACACCACCGTCAAATATACAGCCTACAATGGTTGTTCCCGTGCTGGTGGCCTTCGGGAGAGGAACACCTCTGGCGTGTAGAGCCGCATTGCGGTTGTAGTTGGAGAAGTCGAAGCCCGGCATGGTGATGGCTGGAGTCGTGGTCGGTCTGCAGTGTTTCCGCTGCTACACCGATTGACGGACTAAATCGTATCTCTGCAGCTTCTGTAGGGCGGTTCAATCAAGAGATTGCGGTGATGGAGAAGCCAGAGAAGAATAAACGTGTGGATTCGGGGTTGGTGTCGGGTTCGTCGATGGAGGTTTGATGTTGGAGAGTGGTTGAGAAGGCAGAGAGCTGGATGACGAGGCTAAGAGCTGCCTTCTGTCTCGTAGGCAGGAGAGCTTGCGCTTAACAGCCTGCTGCCCGGCCAGTGGGCGGGAGTCTGGGCGTGTGGAGCTCAGTTTGGTAAGCTCCCTTAGCCAGAACATGGGAGAGGCTCAGTCACGTGGCTGGTGCCTTCCAGCCAACTCGGCTTGAGCTTCTCGAAAAAGTCGGCTTGTCAAGGTTGTCGCGACAGACTGTGCCGCTGGTGCGCTGGCTTATCTCTCTTCTTTTTCCACCGTTGCTGTAACTATCGGTCGGTTTTACACGTGCACCGCTTTGAGTTTGTTTTGTGGTGGCTATAAACAAACATCACATCAACCAGCTGATCAATAAAATTCGCGGCAACTTGCTGCAGCCTTGGCATCTGTGTCTGTGACACTGCTATCCTCCTTTGCTGCCTTCGAATACGAATACATCTCGCATCTCCTTTCGCGACAGTCGACATACGCATTGGACATCCTGAGGCTTTCACTCATGTTAGCCTGGGATTAATGACCTACGGCCGCTTTTGAAGAGGCTGGTTGGTATCCGTGCCGCAAACATGTCTTTTGGCTTTGGAAGCACGGCAAACGCCCTTGGTGGCGCTGCTGGGACAGGAGGAGCTTCTGTTGGACCTGATCTGGAAACAATACAGACTGAGGTAAGCGTTCATGGTACATTATGTGGAACATGTCGCTGCTTATGCAGTGATCACAAGCATGGTTAGCTGACATCTTGCCGCTGCAGGCTCTTGGCTTTCTACCCCTTGCCGGCGATGCAAAGGTTCGCCTGACTTCGCCATGGTCTTCACCTGCCCAGACTTCAAGCCTGCTCAGCATCGCTTCGCGGAAGGGTCTCGTGGCGGCTGCGGGTCCTGAACACGTAACCATTGCTACAACCGAGTCCGTTAGAAAAGCTTTTGGCTCCCCGAAAGAAGGCGACTCTGAATTCCGCGCTTTCGAACCCCAGCTCAAGATTCCTATGCCCATGCGAATCTCGCATCTCGCTTTTACCGCCGACGAGAACCACTTGGTATTGTCGGCAGAGTCGGGTGGCGGCCTTGCAGTTTATGAGGTGCAGAGCCTACTCCAGGGTTCATCGGCCTCGGTGTTTGAGCTGCCCACGAATGGCGAATCTTTGCGACATCTTGCGCCGAATCCTACGGCGGAGAAATCTGAATTATGTGCCGTTGTGACTAGCAATGGCAACTTATACATGGCGAATTTCAAGGAGCGGAAGTTGAGTACTCCTTTGAAGACTCAAGTAAGCTGCCTTAGCTGGAGCGCCAAGGGCAAGCAACTGTGTGCTGGCATGGCCGATGGAAGCATCTTCCAAATGACTCCTGAGGGTGAAGGCAAAGGGAATATCACCAAGCCCCCAAATCTGGGAGAATGTCATGGTATGCGCATATCATCGATCCCCTCCTGTCTTCTAACCTCATGCAACTAATATCGGATGATCAGTGTCTTCCCTCACATGGCTGGAAAACAACTTGTTTCTTACCATCCACAGCACTACAAACCAGTCACCCCCCAGTTCCATCTATCACATTATCAACAGACAATCGTCATCCTCGTTTACATTCCAAAGATTAACGGATCCCGTCGAGCCTTTTGGGGCGGAAAAGCCGCCTCATCACACCATCTTGCGATTACGAGACTTCCTAGACCTGCAAGATCTCCTCATCGTATCGTCTACTGCCTCAACCGAAGTCGGTATTCTGACAAGGTCGAAGATACCATTGGCCAACAACAAGCCTGCCGAATCCATAACCCGTGTGTTTACTACTACTGAATTTTTGGAGGATACAAGGCGACCAACACTGCCCATGACGGAGAGCATGGATGACTCAGTGGCTATCGGCGCTGCCTTGGACCTTTCTAGCAAAGAGAGCGTTTACAAACCTATTCCATCGGATGAAGAACTTGACAAGTCCTCGGGACCTCTACCCGGATTCTGGGTTCTGACCCATGAGGGTGTTCTTTGCTCATGGTGGTTAGTATACAACGAGGCAGTTAAAAAGGGGCAGAACTATCCGGGTCTCGCCATGATGGACCACACCGCCGCATCAGCACCAACATCAACGCCCGCCGCATCAGCAAGTACTTCCTCTCCTTTTGCTGCTGCTTCCTCAACCCCATTTGGCTCGTCAACGACACCGACTGTAGCCCCTGCTTTTGGGAGTTCGTCGCAGCTGGGACAGAAGACATCACCGTGGGGGATGTCGACTGCCGCAGCAGCTGCCTCCACAGGTGGCGCTACGTTTGGCTCCAGCACGTTTGGTAGTTCACCATCTGGCACAAGCTCTGCGTTTGGTAAGAACAGTCCCCTGGGCTTCGGTCAGTCCTCGCAGTTGGGCATGAGAACGTCGCCGTGGGCTTCTGGTCCTGGCTCGCAGTCTGCTTTTGGGCAACCAGGGTTTTCTAGCTTTGCCAATGGAGGCAACAATCAGAGCCCCTTCAACTCTGCCGCTTCTACTTCCAATACGCCCAACGCAGCACCACCAGCAATCACCTCTGGCAGCGGCTTTTCCGCATTTTCCTCTCAAGGTGGATTTTCATCTTTAAGCGGCAACAACAGCAGCTCGGGCGGGTTCGGAAGTGGTAGCACGTTCGGCGCTAGCACATTTGGGACGCCGGCGAAGCCTAATGCCTCAACAGACACTGCTTTTTCCTCTGCCAAACAAGATAAGCCACTCGCGAATCCCTTTGCTGCATCAACTCCATTCAAGCTAGAGTCATCTTTCAAACCCGATCCGCTCCAAAAGGATTCGAATGAGAAACCTTCTGCTGCCTCCGGCGGCTCCATGTTTGGAAACGCATTCGGATCGGCTTTGGGGGATGCAGCCGCCGGAAAACCTAGCGAGACTGCACTTTCGACCAAAGATGAGGACATGGATACAGCTGAGACTACTGAAGAGACGCCTCAGAGTAAGCCTCGATCGATCTTTGCCTCCGAACAATCGCAAGAATCTACTACTCCAACTACGACACCCGGGCCCTCAAGATTTAGCTTTGCGGCATCATCAACCCCTGGAACATCACTTTTTGGGCAAGCAACTAAAACAGAAACGCCTTCTAGTGGCCTGTTTGGCACTGCCAAAGAAAAGCCGCAACCCGGCGGGTTTTCTCTCTTCCCCGGCTCATCAAAGGCTACTGATTCACCTGCGCCGGAACCAAAAGTGAAAACGGAAGAACAAAATGACTTTCCTTTGCCACCTGACGCAACGAGTAGAGCGACTTATCCTTTGGGTGACTCGTCATCATCTTCAGCAGCTTCCAACCGTAGTCAGTTGTTTGTATCAACCGCCACTCCCTTGAAAACTGCTTCCACGCTTTCGTCCTCCGATTCCACAACCCCCAAAGCCTCCCTGAAAACAGCCGACGCTTCCCTGTCGTCAGAATTTCTAACGACCGTCCAACGAACACAGCCTGCCTCTACACCTGACGTTGCTAGGGCGGCCAAATCGGTCGAGAATCCTACTGTTGTTGAGGAAGCTCCCCTGCCACCCGACTTCACCAGGAAGCCCCCTACTCAGACCTCGCTGCCTGCTGACTCGGCCAAGACCGTGACTACGGCAAAGGGCGACGATGCGCCAGCGGCGGGGAGTTTTGTCCAGCCAAATGCATTCGCGAAGAAGTCGTCAAGCATACCGTCCCTTCCGGCAGATGAGGACGAAAGTGACTTGGGAGAGGATGATGTCTCGGAAGGAAGCGGAGTGGATGTCGCAAAGGACCTAAGTCCAAGTACGAGCGGGCTGAATATTACTCCTGGCTTCACACCCCAGAGTTCATTCGGAGGCGTTGCAGGGACGACTCCTGCCACCATACGACCCGAAGAAAGGGCTCGTCCACTGTTTGGAGAGATCAGTCGCAACGCGCCCCTTTTCCCCAAACCGTCTCAAGCTAGTCCCCGTTCGCCTAGCCCTATACGTGGCGCTGTTCCTCAGAGAGTCCTTAGATCGGATGCCACTCGGTCGGTTAGTGCTCCAGGCATGGCATCGCAGATTCTTGGGTCGAGGCAGTCTCAATATACGGCCGGCAGCTCCATCATTAGTAGCAGGGAGAAACAACTACAAAGTGAGGACCCATTCATGTTGCAACACAGACGCATTAGGGAGAGACAGGAGGCCGAAGAGACTCAGCCTCTCGTTGACGAAGAAGATGAAGAAATGCAGAAGGTGCTTTCTTCCGAAGTCGAAGGCACGTTACAACTTGACGAATTTATTGCGCATTCGAATGTTGCCCCGCCTGCGAAGGAAAGTGTCCCTTCTCAGGTGGAAGCTGTGTATCGTGATATTAACTCTATGATTGATACACTGGGGCTCAACACACGCGCGGTCAAGGCGTTCACCAAAGGCCACACTGAGCACGCAAGGGAGGATGGTCGAAGCAAACATGATCTCGAGATTCCGGATGATTGGGTCCTGTGTGAGATAGATGAGCTGGGCGATGTTCTCGATAATGAGTTGCAGGCAGACCTTGAGGAGGGTCGCGTACAAAACTTGGACGCAAAATTGTCCGCTTGTCAGGATTTGTTACGAGATATGCAACGACTTCGAGCTAAACAAGAAGACTTGAAACGGGTCATCATGACTCGAATGGATCCAGAACAGGCCGAACAAGCCCGAACGCTACCCCTTAGCGCAGAACAAGCCACTCAACAGAATGAGCTACGAAGGGAATTCACCAACTTTACGAGGCTTTTGGCGGAGGTAGAGGAAGCATTGACTCTCCTGAAGACCAGAGTCGCGGCTGAATCAAGCTCTTCAGGTCGAGCAAATGCGAATGTGCCCACGGTTGAAGCTATCATGCGCACAATTTCCAAGATGACTTCCATGGCAGAAAAGCGAAGCGGAGATATTGACGTGTTGGAGACGCAGCTACGAAAGATGAAGCTCGGGTCAAGGAGTCGAGAGGCATCTCCCATGGTGACACCACAAGCAAGGAAAAGCATCATGATGTCTCCAGACGCTACTCCGTCTCGCAACTTCCGTCACAGCTTGACGATGTCATCTAGTGTCATGTCTCTGAATGCTGGGATGAAGGGCACACCGCCACGAAAGAAGCTGAGCGGTTTTAGCAAGGATGAGAAGAGCGAGTTGATGGAAAAGAAGGCCAGACGTCAGGCCGTGCTGTCAAAATTGAAGAGTAGTGTAGAGAAACGGGGCGTTAATGTATGGAATATGGAAGATATTGAATAGGCGATCACACCATTCATTGGTGGAGCCTTTTCAAGGAAGCATGGAGAACAACGAATGTATTAATATGAAGACCATCCTTCGTTATTGCGTGAATTGTTGAGTGGTCTTCTAAATAAACGGAGCGGCAGACTTGTCGAAAGCTACAATTATCACTGATTGTTTCACTAACAGGCTGATGATGATGGGCAGAGGTTTAACGTGGGATGTTGACTTGAGAAGTTTTAACCCTTGACCGCCGAGCGCTAACCAGGCTCGGCTTAGCTTAGCCATCCAGGTGGGTCTAGCAGCATCGGCTGCATATGTACGGAGTTACCTAGGTACTAGTTACTTAGTCCCTCTGTTTGTTCGCGCTGGCTGGCCAACTTTTTTTTTGGCCCAAGGGAGGGGCATTTCGAAAAATTTCCAAGCTATTGCAACTCACAACCACAAAGACCCAACTGTTAACTTGCCATTGACCTGTTGCACGCAGCTATGGCGCCGGTACAGATGGCTAGCTGGCGGAGTTCTCCCAGTGCAGAAGAGAAAGAGCAGCGCAATGTATGTTTTTTTTATGTTCCCTCCCATGTCAATATCGTTTGCGGCATGTCGCAGCTTGTTGAAGTTCGACTCAACAAAGGGACATCGCGTTCGTCTCATGAAGTAAAGCTAACGGATGCGCCTCTTACCATAGACCGTGGGAATCAATCTCGAAACTGTCACCGATGTGACATCAGTCGATTACCCGGGCCATTTCCCTGGTGAGGACCACGCCTATTCTCTCGACCGATTTCGAGCCGGGTTCTCCGTCAACTTCCACCAGAACGACGCCGTCAACTCCTCCTTTTCTTTAATGGGCATCGATGCCTCGCTCGCCAACGCCTTTCGTCGTGTCCTCATTGCCGAGATCCCCACTCTGGCCATTGAGAACGTGTACATCGAGAACAACACCTCGGTCATCCAAGACGAAGTGCTCGCTCACCGACTGGGCCTGATTCCCTTCAACGGCGGTCGCGAGGGCCTGAAAAACTTTTTGAAATGGCACAAGAAGCCGGAGGTGGGAGAGGACCCCTACGCCGGCTGTTTCGACTGGAACACGGTGCGCCTGGAACTCAATGTCACCTGCACGGTGAATCCGGATGCCGCACCCGACGAGAAGGACCCCCTCAAGGCGTTCGAGAATGCGCATGTCTACGCCAGGGATATCGTCTTCGTCCCCACGGGCAAACAGGTCGAATTCTTCAGCGGCGAGGATGCCATTGTCCCCGTCAATCCGGACATCCTCATTGCCAAGCTGCGGCCTAAACAGACGATCAACTTGTCAATGCACATGCACAAGGGTATCGGTGCCGACCATGCCAAGTTCTCCCCCGTTGCCACCGCTTCTTATCGCCTGATGCCGACGATCAAGATCCTGAAACCTATACTGGGTGCCGACGCTCGGAAGTTTGCCAGGTGCTTCCCTGAAGGAGTCATTGGTCTGGAGAGGGTTACGCCAGGGGAGGCCAAGAAGGCCGGGAGTGGATATGAGGGCCACGCGGGTGAGATGAAGGCCGTCGTCAAGGATCCTATGAAGGATACCGTGAGCAGGGAGTGTCTTCGACATGCCGAATTTGAGGGCAAGGTGAGGCTCGGCAGGAGGAGGGACCACTTCATCTTCTCCATCGAGAGCACGGGTCAGTGGGATAGCGATGAGCTGTTCATGGAGGCGATCAAGCACTTGAAGTTGAAGTGTAGAAAGCTGGAGCAGCAGGTTGTCAACATGGTCAGGTGAGCCAATAGATTCGTCGTATAGGGAGATGAGGAGGAGGAGGAGGAGGAGGAGGAGGAGGAGGAGGAGGAGGAGAGGGGTATGTAAGCATTTCAACTGGAGTTCTTCTCTCTTTTTTTTTTTTTTGTTTTTTTTGTGTACATTATGGCTGTCTTTATTTCTGGGCTGCCGAGGCCTTGCTTCTTCTTTATGGGTAGACAAAAGAATATGATACCATGATACTTATTCTTCTCGATGTTGCATGTGCGCTGATTCAAGCAGGGGAACTTCCTTTTACGATTTACGAAAGGTGGGTTTTTACACAAGAGGTCTGTCTAGTCATCATCTCGTCAATGCCTGAACTCTGCTTTCTCTGGCACATTTGACCCAAGATCCATCCCCAACAGATAAGCCATCCTAACCTCACATAACGACATGATTGCGTTATCGAGGTGGTCTATGCCGACTTGAACTGGAGGTTAAAGTTGAACTCCAAAGGAAAAGCCGGATCAGTGACGACAACCTGCTGCCCATCTATCAAGCCCAGCTCAATGATCGTCTTGTGTAGATTCGGTCGTGTCTTCTCCTCCAGACCTGGCGGGAACTGCATGTACAACGTCTTCCCCTCGGCGCGGATAGACGGCCTCTTCAGCTGCGCCTCCGGCAGGATAGCAAACGAGTCCACAAGCTCTTGAAGCGTGGTTTTGGGGTCAACTGCCAGCGGGCGAGCCTTTCGCCCGCAAACAGGACAGTCGTCCTTCCGCTCGGACTTGTAAGTGTATGTGTAGATGCCGTCGTTGCCCGAGTACATCATGTAGTTGTTCTCGAAGCCCAAGCACGGGGCGGAGTTGGTGGCGATTTTGAAGGCCTCGTTGCAGCAGGACGCCGCGATGATGGCGTTTGTCGATGCTATTGCGGGGATGATGTTTTTGATGGTGCCCTGCGTGAGAGAGTAGGTCACGCCTGCTATGCCGAATTCCTGGGCCCGAGCGAGTGCCTTTTGATACAGCCAGGTGACGTGCTCCGGATCGTCCTTGTCCAGGACCGGGAACGGCTTCTCCTCCTCCCATGCAATGACGTGTGCCCATTCAACGCAGTGCTCCGGCTGGCGGGGGATGGAGGCAATGGTGCATAGGGGCACGGCGGCTCGGGGCACGTGCAGGTCGAGTTGGCACTCGATACAGGATGTGATGGTGGGTAAGATGACCCGGGACTGCCCCTTGAACCCCTCTGTGCCGCCGTCGATAAGGGGCTTGACTGCGTCTGGGTCGTCTTCGTTTTCTTCGGCGATGGAAACGAGCATGGCGTTGATCCAGCGGCGTGCCTCGATGGAGTCGAGGCCACAGATGACGATCTGGAACTGCCTGTAGAAGGTTTCGTCAAAGTCTTGGATTCTCTTGTTGTGCGCGGTGATGGTGACGCCCTTTACGCGATTCTGGACGAATCTGGCAGCTACTTCGGCTTTGAACTTGCCTACATCCGAGCTGCGGAAGAGGAACTGTCTGTTCAGGTTGGAGATGTCGATTGTGTCTGTTTTTGGGGGGGGGGAGGAAGGCTAGTAACGCAATGGAAAGCGGTGGGAAGGAGGGCGGGATTGGTTCGCACACATACCCATGTCGATGACGTGAATATCTTTGAACTTGGACATGGCGAGGTTCTTGAGTATTTCACATCCTAAGCCTCCTGCGCCGCTGGGATCGTCTTGGTGAGTGAGATTGTGTGCTTCGTAGGTGAGTGAACGTACATGACGCTGGTTTTGCCATGTTAAACCGTGTGACTCTCTGAGCTGCGTGGACTTGCCGGATGGAGAAACTCACAGGACTTTCATCTTCTCAAATTGGGCCAAGAATTCTTCAGACGTTGCCTCTGGGTCAGTAAATGGCCCAGGGGTTCGTCGTATATGGTCGAGGTACTTCCTATTGCGTGATCAGCATCCTTGGCCATTTCGTGTTGGTAAATTTACGCACCATCTTGCCTCCTCGTTCACCACACGGGCGCCCGGGGTGGACTGGGTAGATATGCTCATCGTATCATCCATTTGCCGTACGACAAGCTGCAGGAGGGCCTGGCTTACGGGATGACTGAGAGAGAGGACGGCGAGCGCGGGCAACCTCGTCGGATGGTGGTTTGGAGTACGTCGGTTTTGGTCGAGACTCGAGAGCTTGAGCGAGGTGGGGCAGGCAACTTGCAACTCTTCAACTCTTCAACTCTTCCCACCTCGATTGACTTGATGCCTGCCACCTTGCTTCGAAGGATTGCCATGGCGCACCCCATGGCGGCACGACGTTTGTAGGTTTCTCATGCTCTCAGATTAAATATTCTAGATGACCAGGGATGCTCAGGCCTGGCTGCTGCGAACGGTAAGCAACCATGGATGAGCTATTCACCCCGGTGAGCACGACGTACTTGCGCCAGAGGAGAGACGAGGAGCCGCTCCTGGTAGAAGCTCGACCGCCTGCGGAAACTGCACGAATCTCGAAGCCGCTCAAAGTTGGCTCTGCGGATGACGCATTGTCAGTTCTGAAGAGCCAGCCCGACTATGACTCGCTGACTGCGGTCCTTCGGTTTCTCGTTGAGAACGACGCCGGGTTTAGTATCTACGTGCCCAGCTCCAAGAGCGCCGCCATCATTCATATCCTGGTATCAGACACTGTACAGAACTATTGGAATCTACTTCAGGAAGGCTCGTCGGCAGGAGAGCCTGAAACGTCTGCTTCGACACTGGATGAGGCGGCGGCACTGGTCACGAGTCTGCAGAGTGTCGCGGGCATCAACGCAGTGATGGGACATATCAAGGCACTTGTTCGGGAGTCCAAACTAGCAAAGAGGGATGTCAACCGGCCAGACTTAAAACTTCACCTCGGATTGTTCTTGGACCTCCTTTCCACGTTACTAGACGGGGACGACTCGATTCAAGAGATTTGGAAGCACTCAACTGCTGGTTTACCGGATGCTGTTTCGAAAAAGGTCCAGTCTCAAAGTTTGATCTCCCTTGTATCTAGTGGCCGTATAATATCCATTTCTGCCGAGGCCTTGGAGCTTGTTGGCAAGGAAGAAGCTCGAACCAGTAGTCCATGGCTTGTGGATGGTGCTGAGTATAGCAAGTGGATAGGGCGAAATATCGCGGCATGGGCCAAGGCTCGACCAGAAGGTATTGAGCATCAGTCCTGCTTTGACGTGTTTCAGCGGTCTTTATCGTTGGGCTATTCGGGTAAGAACTCGCCTTTTACAGCGATATAATGAATGCGCACCGGTTAATGCAGCATAGAAACGTTGGTGACTATCGTCATCGATCAACTCCTGCTGTCTCGAGGCTCATCGCCTGCACTGTTCCCCAGAGTTTGTCTTCATCAGACGCAGGTGTCCAAGAAGGTGCTTTATATACTTCTAGAGCATTTGTCGCGGAAGTTCCTGAATGATCTGGATCCAGAAGATACGAAGTCCGTTGAGAAGATCTCTGCCGTTGCAGGCGTACTCGACGATGTGATACAAAATGATAAGGGCCATAAATGGCATCTGTTGACTTGGTGCTGTAGCCCGTCCGGGGCTGGGCTGGGCCATGGGATCGGTATTCGGCGAGCTGTGGTGGCTGTTTTGGCGAAGGACAGAGAGACTATTACGTCGCTGCTGGAGAAGAGCCTGAATCAGTTCGGTGACCAGCTTTACATCAAGCATACTGCAATTCTTCAACAGGAAGGTGAGGATGGCGCAGATACGCTACTCAAGTCATGTTATACTGATGATTCTGCAGCACACGTGCAAGTGTTGCTGCTCAGTGCCGCATACGTAGCAAAGCTCTCCCCTTTAAAACTAACCATGATTCTTCGTTCGGGAAGCTATTTATCAACGATATCAAATCGAATTGCCTCCACCAACAGCAGAGCTCGCTTTTTGGGTATGTGTGTGGGAGAAGGTCTGTCAGCCATATTGGACAACAACGCGAAAAAGCTCGATTTTCACACGGATGAGTTGGAAACAGAGGAGGCGCGATGGCTAAAAGGCCTAACTAGGATCTCAGACCCTATTGGGCCGGTCGAGCCGCTTCTTGCCAACCTTCCACAGCCTCAACCGGCAAAGTCTACCTCTCGACAAGCTCCAAAACAGCAGCCGAAGAAGGGACAGAAGCAGAAACGGAAGCCGCAAGTCAGTGAGCCAGCGCCCAAAGCCATCATTGAAGAGATCGACTCGTCCGACGATGGGGATGACGACCTCCCCACTGCGGCCAAATCTTCAGATGACGAAGATTCAGACGACGACCCAACCCTGGTTCAACGGAACAAGCCGAAGCCCCCTGTTTATGTCCGCGACCTCATAACGTTTTTACGAGACTCGGAATCATACGAGAAGCAGAAACTCGGTGCGCAAACAGCACCCGTGCTCATTCGCCGAAAAGCCAACTACGGCACCGAAGTCAGCTCTCACGCGGAAGAGCTCGCCCGGCTCCTGGTCGGCCTTCAGGATAAATTCGAGATGGACAACTTCGAAGACCTGCGCCTCCAAAGCATGATAGCCCTTGTGGTTGCCCAGCCCAGGTCCATGGCACCGTGGTTCGCTCGCACCTTCTTCGAAGGCGACTATTCACTGTCACAGCGAACCTCGGTCCTTGTCACGCTGGGACTCTCAGCCCGAGAACTGGCCGGCCTCGAAACCTCCGACTATCAATCATTGTCATCCTTCCCCTCGAAACGACTCCCCGGAAAACTCGAGCAGCTCTACTTGGACGAGTCCCCAGCCTTCACAACCCAGTCCAACCCGTCAAGCCTCGGAGCCCTTCCCCTCAACGCCATCAACAGCATTGCCCACTCCCTCACAGCGACATTCCTCGGCCCCCTCGCAGCCGAAGCCGCCGATGCAAACGCCGGGCCCGACGCCCTTAAGCTCCAAACCTTCTCGGCGCGGTACAAGTCCAAGTCCCGAATCAGACCACGCACCCGCGCGATACCCAACACCACAGCCGCCACGCTGGGGACGTACTTCTTCTCCCCGCTCGCAGCACACTTTCAGTTTGCGCTGCGTTCCTCCAAGCCCGTGGTTCTGAATCCTACCATGCTGGCGCTCTATCTCCAGACCCTGGGCATCATCGTCAACGCTGCCGGTCCGTCAACACTCTCTCTGCCACAACTTACTTCCGAGCTGTGGGACCTGCTTTTACGGGTGAGAGTGCATGTGGTAGGGGATCTGGGCGCGCTCAAGGGCTGGCTGGTAGCCATGTCGGTGCTGCTGGAAGTGAACCAAGACAATATGCGGCGGATATGCGACGAGCAAGGGAGAGAGGTCGTGGAGTCCCGGGAATGGGTATCAGGGGTGTTTGAGCGAACGAGAGGGGATGACGGCGGCGAGGAGAACGACGTCAAGATGTTGGCGGCAGGGGTGCTGATCAAATTGGGGGAAGCTATTGAGAAATATCAGGCTTTGCTAATGGGGGATATGCTTGGTTTTTATTAGGCTCGACTTGGTTTTAACACTGCCAAGGAGTGAGTGGCGGGGAAGATAGATGGCCGGTCAATTCTATAGAAATAAGGCGCCAGCACCCCAGCATCGCATTCTACACACAATGAGAGCAGAAACGCCTACCTACTAGACCCGAGGTACAACCCTTCCCAAGAAAAAAACATGCGACTCCGTACATGCGTCCTGAGGTCTTTGACATCATAAGGCGTCGTTTCAGCAAACTCATAAACCATGATACATATCTCATCTTCTCACAGCCTCGCATGAATTTTGATTTTTTCATGATAAAATGCGTTGGTCAGCTCCCATCACGGACAGGTTCGAATCGTGTCATACTACCCCTGCCAACAGGTAGACTGTTCAAGTAGGCATTCGCGTGACTCAAATGATCCCCCAGGCTCATTGCCAGCCGCCGCAGCTCGTTCTTGACCTCCTCGGCCGACGCCTGTCCCTGCATGACGTTTGACGAAGGAACAGCCGGTAGCGGCGGCAGCATCGTTTCCTGGTATGATTCAGGAGCCTGGCTGGGGACTGGTTGCGGGGGGCCATCTTGGTAGGTAGAGGGGAATGTTGAGACGTTGGGCCCGACTGTTTGCTGAGGAGTGACGTCTTCGGGGTCCATGTCTGCAAACTCACTGAGAGAGTATGGTCTTGAGGGGGGTAAGGTGTCATGTGAGCTTTGAACGTCCCGATGAGGCTGCTCGTTGTCGGACGGTAGATCCTGGTAGTCGACGAGGGTGCCGGTAAAGTCCGACTCGTCTGAGACGTAGATGGAGGGTTCCCGAGTCGTATTCGGCAGCACGTATAGCGATGCGTGTTTTTCAAGTTCGAAGGGGTTCGCACCGCCTACTTCAGAGCCACTCATGGAGGCGACATCCGAGTGAGAGGTTGACGGTCGAGTATAGTCTGTTCCGGAGTCTGCAAAACTCATGTCGAGGTCGATTAAGCTTCCAACAGAGGCGCGGTTGTCCGTTGTACCTGAGCTCGAAGGGGCAAGGTCACTGAACGCCATGGATGTTTGATAAGGCTCCGTCGGATGATGCACCAACGTCGGTCTTGCCGAGTTAGGAGTCGAGGTCTCGCTGGGAAGAGGGAATCGGAACATTTCTGCGTTTGCCGACGCAGGGCCCCCAGGGGGCATGGTGGGAAATTTCCAGTCCTGAGTACGCCGGTTGTTGTTCAAGTCAGCAGGATCACTCAACGGTGGTCGTGGGTAGGGCGAGTCGCCGATGTCATAGTCTATCGAGGCGTTAGGGTCACCAGCTCTAATGGTTCCCAAGTCGACAAACTGAGATATGTCGCCCCCATGCAACGACGCATCAAGGTCGATTAGGGACTCTCGAACGTCGGCGGGGGCAGAAGACTCATCTCTAAGGGGCAGATCTGAAGCTGACGTGGAAGCTAGGGCCGGGAAAGGCCGCCCGTAGTATGCTCTTGAATTGTCTTCGTAGTTTGAAATGGTATTTGGGTCGAAGACCTTTTCGAGGGGGACCTTGACAGACGGCAGTTGAGGAGGTGGTCGTCGTCTGGACTTGCCCTTGTGAGGTTTTGATATCTCCTCAAAGGCTTGCTGGCTGAAGTCGACCTCTGTACCATAAACGTCGTAAACATCCTGAGCATCTCCATTGTCGAGCACTTGCTGGTCAAAGGCAGCAGTAGTGCTGAAATTCCATTCATCATTGTCTATGGCAGTAGATGAAAGATCTGACAAGCCTTGTGCACCGCCCAGTGAGAAAAGCGAGCGTCGGTCTCCTCCTTGGGCCTCCCACAGCTTGAATGCTCGGACTAGGTGAGCCAACGATGATGAAGGGTAGGCATCTTCCGTCTTGAAAATGTACCTGTGGCGCTGGACTTGCTCTATGGCCGGGCGTTTTGCCGCCTCGTGCTGCATACAGTAAGCGGCAAGATCCTTCAGGCCGGTAGAGTACCTGTCCCCCTCGAGGCGCGGCGTGTGCTGCTTCAAATGAGTGCCCAATCTGGTGAAGTCGATGCCATCCGTCGCGTTGGGTGGCAGTCCAGACGCAATTTCAAAGATCAAGGAGCCAAATGCCCAAATGTCGACTTCGGTACCGTATGAAGTG
This sequence comes from Metarhizium rileyi, assembly GCA_031753515.1. NCBI lineage: Eukaryota > Fungi > Ascomycota > Sordariomycetes > Hypocreales > Clavicipitaceae > Metarhizium > Metarhizium rileyi. Next base: position 1,123,685 of record JAUKVO010000003.1, on the reverse strand, counting down.
GACTGATCAAAGAGCTCGGGGGCCATCCAGTGGGGGGTGCCGATAAAGGTGCTGCGCTTGTCAAATTTGGTTTCAATGACGCCAGCAACACCAAAGTCGCAGAGTTGAACGTCACCAACCTCTGTGACGAGGACGTTGGCGCACTTGATATCTCGATGTATGATTCCCTGGCCATGAACCCAGCGCAGAGCCTCTGCAACTTCGCGCAGGATGGGAATGATCCATTTCTCCTGCAGTCCGCCAGGAGCAGTTGGCCGCATGAGAGTCGCAACGCTGCCACCAGCGCAATACTCGGTGATCATCCACATGGACTGGCCAACGGGTAGCGCTTCGATGACGTGGTTGATATTTCTTGCGCCGCTCCCACTCAACAGCTTCAAGGCATTGATCTCCTTGAGAAGATCGCTGTATGTATCAGCGAGCTTAGGGTTGACAGTGTCGCTCTCCTCGATGTCGATGATCTTGACGGCAACGAGCTGACCCGTGGTTTGAGAAGTTGCCTTGTAAACTCGACCAAAGCTTCCCTTGCCAATAAGTTCCGAGAGCTGATATCTCGGAATCTCCTTTCCCGACTTTGTGCACGTCTCCACGACGGCTTTCTGCATCTTCTTGGCATCCTCAAATGCCTTTTGCCTGGTTGCTGACATGTCAGTCAGGCGCGGTTGGAGAGACGCCATCATGGCGAGAGGGACAGACACGGCCAGCCAGCCTGAGAGCAACAGTGAGATGGATAGATGTCAAGGATGGCAGGCATGCTGCGACGAGTCGGGTGAAGAAGAAGTCTGTACCGACAATAGATGCGTATGCAGCCGTGGCCGTGCAAGTCGCGAATGTGTACAGAGTAAGTGCACCAGAGATGTGTCTCCGTATGCCGTTTGGCAAGAGAAGAAGCAATGTGGAGACGGGAGACGGGAATTTTGAAACGAGAAGCAGGAGTTGTGTCAGATTTGGGGGAAGGAGCTCCGTACTCCGTACTCGGTAGATGTTGACTTCTCGTGCCCGCCCCACAATTTGGACGGGCTCGGTAGAACCTAACTCACCACTTCGAGCCTAATTTATGGTGTCAAAGAAGAAAAGAGTCACTAGAATCATAGCTATAAGTAATATGGTTCAATTCCTTCATCATAGCCTTGTAGAGTTGGGAAATGCTACCAGACATTGAGCCTAGACTATACGGACGGAGTGGTTAACTCCGTAGAACTTGACCGCCAATAAGAGTTGGAGTTTTATAGGGCGAATTATGCTCACGCAACAATTTTACTTGCTCACCTAGTTCAGGCACGTATTAACCAACGAATAACTAGCTAGAAGGCAGATACGAGCAACCAAAGGTATGAAAAACAGGGAGTCAGGATAACGTCAGGTACCTTGGCCATCCACGTCCACCTTGGAAAACAACATCAGTGAGTCTCTGCAGTCATCATTGACCCGTCAGAGATTCATCTTCGATCCGTAGCCATGTACTACGATCCTGTATACTGTCTGACACGATACAACATGTGCCTGATCCCTCTGCCGCAGCTGGTATCCAAGGACCAACACCAGCCAACACCCCAGATACACGTCAATATGATAAAACTCATTATTATTGAGTTACCCATTGACTGCTCGAGTACGGCGTGCGTGGCCCCAACCAGGCCACCTTCATCATATCCTTCACGATTGCTTTCGAATCTCCTCCACCATCTTGTCGTGAATGGTCCGCCAAGTGCCTTCGCAGGTGTTCCTGATGACGCTGACCAGGAGTCTGGAGCATTTGATTACCACGACCTCGGTCAACTCATACCCGCCGCCTTCCTTTTCTTGCACGGTCCATACCGTCTCCATGATGGTGTTGAGAGGGCTGCGTATCCTTACAAACACTCCCTTTTCAAGGCTGATGAACTCGTACGTGCTTACCACGTCCGAATCCCACAATCCCGCTGGAAGGGTGTGAACCTTGTCGGTGACTTGATAGCACTTGGGCGCCGCAATGCCATGGAGGCCACGATCATTTGGAAGCCGTGGCGCCGGGTCGGTTGGTGTGTCGACCGCTTCATATTTGATCATGTGCGGGTTGAATTGAATGAAAAAGACATGTCTCTGGAGCATCTCTATGCCTTTGGCTGCACTGGCGCCCTCTGGAAGAGGCGTAGAATGGTTGAGAGTCTCTGTGGCATTGAAAAAGGCTAGACAACAATGCCATCGTTACTCAAAGTGTTCAGACTCCCAGATTCATTATGCATGGACCAGCAACGATTGATCAAGACGGGGGAGGAAATGCGTGTCAACTTACAAGACATAGTTATTGCATTTGCTTCAACACGTCCAATTGTCCGAGGAAATGGTCTGGTTGCTGCACATGCGCGTGTTTGAAGGCGAAGGTCTGAGTCGTCTGACACCGCTAGCGTCGAGGACTCGAGGGCTCGAGGGCTCGAGGGCTCGAGGCCGGCTATCCCTCGATCGCTAAGCTAACCTTGGTCCTTCAAGGTCTAATTCTTCTTCTTCATCATCTGGCCCATGTCCCTGACATGGCATGGCTCGGCGGTGGAAGGCAACAGACGGTCGCCCCTTCAATGTTGCCAAGCGATTGCGTGTCGAATAATTCACCATGGCCCAGCACGGCTTTCCTCGTTGGAATTGCCGGACACCACATCTGGAAATTGATCTCACATGCTCCGTAATGTCGACAGCTCCTGCGCCAAATGGCCACTCCACCCAATGACAAGCTGGTTCAGTGGCTAAAGTTGCTAGGGTCTGACGCAGGGGCTGTTGGGGAAAGAAGTGGATTATATAATTATAGCAAGAAAAGAGGGGTTATTATTGTAGGCGCTCCACTAGGAATAACTTAGAATAATCATGTATTAATAAACCTCTTTCTAATAAGTTATTATTTATAGTAATAAGACTAGGACCTTTTTCGCATATAATACTACTTATAATTATACTAATAAACAAGAAATAAAGAATAAATAAATTATAAATAGAAAACCTTATAATTAAAGATTCTAATTATAATTAGCTATTAAAAGAAAACTATTAGCTATACTATAAAAAGCTTAAAATAGAAGAGAATTAGTTTTTACCTATAGAGAGAATAAATAGAGACTATAGAACTTAAATAATACTAGAACTTAGTAATATAAGAACTAAAAAAGAAGGCATTTAAAGAAATAAAAACTATAGAATTTATTTAAATATAGAAAATAGATTTACTATAAGAGAGTTAAAACTATAGAATATTAAATAGTAGGAGATAATTATTAAAGAGTAAATTATTCTTAAAGTAAATAGAAAACCTTAGAATAACTTTAAGAGAAATAGAAATAGTAAATATAATATATTTACTAGTACTTATAAGAAAAAGCAAGTATAAAATAGTAATTAAATATATATAGACTAGTATATTAAACTTAATAGTTTAAGAAAGGCCTAATACTCTTACTTAAATAGTAAATGAATTTCTAGTGTAGCCTATTTTTCTACCTCTAGTACTTAGTAAAGAAGGTACTATAAGAAAATAGAAGACTAGTATATAGACACTTATAAATATAAGAAGTTACTTTAGGAAAATTTAAAGAATTAGTAAACTATTATAAGCTATTTAAAGAATTTCTAGTAGACTTTATTTCCTTTATACTAGATATACTATACTAATTTAGCTAGACTTTTTAAAAGATATAGAAAGAGCCTAAGTAAATAAAAGAAGTTCTATAAGAAATTTAAGTAATTAAAGAAAAGATACTTCTTAGAAAATATTATAAATTACTTTATATACTAGTAATTATAACTTACTAGTTACTATATAAACCTACTATTTAATTAACTTTTATAAATATAAAATACCTAGTAAATAATTAATTATAATTAGCTAATTATTAATTTATAAATAGAGACTACTTTATAAATAAACTATTTAAATAACTCTAGGTTAACTATTATAGATATAAGTTACCTTATAAGTTATTTATATAAAAGCGCTAGGTATAAAGTATAGTATAATACTAAAGGTAGCTATAAGAGACTTACTAGATAAGAACTAATATAAGTATAAGACTTTTAACTTTAAGATTAGCCTAAAAATAGCTTTTAACTACTAAAACTTTAGTTTTATATACTAAACTTTCTTTAATTAGCTAGTATAATATATAAACTATATTACCTTACTTAGTAAGATTTATAGTCTAGCTATTAGTAAAAATTAGTACCTAAGATAATTATATAATAATATTGAGTAAATAAACTTATCTATTAAAGAAAAAAGTTATAATAGGTAAATTACTATTAATATAAATAATAATTATTTATAGGTTAAATATATAGTAGTATTTAGACAAGAAGAAGAACTTATCTAAAGGAAATAAGCTAGCTTATAACTTAATTTATTATCTATTTTAGCTATATTAATTTTTTAGAGAATAATTTTTAGAGAAGTTAACTTCTTACTTATTCTATTTTATCTAGTTTATTATATATATAGGCATTACTAAGGGTAATGCAATATTACAATTAGATTGTAAAGCGTAACAAAGGGTATTTAAAAGAGTTATATTTAAGTCTTGCCTTCTTCTATTAGAGACTACAATATCAAGCTAGCTTTTTGTAGTATTAAAGCTAGACTTACTTCTCCTATTTAATACCTTACTTTTATAACGTGTATCTAATCGCATTACAGCATGCTATGCCTATGTAATAGGCCAATTAGGATAATAGAAAACAGGCTACTATAGGTCTCTAGCTACTTGGTGTAACCTATAAGATTATTAATATTAATAATATTAACGATATTAGTAATATTAACGAAAGTAATAATACTAATACTAGTAGTCTTTTAAATAAAAGAAATAATAGGTAATTATTACAATTAAATAATTATAATAATAAGGGAAAAGAAATCTTATAGAGAGATAGCATTAATCTATTTTATATAGTGCTAATTGCACTAGCTTTCTTATAAAGCTATCTTAGTTCTCTTTACCTATTCTTTTACTTATATTATTATTTTATTTTTATTAATAAAAGTCTTAAGTATTTAGTTTAGTAATATCTTTATTATAGTATTAGCTAGATTATTATTTCTATTAATCTATTTGATTTTATGTATCTTATAGCGCTTATATAACTATTTTAAAGCTATAATATTAATTATTAACCTTTTTTTCTTTATTATACTAAGTTTAATAAGGTATTTATATAGTAATAGAAAGTCTATATAGAGAATTATAGGTATTTATAGTATTCTAAGTCTATTAAAGATAAGATTTATAGTTATTATAATTATATAGGCTATATTTACTTCTTATATTATATTATATAATTTAAATATTAGAGTACTTTAGGTTATATATTTGCTTTTAGTTAAGCTATATATAATAATATTACCTTTTATAAAAAATTTAGTCTCTTTTATCTCTTTATTAGTAATAATAATAATATATTTAATCTAGAAACTTAAATCTTTATTATTAGCTAGTAAGCTATCTATAAATATATATAGCTTTAAGGTTTTAAGGTTAAAAGAGATTATATATAATCTATACTTTTAGTTTTTAATTTACTACTTAAGGTATTTATTTAAATAAGCTATATTTTCTAGTTTAAGCTCTTAATATTAAGCTATAATAGATAAATTATATAAGGCTTTAAGCTAATAGATACTTATAATATAAGCTTCTTAGGCTCTTTATTTAATGTAATTTTATTTAGTATTAGTAAATTTTATATTAATTAAATAAAGCTTTCTACTTTAACCTTTCTATTAAAGTTCTATTATACTATTTTTATCTTAAATAAGTATATATTTATTAAAGATTAAAGGTATATTAATAGCAAGCTTTTATTTTAGTTTAGTAGTAAACTTTACTTTCTAGAGTTTAATTTCTTTTTAATTAGAAAAGTCCTTATTACTTAAATCTAGTATATTATTAGTTTATATTCTAGTAATTCTAAAATTCTTATTTTCTAGCGCTAATATTAGCAAGTAGAGGTTATATATAGAGGTTATTATCTAAAGGTTATTATAATAATAGTAGAAATAGATTACCTACTAATAGATACTAGCTTCTATAATTCTATATAAAGGCTTTACTACTTCTATAATTATACTAGTAGAATATAAGTGTGCTATTTGCTATAGTATTTTTGCGATAATTAATTAATTTAGCTATATTAATAATTAAATGTAAGCTTATATAATATCTCTAATCTAGAGCTTAATTCCTTAGGACTTTAATAAGGGTACTAGTGCTATAATTAAACGTTAACTTACTTATTAAATTATTAGAGATTATATTAGAATTAGCTCTTTTTCTCTATTATTATACTCTTAAATAACTAGTTTAGACTTTTTATATAGTATAGAAGTGCCTTTACCTTTAATTTCTTATACTATATATAAGTTAAATAGTCTTTAGTTACTATATTTTATTTAATTAAAAGATATAAAATAAAATATATTATAAGCTTAAAGGTTATTAAATTCTAATTAATTAAAGTATTTAAAGGGTTTACCTAGAGTAGTTATCTTGCCTTACTAGTAAAAGTTAAGCGTAAGTTACTAATTATTCTTCTTTTTTACTATTAGAAATATATATAATAATATATTAAACTATTTAATTCTTTTAATTAAAGTATTCTTTTAGTTTTTATTTATATAAAAAGTATTATTCTACTATTTTATATATTTATTAAGGGAATTCTCTATTATTAGATTTATATAATATTATAAAGTAAAGGTCTTTCTTAGTCTTTCTCTTTATCTTTTAATAGATTTAATATCTCTTTTTATAGTTTCTTTAATAAAAGGAGAGGTCTTATTAATATTAGGTTTAATTAGTTATTTTATAGAGGGGTTTTCTCTATTCTATAGATTGTTAAAATAGAGCTTTATAATAGTAGTTTTAAATTTTATTAGTCTATAGGGTAATTCTAAAATATAGATTTCTTTATTATTAGTAATAAGCTTGTAAAGGCTATACTAACCTCCTTTCTTTCTTTAAACGCGTACTTTAAATTAAAGAAATAACCTATATATTAGTATTATCTTAGGACTATTTCTTATAGCTAGAGCATTATATACTTACCTCTTAGCTAGAAGTCTTCTTACTTTATTAGTAGCCTTATAAATAGCTTTAGCTCTTTAAATAACTAGTAAACTAGGCAGGGAATTATTAGTTATTTGTAAATAGGCTTTAAAGATAAGTAGAATAGGTATAAGTCTATTAGAACTAGTAGTATTATTAATAGCTTTTATAGCTATTTAAAGACATTGCTTTAGAAATAGTTATTATTCTATAGATTCTATAATAATCTTATAGGCTTAGCGAAAAGGTCTATAATATCTTTTAACTTTACTAATACTATTATAGGCTTCTATAGGTACTTTATTAGTATTAATAGCAAGTAGTCTTATATAATTATAAAATTTAGCTAAAGTAAAGTTCTTTCTAGCGTTATAAACTATCTAGTCTAAAGGACCTAGATAGATATTTATCTAGTATTTATGTAATATATTCTAGATATTCTTAGCTTTTTACTTATAGAGTTTAAGGAATCTAGCTGCTTAGAATAAAGTAGCTATATTAATAATATATATAATAAGTCTATTTTCTAGTTATATTATATTAACTATAATTTTATAGTTAAACTTATAGTTATCTTAGAGATTAAATTTAAAATAACTAGGGCTTTTACTATATATCTAGTAGTAATAGCAAGCTTCTATAAGCTTTTTAATAGTATTATTCTTAAATTCTTTACTAGCTCTTTATAGTACCTTAGCTAGGCATTAAATTAAAAGATATTTAAATTATTAATATAGCTAATAGAAGTCTTTTTCTAATAGATAGAAAGCTACTATTTCTTTAGCTTTTAAAGTTTACTAAAGATATTTCTATTTATAGATAATTAGTATTCTTAAGCTTTCTTATATAAGTATATTATTAAAGTTATCTACTTTAATACTTAGTTAGTCTATATCTATTATAAATAGAAGAAAGAGAGTGCTTATATCTAAAATATAGAATATTATTAGGTCTAGTACTATAGGTATATAAATAATACTATTTAATTAAGTAGATTCTATACTAAATATAATCTAGGCTTTTTCTATAGGTTTAATTTTTAGTAAAGGTATAAACTTTATTAGAGCTTTAACTTATTATATGCTTACTATTAAGTATTTTAAGGCACTTATATTAAGTAAGATACCTTTAAATGCCTTATTAGAATATCTCTCTAGTAATATATATATTATATTCTTAGTAACTTCTTGTCTATATAAATTATATTATAAATAGATATATTTAATAGCTTTATTATTTAAAATATTATAAACTATTTAATTATTAAGTTAAAAACTAATTATAAAGAAGTTAGTAATAGTATTAGTCTTTTTATTATAGGTACTATTATTACTATTATTATTATTAGTAGTATTATTATCTTAAAGGTAGGTTTTAGAAGCCTTTTATACTTTTATAGTATAATTATTATTATTATTACTATTCTTGCCTTTATATATAGTAAGAAATGCTTAGAATTTTCTTTTATTAAGTAGTTAAATATATTTCTTATTTTTCTACTAATAGTTCTTTAATTATTATCTTTTCTTATTAGAATAGTTTATTAACTAGTATTCTAGTTTATTATAAATATAATATTTACTATATTTTCTTTATAATTCTTATTTTCTTAAGCTTTTAGTATAAGAATTATAGTTATAATAGTAGTTTATATATATTATTTTACTTATATAATATTAACTAGTAGTCTTTTTTCTAGCTTTATATAAACTTATAGACTTATAGAGGTCTCTAGCTAGTTCTTTAAAGCTAGATAAGTAACTATAGGCAGCCTATCTATATTTAAAGATACTTATAATTATAATTAGAGTCTATTAGTATAGCTTTTAGTCTACTATTAAAGCTAAAAATAGTTTTTAATATACTTATTTAAGGGTTTTAAGTAAGATTTTAAAATACTAGAGCTTTATCTTTTTAGGGTTTTTTTTAATAATACTTTTTATAGAAGTAGTATTTTATTCTTAGTAGTAAAACTATAGGTTACTTTCTATCTTATATTTCTAGTAAATTTTAGATATTATTTAATTATATATAAGATTCTTCCTAGATATATAATTAAAATAATATTATTTAGTATTACTAGCAAGTATAATAGATAGAACCTTATAATAGAAGTTCTTATATAAGTTAATTCTATTATACTTATCTTAAAATAGATTTAATTTTAGTAAAAAGAAATTATATAGCTTTCTAGTAAATCTATTAGTATTCTTATATAGCTTTATAAGATTAGCTATTTTTTTAACTATTTAATTATTATATAATAGTAAAGTTTATAAAGTTATAGAGCTTAGTTTATAATATAAAGGTTCTAGAGTATTTTTTATCTTTAAATAAAAGGTTTAAGGTAGTAGAAAAGAGCTTATTAGTCTTAGGCTTAATATTCTTATATAAAAGGTTAATTAGTATAAGAAATATAACTTATTCTAATATAAATTAAATTTACTAAAAGATATCTATTAGTTAATCTCTTTTAAAGTCTAAGAAGTTAGTGTTTTCTTGTAAAGTATTTCTAGAAAAGTAGTTATAATATACTTATTATAATCTCTAATACTATAAATGCTATTTTCTTATAGATAATCTTAGAGGTCTTATATAAGGTTTTAGTTAACTTAGTTAAGGCTTTCTTTATTTTAATTCCTAAAATTATCTTAGAAGTTCTCTTATAACTAAAGGTCTCTCTATTATCTATTATTATAGTAAATAATATATTTAGTAATTTAATTATTTAGTTACTAATCTTTAATATTATCTTTCTAGAGATTAATATCTCTAATATATAGCTACTTTTTAGTAATACTAGTATTATACTTTTAAAGTCTTAAAGAAAGAGTTATATTAATAGATATATAAAAGAGATAAAGTATAAAGGTTTTAACTAGAAAATTATTTAATTATAATATTCTATATAAGTAAATATTAAGAAATTATTATTATTAATAAAAATTAAAGAGTTAAAGTATTTAAATAGCTAGTTTAAGCTTATTAACTTTCTAGTATAAAGTAAAGTATTTAAATACCTATATAAGTTTAAGTTTATTATAATATTTATAACATAAAAATAATAATTAGTTAATAGTCTTTTAGTTTAATATATTATTTATTATATTCTTAGAAGCCTTTTAAGTAGCTTTAAATAGTTATCTTCCTTTAGTATAATTCTAGTCTTATAATAGAGATTTATCTCTTCTAATAAGTAAGCTTTACTAATCTATAGTTTTAACTAAGTAATAGTTTCTACTATTAATTAGTATAAGTATTATTAAAGGTAATATAATATTATAATTAGATTATTAAGTATAATAAAAGGTATTTAAAAGAGTTATATTTAAGTCTTACCTTTTTCTATTAGAGACTATAATATTAAGCTAGCTTTTTATAGTATTAAAGCTAGACTTACTTTTTCTATTTAATACCTTACTTTTATAATATATATTTAATTATATTATAGCATGCTATACCTATATAATAGGCTAATTAGAATAATAGAAGACAAGCTACTATAGGTCTCTAGCCACTTGGCGTAATCTATAAGATTGTTAATATTAATAATATTAACAATATTAGTGATATTAATAGAAGTGATAATACTAACAATATATATTTATTAAATATTAGACTTAAATTATTTAGAAATTTCTATAATACTACTCTTTTCTAACTAGAATTTATTTTAAGACTTAAACTTAATACTTACTTATTTATTATCTTAGGCTTTTCTTTAAACCTTTAAGAAACTAAGAGAATAGTTTAATAACTTAACTATTAAATACTACTACTTCTTAAAATAATCTCTCTATTCTATAATATTTTATCTATTTTTACTTAACTAAGCTAGAATAAAAGCTATTACTTTTACTAGATATTTAAAGAATAGCCTAACTTAGAATTATATTAATTATTATAATATTATAGCTACTCTAGCCTATATTTCTAAATATAAGAATACTCTAGTATATTACTACTTTACTTAAAGCTTAAGAGATTAAATAGCTATTTAGTATAAAGACTTAGACTATAAAGACTAGAAATAGTTAATACTTTTAGAGAAATTTATATTTAAGTTTACTAAACTAGATTTATATATTAAAGTTACTAATAGATAGAAAGTCTTTTATTTTATAAAAGAAATAGAAGAATTCTTATTATTTTATATTTACTAGATAGAAAGGTTATTAATAAAAGTAAAAGTAAATATAAGATAAGTACTACTTACTAATTTTATAATATACTTAGTAAATAAAAATATAGACTTAAAGCTTTAAAAAAGAGTTTCTAATAGACTATTTACTTTAAATAAATAGACTAGTAAAATAGTATTAAAAGATTTTATAATATTAGACTTAAAAATTCTATTCTATAATTATTAGTTATTAGCCTTAGAAAAGATATAATAGTATTAGAATAAAGTAATACTAGCCTTTAAAATAAATTCTATTTAAATACTAGTAAAATATTAGACTAAATAAAATAAATAATTAATAAAGTAGTAAGCTAAAAGAGATAAAAAAATATATAATTTTATTAAATAACTAGAAGTATTTTAAGTTTAGTCTATTTAAGACTTAATAAAATTTTATAAATAGTATAAAAGATTTAAATATAGTTTCTAAAACCTAGACTAATAGACTAGAAACTTTAAGTATATAAGAAATAATTAAAGTTTAAGCTTTAAAAATAACTTTCTAAAAAATAATATATAAAGAAATTTAAACTTTTTCTAGTATTTCTTATATAAAAAATAAAAATATATAGAATATAATTATTAGATAAAAGACTAATACTCTCTAGAAAAGTTTAAGAAATAGAAAGAATAATAGTAGTAATATATATTTTAAATAAAAAAAGAGTAGTAATAATAACTAAATACTATACTTTAATTAAACTATATAAATAGTTATTTAATAAATAAAGAAATATCTATCTTTCTAGTAGAATTTACCTTTAAATAAATATTCTAGTTATTTAATATAGATATATAAAACTACTAGCTACTATTAGTTAAGAATACTTTAGAAAGTTTAAAAAGTTCTAATATAGTAACTAGAAGCTAAAATAAGAGAAAGAGTATTATAGACTTAACTTAAGCTTCTAGTAGAATTATAAAGAATATCTATTTTAATTCTATAGTATAAATTAATAAATAGATAAAAAGATAGATTAAAGAACTAAAATTATTAGAAAATCTAGAAGATTTCTAGACTTTATTTTAGAGGGCTATAGAGACTACTTTTAATTCTCTATTATAGAAAATAACTACTAAGGAATTTAAGTAACTACTACTATTACTATATTCTTACTTAAAGAGACTAATAGAATAAGACTAAGCAATAACTTTACTAGCTTATATAAATAAATAGCTAGCCTTTAAATAAGTATTAAATCTAGCTTTAAAATAATAACTAGAGCTAGAATAAATTAAAGTAACTAAGAAATACTAAGTTTCTACCTTTAACTTAGGGAAATAATTATAAGATACTAATATTTTAATTAGTATTTTATAACTCTTATAATTAGCTTTAATTATTAGATAATAGTTAAGCTATTTTATATAATATTAAAGAAAACTTAAGAGTAATAGAGTAAAAGCTATTATAACTAATCTAATAGTCTTATACTATAATACTATTTACTTAAAGAAAAGGTTAAAACCTACTAGCCTAAGATTTTCTAATATAGTAACCTATAATAATATTATAAAACTAGAGAAATAGATTACTATTACTTTAAGTTATATTACTACTTATCTAGAAGAAGTATAATATAATTTAGCTTTTATTAGTAGAAAATCTAATATAAAACTAATTAGTATAAACTTTTTTATTAAATACTATTTTTCTTTAGTATAATTAAAAGAGAAAAGATTAGTAAAAATAGTAAATAACTTTATTTATATAATTATATCTTATATATATTTCTAAGTAATTATAGAAGAAGTTCTAGCCTTAGTAAAGTTCTATATTATACTAGCTTAATAGAATTAGAAAGTACTATTAGAAAAAGTTTAATTAAGAAAAATAAATACTATAAAATATTATAAAGAAAATAAGCTAATAATTACTAGAATAAAAGAGATAATATAGACTCTTTTAATTTACTTTTATTTAAACTTATTCTAATAGAAAATAACCTTTTAATTACTAGAGAGAATAGAATTTAATAAAAATATAGAGTTTATAGAAGATAATTAAAAGATACTTAAAAAAGTAAAATAAATTCTCTAAAGTCTAAATAGTAAGATTTATTAGAAAATATAATACTTTAAGTTAGAAAAATAGTAATTATAAATAATAAAATTATTAATTATTTATAGAAGTATTATTAATTACTAACTTTTTCTAAAGACTATTAGAAAAAGAATCTAAAATAACTAGATAAACTTTTATTATAAGAATTATAAGAATATAAAACTAAAGAAAATATAAATAATACTTAAATAATTATAACTAAACTATTTTCTATAAATAAGTTAAATAAGAGAATATTATAAGCTATAGTTTTATAGAATTCCCTTTATAGTTAAACTTAAACCTATAATAGAATAGAATTAAACTCTATTTTCTTCTATTTACTAGCTAATATAGTAAAAATAACTTTACTCTAGTAAAAGATAGTATAAAACTAATATATATAAAGAGTAAGTAAATAGTTTGAATATAATAATATAACTTATTATACTTTTATTTAAATAAAAATAGAAAACTATAAACTACTATTTTTTAAGAAAAATAAAGATTTATATAGTAAGAAAAGTAGTTTAAAAGAGTTTTTAGAAGAGAAAAATAAGAAAATAAACTTTTTTAAGATATTAGAAAAGAATAATTACTTTTTAAGCCTTCTAGAATAATTATAAAATAACTAGAGATAGATTAATTCTTTAATTTAAGTAGTAAATTATAATTTTAAGTTATACTCTTAAGAAAACTAAAAAGGCTATATAAATATTTAAATAACTAGTTTAAAAGTAAAAATAATTACTAGTAAACTAGATATATTAGACTTAGTAAAATTAAGTAAACTAGAGTAAGTAAAGCAACTACTAGATATAGCTAGATAGCTTACTAGTCTAATTTATTAGAATAGAGATTTTAGATTTATAGGCTTACCTTTTAATAGGCTAAAATCCCTATATAAACTAGTAAGGCTAGTACTTACCTATATAACTATAATATAGTAAACTCTATTTAGTATACTCTAGGCTAAAAGAGAATTATAGTAACTAGCTTATAGTATATACTAGAAATAATAAAGCAAATAGCAATTACTATATACCTATAATAGTACTAGATAAGAGTATTTAACTTTAATTAAGAATATATAATAATCTTACTATATTATAGAGGGAGACATAGAGAGAGTAGATTTCCAATTATTATATTATTGTTAGTATTATTACTTCTGTTAATACTATTAATATTACTAATATTATTAATATTATTAATATTAATAATCTTATAGGTTACGCCAAGTAGCTAGAGACCTATAGTAGGTCTATCTTCTATTATTTTAATTAGCCTATTATATAGGTATAGCATGCTATAATATAACTAGATATATATTATAAAAAGTAAAGTATTAAATAAAAGAAGTAAGTCTAGCCTTAATACTATAAAAAGCTAGCTTAATATTATAGTCTTTAGTAAAAGAAAAATAGACTTAAATATAACTCTTTTAAATACTCTTTATTATACTTTATAATTTAATTATAATATTATATTACTTTTAGTAATACTTATATTAATTAGTAGTAAAAACTATTACTTAGTTAAAACTATAGATTAGTAAGGCTTACTTATTAAAAGAAATAAATTTCTATTATAAGACTAGAATTATACTAAAGAGAGATAACTATTTAAAGCTACTTAAAAGACTTCTAAGAATATAATAAATAATATATTAAACTAAAAGACTATTAATTAGTTATTATCTTTATATTATATATATTATAATAAACTTAAACTTATATAAATATTTAAATACTTTACTTTATACTAGAAAGTTAATAAACTTAAACTAGCTATTTAAATACTTTAACTTTTTAATTTTTTATTAATAATAACTATTTCTTAATATTTACTTATATAAAATATTATAATTAAATAATTCTCTAGTTAAAACTCTTATACTTTATTTCTTTTATATATCTATTAATATAACTCTTTTTCTAAGACTCTAGAAATATAGTACTAGTATTACTAAAAAGTAGCTATATATTAGAGATATTAATCTTTAAAAAGATAATATTAAAGATTAGTAACTTAATAATTAAATTACTAAGTATATTATTTACTATAATAATAAATAATAAAGAGATCTTTAATTATAAGAGAACTTCTAAGATAATTTTAGAAATTAAAATAAAAAAAGCTTTAATTAAGTTAATAGAAATCTTATATAAAACCTTTAAGACTATTTATATAAAAATAGTATTTATAGTATTAGAGACTATAATAAGTATATTATAATTACTTTTCTAGAAATACTTTACAAAGAAATACTAACTTCTTAGACTTTAAAAGAAATTAACTAATAAATATCTTTTAGTAAATTTAATTTATATTAAAATAAGTTATATCTCTTATATTAATTAACTTTTTATATAAAAATATTAAGCCTAAAATTAATAAGCTCTTTTTTACTACCTTAAACCTTTTATTTAAAGCTAGAAAATACCTTAAAACTATTATATTATAAACTAAGTTCTATAATTTTATAAACTTTAATATTATATAATAATTAAATAGTTAAGAAAATAGCTAATCTTATAAAGCTATATAAGAATACTAATAGATTTACTAGAAAGCTATATAATTTCTTTCTATTAAAATTAAATTTATTTTAAAATAAGTATAATAGAATTAACTTATATAAGAACTTTTATTATAAGGCTTTACCTATTATACTTGCTAGTAATACTAAATAATATTATTTTAATTATATATTTAAAAAAAACTTTATATATAATTAAATAATATCTAAAATTTACTAGAAATATAAGATAAAAAGTAATTTATAGTTTTACTACTAAAAATAAAATACTACCTCTATAAAAAGTATTATTAAAAAGAACTTTAAAAAAATAAAGCTCTAGTACCTTAAAATCTTACTTAAAACCCTTAAATAAATATATTAAAGACTATTTCTAGCTTTAATAGTAGACTAAAAGCTATACTAATAGACTTTAATTATAATTATAGGTATCTTTAAATATAAATAGGCTACCTATAGTTACTTATCTAGCTTTAAAGAACTAGCTAAAGACCTCTATAAGTCTATAAGTTTATATAAAGCTAGAAAAAAGACTACTAGTTAATATTATATAAGTAAAATAATATATATAAACTACTATTATAACTATAATTCTTATACTAAAAGCTTAAAAAAATAAGAATTATAAAGAAAATATAGTAAATATTATATTTATAATAAACTAGAATACTAATTAATAAACTATTTTAATAAAAAAAGATAATAATTAAAGAACTATTAGTAAAAGAATAAAAGATATATTTAACTATTTAATAAAAGAAAATTCTAAGTATTTCTTACTATATATAAAGGCAAGAATAGTAATAATAATAATAATTATACTATAGAAGTATAAAAAGCTTCTAAAATCTATTTTTAAAATAATAATACTACTAATAATAATAATAGTAATAATAGTATCTATAATAAGAAAACTAATACTATTATTAACTTCTTTATAATTAGTTTTTAATCTAATAATTAAATAGTTTATAATATTTTAAATATATTAGTATTATTACTTTCGTTAATATTGTTAATATCGCTAATATTATTAATACTATTAATATTAACAATCTTATAGGTTACGCCAAGTAGCTAGAGACCTATAGTAGCCTATCTTCTATTATTCTAATTAGCCTATTATATAGGTATAGTATACTATAATATAATTAAATATATATTATAAAAGTAAGGTATTAAATAGAAAAAGTAAGTCTAGCTTTAATACTATAAAAAGCTAGCTTAATATTATAGTCTCTAATAGAAGAAGGTAAGACTTAAATATAACTCTTTTAAATACCTTTTATTATACTTTATAATCTAATTATAATATTATATTACCTTTAGTAATACTTATACTAATTAGTAGTAAAAACTATTACTTAGTTAAAACTATAGATTAGTAAAGCTTACTTATTAGAAAAGATAAATTTCTATTATAAGACTAGAATTATATTAAAGAAAGATAATTATTTAAAGCTACTTAAAAGGCTTTTAAGAATATAATAAATAATATATTAAACTAAAAGGCTATTAATTAATTATTATTTTTATATTATATATATTATAATAAACTTAAACTTATATAGATATTTAAATACTTTACCTTATACTAGAAAGTTAATAAGCTTAAACTAGCTATTTAAATACTTTAACTCTTTAATTTTTATTAATAATAATAATTTCTTAATATTTACTTATATAGAATATTATAATTAAATAATTCTCTAGTTAAAACTCTTATACTTTATCTCTTTTATATATCTATTAATATAACTCTTTCTCTAAGACTTTAAAAGTATAGTACTAATATTACTAAAAAGTAGCTATATATTAGAAATATTAATTTCTAGAAAGATAATATTAAAGATTAGTGATTAAATAATTAAATTACTAAGTATATTATTTACTATAATAATAGATAATAGAGAGATCTTTAGTTATAGGAGAACTTCTAAGATAATTTTAGAAATTAGAATAAGAAAAGCCTTAACTAAGTTAATAGAAACCTTATATAAGACTTTTAAGACTATCTATATAAAAATAGTATCTATAGTATTAGAGACTATAATAAGTATATTATAACTACTTTTCTAGAAATACTTTACAAAGAAATACTAACTTCTTAGACTCTAAAAGAGATTAACTAATAGATATCTCTTAGTAAATTTAATTTATATTAGAATAAGTTATATTTTCTATACTAATTAACCTTTTATCTAAGAATATTAAGCTTAAGACTAATAAGCCCTTCTTTACTACCTTAAATCTTTTATTTAAAGCTAGAAAATACTCTAGAACTACTATATTATAAACTAAGTTCTATAATCTTATAAACTTTAATATTATATAATAATTAAATAGTTAAAAAGATAGCTAATCTTATAAAGCTATATAAGAATACTAATAGATTTACTAGAAAGCTATATAATTTCTTTTTACTAAAATTAAATCTATTTTAAGATAAATATAATAGAATTAATCTATATAAGGACTTCTATTATAAGGCTCTATCTATTATACTTACTAGTAATACTAAATAGTATTATTTTAATTATATATTTAGAAAGAACCTTATATATAATTAAATAATATTTAAAATCTACTAGAAATATAAAATAGAAAGTAATCTATAGTTTTACTACTAAGAATAGAATATTACCTCTATAAAAAGTATTATTAAAAAGAACTTTAAAAAAATAAAGCTCTAGTATCTTAAAATCTTACTTAAAACCCTTAAATAAGTATATTAAAGACTATTTCTAGCTTTAATAGTAGACTAAAAGCTATACTAATAGACTTTAATTATAATTATAGGTATCTCTAAATATAAGTAAGCTACTTATAGTTACTTACCTAGCTTTAAAGAACTAGCTAGAGACCTCTATAAGTCTATAAGCTTATATAAAGCTAGAAAAAAGACTACTAGTTAATATTATATAAGTAAAATAATATATATAAACTACTATTATAACTATAATTCTTATACTAAAAGCTTAAGAAAATAAGAATTATAAAGAAAATATAGTAAATATTATATTTATAATAAACTAGAATACTAGTTAATAAACTATTCTAATAAAAAAAGATAATAATTAAAGAACTATTAGTAAAAGAATAAGAAATATATTTAACTACTTAATAAAAGAAAATTCTAAGCATTTCTTGCTATATATAAAGGTAAAAATAGTAATAATAATAATAATTATACTTTAGAAGTATAAAAAGCTTCTAAAATCTACCTTTAAGACAATAATACTACTAATAATAATAATAGTAATAATAGTACCTATAATAAAAAGACTAATACTATTACTAATTTCTTTATAATTAGTTCTTAATCTAATAATTAAATAGTTTATAATATTTTAAATAATAAAGCTATTAAATATACCTACTTATAATATAATTTATATAGATAAGAAGTTACTAAGAATATAATATATATATTACTAGAGAGATATTCTAATAAGGTATTTAAAGGTATTCTATCTAATATAAGTGCCTTAGAATGCTTAATAGTAGGTATATAATAAGTTAAAGCTTTAATAAAGCTTATACTCTTACTAAAGATTAAACTAGTAGAAGAAGCTTAAATTATATTTAGTATAAGATTTACTTAATTAAATAGTATTATTTATATACTTATAGTACTAGGTCTAATAATATTCTATATTTTAAATATAAGCACTCTCTTTCTTCTATTTATAATAGATATAGACTAACTAAGTATTAAAATTAATAACTTTAATAATATTCTTATATAAGAAAGCTTAAGAGTACTAATTATCTATAAATAGAAATATTTTTAGTAGACTTTAAAAGCTAAAGAAATAGTAGCTTTCTATCTATTAGAAAAAGACCTCTATTAGCTATATTAATATTTTAAATACTCTTTAATTTAATGCCTAGCTAAAGTACTATAAAGAGCTAGTAAAGAATTTAAGAATAATACTATTAAAAAGCTAATAGAAGCTTGCTACTACTACTAGATATATAGTAAAAGCTTTAGTTATTTTAAATTTAATCTCTAAAATAACTATAAGTTTAACTATAAAATTATAATTAATATAATATAACTAGAAGATAGACCTATTATATATATTATTAATATAGCTACCTTATTTTAAGTAGCTAGATTCCTTGAACTCTAAAAGTAAAAAGCTAAAAATATCTAGAATATATTATATAAATACTAGATAGATATCTATTTAAGTTTTCTAGACTAGATAGTTTATAATACTAGAAAGAACTTTACTTTAGCTAAATTCTATAATTATATAAGACTACTTGCTATTAATACTAATAAAGTACCTATAGAAGCCTATAATAGTATTAGTAAAGTTAAAAGATATTATAGACCTCTTTACTAAGCTTATAAGATTATTATAGAATCTATAGAATATTAATTATTACTAGAGTAATGCCTTTAAATAGCTATAAAAGCTATTAATAATACTACTAGTTTTAATAGACTTATACTAACTCTACTTATCTTTAAAGCCTATCTATAAATAACTAATAATTTTCTATCTAGCTTGCTAGCTATTTAAAGAGCTAAAGCTATTTATAAGGCTACTAATAAAGTAAAAAGACTTCTAGCTAAAAGGCAAGTATATAATACTCTAGCTATAAGAAATAGTTTTAAGATAATACTAATATATAGATTACTTCTTTAATTAAATATATATATTTAAAGAGAAAAAGAAGAATAATATAGCCTTTATAAGCTAATTACTAATAATAAAGAAACCTATATATTAGAATTACTCTATAAACTAATAAAATTTAAAACTACTATTATAAAGCTCTATTTTAATAATCTATAGAATAGAAAAGACTTCTTTATAAAATAACTAATTAAACTTAATATTAATAAAACTCTCTCTTTTATTAAGGAAACTATAGAAAGAGATATTAAATCTATTAAAAGATAAAGAAAAAGACTAAGAAAGACCTTTATCTTATAATATTATATAGACTTAATAATAGAAAATTCTTCTAATAAAAATATAAAATAGTAGAATAATACTTTTTATATAAATAAAGACTAAAAGAATACTTTAATTAAAAGAATTAAATAGTTTAATATATTATTATATATATTTCTAATAGTAAAAGAGAAAGATAACTAGTAACTTATACTTAACTTCTACTAGTAAAGTAAGATAACTACTTTAAGTAAACTCTTTAAGTACTTTAATTAATTAAAACTTAATAACTTTTAAGCTTATAATATATTTTATTTTATACCTTTTAATTAAATAAAATATAGTAATTAAAGACTATTTAACTTATATATAATATAAGAAATTAAAGGTAAAAGCACTTTTATACTATATAAAAAGTCTAAATTAGTTATTTAAAGATATAATAATAGAAAAAAGAAGCTAATTCTAATATAATTTCTAATAATTTAATAAGTAAGTTAATACTTAATTATAGTATTAGTACTTTTATTAAAGTTTTAAGAAATTAAGCTTTAAATTAGAAATATTATATAAGCTTATATTTAATTATTAATATAGCTAAATTAATTAATTATTATAAAGATACTATAGTAAATAGTATACTTATATTCTACTAGTATAATTATAGAAGTAGTAAAGCCTCTATATAGAATTATAGAAGCTAGTATCTATTAGTAAGTAATTTACTTCTACTATTATTATAATAACCTTTAAATAATAACCTCTATATATAACTTTTACTTACTAATATTAGCGCTAGAAAATAAGAATTTTAGAATTACTAGAATATAAACTAATAATATACTAGATTTAAGTAATAAAAACTTCTTTAACTAAAAAAAAATTAAACTCTAGAAAGTAAAGTTTACTATTAAACTAAAATAGAAGCTTATTATTAATATACCTTTAATCTTTAATAAATATATACTTATTTAAGATAAAAATAATATAATAGAACTTTAATAGAAAGGTTAAAGTAAAAAGCTTTATTTAATTAATATAAAATTTACTAATACTAAATAAAATTATATTAAATAAAGAGTCTAAGAAGCTTATATTATAAGTATCTATTAGCTTAAAGCCTTATATAATTTATCTATTATAGCTTAATATTAAAAGCCTAAACTAGAGAATATAGCTTATTTAAATAAATACCTTAAGTAATAGATTAAAAACTAAAAGTATAAATTATATATAATTTCTTTTAACCTTAAAATCTTAAAGCTATATATATTTATAGATAGCTTACTAGCTAATAATAAAGATTTAAGTTTTTAAATTAAATATATTATTATTATTACTAATAAAGAGATAAAAGAGACTAAATTTTCTATAAAAGATAATATTATTATATATAGCTTAACTAAAAGTAAATATATAACTTAAAGTACTTTAGCCTTTAAATTATATAGTATAATATAAGAAGTAAATATAGCTTATATAATTATAATAACTTTAAATCTTATCTTTAAAAGACTTAAAATACTATAAATACCTATAATTCTCTATATAGACTTTCTATTACTATATAAATGCCTTATTAAACTTAGTATAATAAAGGAAAAGAAGTTAATAATTAATATTATAGCTTTAAAATAGTTATATAAGTACTATAAAATACATAAAATTAAATAGATTAATAGAAATAATAATCTAGCTAATACTATAATAAAGATATTATTAAACTAAGCACTTAAGACTTTTATTAATAAAAATAAGATAATAATATAAGTAAAAGAATAGGTAAAGAGAACTGAAATAGCTTTATAAGAAAGCTAGTATAATTAGCACTATATAAAATAGATTAATACTACCTCTCTATAAGATTTTCTTTCTCTTATTATTATAACTATTTAATTATAATAATTACCTATTATTTCTTTTATTTAAAAGACTACTAGTATTAGTATTATTACTTTTATTAATATTATTAATATTACTAATATTATTAATACTATTAATATTAATAATCTTATAGGTTACGCTAAGTAGCTAGAGACCTATAGTAGCCTATTTTCTATTATTCTAATTAGCCTATTATCTAAGTATAATATACTATAATATAATTAGATACACGTTATAAAAGTAGAGTATTAAATAGAAGAAGTAGGTCTAGCCTTAATACTATAAAAAGCTAGCTTGATATTGTAGTCTTTAATAGAAGAAGGCAAGACTTAAATATAACTCTTTTAAATACCCTTTGTTACGCTTTACAATCTAATTGTAATATTGCATTACCCTTAGTAATGCCTACAAAATAATAAAGCTATTAAATATATCTATCTATAATATAATTTATATAGATAAAAAGCTATAGAAAATATAATATATATATTACTAGAGAGATATTTTAATAAAGTATTTAAAGGTATTTTATTTAATATAAGTGCCTTAAAATACTTAATAGTAGGTATATAATAAGTTAAAGCTTTAATAAAGCTTATACTTTTACTAAAGATTAAACCTATAGAAAAAGCTTAAATTATATTTAGTATAAGATTTACTTAATTAAATAGTATTATTTATATATCTATAATACTAGGCCTAATAATATTCTATATTTTAGATATAAGTATTTTCTTTCTTTTATTTATAATAGATATAGACTAACTAAGTATTAAAGTAAATAACTTTAATAATATACTTATATAAAAAAGCTTAAGAATACTAATTATTTATAAATAGAAATATCTTTAGTAGACTTTAAAAGCTAAAGAAATAGTAGCTTTCTATCTATTAGAAAAAGACTTTTATTAGCTATATTAATATTTTAGATATCTTTTAATTTAATATCTAGCTAAAGTACTATAAAAAGCTAGTAAAGAATTTAAGAATAATACTATTAGAAAGCTAATAGAAGCTTGCTACTACTACTAGATATATAGTAAAAGCTCTAGTTATTTTAAATTTAATCTTTAAAATAACTATAAGTTTAAATATAAAATTATAATTAATATAATATAACTAGAAAATAGACTTATTATATATATTATTAATATAGCTACTTTATTTTAAGTAATTAGATTTCTTAAACTCTAAAAGTAAAAAGCTAAAAATATCTAGAATATATTATATAAATATTAAATAAATATCTATTTAGATTTCTTAGACTAAATAGTTTATAATACTAGAAAGAACTTTACTTTAGCTAAATTTTATAATTATATAAGACTACTTACTATTAATACTAATAAAGTACCTATAGAAGCCTATAATAGTATTAGTAAAGTTAAAAGATATTATAGACCTCTTTACTAAGCTTATAAGATTATTATAGAATCTATAAAATATTAACTATTACTAGAGTAATACCTTTAAATAGCTATAAAAGCTATTAATAATACTACTAGTTTTAATAGACTTATACTAACCTTACTTATCTTTAAAGCTTATTTATAAATAACTAATAATTCTCTATCTAGCTTACTAGCTATTTAAAGAGCTAAAGCTATTTATAAGGCTACTAATAAAGTTAAAAGACTTCTAGCTAAAAGGCAAGTATATAATACTCTAGCTATAAGAAATAGTCTTAAGATAATACTAATATATAAGTTACTTCTTTAATTAAATATATATATTTAAAGAGAAAAAGGAAAATAATATAGCTTTTATAAGCTAATTACTAATAATAAAGAAATCTATATATTAAAGTTACTTTATAGACTAATAAAATTTAAGACTATTATTATAAAGCTTTATTTTAATAATCTATAGAATAGAGAAAACCTCTCTATAAAATAACTAATTAAATCTAATATTAATAAAACTCTCTCTTTTATTAAGAAAACTATAAAAAGAAATATTAAACTTATTAAAAGATAAAGAAAAAGACTAAAAAAGACTTTTACTTTATAATATTATATAGACTTAATAATAGAAAATTCCTTTAATAAATATATAAAATAGTAGAATAGTACTTTTTATATAAATAAAGACTAAAAGAATACTTTAATTAAAAGAATTAAATAGTTTAATCTATTATAATATATATTTCTAATAGTAAAAGAGAAGAATAACTAGTAACTTATACTTAACCTTTACTAGTAAGATAAAATAATTACTCTAGATAAACTCTTTAAATACTTTAATTAATTAAAACTTAATAATCTTTAAGCTTATAATATATTTTATTTTATACCTTTTAATTAAATAAAGTATAGTAATTAAAGACTATTTAACTTATATATAATATAAGAAATTAAAGGTAAAGGCACTTTTATACTATATAAAAAGTCTAGACTAATTATTTAAAAGTATAATAATAGAGAAAAAGAGCTAATTTTAATATAATTTCTAATAATTTAATAAGTAAGTTAATACTTAATTATAATACTAGTACTTTTATTAAAGTTCTAAGAAATTAAGCTTTAAATTAAAGATATTATATAAGCTTATATTTAATTACTAATATAGCTAAATTAATTAATTATTATAAAGATACTATAGTAAATAGTATACTTATATTTTACTAGTATAATTATAGAAGTAGTAAAGCCTTTATATAGAATTATAAAAGCTAGTATCTATTAGTAAGCAATCTACTTCTACTATTATTATAATAACTTCTAGATAATAATCTTTATATATAACTTTTACTTACTAATATTAGTACTAGAAAATAAGAATTTTAGAATTACTAGAATATAAATTAATAATATACTAAGTTTAAGTAATAAAGACTTCTTTAACTAAGAAAAAATTAAACTTTAAAAAGTAAAGTTTACTATTAAACTAAAATAGAAGCTTACTATTAATATACCTTTAATATTTAATAAATATATACTTATTTAAAATAAAAATAGTATAATAGAACTTTAATAGAAAGGTTAAAGTAAGAAGCTTTATTTAATTAATATAAAATCTACTAATATTAAATAAAATTATATTAAATAAAGAGCTTAAAGAGCTTATATTATAAGTATCTATTAGCTTAAAGCCTTATATAATTTATCTATTATAGCTTAATATTAAAAGCCTAAACTAGAGAATATAACTTATTTAAATAAATACCTTAAGTAGTAAATTAAAAACTAAAAGTATAAATTATAAATAATTTCTCTTAACCTTAAAACCTTAAAGCTATATATATTTATAAATAGCTTACTAGCTAATAATAAAGATTTAAGTTTTTAAATTAAATATATTATTATTATTACTAATAAAGAAATAAAAGAAACTAAATTTTCTATAAAAGGTAATATTATTATATATAGCTTAACTAAAAGCAAATATATAACTTAAAGTACTCTAATATTTAAACTATATAATATAGTATAAAAAGTAAATATAGCTTATATAATTATAATAACTTTAAATCTTATTTTTAATAGACTTAAAATATTATAAATACCTATAATTCTTTATATAAACTTTCTATTACTATATAAATACTTTATTAAACTTAGTATAATAAAGGAAAAAAGGTTAATAATTAATATTATAGCTTTAAAATAGTTATATAAGCGCTATAAGATATATAAAATTAAATAGATTAATAGAAATAATAATCTAGCTAATACTATAATAAAAATATTATTAAACTAAGTGCTTAAGACTTTTATTAATAAAAATAAAATAATAATATAAGTAAAAGAATAGGTAAAGAGAACTAAAATAGCTTTATAAGAAAGCTAGTATAATTAGCACTATATAAAATAGATTAATACTATCTCTCTATAAGATTTCCTTTCTTTTATTATTATAACTATTTAATTATAATAATTATCTATTATTTCTTTTATTTAAAAAGACTACTAGTATTAGTATTATTACTTCTATTAATACTATTAATATTACTAATATTATTAATATTATTAATATTAACAATCTTATAGGTTACACTAAGTAGCTAGAGACTTATAGTAAGTCTATCTTCTATTATTTTAATTAGCCTATTATATAGGTATAATATACTATAATATAACTAGATATATATTATAAAAAGTAAGGTATTAAATAGAGAAAGTAAGTCTAGCCTTAATACTACAAAAAGCTAGCTTGATATTATATTCTCTAGTAGAAGAAGGATAGACTTAAATATAACCCTTTTGAATACCCTTTGTTACGCTTTATAATCTAATTGTAATATTATATTACCCTTAGTAATACCTACAATTATAATATATAGTTTAATACTAATAGAGGATTAAGGCCTCTACTTAAAAGAGTATTATAATTATATTAGTATACTCTAGAAGAGAGTATTATTAGAGTAAGTTTCTAGAAACCTAAAGATATTATAAGATTAATTACAAGTATAATTAAATATATTATTAATAAGCTACTATACCTAGAAGGAGAAGTTAGGTAACCTTTCTATTTTAGTATATAGAAAGAGTAATAGTAAAACTAATATATAGAAGAATAGCTAGAATACTAGTAAATATAGCTTTACTCTAGTTTATATAGAGAAATTAAAAATTAAGCTCTATTTCTTAAAGTTTTAAAATCTCTATATAAATTACACTCTAGCTATTTTACCTATAGAAACTATAGTTTTCTAGTTTAAATAATTATATATTACTCTAGAAAATAAATTAGAAACTAATATATAATACTATTTAATTATAAGGCTTTACTATATCTATAAAAATTACTTTATTACTATACTTAAAGCAATTTATACTATAGATTTTCTATAATACTATATTAACCTTATTCTAGAAGTATAACTAGGTAAATATAAATAATTTTACTATAGTAGTTTATACTAATAATTTATATAGAAGGTTTTCTCTATAATAAAAAAGGTAGAAATTATTTATAAAGGCACCTTACTATAAGTTATACTAATAATATTTACTAATAAACTAGAAAAGAAAGATTATTATATAGTATATAATTATAGAGATATTAACTTTAATACTATTAAACTAAGATATTTATATTATAATATAAAAGCTAACTTAGATTTTATCTATTATAAAAGGTTAGAAATCTTCTCTTAGGCTAATATATTAAATAGCTTCTAGGCAATTAGAATTTACTCTTTTAACTAATATAAAATTATATTTACTAGACTAAATAAAATATTCTAATATAATAATATATTATAAGGCTTTAAGAGATTTCTATTAATATATACTAGGTTTAAAGATATTATATTTAGCTACTTATTCTTTAAGAATAAAATAAAGTTAGAATTTTTACTAGGCTATATAAAAGACTTATATACTTTCTTTTCTATTTATATAGATAATTACTATATAAAATTAAAGACTTAAAAAGACTATTTTAACTTTTTATAGAAATAATACTTTCTAAGAATTATATAGACTTTTATAGAATTAAGTAATAATAAAATAATATTATTTATATTAAAGGTAAAATATATAGAATTTTTATTAGAAAATAAAAGAATTAAACCTTCTAGAAAATACTATAATAGATTTTTTAAGCTAGCTAAGTATTTTAAAATATTACCTTTAAAATTATAGAATAAAGTACTAACTTTTATTTATTTTACTTTATTTCTAAGAAAGTTTATCTTTAGAAAGGTAAATCTAGTAGAAATAATTAAAAGAGCCTTTTTCTAAAATAAACTAAGAATTATAAGAAAGAGAAAATAATTTATTTAATACTAAAAGATACTATATAATATTCTCTAGTAAATAAAAGAAGCTTAAGCTACTTTAATTAAAATTTATTATAGTATTTAAGTAAATACTACCTTTAAAGCCTAACTAGAAATATAGTTCTATTTAGTAATAGATACCTTTTGTTAGTATTATTACTTTCGTTAATACTATTAATATTACTAATATTATTAATATTATTAATATTAACAATCTTATAGATTACGCCAAGTAGCTAGAGACTTATAGTAGCTTGTCTTCTATTATTTTAATTAGTCTATTATATAAGTATAGTATACTATAATATAATTAAATATATATTATAAAAGTAAGGTATTAAATAGAGAAAGTAAGTCTAGCTTTAATACTATAAAAAGCTAGCTTAATATTATAGTCTCTAATAGAAAAAGGTAAGACTTAAATATAACTCTTTTAAATACCCTTTATTATACTTTATAATTTAATTATAATATTATATTACTTTTAGTAATACTTATACTAATTAGTAGTAGAAACTATTACTTAGTTAAAACTATAGATTAGTAAAGTCTACTTATTAAAAGAGATAAATTTCTATTATAAAACTAGAATTATACTAAAGGAAAATAACTATTTAAAGCTACTTAAAAGGCTTCTAAAAATATAATAAATAATATATTAAACTAAAAGACTATTAACTAGTTATTATTTTTATATTATATATATTATAATAAACTTAAACTTATATAGATATTTAAATACTTTACCTTATACTAGAAAGTTAATAAGCTTAAACTAGCTATTTAAATACTTTAACTTTTTAATTTTTATTAATAATAATAATTTCTTAATATTTACTTATATAAAATATTATAATTAAATAATTTCCTAGTTAAAACTTCTATACTTTATCTCTTTTATATATCTATTAATATAACTCTTTCTCTAAGACTTTAAAAGTATAGTATTAGTATTACTAAAAAATAGCTATATATTAGAAATATTAATCTCTAGAAAGATAATATTAAAGATTAATAATTAAA
This sequence comes from Metarhizium rileyi, assembly GCA_031753515.1. NCBI lineage: Eukaryota > Fungi > Ascomycota > Sordariomycetes > Hypocreales > Clavicipitaceae > Metarhizium > Metarhizium rileyi. Next base: position 1,094,307 of record JAUKVO010000003.1, on the reverse strand, counting down.
TAATTAAATTACTAAGTATATTATTTACTATAATAATAGATAATAGAGAGACTTTTAGTTATAGGAGAACTTCTAAGATAATTTTAGAAATTAGAATAAAGAAAGCTTTAACTAAGTTAACTAAAATCTTATATAAGACTTCTAAGATTGTCTATAAGAAAATAGTATTTATAGTATTAGAAATTATAATAAATATATTATAACTACTCTTCTAGAAATACTTTATAAGAAAATACTAACTTTTTAGACTTTAAAAGAGATTAACTAATAGATATCTCTTAGTAAATTTAATTTATACTAGAATAAGTTATATCTCTTATATTAATTAACTCTTTATATAAGAATATTAAGCTTAAGACTAATAAGCTTTCTTTTACTAATTTAAATCTCTTATTTAAAGATAGAAAATACTTTAAAACCTCTATATTATAAACTAAGTTCTATAACTTTATAAACTTTATTATTATATAATAATTAAATAATTAAAAAGATAGTTAATTTTATAAAGCTATATAAGAATACTAATAGATTTACTAGAAAGCTATATAATTTCTTTCTACTAAAATTAAATTTATTTTAAGATAAGTATAATAGAATTAACCTATATAAAGACTTCTATTATAAGGCTCTATCTATTATACTTACTAGTAATACTAAATAATATTATTTTAATTATATATTTAGAAAGAATTTTATATATAATTAAATAATATCTAAAATCTACTAGAAATATAAAATAGAAAGTAATCTATAGTTTTACTACTAAAAATAGAATACTACCTCTATAAAAAGTATTATTAAAAAGAACTCTAAAAAGATAAAGCTCTAGTATCTTAAAATCTTACTTAAAACCTTTAAATAAGTATATTAAAAACTATTTCTAGCTTTAATAGTAAACTAAAAGCTATACTAATAGACTTTAATTATAATTATAGGTATCTTTAAATATAAATAGGCTATCTATAGTTACTTATCTAGCTTTAAAGAACTAGCTAAAGACCTCTATAAGTCTATAAGTTTATATAAAGCTAGAAAAGAGACTACTAGTTAATATTATATAAGTAAAATAATATATATAGACTACTATTATAACTATAATTCTTATACTAAAAGCTTAAGAAAATAAGAATTATAAAGAAAATATAGTAAATATTATATTTATAATAAACTAGAATACTAGTTAATAAACTATTTTAATAAAAAAAGATAATAATTAAAGAACTATTAGTAAAAGAATAAGAAATATATTTAACTATTTAATAAAAGGAAATTCTAAGCATTTCTTGCTATATATAAAGGTAAGAATAGTAATAATAATAATAATTATACTATAGAAGTATAAAAGGCTTCTAAGACTTACCTTTAAGATAATAATACTACTAATAATAAAAATAGTAATAATAGTACCTATAATAAAAAGAATAATACTATTACTAACTTCTTTATAATTAGTTTTTAATCTAATAATTAAATAGTTTATAATATTTTAAATAATAAAGCTATTAAATATACCTACCTATAATATAATTTATATAGATAAGAAGTTACTAAAAATATAATATATATATTACTAGAGAGATATTTTAATAAGGTATTTAAAGGTATTCTATCTAATATAAGTGCCTTAGAATACTTAATAGTAGGTATATAATAAGTTAAAGCTTTAATAAAGCTTATACTCTTACTAAAGATTAAACCTATAAAAGAAGCCTAAATTATATTTAGTATAAAATTTACTTAATTAAATAGTATTATTTATATACCTATAGTACTAGATCTAATAATATTCTATATTTTAAATATAAGTACTCTCTTTCTTCTATTTATAATAGATATAGACTAACTAAGTATTAAGGTAGATAACTTTAATAATATACTTATATAAGAAAGCTTAAAAATACTAATTATCTATAAATAGAAATATCTTTAGTAGACTTTAAAAGCTAAAGAAATAATAGCTTTCTATCTATTAGAAAAAGACTTCTATTAGCTATATTAATATTTTAGATATCTTTTAATTTAATGCCTAGCTAAAGTACTATAAAGAGCTAGTAAAGAATTTAAGAATAATACTATTAAAAAGCTTATAGAAGCTTGCTACTACTACTAGATATATAGTAAAAGCTCTAGTTATTTTAAATTTAATCTCTAAAATAACTATAAGTTTAACTATAAAATTATAGTTAATATAATATAACTAGAAAATAAATCTATTATATATATTATTAATATAGCTACTTTATTTTAAGTAGCTAGATTTCTTAAACTCTAAAAGTAAAAAGCTAAAGATATCTAGAATATATTATATAAATACTAGATAGATATTTATCTAGGTTTTTTAGACTAGATAGTTTATAATACTAGAAAGAACTTTACTTTAGCTAAATTTTATAATTATATAAGACTACTTACTATTAATACTAATAAAGTACCTATAGAAGTCTATAATAGTATTAGTAAAGTTAAAAGATATTATAGACTTCTTTACTAAGCCTATAAGATTATTATAGAATTTATAGAATAATAACTATTTCTAGAGTAATATCTTTAAATAGCTATAAAAGCTATTAATAATACTACTAGTTCTAATAGACTTATACTTACCTTACTTATCTTTAAAGCTTATCTATAAATAACTAATAATTTTCTATTTAGCTTACTAGCTATTTAAAGAGCTAAAGCTATTTATAAGGCTACTAATAAAGTAAGAAGACTTCTAGCTAAAAGGCAAGTATATAATACTCTAGCTATAAGAAATAGTTCTAAGATAATACTAATATATAGGTTACTTTTTTAATTTAAAGTATATATTTAAAGAGAGAAAGAAAGTTAGTATAGCCTTTATAAGCTTATTAATAATAATAAAGAAATCTATATACTAGAGTTACTTTATAGACTAATAAAATTTAAGACTACTATTATAAAGCTTTATTTTAATAATCTATAAAATAGAAAAGATCTTTCTATAAAATAACTAATTAAATCTAATATTAATAAAACCCCTTTTTCTATTAAGGAAACTATAAAAAGAAATATTAAATCTATTAAAAGATAAAGAAAAAGACTAAGAAAGACTTTTACTTTATAATATTATATAGACTTAATAATAGAGAATCTCTCTAATAAATATATAAAATAGTAGAATAATACTTTTTATATAAATAAAGACTAAAAGAATACTTTAATTAAAAGAATTAAATAGTTTAATATATTATTATATATATTTCTAATAGTAAAAGAGAAAAATAACTAGTAACTTATACTTAACCTTTACTAGTAAAGCAAGATAACTACTCTAGGTAAACTCTTTAAATACTTTAATTAATTAAAATTTAATAATCTTTAAGCTTATAATATATTTTATTTTATATCTTTTAATTAAATAAAATATAGTAATTAAAGACTATTTAACTTATATATAGTATAAGAAATTAAGAGTAAAGGCACTTTTATACTATATAAAAAGTTTAGACTAGTTATTTAAAAGTATAATAATAGAGGAAAAGAGCTAATTCTAATATAATCTCTAATAATTTAATAAGTAAGTTAATATCTAATTATAGTACTAGCACCTTTATTAAAGTCCTAAGAAATTAAGCTTTAGATTAAAGATATTATATAAGCCTATATTTAATTATTAATATAGTTAAATTAATTAATTATTATAAAAATACTATAGTAAATAATATACTTATATTCTACTAGTATAATTATAAAAGTAGTAAAGCCTTTATATAGAATTATAAAAGCTAGTATCTATTAGTAAGTAATCTACTTCTACTATTATTATAATAACCTTTAAATAATAACCTCTATATATAACTTTTACTTACTAATATTAGCGCTAGAAAATAAGAATTTTAGAATTACTAAAATATAAACTAATAATATACTAGGTCTAAGTAATAAAGACTTCTTTAACTAAAAAGAAATTAAACTCTAAAAAGTAAAGTTTATTATTAAACTAAAATAAAAGCTTACTATTAATATACCTTTAATCTTTAATAAATATATACTTATTTAAGATAAAAATAGTATAATAGAACTTTAATAGAAAGGTTAAAGTAGAAAGCTTTATTTAATTAATATAAAATCTACTAATACTAAATAAGATTATATTAAATAAAAAGCCTAAGAAGCTTATATTATAAGTATCTATTAGCTTAAAGCTTTATATAATTTATCTATTATAGCTTAATATTAAAAGCTTAAACTAGAAAATATAGCTTATTTAAATAAATACTTTAAGTAATAGATTAAAAACTAAAAGTATAAATTATATATAATCTCTTTTAACTTTAAAACCTTAAAGCTATATATATTTATAGATAGCTTACTAGCTAATAATAAAGGTTTAAGTTTCTAAATTAAATATATTATTATTATTACTAATAAAGAAATAAAAGAGACTAAATTTTCTATAAAAGGTAATATTATTATATATAGCTTAACTAAAAGCAAATATATAACCTAAAGTACTCTAGTATTTAAATTATATAGTATAGTATAAAAAGTAAATATAGCTTATATAATTATAATAACTATAAATCTTATCTTTAATAGACTTAAAATACTATAAATACTTATAATCCTTTATATAGACTTTTTATTACTATATAAATGCTTTATTAAACTTAGTATAATAAAGGAGAAAAGGTTAATAATTAATATTATAGCTTTAAAATAGTTATATAAGCGCTATAAAATACATAAAATTAGATAGATTAATAGAAATAATAATCTAGCTAATACTATAATAAAGATATTATTAAACTAAGTATTTAAGACTTTTATTAATAAGAATAAACTAATAATATAAGTAAAAGAATAGATAAAGAGAACTAAAATAGCTTTATAAGAAAGCTAGTGTAATTAGCACTATATAAAATAAATTAATGCTACCTCTCTATAAGATTTCTTTTCTTTTATTATTATAACTATTTAATTGTAATAATTACCTATTATTTCTTTTATTTAAAAGACTACTAGTATTAGTATTATTACTTCTATTAATACTATTAATATTACTAATATTATTAATATTATTAATATTAATAATCTTATAGGTTACACTAAGTAGCTAGAAACCTATAGTAGCTTGTCTTCTATTATTCTAATTAGCTTATTATATAGGTATAACACGCTATAATACAATTAGATACACGTTATAAAAGTAAGGTATTAAATAAAGGAAGTAGGTCTAGCTTTAATACTACAAAAAGCTAGCTTGATATTGTAGTCTCTAATAGAAAAAGGCAAGACTTAAATATAACCCTTTTAAATACCCTTTATTACGCTTTACAATCTAATTGTAATGTTGTATTACCCTTAGTAATGCCTACACCTTTAAAACTAGAACTAAAAGTATTTTATTTTAAATAGTAAATATTAAACTAGAAATATCTTTAGTAAATTCTATATTTTTATTAGTAAGAATTATTATATAGTTATCTTATAAGCTAGATAAAATAGAGAAAAGATACTTAATACTTAAAAAGAAAATACTAGTAATTATAATAGGCCTAAAAGAAACTAAATAATTAGTAAATACCTTGCTTTATTCTATTAAAGTATATACTAACTATAAAAGTATTATTAATTCTATAGCTAATCTATTAAAAGTCTATAAAAAGGTAGCCTAATAGATAAATATTTTATAGAAGTCTAATATAAAATATATCTATTAAGCTAATACTATAAAGATTATAAAAATTATAGATAAAATATTAAAATTACTAGATACTCTTTAATTAAAACTATATAATATAAAGAGAAAACTAGAAGTAAAAGTTATTCTAGTAAATAGAAATTAACTTATATAAGTAGTACTTAATATAAAAAGAGTTAATATAATTTTACTTAAAAGAAAATACCTTAATAAAAGTAAAACTAAAGTACTATTATAAAAACTAAGAAAATAGTTTAATTTAAAATAGTATAAAGAAATATTAATAGTAATAGTCTATAGCTATTAAATAATTCTAATAAAGAAATAGAAATTAGTAAAAAGAAAATTCTTAAAGTATAGAATTATTAACTAAATACTATTCTATTTAAAGATTAATAAATCTCTAGTAAAATATATACTAATTAAAGATATACTTATAAAGTTATAGAAGACTTATAATACTAAAGAATACTTTATAATAGTAATTATAATAAAAAATCTAAAGAAAAGATACTTTTAGTTTAATTAAGTAAAAGATATAGAAATATATTATCTCTTATACTTAGTATATTAATAAATAGGCTTAAAGCTAAAAAGAGTAAACTTAAGATCTATTATAATCTTAGACTTATAGAGTATAGTAGCTATAAATTACTTAGAATCTATTACTTTAAAAGCTAGAAATAGAGATACTTATATATTAGTAGCTATAGACTATATAATATAATTTATCTTAGGCTATATATATAGTAAAGTATTAGAAACTATAGTAACTAATATATAAAAGAGATATTAAAACTTAGTACTAGAGTAGCTTAAGTTAATTTACTATAATAATAGCTTATATTTTAAAAGCTTAAACTTATAAGCTATATTAGAAAAATATAAAATAACTTTAACTTATAGACTAGTATTCTATCTAGCTTTAATAAAACTAGCTAAAAGAAATATTTAAATAATAAAAAGATAATTAATAAAATAGACTATAAAGAAAAGTAAAATCTCTTTAAAAAACTAGAATTAAGCTATTTTAAGTATTATAATTAATTTTAATAATAAGTATATATCTAATATTAAAATAAGTTTTACTATAGCTATATTAGAATTTAAACTATTTATATAATATAAAAGAGTTAGATTAGTAACTAATAATTAGAAATCTATTAATAAAGAACTACTATATAAGATAAATCTCTAATATATTAATATAAGAGAGAAAACTTAAGAAGCTATAAGAACTTAAAAGATAGATAATTAATTAAATAAAGAATTACTAAAAATACCTTAAAGCTTTTAAATTAGTAATATAATATAGAAAAAGATAGACAAAGAAAATAAACTAAAAGAAAAGTTCTATAAGACTTAGAGAAATCTTTTAAAAGTTATATAGATTATTTTATTAGTTTTATATAAGATTAAACTAATATCTAGAGAAATAAAATAGAAAATATATATAAATAATCTTAAATACTTTATCTTTTAGCTTAAATAATTATAATTACTTAAGCTTAGTAATTAAAATATAGTAAATTAAAATCCTAGAATAAGTACTAATAAAAGACTAATAACTAATAAGAATATTTAGGTATTAGATAATTATATTTAGGTATTAGATAAATATATTTAAGTATTAGAGTTAATACTATTATTCTCTTCTCTAGCTTTATTAGAGAAAGAAGTAAATTATATAATTATAGCAAGAAAAGAGAGGTTATTATTGTAGGCGCTCCACTCGGGATAACTTAGAATAATCATGCATTAATAAACCTCTTTCCGACGAGTTATTATTTAGGGCTTGACTATCCACTGACACGTGACTTCGCGATTGTTTCCATCCCGCCCCTCCACGAGAGGCGTGTCTGGCTCGGCTTGGCACGCACCGGCATCACAGGAGGAGGAGGAGGAGGAGTCGACGGGACAAAGTTTCTCACCCCGCTTGAGTGGAAGACATCGTGAACTTTCCCTTGTTTTCATCGCCTATCTACACGTCCGCTCAAATCTGAAGCAATATTGGCCGCTCATAGGGCCTTCTAATGGCCGACGCCTTGTTGCATAGAATCCATATTACGTCAGCCACTACATCGCCACAATGGTCGCCACCTCGAGATCGAGCCGAACCTTCACGCCTAGCAAGTCTGCAACGGCGACCCCTTCAGCGAAGAGACCGGCAAAGCCGAATGCAAGTATCCTGAGCTTTTTCCAGAAGACACAGCGATCAGAAGACTCTCTCTTCATTGGAGACACCACCGATGTTCCCCCCAACGACGAGGATATATACAGTCTTGATGACGAGCAACGGTTCAATGAGTCGACGTTATACAACAAAAGGAGACGGCTGAGCCAAGAGGTTCTCGCATTGAGAGACAATGGCAATGCTGTTTCCGCAGAGGTTCATGCCGACAAGGCTTCGGACGAGCCCAAATCGGCCCACAGCGCCAAACCTCGACGAATTCTCCCCTTCATTGTGGATTCTGATTCTGACGACGGCGGCGACGAGGGAGTACCTGCCTCACAGACCAGTGAGTCACCTATGCAGGGTACTCGGAATATGACAAGGCTCGATCGACCCAAGCCTCTAGACGACTCTGATGCACGACGCCAAAGTCCCGAGAAGAAGACGAATTCTAACAAACAGGACCAGACATACCAACAGTTTGCAGACCTCGAACATTCTGGCCTAGTAGATGATTTAGATTTGACGGAATTCGAAGGTGAGGAAATGCGGGAGATGAGGTTCATGCGGGAGCAAGCACGTTTGGAAGCCCAGGAGGCGGGTTTGGCCGTACATGAGGACCTCGGCGAAGATTCCTCCCTAGGCGATTCTGCGGCTCAGACTTGTCCGATCTGCAACGGCAGTCTGAAAGGCATCTCGATGGATGAAGCGACTAAACATGTCAACTCATGTCTCGACGGCAGCCCGATTCCCTTACCAGAGCAAGCGCCGCCGACAATTGCATCGCTCCCGCTCGAGGTCGAAGCCACGGAAGTAAGCAAACGATTTGCGCGAGCGGCAATTCCACGGCCTGGGCAAGCAAACCCTTTTGAACTGGAACATGACAGGAAGGCCGCCGGGTCGGCATTTTCGAAACTCATGTCAAGTAAGGCTGAAGACTCTGCTTGGGCAGCGGCAGCAGCAGCCGAAAATTCCTCTAGGGGCCGCCCAGCCTATGAGAGAACCTGTCCGTTTTATAAGATCATACCAGGGTTTAACATTTGCGTTGATGCATTCCGATACGGAGCTGTCAAGGGATGCGAGGCGTACTTCCTCAGTCACTTTCATAGTGATCATTATATTGGCTTGACGGCAAGCTGGACGCATGGACCAATATACTGCAGCAAGGTGACTGGGAGCTTAGTGAAGCAGCAGCTTAGAACTGCCGCAAAATGGGTGGTCCAATTAGACTTCGAAAAAACCTACGATATTCCAGGAACAGGCGGTGCCACGGTCACGATGATACCGGCCAACCATTGCCCCGGCAGCTCATTGTTTTTCTTCCAAAAGCCGGCTGATAAAAGGACCAAACATCGAGGCAAGCGGATTCTTCACTGTGGCGACTTTAGAGCTTGCCCAGCTCACGTAACCCATCCACTTATCAAACCAGATTCTCAAGACGCAACCACAGGCAAGTTGAAGCAGCAAACTATCGACATATGTTATTTGGACACCACCTACCTCAATCCAAGATATTCTTTCCCACCACAGGATGACGTCATCAGAGCCTGTGCCGACTTGTGCGCATCTCTCTCTCCGGACCCTACTTGTAAAGATGACATTTGGGAGAGGGGTGCCCAGGAAGAAGGGACACAAGCCGTCAGCAAATATTTTCAAAGCAACAAGCAAAGCAACAACAATACAGAGACCAAGACGCCACCAAAGCTAGGCCAGCGACTCCTTGTGATTTGCGGCACCTATTCAATCGGAAAGGAGCGAATATGCGTTGCCATTGCCAAAGCCCTGAAGAGTAAAATATATGCCATTCCGGGGAAAATGAGGATTTGTAAACAGCTTGATGATCCGGAATTGAATGCACTCCTGACAGTCAACCCCGTCGAGGCTCAAGTCCATATGCAGTCCCTCATGGAAATTCGAGCAGAGACTCTGCAAGACTACCTGAACGGCTATAAGAAGCACTTCAGTCGCATTGTTGGGTTTCGCCCCAGCGGCTGGAACTACAGACCTCCGAATAGCAAGCAAATAACAGCTGGTACCTCACCATCCAGCATACAAACGCAGCAGATCCTTCATGGCAAAGGTTGGAGAACTAGATTCGGATATAAAGACTTTGTCGCGCAAAGAGGCAGCACCAAAGAAGCCATGTGTTTAGGGGTGCCTTACTCAGAGCACAGTAGTTTTCGAGAATTGGCCTTGTTCATCATGAGCTTGAGGATAGAGAAGGTCATTCCTACCGTGAACGTAGGCAGTGAGCAGTCGAGGAAGAGGATGAAAGGATGGTTAGACCGGTGGGCGTCCGAAAGGCGGCGAGGCGGACTTGTTCAGCCTCTCATAGAAGGGAAGGACGATGCCGAAGACAACAAGACGTCGTTATGGGGAGATGCATCTGGGCAAGGAGGAGGCGCCTGGTGGTAGTTAGTCCCACATGCAAATAAGACTTCGTTGGATCATGAAGCTTTTGGAGTACATGTACAATTTGAGCGGGTTGAATACGAGAAATCAATGAAATTTCATTAGTCCGTTATCCATTCTAGACTCAACGCCGTCGCCTTGGTTTGCCACAAGTCCACCCTTCCAAACCACCCCCTTCATCACCAATGTCCAAGCAGCAAAGCTCAAACCGATGCCCACACCGCCCAGCATCAAGAAGCCTTCCATGAAGGAGAAAGCCAGTTACCTAGCCTTGGCCTGTTGAGCAGCAGCTTCTGCAGAGAAAATCAGCCAACGCCCGAATGCACGAAACCCAGAAAAAACGACCTACCTCTCCGCGTCGCATCCTCCAACAGCTGCGTATCAACCGACCCAGCCGGCAAATGAACATAGCGCACCACCGAGCCCCGAATGAAGACGTTCTTAACGGAACTCTACGAAGACCGCCAGTCAGCCCACACACGGAACACAGAATGGAAGGGTGTTGAAACAAGACGCACCAGATGAGGATACTTGAGTTCCTCCACGACAGATATGTCGTCCAGCTTAATGTTGAGATACTGATCTACGCTCTTGAGCGTGCCCTTGAGCTGGATGTCGTTCTTAAGCTCCACCGTGACCTCATGCTCGATGAGCGTCTTGAAGAAGCTGAACTCCTCGTTAGATCCTTGGCACTAAAACAAACAGACAAAGTGCGTGCAAGATGGAAAGGGAGACGAGATCGGGATGGTGGTGGGTACGGACCTGAAAAACAGCATCTTCGCGGGTTGCTGTTTCTCGTAGGTCGGCCGCGCGGGGGGGGCTTTGCGACCCGGGTTCGGATTGTGCGAGGGTGCGAATGAGATCCTCCGCCGAGACCCTTTTCAAGCTGCTCAACTTCTGATGATTCTTCTTGGAGATGTTGATATCTTGGTGTTTGGATCCAAGGTTCCCGTCACGCTTTGGAGCTTGGGGATCCATGTACATCACGTGATCAATCGGTCTTGCTACGGGGTCAAAGTCAGTTTCTGGATGTGTTGTCAGTCAACTCGTTGGATGCCGGGCCGGATTGTGTCTTTGACCCTACTCTATTTCAAGCAAGTGATATCTTTTGCCTCTATGACTCCTGTTCTATGCTACATGTACAAACGTCCGTTTCTTGGCACTCTTCTCCGGGTTCTCATCCTCCCAGGTTTCGTCGACATAGTCCTTGACACTCCTGTCCCGGATCTGCATCCCGACGACTTTGAGCGCGGCAATATTCACCCCCATTTCGTCCTTTTGTCTCTTGAGTGCTGCGCGTAGATTTGTGCGTATCCCGTCCATCATAACTTTCATTGTGCGGCTTGCCACGATCTGCTTGTGGTGGGTCTTGACCATGAAGAAGAGGATGCGGCATGTCAGGGGCATGTTCATGGACCGCATGGCGAAGATGTTGAGGAAGGTGAACAAGACCGGGACGGTGGCGAATGGCAGGACAAGCAGCGCGTCGTGCAGGGCTGATGCCTTGATGCGTTGCAGGACCGACATGACGTGGGCTTCGGCGGTGATGTTGCCGAGGGCCAGGAAGATGGGATTGCGCTGTGGCGCTGGAGCTTGGGCGTTGACGAGTTTTGCCTCTTCGTACTCTTTCATCAGGTTTAAGTCGGCCATGCCCATTTCTAGAGCCTCTTGAATCCTTTCACCGGCCATTAAAGTCTCTGTGGTTTGTTTGGTTGCTGCCGCCACCTCGTCGTTCTCGTCCTCAGCGTCGGGGTTGTTCTCGAGGGAGGTTGTTAATGTGCTTTCGTAAAGTTCTTCCATTTCCTTCTCTCGCTCTTCTTCGAGGAAGATTTGTTCGTCGGTTTCCTCCCAGACCCGGATGCTCTTGTCGTGACTAGCACTGACGAGGAAGTTCCCGGTGTGGCTTGTTGCCATGGTCCAGATTTCGCCGTGGTGGCCGTCCAGTCTCTGAATCTGCTCAAACTTGTCTCCGTCCCAGTACCGAATGGTCCTATCTTTGCTGCTGCTGAAGAAGTGGTGGCCGTTGCCGTCAGAGTTGTGTGGGACAAAGGCGACCTGCAGGATACTGTCCTGGTGGCCGAACAACGCTTTGTGGCAGTCACCGAAATCCAAACCCCAAAGTCTGATATTCTTATCTGCTGAGCTCGTGACGATGAGTTTGCTGTCGTAAGATATGTCCATGCTCAATACAGGGAGCTTATGGCCGTAAAGATTCAGGTAAAGTTTTAGCGAATCCACAAAGAAGACTTTGACCGTGTTGTCGAGCAAGGCCACTGCAAGCAGTTTTGCATCAGGAGAAAACTTTAAACTTAAAATGTCGTCAGAAACCTTAAGGGTCCGTGATTGAATAAGCTTCAGTCTCGGTGTGGTCCTTCTTGTGCCAAGGATCTCCTCTTGGACAATCTTGAACTCCCAGAACTTTGCCGTCTTATCAGCACTGCCAGAAACGACGGATCGTCCGTCGGGGTGGACACTGAGACTCCAAATGGCACCTTCGTGTGCCTGTACATTATCCAGCAATGAAGCTGATGCAACATCAAATAGTTGCAGCTCACCGCTCTTCGTGCCAACGACAACCACCTTATCACCAGGCAGGAACGCGCAACAAAGCGCATAGCCACACTCGAAAGTGCGAATACAAGCTTGAGTCTTAATATTCCAGACTTTCATCGAACCATTGGCTGCCGAGGCAAGCATTTTGTCATCCGAGCTCAGAGACAGTGCTCTGATGTCAGCTCGATGTCCTGGAAGTTCCACAGTCAAGCCGCGTGTATAGTCGGGGATGTCGTCCTTCTTCTTGCGCTCAGCCTTCTCTTTTTGCGGAATGCTGTAGTATTCTAGTTGGTTGTTTGCTGTGCTCACCAGCAACTGCAGGTCTTTCTGGTTGCTGGATGCTGCCCAATCGACTGAGCGAGCTTTGCCGCCAGTCCTAACAATGACGTACTGAACGAAGACGTCGCCAACGTCTGCTTTAGAAACGTCTTCATTAGCTTCGTCGCCATTCTCAGCATCAACATCTTCCACCTTGTTGTCCTTCTGCTTTTGTCTGCGTCGCTGTCGCTTTCGCGCTAAGCTCTTTTTAATTTCCGCTTCAGATTTAATTCGCCATACATCAACACTCTTCTCGGAGCCATGAACAGTAAAGTAGTCTCTGTGTGGATGAAAAAGAAGCTCAATCGCTCGGTCCTTGCTTTGCCTGTGAAGTACTCCACGGTCGTGGAGGTAATGGGCGACTGCAGAAACATCGACTTGTTGGGCACTGGCGGCTAAGCGTTCATTATCCAGGGACCAAACTTTCATCTCACCATCGTTCCCTGCGGTGATACATCCGCTTAAGTCAGGAGAAACACCTAAGGCCCAGCATTCGCCATTGGTTTGAGAGATGTGTGTTTCGATGCAATGTCTTGATGATAGATCCCAAAGCTTAAGTAAAGAATCCTTGCCAGTAGTAAGTAGAAAGCCGTCGGACGGGTTCTCGTCATCCAAAACCATTGCATGTGACCTATCATCATTCTCAACTTGCAGTTTAGGCTCGATGAACTGAAGTCCAGTGACCTGGTCTTTATGTCCGCGGAGTTTAAACAGCCCGACTTCAGCGACCAGATCCCAAATAATGACATCGGTATCCTTGGAACCACTGGCAAGCCGCACACCAGTACTGTCAAAGACTAACTTTGTAATAGCGGACTTATGGCCATTGAAATGAACAATGACCGTCGAAATCTTGCTGTCCCAGAGTCGTATGCTACCATCCTCATACCCAACGGCAAAGATGTCTTTATCCGCCTTGCTCTGCGCGATTGCAGTCACAAGAACTGTGCATCGTTCGTCTCGCCATCTACTTATCAATTCTCCCTTTTTGATGTCCCAACATAGAATGTCTTCATTCGCGGCGACAACAGCTTGCCCGGTGTGATTACCAGATCGATCTTTGGCGGTCCAGATGATGTTGGACGTGTTGGTTGTGATTACACCAAACGACTTGGCGTGCTCGTACTTGCTGGAAGTAAAGGTTAGTTTGGAATCCCTAGAGAGGGCTTAAGTAGATACAGAGATACTCACAGGTACGACTTCACCATTTTTGCCAAATCGCAGTGTCAGTTAGTGCTACCACTGTCGGACAAAACCAAAATGCCTTCCTCACTCAAGCAAGCCTTCGGGGTGGGATATTTTTTGCTTATCGATAAGCCCTGTATCGAACCCGATTGTAATCGTCTCGTCACGTGGCTCACCTCTCAAGATAGCCTAGGATGGCATCCCGCACCGGCTTCTGCCCCACCATGTGTCGTCAACAGCTCTAGCACGCTGGGAGGACCTCGCGAACAGCAAACACAATCGCCACGATGCTTCTCCTTGATTATCAGAACGTATTGATCCAATCGGTTCTTACCGAACGGTTCTCAGGGTTTTTATATTCTGCGCTAACTACGAAGTTCCTTATCACTGACTATGTGCTAGAGCCCCTCCTACTTCCATCGACCAGACCATCTCCGACTTCGATGGTGTTACCTTTCATATCTCAACTCCCGAAACAAAGACGAAGATCCTCCTTTCTATTCAGATACGATGCTTTCAAGATCTAGTTCAGTATGGCGCTGAGCGGGTTCTTCAGCGGGAATACGGTCAATATGTTGCACCCATTGAACCCGGCTACGACTTCTCCGTGCTCATCGATCTCGAGAGTTTACCCGAAGAGAAAGGTGTGACAGCTCCTCGCCTTGGTGTATGAAAAATTTCTAACAAGACGCAAATAGAGGACCGCAATGCTCTGGCCATGAAATTTGCCCTTTTAAAGCGAAATGCTATGGCGGCCCCATTTGAACAAGCGTACGAGGAGCATTACGAGCTCAAAGAACAAGCATTAAAATTCACTTCTGAAGAGGCTCCCCAAGGCGTTCGAGAAGGCGGTCAGGTGAAAGCAATCCGCTACCGGGAAGAAGAAGCAATCTACGTAAAGGCTAGCCACGACAGAGTGACCGTCATATTCAGTACGGTCTTTCGGGAGGAAACGGACAGGGTGTTCGGCAAGGTATTCATTCAAGAGTTTGTCGACGCACGAAGGAGAGCTATTCAGAATGCACCACAAGTCTTGTTTCGAAACGATCCACCTTTGGAATTGCAGGGAGTTCCAGGAGTGCAGAGCACTGGCACTGGAGAGATCGGCTATGTCACATTCGGTATGTACGCAGACACCTTCTCCTTTGCGCTAATATGACACTGACAGGCGCAGTACTATTCCCAAGACACTTAACCCCTCAACGAATGCCGATTGTCATCTCGCACATACAAACTTTCCGAGACTATTTCCATTACCACATCAAGGCGTCCAAAGCTTATATTCACTCTCGTATGCGAAAACGAACGGCAGATTTCCTTCAAGGTCCGTATTTCCAAGTCGAGCACATAGGAACCAATATTCACTCTATCAATAGTGCTGCGTCGTGCGCGCCCCGACAGCGAGGAAAAGGAAAGAAAGACTGCAAGCGGGCGATCATTCAAGGTCCAGGGAAACTAAGGACATGCCACTGTAAAGGCATGATATACATACTGCTGGTTAGGCGTAGTAGACGGGATCTGTCAAGTGTAGAAAACGGCAGATGCAGACGTAGTTCAATGAATGAGCACTCCAATATCGCAGCAACGTACTATGAGTAACTTCAGTGAGTGGTCATGTTACCAGTGAGTGACTGGACGAAGTTGCATCTTTCCAGCCTGCATGTGGCGCCACAAGGAAACGGCTGCAGGGTTTAGTTATTATAGTGCGCACCACACAGATTATAGGTTCTGTGGTAAGGTCCCTCTGCGGCCAATGGTGGGGCCTCAGGCAGCCGGCGAGGCACCAGACATGTGGTGGCCGCCAATGTCCCACTAACAACTTATCGCCGCAACTGACTCCTGCACACCTAGCATTGACTTTCCAACTCTCAAGTGCCCATTGACCGAGTACAGGGCCAGTCGGCCCCAGGGTCGCAATCAGGATGGTGTGGCCGTTTGGATCGCGGGACTCAATATCAAAAGACACCAAGAACGAAGTCGAATCGACAAACTCCCCATTTTCATGGTCTAAATCCCTTGGACGGGCCGAGGTCGACCCTTTGGGTGCCGCCAAAGAATGGGCACCAGTAGTAGGGTTCTCAATAGTTGGACTAGGCGCTTTGCAGCTCTACGCGAATTATCTTCGTCGGATTCCAGGTGCAGCTTTTATTCGCCCATCATTCTTCCGAAGCCGTAGCTTGTATGGTAGGGTCACGGGGGTTGGTGATGGTGACGGCTTCCAGCTCTTCCATACACCAGGCGGTAAAGTTGTGGGTTGGGGCTGGTTGAGAAAGATTCCTGAAACTAGAAAAGAACTCAAGGAACGCACAGTAAGTACTCTGTTAAGCAACGATTCAAGATGCGTTGGATTAACTTTGTGTAATACGCAGATATCAGTCCGTATTGCTGGTGTTGACGCGCCCGAAGGAGCACATTTTGGACGGCCAGCACAGCCCTTTGCCGCCGAGGCACAGAAGTGGCTATCTGACTATATCCTGCACCGAAATGTGCGAGCTTATATTTACAAGCGCGACCAATACAGCCGTATCGTTGCGACGGTTTATGTCCGCCGGTTTCTTATACGCAGAAATGTTGGCTTGGAAATGGTCAAACGGGGTCTAGCTACAACATATGAGGCGAAGTCGGGCGCCGAATACGGTGGGTTGAAGACAGAATATGAACAGGCTGAAGCCAAGGCGAAGAGGAAGCGGAAGGGCATGTGGTCCGGAAAACGGAGCGAATTCGAGAGTCCCAGGGATTACAAGTCTCGACATCAGGGACAGCAAAAGCTGGACGAGTAAAAAAGGAGCGGCTTACTCACTCAAAACTGCGATTTTGAGCCGGAAACCGATGTCAAGATAACGGTATAAGGCTTGACTCATGGAGACTCTGTGTTTGAGACACAGCCCTGCTATAGGCATGATGAATGAGGCAGCATGGATGGCCGAAAGCAATGCAAGTCATACATGCAACTCTTTGCATGATCTGACACGAAGAAATGATGTACTACGAAAGCAGATCCGCGCAAAAGGATTTTCAAGTCACTGCAACATGAGTCCATCTCATCAGCCGTTATATGTTCATCATTGATTATGGTACAGCCAGTGGTGTGTGGGCTGCCTTATTCATTGTATTATCAGCACATCAGACGTTTTAGCCAAACGTCGCAGAATTCGGAAATGGGGTCCCCTGTCCTGGACATATGTCAGTCATCCGCCCGCTTCTGCCGCATACAAATCTCCCGGGCCCAGTACTCCATATGCATGAAATAGAACAAGAGACGAAATCCGGGGTGATGGTGTAGTGCCTGGCGTTGACAAAGGATGACATGTGGATGTCTCGAAGTTTATGTTGGAGGCTACTTTGAAGGCGTCATGGCACAAGACGCATTTCAGTGTACGGAGTACCTCAAGTGACAAAATCCTGGTGGAGCAGTGACATGAGTAATCCACGACTCTAGGTACGACATTAAATGAAGAAGGGTAACTACAGCCATGTGTTGGCGTGTCGGATGAACACATGCATCTTAGGCACCACAGGGTTCGCAGGCCAATGCGTTGAGTCCATTCGGTGTGAAGGGCTGAATATTGCCCAGACGAAGCATTGTGGTTGCCATTCCATAAACTCGGATTGGTATTGAATAGTCAGATTTGAAAAGGACGTTCAAGATGCACGCAGGCCTTCATCGTCCACGCCAAGTGGCGGCGCCCCCTCACGGCAGCTCAAGGGAAGGATTCCAAGCTAGGAAGTACAGAGAATCAGCCTGTTCCACGGGGAGGTTGCATATCCACCAGGTCGTCTCCTTCTCCAGCAGGTGGCGGAAGGGTATCGCAGCTAGAAGTACGGAGTTACGCCACAGCGATCTTTGCGAACCCCCTCGCATGTTAGTTTCGAGATGGATGCACGCACGAGGGTTTTGAACATCGGCCCTCCCTCAGCTCCCTCATTGACTGCACTAGGGTGCTGCCCCTGGCCCCACATGGCAAGTTGCTCCCGTGTTTCCGTCAAGGAGGTGCAAGACCTTGACAAAAAGGTACACATATCCAATTGGCGAAGAAACTGTCTCGTCCTTTTTGTCCACAACGCAGAGTGCGGGTCACACCTGCGACAATCCCCTGACAGCTTAGACGTCTAGCGAGGGCGAGTTGTAAATTAGTCCAGCAGGCTACGGAGTACTCCGTACTAGTACTAGTTCACTATCCATATGTAGATACGGGACGATGCTTTGGGCACCACAACTCTCAGGCTTGAATGCAGCAGACTGGCGACGAGGGAAACCAGTGCTGCCTGACTGCATGCATTTCCTACTATTGCACAGTAGGCGGCCATGAAAGTCATGGCGTAAAGAGTAGACGAAGTCTGTTGCAAGCTTGTCGACGTTCAAACTTCTTCGCTCCGCCTTCATGGGCTCGTCGCCGTCATGAGAGCACAAAGCCTTGGCATCATGGACGGAAGTACCCACAGGACAGCTGTACGTCCCATTTTTTCTGCCCCTTGGCATCTGCTCTTTATTCCGTCAGTCGGTAGCTACAGAGTACGGGAGCACAGTCTTTATAATTTGCTAGCAATCTTTCGCGAACGGTGCTTACCTTGTGTGAGGTGGGCAGGAGTATCAGTATGTTTTGGCAGCACAGAGTCTCATCCCTTGACGCGTTGCAGCCGGCGAGCGGGAGGTGGAATGGAAAAGCACGGGTTGTTGTTGGCAAGGTCTGGTCCGCTTAACAAACCAATAGGAGGCAAACTCGAGCGACACAGCTTGGACACGGACACACCGTTGTTGTGGTTCGATAGCAAAACTTTGCCCCTGGTGTGAACACGAGCATGATGGCTTTGACCCCGACAAGTTACAAGTTACAAGTTACAAGTTACAATTGAGTTGGCCGTGGCCTCTTGCCTGCCAGGCAGGTTCTGCTTGGCTTGCTTCTTTACGAGGTGTCCGGACTGCAGAACCTTGGATGTTATCGCCCTATTTTCAGAAAGCGTTGGCTGTCTTGGGTACTCCGTACCTGCGAGGTCTGGAGCTGCAGGTAACTATCCCGTAAACAATCAAAGAACCCCCTCTGCATGAAGTCCCTGCACGAATTGTAGACAGACTTGTGAAAGCCCAGCCCAGCCCAGCCCAGCCCACCGCCTGTCGAGATTTCTCCTTGTTGGCAGCGTCGGCAGCGTCGGCGCATATTGATGAACGTGAAAGACTGCATCAGAGCATTGCTTCGGGACTTCCTACCACACTCTTTACTCCGTACAGCCAGAGCATTCATTGAGCAGTGCATTGAGACCGCAATAATCTGGACCTTGTTGTTCTGCACCGCCCAGACAAGGTCCGCCCATGTCCAACCGTCTACGGAGTACGGAGGTACTTATCCACGTCTACCCATTACTGACGGTCATGACGCTTGACCTGTTTCGGACTAGTCTCGCCATCACAACAACCTCAGCAATTTCCCGCATTCTTTGTGCCAGCCTTGGCACCCAGCCAGCCATCCTTTGTTCCTCCTACGAGGACGATTCCCAACTTCCCAACTCATCCACGGCGAAGGGGGGAAACCACAGCGACTGGCAACCAGATTGCGTCTGCTGCTCCCGCTTTGCGATACCGACCCCATTTCCCTCACTATTCTTACAGTCACTCTCGTTAATTTTCGTCATTTCGATTTCTCTTCATCGTTCTTGTTCGCGTCGCGCTCTGGGGGTTTTTGGTCTGGATGTCTGTTGCCACCCAAATCGCGCTCCCACCGGCTGTCAACATTTTTCAATTGCTAGGAGTCACGTTGAAAACATTGATATGCCCGACTCTGCATCACAACACCAACCATTGACTTAATCACTTACCTTGTTCCCCGTGACGCCATATTTTTTCCCGGCCTGGAACCCGATCTTCCATTTCGTCTCGACGACGCTTCATCCCGTCCCTGGCCCACCAAACGGATTCACATTCGCCATGCGGCTGCCCTTTCGCCAGCGCCGCTCAAGGCGTCCGCCTGCCTCCACGATCAATTACGCTCTTTTCACTCTCGCAACTTTTGCCCCGTTGTTTACAGAAGCCATTCATTTCAATCCGGCGCCGTCAGCGAACCTCGACTTTTCTAATCTCGGCCGAATAGCGATTGCAGGCGATTTCAATGGCATCTCCCTGTACGAATACGAGGGCCAAATTTCAAAACCGCTTCCCACAAACGGCAGCGAGGCCCTCCTCGCGCGACTTCCCAATGGCGCCTTGGCACCCATAGTGTCTACTGACGCGTCAATCCGAGCAATGTGTCTATTAAAACAGGACGACGGTACTCTGAAGGGTGTGGTTGTCGGTGGTAACTTCACCAGTATTGATGGAACGCAGTCAACTGCAATCGCGCTTTTCAACCCCAACACAACCAAGATCACGCCCTTAGAAGGCCTCGAGGGCGAGGTCAATGCTTTATATTGTGACGACAGCCGGGAAACCGTTTACATTGGCGGCAATTTTAAAGCCTCAAATTCCACCAACGCAATCGCTTGGACAGACACAGACGGCTGGTCCAATCTGCCCTTTGCAGGTTTCAATGGCCCTGTAAATGCCATTTCGAAGACCTCGAATGGCCACATCATCTTCGGTGGCAGCTTCACCGGCCTGGGGAACGCTTCCGCCCCGAGCCAACCTGATCGCCAAATCATCAATCTTTCGGGATGTAGAGTGACCGCCACGAATGTTGCCACGACCAACGGATTCGGTGATCCTGAAAACATCGTATGTTCAGCAGGCAAGGATGGACCTGGCAGCACCTGGCTCGCAGCCGACACCATGCCTGCTACATGGAGAGCCGACTTTGGATTCACATTCCATCCTACCAAGCTACGACTGTACAACACTCACATGGATGGCCGCGGCACAAAGACGTTCAGACTGTTAGCCTTTCCAATAAATGGAATAATGAATCTGACCTACGTCGACCCGTTGACCGGAAAAAATGCTTCTTGCACGAGCGAATGTCCCCTCAGCAATGACCCCAGTATCAAGTTCCAGGACTTTCACTTTGTCAACCGGGTTGGAATGAATGGCTTTCAGGTCGCCATATCAGACTGGTATGGTTCTGGGGCAGGTCTTTCTGGTATTGAACTTTTCCAGGACGACATGTTCGCATACGCCATCAACGAATTCAACGAGCCTCGGTGCAAAGGCATTCAGTTTCCATCGACTGCAACGTCTACCGGACCCTGGAAAGAAGCACCCTCTATTCAGAGCAGTTCGGAATATCTCGTGGCAAGGCTGAGCGGCGATGACATCAGCGACAAGTCTGCCTCTGTTGTATTTACCCCCAACATCCTAGAATCCGGGAACTACTCAGTCAACATGTACACTCCAGGATGCATGCCGGACGGAAGCTGCTGGGCACGAGGCCGGGTCAATATTACGGGTGTCATGTCAACTGGCACGATAAAAGCAGACTTCACCACAACGCTCTTTCAGACGAATTATTACGACAAATTCGACCAGATTTACCTCGGTTACGTCGAGAAGAGCTCCGACAGCTTCAAGCCTAGTGTCACCCTTACGCCTCTGGCCGGTCAGGATGTTAAAACCCTCACAGTCGTTGCTCAAAGAGTTGGCTTCACTCTCACTAAGACAACTGGAGACCTGAACAGTCTCTTCGATTTTGACCCGGAGCAGAAGACGGTAGACATATCCAGCTTGGAAAAATCAGCAGTCAACAGACTAGGCTCCGAATTCGGCAGAAAATCGGCTGTCAAATCTTTGGTCACGTCGGGTGATGCCCTATTTGTCGGTGGAAATTTCACTTCCTCCAAGTTCATGAATGCTGTCGCCATCGGCGGTGACGAAGTGACGGCCAGGCCACTGGATGGTGGTGTCAATGGCGAAGTTCTCGATATGCATCTTGAAGGCACTCAACTCTACGCTGGTGGCAGCTTTAACAGTACTCTCAGTGGGGACAAGAAAGAACTCAATCACGCCGCTGTGTATGATATCAAGTCGAATTCATGGACTGCTCTCGGGGCAGGTGTCGATGGCATTGTGGAACAAGTGGTCCCCATGCAGATCAACCTCACATCCGACAAGATGGAAACCGCCATCAGCCTGAGCGGCACATTCTCAAAGTGCAATGCTTTCAAAAACTACGGCGATTCTCCGGCAGACGGCTTCGCCATCTGGGTTCCGTCCGTGCAAAACTGGATGCATAATATTGACCAGCCTTTACCAGCATACAACGGTGTGCTTTCCGCTAGCCTCCAGAATGTTCCAGACGTCGGCGAGCTCTTGGCTGGTTCATTGACATCGGCACAACTTCGCGCAAATGGTGCCGCCACTCTCAGTACACAGGGCTTGGGACCCTTCCCTTTTAATATCGAGACGCCGACGAAATCCACCTCAACTCTGCGCCGCCGTGAGAGTATCTCCAATGATACGCTTCGGGGTGTTATCACTGGCACGTTCTACAGTACCGACAGCAGCAACATTACCGTGCTCGCTGGCCACTTTACAGCCAAATCAGCCAACGGGTCGACCGTCAACAACTTGATGATTCTTGATGGTAAGGACAACGAGTCTATCACCGGACTGGGCTCTAGTATATCTACAGATTCTACATTCATCACCGTTGCTCTACAGGGAAGTGTTTTGTATGCCGGAGGAATGGTCTCTGGTACGGTCGCAGGCAACCAGATCCACGGCCTTGTGTCCTACGATCTCTTATCAAAGTCGTTTGGCAGCCAGCCTGCTCCAATTTCGGGAAGAAACAGCACAGTCGCTGCTATTACCGTTCGACCAGATACGTCCGAGGTGTATGTCGGCGGCTCTTTCAACAAAGCAGGGGCCTTGGGCTGCGAGGGTCTCTGCATTTACAACTCGGACTCCGGTCAATGGTTCCAGCCGGGAAACGGCCTGTCAGGTGAAGTGCTGGGACTCATGTGGTCGAGCAAATCAACACTCATTGTAGCGGGCGATTTGGAGGCCAACAGTACCAGCAAGCGATACTTGGCTCTCTACGACGCGAAGCAGATGACGTGGTCAACCTTCCCAGGCGCTGAGAATATACCTGGACCAGTTCAGGTCATGACGGCCGGATCCAGTGACGGGAAGCAGGTGTGGGTTGCGGGCAAGTCGACCAAGGACGGATCTGTCTTTCTCATGAAGTACGACGGTAGCAAGTGGCTGACGGCTAACGAAACCCTGCCTGCGCATACGATCCTTCGAAGCCTCCAGGTCTTCTCGCTCACCAAGAACCACGCGAGCACACAACTTTTGGGGGAAAACCAGGCACTCATGATGACGGGTTCAATCATTCTCCCAGGCGTTGGTATCGCATCGGCGGCAATTTTCAATGGCACCCACTACCAGCCCTACGCCCTCACAACGCATTCCGGCAAAACGCCTGGAACCATTGCCAAGATCTTCACTCAAAAGGATGATTTCTTTTCAACGGGAGACAGCAGCATGCCGCTAGGTTTTGTTGTCCTCATTGGACTTGCCATCTCACTCGGCATCATTCTTCTCATGGTCTTGGCTGGCATTGTCCTGGACCGGCTTAGAAAGAAGCGAGAGGGATATACGCCGGCCCCGACTTCCATGTATGACAGAGGCAGCGGCATGCAAAGAATACCTCCCCACGAGCTCCTGCAATCACTAAGCAGAAGTCGGCCGGGAGCAGCACCTCTTGTGTAAAGGGCAGCCCTTGCCGACGTTTGTCACAGCCTGCATAGTCTGTCTGTATCTTGTCTCGTTCCGCCTGGCGTTGGTTTGGCGCGTTGGAGTCGGATTTTTTTTTCTTTTTTTTTTTTTCCCACCATGAATGAAGATGGTGGAGCATTGAAAAGGGGCCCATCTCAGTCCTCACTCGAATGGAACGAAAGAGGACGGGCATTAATTCTAACTGCAAACATTTTCCATTGTGCATGGCAGAGGCAGTCAGCCAGTTCCTTGGCTCTTCTGTACACTCTCTGCATTTGTTCGTCATTTTCATGAGGTTACGACTACTGGCTAATGTGTTGCCATCTTTCTCACCACCACCGAATGGGTTTCGTTCGGCCTGGCATGGTGCTGTCTTTCACCTTGACATGTCTCTTTGTTTTTTTGTTCTCTACTTGACACACTTTCACCACGTCTTATTACTTCTTCTTCTCTACTTTCTTTCTATGTCATGTCTTGTTTTCTTATCTACCGTTGACCCAGTGTATATTACTCTCAGCGCAGTCTCCGTCACAAAGACTGCCGGTTTACTTAGTTGATTTCGTACCTGTGTTAGGCGTGAGGAAGGGACGAGATTGATGCGGAGTGGTCCGGGACCCTAGCAGAGAGTATTTGTGTCAGACCGGCATTGGGGAAGGCAAAAGCATGTTGGTTGATTCCTGTAGATGATAGCAAATTAATCTGGATGCGGACCTTGGGAACAATTGCCGTTGAATCATGCGTGAAGGGATTCAGACTTGGACGTGAAAGAAACAGACTGCGACATGTCGACATTGGTCGAAATGGTATCTCTGTTGACGAAGTCGTTATGCTCCAGATGTTGGCATGTGTCCGCCCGAGAGGGCGAAACCAACAACATATGTTACTTGACTCGGTACGTGTGACAGTCTTTGAAATGGGTAGGATAGGAGCGTGGCATAAAACTCACATGTCTCGTACATGCCATGAGCCAGAAGTGCAACGTCAGGGTCCGCGTTGATTACAAGAGCGCCTCCGCCTCTACGCCTGCATCACCGGACCCCTACCAAGGTTTGATTGAGATATAGTTACGGAGTACTCCGTAGTGTTCCTCCTTCACTAATGAAAGCCATTCAACCGGGGAGGGCCTCCCACTACGAGGGATACAATACAACCCTACGGTAATGGGGGAAATGGGGCCCGCGAGGCTCCGACACGACCATGTCGGTGCGTAGTTATTCGTAATGCACGACCAATAAAGCCGCCTTGGTCATCCGGAGCGGGCCTCCGGTCTATTTACGGACGTCGGCATGGGAAGAAAAAACCAGGAAACAAAAGGTTTAGGCCAACTTACGGAGCCGCAGGTTCAGCAAGTTGCTGGAAACATTGGGCGGTTTAGCCTAGCGGTCATTTTACGTCCCCCCCCCCCCCCAAGGCACGCTTGCCGTCGGATCTCAGGCAGGCAGGGTTCTTTGAAAGGGGTCCATGGCCTCCATGCCATGCCATGAACGCCCACGAGAGTTCAAACAGGCCCTTGTCGAGGCTGAAACGGTTGCCCGGACGGCTTGTATGTTTGCCGAACGGCCTCTCGTCCGTTCTAACATGGCGTGTAAGTTGGGACACCGGGGCCGCACTCCTCTTTTTTGCCTTGCGGTTCTGTGTACGGAGTAGTTGGTTATCTGGTAGAAATGGTTGGCGGTGACGGCGGTTTAGGAGGCCGGCGTGAATATTAGTTAAGTGATAGAGAGAACTTTGGAACCTGGGCGAGACACTTTTTGCAGGTAAGTTGACTAGTTATTCGGACCCAGTGGCCCAAGTTGATTATAGTTCCATGTCCTCCTCGTCTGCCAGGCCGCGTGGGAAACCAACTTTCACAGCCCTTTCGAGGTTCGTCAAGCGAAATCCTCACTGCCAGCCAGACTTGATCGGCCATGACAAGATGGACAAATCTAGTGGAGAGGTTCCTCCTCCGAGAAGCCGCCCCCCCCCCCCCTTTAACTTACATCCCGGCCTGGCACATGTAACTAGTTCATCTTTTCTGAAGACGAGGACCCCCTTTGCGGTCAAAAAGAAAAAAAAAAACACACTTATCAAATAAAAGAAAAGTAAAATAAAATAAAATTATACATGTCAAAACCCGCTCACTAGATCAACAGGGCTGAAAAAGTACCAAAGTAGCAATTCGCATCTCGGCAACGCCAATTAACATACAGACTACGACTGACTTGCCAAGGAACCAGACGGGCCAAAGGTGCGCAATGCGAGACGTTAATTCAAACAACAATAAACACATATAGATGACGGGCCGGCGGGAACCCTTTCACGTATACACACACACACACACATACACACACTCAACTTGCTTTGGTGGTGGTTGCAAAGTGTCATTTCAGGGTGTTTATTGCCCTACCGTGCCGGGTGATGTCATAAAACGGAACCTCTAGCATCCGGACCACGCAAATGTCTGCAGCGCAAAATCAGAGAGGGGGCTTTCCTTTTTCCAATCTTGGGGTTAGAATAACATACCAAGAAGGCAAGAACCTCTCTCTCTCTCTCTCTCTCTCTCTCTATCGCCACTCCCTCGCCCCATCCCTGCAACTTGTTCTTCACCCCACCCACAAGGGGGGGTGCGCGTCCCCGCTCTCAGCAAATAAGTTAACATGGGGCAGACTTGCACGAACGAAACAACAACAACAAGTGGCTCGCTCTCCTTGGGCCAACCAACCAACGTGCCGGGAAATGACGTTACGGGTAGTCAAAGGCGGGGGCCAGACGTTTCCGCCGCTGACGTCAAATCCGTCGACTTAATTCAAACGACGCACCGCGCGTGTGCCCTCTTTCCGCTTTGAAGCAGGAGTGTATGTACGGAGTATGTAGCTATCTATCATGCTTGCTCGTCGGCAACACAGGGCTTGTTGTGGCTATTGTGGAATGTGCGTCATGAAGTTTTTCCTTGTCTCGATAATGGCCCGATTGCAGGCTGGGCCTCCAGATCCCCTGACCCTGAATATCAGATATCAAAAGGCAAGCCGCCTACGTACCATCCGTGTGGTGGCTGGCATCTATGCTTTTTGCCACTTTGCGAATCGACGTCATACTGGTTAGTACGGAGTAACAGAATCAGGTTTCCTTCCGTGTTCCGCAACTCAATCCGGCCCCAAGATCATTATGACAATCCTGGTGGTGTGTGTAGAACCTAAAGATGCACCCTTCACATGTCTATTCGACTCGGGAGAAAAGGATCTTAGATAAGACGTGTGGCGACATCGTCATAATTTGCGCCCCACGCCCCCCCCCCCCCCCCCCCCCCTTCGAAGCATAACCCATCCATACGTGGCTGATCCCCATCATCACCAAAGATGATAGAATGGATTTCTTTTTTGGACAAAGCATCTTTTCCAAGGCTGGTCGCCCCAATTGCTTGGATGAAGTGTTTCCTTGAATGGGGGTTGGGGCCGTACGACGCTGCGTGACATGTCCGCAACCCATCGCAGTTCATAGGCATCTAGGGGGGACACCGGTTCTTCAATCATAAGGAAAACTGAGTAAGCCGGGGAGAGAACGAGAAGCGGTTTAGAGCGGAGCCAGACGCATAGGACCATGATACAACATCCAAGATGATCTATAACTACCTAGACGGCGCATGTTGCACAATAAGCCAGCAGCTGGGGAGAAAAGCTTGGCTTTTGTCTTCGCTCTCAATGGGGTGGCTGCTGCTGCACTGCTGAGGAGGTTTGGTCAGGGCGGTAAGGTACCCAGGGCCGCCAAGCTTTGTTTTTGGGCTGTCACAATCCCTACCAAGAAAAGATATCGGCATTTCTTGTCGCTCGAATCTGATCTGAGTGATCGGCCGTGACCCCGAACGTCACACCTGCCGAATATAATAACTTGATAGTCAGGAAAAGGCACCGAATTCGGATGGAGGCTTGGGTTTATGTGTGTTCCGTTCCGTACCGCAAGGCTGGAACCTGCCATCTTCGGGAGATGGGCAAAGTGGTGTCGTCGGAGCCGGTGCCGGGCTGAGGGAAGGTTTTGGATTGGTGCCCTAGGCTGCGCGTGGTGTATGCACATGTGTGTGTGTCTGTGTGTACGCGCTGCGTCAAAATACAGACATACAACGGAGGCACAAGTCGCCAATGCCATTCCCACTGCGGAGTACGGAGTAGCAGCCAGAGTCGTGGGGAGGAATTGTGGACGAGGGAGAACATCCAGCACGGTTGGCTGCCCGGCATATCGTTTGCGATCCCTGGATACCACGGCGATTTCTCCGGAGCCACTGAGACATGGGGCAGCCATGGTGCCATGGGGCCCTGACCATGGTCAGTCAGTCCGCTGCTTTGGGTAAGCCGGCGAAGGCGAAGGTTCAGTCCGACATGCTGCTGCTGCGAAGAATGGTGGTCAAGGGGATACGGAGTAAAGATAAACCCACGGACGGGAATGGCCCTGAAGAGGCAAGCAGCCCGAAGAAGGAGATACGAAGGACGAAGGACGAAGAACCAGGACGGAAGCTGAAGTAAGTTACGTGCCGCGGATTGCTCAGCATCGCCTTTTGGGCCTAATCTGGCGCCGTTCCTGTAGTTTAAAATGTATGGAGAATTTGGAGAGTCAAGGGCTCTCGGAGAGCCAGACCAACACCTGGGCTACTCACATTCGTGGGACATCTTCTCCACATGGCCAGGTGCCGGAACCATTCAAAGACTTGGTTCACACGCCAATTTCGGCCTTGCGTCAACAGGTTTGGAGCCATCATCGTGTTGTCGCCTGCGGGTGGTGGAAAAGAAAAAGTCTCAAGCGTACCCCGTACCGTGCCGCGCATCCGTAGCCGCACTATACGGGTACTTGAGCTTGATGGCTCACACGCACCCCTTCCTGCCTTCCGTTTCCGCACCCCTCCGAACCCTGTTGCAGTTCACGACAACCCCAGCTACATGGCGGCTGCCCACAGCGCGTCTCCACAACATGGGCTTTTTGGTAAAGCACGACTTGCCAATCAACTAGCCCAGCCTCACATCCTCACATCCTGTCCTCATGGAGAGAGACACGCCCCCCCCCCTTGTCGCTCTCCCTCGACCCCACAAAGCTTGTCCGGTCTTGACAACACCGCCATCTTGGTCGCTTATGCTCCTTCAGGTATTGATATTCGTCTTTGAAACGCCCGTGCCATTCCTGCCTGATTATATCATCTACCGCGCAAGTGGACGAATGGTAACGTCCCTTTGGCCTCCAAAAGCAGCCTTTGTCTTACAAGCAACGCAGAATCTCGAGACAGGTTTCTCTGGGAGAATACGCCATGTTCCGGTCAGCCAGGCACTTGCATACATGCACGCACTCCGTCCGTACGTATGAAAGAGAAGTTAAAGAAAGAAAGAAAGAAAGAAAGGAAGGGAGGAAGGAAGAAAGAACAGGCGGACACGTTTGCGTCCCCCGCTCCCGAGTTTCGCCAACCACCGCAAGTGGAGGAGGAATGAATAGCTTACGCCCGTTGACTTACATGTCTTTGTTCCTTCCATCAAAAGGAGGTGTCCTGAACTTCGTACCCCGTACCCCGTATGGAGTCCAGGTAGTTATCCCTTTTCTCCTTCCGTTCCCTTCTCTCCTTCCCATTCGGTAGTTTGACATCCCGATTGCTTCGTCCGTCCACGACCGGTTAGCTCTGTCTCGAGGTTGGCAAAAAGCTTAGCTTTCTGCGCCCCCCCCCCCCCCCCCCCCCCCCTTTAACACCCTTCGTCGCCAAGTGCCCATGTCTCCTTTCGCCCACACCGTCTCGTCTCATCTTTTTTCATTTTTTTTCCTCCTCGCCCGTCCACCATCACTTTGTTTGTTCTAACGTTAGTTACCTGTTCTTTCTCTTCTGTCAGGGACAAGGACACAACAACTGGTCGAGCCACAGGGAGGCGCCGCCACTTCACTGCAAAGAAAGGGAAAAAAAAAGCCCCCTAGGCAAATCAACGCGGAAGAGGCGCCGGGGAAAAGCCAGCCCATTCACATTTCGCATTCACACACACGCCCCCTTGAAGTCGTCTGGTTCTGTACGCACTGCGACATCGCTCACATGTTCCGTGTGTTTTAGGAACGCAGCATGCCGCGTTGTATTAGCATCAATTTCCAATGCTCCGCCACAGTCATTCCCTGGCGCTAGCCAATACGCATTCGAGATGGATTACATGTTGTTCAGTCTGTTCCAAGATGCATATGCCCAGGACCAGGACAAGCCGTTGGAATAAACTGTCTCCCAAGCAGGTCGCTTGCGCCCTTCTTCGAGGCAGTCTTGCCGGACAGCAACGTGTTCGTAGTCGTTGGGAGGAGTAAATAGAAACGACCCGTCTCGCCATCATGGTAGCCGGGTTTGTAACCCTGCCTACCAGCTTGTCTGCCAGTCTTCATTCAGCTCTTCTAGTAAGGAGACTGGGAAGGTCGTTGACCGACAGCGTGAGCGGCAAACACCTGCTTCTCAACGTGTCCAAATGATTACAACCCCCTTCCAGTTGGTATTGTAAACGTGTCCCGGCAAATGAAGCAGTTCGCTCAACTTTGTCAAATATTTGCGAATCGGGTATATCACTGTTCAGAACTATTCGTACAAATGGTCGCCTGACCAGCGTAGCCCCAACACCTTGAAGGAGATAAACTCGGCTTTTTCGCGCCTCTTGGCCAGGATCCTTCCCAAAGGCTGGTCTCGTGTGTGTGTTGTTGGTCGTTATCAATGACCAAATCTGTAGTGGTGGTGACCGAGCTCTCCCATCCGTCCAGCCGCTTGGGCATTCGAATAGCAAGGCTGTGCACAATATGAAACGCTGCCCAGATCTACAGTAAAAAACGTGAAAACATCAATGCCTACCCCAAAATGATCGAATTCAGATCCGCAAATTGGCCACCACCTGAGCAAAATAGAGGAGCGCACATCCCGAAACCCCAAACGCCTGGCGGCTTCCATGTAGTGAAGCCCATCCAAAACTCACTCCGACTGTTCTCGTGACCCTTCGAGTTTCCAATCTGACGGTGTCGCAAAGAACAAAAAAAAACCATGCTTCATATACAACGAAATAACACCACAGGCCGCACCCTTGGTGGAGAGGCTTGTGTCCTGATCCCCGTACAAAATGCACAAACCCCCGCTAGAAATCAAGGAATTCGAAACAGCCTGATTATCATGTACATGGTCGCATCCCTGTCAAAACTCCATTCTCGTGGGTTCGGAAACGAAGCAAAACCCATCATTTTGGCCGCCTAGTCTATTTGCTCATCATCGTAGTAGTTGTGTGTAGTTCCAGTTGGTGTAAAATATGGTGTGAAATTCAATCAACATGGTTCGATTGTCGTCGTGGTGTCAAGCCTTACAGAGTTTCTATACCCCGGTTCGTCATGGCGCTGAAAATCGAGATGGTACAGAGTAGAAAGTCAATCTCAATCCGACTGATGATCCTCAGACCCGGCTTCTGAGCGGGCGTCGCCACGGTGGACTTTTCTATGTCTGCGTAAATTGGAAACGACAGAAAAGTGCCGCCCGCATCCCTCAACTTCGCAGGCAAAAGCTATATCCCAAGTCAGCACCACAAAACAACAAAAAAAAAAAGGACAAGAAAAAAAACTCCGAAGCATGCTCAGGGGCCAAAACGGAGGGAAACATACGCTTTTCGCCCGTATGGCTATACATGTGGGTTTGTAATGAGCTCGGTCGAGTAAATCGCTTGTCGCAAACCTTGCACTTGTGCTTCTTCTGTGTACTTGAAGAGACCTTTGAGCTGAACTGGCCCATCATTGACTGTGGTGCGGGGGGCATTTGTGATCCCATAAGTCCTTGAGGTCTGGGCAGTGTTCGCGAGTTGACAGACTCGATATCGGAGCCAGCAGCTGACGAGTAGTCTGATACGGAGTCGCCATAGTATGAGCTGAAGTTGCCACTAGAGGAAATCGAGGAGCTGGTGGAATGCGTCGAGGGGAACCCGTACGAGTCCACAGAGGTGCGGTCACTTCGGGCACCATATATGTTACGAGGGGTTTCCTGGCTCATTGCGAGCATGCCGTGGCTGGCGTCTAGCGCATCAGCAAAGCTTCTTCGTTCGTCGGCTTGAGAAGGCATTCTTTCATCGCAAAATCAGTACAAAACATAGCCAGGCATGGCTCATCTTGAGGAGAACTAACGCTTGAGGAAACCCTCGTCTAGCTGAATCGGCTTCATGGCTGATGCCGAAGGGAGACTGTCGAATGGGAGCTGGCGCATAACCGATAGCATCGTAAGGAGCAGCTGACCCGGGCACGAAGTGGCCGTTAACGGGAGACGCCGACGTCGCATAAGTGGTGCCATCACTATAAGCCCCAGATGTAGTCTGCATACGGTTCATGCTCAGGAGATCTAAATGTCGTGGTCAGACAAAACAGCCCGGTTAAGCCTGGTGTATCCAAGTGATAGCCCATACCTGCTCCAGTGGTGGCAACGGGTAATGACCCATACGAGGCCAGTGATGATGCGCTGCCAGTGCTGGCTCTGTCCGCAGGCCCCTTGCTTGCCATCATGTTTGAGTTCATGGCGGGCTGATGATGGCTGCCAACAAATAAATGATTGCCCGGGGCGGATGCCGAATGTGAGGGGGATGTCGACGACCATGGGTTCGAAAATGTTGGCGGTTGCCCGTGATGAGGGTAGTCAAAGCTCAGCGGAGGCGCGAAGCGCTGCTGTTGAGAAGCGTCGAGTGTCATGGTCATGGTGATACCACGGACGATACGATGTTCAACAAGAATAGAAAACTGTTCTTGCTGTTGCTATGCGGGTGAGAGGTGCGAGCTTCCAAGATGTAATGGAAGTTGGCCGGATACCGGGGCGACGTGCAAAGTTGTGTGCGTGTGTGTGAGTGTGTTTGGATGGATATATACATATATATGGGTGCGGCGATGAGTTTAGAGGACAATGACCAAGACGAATAGATGCGAGGGATTGATTGCGAGTGTAGATGAAAAAGAAGGTTCGTTGATCTGATGCGGGATCCTGCCTAGAAGAATGGCCAAGTCGGTAACACAGATCAGAGACAAGAAGATCCCGTCTGGAGATGGAGCATGTTTGTCGGAAGCCAATGTGGGATCAGCGAAGTCTTAAGTGCCTACGGCCTCTTGAGTTGACGTGCGTCAGTTCAGGCTTAAGAGCAGCTGGTCAGCGGGAGGACCAGTAGATTCCCCCCGTCTGTATAGCAGAGGCAGGGTGTGTGACGACTCTGGTCTAAGTGATCAGCAGCGCGATATCCCTTTCCAAGTGGCCGAGGCGACAGGGTTGGGGACCATGAGGGAGGGTCGCAGCGACAAGCGCCGACCGGGGGGGGGTGCCTTTTGGTGGATTTGGACGCTGGCGCCAGGCTAAGCGTTCGGTTTGGGGGGCCAGTGGGAAGGTGAAAGCAGATGGATGGATGAAATAGCCTCGAGAAGAAGAGAGCTAGGCCCACCGACCAGGATCGGGCTAATAGCACTGTGTGTGTACTCGCCAAGTCTGAGGCCAACGGTGACAAGATCAGCGAGGCGTGCGTGTGCGCGTGTGTGCGCCGTGCGGTGCTGTGAGCACTGGTTGCTGCTGGCTTGTTGCCCTGCTGCCCTGCTGCCCTGCTGCCCAGGTGTGGCAAGGCGTGGCTCTGACGGCATGGGTGCATGTGCGTCTGGACGGAGGACGCCTTCAAGGTTGACCAAGGCTCGACGTCTCCATCCATCATCGAGATATTCCGTACATGGGAGTAGGGTCCCGAGCACACATGCAATCGACAACATTTACAAGCAAAGAATGGCCTCAAACATGGCCACGCCTTTTTTCTCCCCAATTCCCACCCCGAGCTGCAAAGAGCGGACCGACAGATTGTAGATATCTGCATCATCAATTTTGTGAAGCCCACTGACTCTGGTGGCATGGCGGGCACCCGCTGTTTCCAACTCACCCGTTCTAGATGAATTCATAGAACTACATGCGGATACTCCGTACAAGAAAAGGGGAAAAGGGTATTACCCGTCGGCTTTGTTGCCAAGTAAACCCAAAAGGGCCAACCCGGTGGGTGCTGACCGCGCCCCGAGCAATTCACGCTGAAGATGCCGGTAATGGCGTCCAAGGCGGAATGGACCTGCACATGTGTATGTCGACAGGATATAAAAGACTATCTGCAGTTGGCGAGAGTGGTGGATTCGAGTGGATATTGGCTCGCGGAAAATGTCAAGCCTATCGTTGTTATTGTTTAGATTGATTAGGCTCGTTCGTGCTAATTGAAATGAAGATTTGGCAGCTCGTCGGGGCCGTTGCTGGACGCTGTTAGCGAAGGCGACTTGTACTGTGTGTACGATGCCCACCGCACAGTACAGTAGACCCAAGCAAGCAAAGCAAGCTTTGGACCAGCACGAGAGTGGTCCGAGCGAGCACCGAGTGCAGAAGAGGAAGTACTCCGTTCAACAGGCCGTGGTAACATGCCCTCTGCACGGTCCAAGTTGCTTCATGGGCAGAAGCCTGGCGGCTGGGTCGAAGAGGCACAGTGTAAATGGCTGTTAGACACAGAGCAAGCCACGTCGACTTCTCAGTGGCCATGTTTCTCATCAAGATGAAGTCCACGGCACTTTCTGGGGGTGTTACCCCGTCCAGCTGCGCTTGCCAGCCAACCTGGCCCAGGGGCATGGGGCATGAGGCATGGACAAACATGGGAAGGCTTGAGAGAACGGAGGAGTCTGGAGAATGGAGCACGAGACGCCACCAAGCCGATGGGGAGGTGGTCCCTCCAACCAACATTGAACATTCTAGGGCAGAGTTGAGGGACTGAGGCCCGTGACTTGGACCAGGATGAGTGATGCTGCTACGGAGTAACTACCTGTCTGTGCCGGTGAGTAATAAAGGTCAGTCAGTGCAGTGCAGCGCGGTGCAGTGCGTCTTGCTTCCATCCCGGGCGTTGCATGCATGTGCTCTCGCGCACGCAGTCAAGGGTCCTTGAAGAAGCGCATGGGGGAGGGGAACACACACATCTTTGCCATACACTGCACAAAGACAACGAGTGCATTTATCGAGAACATTGAACCGTTTGAGGCCGATGAAGGAAGATGGAGGTATGAGTGGGCGGCAGTGATGCCAGGCGGGATCATGCAGGGTCTGGGAATAATTATCGCCGGGGCTGTCGCCGGGCACACCAACACACACCAGGGAGCCCAGGGAGTCGTGCATCTTGCCGTTGCAACGCCCACAGGGCTCTTTGATTCCGTTGATAGCATCTTTGGACTTGGGCTGACTGGGGCGAGCGCTTGGCGTGGATGGGGCGATGAGGAAGGGGGGGATGGGGACGGAGACGGGGACGGGGGACGGGGACGGGGGATGTTTATGCAGTTTGGGGGGAGACGAGCACGGCGCGCGAACGAGGGACTAGGTAGGTACCTATCTGGGTACCCAGTCACCAGTGCCTTGTGAGTCATGGGCATGTAAGCCCGTGCTTGATTGCTTGCCTCACAGGCTCAAGCTCGAAGAAGGAACGAAGCTATTACGATGGGGCCTTCCCACCTACCTACCTAGGTAGTTAGTAGTTGGTGCCTGCGTAGGATGGTAGTTACTCCGTACCTGAGAAGGCGAGAACAATCGTGCCTTCCCGACTGTCAACCAGAGTGCCGTTCTTGCTTGCCAGTGTTTCCCTTGCGCCAGGCGAAGGAAGGCAGGTGCTGTCTTACGAGGACGCAAACATTGAAACGGTGTTGCGTACATGGCATTCCAGACCTTTCTAAAGTGGCCAGTATACGTGGCACTCTCGCACCCACAATCTCATCTCTTCCTTGTGTCGGTATCTGGCAACACACGGCAACAACACACAGACACACACACGGCTAGTGGTAGACAAGCTTCCAAAAGCGCCTTGGCTGCGCTTGATGGACGCTTGCTTGCAACGGCGCTAGTTTCTGCAGCGTTCTGAGCAGCGCCGTTGGGTCCCACCGGCACGAAGATACCAAGCAATCAGGCGTCGTCACATCAGGACACTAGAAACTAGAGACAACCAGACGCCACAAGAAACCAAGAACATTGGAAGCCGACGGACAGCCCTGGGGGCCACGGATAGCCGGTACTCCGTACCAAAGACGTAGTAAAGGACTACTATTTCACACCGGTTCGCCTGGTGCGGCAGACCAGACCAGGAGCAACCGCGTTTTGCTTTGCTTTGTACGGAGTTATGGTCAATGTTTAGTAGTACGTGAGTTAACTACTCCATACTTGCACGTTCAGCTCTCCGTAATTTTGGTTACTAGAATACCAGAGTAGGTGCCTCGGTATTGCGCCCCCGTCTGGCTCTCCATAATCCACCAGACGGGTTGGTGATGGCCTTTGCCTGTTGCTCGCATGCCCACATGCCGCACCAGCGCGCGTGTCTTACATAGCGCCCGTTGATTCAAGGCCTGAATGAGGGCTTGAGAAGCCGAATACTGCATCCATCTAGGACGTACTCCGTACACATGCTTGCAATCGGCGAACCTGACGCAACGTCGTGATAGCACAGTACTCTCACCCAACAAGGTTACCGAGTTTTGAGCCGCGGTTCGGTGGGGGCGTTGATATAGCGGATCTTGCCTCTCGAGACGTCGCGGCCCTGACGTAGGGTCAATGACGGAAAAGAACAGGGGATGCGGGACACTGGATTCTGGATGGGAGAAGTTGAGAACGTCCACGGAAGTGTAAGCCACCAGAGACAAGCACGGGCATTTGTAGCTGCAGCTGCAGGGCAGGAGCAGACATGACATGGACGCAGAAGTCAGCCCAAGCACCTAAAAGCAAAGAGGCTTCACGGGCGAACTAACCTGCCATGGCGCGGCATTAACTGGTACCGGGACGGAGTGGCGACCGAGTGGCGTTGTGGGTTGCGCTGACCTTGGATGCAGATGAATGTGGGCGTCGTCGCTTCCATGGGCATTTGGCGTTTTGGCATTTGGCATTGGCATTGGCATTCCACTCCGCCATGGAAATTGAGACAGCGTTAGCAGGGACAGAACCAAGAAGCTGATACGAGGACGGAGTCTGTGGGTGTCCCAGGTTGCGCATGTTGCGATGCCACAATGCCAGGTTGCACCACCTGGGGTTACGATTCAAGGCTGCTTGCTAGTCGGGAAGTTGCTCCTTCAGGACAACAAGGAAAACGGTCACAGACCTGAGCCTTGGTGCGCGGCCTGACATCACCAGGCGACGCCAACTTTGACGGTACCACAGTCCGTCCGTCGGTGACGTAAGGAGCGGCCTTACAATGTCAATGCTCTTGATTATGTGCCGTTGCCAAAGGCGTCCGTATGTCGAGACGAACCTCCAGTCCCTTTGCTGGAAGCCGTACTCCGTACTTCACTCTGATCTGCCATACCCTGAACAGAGGTAGATAATGGATAATGGATGCTCGCTCGGCCTTGTCCGGCTCCAAAAAAAAAAAAAAAAAAAAAAAAAAAAAAAAAAGGCAAAGGCTACGTCGGTACTGTGATAAAATGCTCGGCCCATGTGCAATTAGTAGACCACATGCCGTGGGGGCCTTTGTGACGAATTGATCCGGCGCAGCACAAGGCGCAAGTACATCTCACACAGTGGTCCGCAAGGTCAAACTCGAATCGGAAATCACAACGGTGATGGCTTGTGTAACCCAGAGCTACCAAAGAGCGGGCAGCCATAGTTAGTCGAGGCGATACGGAGTAATGATGGGCATGAATCCAGCAACTGTCGTGACGAGTCGATGCGGTTCTCTTGCGACCGACAGCAAGTTCCTCATGAGAACGGCAGAGAGGTTGGCCGGGCGAAATATCAGCGCCGAGTCAACTTGAAATGTTCAGTCATTGGGGGCCTCCGAGGAAAGCCAAGACGCTGCTAACTTCACAGCCCGCTTCGCCCACGAACCTGTGCCAATTGGTCATGCCTAGTCTATAGTAAGTAAGTTCGCAAGCACATGTGCCGCCGCTACATTTCTCCGCAATGGACTACGAACGTGATGCGATTCGGCTAGCACAGACAACTCTGTAACGGATCGTGGTGGAGGAGAGTCAGGTTCACATGGGAATCAACCCTTGGCCAAAGGACTGAAGACCTCGTTCACGCAAATTCAATAGTGGTTAGCCCAGTGCAAGACTTGGACTTGTCTATTTCTCATTGTAGGACACTACAAGTCTCTTCTTGTGCAACAGGCCCACCGCCAAGCCATTTCGTCGACGTCGTTCTCTGCAAAAAAGAAAATCAGTAAATCAGAAAATCAGAAAAATTGCGCCGCATTCCATCCCTTCTCCGGCTAGC
Organism: Metarhizium rileyi; assembly: GCA_031753515.1. Taxonomy (NCBI): domain Eukaryota; kingdom Fungi; phylum Ascomycota; class Sordariomycetes; order Hypocreales; family Clavicipitaceae; genus Metarhizium; species Metarhizium rileyi. The sequence goes on along the minus strand of JAUKVO010000003.1, from coordinate 1,056,140 downwards.
CTTGAGGCCTTTACCTACCTACCTTAGGCAGGTAGGCAAAGGAAGTCTTCACCCCGTCTGGAGATTAGCCTGGCCACCCGATGCCCCCACGCTGCTTCGTCAACTCCACCTTGAAGACGATATCTGGTTCGGGCAGGAAACAACCATGTCACAGCAGCAACTTACTCGCGGATGGCACCCACCAAGTGACCTATTTTTGTACCACGTAAATTAGTGAAGTTCCGCATGTTGGTCACGGAGTACGGAATAGTACGGACGGAGTACTTCCTGCTGGGACTTGTGAACGGGGTCGGCAACGATATTCGACTAGACTACTCCGTACACGATCAACCACGATAGTAACACGTCGATAACTACTCCGTCATATCGCTTTCCTTTCGTAACCTGCGTTATATCCAATCTCCACACGAGCAGGTTCCGAGACCAAGGTTGCCGAACAGCGAAACACGGAATGCGTTCTAATCCTGAGAACCCTTGCAACAAGGCAGCGAGACCCCTAGCGGCCCATGATCTTGATCTTCTTCTTTGCCAGTCTCGCAGGAACTAAAAGCATGGTGATTACGTGCGTATGTACCGCGAACCGCACACATATTCGACATCAAATCTGAGCCTTAGGCATCATTCGGACTAACTCTTGAAACGCGCTAGGCCAGGGCTCGGGGTCCAGTTCGGCTACGGAATACAGGAAATCGATCGACACACTCCTTGGCGCGCTAAACACACGTCCCGAATGGCCGGTGCCGTAACCGGTAGTTAGTGGCACAAGCGGGTTAAACGGCTTTGGTGTCCCCCGTTGGGTGGGGGGCAGCAGCAAGAGTAGGCAGCCGCGACCTCATCAACAGATATTGAACGCGGTCCTGCAAGAACTTGATGGATGGATGCATCTTGGGCAGGAAAGTGCAAGGGATCATTCATTGGCCTACAGTGCAGCAGTTACTCTTTCCTTGTCTGACCACTGCCAAGCGAATACCTTCCGCTTGGACAAGATTCCCCCTGTCCAAATCTTAGATCCTTCAATGTTGCACTTTTCGTAGCGGACATGGACCATGGTAGAGTACGCTTCGCAATACGACATACGACGCCTCCGATGGCTTCTCATAAACAAAGCGAGTAGCCGTTCAAACAGCCTGCGCTTGGCACCATTACAGATGTCTGTTCTTCGTTAAAAAAGGATGCCCGGCTTCGTTCGAGGTCTGTCTGCCCTTGACGTCGGCGATACTACAAAGCCCTATTCAGCCACACCTCCACGCAAACATATGCTGTAGCAGGAATTACACAACTGGAACGAAGTTTGTCTGGTTCCAGTTATCTGATAACTACGTGCGGGACGCATGTCGTCCAGCCCGAAGCTGGAATCGCTGGCCGCCTATGTATGCTACTGGTCGGCCATCTTTTCATCACGCTTCATCAGTGCAGGAGAAATCTGTCATCGGACAATCAGCAGTCCACGGCCGTTATTGGAAATGAACCTTCCAAGTGGAACTGTTGCTCCAATCACGATTCGCTCCTCATCTTTGTTTCTTTCTCGTCTCTTTTGGGTTGAGGCATCTCTATCGCAGACCTGTATGTATGCACTCCATACGTTCGTTAGATTATGACGAGAAAAAGCCGTTTGACATGCATCAACCTAAAGAAGGGAGGGCAAATACGGAGTACCTTGCCATGGCAATCTGCTAGTCCTGGTGTGGTGGATCTCCGCACGGCCTCAAGCTTCCCATCTGCACCATCGGCTTGCTATCATTGAGTGTTGAAGCAGTGTGTCCATACTGTCGAAAGCCATGGCCCTTCCCGTTCAGTGGGTTCTTGAAGCCCTTATCCATCGCCTCAACTTGGACCATGCCGTGCTTCGTAATGCAGAGACAGAGTGTTGTATTTTGTGCAACTGAGTTTTCATGCCGGAAACTGATCACACACTGATACACAGACACTCTGGTGGCTCGTTACACAATCTGTACAACGTTTGCCGGGTATTCCACACAGCGCCGTGGTAGGGTGAATCCGATGCCGAGTGAACAAACTATCAAGTCTGCTGCCGACTACCCTCCAGAACATGGGGTTCACCACATTGGGCACGAGCGGATAACTTTCTACCTCTATGTTACCTGTGGATGAAGGGCGATCAACGAAACACGGCGATTCCTTGCTCAACCTAATAGGCATTTGGGTGGAAGTAGCAAGCAAAAATTCCACCAAGTGCGGCGATGTGAAAATTTGGGATGGGGTTATCATGTTGTTGACATTTCATGCACGTGTAAAAAATGATCAACAAGATCTTCAACCTCTCCCGTTCTTCAAACTTCTTTCAGGAACGGACGATCAAAGCTTGGCTACCCTTCTTCTCCATAACAAATGCACCCTCGATCGGATCATCCTTCCATTGGGCGAGCGAAAGACAATTCATGGTCGAACGTTGCAAACCTTACATAGAAGCTAGACACGAAGAAACAGCTGCCTGACATGATAAACAACATAACGAAGAACAGGACTGGGCGCAGCCAAGCACCACCAGGTCACCAGCGGAGGACAGGAGATCAAATCCCCTATTACGTCTCACAGTACAGGGTAAGCCATATCGAACAGAATGGGGAGCGGGAAGGACTCGACGGAACGACCGACGCACCGACGGTCTCTCTGTCCTGTCGCCAAAGTGGTACTGCTCGAATGGCAATGCTGTTTGGACAAGAGGCTAATAAGAAGAGCCTCGGGCTAACTTGCCTCTGGTCTGAACCCTGTTGATGAGAACGGCTTTGCACGAGCGCCCACTTAGCAAAGGACCGCGTGTCTCACAGGAATTTAGTTGTGGGCTCCGGAGTACTCTGTACCGAATAACTACACATTTCGTCCAGGACCTCTCTTTCTATTATCCCGAGCAGTACTCCGTCGTTGAGAGGACAGAGGACTATTTGCTGCAAAGGTTCGACTACGGTATGATAGGCTGCTACTGGAATGGATGAAATATGGCGAGTTATAACTCACATATCAGCTGCGCGGATAAGACCCGTGGTCCATAGGCAATTGAAGTCCTTCGACGCAGATCAAAACATCTCTTCTAAGAGGGCGAACAACTTATCATCCGATGAGTATTTGGGTTTAGAACCTCCAAGACCTCATACTGAGACCTGGCGTTCAACTCCTCGTCTGGTAATTGGCAGGCGCGCACCACGTTCAGCTGACACATGACCTGATCCCATGCCTCTACTTCCACGGAGTAACTAGTTACTCAAGGCAGACCGAAGGTGTCAGCTCCTCCGGAGCTGATTTTGATTCGATAGACAAGTCCTGGACTGTGAGGAGGCTGGCACCTTTGGCGAGGGTGTTCTTTCGAGATGAGTGGACATCTCGTGAGGGCCATGGAGGTTATTCTCAGTAACGTGTACGGAGCACACCTTGTCATTGGACATATTGAATGCGGGCATTTTGCGTGTGACAAACGACACCTTCTCGGGCTTTGCAAGCAATATGGACCGAGTCCCGAGAAATCTCAGAAACGCCTCATTACACAACGTATCAATGTATACAAGCCAACCATGAACGGAAACATGTTTCAACACGTGGACGGAATCGGGTGATGGCAGCATCAGCGTGACTTGCAGTCCTGATTAGCAACGTCGAAGGAGTACACAGGCTAGACGGACGCAGTTCCTGTATACACGTTTCGTCACTTAGCTACAGGCCGCAACCCTCCCTCCCGCACAAGGTTTCGAGAGCTGGGTATCGGCCCGTGTTGACAAACTGAAGCATATCGAACACGAAACATGGTCAAGATATCAGTCTCATATCACATTACGGAGTACTCCGTCTCTCTTTACCCTTACGCCCCAGCCATTTTCCTTTCTTATTCACACATATCCGCCGCAGCCGGAGCAGTCAACCAGGCTGAGTCACTTTCTCAACGATTCGGAGCATGATCCGGGCTTCGTCTCTTACTCCGCATGGTAGTATTACCTTCATCAATCCAACAAAATCCGAATCTTTCAACTCTCCGAGGCTTCCTTTCGAACCTGCCGACCCTCGCGTAACCCGGCGTGACTTCTTCCACGTCTCTTCGGGTCCGGGGTGGCGCTTGTGTTCCTGGTCATGAGGCAGCAATAAAGCTGCACATGGCTCTCCATGACGCACAGGCATACCCTTCCACCGAGCAACATGTAAATAGAGCGAGCCAGGTACGTACGTCCATCATGCTGCATGTTACGAGTTTTTCCCTTGCTTCCAACAGAACCATGACCACAGCCCAAGAGTGCAAAGGAGAGAGGGGGTGTCTGAGACATGGTCGACGCAGAGAAACGACTTGCCTGCGATGAGACAAGATGTGGATGGAGGCCTGTACCACTGCCAACATGTCGACGAGTCAAAGGAAACAGCGTTTGTGAAAGAGAGAGAAATGACTTGTCCGGTGGAGGTGGCGCTTGTGGCTTTGTTAACTCATCGCAGGGACCGTCATGTGTCTTGTGTGCTTTCAGACCACTCTCGTTGGTAAGCAACAAGGTAGATGCTTTGCGGGTGGGAAAAAAAAATGGCGTAGGCCAGGAGCCAGAGAAGAGCCAGAGAAGAGCCAGAGAATGGTTGTTTGCGCGTGATAACTAGATGCGGACAAAACTCAGTGAATGTCTTGGGTGGAAGAGCGCAATGTCTCGCTTGCGAGTGTAGCCGCCGTGAAGTGGACGTTATCGGGGCAGGAAAGGGCCTCCGAGGAATGCCTTTCTCTGCAGCTGCCTTGAGCAAGCAAAGGAAGATGATGAGCCGTGGTTTTGCATGTCCGGGTTCAACATACCTAGACAATGAGTCTCTGTTCACGAAGAATGCAATGGACCTGAATGAGACCAGGACCTGGCCGTATGTGCTGGACATCTTTGACACCCAGTCGAGTTGTGCCGACGGGATTCACGTTCGCAATAGACCGTTTGTTTGCCCGCATGCCGGGAGCAACGACTTCGATACAAGCAAGCAAGCACTTTGCTGTTCAACTTGCAGTAGTATCTTCATATGGGCTTCAACTGGGACTGGCTAGTTATCCCAGGAAACAGCATGAGCCAGTCAGAGTAAGGGGGTTGAACACGCAACGCTCGTCTGGTCCCATTGTTTCCCAGATGAAAGACAAAACTACAGTTCAACAATAATACAATTCTGGCTATATAGCAAAAAGAAAAAAAAAACGCCTCCTGTGCAACAGGTGCTCCTGCAATACAAACATGTCCCCCCTTTCTCCCTCTCTACAACATTACAAAATACCCTCGTGTGAGGGAGCCGGAAACCAAAAAAAGAAAAAAAATAAGGGTAAAGAAAAAACCGATTATGCACGCCGTCCATGTTTTCTTTCCTGCCCAACCTGCCGTTGGTAGCGAAACACCCAAAGAGAGGGTTATCTGGGCGTGTCTTCACAACATGATTGCCAATTCAGGCCTGTCAATCTTCTCCTCGTCTAGGTTTGGATAATACGGGACCATGGCATCGGCACACTGGACGTAGGCGTCGTTGTAGAGGCGCCAGTACGGTGTGCGGACTTTGCGGGCGGGGTGAAAAAGACCTGCCCAGACGTAGTTGAGGACGACGCCGGGGCCGACGGACATCCTGATGGCCTCGACGGCTTCGACGATGCGGTCGATGACGTGGGGGCTGGTCTCGAACAGGTTGGGGAACAGGAGGTTGAGGAGGTGGACCATGGCGTCTTCGCAGCCGAGACCGATGACGCCGAGGGCGATGTGTTTGACGACAGATGCGGCTGTCTGGCGGTGGACTTGGTCGCGGTCGATGAGGGCGTCCTCGAGGAGGGGCGTTACGGCGTAGACGTAGTCCTTGGCCATCTCGCCGATGTACTCGAACAGGAAGGAGAGGGATTTGAGCACGCCGTTTTGCACGTTGAGCTCGGGGACGCGGTACTCGTTCATGAGGGCCGGCAGGACGGTGAAGGGCGCGCACGTCTCTGCAACGATGCCGATGGCCACGGCGGTGTTGACCCGCGACTGGCGCTCCTGGACGCGGAGGTTGTTCAGGAGCGTGGCGAGGACGTCCTGCGGGCCGATGGCCTTGGCGATGAAGCCGAAGGTGTTGTTGGCGGCTCGTCGGATTCCCTTCTTGTGAGCCTTCAGCATGTCCAGCAGCTCGAAGCAGATGCGCATCCATTCGCGGGCGTTGACGCTCTCGGGCCCGCGATCAGCTATACGCCCCACGAGGTCGATGGTGTTCTCCTGGACCTTCTCGTGACGATTGCGAAGGATGGGCGTGAGACGAGGCAGCAAGTCCTTGATGGGCGGCTGCATCTGGCTGATGCCCACGACTGTCACGATGGATCGTAGAGCGCCCAGGATCGATCCGAGAACCTCGGGATACTCTTCGCCGAGGTACTCGTACAGGATGATGCCGAGCTCGCCCATGAGCGCGTCCTCGCCACACTGCTGCATGACCATGGCAATTCGCGAGATGAGATCCGCCGCCTGCTGGCGCACCGTGGCCGACTTGTTGTTCAATCTCCAGCGGATGGTGCCGACAATCTGCGGCAGATACGGCTTGCACCTTGTGCCCAGGGCGTTGACTACCGAGCCGAAGCCGTTGAGCATGACAACATCCTCGACACTTTGTTCCTGGAAGGCATGCAGAATGCCGTCCACCAGCCTCTCCTCCAGGCGTTCGCCAATGTCCGCGGCGCCGAGGCTCGCCACGAGCTTCTCCGTGGTCTCGACAGTCATTTTTCGGTACGCCTCGCTCTCGTCTTTCAGGTTGTTGACGATCCTCTCCAGGATTTCGCTCACACCGACCTTTTGTCCCATGTCAAACGTCGTCTCCACAACTTGCTTATAGTTGCGCTTATCGAGAGCCATTCGCCTGACCCAGAAGCTTTTGAAGAACTCGTCGAGTACATGTTCCTTGAGGTAGCCCGCGGTGACACCTTCCGTGCCTGCGCACTGGGATACGACCTTGAGGACGACCTTCTTCATCTCCTCGTCCGGGGAAGAGAATTCCCGCAGGAGAATCTCCATGATTTGGCTGGTGTAGTAGTTGGCATACTCTTCATCCATGAGAGGAATGATGTATCCAACAGCCTTGAGGAAGCCTGCAAGCCCCTTGCCACGCTGTTTACGCGCACCGGTCCACAGAGGGTTCAAAATGTCGTCGAAACTCTCGATACCGTAGGGATTGGACGCCTCTGCCAAGGCCGCAATGGCCAAACTGGTCACGGTCCTGACCTTTGTCTGCTCATCGTTCAAGTTGGGGGCTATGCACTCGACAAGTCCCTTGAGATGTGGTAAAACAGCACAGCCCATCAGAATGGCAATCTGCTGTACAATCTTGACACCAGTATGTCTAGCGTGCCACGATTTCTTGCTTCGACAGACGGCGCGCAGGAAGGGGAGCAGTGCCGGGATTGTGAGAGCAGATGCCACAACTGCAAAGGCTCTCGCCGTTGTGTTTCGAACATATTCGTCGGGATGGTCGATATCGGGTCGCATCACACTAATCATGGTGGCGAGACCAGCAGCTTTGGCCACGTTGGATATGATCTCACGACCTTCGACTCGGGCATAGTAGTCTTGATCAATGAGCAATGGCTCAATAACGACAAGAATTCTATGAACATATGGTCGCACTAGGTCATCCAACTTGTAGAGAATTCGGTCAATGACCTTGACCAAAAGATGGCGTTCTTGGTCCTCAAGTGACTTCTCCATGAGTAGAGGTAGGATTTGGGCAAACAGTGACCCAGCTCCAAAATTCCTCGCATTGTCTGTGATTTGTCGAAGGGCAGTCTTTCGCATAGGTGGAGTTCCATTTTTTATTTTAAGCAAGAGCCTCATGATTTTGCGCTCCTTCAGCTCCTCTACAGACAAAGCGTTCTCATCTGCTCCATCGTTGAGTTTGCCAAAGTACGCCATGTCCTCTGGTTTGAGGAACTGCAAATCACCCACACCAGAGAGTTCAGCTGGGACCGGCTTCCCTCCTAGTCTGACTTGATCCGGGTCTTGCATCATGAAGCCTGTCGCTGGGGCTGGTGTTGCCATCAGCTTGTGTGCTGGAGCACGAACAGGTTCGTATCCAGGAGGAGGTTCCAGAATTTTATATCCTTCAGCCTCACCCGGCAGTAACATATCTAGCTCCTCGTCGCTCAGCGGAAGATTACGGGTGGATATATCGGTTCCAAAGGCTGGCGGTAAGGCGCCCGGAGCTTGTGTTGGATGCATCGGAGTAGCAAGTCCTTGGTTGCCCATAGGTGTCGCAGAAGGAGCTTGGTCCCATCGGGAGCGCTTTTTGACAGCTTCTCCAGCTAAGATGGATGGAGCCTGATCCCATCTTGACCGCTTCGGCTTCACCTCGTCGGCATTACCCTGGGGCTGTTCCTCAGCTGGAGTAGAGGAGACATCCCATCTCTTCTTGCGCTTCCGTCCTGCCGCGACCGCCTCGGTGGACCCAGCCTCTGCGTTCTCCTTGTCCACGTCTTTCAAGGTCGGCTGAGTCTCAGCTTTGTCGTCTTCGCCATTGAGCTTGTCCTGGATAGCCTTCCGAACACGCTCCTCCTCTTTTCCCAATTCGCGGGCTTCCATGATTTCTCTGTATGTGGCGCCATTCTCGGCAGCTCCCGCCTGTCGGTTCTCTGCGAAAGGATCGGCTCTGGTGGGTGTCAAGACTCGGTTGAAGCGACGCTTCTGGTAATCCGTCTCGCGGTCGGCAATACGACCACTCTTTTCGCCTTTTCCTGCAAGAACGTCATCCTCCTCAACGCCGTTTCCTCTGGCGAACTCATCAATCATGTCTCGCGACGCAGTATATTGGCCGACAAGCCGCCGGGTCTTGTCTTCATCCATGTCCTCGTCATCATCTCCCATCGGCAGGGATGTGTGGTATCCTGCAAATTTATCGCCTCCATCTCGCTCATAGAGCTCGTTATCGGCGCTATCCGTGAGGTTCTGCCTCCTGTCGTCGTTGCGTTGAGCTGACGCATCAAGCGCGCGAGAACTTTTCTTGGCTGAGTTTCGCTCGCGCTGGAGTTTCGCAATCGTGTCGAAATCTGCGTCGGACATTTTGGCTCGTCAATTGTTTTTTTCACCTCATCCCGGTTCCAGATCGCAAGACAAAATTCCAGAGTTCCCGTTGCACATGGATAGGCAGCCTCGATGGGAGTTGGGAGTTGATGTGATCAAGGCTTTCAAACTGGCCTGGGTCAAGCGGCAAAAAGTCTTAGAGCTTGCAGAACCCTTCCGATATTTACCCGACTTACTCCGTACTCCGTATGCGCACGCATGCATGAAAGCCTGACAAGCTTGTCCAGCCTGCAGCAAGTATATTTACTCCCTTGAATATGTCTGGAGTTATAGATCCCTCTCGTCACTTGCTACGGAGTACTCCTGGTCTTTCTACGCTTCCGTGACAAACTCGTCTCAATCTTCTTAGAATCTGCTGCGTCTTCCATCACTGTCTTGGTGTCTTCCTTTGCCTCAACATCTGATCGCCTCTTTTTTGGTCTTTTTGGCACGAATCCTTCCTCCTTTGGCTCGAGTTTTACCTGGACCGGTTCAACCACTCCCACCACTTGAGTTTTCATCTTCCGGTCCGAAAACTCTCTCAGATCAGCAGTGAATAACACCGAATGTGCCCATCCTGCATATTCCCCCCAAATACCCCGAAAATGATCACCAACGGCATCATACATTGCTTTGTTAAACGTCTTTGTCTTTGACTTGCCAAATTTGTAATCTCTCTGAGCAATCTGCCACACGTGTGTGTCAACCGGGACAGACTCACCCCAACCAAGACCCATAAGACATACGCAGTCGGCAACTTTTGGCCCGACGCCAGTTAGGGACAGCAGTGCTTCATGTGCTTCCTTGTAGGTTGAGCTGCTACCATCTGCACTTGATGACAGCTTGGGCCCGAGATGTCGTGGGTTTCGCAGCGATTCAAGCCACGAAATGGGTTTCTGAAGGGCAACTACGCGAGCTGTATCCGCAATATACCTGGCACGATACCCAAACCCTAGCGCTCGAAGGCGAGACTCGATATCTTGCCCAGTAAGGGAATCAGGTGTGGGAAAGTCGTGCATGGGTTCCCCGTCGATGTAGCCGATGAGGGAGCCGTAATGAATACATAATTTCTGAGCCTATACAAGTTAGGAAACGCAACCAGATTCAGGATGGTTTGACATTCACTACCATTTGGGAAATCCGGCTGATGTTGTTGTTACTGCTACATATGAAGCATATCAACGCTTCCCAAGCGTCTTGGCTGAGGATACGTACGCCCTTAAATTCCGGGGCTTTCTTCTGGAAATTGGGGTCTGATTTTGACCATTGATCATATAATGCGCCAAGATCAAGATTCAAACTGAAGTATCGGCGAAGAAGCTCTTCAGTGTCGTCATCTTTGAGTTCATCTATCATACTTGAGGATAAAGGCGTTGGTGCGGCGTCCTGACGTGCTGGCCAGGTAACCTTGTAATGCAGGTGGAAAGGATCCTGCTTTAGGGACAATATTCGGCCATGGAGGGTGCATGTCCTGAATCATCGGTGAGTAGGCATGTTCGTCGAATATGTCGTATACGTACGACCTACCACTCGTCACTCATTTTACGCCACCTAAATGATTGACCACACCTTAGGGTTGTGTCAATGCAGAGCTCGGAAAGGCGCACAGGCAACTTGCGCCATTCTGATGTGCGCTTTAGAGACATCGCTCGATAAACTTGAAAAAGTATGAGGTTACCTGGCCAACTACAAAGTGAAGCTTTTGAATTGAGTTGAAGAAACTGAGTTGAAGAATACAACTGAAATTTGCCACATGGTCTCAAATTTTGGTTCTCTGTCATGTAACTACCCTGGAGCTGCATACCCACACGGTGTACTCTGTACTGGCGCTTGCGATACTAGAAAAACACACAGTCGAACGAATGAGCTAGTCCCGAAACGTACTAGCCCTTCGTGGCAGAAAAAGCTCCAGCCTCGCTCAAACGACAAGTTGGACCTGGATCACCAAACCGTGCTTAGTTCTTCGAAACTACCAACTCTGGACCCAAATCATCAAATCTGACGGGCCGGTTGTTCGCCTGAGCTTGGGGTCTAGTGTCACTGATCATGAATGGGGACAGTTATTCGTCCCGAGGCGGTTCGTCTCCTAACTTTTGCTCAACCTCGATCACATTGCAATGGCTAACCTCATGTCATTAAAGCAGAGGGCCGAAGCGGTCGAGACTATGCTGTACGTTGCTCAAATCTTAGCAGTGGCTTTTCTAATCGTTACACAGGGTCTTAGGGGAGAACGAGATGATCGTCGCGACCGCCACAGAGACCGGGATCGCGATCGCGACCGTGAGAGAGACCGTGATCGGGTACGCCCCCGTGATCGCAGACGATCAAGATCACCAGACCATCGTGGTGGACATCGCCGCGGAGATGTTGGCGATGTAGACGCCTATTCATCCAGCCGTAACCACCGTGACAGAGAACGAGAGGACAGATACTCTGGGCGCGATCGAAGAGGAGAACGCGAATGGGACCGAGATCGAGGTTCATCGCGCAGAGATGCTCGGCGTGATGAAGATGAGAGACCCAACAGGCGAGATCGGGACGGTCCTGATGATCGTCGCCGTGGTGGCCGGGGCGGAGACCGTCGAGATGATGGTGGTTCTGCACGACAAGAGACTCGCAGAAGCCCATCACCTGTGAAGCCTCGAGAACCTACTCCGGACTTGACAGACATTATATCGGTGTTGGAAAGGAAGAGGAGAATGACTCAATGGGATATCAAACCACCGGGTTACGAATTGGTCACGGCTGAGCAGGCGAAGCTGTCAGGCATGTTCCCATTGCCTGGAGCCCCACGACAGCAACCGATGGATCCTACCAAGCTGCAGGCTTTCATGAAAGAGCCAAATGGCGGTGTCTCGAGTGCTGGTTTGAAGGCAAGCAATTCACGTCAAGCAAAGCGACTTATTGTCTCCAACATCCCTGAAGGAAGCCGCGAGGAGAGCATTCTATCTTTCTTCAACCTCCAGCTCAATGGTCTGAATGTCATTGAGAGCTCAGACCCGTGCAATCTGTGCCAATTCTCCACTGACCAGTCTTTCGCTGTCTTGGAGTTCAGAAATGCCGGCGATGCTACTGTGGCTCTGGCCTTGGACGGCATCAGCATGGAAGCAGACGACGATATGAATGGAGCCGCGAGTGAGCAACGGGGCTTATCAATTCGACGCCCCAAGGACTACGTTATGCCAGCTATCCCCGAAGACATGGCTTTTGACCCCACTGTCATATCCAATGTTGTTCCTGACACGGTACACAAGTTATCTATCACGAACATTCCGACATTCCTTAACGAGGACCAAATTATTGAGCTGCTTGCTGCTTTTGGAAAACCAAAGGCGTTTGTTCTCGTAAAAGACCGCAGTACTGAAGAGTCGAGGGTAATTTTTGTGGCGATGCTCAAGTAATGATATGGCATGCTGACTTTTTATTTTAGGGTATCGCGTTTGCAGAATATCTCGAACCGGGTTCTGCTAACGAACCTGCACTCAAGGCACTGAATGGCATGGACGTTGGTGGAAAAAAGTTGAAAGTCGTTAAAGCTAGCATTGGCTCAACTCAAGTGGCCAATTTCGACGTTGGCATCACAGCCATTAGCGGCCTCGCCTCTCAGACTTCTACCGACGCTGAGAAAGGACGTGTGCTTCAGCTTCTCAACATGGTTACCCCAGAAGAGCTTATGGATGTAGAAGAATACGAAGGTACGTTGTCATCTCTTACGATGTTGTTTGGTCATGCTAATATGTCCACTAGAAATTTGTGAGGATGTTCGCGAAGAATGCTCTAAATTTGGAACTATCATGGAACTCAAGATCCCCCGCCCGGTGGGTGGCAGTAGACAGTCTGCTGGAGTCGGCAAGATATTTGTCAAGTTTGACACACCAGATTCTTGCCACAAGGCCTTGACAGCATTGGCTGGCCGGAAGTTTGCCGACCGAACCGTCGTCACGACCTATTTCCCTGAGGTACGCTTCTCTGTTCTTCTCCCTCCGTTGTGTTTGCGCAACTCACATAGTCAATAGGAGAATTTCGACGTAGGCGCCTGGTAGAGGCAGTCACATGGTGCACCGCGCTTAAGGCAGACAAGCAAGTTGGTTAAATACGGAAAATGAAATTCGCTTTTGAGGAAGTCTTTGTATTCATTTAATGTAAAACAGCAAGTTGATAAAAGCTACCTGGACGCTTCTGGCTCAAATATGCGAGCAATAGCAGGTAGATCTGAGGGGATTTGGAGTCGTGGGAGTACGGGATGAGGTCAACATATAGCAATCTACGAAAATCGGGACGAGACTTTTAGTTTGATTAACGGTGAAAAAATTCTGTCTCCAAATGTCCATGTTAGCCAATGCTCTAGTCATCGTGAAAATGACTTATTGTACAGATTGTAGTGTTGGCGGGAGAGATCAGAAGTCCAGTTCATTCATCGAGTCAGAAGACTCTAAAATAAGAGGTACCAGAAATATTTGAAACAAATGTGTTCTTATCATCATGTAGAACGCCTTTGTATCTGTGCAGGTACAGAAGGAGGAAAGACTTACATTACAGTGAGGCATTCAATAATACGGCGGACAGCTCTTTGGCTGTTAGGGAGTGAAGAAAGCGACAAGCAGAGAAGAATGTGCCAGCAGGGAAAAGGGAATAAAAAAGACTTCTCACGTAGCTAAATCAAGGTAGCTCCCCACATGAATTTTTGCAAGGGTCTCTTCATATGACAAAGCACGTGATACAGCCCAATGCTTGTTGCCCTCCTGTGGCTGTTGCGACAAGTCCACACAATCTGCCCTAACTAAGCGAAAATTTGCAGCTCCACAACAATACTTGGAGACTTGCGACTTCACCACTTGGACTTCCGCCCACTCCTCTATTCTCAACCAGCACGACAACACAGTTCAAGATGGGCAGACTTCACAGCAAGGGAAAGGGCATTTCTGCCTCAGCGCTCCCATACTCTCGCGCCGCGCCTTCTTGGTTGAAGACCAACCCCGACCAGGTCGTCGAGCAGATCTGCAAGCTTGCTAGAAAGGGTGCTACCCCTTCGCAGATTGGCGTCATTCTCCGCGACTCCCATGGCGTTGCCCAGGTTAAGATCATCACTGGTACGTCTTAGGAAGCGAACGAAGAAAGGAAGTGCAAATAGAGGTCTTACTTGTTTACTGACTCGGCCTCGCCAGGTAACCGAATTCTTCGAATTCTCAAGTCGAACGGTACGATGCACCGAATAATCTATATGCGGATGTGGTGAAGGAGATAGACATCTACAAAGAGGACCTACTCTTTTCTGCCTCTGTACGGTCAAGACTGACAGAGTGATCTTTCACAGGCCTTGCCCCCGAGCTCCCTGAGGACCTGTACATGTTGATCAAGAAGGTATGGAGAAGTTATTGCCACCTCTTGTTGGAATGTCCTAACATGCCGCCCAGGCCGTTTCTGTCCGCAAGCATCTCGAGCGCAACCGCAAGGACAAGGACTCCAAGTTCCGCCTCATTCTCATCGAGTCCCGAATCCACCGTCTCGCCCGTTACTACAAGACCGTCGGCGTTCTGCCTCCTACCTGGAAGTACGAGTCTGCTACTGCCTCTACCATTGTCGCATAAAGTGGGGAAACATGGTGATATAGTTGCAGTATATGAATGGCGGATTCCCTTGGTCCCGGTTCTGGAGTTGTGGAGGAAAATCATGGAACTAGCTGCATTTAGAAGTCCTGATGCATGGTCCTGGGTCTGGACGACCGTGACGGATAGTTGAAAAAGCTAAGAATGAAAGCATTTCAACTGCCCAAAATATGGATCATCAAAGTGAAACCGTGGTATCATTGTCAAAATACTGTGGCCGAGATAACTATCGCTCCCTGAACGCCGGCTTATGCCTACTTTCGTCTATTTTCAACTTGCGTTCAATTGACTACTGCCCTCCAATTCCTTTGATCTCTGGATAAGATACTCGCCTAGAAATCGTAGAGGGTCCGCAGGTCTAATCAAGTTAGTAAAAGTCATGGCAGGATTTATCTGTCTACCTGAGCTGCGTACTGGTCTTTGGCCAACTGTTTCATACCCTCCAGCAATACACCGGTTACTTTCGTGTTCAGGTACCTTCTCGTAGAATCACCATGTGCCGGTGCTTCTGAAGGCATAGTAAAGCCAGATTCGGGATGTACAGATGGCGCTCGTGAGCCTTGAGCTGGAGTGCCGGTTCGTGCTGGAGCTGGGCTTGGAGCTGGGTTGGCAGGAACTGGCGACTGTTTGCTACTGTGTCAGTAAAAGCTGACATGACAGCTGAGATAATCTGACCGAAAGGTGTTTTTCGAAGAACGTACTACTGCCTGCTCAGTTGGCGCATCGGACATCTGAACATCCTTTTGAGGTGCGTCAATCGAAGGCTGTTGCGCCGTCGTGGTGGTGCTGTTAGGACCTTTGTCAACCGCAGAGGACGCGTGAGAAGCCTCTGGCGTTGCTGCTGACTTGAGAATTTCGTCTGCCATGCTGCCAGTAATCCGCTACCTCTGAAGGCAGAGAGCTATTACGATATGAATCGAGCCGGCAAACAGTGGGCGGGCTGAACGTGATCGCGCCAGCTTAGTGGTGGCTCCAGATGTCAAGCGTTTGAGTAAATTGGGAAACACGGTCAGCTGACTTCGTGCACGCACTTCGCACCTCGTCGCGTCTCACAATTTCGAACGTGAACTCCAACACTGATAATTATGTTTTGGCAAGCAACGCCGCTTCGTCGTGCATCGTGCTGGTAACAATGGATGCGTTTGTAACACAGCTACCCATGACCGATGCGAACGAAGACAGCAGCCGGTCTGCATCTCATTCTAATGGCGCTGGTGAACGGGCGCCAAAGCGCGTGAAGCGAGATGGATTCAAGAACCAAGGGTACTCGGGGTCCGAAGATTCTGACTATGGAAATGATGCGCAAAGGAAGACTGATCGGAGGACATACAAGAGTGAAGTTGCGGAGACTTTGAGCTCTAATGAGGCTACTGCATTTGAGAATGTCCTGCCACCGACGCAGACAGACGATGATGCAATTGAGGAATATGAACAGATGAAGTCTTCTCCAAAAGAGCCCCAAGATGACGGGACAACTACAAAGACGAAGTCTCTGTGGACTAAGGGACGCAGCTCAATATATGTGGATGCCTTTAATCTCGCCCTTGATACAGTGCTGGAAGAGGAAGCGCAATTGTTTGATGAGAAAGAGAGGGAAGTTTTTAGGACTTGGAAAGAATTGACATATGAAGCCCAGTACCTGTGAGTTGTATCTTCGTGCGGAATAGAGTTTCGGAGTCTAATTCGTTGGGAAGATATGTTCGCTTGTTTCTCAGGAAAACTGCAGCTTGGCATCGATCCAGCCGTTTAGGATATTATTCAGATATTTCAGAGCCTGAAGAGGCTATTGCATCCCTTCAAGCGGTTCGGAAACTACCAAAAACAGGCACTCCAGACATGGAGGAAATGGTTCCAGGGTTTGACCTTGAGAAGCTCAACTTGGGAGCGACCTTCGCATTTGCCGATGCCTCTGAAGACCATATCAACAGCATCGAGGAAGCAGCCCCCCTTTTACTGCTGGATGAGCTTAAAGTACTGGCCAAGGATGCTAAGATTCAAGGAAAGAACAAAGCAGAACTCATAAAGGGTCTATGTCGAATGAGTCAACAACAAGTTGGTCTGATGGCCCTTGGATTGAGTCGGCAGAACAGCCGCGATTCTAATACTTCCATATCCGACCCAGAGTCTGTCGGGAAAGGCGATAAGGGACACTTCAAACGACAAAACTCAAATCAAAACGAGCATTTTCTGAACAAGATATTTTCAATGCTCGGACCGTGCATTCGTTTGTCACCCCCTACCTTTAAGCTTTTCGAACGCGTACATCTGGTCTTTTATCGATCCACTGAGTGGACGGAGAAATCACTCACGACAATCATTCTGGCCAAAATTGCTAGACGAAATTTCCCAGAGTACATTGTCTGCCGGACGTCGACAATCTTCGCCTCACGTTTACATCTTTTGGAATTCGAGACAGGTATTCACTTGGAGGCAGAGGTGGATAGTATCCTTGAGTCTTTTGGAGTTCCTAGCGAGGAGGACTTGCAACGAATTATGGATATTTTCGAAATGGTTTACCCTCGATGGAAGCAATATGTTAATGAGGAGAGAGAAAAAGAGCGAATGGTGTACGAAA
Organism: Metarhizium rileyi; assembly: GCA_031753515.1. Lineage (NCBI taxonomy): Eukaryota > Fungi > Ascomycota > Sordariomycetes > Hypocreales > Clavicipitaceae > Metarhizium > Metarhizium rileyi. Next base: position 1,038,948 of record JAUKVO010000003.1, on the reverse strand, counting down.
TGAGAGAGGGTGCATATCTCAGGAGATTCAATCCTGCTCATTCGTATACCAGGATTATCGTGAAGGCCATGTGGGTAATGGGAAGAAGGAAGGAATATGCTCGTGAGCATGGGCTGCTTGAAGAACTGCTCGATCAAAAACTATTTCACTTGGCCAGACGAGGCTCATGGTACCAGCGCAAGGCATTGTTAGAGGAGCATTACATGCCCCATGTTGACGATGATGGAGTGTCAGGGGACCTGGATCAGCGAAAGAAGCACTGGAAAAGAATAGCTGCCACGACTTGTGAATCAGGGCTACAAGACCCCGATTGCCATCTTATTCACCATTACGATCTTCAGAAACGGCTGATTAAGCTTGAAAAGAAGCTGCGGATTCCACGACGATTCCAGCACGACTTTGGACACGTGCAGCTAGCGGACCCTGCTGAAATCAACGTGCAAGGAATACAGCTGAAAAAGACTCTCATTCCCAAACCTGGCGCACAGCAAGCTTCAACAAAGACCATTTGGCTGGACGAGTTGGATACCGGAGGCGAGTGCAGCGTGGAAGAGATATGCTTGAGCCACTTCCGTTCCCAAGGCTGGAAGGGATATCACGCAGAAGGAGGCGCCATTCGGACCATGTTCGCGTATCTGTTCTACGACATCCTGTTTCTCTACATACCCAACGTCTTCCAAACAGAATACCAGACTTGCCCCTTGGACCTACACACAGATGCATTCTTTCCCGCCAGAGCATCCGAGATCAACCATCGTCTCGTCGAGATAGCCAACGGAGACGGCGAACGGCTCCTCCGCCAAGTCTGGGACCGAGAACACGAGCGTAGAACCAGCGTGGTCGGTTTGAACTGGGACTTTGATGTGGACGACATGGCTGAGCTTGTCCGGTGCTTTGAAGGCAGTGCCCTAGCAGCCATATGTAAAGTCATGGCACAGGAATACAAGCATCGAGGGGGAGGGGTGCCGGATCTGATCCTCTGGCGGGCAGATGACAAGTCAGTCGAAGAAGCCCCAGGCAACCCGGCAGCACCGAGAGGCGAGGTCATGTTTGCAGAGGTCAAGAGCGCAAACGACCGGCTGAGCGATACGCAGCGGCTGTGGATCCATGTCCTGACCGGCGCTGGTGTTACGGTGGCTTTGTGCAATGCCATTGCCAAGGAGGTGAGAGACGTGGATTGATTAAACCTGGCGGTGGATAAGCACGAACCTTGTGAAGCTGACTGTAGGAATGTCTTGTACGACCTACATAGCACTTCCGGGGCATCTACGGAGTATGCTGGTGTTTTCATTGCATGAGTTATACTCCGTACATACGGAGTACGGAGTACATGATGACGAACTACGGAGTAGTTACCTCATACGCAACATTGGATCCTTTCATCCGAGACTGTGCATAAACCGCAACTGTTAAAAATCGAACCAGACAAGCCCTCATCAAAAGGAAAGGGGAAGACGAGTTGACGGATCGAGAACAAGATTGCAGTCGAGGAGGCCCTGAAGAAAACCAACTGGTCACTTACTCCGACTTATCACTGCGGCAATGCGCGATCTGTAAACCTTGTTCCTTGTTTCATTCTCTCCCTCAACCCTCAAGTAACCGCCGTTAGTTACATGAACAACTGCAAAACACTTCCTTGTGAAATGCAGTCGCCATGCTTGAAAAGCCACCACCTCTAACCAATGACGACCGGCCGACGGCAAAACTCCACACCAACCATCATCAAAACGGGTTTCATCATCATGTTTACGGAGTACTTTATTCCGCTCATGGCCATGCCGCCGCATTTCGTCCCCGCAAGCAAACGCAACTTGCCAACCCATGGCCGTCTCCCCATGTCTTCTCCAGGGCAAGGCATGTCAAAATTCTCTATTGTACGGAGTTACTCCGTACTTCCAGCCATTAACATACATGTTCCATTTTTAGAAGTCCTCTCGGATCTAGATGGCCCGTTTCAGAGGTCTGCTCTCCAGTTGCCCTCAGCCGCCCGGGGATACTGGACGAAGCTAAAGACTGAACGCAAGGATCCCCTGGCCCTCATCACCGCGCTAGGGAATTAGCCTCAGGAAAGTACCGCCTTTTTTCAACCCGTATGTGATGAGGGACTTCCGAAGGTGATGGACAGTATCCTGGTGAACCAAGGGGGGGGGTGACAAAATTTGCCGGCATGGCTGACAGTGCTGATGCGATGCCATCATCTATGAGGGTTTCGCTCGGGTGAGCGGGCTGTGCGTTACGTGCTTGATACAGACGGGGGCAGGCATAGGCCCTCAACGTGCATAGTGAGGGAGGCGAGGCGAAGTGCTTGCTTGCTGGATAGGAATCTCTAACAAAAACATGAGGGGGGTTTTGCGTTACGGGAGAGCACCAACGACGGGATATTCCGAATCTCACGTTTCGAGCAGCAGTGGAGGGAGGGAGCTGATATTCTCAAACAGAACAGACTGCAATCGGAACAAGCATGTACTCCGTACTGCGAGTTGTATGAAGAGCAAGAAGCCAACGTGGGAGTCATGATCGCAAGCGCAAAAGCCTCTCGAACCCCCCTCTGGCGCAAATCACCAGATGCGACCCATTCCCTCGGATCACATTGGCATTCCCCCCCTCTCCAACGGAGTAACTAATGTCTCAGCAATTCGCAAAGCCACCGATTTGCTAGAGTCAGGTCAGACAAACTGGTTTCGTCAACAACAAACCTCCACAAAGTGACGACTCTGCTCGTCACACCCCCTCCCACGACCGCCTCATTTGAATACGGCATTTGACAAAGAACGCCTCAGCACCACCACTCTAGCGTCTCGTCCATTTCACACTCCGCACACGAAGACCAGGCCACGGAGCACATTAACCAGTTGCCGTCACCAGTCGGAGGGGGAAAAGAGCTCAATGTCTCCGTGTAAGTAGCTAGATATTGGAGTCGGAGGTATCATTTTGCCCGGATAAATAAAGCTCGTCCGTCTTAGTACATCGCGCAAAAAAAGCACGAAACATTCACTCCAGGATAACCGGTTTCACCCAACTAAGAACTACTTTCCCAACAACTCACTCTTTGGATCTGGACTCGGCCCCTCCCCAAAGGCCATCGGCCAACTTCTTCCAGACTTCCATCTAGGTTATAGTGATGCCCATTTCATTTTCGCGACATGCACAGGGTGCAGTGCTTCCCACCCACTTCACGGCGCTTAGACCCCGGCCAATCACAACCCCCCGACGCCATCGGGAGGGTGACAGGCACCAGGCCAAGAACCAATCAGCGGGCCGGCCCATTCTCTCTCTGGGCGCTTAGCAGCTGCGCCCCACAACGCCCTCCATGGCGCGCCTTTTCCTTTTCGTCTTTGTAGTTACGGAGTCCTCTTTTTTTCCTTCTTCACACGCGAGGAGACCACGGTTCTCTGACATCAACTGAGTCGTCGAACCACCCGGGGTGACCTGGGGTCTCCAATCACAGAGAGACCAGAGCGCTAGTCGTCAAAGACGCCCGTAGTGCTCCAGGGGTGCTGCTGCACTCGACTTCCCAGTGTTCACCTGACGAAAGGTGCCGAAAAAAAAAAAGGGCAGCCCACGACCCGGGAGGGGCAAGAACAAGCACGGGGCGTGGGTTCAAGACATCCAGTGGGGGGGTGGGGGTAGTCATGTTGGCGTCAAGTTGTGCCTACACTAAGTTAACTCCGTACCACTTGCACAGTTGCCCATGAGAAGAAGAAGGGGGGTTGTTCCACGGAATAGAACAAAAAAAGAAAATGATGAATATTGCGGTTTTCTCGTCGCGTACGTGAAACAAGGCAAAAACAAAGAACACCAACAGACAGGAACAGAGATGGGGAGTCGAGAAGCACTAGTTATACCCGGGGTGCTGTCAACAAGGCCAACTGACCCGTACATGCGGTGATATAGACGCAGAGAACTAAAGCTCAATTGATACGTCGCAACTACAAAGAGAGAGAGAGACAAAAAAAACTGACACATGGCCACACGTGTTCCCTCTTCTCAAATCCCCTCCCCCCCCCTTGGCAGCCATCTAGGACGGATTAGACCACAGTCAAGGTTGCTTCCCTCGTCCACTCTAGCGACCTACTATGCGGCCTTCACGGCGCAGCCTACCCGCCTTTCACAGTGTTGTCCCGGTGCTGCTATAAGCCAGCACACGTTATCCGAAGCAGCAGAAACGTCGATCCAAAGTCCACAGGATAAAACTCGCATGGGGGTAAGTTACTCCGTACTTGCAATCTCCGGCCAAGGCCCTTTGCGTGACCCCTTGGTCCTCACCCAGGCGGCAAAGCAATACCACCGTGGCCGCTGCTTGCAAAGGAGGCCCTAATTTAACCGCAAATAAGCTGTACAACTACCGGCGCTGGCAGGTAGGTAGGCATATCATTCGCCACGTCGTTTTCTATTAGTCGTGTCCTACTCTGGACGTACGGCACGGCCGTTCGCGATGCGGCCTTCCCGCAATGTTCCAGGTTACGCAGACCAGCTTTCGCGGCCCGGTACTCCATCAAACGTGGAATTAAGTAACCGTGTCCATGACCGGCTCTGATATTCCCTCGGCTGCATGTCGTGAATGCTGGCTGCCGCTGCCATCTCCACCCCGGGCGGAAAGAGATTGTACGCCCATGATTCGATGTGCAGGTGACGCCTCGATATCTTCACTCGTCAGAGGTTGGACTTAGGGATAGACTCCGAGGGACATTATCAGCATTTCAGCGGTGTATTGCCCTATATCACCGTTACGCCACGATGTGAGCCTGCTCGTCTTCCGCCTCTCCCCATTGCGCTCCTTGGCCCACTTCCACTATCCCTCCCACGCCGTGGTATTGAACGTATCCCGATGGCACCTGAGCAAGGTCACAAAAATCCCAAGCCAGCAATGAATTTTGCAGAAAATGCCACAAACGCCTCCTAATCTAAAGAAAGCCTCTCCACATATAGAATATTATCTCAGAAACCACCTCCATTTGCCTTCTCCTCATCCAGCGTCAAAAACAATAGAACCAGAGATGTGACGAAAATCTGTACTCTTGAGGCTATGTGTTGCTCAGGATACGGAACAGGATTCATTTTCGCCACGATTCCAGCTCGCTCAGAGTATTAATGTCGTCATAAGAGGTACGGACGTCCAAACTTGTTTTTGTAAAATAGTAAAAAGACGCAGAACTTCCTTGGCCATTGAGAGTAATAATAGACAAATACGAAATAAAAAGGTAAATATAGAGCTTGGAGATGTGTTTGAAGGGCCGCCAGTGCCTGATCTCGTTGGATAGATATTGGTCCTGGAGCCATATGCCAGGACGTCGTCATAAATGTCGTCGTAAATCGGGTTTCTCGTCGTTACTGTAGTAATGGCTTGAAGCTTTTTATTCTACCTTCCGTCTTTTGCCTTTTGGAGCGGGATCCATGCGTGGCGTGTAAGTGACGGTTCTAGTGACCACCTCCCGAATGTGTCGAACGCTTGTGCGTGATGTAGACTTTTGTTTCTTGTCCGAGAACCGAGCCTTCAAAGCAGCATCCCAGTCGAAAACTGAGTGAACGGATCTTGCGCTAAAAGGAGAACGAAGAGTGCTTGCACTCAGTGGTGAGTCGATGATGGAGATGGCGGGGCTTGGTGGCAGTTTCAAGCTTGGGAATGAAGCCGGCGCGGTTGGTGGAGCAGACATTGGAGCTGAGGTTGGGAATGGACTGGGAGGCACGGCCGGTGCTGTTGTAGGAGGAGACGGCTTGCTGCCCACAGTAGAGGTGGGCGAAGATCGTTCAGTCTTTAGAGAGGAATTTGGTCCTTCCGTCGTTGAATTGCTCTTTATCGAGCCGGGACTAGAGTCGTCGGACGTCGGAGACGGTGAGTTCAAAGCCATTGCTTTGGACAAGAAATCCGTGTAAGCGGATGGTGGACTAATGGGCGTCTTGATGAAGTCCGGCTCTGGCTTGGACAGAAAGTTCAAAGCGGAGAGAGGAGTAGCAGTAGTCGCGGATGCAATTTCGGAGGGAAAGGCCGCCGTGACAGGCGTGGAGAGCTTCTCCAGCTTGGGTTTCGTGGCAGGCATAATGGATGGGAAACGGCACTCCGTGTACTCCGTACAGTGATACACGTTGTCGAGTAATTCCCCAGACTGGAACACGGCTTACCACAAAGTCTCCGAGGAGCAATGAAGGGCAACGGGAGCAACCCAGGAAGCGAGCGAAGACGTCGGTGTGAGCCTGGAGAATTGTCGAGTTGGGCAGTAGTCTCGAGGAGCGCTTGGTTATAAGGTCAAAGAAAAGCGCGAGGCAGTAAGACGACGACAAGAAGTGGGAGCGAGAGGGGTGCGCAGTAAGTCGAAGCAGGTGTGTGTCTTGGGGTTCAGGCCCGGGGTGGGCAAAGTCTTGACTGCTGGTTGGAAGGCTGAGGCTTCAATGTTCCTGTTGGCGGCAAGCACAGCGCCGTGTTTTGGCTATTATGCGCCGACGGTCTGGCTATTGGTGTCAGATAGTCCCTGACGGTGGTGACAGAGAGGTCAACCGTGACTGGAGAGGCGAGAAGTGCTGGGGGCAGTGCTGTACGGAGCACGGAGTAGCTTGCTCCCTACCGTCTGGGACACTTGGACGCCCGGCAGGGGTGGGGGTGCGAATAGTGACGCCAAGGGGGTGGTGGGATTCCTGCCAGAATGCGTCTCCTTCAAGCTTCAGACAGGCCTCCTCCGACAGGTGATGGAAATGCAGTGTTTGATCCTCTTCGTCACGCTGATGTGACAGGACCAACGGCCGAGGACTAAAGTCTCGTGGTGCTGGGATGTTTGCTTGGTCTGGTGCTCGTGGCAGTTGCCGGGTGCTGATGCCTCGGACTGATGCCAAGAGATCTGCTTCGTAGCGCTCGTTGTGTCCCTGGAGTCGCACACGACAAATGTGATTCGGCCAAATGTCGTGATGGTCGTCAAAGCCTTCAACCCTACACTAGGCTTCTTATTGGATATCGGTGTCTGGCCTAGCACACAGCTCTGCGCAAGGTGGCAAGCCGGACAGCAAGACTTGATGGGATTAGCCGATGCCGAAGCCGATGCCGATGCCGATGCTCGCGAGGAACGAGCAACGTTCGAGTCTGGTTGGCAAGACGGGTTGCTCGATAGGTTGAAACAGATTGTCTTGGTCGCGTGTTGTTGTTATTATTATTATTATCCGGCGTTCGCATGAACCATTCGCAGCCCTTTACGGATAGGCTACAAGTACCCGAGAGCCGATGGAAGTGCGGAAGTGCAGAAGTGCAGAGTGGTCTGATATAAAAACAACAAGACAGTAATTGGAAAGTCTTTGATGTAACTGGTAGAACGAAATCTTGTTGACCGATCCAAGACCCTATCACTCCAGAGTCTGTACGGAGAACGAAGTCGATGACTTGACGTGATGCTTTGGATTATGGTACCTCAAGAAATCAGGAGACTCAGAGAGGACTATTCACTTGCCAGCAGCGGGGGTACTCGGCTGTTCAACAGTTGCCTAATTTGGCAGAAGAAAACAAGAGAATAGAAGGAAGCAAGAGGAAGCAGGAACTTGGTTGGACCCCAACAAAAGTGTCGGTTTCTCGATGATCGATGACTCGATATGGGCGGGGGGCTGTTGGCTCTTTTATCTTCTTCGCTACGCATCTCGACTCGAGGTACCTCAAGGTAAAGAAGTACTTAAACAAGTGGACGCGCTCGTCCAGTTTTCCGAGTCAACCAAGGTCAAGTTGTCAAGAGCGCCCACGACATCGCATCGCACCTTCCCTGGTAACAACAATCAGCCAGCCAGCCAGCCAGCCAGCCCGGCGTTGCCGCTTGGCCTTCCTTGCCTTGCCTTGGCTTGGCCACCATGAGGTACCCCAAGTTATGCGCTCAGCCACGTCTGGAGCGCAAGTACTCTGCACATGTGGCCTCAGTTGTGGGATGCATCAGTTGACGCCTATCGTGACCCCTCCATCTCTGCCTGCAACCAGTCAATACGACTGCATCTTGACTTTTCTTGACTGGAAATCTACCAAATGCCTGCCCTCCGCTACACATGTGCATGCAGCCACTCAGTTCTCATGGATGGTGCCGCTGGCCATTCTGATGGCCGCATCCACACCGGTAAGCTTTCAAATCATGGCCCTGGTTTCTTCGTATGCTTTGCATGCGCGTTTGGCTGACCAACCCCTAGGTTCGATGCATCCATCCGTCGACATAGGCCAATCTTGGAGGCGTTTAGCCTGCTCCGCACGACCATTACTGTGGCTCACGATTGCCCGAGATCTGACCAAGCCCATCTGATCGAGCCCGCTGCAATCACCGCGCGGCTCGTCAAGTTTCGTCTTCTTCCCAGCCATCTCAAGCGTTCTCTTCCCCAGCCCAAGGACTGGATATCGTACTCCTACCAGACAAGCTTGCGGCAGCTGAGACGACAACTTTGGCTCGTCTCTTGAAAAACTTGATCGATGATTCGATCCTTACATTTCACACCAACAAAAAGGACACCGCTCAACACGTCCCGTCTTAGATGCGCGCTTTCCCAAAAACGCAGCATCAGAGCCTCGCCTTCATTTTAGACCTTCCCACTTGGATCCTTGTCTAATAAGCGTCACACACATGCTGATTGATCCTTTGGCGCTCATGAGTCAACAAGCAATCTTAGTTGGCATCGCAGTGGTCGAGACTTGTCATCCCACCAGACTCGTGGCTCGACCTCTGGATTCGAACTCATAATACACCCACCAGGGGTAGCAGCGGAGCAGCGGCGTGGCAGCGACGGCTTCTTGCGCATGTTGGGCGAATGTCCTGCTCCAGATGCGTTGTTGGCTGTCCAAAAGCACCTCTCTCCACTGGACAAGTTGTTGTTGTCGACGGCCGTGGATGCAAGCCAAATCGAAAGATCATCCAATGCGGAGGTGAATCAAATCCCTTCTCCCAATGACAAACAACTCCTTGTCACCGTACATGCTGTGATATTCAGAAGCAAGTTTTTGAGCTGCATGTCATATGATAAGTGCGTGTTCGTCTATGCCGAGGTGCTTGCAAACTTGATAGTGCCCAAGTTTTCGGGAACCATCGTTTGCATCCGTGACGGATAATTTGCCTCAAAGCATACATCTCGGATGCCTTGGAATAGAGCTTCACGCCCATTTGTGCTTGAATGATGCCCAAGATGCCCAAGACAATATTAGCAAGTCCCAGTACCTCCCTCCCCCCCCCCCCCCCCCCCCCCCCTTCTCTTTCATTGCTGTCTTCCTCTCATGCCAAGCCACCAGCCTTGAGGGATCCTCATCGTGGGAGGTATCGCGCGTTTATTCGTTGGAAGAATTATGCGGCGTATTGGTTACTGAACCGCTCTGCATAATACATCAAACGCCATGCATCCGTGATGGCTTGACCTCTAACATTGTCCGCGGGCACGTGCTGAACCTGACTGCGTCACTCGTTTGTGACCAGAACAGTCGTTCTGACTAGCGAAACTTTTACGCACCATCGGTCCAGGGATGGGTAACTCGACAGAGTAGGACTGAGATGTGATAAGAGACGTCGGAGCAGGCAAGGGGAGCGGCGACTGGCGAAGTGATATTGTTCGCGTTGCTGTTGGGTAGATAAGCATATGGAATTAATTGCAGGTCGACTCACAAGGCGGTTTCATCGACGTATACTCCCAAGGAACTAATAGGAGTTTGCCTGACTCTGATGTAGGATGGTAATCCCACGTCATTCAAGAGGTGAGATACACTTGAACTCTCAGAACAGAGGAGGATAATGATGGTCGATGAGCGAGGTACGTATTATAGAAGTTACGGGAACATCAGAAGTCTTTGGACTGAAGGGCTGAAATTGAGTTTGGGCGGTCAATGTGAACGAGAGGAATCGCCGGGTGCGCAACCATTGAACTTGGGGAGAGAGGCGGATGAGAGTGCCGGGCATCAAAGGATTGATTTATGAGTTTGTGAGAGGTCTAGACCGAAAAGCCGAGATTCATAGTCCATAACAGACCGTAGGGAAACCTTACAACTCCTTGATGAAGTGAAGTCATGGTAGCAGGCGTCTCGATGCGTAAACGACTCAGATGTTGAAACGTGGGAGGTCTTGCTGATCTGTTGCTGCACGAAAAGGAGTCCCAAGTTCTCGCCCAGGAAAAGTAATGCAGCCTGGAGAACGCCGTTGTCTCATTGATTCAGCCTTCAGTTGATAACCTGTTGGAGATGTCATGCTGCCACGAGTTGCCGACAGGAAGCGACATGTTAGGTAACTTATGTATGTCTGCCAACCCCATCGGTTCTTTTGACGAGACGAGACAAACCGGTTCAGAAATAGCCCTGCACTAAGTAACCCCTCATGGCAATGCGTCTGAATCCCTTTCTTTCATCACAATGAACCACGGTGATCAGTTTGATACAACTGGCCAGTAGTTAGGTCTTGGACCGAAGAAAGTTGTCATTTGTGTCAGCGCGCTGCTTGCTGCTGTGTAAGGAGGGGGGGAGTCCAGTCTAAGAATCTAGTCATCACACGAACCCGAAGCCATGGAGAACGTTCTTCTAGTTCATGTGCTGCCTTGCGCCATCCAACGTCGATGGCCCTTGAGAACAGGCCCGTGGAGAGATTACAAGTTATGATGATTTGAAAAAAATAAAACAGAGTCAGACTTTTGGTTGAGCAAGGAATCCATGAGGGGTCTCGACAGAGTCAAAAAGGTACAAGAAAACTGCATGTTCAAAGTGGTGGATTGTAGAATGGCGAGCGAGGCACACTGACTGACTGGGCTTTGCTTAATGATTGATGATGATGATGCCTTGGACGTCTGATCCTACCAACCAAGTGCAGCAGCAGGGTTGGTTCATCTCCAAGAAACCACTCAGTGACCAGGAAAGAATAACTAAATAGGCCCGCAACTACGGAGTAGTATACGGAGTACAAGGGGGAGGTGACGCAAATACGCAATAACTCGGAGTACTCCGTACTTCAGAGTAGGGCTTTCCTTCTTTCGTGTAAGAAGACGGGACTGTATTGCCGGCGGAGAGTCCAATCCCATTCCCATTCGCCCCATCTTCATTCTGGATGTGATTTGACGTCCAACCCAACGACGGAGAGTAATCATTCTCACCAAAAAAAAAAAAAAAAAAAAAAAAAAAAAAGAATTGTTGTAAACAGGATCATCCATCTTTATTTACCAAGTTACACGCCGCGTACGAGAAGCCCGTCCATGGTTTAGGCGGGAAGTTGGCGGCAACACCCGCAACTGCTGGCTGGACTGGAGCGTCAAATGAGCAGTCGAGGAATCGACAACTCTGTGCGCCTCCCCTTCCCAGCTTAATTCGTCAAACCTGTTTCACCGAGGCTGAGGCTGTGTGATTCAGGCGCATACTCGCCGAGAAGGACAACAGGGGTGGGTGGGTGATTGAACAGGGACGGAAAGAAGAGAAGGCGACGACATGATCTCGCGCTCTTGACAATACCGATGCAGTTCGTGCAGCTCAAGAGTATGATTTATCAGTCATGGCATGGAGGTACGGAGTTCTCCTCGCGGAATGCACGCTACTCCGTACATGCCATGTTGATGGACCAAGAGGTCGTCGAACTTGACTGCGCGGCTGTTGAGCGCTGCCTCGATTAGCAACGCTTTTTCCAACCTCCGAGGACTCGGGATAACGTTACAAAGAAGACCCATGGCAAGCAAAGCATGCAGAACACTCAGAGTAGCTCAACCCGGTCACTACCGCAAACAGTCACATCTTGAAAGAGGTGAACAAGATAGACACGAGCAGTGATCATATAAGACTCCATGCCTAGTCTAAAGCGTCGCCAACAAAAAGAGCCCAGGTAAGCAAGGCTGGCCCCTTCTCTTTGAACAATCAAGTTCCCTACTACGTACTCCGTACGGAGTACCTGGCCTCGACTCGACTCAACCTCTGCAAGAAGCAATTCTCGCATGGCAACCTTGGGCCCAACACCCATCTATCCCCGACCCTTCCATGCCTCAGCTCAGGAAGATGGACACAGGCCCAGAGTCCCAGCTATCCGGGCCCGTCAATGCGTCAAGTGCACCCTGACGGGGATCGCGAGATTGGCACACGAGCCAAGCCATGGCCAGTAGCAACTTACAAAACGACACTGGCTGCCCAACGACGTTGGCAATTATACCTGATGCAACTGACTCCCGAACTCCGTATCTGGCGACGGTGCTGTCTCATGGAGAAAAGACGTGCGTCCCCACGGGACGAGATGGCATCCTGGTCGCTTGCATGATGCCGTTGCGCTCGGTTCTGCCGTGAACGCATCGAGGGAAAAGGTATGAATGAGGCTGGTATATCCGTGTCCCCCCGGCTTGTCGAAACCACAAAACAAACATGTCTGTCACCGGCGGCAGCCAAGTCTGGGCGCGTCCATCTGATAGATAGTAACTACCGGGAATATGGGCTCTGCAGCATGGCGTCAAAAGTACAATACATGCCATGCCGTATGTGCAATCCACGGCGGTCAGGCATATCGAGGCGTGCTTACTCCGTACGGAAAAGAGCTTCACCGACTTTTTGCAACATCCCGGCTGTCACCAAGTGACAAAAACAAGGGAAAAAAAGGCACCGTCCTTAGCGCCATCTTTCATCACGACTCATGAACAGTATGGAGTCGATGGATTTCGTATACTCCGTACAAGCAGATAAGTTACTTGACGGACATGTCCCGGCGTACCACCACCAGAGGTTGTTGAACTGAACAATGAGTAACTACTCCGTAGTTTGATTGGCATGTTGGCAAGTATCACAGAGAACTGACATTCTATCCCGGGGGCAGAGGCCGCAGCAAGTGGCCAGAGGCCTTGTTGCATGATTCCGTCATCGGGACGGGGGGTAACTTATCATTTGGCCCATCACATCCCAGGAAGTTGATAAGTTACAAAGTGCCACACTGTGACAAGCACGGCCTTTTCGCTTTGCTTATACAGTGCAATGATTGATTCGCTTCACGCGCTTATACTGCGTACGGAGTACACGCAGGCGAAACGGAAAAGCTCCCAAGTTAATTTTAGCCTGACGTTTTCGGCAGGGATTGAGCTTGTTGAGCAGCAGAGGTCGGGGTACTCCGTACTCAGTAACGAGGTATTGCATGTTACCGAGGGCCAGGGAATGGTCAGTATGCCAAAAACTTTCAGTGATGAACGCGCCCATTGCACGGGGAAAGAAAGGTCCTTGACCGACGGGGCGAAACTCATCTCTGGGTGCTGCCTGTCTTGGTTCAATGTCGTATTCCTCCTTCCTAATGCCAGCTCAACGGCACATGAAAGAGTCTAGCCACCCGATCGTCTCCGGGGAGACTGCAGAGTGATGAATCCAAGGGCAGGCGGTGACAGCCAAAGGCATGTACGTACGGAACACTCGGTAATAGATGATGGAAGGAAATTCCTGACCTGGCCAAGCTTCTCCGTCGTTGCGGAATCGTCTCGTTTCCACGATCCTCTTTGCGAGCCAGAGAAGTGGGGGCGCGCGAATGCCCGGAAGCATCCTCGCAACCCTCCAGACGAGACAAGACCAAGACCGACCAAGACCGACCAAGACCCTCAGTGTGTTCTAAGGTTGGGGGCTGGATCAAAGGATCATGATATGATGGTGTACGGTGTGGATGAGGGACTCTGACTCCGTGCAATGCTCCTCCTCCATGCTCCTTGCTCATGACAACCCCCGTACCCTAGACATGGCAGATACTCCGTACTCCGGGCAGCGTTTCGAAATTTTGCCGCAGAGTCGCCGGGTACTACGGGACAGTCAGTATGAACGCACTTCTGCCAACGCGGGTAAGGGACGAAAAGTGAGCGGCCAAGTGAGAGACAAAGGTCGGAGACAAGCCGACGAGGGATGAGACAGAGACGGGCGAGGTGTGGTGGCTGGAGAAGATCGAAGGGACTTCAGAGGTATCGAGACGGGCCAATGAGTACAAGTTGCGACTTTGTTTACTCTCGAAACAAGGAGGGGGGGAGGGAGTCCCTCCATGTCTGCCGTCTGGTCATGCTGAGAACCATGCCGAGTAACCACGACATTGAACGAGGACTCATTAGCAGCCCCTACTCCGTACTTGTGGAGGGTTGGTGGATGGTGTACTCCGTACGGAGTACGGAGTACAAATGGAGTGTATGTCGGGACATGGAAGTTGTTGGTGAAGGTGGTTTGATGAGTCACGATTGTGAGCTGTCCTTTAGCTTCCCTGACGTGATGATCCGTACGTTCGTACCTGACAGATTGGAACGGCGAACTCGATCAGGAAGACCAGAGAGGCATGACTGTCCATAATCACGCTTTCTCTTCCCATGCTCTCCCATCCTTGTCAATCGAACGAAGGACCGACTGAGAATAAGTAATTGCTTGGGATGGCAGACGGCAGCAGCAAGGCAATCGAATGCAAAGCCGCATTGAACAGAAGAAGAAGGGGGGGGAACCGCATGGGCCAAGGGCCTTCATCAATGGCATACCTCAGCAAACTCAGTTCCTCAGTCTTTCGTCTCGTACGACCAATCCTCGTGGAGCGGGTCCATATTGTGCGAAGAGCGGGGCACGGGGGGAAAGAACATGGGCATGCAAGCATGGCAGCATGGTAGCTACGGAGTACTGCATACCAACCAGGGGCGACAAGGTTGCTGCTCGTCTTCTTCTCTCGTTCAAGACGAGGTGAGCGTGGCTGCGTGTAGAGGGGGGAGCTTGGGGCTCAAGGTATCCTTAGCCACCGCGCAGACGAGTGGAGCAGCAGCCAGTCTCATCGTTCTTCGAACTTTTGCTTGGATGTTGTCGCGACCCATGTGCCCATGGTCCATGGACATGGAGTCTTCAGCGCAGGTCTGGACCAATGATCAGTGCGGCAGGGTGCTCGGGATGGCGTTCCTGAAGCTGTAATCTGTACGGAGTACATGCTGAGTAGCAGCATTGTGTTTATGATGCGAGTGTAGAGCACGAAGTGAATACCGGACGCTGTGCAGTCGGCGACGAAGAAAAGAAAAGATGGACAGCAAAACGCCAGAGCGCCACAGCAGGAACTTGACGACGAGTAGAATGAGCACGCTAAGAACAAGACCTAGAATAGAACAACAACAACAACAACAACAACAATTATACAGTAGTAGCAGCAGTAGCAGCAGCAGCAGCAGCAGCAGCAGCAACAGAGGAAATAATATGAAAAAAAAACTTGGGCTCCTCGCATGAACCGACAAGCTCTTCTCTCTCTTCTCCTGGTCATTTTTTGGCGTTCACGAAAGAGGTGGTCCGTGCACCACGTCATATCCCAGTAAATCAGCAGCAAAGTCGCGCAGCCAGTTACGGGGTGGTGGAGCCACTTGCACTTGACCCACTACTGCGCTGAATCAGCCAGTCACAAGTGTTAAAAGAACTCAAAGCCCCCGCCTCTGCAATCAAATCAAATCACATCCTCGTATTTTTCCCTCGTCCTTGGATGGGCCATTCATTCCCTCTCCAACCAGCAACCAATCAATCTGACGCAACGGCTCTCTCTCTCTCCATTCAACGGCGAGCACTTGACCGACCCAGCCAACGACTTTTGTCCGCCAGGCCAGCCAGCCAGCCAGAAGAGCCCAAGGACGACTCGAGGATTTAACGAGCACCAAGGCAAAGGCCAAGGGAATTTGACTGCCCACTCACGACTCCGTACCGCGTGCAAAATTTCCCCTGCCGCGCGACAAAGAGAGAACGTCTCGAAGCCGACTCAGGACCTGGCCTGGCCACTCCAGCCAGCCATTCACAGCAACTTGACCATTCCGTACCCGTCCCCGCGTGCCTTTTCACCCAGGCCCACGATCCGCACGCCGTTCTACGGCCGGCGTCTTGCGCGCGGTCCCGACGTCCAGTCAGAGTGAGTCTGCACGAGACAAAAGGGAAATAGAAGGCAAAGCCTGACGCAGTTGCAGTTGCCAGCTAACCCGTTCGCCACCGGCCAGCCAATCCGGTCACTGCAGGCAGCCCAGGCCAACTAGGCGCCAGTGTGAGCGCCCATCGACGACACCGGCCTCGCCTCTCTTCATCACCAGCCGCGTGCTGTGCATGTGTAAAGGCAAGTCAAGCTGTGTTGCCAGCACTGGCACAAGCACAAGCAAGGCCTCAGGACCAGGTTTAGGCCGTGAGCATTAACGTTGGAGTAACCAGTCGACGTTGCCGAACGGAGCGCCAGACTTGTACCTGAGTACTTATCTAGGTACCCGACGGCAGCGGTTGTGGTCCAGCGCGCACTTCGCAGCACGGGTGGTACTTTGTGCGTACCGAGAGTACATTGCGCAGAGCCCAGCGCTGCGCATTTCTGCAACCTTCAAGGTCTTGGCTGTGCGCTGCCCTTTTTTTTTTTTTCGCCCTCCATTTCCTTCGAAGCAGACTTGCGCCGCGCGCGCCGCAGTCCGCCCCAGTAATCTTTTTTTTTTTTTTTTCGCGCATCATCGTGCATCTCACCTGCTAGACTCTCAATCTTTTGTTTTCTAGTTTTCTCTTTCTTTTTCTTTTTGCGCCCTCCCTCGGCACCGAAGTGTCTTATCATCGGGCCAGCTCCACCAGGACGTGTTGTTGACGCCCCCGCCTCGGACATCGGTAGCCCTGTTGCCGGAAACCGGGCGGCGCCTCATTGCTTTCTCTCACGCGCCTCCAATAGACTCTGCAACTAAGAACTGGGGACTGGGAATTGGCAAGCTGGGAAACCCGGGCTCCTCTTCTCCCAGCTCATCCACCACTCGACGTCGTCGTCGAGCTCTGTCCAAAAACCGCCCACTCCCCTTCTCCTCAGCAAATCAGCTCCCGATTTTTTGCGCGTCGCCCATTCGACCTCATCGCAGCTTCGTCATCGTTCAAGGCCTATCATCGTCGCCATCATCCTTTTCGCCCTCTCCATTGGCCGCTTTCGCCATCAGGTGACTGCGCATCACTGCGCGTTTCGTCCGTCTTCAATTGAGTCGCCGTCCACCAGAGCGCAAAGAGCGCTGCCGCGTCTGAAAAGAGCTCCGTCGTTGAGCTCAAGTCGCGCCGTTGCAATAGGACACGGCTTGTGTCACGCGGGAAACAAGGTATGTGCAGTTGCGAAAGCTCCTTGATTGTGTTTTCGACAGAGCCGCCTGTCGCCCAATAAACGGTACCATCTCGTTAGCGTCAATCCTGTTGTCAATCCTGTTGCTCTCCTTGTCATTCTTGCCGTCGTGCTGTTCTGCTCCTTCCACTTCTGTTATACTTGGGAATACCGTCTGCGCGCCCTCCCGTTTCGTTTCTCCTCTCCCGTCTCTCGTCTCTCGTCTCTCGCACAATACCTACCAGCCTACACCATATCCATCACATCACCTCGTGTGTGCGCGCGCGCTCTACTGCTAGCTTGGCTCGCTTGGAAACCGAGGCTGCTGCTTAACGGAGCTGCATCGACTGGCGGCCTCGCCATGACATCCTGACCATCGCATCAATTACTGCTGCGCTCGTCGTTATGAATGCGCCCAGTCCCACAAGCGTCTGATGTCGCAGCGAGCAGCGATTGCATCTCGAAAACGAACAGAAGCCGAGACGAGCAAGCGCTCTTACGCGTGTCGAGTTTGCAATTCATTTCCGGCGTGTCATCGACTCACACAAGTCATCTTGACTCCTGGGTCTTTCTCCTGCCATGTTACCTTGGAGGTAGCTCTTGTGCAAGGTACCTCTCTTTACATCCTATTACTGCCTGCATTCACACCACCATCAAGAAACCCCACGCCCGGGATTGACAGACGCTTCCGACTTGGGATGCGCTCCGACGGTGCAAAACCAACGCAATGGACACCACTGGCGGGACCTGGCACCGCGTGTTTCTGGCTTCAGTCTGTCTAACGCCCTTTGCCCCGAGCATCTTCACCATGACTGACTGTGAGTTGCGGCTCTGGCGCATGGCCAGCAATTTCTTCCCACATGCCCCCGAGGTGGCTTTGTGTATGGAAGAAGGCATGTGGGATAGGCGCACCTTGACAAGTCGCAAATCGCAAGTCGCAACCGCGGATTTCGTCATAGCTCTCCCACTAGGCCTTTGTGACGAGCAGTGGATGGCATGGCAGTCGGACGTCCTGCGATGACCGCCATGACTGCATTGCAGTCCGGTTGTTGGCACAGTTGGGCTCGGTGACCTGGGTTGTGCAGTCCGTCCCCAGCATGCATGAAGGAGGCTGCCAACGCATCACAAGTGTGGCCACCCAGGCTTGGCCGACTTGCTCTCCCACTCGCCGTGTCCGTGTCCGTGTCCGTGTCTGTGTCCGTGTCTGCTCTCTCTCTTTCTCTCTCTCCCTCTCTCCCCAGCCCATGTTGACATCAATGGGCCAGATCCCGCTTACAGCAGCAGCACCCTTTGGGGTTTTGCCTATATACAGCGTAGCTAACGGCTGTGCTTGGACAGGTCCTCGTCTTCTTCCAGGCTCCTGTGGCTCATCGTCAAGCATACGATTTGCTGCGCAACTTGTAGCGGCAGCCTGCGCCTCTTCCGCCTTTGAGGGCAACGATTCCAAGTCGAGCTGTGGCTTTCGTTTCAGGCCGCTGTCCCTCGACTACGACATTGATCTGCAGGCGCCTCAGACTGTCCCGACTTGGAGGCCACCATAGCCCTGAATTTGTTTTGGCACTGCGTCGTCTTGCCAGCTCACACACACCACTACCGGACCGGACCCTTGGGTGCCTGTACAGCCAGCGGTTTTGCGACTTGCCTTGCCCAAGTGACCAAGGCCTTTGCCGGAGCACCTGTGCCCAACCAAAACCCAAGCAAGGCTGTGCATTTTAAGCAGCTGCACTCGCCACAGGCTTGACTCGTCGCAACTATTCGTTATCTGCCTCTCAACCCTCTTTGCTTGGCTGTCCTTCAGCGTTGCTCCAAGACCTTCTTCTCATTCGTTCCCCCACACGCGCTCGCGTCAATACCACGAAAACGTCCCTTTACCGGCTCCGTGATTCAGTTGGCACTGTTCGGCAGTCAAGCAATTGACCAGTTCTGCCGTCCAAAAAAACAGCAAACATGTATCAACCACAATACGGCGTGCCTCAACAGGGCATGCAACAAGTCCCTTATGGCATGCCTGGCATCCAGGCCGCCGCAATGGCTGCCACGGCCGCCGCCTCTGGCTCAAATTATCCTTACATGCACTCAGACCCGAGTATGCCTCAAACCTCGCCGAGAATGGCCGATGGCTCCAAGAAAGATAGTCGCCAGTCACCGAGAATGAACAACATGTCCCAGATGCCTCGAAGGATGAGTCAGGTCACAAGTCCTGGTATGCCTAATGCGCAAGCCATGATGAACCACGCCGCAGGAAGACCAGTTGCGCCGCCCCAGATGCCACCCGGGCAAGCGATGCAACACCCCCAATCACCTGAAATGCCTACTGGCGGCGCCGAAGAGTCTCCCCTCTACGTCAATGCGAAACAATTCCACCGTATTCTGAAGCGCAGAGTCGCTCGCCAGCGCCTCGAGGAGCAACTGCGACTCACATCCAAAGGCCGCAAGCCGTACCTCCACGAGTCGCGTCACAACCACGCCATGCGACGGCCTCGTGGCCCCGGCGGTCGTTTTTTGACAGCCGAAGAGGTTGCCGCCATGGAAAGAGAGGCGAAGGGAGAAGACGGGTCCAAGACCGAAGGTGGCGATGTTGCAGGCGACAAGTCGGCCGACCCTACCGGAGGCAAACGCAAGCCCGAAGCAGAAGGCCCCGCGTCGAACAAGAAGTCCAAGACAGAGACGCACAGTTCAGAAGGAGACGGAGGGGAGGATGACAGTTGAGATGCCGTATGCATTATGGCAACGCTTGGGAGGGTCGTCAACAGTTGCTTAGCAACCTGTATATTTCTTGATGTCATGATGGCAGAAGTATCTGTTGCGCGGTCCTCTATTATTCTATAATTCCGGAAAATCCGAGGGTCATTATCTTTTTTTTTCTTTGCCACTTTTTTTTTGTCCCTTTTCTATATTTTTTTTCCTCTCTCTTTTGCGTGGGAACAGGGTGTTTGGTAAGGCCGCAGAAAAGCAACCTGCGGAGAGAATACCTGGTCTTGGGGATACTTTGTTGTTATTGATCTCTGTGTAACTCGAGAGTCGGGGGGGAGGGGAGGGGGACGGGGGTACACCAAGACTTGGAACAATTGTTGGCGAAAGGATGTATTTGCTTCATTATATTACACACACGAACCGGCAGCAGCATACTGATGCTCAATACGCAAAGTATGGGCGGAATCCTGGGATTACTGGATGGTCAGAATGCATGGATGAATCGAAATGATGGATACCCTTGTTCCGTGTGCCTCTCATTCTCTGCTAACGCTCACTCTCGCTCTCTCGCCTTCTCTCTTTGTCCATCTTTTACACAATGACCTGCTCTAGGACATGTTCACTCTACGATATTGTCCTCATTTCCTTTCCCCCTTCACGCCGAGAGAAGTTGTTTCTAGTTCTAGTTTCTCCCCAATGGTCCCCAGCTTTTCTTCGCCGCTGGATTGGCAAGATGCGCAGAGCCGTACACAAGGAGCGTGCCTGGTGTGCCATGCCGGCAACTGGTCAGCAAGCAGCATTGGTTAACTGGACATTGGGCCATCGCGACTGGACTTGTACAAGGGGAAGATGTAAAAAAGAAAAGCAAGAAAAAAAGGAGGGATAACGAAGTTTCGATCCTCGAAAATAACAGCAGAAAAAGGACAAGTCGAACAGAAAGCTGGAAAGACGAACAAAAACAGTGTCAGGACATACTCGAGGGCCAGCCCCCCCCCCTTCTTTTTTGGCGATGAGATGGATAGATTCAGACTGGGGTATTCCGACACCGGATATTACCGTGATATCATTTGCTGTAAATTGATATTTGGCCATGCATTCCATGGGCATGGCGGTGATGACACTCGCTGTGTGACGAAACCAATTGTGATTGATGCAGAGAGTACTCCGTAACTACTCCGTAGGTAGTTACCTGGTCGTGTTGCAATGAGCGATATGTCGTGGTACGAGAGTGACGGGGTGACATGGCATTCGGGCTCGAAGCGGAGGGCGTCCGTCACAGCATAACTATCCTCGCCTTCCAATCATCCATCCCTCCTTGCCTGTCGAATCAACATTGATGCGAACTGTGGAAACGACCACACGGCCCCTGGACGACATTGCTTTAACGGCTGGGCTGGGCCTTCTTCTGGCAGCGGGACGGACCGGGAGGCCTTGGGATGCATGGACCAAACTAGGCATCTTCACCTGGAGGCCATGCCAGACTACTCGGTACTTTTCAGTGCGTAATTTTTCCTCGGGTGATATGCGAACCCATGCGCTGGACACTTTGTTCCTGACTTGGGCTCTGCGTCTTTGCGCACGGCTGTCTGGTACCGATGGCGAGAAGGCGGGCTGGATGAGACCAAAGATTGGGCTGACCAGACACCTATTGGATGTCGTTGATCCAGGTATTGGACGAGACGTGTGAGTGAATTGAACGCTGTGTAGACGTTGCTGGGTCGCGCCGTGTCTATCGTGGCCGTGAAACGTGCCTTTACACCTGGGTGCTGCAATCGAGAATGTCCCGTGGCATATAACTGTGTAAGTCACAACAACCCTTGCCTTCGACAGCAAGCCGCTTGTGGCAGGTCAGTCCCACACGCCAATCACATTGAAGGGTCTGGATAGGTTCCTAACTTACCTGGTAAGTGACTTGTGATCGGCCCCCACTGTCAGTAGTGAAAGTAGGTACCCAAGACAAGTTGCCGAACCCCGTTTAGCTTCAACCGCCGGGAAGAGAGGTCTTCTGGGCGTATTTTACCCCAGGAACCTCGGCATCTTCTGCAAGATCCCTCCCCTCCTCCAAACCACGCCCAGGGTCACACGAGCCATGAATCCGCCCCGTTTGCATCTTTAGAACTGCTCAAGAGTACGGAGTAACCAGTCATCGTATAAGCAGTTCATCGTCGTCCTTTCCAGCATACCCTCCCTTTGCTGGTGACGCAATTGCTGCCGCCGGGGCTTTTCAATCGAAGCCTTCTTGAGCAAGGTCTGGCTGGGGGGTCGTACGTTTCTTGCACCGTGAAGGTCCAAAATAAGATGGCGGGCAAGATTCGTCAGCCTATCGATGAGGATGCCTTCAGCAAGTTCCTGGGCGAGAAGCTCCCCGAGATCAAGCTGCCGATTGATGTGAAGCAGGCATGTGTCCTGGCCCTCCCTGCCTGCCCGCCCTTCTCGAATCAACCGGCACGTCCAGCAAGCATCCGTATCAAATCGCTAATGGAGGGTCTACCAAACAGTTCGGCTTCGGCCAGTCCAACCCAACATACCAAATCACCGCCGCCGACGGGCGCAAATTCGTGATGCGCAAAAAACCGCCCGGCAAGCTCTTGTCCAAGACGGCTCACAAAGTCGAGCGAGAGTACCGCATCATGCACGCCCTGGGGGACACCGACGTTGCCGTCCCCAAGACCTACTGCCTCTGCGAGGACGACTCCATCATCGGCACGCCCTTCTACGTCATGGAGTTTGTGGACGGCCGCATCATCGAGGACTTCACGCTGCCGGGCGTAAGCCCCCAAGAGAGGACGGCCATGTGGAGGGCGGCGGTGGAAACGTTGGCGCGCTTCCATGCCGTCGACTACAAGAAAGTCGGGCTGGAGCGGTACGGCAAGCCGAGCGGCTTTTACAACCGCCAGATTCAGACGTGGAGCACCATCTGCATGGCGCAGGAGGCCATCGAGGATGTGGAAACGGGCGAAAAGGTTGGCCGTCTGCCGTGGTTCGAGGAGACGGTTGGCTTCTTCATGAACGAGCAGCGGCAGCCGGCTGATCGGACGACGCTGGTGCACGGGGACTACAAGATTGACAACCTGGTTTTCCATAAGACGGAGCCGAGGGTGATTGGCATCTTGGACTGGGAAATGTCGACCATCGGCCACCCGCTCTCCGACGTGTGCAACCTGCTCATGCAGTTCTACACGGCTCGCTCCTCGGGGGCCGCGCCGGACTCAGCAAAGGGCTTCTTGCCCGGACACACGCCGGGCTTGCCAACAGAGGCACAGCTGCTGCAGTGGTATGCTGCCATCTCGGGCTATGACCCGCGGCCCGACATGAGCTGGGGCATGGCCTTTAACATCTTCAAGCTGGCGGCCGTGTGCCAGGGCATCGCGGCGAGGTATGCGAGAAGGCAGGCGAGCAGCGAGAAGGCGAAGCAACATGCTGTCACGAGGGTGCCGCTGGCCGAGTTTGCGTGGGAGCTGGCGCAGGAGGCGGGTGAGAAGGCGGGTGAGAAGGCGGGTGAGAAGGCGGGTGCGAAGCTGTAGGATAGAGCGAGGGCGACAATAGAGAGAGCAAGGGCGACAATAGAGAGAGATGGTTTACATGTCTGACGTATTGTCTTGCCGCGTGTTGCGAGATTGTCGTAGAGACGCATCATCTGTCCTGGGGCGCGAGCGCGACTCCAGACTGCCGACACGGTGAGTAACTGGGAAAGGAGTCGTAGACATGGCACACGAACGAAGCTGAACGGATGTTGGTCTTGTTCGCTCGACGCGTGTGTCACCACTTTGTATCGTTTGGCGACCTAAAAGCGCACATGTGCAGTCTAGATGGTGATGCTCGGCCCCCCGGACGTTGAGAGTTTCAGCAGCCATTGGAAGTGTTTTGGGTTCGGCGCATCTGATTGTTCGAGCACGACTGAGACAAGTCGACGAATTCTATTGGTGTCCCGGAACCCTGGGACCAGGCGAACCCTTTGATCGAGGACGAGGTCCGTACTGCGTACCTAACCCAAGGTAGTAGTACTCCGTAGGGCACCACCAGTTAGTCGTGTACCGAGTACACTGCGCACGGGCGGCCACTGACTGGAACCTGGCGTGCCCTTGGCCCCCCATGCCCATGGCCACCTTCATTCAGTAGGCAATTCTGTAATAACTAACTACTCCGTAACTTACATCTTAGTTCCATCGTTTCGCTTCGCCCATCAAATTCCTTCTTCGTCCTCCAGTCCCTCATCTACGCCCGCACCTGTCTCGCTCGGCCACATCAACAACGCCTTTGTTTCATGGCCCCGGACCGCCAGCGGCGCATCACCCTGCCGCCGCCTCCTGCGGAAGAGCGTCGTCCTTTGCTGGCCGGGTTGGACACCGACTCCCGTGACGCCCATGATGACGCAGGAGACGGCATGTACAGCTGCACGACGAGTCCGCATAGTCACCTGCCCGTCTATACCAATATTCACAGAATCCGGAGAGACATCATCAGCGTTGTGGAGGATTATCTGAGTCTGGAGCAGTTGAGGGATGTGAGGATTAATGTTACCGTTGTGAGACCCTTGGTGGACAAGTTTTACGAGCTGAATGATATTTCCATCAGTATGTATGCGTCTTTGTCCCTCCCTTTCCCTTTCCCTTTCCCTTTCCCTTTCCCTTTCCCTTTCATTTCTCCCGTTTCTTGGACAGCACTTTCCCCGCCAAGTCATGGGTCCTCCACAACCGATCAAGACTGCAGACTAACTCGTCCACCCCAAGTTTACTGCCTGTTGGTCAACCGGGTTCAGTTCCTCCTGGAAGAATCTTACTCCAGCACGCGGCACAACGTGAATTGGACCCGTGCCACGCTCTGCGAGCTCATTGCCACCCGTATCCTCCGCCGTCTCGGCGAGGATTATGAGGGTCCCGATGGTCTTCTGCTTCTTGCCCACGTTCTCGTCGCTGGCTTTGAACCCTTTCAAAATGCCCCCGACCACATCCGGGAAGAGGCCGAGGCAAAGACCTCGTGGACCTATCACCGGACCTTGCCATCTCTCGAGGTCGCCATTCTAACCGAGAGCAAGCACTTTCTCAGCTCTAGCACCTGTCACCGCATCATAAACGCCATTTATGAGGGTAGTATCATCTACACTCCGTCAACCTTTTGGGACATCATACCGGATCACTACAAGATGAAGCCGATATCATTGTATGATCCGCGAGATTCACCACTGTTGAATCAGTACCGCTTGATTGTGCCGCGGAACCGAAATATCCTTGAATCAATACAATTCGCCATTCTCCTCGCCTTGTACATTGGCGTGATGCTGGCAAGAGAGAAAAGCAAGCTCACCGTGCTGGAGGCTGCCTTTGCCATCTACGCCTTTGGCTGGGGGTTGGATCAGTTTGCCACTATTTTGGCGCACGGATGGTACGTACATTTCGGCAGCTTCTCACGTACGACTTCTTGCCCCGGTTCGGTTGCTTACAATTTCTGCTAGGGGAGTCTATACCCAGAATCTGTGGTCCTTTCTGGACGTTGGCTTCGTCTGCATTTACTCGATCTACCTGGTCCTTCGACTGCACGGCTGGCGCATAGATATGGCCGAACCAGGAGAGCAAGCCTTTGACGTACTCGCTCTTGCGGCTCCTGTGTTGGTGCCTCGCCTGGCATTCACTTTACTTTCCGAGAATCTTGTTCTGCTATGCTTGAGATCCATGATGGCTGACTTCTTTTTCCTCACTGCACTATCGGCCTGGTGTTTCTTTGGTTTCCTCCTCAGCCTTCTCTGGCTGGGTGAAGGCGCGCATCCCATTGTGTAAGTTCTATGTGTAATACTTCAACTTCTAATGCTGAATGTCAAGGTGTAGAACGATATCGAAGTGGATGATTTACATATGGTTCGGATTGGACGGCACCGGTATCCAGAGATCAGTCAGTCGCCAACCACACAGCTGTCAAAGAGATGGACTAACTTGGGGTAGACTGAATTCCACTGGCTCCTTGGCCCAAGTCTGATGGTAGCCTTTGCATTCCTCGGAAACACTCTCTTTCTCACGATTCTCGTGTCTATGCTATCGAATACGTTCAGCAATATTTCAGCCAATGCTACTGCAGAAATTCAGTTTCGCCGGGCTGTCTTAACCCTCGAGGGGGTCAAAGCCGACGCCGTTTTCGCATATCAGCCTCCTTTCAATCTCCTGGCAGTCTTCTTTCTCTTACCACTCAAATTTGTCGTCAGCCCCCGCTGGTTTCACAAGATACACGTCGCCACCGTTCGCCTCGTCAACCTTCCCCTCCTCCTCATCATAGCTGTGGCCGAGCGACGAATCATATGGAGATCCAAAGGCGTCAACCGCACCATATACCCTCGCGCCAAGAAGTGGTTCTGGCAAAAATGGCAGATCTCTGCCCATCGCCACCTCCGCGCCGTGTTCCAAGTTCCGCCTCCGGAAGATGCCCACCAGGATATTGCCGTGGACGACCATCTGACGCAGCACCTTATACGACGGCAGTTTACGAGACAGCCGACTGTCGACGGAGCAGTGCCTCAGCTTCGGAAACCATCGCGTAGGGACTCTATGTTTCCGCATAAAATGAGGGGCTCTTTCAACGGGGACACAGGGAGTGTGGATGCTAGAATTCAGGCCATGGAGAAGTCGATGCAGAGAATCGAGCTGCTGCTCTCGAAGATGGTTTCCTTTGACGATGAGGTTATTTCAGAAACTTCAGAAGATGACGGAATGGGCGAAGGGAGTACGTTGAGAGAGCCGACGGAGGGATTTACCACGGAGTCGTCGTTTGCTGGGCAGTAATAGGCCCGACTATAGATGTAGCGAGGAGTTTTGGGTGATTCACTACCTACCTTGGCATTTGCCAGCTGTCAATGAATTGTAGCACATGAACGCAAATTTTGTTGAGAAACTTTTCCACTTTTGCATTCCTCCTTCGACTTATAAAGACCCTTGAAAAAACGGGGGGAAAAGAAAGAAGAAAGAAACCATTCGTGCTCATGGAATAAATTGGCCCAAGAGCGTCGAAAAAAATGTGCACAATAACCTACTTCCACAACAAAACCTGCCACCACACATGGGCCATCATCACGAACCCTTGCGCCCCCCTGATGGGGTTCTCGACCTGCTCGTCGTTTACGTGCAGCGACGGAGCGACCAAGGAGAAACCGAGGTTCTACAAGACAGTCACGAGGGCGTGCCCGCGCTGTACTGAGGCGAGTGGCGGGAGATATGATGGGAACATGATACGGGTCGTCGAGAGGATGGGCTGGGGCGTGAAGATTGGCGGAGGACCAGATGACGATGATTGGGGGGTGGACCTGAGGGTTACGGGATGTACCTGTGTTATTTTATGAGTTTGCCGCCTCGTTACGAGAGAAGAAACGTTCATCAAGCTTCAAGTCGACATGGATATGAAATATGGATTGGCTTGAATGTGGGGTTAAGTTTAGTTGGTTGACGGACGAATTTTTTAATTTTTTTTTTCAACAACCTCTAGCTACATAGCTTCATTGTGCAAGTTCCAACAACTTACAACACCCCCCCCGCTTGACTTTGTCATGCTCCCGACGCCGGATACATCGCATGTGTCGTACTCGCGCGTCTATGAGCCGGCCGAAGACTCATTCTTGATCCTCGACACGCTCTCTTCCGCCTCGGAGACGGCTTTTCTCCAAGAGCGCTTTCCCTCGACGTCGCCTGCGCCTCTGGTGCTCGAGGTTGGCTCGGGCTCTGGTGTCGTTGTTGGCTTTGTGAATGCCCATGCTCGCGCGCTCTTTGGCCATCGCTTCCTGCTCACTTGCGGCGTTGACTTGAATGGCTTTGCTTGTCGGGCTACTGTGCAGACGGTGCGGCGGGCGGAGGACTCGTGTCCCGGTGGGCATGGGATGTATCTCGGCTCGTGGACGGGTGATCTCGTGGGTGCGGTGAGGCCGAACGAGGTGGACGTGCTGGTGTTTAATCCGCCGTATGTGCCGACGCCGGAGATGCCGCGGAGGCCGGAGGCGTTTGAGGATGGCGCCGAGCCTGCGTGGGATGGGGAGAGCTATCTGCTGAGTTTGTCGTATGCTGGGGGCAGGGATGGGATGGAGACGACGGATAGACTGGTTGGCATGTTGCCGCGGGTTCTGTCGAGGAGGGGGTGTGCTTATTTGCTGCTTTGTAGGCAGAACCGGCCGGAGGACGTGGTGGCGAGGATTGCGGCCATGGGCGGCGGTTGGAGGGCGGATGTCGTGGGGAGTAGTGGGAAGACGGCGGGTTGGGAGAAGTTGTGTGTTTTGAGGATATGGAGGCACGGTTGATGTGTGTGTGTGCTTTTCATCTTGGCGAGGGGTTTTGCCTTGAGAGCGAGCGTGGATGTGTCGTGTTGGACGAGCGAGGCGAGGATGCCTGCTGGTCTGGAGGTCATGGAGTCGCGTCCTTGATAGACTTGCGTGTGCGGCGGCAGTGTGTAGTTATATATGATGAGTACATGTCACGAGCGTGAGGAGTTGAGCGGGACATGTCGGATATTCTTGCATTTAATCGTGGCCAAACATCCCGAACGCCAGTACCATCGCACATGCGATCATCATCGTGATGAAAATGACTTCCCCCTTTTCACTTGCACATCCCTCCCCGCCATCGACTCTTGAACAGCTAGCCAACTCTATATCAGCAACTCCGGTTGACTCTCCAATTTCCCGCTCAGTCCAGAGTCTAGACCCTCACCCCCTTGCTCGGTAAACCTCCCCGACTTGCTGTACGCGTTCGTCTTGTCCAAATCTCATAATCTCGGATCCAGAGGCACTTAGCCCCTTCCACGTCCACGTCCGCGTCCGCGTCCTCTGGGACCTCCTCTGACTCCGCGGCCGCCGCGTGCGCCCCTGTCCGCCTCCTTGCGGGCCTTGTTCTTGGGCTTGGGCGCGTCGTCGATTAATAGCGTATCGAGGGGCAGGGAGTCGGGGAGGATGAAGTAGCGGATCGTGGAACCTCGGATGTTCATGGTGTCGAGCGAGATGGGATCCTGACCCCTGGCCGTCATCTTGACGGCGCGCAGGGCCGTGTTCATCTGCGGCGAGACGGAAGAGATGGTGCCGTGGACGATGGTGCCTGGTGAGGCGGGGTTAGCTGTGCGATCTCTGCTGGCCGACTTTTCTCCTTCACCTGGGCCTGCTTGTAGAGCTAGGTCCCGGCTGCCGAGCGTATGTGTATATGGCGGGGAGGAGCGTGCAGCGTACCGTTTTTCAATTCAATCGTCACCGTCTCGTTGGCGCACTTCATCAGGAACCTGGCCCGCGAGAGTTAGCATTCGACGTGTAGCCGATTGAGCTGGTGCAGATGGCACAATATCTTGCGTATGTGCCATAGCATTCAGTGTGTTCATACCGGACGAGCTTCATGTTGGCGGTGATAGGGGCGGGAGGCAATGTCAAGGTGATGTTGTCGTCCCGCTGGATGCAGATGCCGCACACATCAATCGCTGAGCCTGGTCGAAAGCTTGCTTGGCCTGGCTGCCCCTCGCGAAAAAGTTGGGCCGGAAAATTAGTTACAGCGCCAGCACGCAAGCTACCTGCCACGTGACTTGGAGAACTGTCGGAACGGGGCGTGTGCTGTGCGCCGCGTGCGCCGCAGGTGGCTAATCCTCTTATCGATAAGATTCGGCGTTAGGCCGTTTGGGCCGTTTTGTCGCTCTTGGGTCGATAGTGATGACCAAACCTTGCCTTGTATTCATGTCGAAATCGTGACTCACCTTCGTTTCCGGCCTTCGCCTGATACCGCCTCACAATAATCCCAGTACGAAGCGGGGCTGTCTTCGAGGTCACTTCATTTGACTTTGCATCTCTGCCCATGCTGTGCTGAGCTCTTGCTCTGGCTTCGCTTACCCCGCCAGACCTGTGCGGCTTTTCACGACCATTCATGTTGCACTCTAGTTCGACTGAAGATCAGGAATAGTTGAAGAAGAGTTCAGGAAGAGTGTCGTGCCACCATGATTTCCGGGCGAGGTGGTGTGGGAGCGCGGGCTGGCCGCATCCGCCCGCCTCGTCGCATTGCGCGTGTAAGTTGCTCTCTGCTTTTCTACCAAGCAATACCACCCTGTTCCTTTGTTGTGTGAGAGCGGAAAGACAATCTTGATGCTCCGACAAGACGGTCCGGAGGACCCCCACGGAAGAAGCGATGTCCCTTAATCAGTTCTTGCAAAGGCTAATCATATTCGTTGGCAGCCCAATGCCGTAGGGGAAGACGGAGACTTCGAAAGCTGTTGGAAGTTGCTCAGAGAAGCCCTGCGAGACATTCACAACAAAAGCTGCGGTCGACTTTCATTCGAGGAGCTCTATCGGGCCGCTTACAAAATTGTTCTGAAGAAAAAGGGTGAGGTTCTGTATGAGCGAGTCAAGCAGTTTGAGGAGCAGTGGTTCGCCGAACATGTCATCCCCAAGATTGAAGTTCTGGTCACGAAGAGCTTGATCAACATTGGCATCGATAGGAACCTGGCCAGCTCGGTGAACGAACGCCGCCAGACTGGAGAAAGGTTTCTCAAGGGTCTCAAAGATACGTGGGAAGACCACAACATGTCCATGAACATGATGGCAGATATCCTCATGTACCTGGATAGAGGATACATACAGCAAGAGCCAAATCGAGTACCGATATTCGCGACTACTATAGCTCTCTTCCGAAAACACATTCTGCAATCATGTCTCAACGCAAACTCGACTAATCTTGTCATGGACATTCTTATCTCTGTCATGCTAGATCAGATCGACATGGAAAGGCAAGGTGATGTCATTGACAGGGCTCTGATACGCAGCTGCAGCCGCATGCTGAGCTGTCTCTATGAGGCTGAGGATGAGAACGAAAATCACAAGCTGTATCTCACGGTTTTCGAGCCCCGATTCTTGAGCAACAGCGAATCATTCTACGCGGCAGAGTGTCAGCGTCTGCTTCGAGAATCTGATGCCAGTACTTGGCTGTCGCATACGCAGCGGCGCTTGCACGAGGAGGCCGACAGGTGTGGCACTACAATAGAGCTGGAGACTCTGCCCAAAGTCTCCGTGGTTATTGAGCAACAACTCATTGTCAAGCACTTGTCAGAGTTTCTCGCCCTTGAGGGGAGTGGGTTGAAGTGGATGATTGACAATGACAAGGTTGCAGATTTGTCGACATTGTACAGGCTAATTGCGAGAGTGGATGACAAGAAGACGAGTCTGCGGGTCATTTTGGAAAAACGCGTCGTCGAACTAGGCCGTGAGATCGAAACTGTCCTACTGAATACGGACTTCTCAACGGCCCAGCCTGGAGCAGAAGATGCCGCAGAAGGGGACAAGAGCAAGGCGCTCAGCCCTGCCGCGCAGCAAACTGCCGCTGCTATCAAATGGGTTGATGATGTTTTGCGCCTCAAGGATAAATTTGATAACCTGTTGACGCGATGTTTCCAGGATGATCTTATCATCCAGAACTGTTTGACCAAGAGCTTCTCCGACTTCATCAACAGGTTCGCCCGAAGTTCCGAGTACGTGTCACTATTTATCGACGACAATCTCAAGCGCGGCATCAGGGGCAAGACCGAGGCTGAAGTCGATGTCGTCTTGGAGAAGGCGATTGTTCTCATTCGGTACCTTCTTGACAGAGACCTGTTCCAGACATACTATCAACGACATCTGGCTCGCAGACTTCTCCATAACAAGTCTGAAAGTCATGATGTGGAGAAGCAAATCATATCTCGCATGAAGCAGGAGCTGGGACAGCAGTTCACCAGCAAATTTGAAGGCATGTTCCGAGACCTTGTGACATCGTTGGAGCTTACAACAACATACCGGGACCACATCCGCAACGTCAGCCACGGCGGGAAAGTCATCGAGTTGAATGTTTGTGTTCTCACGACCAACTACTGGCCACATGAAGTCATGGGCCGGCAGGCTTCCATCGGCGATGGTTCTCGCATCACTTGCAACTACCCTGACGATGTTCGAAGAATGCAGTCTAGCTTCGAGCAATTCTACCTCAGCAGCAGGAATGGCAGGAAGCTCACGTGGGTCGGCACGACTGGAAGTGCAGATATCCGATGTACTTTTCCAGCTATCCCTGGCAAAGTCGGCGCGTTGGCGAGAGAGAGGAAATACGAGATCAATGTACCGACTTTTGCCATGGTGGTTTTGATGCTCTTTAATGACCTCGACGACGGCGAGAGTCTTTCATTCGAAGAGATCCAGGCCAAGACCAACATATCGACATCGGATCTCATGAGGTCGTTGACGGCCATTGCAGTAGCACCCAAATCCCGTGTCCTGGCGAAAGAACCCGCCACCAAATCTGTCAAGGCCGGCGATAAGTTCACTTTCAACTCCAGCTTCCAAAGCAAGACGGTGCGG
Organism: Metarhizium rileyi; assembly: GCA_031753515.1. NCBI lineage: Eukaryota > Fungi > Ascomycota > Sordariomycetes > Hypocreales > Clavicipitaceae > Metarhizium > Metarhizium rileyi. Next base: position 1,006,938 of record JAUKVO010000003.1, on the reverse strand, counting down.
ATCAAGGCGCCCATTATCAACGCCGTCTCCAGGATCGAGGACGCGCAGGAGAGAAAGACCACCGAGGAGAAGAACAACTCGACCCGTGCCTACAAGTTGGATGCCGCGATTGTGAGAATCATGAAGTATGTACAGTCTCGTTTCGCGTCGTGTCTTCTCCAGCATGCTAACTAACAGCCGTACAGGTCTCGAAAGCAACTCAGCCACTCAGAGCTAGTCAGTGAAGTTCTCTCACAGCTTGCGGGTCGGTTCAATCCCGAGGTGTCTCTCATCAAGAAGCGGATTGAGGATCTGATTGTGCGGGAATACCTGGAGCGGCCGGAGGAAGAAGGGGCGCCGTCAATGTATCGCTACATAGCGTAAAAGAGTGGACTCATGAGATGACGAACCTACATAAGGGCGTAGCACGGTTTGGTTTTTTTTTTTTTTTTTTTTTTTTTTTTTTTTTTTTTTTTTTTTTTTTGTTGAGCTTTCATAGCGCTTTGGGAGATTTACATGGTGCAACGTTCTGGGCTGCATGGCAAGGCGACGGTTCGGGAGAAGGACTGGGTTTGCGTGTTGGCGGCCGGTGATATTGCGAGGCCATGATTTGCTGTTAGATCTACATTTCTACACTATTCACACTGTCGTATGAGAAGTTGGTTCGTTCGGCCAATTGCAAATAAATACGTCGCACGTGCGGTGAGAGTTGCTTCAAGGGGCGTTTGTTGGCAGAGGAACGTTACCTGTAGGATGAAGCCGCGGTAACATGCCGCTGCCTCCCGTTTTCCTCGAACCTCAGCAGGAAGATTATTGTCTCTTGGCTTACAAGACGAGATGAATGCACTGAATAACAATTATTGCAAGGTTGAAAAAGGAAAGGGCTAAACTTCAGGACGAGATTGATCTTCTTAGAGCGTGGGGTTAGGTCGTGGTCTCCACCAGGCGGCAGCAATCGCAGCTGAAGCCGCTGCGGTCAAACCGAGAATGCCAGCAGCCGTTGGAATACACTGTAGGACGTGAGCTTTACTACCGCCGGTGGCCGGCAGTACCGCAATTTTTGGGTTTCCTTCTCCACAGTCATTAGAATCATTCAATAAATCTAGCTCTTTGCGATATTTGCGATGATCTTGCTCCTTTATATCTGCGAGCAAGGAGCGCAAAGGATCCTCATCAGCAAATGCCGACAGGGATTTATCAGCAGCGGACGTTTCCTTGCTGACTAGATATCGATGGACGAACCAGTCCACGTCGGTCCAGTTCTCGAGGGCATTGGCGACCAGCGGCTCGGCGTTTTGCGTCCGTCCGGTCCATTCGTCGTGGAGTAGGTGGTCGCCAAAGAGTTCCTCTTCTCGGGTTTTCACCACTGGCAGAAAATCGGCCAGCGGTTCTCTGAGAAAGAGCTCCCACGAGTGAGGACCGGCCAACTGGACGGTGTCCCTCTCGCTGAGCCAGAGCGGCGGTGCGAAGTACTGAACTGGCACCACGCGACTCCACTCCCAGTCGAGCACGCCCATGATACGCATGTCCTCGTCGAATAGTAGGTTCGACAGGTGCAGGTCGCCGTGGATCAGCACGAACGGCCCTTGATCAAGGCCGGGGTCTATCCACTTCTCGACATGTTTGCTGAATACATGAAAGTTGTAGAGGTATTCTAGACCCATGCCGATTACCACAGCATTACGACTCTTCAAAAAAGCATTGTATCCTACACTCAATAGCATTCTTGTGTAGGAGTTGGCGGATTTCAGAAGCCCAGACTCGTCGTGGTAAGAATCTTGAATGCTAAAGGGGTCGAGGCCCTCGAGCTGCATCATGTTCATCTCGAGCGAGGCCGTCTTTTCGCTGATGTGCACCCCGCTTGCTGCTCCTAGTTTGAGCCTGCCGATTGAGGGGAACTCCTGCCGCCTCAGTTGCACATAGATGTCTGCTAGCGATTTGTGCAGCTCGGATTTCTTGTCAGGGGTCAGGCTGCCGAATTCGGCTGGCGAGAGGAGTTTCCCATCGATGTATTCGAGAATGACAAAGGTACATAGAGGGTCATTGCCACTATCTGTGCGACAGGCCAAGATTTTCGGGACTGGGATGGTGGTGCTTCCTGACAAGTATCTGCATTCTGGTGAGTGAACGCGGTGGTATGAATAGACGGGTGAGGGTGCCTACTGCATCGTGGCGACCTCGCATTGTAATTTGAGGCGAGGACAGTATGCTAGACACGGCCGCAAGGGGACGCGGAAAACACATTTCTCCCCGTCGGCGAAGCGGATAAAGAACGAGGCATTGTAGCTCCCGCGAGCATAGTAGTCGCCAAGAGCAGTCGATGCGAAGAAGTCGGCCGACGGCTTGCCGCATTCAGTCGCGGCAAGTGTGAGGATTTCCTTCTCGCGGCTTCGTAGCTGTTTGACGAATTGATCGCGCCGGCTGTGCACGGAATGTTGGACTATTCCATCGTTGAAATGCTGTGCTTTGCTCATGACTTGTCCACAAGCCCCGAGGCGGTTGTCCCCTTGCGAGAGCAACGTTCATTGAAACAGCCGCTTGTGCTTTATTGCTGGGGGCTTGTAGTTATGCATGTTTGCATAAATACGCGAGCACGTGCTGCTTGCGCCGTTATATGACGATAATGTTACTCCGTAAGTTAATCATCTATGCAAGTGTGGAGTGCCGGTCCGGCAGGGTGCGTTGCGGAATCGGCGGCAGCCCCGTCGTCCATGTACGGAGTAACTCCCCAGACATGAATTGATGTAGTAATACTCCGTACTTTGCTCTGGCCCGTCGGCAAGGCGGAGACCGTTGCGCCGAAGATGTGAGCTAGTTAGCCGTCCGCCGCGGGGGCCAGACACTTTTTTTTGCACCTTTCATCCTCGCTCCAAAAAGCAACCCGGCAGCGCCCGCCCCCAGAAAAAAAATCACAATCCCCTTGTCCCCCAGAACATGCCGATAACGGCGGCCGAGCAGCATCACCACCCCTCTGCTGCATCATCGCCACCCAGCAACACCACCACGGCCGCCGCCACTATCCGCACGGGGACAACGACACCGCTGAGTGCCCTGGACGCAGAGACCAGCGGCCGCTGTACCTCCGCTGACGGCCCGCCAGGTGCTGACGAGGCAGCCTGCACCCTCACGACCGGTGACGTCGCCCATCTCCGAGACGAGCTGGCACGGGCCTCGGCTGCGGGGCTCGCTCTCGACCGCCAGGAAGACTCCGACCTCATCGTCTCTCTCGACCACGAGCAGCGCGACCTTCTCGCCGACGTAGTCGCCGCCTTTGAGGAGTCGTTGTATTACGATGCATCTACAATGGCCGGCTTGAACTCCTTCTCCCTGGTAAGCCACCAAACCAACCCCCCTCACCCTTGTCTCTGACAATGCCGACTTTCGCTACTACCCGATGTCGCGGCTGTCCGTTCTCCTTGTTCCCATGAACCAACCATCGCTCACCCTTCATGCCCAGGCTGCTCTCAACCGCCTCCGCGCGTATAAGCCGCCTCCCTTCCCGATATGGGACACTTTGCCTGCACGGAAGCGCGCCGCCGTCCTGGTCTTGCTGTACGCGGACCGCTGGGGCGACCTGCGCGTTGTCATCACCATGCGGGCCACGAGCTTGAGGAGCTTTTCGGGACATGCGGCGCTTCCTGGGGGCAAGGCTGACAGTCGGGAGGAGACGCCTTGTAAGTTTTCACCCTTCCCCCCCACCCCTTTTTCTAAAGTCACTTTCTTGTCCTCGCGGCTTTTCCTTTGATGAATGGCAGAGGAAGGAGACAAGCGGCAGACAGGAATACGTGGTTGACGCAGTTGCAGATCAGATCGCTCGCCGGGAGGCTTTCGAGGAAATCGGCCTACCCATGGATGACCTCCGGCTGCCTAAGCCGTTCCGCATAGAGCCGCTGTGCAGTCTGCCGCCTTCGCTGGCGAGGACGCATCTCGTCGTCACGCCGTGCGTGGCCTTCCTCCACGCGGACAGGACACACCCCGACTCGCCCAGCCCTCTTGTCGAGGAGTCGCTGATACCAAGGCTGGATGCGCGGGAAGTCGCCGCCGTGTTCAGCGCTCCTTTCTACAACTTCCTCAAGGCGCACGATTTGCCGCCTAGGCCAGGGCAGGAACTTCCTCCCGGCACGTGGTACGACGGCGCGTGGATGACGTTCAAGGACGCGCCGTGGAGGGTGCACAATTTCTACGTGCCCGTGAACAACCAGCGCGTCGCGAAGCCGAGGAGGACCAGTGTGCAGGGGAACCTGGGCGAGACGCTCGAGGTGCAGCAAGAGCAGGAGGGGCGGTTCAAGGTATGGGGCATGACGGGGAGGCTGTTGGTTGATGCGGCGAGGATTGCGTACGGAGAGGATCCCGAGATTGAGCACAACGATTCCTTTGGCGACCATGACATTATTTTAAAGGCGGTGGCGGAGGGCGTTTTCGAGGAGCTGGGGCAGGACGCGAACAAGCAAAGCAATGAGCCGGCCAAGATGTGATGAGACGTGAAACTGGCACATGACGAGACACGAGTGGCATGGATGTAAGCGCGTGTGTAGTAGTTATACATATACTATACGTATATAGTCGGATGGTCTGTGAGTTGACTAAAGTTACTACGTGGTTGGCTGAATTGTAGCCATGGGACGAACGATTGGCTCCTTGAAGATGCTCATTTGAAAGGGGTACAGTAAGAGACAAGAGAAGAGAAGAGGACTGGACATGGCGGCCTGACGCGGTCGTCAGTGGCATGCGTTGTCCTTGGTGGCAGACGTGCTGTGACCGAAAACGAGATAGCCCAAGAAGGCGCCCAACGACACCGCAATCATGACCCAGCCGTTGTATGTCATAAAAATGAGCCTGTGCGCGAGCCGGTTAGCGCACGTACCCGGCAAGACGTCGAGCGGGCGTGCAATTGTCTGAGACTCACATGAGCATGAATGCATAGAAGTTCTGGAGGCCGTACAAGGCCGCCTTCATGACGTGCCCCTGCTTGCTGATGTTCTCATGGCTCGATCCTGGCGCAAGGAAGGGTGTGGTCTCAGTATCTTGTTCATCACCTCAACGCATCACAAGTCTTAGCATTGGCACAAATCCCAGTTCAGAGGGGAGATATGACGCAATGGAGATGGAAGAGCTCTGCGTTCGCATTGGAGGAAACGCGGGCGAGGGGAGAGGCGAGACCTACGAGGCAGGGCGGATATCCGCCTGTCGACGCTCGCCTCGAACCGTCGTGAGAGGGCTCGCAGCGCCTCGTAGCCCATGGCGAGGAGAACGACGGCGAGCAGGGAGAAGAGGAGGCCGGGGGTCGAGCGGATGTGCCACTGACGAAATACGATGCAGAGGTTGGTCGTGTCCCATGTGAAGAGCATCTATGAACAGTTAGGCAGTGCGTACGTAATTGGGCGAGACGCACGAGGCAGTCGGGGGGGGGGGGTACACACGCTCATGCTGCACATGTCGTGCATGCCGCCGTTGTCGCCGTGGTCCATATCGCCGTGGTTCATGCCAGCGTGGTCCATGGTGGTCGAGATTGGAGCTCGGCGGCGCTTGGTGTTGGTGCGCGGCTTGTGACGTTGTGTCGACGAGGGGAGAATGTCGCAATCGCGTGCTTCATTCAACGATGGATCATGTGAAGGAATAAGGTGAGGGACGCGGGCCGTCCTCGTCCGGCGCGGAGATGTACGGCTCGTGATGTTTGTTGGTCGGTGCAAGCCAGCGACAAGGAGCTCAAAGGGCCGAGGGAAGAGCGTGGGATGAGGATCTGGAGATGGGAGACGAGCCGTGACGAAAGCTATTAGTTATAGCCGTTGCCGTGTCGGGAAGAGAGCTGTATTGAGCACGTTTAACAGCATGATTGATGCTGGTCAGCCTGGTCGTACCGCATTGGCGATTGATCAGCTGGCCACTCGGGAACCATGCAGGGGGGTGCAATCTGGAGGCACGAGACATCGACCCAGTGAGTGCTGGGTAGCAGGTAGCACCTGCCCGCCGCTGCCGAAACTTGGCTCCAGCGACGGCAGGTGCGGGTGCGCCATGAACATGCTGGCGACACTCGACTGGCAGATACCTGAAACGTCAACGTTGCTCTTTCTTTAACTCTTTTTCTACTCTCTTTCACTCTTCCTTTCTATTCTTTGCTTTATCGAATGGGCTGCCGGCCACATCTGCACACCACCAACGCACTGTCCAGTAGCAGATCAGTCGTAGTATGTGCGCTGATATCATCGTGGCTCGGGTTCTTTGTCGGGTCATCTCGACCCATGCTATTCCAGCCTCCGTCGTTGGACGCACGTTCACAACCGTCTCCTTTAGCCGTGCCTTTGGCATCTGTGCAGCTATTACCTCTGCTGTCGGCCTGTCAAAAGCCGTGTCGACTTGTGACTTGATACCGACAAAATCCGAGCGCCTCTTCATCATGCAAGACCCCAGCTCGCACTGCATTGCCGATTCTTGGCTTACAACCCCCGGCGAAACCCGTTTCGCCCTTGGACAGAGCTCTCAACCTATCATGACGTCAATCTTTACCCTCCCCCCCCCCCTTCGAGTAATCTCAGCGATGACATTGGCAATTGCTCGCACATCGCATCTCGGTAGCTCTTTCCCATCCGACAACTTCGCTGCATCAAGCTATTGTTGGCCCCCGCAGAGATGCTAGGTCCTCCCGTGAACCTGCCCAAGTGGTGAGTCAACTCGCTCGTGCCGCCACAACCGGGACTTGCGCAGTAACGACGAGGTGCTGACAAACTGCCGTCAACGTTACACAGGCTGGAGGAAAATTCGCACATGCTGCAGCCGCCCATCAACAACTACTGCGTCTACAACGATGACTTTACCGTCATGGTAAGATTTTTTCCCTTCTTCTCTTCTGCTTCCCTTGGACATGCGCTTGGATTTCTCTCTTTCTCTCACAAGAACTAAATTGATGAATGCACAAAGACACAAAAAGAGAAGAAGAAAACTCACGGCTCATAGATTGTTGGCGGCCCCAACGCCCGCACCGACTACCACATCAACCAGACCCCTGAATGGTTTTATCAGTACCGCGGGGCAATGATGCTCAAGGTCGTCGATGACGGCGGCTTCCGAGACATCGTCATTCGGCAGGGCGACATGTTCCTCCTCCCTCCCAACACCCCTCACAACCCCGTGCGCTTCGCCAACACGGTAGGCGTTGTTCTCGAGCAGCGCCGTCCCGACGAGTCCATTGACCGCATGCGATGGTATTGCGGATCCTGCGACGGCGGCGTGGTCGTTCACGAGGCGGCCTTTCACTGCACCGACCTGGGAACGCAGATCAAGCAGGCTGTCGAGGACTTCAGGAACGACGAGTCCAAGAGACGCTGTGGCTCCTGTGGACAGTTGGCCGACTGGGCCCCGAAGCCGGGTTCTATACCGGACCCAAACCTTGAGGCGTAATTTTGCGTGTCGGAGTCGTTGTGTGATGGGGAATACGTAGTTATTGCTGTGAGCATGAGTGATGATTTGTTACTTGGTGAAGATGGGCGTTGTGAAGAGGCGGTGGTTTATCGACCCCGTAAGAATGTACTGTACTGTACTGTTTAGTCTATAAAACGACTCGTCTTGTTTACATCTGTTGTCGACGAAATAATAATACATTGTTTTGCATCTATAATCAACAAAACAATAACTTATATCCACCCCAACCCGTCTATGCCGTCCGTATAACCAGCTTATAGTTTACGTTAACTACTAGTTATTCCCCGATACTGCCAGAGCACCCGCACCACCCAGCATGTCAACTTCATGTCTCAGCAAACACGTACGAAGAAGGCGACTGCTCGACCCTGACCTCCACTCTCCCCTCGTCCAACTCCTTCCCGCCAACCCTCACGCCGGCCCTCATCACATCGCCCGGCGCAACGGGCCCAACACCCGCCGGCGTCCCCGTCAGCACAATATCCCCCGGCTGCAGCGCCATGACCTTTGAAATGTCGCTCATGATCCGGGGGATCTGGTAGATCATCAAGCCCGTGGATCCCCTCTGCCTCGTCTCGCCATTCACCTCCAAGAACAGCTCCACGTCCTGCGGGTCGGCGATGGCCGTCTTGGGGATGACGTTGCTCATGGGCAGAAAGGTATCGAAGCCCTTGGCAATGTCCCACGGCAGACCCTTCCTCTTGGCCTCGTCCTGGACATTACGGGCGGTCATGTCAATCGCAACGGCGTACGCTGTTCCCCACGTCAGCTGCGCTGCGCTTCACCAGAGAGCTAGCTAATGCATGCATGCGTGCGTGCATACATACGTACAATACACACATACCCCTGATGGCTTCCAGAGCGCCCTGTCGGTCGTCGGCCTTCAAGTCTCGCACCATCCTGCCTATGACGAGGGCCAGTTCCACCTCGTAGTGCATCTTGACGCCGCGGGGCTGCAGGCATGGCCCTTGGCCGGGCAGGACGATGGAGGACGGGGGCTTCAGGAAGAAGAAGGGCTGTTTGGGCTTCATGTTCTTGAGCTCGGCGATGTGGTCTCTGGGCCGGGTCAGGCTGTACGCTTTTTTGGATTTGGGGGGTGTTTTTGGTACGTACGCGTAGTTGCGGCCGATGCAGACTACCTTGCCGGCTTGTTGGAGGGGCGATTGCGCGGCCGCCGTGGCCAGTGTCCGTCTGAGGGCGAACATTGGTTCGCGTTGGGGTGCCCGTTGGAGGGAGAGGGGCGAATGTCTTCTTTTCGGAGCCGACGTGTTGACTGAATCTGATCTGATGAGTTTGGTTGTCCGCACTTTCGGACGCGGATGGGTGAGTGAAAGTGATGAGCTTGGCGGCCCGAGAGTCGGAGCCCAGGTAGCTCGGGTGGTCAGCGGCTGAAGGTCCGAACCGGGTGGACCATGATGACTGGTCACTTTGGAACGACGTTTTTGCTCCGTGTTTTTGTCGTTCGTTTTTCTTCACTCCGAGATGGCTGTAGCCGATGTGCAACCTTGGCGACGCCTTGATCAATAGTGGGAAGGGACTTCAGTTCACAGCCAGGCCTCCCGGTTTCACGCCCACCTTTCCCGTTTGCCTATCCCTTTCTCGTTTGCCCATCCCTTTCTCGTTTGCCCATCCCTTTCTCGTTTGCCCGTTGTGGCCCGTTGTGCCTCTGGTACGACACAGGGCAGCAGCAAGTCACTTCTCTAAGCCTCAGCAACTATATAAGGCAGGCCACCCTCGCATCCTGATCACCATCCTGGGCATTCTATTTGCGTCTCTCCCATTCACGCCCCAGTACGCAGCGAAAAGACTACTGGAAAGGTCACAAGATGGCTTACTACCAAGGCATCAAAAGCCCAAGAGCTTATGCCACAGCCACGTCCCGGTTGCGACGCCTCACAAACAGCGACTTACAACCCCAGTCAACGTAAAGACACGTCAAAAGGGCGAGGGAGATGAGGAAAGCGTTAACAGAGTCGCCATCGCGTACCAGCAGGCAGCTCTCAACCACCTCAAAGACACCATCCCTATCATCAAACATAGCCGAGATCGCACAGGATGGACGTGCGAACATTACCTCATGCCGCAATTCTGCAGCAAGGACTCCATGGTCAGCGAAATGATAGGGAAGCCAACAATCTCAATCAGACCAATAAAGTCGAAGGCTGCCCGCCCCGAGCATCCAGACTCCAGAGGGAGCCTACACAATCAGAGATTAATATCGCAGCCGCATTCGAACAACACCACGCAGTGGCTACAGAGAACGACAGCGGGTAAAAGACCTGGCACATGCAACCTTCTCCCATATTCTCCCTCGAACCCATGGACCACTACGGCGGGATGGAGCAGTCAGCTGGGATAGCGGCGGCTACGCATCATATACAGAACCGACCGGAGAGGACGACCACACTGCTGGCCAGGACAATGGTAGCCAGCAAGCAGGTCTGGATGGGTAACCTCGAGGCGAATGACTAGGTCATCTAGACCAGCAAAGTGGAAGAATGTAAGGTAAACGGATTCGAGAATTGAAGCTCTTCCAACGCCGTGGAGAAATACAGGCAAAGGGCTATTGAATTGAACCCATAGACATGGGCCAATACGTCAATCTAACCAGTAATCTAAGCTACACTATTCCAGATGGGCCACTGCTTTGTAGAACTGCCTTATCTTGGCCGCGACCAGGATAGGTTCAACAACACGATAGCAGATCTAGGGAAGCGTATCTCATGAGTCGTGTGTGGCACAATGGACACGGTCAATGTTGTAAATATGTACAGACACCTCTCCAGAGTACGAAGTAAACATGAAAAGAATATACACGAACAACAAGGTCACGGCTCTATCGGGAGAGACCTACCTTCATATTCAACATTGCACTTCGACTCCTGTACTCTAGCAAGCGTTTTGAACCCCAACCGTAGTGATGGGGGTGACAGAGGGGGGAAAGAAGAAGGAAGATGCAGGGCGTATAAGGCCGGCGAGGCATACAAGCACTACGTTCGGGGTTGTGCAGGAAAGAGCCCTCAGTCTACTGATTCTCTACATCTAAGAGTGGCGCTCTTTGACACGGAGTCTATAACTACACTACCAGGCCAACTTAGGTCATTGTCAACTATATCCTCAAGGTGAGTGCAAGAAACACTGTAAACTAATCTGTCGGCGGCCAAGTACAACGATACCAGATTCCAGCTCTATACAGCGCACGCTTACATCTTATCTGCCCTGTATCCATCGCCGGGCAGAAACCTCCCCCTCCTTGACCTCTCTCATATTCCCAAACAGTGAACCACAACTCCACGAGTGGGTGCGATGCATCAGACGATACAAGCTGCTCCGAAAGTGCATCTGATAGAAGAGAAAGGGCAAGAGAATGTCGCGGCAGATATACAAACGCAAGACATTCTATCGTACCTGGCCATGGGCCATGTCCCAAGCAACGTCGTAGCTTCCGCCGACAACTACCTACCTACCTACCTACCTAGGTAGGTACCTACTAACTAAGATACGTGTACACGTCAAGTTACAAACTACTAGTTACTTTGTATCGGGCTTCACCCTCGCCTGGCAAGTAAGAGCAAACAAAAGCACGGAAACTCTATCCCTCCAGCCCTCGTGGTCGTGTAGCCACACCCTTCTCGGCCAAGCGATAAGACGAAGTCGTCACCAGCAACAAGCAGACAGACTAAACCGCACTAGGAAAATAAAACGTAGCATTTCAATCATTCCCCTCGCCAAACCTCCCCCCCCTGACCCCCCGACCCCCAACATGTGGACGTTCATGTAACGACCATGTTCCCCTCCTAGTCGGATTGGGAAGGACCGTAGAATCTTGCCAACGAGTCCCACGCGGGGAAATAAGCTTCCACAGTCTACAGACGGCAATGCGGTAGGTAAAGCAAGCTTCATGTGGCGGCGGGGCTGCCCCAACGGCATGTCATGTGCATTCGAGAAACTTGGGAATGAGACCCGTCGTCGGCACTGGAACGTAGTAGCACTGGGCGGTTTCCATTCAAAGGGGATTGGCAAGAAATGTACGCAGTAACCTGGCAAAGGACCAACCATGACTCAATTTCGTTTACTTGTAGAAACGGGAACAAAAAAACAACCTTTCAAATCTTGTAGTTATGTGAATGGTAGCGAATGGGCAACCATCATATCACCCTTCATTGGGGCTGTGACATGAACGGGGAGAAGAAAAAGCCGACTAACACCCCCTAGTATACGCCATGCGCCCAAACTGCCAAAGTACAAGTCCCTTAATAACTGCGTCGGCAAATCCTGCCGCTTGGGGGAATCGATCAAGAGTGCTGGAAACAAAGTGGAACATCCTCCAATCCTGTGTGTACCCTTCGCCATTTCGTGTGTCCATTGCCGTGTCTTGTCGTGGACGACATCCTCCGTCGAGTAGCCTTACAGGTGGACATTGTGTAGTATAATGCCCTCTGGAACGACTTTCATCTGCGGTTTCATTTGTTCACGTCGCTTAGCTGCCTTTTCCATTTGGATCTGCTTGTGCCTGTCGGCCGGGCGAGTGATGGACTGGCCCATCTGGTCCTGCTTTAGGTCCGTGGATTGCCGATCTGATCCGACACGAGAGGCACTGGATGTGCGTCTGTGAAGCTTGCCGTCCTCATGAGTTCGGCTGGCAAACCAGTCCTTGAGATTCGACATGACGTGGCCGTCATCATCATCAGAGTCTGTGTCCCATGCGCTCACAAGTGGCGGCGCGGGGCTCGGTCTAGGAGGCGGTGCTGAAGCTAGAGCGAGTATTGGCGTGCTGGGTGCTGAGCATGAGAGGGGAGGCAAAGCCATTCTGGATGAGCCGTCGGAACTGGGCGAGTGGGATTGCAGTGTCGACTGCTGCTGCTGCTGCTGCTTCGGCTGGTAAGACGGATGGAGCAAACCCCTAGGTTGGATTGTCGTCGCGGCTGTATCGATGGGTTGAGGAGTTTCCCGACGGCGAAAGCGCGAAGCCGCGGAGAATGCAAAGCTCAGTGACGATCGTTTCTTCTTCTGCGGCGTGGAAGGTTGCAAAGAGTGGTCGCCGAATTGGACAGAGTTCATATTTGCAAGCTGGGCAGTAAACTGGTGATATTCTCCTGCCGCCCTGTGGTCGCTGAATTGACCATATGCTGGGTCCCAGGGGCGAATTATCCCGTCTTCCAGGTGCATCTGAGTAAAGGAGGCGTTCAAACCACCCGGCTGCTTCTCGTTGTCGTCCCGCATTGGCTGTTTGTAAAGGTTCAGAGGTGGCGGCATAACGGCCAGTTCAGGAGACATGGGACCCCATGAGCTTCCCCTGCTAGAGGAGCCGTCGACATCAGCCTCCAGTACAGGCACGAGGTAATATTCAGGAACCTCGTAGGTCGCTGGTTCGTCCAACTTCACACCCGACCCCGTGGAAGACGAGTCCGAGTCGGCGCCGCCCGAAGGGAAGGACTGATCATCCATGACATCCACATCCATACCCGTGAGCTGGTAAATCTTCTGTTGCGAAGAGCGCCGGGACCGCGTTGACGCTGCATGGCTGTACCCGTGGACCTGACTGGACTTGGGCGAAGATGATGCCGCCACGGAGGGCAACTGTCGTGGCGTAGGAATGGGCGCTTCTGCTCGTCTCGAGCTTTTTCGGTTCACGGGGAAGGATCCTTGAAAGGCGAAGACCGGTATGGATTCCACCGCCATCGTAGAGCTTCGTCGACGAGGCTGAGGCGTCATTGCTCTCGGGGCAGAGGACGACGGCGGAGGAAGAGGAGGCAGCGGTCTGTTGGCGTAGGACTGCATATTAGCCGGCATCGAAGTGCTATATTTGTGACCGCGACGAGTTTCGCGGCTCTGAGCCGGCTTTTCTAGAGGAACGGATGGCTTCATGTTCTTGTCGAGAGGTTGCGTTTGACTCTTGGTCCGGAAAAGCAAGAAAACCCCGATTTCAATAGACTATTGTTGTGCCCGCCTGTCAATCGGGACTCGAGTTGATTCATTCGCAGACAACAATGGTAAGAATGTTGGTGAATGCGGCCGTCGCTGCAGCTGTTGGCTCCTTTGAAGTTTTTTTTGATCAGATGCTGCTCAAACAATAGCTTGAATGGTGGTGCTGAAAGAAGAACAGGAATCAGCCGGCACCTCGCATAATTATCTGACAAGATAGTGGCAAGACGTAGGTGGTTAGTCAAGGAGAATCAATGCCGGTTCCCTCTTTGCTGCTCGGAGGATCCGGTCAGACGCTGTCCAAAAGTGTTGACTGCCGGGTCTCGTATGTAAGTAATGATGACAGGGTCCCAGGGTCCCAGTTGTCCCAGTGTCCCAGTGTCAGCCAAAGGCCTGAGTCAGGTCTCGAAAAGGGACGATCCCTACGATCCCTACGATCCCTACGATCCCTTGATCAAAGTCGATTGTCGATGTCGATTGTCGGAGGGATGACGAGAGGAGAGCGACAGCAAGTAAATGGCGGGGAGGGAAAAGCCACCAATGTCAAGGGAAAATAAGAGGCGACGATTTATCAAGTACTGATACGGAGTGCGTCCAGTCACGTCAGGCTTGCCTCCCAGATCCTCTGCGTGATTGCTGTGATGGTCGACATGGCCCGGGCAACCCATGTTTGCCCCGGCTTCCCATCTTCCCATCTTCCCATCCTCCCTTGCCATCTTGCCATCTGCCATCGGCCATCGGCCCTCCCATGTGTCCCCGTTGCGGTGTGGCATGCGACTGCAACAGAGCACGGAGTGCCGTGCTTGCATGATAGTAACTACTCCCAGCCCCGTACTCTGCACACTAATGACGATGCGGTACATACGGCCTCTCGCTCGCATGTGGTGTGGGCAAACAGGCCTGCCAATGGCCGTTCGGTCGTCGTCGTCGCTGTTGCTGTAAGTTGTTGTTTTGTCTTTCAAGCCGGAGCTGGTGCTGGCCCTGGAAGCACTTCTGCTACTGACTAACTATTTTGGTACCTAATAGTACATGCCAAGAACGTTCGTGGTGCTGGGCAGTATCAGTTCGGTACGGCGGCACCAAAAGCCCATCGCTGGATAACTCGGATGGATGGATCCATGTCCATGCCTTCCCCAATCAATCCCCCAATCCGTCAGTGATATGTGGACCCATCCCACATGTTCCATATGCCACCAGCAGAGGAAGGCGCCCCCCCACCCACGTGAACTGGTTCCTTCTCCTTCGACCAAGTGGTGGTTGGTAGGTTGGTAGGTGCCCTTTGCCTGCCTGTGCGAGCCGTTGGCTGCGATCCTAGTAAGTGGGCCTTGGTGGCCGTGGTGGCCTCGGTGACCTCGGTGTCCTCGTCTGCTACCTAGTTGACCCGTCTCTACTCTCTCTCCTTGCGTCACTTTTCCTTCCCTTTATCATCTGGATTATAATATGTACGGAGTACGGAGTACAGGCGCCCTTGCCAAGCCAAAGTCAAACAATGAACCCATGTCCTGGTCCACCAGACTGGTCTCCACAGTACACAGGGATGTGATATTGGTCGCTCCTGCCTTTTCCTGGCTGGGGATGGGCAAGGGTGCGATGCGCCGGCAAGCTTCAACACTGAAGACAGCCACACCAGCATTGCATTGCATTGCATGCATGCCCTCCAGACTCAACCATCCACTCACATCCCCTTCCCCAGGATGCCGAAACTCAAATGCCCCAATGCTTCAATGCCTCAATGCTGCAAGCCTTCGAACTGCAACACCCACCAGTCAGCAATCCTTCCATCCGCCATCTAGCCCCCCACACCGGCTTCTTCCATCAGCCTCGACGCAACCTTCTGATGTACGATTGCAGAACAAAGCCAGCTCTAGCGCACCATCATCTGCCACTTCTACCACACAGCAGCATGGCAACTGCGGACACCCAACAGAGTACTACTCCGTACATGTGTTGGCGGTACATGAACAAACAACCCATGTATCGGGCCTGGCTGAGACCTTTTCACCACGTCATCCTCTAATTGCTGACCGCTTTGCCGCCCACTCTCCCGTGTCGTCGTGAGCCATCAAGATCACACTTACTGCCACTTACCATTTGTCATACTACTTGGCCTCTGACTGTGTCGCATTGGTGGAATGGGAGTTACACTCGCATGGGGTACGGCGTGAGTTGGCGGCGGAATCGCTGCGCATTGAAAGTGTGAGCATCTTCAGACTAACCGTCAACCGCGTAAATCGTGCCAATGGGGCAAATTCGGCTGTACTAGCGCTTGGTACAGAGTAATTGTATCACTAGTATTCAAGTAGAGTACTCGCATAACGGTGCGGATGGAACAAACCACGCCCTTGGGTGCCTTGCTCATGGGATCACAAGGCCAACAACCGTACGGAGTGGTCATTGAGAGACCAACGCCTGAGGGTTGAGCAAGCCTGCTGAGCTACTCGAGTTATCATTCGTCGCCTGGTGGCCCCCAACACTTTTCACCGGACCCTTCCTAGGGCACGATTCCGACTTGCAAGGACAAAACAAGATATAGCTACGGAGTATGTCGTGGTCTATTCTAGCTTACCCGAAATGAAACTTAGATGGCCAAGAGCTGACTGGGTGAGACCAACATAGTGCAGGTGCGGTCGCGGGAGATCACATGGATGCAAGCAAGGAAATCAAGACACGATCTTATCTACGACCCCCAAATAGATGGATCCCATCGCTCGAGTTGAAGCGGAAGACGATGAAAGCCAGGACAAGTTGGCGTAGAGGACCCACGGTCCGGCGTCTAGGATAAATAAAGCTTCGGCCAAAGCTTCGGCCTAGTCAGTCAGTTTGCCATTACAAACGTCGTCATCTGATGCAATGCTAAAACGATCCGTGAACAAAGCGGTCAGTGTAAGGCACCAGTTGCCGCTTGCTATTCAAGAGACGGACAAGACGCCTCCGACACTAAAAAGGAAATCCTACTCAAAGGAAGCAGCTTCAGTTCGCATATTCCTGACGAACCTGGCTGGCCCCCAACCCGATCCATCCGCCCTTGGCCATCCTTCTACGTATTGAGTCACCCGCCTAGTCACTCACAAGCAAGCTTGATGGACTGATTGCTTTGGGTCATTTCCTCCGCCTTCCAAAACACGACGTTACTATTTTCGGCCTTCCGCATCTGGAGCTTACACTGCATAACCATGGTTTGCCTAGCCGCCGCCCAAACGGCGCTTACTTGAATGCCAATCCATGAACCATGTCTCCGTTATTGTGCGCCGACAGTCTTGGTTCTCGCAGATAGATTGCTCTCGCAAACCGGAAGGGTGGGGGAAAAACGAGAAAAAGACACGGCAGGCTATGCCCAGAAGTACTACGAGTGTGATTTTTCCCCCGTGAATCTGCGCCGTAGCATCGTCATGCGTCTGCGGCTTCTCGCCCGCGGGAAACACGTACCTCACGAATCGTGGGATCTCCACAAAGTGCGCCCATCGTCGTTGAGTCAGTGAAGCCTTGTATTTGGGAATAATCTATTCATCGTCATCCTTGCCCTGGTAGTCCCCCAGCAAGATATCATCAATGCCCAGCCCGGTAGACGAATTCCTAATCCACTCCGTTTCCACCCGGAAGAATATCCACACCCAGCGCCGAAACACTTCGAGGAGCTCTATCAGGAAGATGCCGCTCTCAAAGTCGCTGAACCTGTCCAGGTGAGGGCTCAACTTCAGGGACCAAGTACACCTCAGCAGCAGGTCCAGGGCGATGACGGCGTAGTACATGACGACGGGCCTGAAGATGAGCCGCTCACGGAGACCCCAGGGGTGGCGATGAGAGTTGCGCTCCAGCCTAGACGAGAAGAGCGTCATGTCCCAGTCCTTGGCGACATCCCAGTAGAACGAGTACAGCGAGTTGACGAGCACGGCGACCAGCCAGGCCCTGTTGTAGGCCGCCCTGGCCGCGGCGTCCTCGGCGCTCCGCTGCAGCGTGCTCGTCACGAGCACGGGGAAGGCGGTGGCGTACTTGAGGGCGTTGGCGAGGTGCTGGCCCCCCCAGCCGGCCGACTCCTTGTAGGGTGCGCGGCGGACGCGGAGATACTCGGTGACGCACTGCCGCAGGCGTATGACGCTAGGCACGGCCATGAGCAAGGGCACGACGACGACGCCGCCGCAGCTCCGGTCCGGCCGCTTCGTGGACGAGCCGCCGGCCGTGAAGAACATGCACAGCGTCACAAAGACGTCGCCGCACACCTTGGCGTACGACGTCAGCACGTCGGCGAGGAGGATGTCGCCGAACTTGCCGTCCTGCGCCTCGGCGATGCCCCCCAGGCTCACGCGCCTCAGCGTCGCGAGGAAGCGTCTCCTCCCGCCGCCTGGCAGACTGCTCAGCGGCACGAAGAACATGGCCACGACGGCGACGAGGTACGTCATCGGTATCCAGTCGTACTCGACGACGCGAGACGCCTCCGCCCACGTGCACAGCCAGAACAGCACGATGGAGACGGCGAACAGGGCCGAGAGGACGGTCGCGAGGCGGTACGTCGACAGGGGATGCGGCGAGGAGCGGCCCGGGTAGCGTATCAAGGCCGGGACGTCGACTTTGGCGAGGTACAGGTAGTGCAGGTTGAGGGCCCATCCCCAGACAGCTAGGCGGTGCGTCAGTAACCTTTGTTCCTGCGTCCCCGAGAGCGGTGTCCTGGAACTCACCCATGGTCACGATGAAGCCCACGCGGTAGGGCAGCGGGAACACGAGGCTGAAGGCGTCGAGTTCAGATTCGACTGCCGGGTCACCGTCCATGGTGGCGGCGCGCCGTCATGGACGCAGGACCGCGGTGGTAGAATGAATACGAGGTGAAGCCGCAGCGTGGCCCGGTACTAAAGAGTGATATGCCCGGGACGTAGCTGGAGTGGGTGGCAGAACCGCAGGTTTTATCGAGGCCGAAGATGCACGTTCAAAAGGGACCCTTTTTTTGATGGGGCCCAAGAGACACGTCGAACTTTGTTGAAGTAACTAGAGGCGTCATGCCCGATTCGGCTTTCAGATCCACCCTGACGAAGCCGCGGCTTGTCGGGGCCATGTTGGCAACCGCCGTCCCCACCGCCTGCCGTTTCCGGCCCGAAATCTCCCCCCACCCCGGGCGCCGAGCCGCGGGACAAAAAGGACGAAAGCTTCACGACCCCGTCGTCCTCACCACCATCACCCACCATCACAGACCAGCCATGGCCTCGCCGTACCCGTTCGCCGCAGCGCCCGACATCGTGCGCGCGCACCAGAAAGACGCCTACTTCACAGGCCACCTGGCAAACACCATATCCGACCTGCACCGCCGGCTCCGAGGCGCCCGCGCCACGCACTCCGTCGCCCCCGAGCTGCGCTCCCTCGCCGCCCTGCTCTACTTCTCGCTCACCACGTTCCCGGGAAACCGCACGCTGGGCGAAGAATACTGCGACCTCGTGCAGGTCGAAGCCCCCTCGGGCCGACTACCCTCCGTACGCAGACGCGCAGCCTACATCGCCAGCACCATCCTCCTGCCCTACCTCGTGGGCCGGACGCTGCCCAGCCTACGCGGCCGCCTACGCAGCCTCATAAACAGACGCCTCGACACCCTCCGTCGCACAGGCAAGCACGCCGGCCGCGAGGCGCGCCTCTGGGAATACACGGCCGACCACCTCCCGTCGCTGACGTCGGCCGCGCCGCTCCAAGCCGCAACCCTAGCCCTGTTCTACTTCAACGGAACCTACTACGAGCTCAGCAAGCGCCTCCTCGGCCTGCGCTACGTCTTCGCCCGCGCCGTCCCCGACTCCCCCGACCGCGGCGGCTACGAAGTCCTCGGCGTGCTCCTCCTCGTCCAGCTCGCCGTCCAGACCTACCTCCACGCCCGCTCGACCCTGTCCGCGTCCGCATCCGCGTCCGCTACGTCCACCACGCCGCGCCGCCCCCCAGACACCAACGTCGACGTCTCCCTCGACCACGCAAACTCCTACGCCGCAAACAACGACCTCCTGCCAGAGCTAGGCCCCAGCCCCCGCGAGACAAGGCTAGACATGGCCCTCGCCACCCACACGCCCGCCGCCCCCTCGCCGCGCTTCGACCTAGCAGACGGCAAGACCATGGCCTACATAAAGGGCGCCCAGCAGCGCAAGTGCACCCTCTGCCTCGACGAGCTGAAGGACCCCGCCGCCACCCAGTGCGGACACGTCTTCTGCTGGGAATGCATAGGCGACTGGGTGAGGGAAAAGCCCGAGTGTCCGCTGTGTAGAAGGGAGGCCATGGTCCAGCACGTTCTGCCCTTGAGGGGTTGTGTAAGTTAGTTCATCATGGCAAACGTACCGAGTACAGGTAAAAAGCTGTTGCATTGTCCCCAAGAAGAGTGCCTCGGTGTTGTCCATATAAGATACCTCCGTCTGATCCAGTACGTGCGTACGTACCTACGTACTCAAAGTAGTTTTCGACCCGTCTCATTAAGCAGCACCCGCCGTCTCCAGACTTAAAAAAAATCTGTCAAGCGCCCACCTGTGATCCGTGTCGACCGCAACAAGTGCACACAAACACACCACCACAAGAGCATACGTTCCGTTCGTAAGCCAAGGGTTACATATATATTGTGAGAGATGAACTAGGCCAGTGAACACCAACACGACAATACATGAAATTTTAACGCTCCCATCAGAGTGAATGCTCTCTCGTACACTAGCAAGTCTACTTATACAACCGTGAAGACAAAACGAAAAACTGAACCAGCTTGTGAACTCTGTGTGGTATTGAAAAGAAAGGATCAACTATAGCTCGTCGTATACCCCATTCGCGGAATGGGGCCGCTGTATATCCTCGGACATGGACGGATCCTCTCAATCAATGGTATCATTGCCCCTTAAATCATTATAGCTTAGCTCCGTAAGCCCCTTCCCATACCCTCCTCCTCTGAGTCAAATGGTCTGACAATCATGCCGACCGACTTCGCCTGCCTTTTTTGTTTCGCGCCAAGCCCAGCAATGGCGCACTTTTGGGACCCCGTGGAACGTGTCGTTGAGGTCTTGTTTTGATTTTCTCTTTTCTGCTCCAAGTCCTTCCCAGACTCGAATCTCCTTTCCATCTTGTGAGGTTGAAAAGAAAAGCCGAAAGGGTTTGTCTAAGTCCATCCTACCCCGTGACCAGAATATAGTAAAACGAATTAGGAATGCGCAATGCAGTAGTAAATCATATGCTCCATGCAGATATCATGAAATGCCCAAGGTGTATCCCGAAAATATGAACTCCTAATAAAAAAAAACTTGAAGAAAAAAAAACTAAAAAACTCCAGTACTACTGTAGTTGACCGATTCAACGGACCAGTAGTTCGTTACTCAATGCTGAAGAGGACAATCTCGCCGCGGTCGTTCCGGCGCAATCGCAAGTTTCGCCAAAGTTCTTTTTCCTCCTTGGACTTGGGCAGGTTGGAACCAGAGGCCTGACGATCGCGGTGGAAACGCTTCAAAGCCTTGTTCATGCTGCATCCTTTTTCGCTCTCGGGTCCCTTGTTCACGAAAGAGAGAAACGCATCAGCACGTGGCTTGAAGACAACCATCTGCCGGCCTTCATTTTCACTGTTTTTACTGTCCTTGGATTGCGGTCGGAATTCAATGAGCTTCGTGCTCTTGTGTTCTGCGTGGCGGTGAGAATGCTTCTTCGACTTCTTCTTTGACGACTTTTTGACTCCATTGGCCAGGATGTCGAGCAGGCTGTTGCTGGCATGTCCGCTCTTAGAGTGCTTTGAGTGTTTGGTCTTCTTCAAGGGGCTTGCAGGAGAGTTTTCCCCGACGTC
The DNA here is from genome assembly GCA_031753515.1 of Metarhizium rileyi. Taxonomy (NCBI): domain Eukaryota; kingdom Fungi; phylum Ascomycota; class Sordariomycetes; order Hypocreales; family Clavicipitaceae; genus Metarhizium; species Metarhizium rileyi. The sequence goes on along the minus strand of JAUKVO010000003.1, from coordinate 985,850 downwards.
ACCGCCAGAGTAGTCGGGTGAGGGAGGGAATACAGGTCGCATCAATCCCTTCAGGCCACCGGTGAGCCCGGAATGGAGGACGGGTGGCGCATCGGTCATGACTTGGTCGCCAGGGACATCAACATGGAGACGCTTGCGCTTCTTGTCTTTCTTGAGCTCACTCTCTCGACTCCGTCGTCGTTCGGTTTTGGAACCTGGAGTCACAAACGCAGAGTTGGTACGCACAGGGCCGGAACCGTACTGAACCAAGGGCTCACCATCGTCCACAAGATACTTGTCGGTACTGTACTCGTACCGCACCAACGACTTGCTGTCGCCGGCGTCTGGCCCCTGGTGATCCATGGGGAGGTTCATGCTAGATGCATTCGGGGTCTGACCAGAGGGGACGAGGAAGTCGAAGACATTGACATGATCCTCGGTGGTGGCGGCAGGGGGCGTAGGGGCTTCAGGGAGGCCTTCGGCTGGGGATCGCTCGTCTTCGGTCTGGCCAACAGAGTCGTTCCATGGCTCATAAGCCCGATCCTCCCCGATATCTTCAACATAGGGCTGCTGCGCCATGTTCTTGAGTCGATCGTTCTGATGGTGGTGGTGCAAGTCGTCGGGTTTATGATTGTTGAGTTTGACTTTCTTGTTCTTCTCTTTGTACAATGCGCCTTGGTACTTTTGATCCTCGCTTATGCAGGACTATCGAGGTGTTAAGACGTCATCGGAGCAACGGTGTTGGTGAGAAGTGGTTTTGGGGGGCGAGACCTACAGTGTGAGAGCGATATTGTACTCCTTCAAAGTGAACCATACAATCGAGGCAGGAAAACGAAGCGCCGTGACAACGATTGCGGTGAGGGTCGAGCTTCTTCTTGGTCAAGACGTCACCACAGGCCTGTTGACAGGAAAGCAAGTAGAGTTAGAAATCATACAGAGAGACTTGTTGCGAGACGCGAGAGGTGGGTAATATAAGCCAAATCGAGGTACCCGGCGCGAGGGGGGGCGTGTGCTTTGCACCTGGACAAGTGACAGAAAAGGGATGGGCAAGGTGGGGCCACGGGGATCAGCGGAACACAGAAGGGACCGGCCGAACAGGATAGAGCAACGCTGCTTAATCAAAGAGACAAAAGAACTAGTACTCCGGTGCTCAAGGTCGCGGGAGTGATGTCAGGGGCTGGACACGGCCAGTATTGACATTGTGGAGGAGGAGGGGTGGAGGTGGCATGTGTGGCATGTTGTGGCATGTGTGTAAAGTGTGTAAAGTGTGTGATTTGCGTGATGAGAAAGGGTGACGGGGCCATGCGCGATAGAATCTGCCTTGGGAGGTGAGAGCGCGAAGAGCGTGCGTGGCATCATGGCGCCAGGCACTCAAGAAGAAGGGAGAAGGGGGCTGCAACAAGGCATGCCCATGGCAGGAATGGGACAAGAACGGAAAAAGAAACGGACTGGGATTAGCCTCACCTCGCACTGAAAGGAGACCATTTTTGGCCGTGATACAGGGTCTGTCGGTGATTGGGTCAGGACGTCGTTTGGGTTGGGCAGAGGCAGATGGTGAGTGGACGCGGTGGTCGTGGTCTGACAAAGAAGCCCAAGGGCAACAACAACAACAACAGCAGCAGCAGCAAGCCACCAGAGAGGGAGCCGCAGCGTGGGCGGAGGCCAGGAAGGAACAGGTCAAGAGAGAGCCGTGAGCCGTGTGCCTCGAAACGTCAAGTGAGCCTCGAAATGTGAGCCTCGAAACAGGACACGAGGCAGGGCGAGACGAGAGAGGGCGCTTCCCTTGTCGGATTCAGGATGGTGTCCTCGTCCCGGCTCAATGTTGGGCGTACGGGCGCAAGAGAGCGGCAGACTCGAGGCGCTTGAGCAGTCTCAGGGCCTTGCTCTGCAGGGGACTCGGGTCTAGGCAGTCAGTAATCGATGCTATCGATACCATGTGCCGTCCAAGAGGAGGAGGGTGGGGGGGAGAGAGGAGGAGGTCTGTGGTCAAGGTCGAGTTAGTTATTGGACTGGAAATGGTTGCAAAGAGCCTGCTTGGCCTGGCAATCGGGGTCGCAGTCAATACCGGCGAAGGCCCTTGGTTGTCGTGCTTTGGCACCGTTGGCAAGCAAGCGAGCGAGCTGTTTGGGAAGATGGTGGTCGGCACGAGGAATGCGTTTCAGGACCTTGATCTTTCCGACGTCGATTGTGCCGTCCGCAGGCAAGCAGGCAAGCCCCTGTTCACCCGACCAAGGAAGTACTCCGTACCAAGAAATTGGAATAGAGGTGACTGGAAGAGGCCTCGGAGGCTCAGACACGGCAGGCGAGGCGGCGCCAACAGCCAGAGGAGTTGTTGACCCAGCTGGGCAATGTCTGGTCTGTTCTAGTCCGTCTGCTGCGTGGAATCGCAGGATGAGGTTGAGGCAAGAGGGAGTAAGGCGCTGAATTGAACGATGGAGAGTGAGTAGTCCCGACGCCGGACGATCAAAGATGGCGGGCCGTGAGGCAAGGCGAGGCAAGACGAGATGAGACGAGACGAGACGAGACGAGACGAGACGAGACGAGACAAGACAAACGATATTTCCCAAGGCCGGGAGGATATTGCACTGATGATGCTCTCTACTAGGGCGCGACAGAAAAAGTGCCGGAGTTGCGGCGGACAAAGGGATGCCGTGCCTTTATCGATATTATTATGGGCCAGAAAAAAAGCAGGTCAAGCCATGAACTGCGTTGCTCGGCGGACCGTGTGCCAGTGTTGACCAAGCCGATTCGAGAGGTGGCGGCGAGGGGATGGCCCTGCGGGTTGAAAAAAAAAAAATCGAAAAGTGTCTAAAAAAAAATTGACTGGAAATGACGGACTTGGACGGAAGAGGGGCAGGGCGGCTGGAGCTCTTGATGGGTGAGTGAGTGGAAGGATGAATGGATGGATCAGACTGATAGATGGACGGATTGGATGGATGGATGGCCTTGCCTACTGCAATTGCAGTTTCGCTCAGCCGCTGCTCTGCCTTCTTCTGCCCTGCCGTCAGCCTGTACCTGTGTTGTGCATCTCTGCCCAGTGGGTGAACGGCAGTGTCATCGGCGGCCAGGCTGCTAATGTTCATTGAATGCGTTGCCACTGCCGCTACGGAGTACAGGGACTTGGCCGAGGCCTGGCAGACACTGGAGAGAGAGGGCCTCAGCAGATATGCACGCGCAGGGACATGACATTTATGGCGCCTCAGGCAAGCTCAGGCAATCTAGACCCAGCCAGCAAGTACGTAACTTGAGTTTTGTCAGGAATATCACTCAAGAGACAACGCAAACACGGCCAGAGCCAGAGCCAACGTCAACGTCAACGTCAACAATCAACAATCAACAAATCAACAAATCAACAAATCAAACAACCTCGTCGGTGGCCCAGTCAACAGGGTTGTCCCGCCGCACAAGAGGCTGTCTGTCAAGTGGGTTGAGACGGGTGCACATGTGCGCATCTCTAATGTCACCGCACGCACTCGCCTGTCTGGTCCGGCTTCGTCCAGCTCAGCCAGCCAGCAAGTTGATAGCACTCGGTTGCCATGTCGCAAAGTTGGCACCAGCACGCTTTACGAATCGGTATTTTCTCCTGTTTGGTTTCCACTGTCACCGATTGAATTAGTTACCCTCTGAGCTGCCTGGGAAGTCGCCCGCCTCAACAGCCCGACTGGCATGAGGCATGACGGAACCAGGCATGGAACCTCTAGATGTCCATGCCGCTTCTCAAGTTGCTGGAGTGCTCGGTCCACCCCTCCGCCCCCGTAGCACGCCAGGGTCCAGAAGGCCCCCTTCCACCTCAAACTCGCCTGAGGCAGTGCCCTGATTGGTCCGGCGCGAAGAGGCGCTGCGCCGAGCAAGAGAAGCCGGCATGTCATGTGGAACGGGACGTCAGGGTCTGGCCATCGTACCCGGGTAACTCCATACTCTTGGTATGGATAAACATAACGTTGCGGAGTGCTGGTAACTACTCCGTACATATATGTATGCACGTTTAGAGTACTGTGTGTGTGTAGGTACGAGGTACCTAGATTTTAATTAACCTCCCGGGCATGCGGACAACACACTACCACTACCCTTAGGTACCTGGGTACGGAGTACTCCGTACTTGACAGCAGCCTCATCTCGCAACCCGTCTTCTAACCTCTTGGTAACCCACCGACAGATTGCTGCCACCGCAAAACGAATCAATGTCTGGCCTGTCAGCCTGTTTGCACCAACTGGGGTCGCCGTCACCGAATATAGAGCTGCACCACCAATCGCATATCAATAAGTCATGCCGTCTTGTTCCAAGTCCTCTCAAGTACGCCGTACATCGGGAGATCGCGTGGTCATGCGCACTTGCAGCCAAGTCCCAAGTGGCTGATGACCCGAGCGATGGGGAAGCGATGGGAAGCGAGTGATGGGGAAACTGAGACACTGGGCTGCGCAAGTGCCATTGTTTCGGGGTACGGAGGACGGAGTAACGTTATAGCATCACATCACATCGCATCGCATCGCATCGCATGTTGTTCGCCAGCGGGCAAGCCTGCCTGCTTCAATATTGTAAGTATGTAAAGTCATCAACCTGGGTTGGAGCCCGTCAACCCGTTCAACCGGGTCGCGCGTTTTCACCCTTCCCGGTAATACCTCTCGACACTATAACCTACGGAATACTAGTAAGTTACCTGGTAGTAGGTAAGGTGGTAGGTACGGAGTACGGAGTAGATACGGAGTAACTAATTAACTCACACTCTCAATGGCTTGGATATGCACGGTTGGGCGTCGTGTAGGCGGCGACCCGTCGCTTCTGCAGGGGAAGCACACCAGACCGGCGGGCGCTGACGCGCGTTTATTATCACAGCTTGCATGAGATGAAGCTCCTCACGATGTCGCCGACACCAACTTCTTCTATTTTGGAGGTCCGCTCGCGCATCAGCTGTCACAACTGGAACTTGGCGTCCATCTTTTTCGCCCCCTTCAAATGTTGCCCGTTCCGCCACTTCCTTCAAGGCCCGGCGCGAGAGCCATCGTATCAAACCGATCCGTGTCCAGTTTGTGGCTCAACGGCCAGAAGTTCGAAGCGTCCATCCAATTCGTCGCCACGCTTGCCCTTCCCCGACGCCATCATATCATAATAGCAATATCACAATAGCGTCAGCAAGAGGGACGGCATCATGTCCGCACACAAAGCTCCCACGGCTGTGGTTGCGCCCACATTTGCAGTCTTTGTTGTCGTTGTCGTTGTCGTTGTACGTGATCAAGATGCTTCGTGCTCCAAACAAACCCGACATGGCCTGAGTGAGGTTTATTCCTCACGACGCTTGTGCCCACAGTCCGTGGCCGGCCGTTCTTCTTACAGCTCTCAGCCGAAGCAACCAGGTAAAACAGTCTTGCAGTCATGGGTCAGTAACGGACTTGTTCTTCAAAGGCCACATGTGCACAGGCACGATGGTCTCATCCGAAAAGACAGACGGACGCCCGAGTAGAAAACAAGGTCATCCGTTGGACAGGGTGGTCATGTAAGTTGAGTCCGGAATACAGGAATGAAGGATCCAGCTCCCGTCAGAACAGGACATGTAACTACTCCGTATTGTCTCAGACACTTCGGCATCGGTGCTTTACGACGACCCAATAACTAGTTAAATAAGTTATTTCGTACGCATTTCGACCTACCTCTTCGGGTCTGGACATGTCTTGCTTGCGCAACCTCGAGTCAAGCCTCACGTTGACTCTTGAGTCTTGAGTAAGTTCATGCCCCTGGCGTGTGATGCTTGTCCGGTCGTCCCCATCATCAGCACGACCGATATGCGCATGCCCAGGCTAGCCAGCCAGGTTCATGGGGTTCAACGTCTGTCTTACATGTGCATAACACGCGGGTTGTTTATTGTAGAGCCCCGACAGGTGCCCTTGTACGGAGTACTATGCTCCCCAGTATGGAGTGTGCGTTATGTGTCGATAACATCATATCTCTGTTGGGAAGGTGTTCAAAGATAGGAAACTCAAAACCGAACGATGTGCATCCCTCGGGTCTGAGATGGGTCCATGTTAGCCAGCGGAAGACTTGGCCGTCCGGCACGCATGGTTGTCGGAGAAACTCAGGTCGAAGATTGCAGATGAGCACGCGTAGGCTGACAGGAACGAGTGTTCCGTGACATTGATGCCAGACATCGTGATGACGATAGGGCATCTGCGCATCATCCACGTTTTGCTGTGTACGGAGTACATGGCCGGAATCGACATGTTGTCAGATTACCAAAGGTCGACCCGAATGGTGCGGCGGCCCGAGAGCCTCCCTTTTGCCGCTTCGCCCTCCAGTGCCCCGCTGGGCGGCTCAATGTTGCCTGGCAGCTCCACCAGTTGAGTTTGAGTTTGAGTTGACTTTGATATGTGCCTCCAGTTCTCTCTCTCTCTCTCTCTCTCTCTCTCTCTCTGGCCCACCTCATTGTCGTCCCGCGCGCTTGACCGACAAACTCCTGCCTTCTTCTCCTCCTCCTTCTCAACACCGCCCTCCGCGAGCGAGACACAAATTCCACCACAACTGAGGAGCTCGTTGCACGCCCGGCCGTCTCGTTACAGCACACACATCGATCGATCGATCGATTGATTGATTGATTGATTGATTGTTGTACCAGGGCTTCTCTCCCGGCATCAGATATGCTCCAATGATCATCACCTTCGTGTCCTGAACCAGGCAAGCAGGCACGATTAGGCATTCGCAACACCAATAGCGTACACATACGCACACTGGAACGCTGCAACCTGCAATCTGCGTCCTGCTCTGTGCAGACAGCCTCGCCACGCACCACGCCGCCTCGCCCATCGCCACCGTTGGGCATTCGTTCTCGCTGGCAGGGCTGCATTCTCGCCGAGGCAACTGCTTCGACTTCGACACCAGAACGCCTTGTTTGGCTTCCTCAGCGCTGTTTGTATCATTGGCTCGCCCGCCGCTGCCGCAGTGGCCAGAAGCAAGGCGCAGCAGCCTCGAGCATCCGTGACGATTTCACCTCGGCCCAATCTATTCCCTCCTGGCACCGAAGCGAGGCTCTCGATGCCTGACGATGCGGAAATGTCGAGCTCCAACTCTGCTCCCACCTCTACGCTCAGCAGCTACCTGGAGCAGACTGTCTCTGCACTCAGCTCAATAGCCTCCTACATGCGTCTTCCTGCATTGGCGTCCACGGTACGTGAGGGTGTCAGATTAGATCTTGCATCTGTCACCCCGTCACGTTGTACAGAGACTGAAAGCTGACGTGTGCCCTACAGGGCATTGCTGCCGCCCTGACGTCGCTGCTGTATTTCAAACAAAAGTACGTCTCAATTGCTTTCCATACCGCTCTGACTCTGGCGCAGTCCGTGCCACTACGGCGCAATGGATTTTTGAGCACATGCCCATCATTGTGTGTGTGGGTGTGTGTGGTGGTGTGCTAAGTGTCCAAGACGACTGGGATGGGCTTAGGCTGTCGGCTAACACAATCCCTTCAGGGCTTTGATATACCCGTCCCACATGCCCCCGAACTCCCGGACAGATGTTCCGCGGCCTTCCCAATTCGGTATTAGAGACTTCGAAGAGCTTGTTATTCCTACCGACGATGGAGAGAAGCTATCCGCCTATTACATTCGAGGGCCCCGCCGAGGTAAAAACTCCAACGTCACCATGATGATGTTTCACGGAAACGCCGGAAACATCGGTCACCGACTTCCCATTGCAAAAATGCTCATCAACTACGTCGGCTGCAACATCTTCATGCTCGAGTACAGAGGATATGGCACGTCGACCGGTGAGCCCGACGAGACAGGGTTGAACTCGGATGCACAAACCGGCCTGAAGTACCTACGTGAGAGAGCCGAGACGCGGAACCATCGCCTCATCATCTACGGTCAAAGCTTGGGCGGCGCGGTTAGCATCCGGTTGGTGGCTAAGAACCAAGACGCCGGTGACATTATCGGCCTGGTGCTGGAGAATACTTTCCTCTCGATGAGAAAGCTGATCCCATCTGTCATTCCACCTGCCAAGTACCTGACTCTACTCTGCCATCAGGTGTGGCCCAGTGATGCGACTCTTCCGAGCATTACTAAGGTGCCCATCCTGTTCCTCAGTGGACTACAGGACGAAATTGTACCGTAAGTCTTGTGTGTGCGTTTGACTCCCTTCGCAGCCTCTAGTTACATGAGCCAGAGAAGAAAAAAACCTGCCATGGATCATGTGATGAGCAATTACCACACCCACAAAATCTGAACCGCTTGCGGTCTTGATTTCAAACTTTTATTACTCGAGTCTGATTGGATCCTTTTTCATTGATGCCACACCTCAACCACCTTGAATGCCACATGAAGAAGAATGTGTCAAAACTGACAAAAATCGTTGCTCCCACGAGATAGTCCCGGTCACATGCGCCAATTATACGAACTCTGCAACGCCCCTGACAAGCGGTGGAAGCCACTGCCGGGAGGCGATCACAACTCCAGTGTCCTCGAGGAGGGCTACTTCGAAGCCATTGCCGACTTCGTTGCCGATGCCACGAATGAATCCTTCAAAGAAAAGATGCAGTTATAGAAACGGCACAGTAAAGGAAAGTACCGTCAGAGCGCCGCAAGCACTATACATGTTGACGAAAAAAAGCTGTTTTTTTTTTCTTTTTCCACAAGAAGAAGCCATCAAATCAACCCGAGCTGTTCATGATAGATACCCACTTCTTCCACGAAAGGGTTGTGTGTATTTACAATCTCATCCGTTGCTCAACAAAACACCCTCACAGTATCGAGGCCATTTGCAATGAGTGCATCCCTTGTGAGCAAACAAGCGCATTGACACATCCAGGCTCGCCCACCCAAGAGGGACCAAGCAAGCATGCACATGGCCAACCAACACCAGGGGGGACTTGATGTACCGGTCCGTTTTTGCGTCATTTTGCCTCCCCCCCTCTCCCGCATGTTTCCGCGCATATCGTGGAGTCGCAGGCGGCAACTCGCGACCTCTGGTCGGAAGGCCGTGGGCTGTCCATGTGACGGCTCTGGAGGGTTGGGTTGACGGCCATTGATTGGGTCGCGTGATGCGGAGTGGCATCGAAATGGCGGTGTTGCGTCCCTCGCGCGCGGGGTGTTTGTATGAGAGCTACGCATAGATAGAGTGATGGAAAGCGAAGCTGAAACCGTCTAGGTTAGTTGGACTCTCGTTGGCTCCTCAGAGTAAAGGTTTACTACATGTTGGCTTGGCCTGGTGAACTTGAAGGCCGTACCCGTCTATTCACGATGCAGCCGCGCTTCAGGGATAGCCGCTGGACGTGTCTTTCCATAGACATCAGGAACTGTGTGTCGAAAAGGCATACGGGGCTAGACTCTTCAATCAAACTCTACAAGAGACCATGTTTATACTATATAGTCGTGCGAGCCATGCGATAAACATCTGTACTGGAAAGCTAGCATTCCACGTCACCTTTTAGTTCTTCCGTCCACGAGCGCTCCCTCTCCATCTTCTTCTTCCTGAGCCCCAGTAGCCGCCGTCCAGTAGTCCGGGGGGCTTCTTCCACAGCAGTGTCCAGCTTTGCGGCGGCCCTTCCGGCAACGGCACTCCAACCGGAGGCATCGGACCTGGCTGTCTCGTCTCGCCTCGCGACGTGGCCGGCGGAGTCGACATGGCACAGGAACAACTTGCCCGCTACATCTGTGGCCTCGACCGTCTTTGCGAGACGGGGCTTCAGGGCCACGAGGGCCTTCTCGAGGGCCGTGGGCGAAAGGAAGGCCGAGTATGATGTTGTTGCGCGGAGAAGAACTTCCTCCGAGGGGAGAAAGGTGATGTCAAAGTGGACCGCGGGCTGGTTGGACAGGTCGGCGTCGACGGCGGACCTGACGTCGTCGATGGTTAGGCCGAAGCGAGGACTGGTGAGGAGGAAGCCGTTGAAGGGGTCTTGAGCGGCCACGGGAGGAGAGGGCGCGCGGGATGCCGCCTGCGTGGCTCGAATCCTGACACACTGCGAGAGAGTCTTGCTGGGGGCAGAGACGAAACGCGTGCCCTTGAAGACGACAACGTAGCGGTAGGGCTCGACGTCTTCGCTGCGGCTTTCTAAACCGTAGTCCTCGGCGAGCACGTGGAGAAACTGGCGATAGGTAGCATTCATGGGCTTGTATCGGAGGCGCACTTCGTGGGGGCTCTTGGCGAAGACGCGAAACTCGCGTTCTTGGCTTTCGGCCCACGAGGTGTTCTCTTTGAAGAGGCGGAGGGTGGCGTCGGAGTAGGGGATGTGGTCGTTCTGGTGGGACGCAGGATCAATGTTGAGGGCGGCGGCGAGGCGGCGATTGCGCTCGAGGCGCAGACACTCGTCGTCGCATTTGATTTCGATACGCGCTGGCGTGGGGTTGGAGCTGCTGGCGAGACACTTGACCTCCTGGCTTCGGATGCCGCAGGGACAGGAGATGACGGCTTTGGCGGTGCAGGCGGATGATTCGTCACAAGCTGAGGTTTGTTAGTTTTTGACAGGCGTCTTTCTACACCGGTAATCTTGCTTGAGAGGAAGATTCTCGACTTACGTGTTGGGCCGTGGCATGTGTTTTGGCACGCATGTTCACAGAACAGCTTGATCTTGCCGCAGGCTTGCGCGCAATGCTTGCCTGATAGCTTGGCATCCTCACATTCTCCTGACCGATGACACAGCTCCTTGCAGCTATGTAGTCCGCACTTGAGCTTCTTTCCACAGACCCTTCCACAATGAGCCTCCTGGAGGTGGCACGGTTGGCTATGAAGCCTCTCCTTGCCGCAGGCACACCACTTCTCGACGAGGAACGGACACTTGGGGCAGGATACATCTCCGGAGTGGCAGTTGTGTTCGACGGGCGGATGTCCACAGCCCGGCCGTCGCAGGCAGCTGAAGCGGCAATCTGGAGGCAGAGTACCGCATGGCTGGGGAGGCTGAAGTACGGTTCGGCCGCAGTCGCAACTGATTTCGGTGAAGATGGCTTCCGGGCAACTGGCGCATGGACCGCGATGGCAGATTTGCTGGCACTCGTGGCTGCCGCACTTCAACTTTCTCCCGCATGTCTTGATGCAAATGTGTTCGGCCTCGATCGATGTTACTTCACCAGGGAGCTTGTGCTTCCTTCGGGCTGCTTGCCTCTCAGCAGCCCTCTTCTCGCCGGCGCAACAGCGCTCTCCGCACTTGTGGCGACCGCAGCTCAGGTTTGCCTGGCAGATTCGCATGCACATTGGGTTTTGAACGTCTCCCTGGTGGCAGACGCTCCTAGTGCTCGTTCGGCCACATCTGCAGGAGACTTCGATGGTCTCATTGCAGAAAGCACAATCACCTGTATGGCACTTGGAGGCGCATAGATGTCCGCACGGTAGTTTCTTATGGCAAAGCTTCTCGCAGTGTGGGACTGGGTCTTCACACGACGTGCGAGCAGTTTCAAGGAGCTCGCCAACGGGTGTTTTTCCACAAGGACAATGGCTGACGGTATCCGGTGAGAAAGGGCAATGTGCTGCCTGCTCTTCTTGTGGGTGGCAGGCCTCTGAACACGCGTGAATACCGCAGTCGAAACTGCGCTGGCATAGCTGATTGCACGTAAAGGCTCCATCGAACCAACTCTGGTCGGCAACGTCGTAAGACATCTGTGGCTCCTCTCGTTCAGAACAGGGCATCTTCTTTTCAACCCGGCCACAATAGCATTTTGCTTCAACAGTCATATCGCAGTCGCCACATAGACCAGAATGACACGCCTTGGGACAAAAGTGCTCTCCACATGGAAGCAAATCTCCGCAGGTCTCCTGGCAAGCCCATCCGTTTTCATAGTCAGTTTCTCTGCACAGTTTTCGAGATTCCTTCTTGCCGCAGAAGCAAGATTGAGTTGGTCCCGTTAAGCCACAAGGTGGACAGGGCCCAGCATGACATTGGAGTGAGCAAGGATGAGGACATGTCGGACGTGGCTTCGAGCACGTTTGGCCACAAGAGTGCGGAGGGAGCGTTGCCGGTGCTGCATAAGGGTTAATGTCCTTTCCACACCAACAGTGATAGGTTCCGGGATCGTCGGATAGCCTCGAGTTGCAGCCTGGACATCTCCAGCTGAGCTCTTGCTGAGGCTCAGTAGACTGTAAATCCTGCTGTTTTTTCTGGTTACCATGCCATCTCTTGACGCATTTCAGATGAACGACAGTCCAGCAGAGGCTGCATGACCAGATGTGCGAAGTCCGCACAACATCATCTGTGCAAATGGCACATTCGTAGTTGAAGTTGCTTATATCTTCATGAATCCTAGTTCCCAGATCCTCCGCCGTGGATTTTGGGAACCTCACTTGTGGCTTTATGGTAGCCTTCGGCTTAGTAGTTTTACTGCGCAAAGTTAGGTCCCAATGCCTAGTATTTGTCACATTATAGATGTAGACAACGACGTACCTTCGAGTCACTAAGGGCTTACCAGGGATGAACTCTGGTGCATCAGCGCTCAGCGAGGCAGTAACAGAGACCGACTCATCACCAGCCTCAACAGCTGTACTGGTTAGATGACCGCCAAACGATCTATGACCAAGAGGTCGCGGCGCAACATTTCTTGGTGCACTGCGGTCCGTCTGTCGTGAACCGCGAGTCCTTCGGTCTCTGCCTCTCTGGCCTGAGTTGGAGAAATCTGAAGATGATCTGGCTGGTGCTTGACTAGAAAACTGAGTCTGAATCTGAGTGGCTATAGAGCCAGCTTGTGAATGAGAAGTCTCGCTTTCAGCAGGGGCCGTTGAGCCCCCGGAGCGAGAACCATCGAGGGGTTTACGGCTGTTACCACCGCGGCCTCTGCGATGGCCATGATTTCTCGCCCTACTAGGACGCTGTGACTGACTTTGGGCTTGAGAACCCTCTGCGTCGGGCATAATCTGCAGTTGAGGGAGTTGTCTTGGGCCGAAGCGCGCGAAATGGCCAACGTGAGATGAGAAAGGCAAAATTTCTTGAACCGTTTTGTTTGAAGGGACGTATGGCGATGCAATGCGATGAAAAGCTGCAGGTACGTAGCTGTGTGAGTCACTAGGGTAACGAAGAGGAAAAGAGAAATTTGGAAGGAAATCGAGTGAAGCCGGAGAAGGGCAGATGGGGTTGACTTTCTTTGATATTCACTGTTTTGTCACAAAATACTCGAGCTTTGTGGAGCTCGAAATTGAGGTCCCAAGTCGTCTCCGCAGATCTGAGTGGCTGAGTGACTCAATCGTCTCTGCTCTGGGGCAAAGCCGCCTGTGTCTGCTGACAAAGACCGTGCTAGTCCAGAGGCACTACGGATGACTCACCAGTAACAAGTAACAAGAGGGGCCAGACTTGCCGTCTTCAATCGAATTAGCCAATCCCCATACGGACGGAGTACAAGAGTCATAGTGAGACATGAACCTTCCCAATCCAATTCCTGCCTTTTGACGGGCAGGAATTGAGTTTTGACTTGGGAAATTTGACCCCAAATAACCCAAACTCAACCCTGTACGGAGTACGGAGGATCACAAACGAATTCGTTCTTAGTTCGTGGTAGAGTGGTACCCTCTTCATGATTGAGATTGTGCTCTATTGGGATAATCTCACGTGTGCTTCATAGCTACCCTATACTAAATTATGAGGAACCTGACGTGCGCCGTGGTGCTTGCAAAGAAATGTGATGTGGTCTGTTGTTACCTCGTACTCGTCTCCCATAAATTGATTTTCTTATGATGGTTGGTAGACTAAGCTCTGCGTCTACATTCGCGATAAGTAATGTAGAGGCCAGGTCTAGCGTTTCAACGGCACTCTCTAAGCCGTGACTCACAAAAACGAATCAAGTGGATCTGAGGATTTACATGTACTTTATTTTCTTTCTTATTCCATGTTCTTATGTGATTGTGTAAAGGTAGCGTCTCAAGCCAGCCTAAGAAAACTCGTAAGGCAATCAATGACGTGAGAACATGTACTCTGCATACTGCATTCCTTTACAGCTGCTTTCGCTGGTGAGGTGTACTTAGGTAATCAACAACTTACTACGTATATATGGCGCTGTTGTGGCAACAAACGCCTTCCTGATAATGCCAAGATTGATGGTTTCATTTCATGTGTACACGAAACCCAAGGAGACAATCCTATCGCTATTTCAAAGTGCCATTTGAGGTATGATTCGTGGTCGAGTTATGCCACACGCCCTCATCGTCCTTATCTCACTTTTGCGTCATCAGTACGGAGCATCCCATGCCTAACCGAGAAGAAGGGCGGCCTGCTGCACGACAGCCATGGTATGGTGTCCTGAAGCCTTGTATTATACTATGGGTCTTACGCGCCTTGGCATAGGCTGTCTTCCCTTTGATTGCCGTCAAGATGGAAAAGCTCGGCTTCATCGTTTCGCTGGAGAAGTATCTCGGCCGAAATGGCGGGCGGAAAAGCTACTATGATCAATATGCCTAAGGGGCATGACTGTGATAATGGTGGATCACGCCATCCCAATCAGACCACCTTGCGTCCATGCTGCTATGTGCCACAGAAGTCGATTATCGTCGTCTACTCAGAGAGTAACACCCACGCAAGTCTGGGTTCAAGGATCAAGAGTCAATATCCCGTCAGCTGATGTGAAGGTTCGTTATTAACATTGCTAGTTTGGACGTCAAACTACTCCGTACATGGCAGCACGGGTAACTGACGTCTGGAATCAGACGGAAATAACGGACCCGGGGTCCAATTTTTTGTTGTCATATTCTTCTCGAAATGTGACGCTCTCACGGACGTGGGAGTCTTTTTTCCTGTTCAGCTGTATCACAGGATGAACGCCAACTCATCCATGGGTTCCTAAGTAATACGTAAGTTGTCAGGTTTCTAATGCGACGGTTGGGTGTCCTTATCGTACTGTATGCCGTGGGCAGTCATTCATTCCAATGTACTCCGTACTCCGTACTCCGTAAAACCACCGATATTTGGACGCCATGTTTCGCACTTCAGCATGCATACCGCTTTTTGAGGAGCTGATGTGGTCGGACACAATTTGCAAGGGGCCAATGGATAACGAGATGCAGGTTTGGCGCCATGCACGCTGCTCCCGACCTCTTTTGAAGGATTTCTGCTGGTTTTGTCAACAGTGTCGGGATTTTCCAGTTTTGGGCAGCAAGTGTGCGCCTCTTAATCTCTCCCCGTCTCCCGTACGCCCGGCTACAGCCAGTCAAGTGTCAATGTGCTCACTCTCTTGCAGCGTTGGGACAGAAGGAGCGGGGGATGGTTGATGCACCTGCCCGGTTGTTTTGGCGCGGTACGGAGTACAATGTCGGGTGAAGAACATTGAAGCCATCTGCTTCCGCAGCCTTCATGCAGGCATCACAGGACGTCAGGTGTGTCAGCGACTCAGCGACTCAGCGACTCAGCGCCCGGCCTCGAGTGAGTTGGGCAATTGGAACCGACCAGACGGCACCCGGCTCAACGCTGGTCAAAATTTCATGCTGGATCATGCTGGATCATGCTGGATGCAAGGGCTTACCGCGGGTTCTGGCCGTTGAGCAGAACTAGTGCTGACCTTGATGCTTCTCTTGCTCATTCCGAACAGCAGAGAATGCAACCACCTGACATAGCCCGGCTTTCGCTGAGATGCTGACACTCATGGCCACGTTCTTTGTTCGCTTGCCGACCATGTCTCACTAGCCGAGACGCATTGCATACTCCGGACCAAAGTGTCTTGTTGAGGGACTTCAGTCACCGCTGCGAACGGACTCCCGGAGTAGTCTGGTGCTTGGTTGACCATAACCCACGTTCTCTCCCCAAGGTCTGCCCCCCCAGCTAATAAGGCAGCAGGCTATCTCGCCAAACTTGGACTTGTTTGGTCCAGGTTCAGGCCACTTTCTCCCGTTGAGGACTGACTACGGAGCGCCTTTTCTGATGAAGCCTATCTGAACTTACCTCTTTAGTCGAATGACACTAGCCCACGGTGCTAAAGTTGAGTCAAATGTTAAGCGTGTCAGGGTACCCTTGCCTGACATATCGAATTTAGAAACATTCGACATGCGACTTCACGGCGGGCCTGTTCCTCGGCCTTCAGACCGAGAGTATCGTTACACACGTTACACAAACTCATATCGAGATGGAGCTGCTGTGAGTGAACAACGTTCCGAGGAGACAGGGAGAAGGACACGCTGCCGTCTTTCTTTCAGAAGCAGAAATTACACACCCACTTTTTGTCTGCCTCTGACCTCTAAATACGGAGTACTCGACTTTATCAGTATTGTATTATTGGGCATGCGGGAAGTGCCACGGGGTAGCACCAGCTTCTCGAGTTTCCTCCCCGCTTCGCCTCTGACAAGCTTAGACTGGGGAAAGTGTCCGATGACCGAGACATTAGCAGACAATTACGTTGTCCTGGCCTTTTGGACAATCAGATGAGACTAGCAGTCGAGAAGGTCGCTTGTCCCTTGGCAATCGAACAGGCTGAGTTGCTGACAAGAATATCGGACGGAACTCTTTCTTGGTATCCAGTCGACCTTGGAGGCATATACGTACAGTCATGAGTACATTTAACAACGAATGGGCGACCTGAATTGGCGCTATTTTCGTCGGCACCCTCTCAAGCCCTTGACAACACCAAGTCAAGGCAATATGGCAAGGCCCCATGATGCCCGGGTTGAGTTGCCATCGTCACATCGTGTCCTGCCATTCGACCCAGAAAAATTCGACATTTGTGCAACCCCAGCGTACTCCGTACTTTGAACAAGAAGCCAGCTATCCACAATTGCGCATCCGGTTGCGAGTGCTCACCATACTCGTGTGGTTGCGGTCATCTAGAGATACATCGAGTCATCTGTACTCCGTACTCCGTATGCAGTTTGCTAAGACGGACCGGTTGCAGTACGTACTGACCATATTTATTTTTATAGTTAAGCGCCCATCACAAACAAATCCCATCAGGCCCACTGTCTGCCGTGGCACGATTGCCTCGGCGATGAACGTCCGCCTGGAACAGGAGGCCGTGCTTTCACCACCACTCCTTTCATTAACAGTTTTGGCGCCAACCACTTATTGTTTCGGCGTTGTGCAAGATTAGTTATGACTAAATAATGGCTTCCAAACACCTCTTGGCAGCAACACAGGGCAGGGTGTCACTCCCCCACAGCGGCTGCGCTCCGCAGCGTCTTCGCCAGACCTGAGGCTGTTTGCAAACCGATCAACTCGTACTCCGTACGTTGTTTCTCTAGGTTGATTGTTAGCATGGCCAATACCGTGTGACATCACAGCCACAACCCGTCATAGTACGGAGTAATTCCATCGCCGATGTTACCGTCGTGCTTCATGAGTTCATACGGTTTCCAATCGCCACAACTCGCCTTGCGTAAGTTTGCCTACCGAGCTCAAACGATGGCCTTCAATAGAGCAAATTCTGCCCGTACTCGGTACAATCGTACTCCGTACGTAATACGGAGCACATGCAAAAGCTTTTAGCCCCACCACATGGCCTATCTACAGTAACTACGGAGTACGGAGTACGGAGTACGGAAGTACTACTGGTTCTCGATGAGATGTCGGCCCCAGTATGACGGCAAAGCAACCTTATAGCTTATAGCGCGGATGCTGGTTTGACCAATGGAGCAATCCCATCTATGGAAAGGCGACTTGCGATCTCAGCCTTGCCGCCACCTCCAACAACAGGCACACGGACCCTCTACGAAATATTTGGAGTACAACTCAGGGGGGAATCGGGGAGCCGTGGTCGAGTTTCTCTTTGCCTCAAGGAGCCTGGGATTGGTTCCTCGTGCTTTTGACTCGAATCGGACCGTCGTGCTCTGCGCTTCCGTCGCCTCACTATCGCATCAGACCACACTTGCAGACCTTGCCCCCTGCACACTCTCATCATGCACATGTTCAGGCTAACTGTTCAGGCGCATATCCAGCCCCGGCTCTTCACCTCCGCACGGCCTGAAGTCTTTGTCCTTTGGTGTTTGTGGTGTCCGTCCGGTGAGCAGCCAAGAGTCCGACATGGAGCTCCATCAAAGTAAAGCTGGGGTCGCGTTTTCAGGTGGAAAGGGCTTAGGCCGCCGATGTAGCCGGTCTCCGCGCCGAGCACAGGTAGGATGCAGTCCGCGACCCGGGGGATACTTTTAACGAGGACAACTTCGTCTACTTTTGTCGACTGGAGCCGATCGTTCTCAGTATAGTCTTTATCCTTCACTCTTCTTTGTTGTTGGGTTTTGTGGTGTTTTGTCTTCGCCGCCGAGCGAAACGAGCCGTCATTATGAAGGCCTCACCGCGCACCCCTTTCTCGTCCCTCGCTTTTCTTTCTTGTCTGGCGTTGAGCCATGGGTCAATTTTCGAGCGACGTGATCTCGTACCACCGACCAACACTGATCTCGGTCATGGTTGGACATATCAAGGTTGCTATGTGTAAGAAACTTACAGATCAGTAGACATGGCATAAAGCTAACGGCCAAACTAGGGATGCTGTTGGTCGGACGATCAATGCAGCCAATACGGATGATGCAAAAATGACAAACAAGATATGCACACAATTCTGCTTCGGAAAAGGATTCCCATACGCTGGAACTGAATATACCTCGGAGTGTTACTGCGGTAGCTCGCTGGCGACTGGCGGCGTAAAAACTGCCGCCACCGAGTGCGGGATGGCCTGCGGTGGTGATGCAACTCAACCATGTGGTGGTCCAGGAAGATTGACCCTTTGGAAAACGAGCCAGGTGTCTGGACCATCTTTCAATCCTGGAGTCAACGGTTGGGTATCAAACGGCTGCTACTCGTAAGTCCTCGACGCCGTTGCTGCTTACAGCCTCAACGTGTGATGGAACAGCCAGTTAACCAAAGCATGAATCATAGCGAGGGCACCACAGGACGGGCTCTGCTGCAAGGCGTTGATTCGGTCCCGGGAGCTCAGATGACTGTGGCCAAATGCACGGCAGCTTGTGCGGCCGCGGATGCAGCAAATACTTTGGCAGGCATGGAATATGGAGGCGAATGCTGTAAGTGACCGTGGCCCGTTGAACCCGCGACTGCATATCTGAAGACTTGAAACACAAGACTAAAGCTCGTATAGATTGCGGCAAGGAGATTTCCAACGGAGCACAGCCTGCGCCGGCGAGCAAGTGCGGCATGCTCTGCAACGGCAACGGCACAGAATATTGCGGCGGCCCCGGAGCCTTGAACATGTACAGCTTGGGTGGTGCATTGCCCACTACCGTCACCAGGTGAGTTGAAATGGAAATCGCCAGCTCTCTTTCCGACGCAATAAAGCTCGGACATTCTGGCACGGACGTCAACATGGAGAGCCGAGAAAAGAGGCTGATCAGAATTGGCCAACAGCACGTCGGGAGGCGCCGACCGAACCACAACCCCTATAGGAAGTCGTGCAGCGTGTCCGGCTCAGCCGGCGACTGTGGGCCCATGGTCCTCGTATGGCTGCTATACTGAAGCGTCAAACAGGCGAGCCCTAAGCGACAAGACCTATGCGGACGATGCAATGACCTTGGCCTCGTGCGCCAAGTTCTGCGCGGACTACACGTACTTCGGCATTGAGTATTCGCGCGAATGCTACTGCGGAAAGGAGTTGAATACGGGCTCGACAAAGGCGCCTGCGGCTGACTGCAGCATGGTCTGCTCCGGCTCCAGCTGCGACCTCTGTGGGGGTGGTAATCGTCTTTCCGTCTACACCCGGGGGGGTGGACCGAATGGTGAGCCGGGTGGTGAGCCGGGTAGTGAGCCTGGTGGTGGTGGTAAACCAGGTGGTGAACCGGGTGGTGTTGATGCTGGCACCACGTCCTCTGTCTCTTCAGCTTCTGATGCCTTCGCAACCGCGACGGAAGAGCCTGCGGCCACAGGGCTCCCGCCCGGCTGGTCTGCCTATGGCTGCTGGGTGGACGGCGTCAATGGCCGTATTCTTAACAAGCAGCTCCCCGATGATCCAAACCTGACTCTCGAGTCTTGTTCCAAGGCTTGCAGTGACCAAGGTTTCACCATTGCCGGTGCCGAGTACTCGCGACAGTGCTTCTGTGGCAACTCCATCGTCAACGGCGGCGTCAAAGCAAAGTCTGATACCGAGTGCAATACTGCCTGCGGCGGCAACCCTAACCAGCTCTGTGGCGGCGGCGGCAGAATGAGCATACTGTCAATGAGGGAACCCCAGGTCGTTGCACCTCCGGGCGTTATCCCTACCGTGGGCCAGTGGGAGTATCAAGGATGCTACCAGGACAGTGTCAATCAGCAGAGAACCTTCTTCTGGCAGAACTTCATGAACACGGATTTGACTCCCAAGAAGTGTCTTGACCTCTGCGGCTCCTTTGGCTACATGGCGGCTGGCCTGGAATATGGCAAAGAGTGCTATTGCGGCGACCCGGCCAATATTGCTGTTCAGGGCTCCAAGAAGGTCGACGACAAGCAATGCAATATCCCTTGCGCTGGAAACTCGTCTGCCTACTGTGGTGGTGGCAGTCTTTTGACCACATACTTCTGGAAGGGAGACCCTTTCTACTCCTGGAACTTCCCTGCGGCCGGTTCTCCCGATGCTGGTTCCTATGAATTCCTCATTGGTGGTGTTTGCGTCCCTCTCATCACTTCCCAGGCCATCACCGGGAAAGTCACCTTCCTCGAGAAATGGGGAACTGGACCGCCGAACTCGACTGGCGCCTACGAGTTGGATCTTTCTCAAATCAACGACTTCAAGGCTGCTTGGAGACAAATGCACGTCAAGACTGATATCTTTTGCGCTGGTGGCCTGACACTTCCCGACAAGGCCGGCCGGCAGATCAACATTGGTGGATGGTCCGGCGACTCTACGTACGGCGTTCGTCTGTACGCTCCAGACGGCTCGGAGGGCGTTCCTGGTAAGAATGACTGGGAAGAAAATGCGGCAGTCCTCAAGCTGCAACAAGGCCGTTGGTACCCTACGGCTATGATTATGGCCAATGGTTCGATTCTCGTCATTGGCGGTGAAGTTGGGTCCAACAGTGCTCCTGTACCAACACTAGAGATCCTCCCCTTCACTGGTACAAAACCTCTCTACATGGACTGGCTTGAACGGACGGACCCGAATAATCTGTATCCCTACGCCTGCGTCCTGCCGTCAGGGGGCATCTTTGTCGCCTACTATAACGAAGCTAGAATTCTGGATGAGAACAACTTCAGCACCATCAAGACGCTTCCCAACATCCCCGGGGCCGTCAACGACCCCATGGGCGGCCGTACCTACCCCCTTGAAGGCACAGCAGTTCTTCTTCCCCAACATGCCCCCTACACTGATCCTCTTGGAATTCTCATCTGCGGTGGCTCTACAAATGGCGCATCTAATGCGTTGGATAACTGTGTGAGCACCTACCCTGACTCTGCCAACCCCAAGTGGGAGCTCGAACGTATGCCTTCGCAACGCGTCATGACCTGCATGGCGCCTCTCCCCGACGGCACCTACCTGATCCTGAACGGTGCCCACCATGGTGTTGCTGGCTTCGGTTTGGCCAAGGACCCCAACCTGAACGCCTTGCTCTACGACCCTACCAAGCCTCTTGGCTCACGTATTACCGTCATGGCCAATACCACCGTCGCCCGACTCTACCACTCCGAGGCCATCACTTTACTCGATGGCCGCGTCCTTGTCTCTGGCTCAGACCCCCAGGACGGTGTCAATCCTGAAGAGTATCGAGTCGAGACATTTACGCCCCCATATCTGAAGAGAGGCAAGCCTCGTCCAACTTTCACTCTTGACAACAAGGACTGGGCCCATGGTCAGCAAGTCGCCTTCTCTCTGGGCTCGGCAGCACAGAACGGTGACATCAAGGTGTCTCTGTTGGGATCCGTCTCTAGCACCCATGGCAACTCCATGGGTGCTCGTACTCTGTTCCCTGACGTATCCTGCAGCGGTACATCTTGCACTGTCACGTCTCCTCCGGGCAAGTACATCGCTCCTCCAGGGTGGTACCAATTCTTCGTTTTAGATGGTGGCGTTCCCGGTGTTGGCGTCTTTGTCCGTATTGGTGGTGACCCTGCTGGTCTGGGCAACTGGCCCAAAGGCACGGGCTTTAACCCTCCTGGGGTTTAGACGCGTTTCAAATGGCGCCAGGCGCAGACGTCTTTTACGAATTGCACGATATTGAGGTGGATGACTGAGTTGTTGGATGAAGGAAACTGCGGGAAAGACAACAGATGAATGTAAATACAAGTAGTCAGGCACAGGGAGCTTTATTGCAGAGCCCTTGAAAGGAGGAAGACAAGATTGTCGATGGCACACTTCTCTTCTGCGCCACTGCGGCGCGACGGTTTCGCTTCTTACAAAATAATAAATAATTTCCTTCATTACTCTGCTTGGGACCTTTGGCATCCTGTTGCGGCGCAGTAACGTGGTATGTCTCAATTATGAGTGTACTTATAACCACATGAAAAGAAAATTTACATGCCTCGACAACGGTATCAGCTTTGAGTTTATGATTGCTAGTTGCTTTGAAGGATTTCCCAACCATCGCCACCAGATCGTCTGGCCGTGCCATGATCATCATCAAAGACGTTGCTGTTGTCCTCTGCCGCCTCTAGCTGAACTTGATCCTGGGTGTTTCAATCTACCATGTTTTCTTGTAACAAAGTGATGCAAACATGTGCATTTTTAGAACGTTAACCATATTTCCAAACCCAAGGTAGTCGATGATCATGTGCGATAACAAGTCTGTCCACTTGGAATGATGGTACAGCAGTTAGCTCTAGCCAAGTTATAGGTCGCACTTACACATCCGTAAAGGCCGGGCAAAGCGATTTGCAGCGCGTATGCGGGGCATGAGTGCATCCGATGAAAGATGCGATGTTACACTGAGCAACTTGTCAAGAGTAATGCGACCCACGGGAAGTTCGTGTAAGTCGACTTATCATCGATTCGATTCGTCTTGCGGCGGGCATTCGATTCCCAAGATGAGACACACAAGTCGCGGTCTCATCTACGAAGTACGTTCATCGACAATTGCACATACACGAACTTGGTCTGGAAAAGCGGCAAGTACATAACATAACACGGGTTAAGTTAGTTAGTTAGTTGCAACCGTTGAGAGCGTTGAGACCACGTGACACCGCTTCAGAGCTTGCGGACCCATCATCTCCAAAGGAAGCCCATAGCACAACAACCTCCCTCTTGCTTAGCTTTGCTTTGCGCACCGCCTATCCCTCGCAGTGCAGACCGGCATCACCTCGTCACGATGGCAGCCCTTATCAAGGCGGTAAACGCGAAGATCAGGTCCAACCCCGTGCTGGACTATGTCTGCTCAACACGTATGTGATTTTCTGGGCGCCCACAGCGCCCCCCCCTTTATGTTTTTTTGCTGCTGCAACAACAATGTACATGTCCGGAGCCAGGTGCCTGTGTCTACGAATGGAAGGTATCACAGCAATCTTGGTGCCTCCCTGGATCGGAAGCGATGCGGTTCTCGCCACGCCCCAAAACAACAACAAAAAAAAAGGGACAGCAGACAGCAGACAGCAGACAGCTATTGCAGCTGCAAGCTTCACTCCGCCGATCATCGGAGCTATCGGGACTCACGTTGATTCAGGACACAAACTGACTGGAGACGAATTCACAGACTTCTGGGGCCCCGTGTCGAACTTTGGTATTCCCGTCGCCGCAGTGCTGGATACACAGAAGAGCCCTGATCTGTACGTTACGTGATGGGACTTTGTTGTTGTTGTTGTTGTCCCCCCCCGTCATCACACTTTGCGTACATGCCGTCAAAGCTGACTCTTTGCAGGATTTCCGGCCAGATGACGGGCGCGCTGTGCATCTACTCAGCCACATTCATGCGGTACTCCCTCGCCGTCACGCCCAGGAACTACCTCCTCTTCGCTTGCCATTTCGTCAACGAGTGCGCCCAGCTGACCCAGGGCTACCGATACCTGTCATACCACAACTGGGGCGGAAAGGAGAAGATGAATCTGGAGAAGGGCATTGAGGCGGCGAAGAATAAGGTGGAGGTCGTGGAGGACAAAATGAAGAGTGCGGTGAGCAAATAGAGCACTCGGTTGCCATTTTACAGCACCTTTTATCCTTTTTTTTTCCTCTTCTGCCGGGCCGAAATAGACATTGGAGTGTGTTTTTGTGTATGTGTGTGTGTGTGTGTGTGAGAGAGAGAGAAGGGGCAGTGTGTAGGCGCTTACCATTGATGGAAACGAAGGCAGCGTCGAATGAACGGTTGAAAGATCAGAGGCTCTGGGGGAAAGAAGCTTGAATGCTTGGTTCTTTGAGCTGCATTTCTCGGAGACAAGGATCGATATCCGGCAATGCATGGCACCCGTATGTATGGCCATGTCTACATTTGTACGAGAAGTCACACAATGAATAGCCCCTGCTGCATGAGCTAAAGAGTCTAGGCCAAGTTCAAACGGGCAGGAATCTAACTAGCTCGGGCTGTGTCACGAAAATAGAAGATCCATCGTGGGGCAAGGTGTATGAGCAAAGTGAAGTCAACAGGGTTACTTGGTGAAGTATCGAACGATTTGCTGAATGGAGCGAGCCTCACCACGGGTTGTTCATTTGGCGTTAGCGGCGTAGATAGTGGCGTTGTGCTGTAAGCCATTTGACTAATCTGATATGTCGATCGACACGTTCGACATGGCTCTGTTTCGCCTTTCTTTGATAGGCTAGTACGTAAGTTCAGAACTGATGGGATCCGATCATTTGTCTTTTGCGGCATAAAGATGTGCTTTTCCGTGGCTATCCTTGGGTAACCGTAGCCTTTTAGGCCTATGTGAACTCGTTGACCAATGAAGGCAATGTCAAAAAAAGCAGATGGAGACGGAACCGTGATGTGACTGCATCGTTATGGATAGTGGTGCAGTACTACCGTTTTCTGGAAACTGACCGGGATGAAGGAATGCTAAGGACGGGTAGGGCGAAAACCAAGCGAATGGGTGAAGCCGGGAAAAATTGGAAAGGAAAGAAATGCAAGTTCCCGAGGCTGAGCCACTAAAATGTTGGAGACGGGAGCATCGAGGGCTGGACGGGATATGACGTATTTCGGCGCTGAGACGAGATAAATAGATGCGGTTAGAGATAGAGGAGCATACAGTCTCTGTCTTCTCGAACGCAGGCAAACAACAGCCGAGGTTGAACAGCTTCATTTCAGGATCCCCTAGTATCAAGTTGGGAGAATCAAAAAGAGCCTGAACTGAAGAAACCAGTGGGCAGATTTGCCGCTGATGACAGTTATGACCATCTGTCAAAAGAAAGGAATTTCCTCTGGATATTGGCCACGGGAACTTTTGATGTGTCAATTGAGAGAATGTCGGGACACATCAAGTAGGCATTGAAAAAGACTTCACATCACCAGGCACAATAAGATCTTCTCGACTGGCAAGGTTGATGCGTGTAAGGCTTGCTTGTGATTGGAGACGGCTCCCTCCACTTAGCCGACGGGAACAACCACGCAGATGGAGTGCCTAGGCATCAGGTAGAGTTGTATCCCGACTGCTCGAATAGTTCCAGGCAAAGAGCCGGTTTCAGTCCAGCACCAGAGAAGATGGCCAACCGGATGGCCCAATTCACCAGTCAAGCAAGCAGGTAGCGAAAATAGTCAGGAACGAAACGAGAACTGTGTGACGAAGTCTTGTCGCATCCAGAGGCGGGCAGACACGACATCGAGTTAGAGTCCTACACCAAAACATGTTCGAGAGGCACTGACGTGGACATGGGCGGTCGTCTTCGCGCATACTCGGCCGTTCCCTACATCCCCGATCCTCGGCAAAAGTAAGTAGTGACGTGTCGGGCATGACCGGCGGAGCTGTTCACGAGGGATCTGAGTTCCCGAAGGAAGGTAGCCGCGGGTAGTCGGTGTGGCGCTTGGAACGTGAGGTCTGAAAAAGATGAGCTGGAGGGAATGCGGTAGGTTTACTTGGTGGTTGCAGAGCTGCAGAATGCCATGCAGGGAAAGTGCGAATCACGAATGCCCAGGAACGACAACCGGACATTTTTGGTAGGCGAGCCTGCCTTCCCCTCATCCAGAGCTTTGAGTCAAACCTTCCTTTCTTGCAATACGGAAAGCTTGAGGGGGCGGCACTGGCACAACATGGGCCCAGGCTTGTAAGCGCTGCATGAAAGAAAGAGTTGATAAACTGGCCGCAACGTTTGGGGAGTTCGGAGTTGACTGGCTCACCGAACTCGGTCTGAGCGCGAGGCCAAGGGAAAGCAATCAGCATTTTGCCATTAGACAGTCGCAAGCCGTAACAGAAGCTTGTTATCTCTGAGTTGTGATTGGCCAATGGGTCCTTACGCAACCGAAAAACTGGATCCTTCGTTTCTTGCCAATGCCGCGACAAAGGACGATATCACCAGCCAAGACTCTAGATATGTTTCCCAGCAACCAGCACTAGCACCAGCACCAGCACCAGCACAAGCGGCTGCAGGCCCCTCCTGGAGGCTTATCTACTCCTTTACGTTAATCTACTCAACAAAGTGACGTGACGTGTCTTCCTCTGCGGAGGGCTTAGTGGTCGTAGAGGAACAAGGGCTGTAGCTTGAACTGTCGAGACTAAAACCAGCGAGCAAGAACACAAAGTTTTGGCAGGTCGCTGAAATGGACGCAAAGTGTGCGCGGTCAAGCAGAAGATTGAAACCGGACTAAACAAGAGCGGCGACTGCCTTGCCAACCAACAGACATTGCCCAGACCACTCTTCTTTAAACCTGCGTACTTTTATTTGCTCGCAACAAACTACTGCGGTGGCTTGAGATCTAGCGTGAAGCGGGCTTTTCTCCCCAACATGCTAACGTTGTGTGAAGCATCCAGTATGCACTGCAGTCTCGACGCCGTGGAGAGTCAAGTGCCATTGTGACCCTTCACAGTCGCTCAGGCCACCGCCGTCTCCAGGGACAGAAGAGTCACGATCAGATAGTACTGGCATCGGACAAATGTGGTAGGAATACGTGCATACGTCTCGGTTGCCTAGATGAACAGAACCTGTTGCTCGTTTCGTATGTGTCAAATGGCACACCCGGTCCAATCCTTGACTGCCGTAGCCGGCCAGATGGACGTGTGCAAAAAGGATGCTGGGACATGTGTGGATGTGCAAGGCATGTGGATGTCATTGTGGATGCGAATAGACAGTCAATCATGTCCACAGCCGGAGTGGAAGGGACGACGGACGAACTTGGACAGGATGCTCGAGCAGCTGCCACGACGAATCATGGAAACATTGAGTGAGTGTCGAGAGCAGGTAGAAAAGCCGTCACTGATGGAAATGGGCAGTAGTTAGGTCCCGAGCAACAAGCAATATCCATAGTGTCCATATTGCTGCCATCTTCGTAGTCGAGGTCCCGTCTTGTCTCACCTTCTTTCCAGTCCATTTATTGATACGCAATCGCCTTGACGCCTTGGTCGTCTCTTGCCCTTGCCTGTGTGCACTTTGAATGTCCCGAGGATCCAGAGAGGACCCCAGTTTGCCCAGCCCAGACCGGACAATCAGTGCAACAAGTTTGAGAACGTGCAATCCTGAGCCTCGCTAACCAGCAGCAGCCTTGCAATTGGTGTACTGCAACACGAACCAACGGTTGCTGACGTTCGATTCACAAGGAAGAGAATGATCTAGTTCGTCCCGGCTGCGACATCAACCTTGCCTGGCGTGGCCTTGCCAAGCTGTTGGCCTCGTTGACTTCGATTGACCGCGTTGACCCCACCCCCCACCAGGAACGGACGGACGGATGGACGGACAGACAGAGAGAGACAGAGAGGGACAGAGAGAGGGACAGAGAGAGGGACAGAGGGACAGCAAGACAGACCAGACCCCTCCACCCCTCCAACCATCCAACCCTCCCAACATTGAACCCACCAAACCTCCCCCCCTCGTCCGGCTTGTCATCCACTTGAGCAACTTAGTCCGCGCAGGATGATAACTTGAGCCGATAAAACACCCAGTCGACCTCCCGTCTAGATTCAGTAGCTTTAAAACCGCCCGGAGCTCCCTCGAACCAAGCTCTGCTCTTCCGCCTCATCTATCCCTTCCTTTCGACTCTCCATTTGTTTTCCTTGCCCATCATGGCGGCCCCGCAGCAGCCTCTCACGTTTAACGATGTCTTCGAGGAGGATGATGTCGACGAGCCCAAGGCCGCCAACTCGGTTCACCACATTCGAGCCAACTCGAGCATTATGCAGATGAAGAAGATACTGGGTACGTTTGAGTTTGCGAGCGTCCCTTCGAGCTCGACTGGCTGCTTGTGCCTCGGTCGCAGACGGCGGGACCCTAAGGAACGGCTGCAATTGCTCGGTCTTGACAACTCAGGAGCTCGTGGCTGACCAACTGATACTTCGCATCGACAGTTGCCAACCGTGGTGAAATTCGTAAGTGATCCCGCAAGCTCCATCTAGAGATCATGGCCATCGATTGCCATGCATCTTGTCGGCGCCTGATCACTGCATCTGCATTTTCAGCCAGTACCAACTAACATCCTGGTGCCAGCCATCCGGGTATGGCCTGCCTGACCCCACCAGTTCCAACTCCGAAGCCGAGAGAGAATGACGATGTGCGAGACACACTGCTGGCTAACCAACTTGTTTTGCCTATTGCAGATCTTTAGAACCGTAAGTTGAGGCCGGCATTGGCGAATGATCGCGGGTGAAATCCTACAGACTCAATTGATCGCTTGCTGACGGTGGACATGTTCTACAGGCCCACGAGCTTTCACTGCACACCATCGCCGTCTTCAGGTAAAAGCAATTTGGCACCTCTTCGCCGTCTTGAGCGCGCCAGAAGCTTCGACTGACCTGCGAACGACAGTTATGAGGATCGCCTTTCCATGCACAGACAAAGTACGGGCACTGCTCCTCCAACCGAGAACTCTGTCTCTCATTGCTCTATAACCCCAACCCTAACCACTCTCTCCGCTTCGCTTACTGACAGCGACTTTAGAGGCCGACGAGGCCTATGTTATCGGCAAGCGTGGACAATATACCCCTGTCGCAGCCTACTTGGCTGGGGATGAGATTATCAAGATTGCAGTTGAGCACGGTGCTCAATTGATCCACCCCGGTCAGCTTTTCCTCTGCAGCCGCCGCATAAGGTTTCCTGGACTAATCCCGTCTAGGCTATGGTTTCTTGTCAGAAAATGCTGAATTTGCCCGAAACGTCGAGAAGGCTGGCCTCATTGTAAGACCCATTACCACTTTTCCCCGGCGTTACACTGCGACTGGATCCCTGGCGTATCGGAGCTGATTGGTATTTCTCTTGCCATGATAGTTTGTCGGCCCTACACCCGATGTCATTGATGCTCTTGGTGACAAGGTCTCGGCCCGAAAACTTGCTATCGCCGCTGATGTCCCCGTCGTTCCTGGCACCGAAGGTGCTGTTGCCAAGTATGAGGAGGTCAAGGCCTTCACAGACAATTACGGTTTCCCCATCATTATCAAGGCTGCCTACGGCGGAGGTGGTCGAGGTATGCGAGTCGTTCGCGATGCCGAATCTTTAAAGGAGAACTTCGAACGTGCCACTTCCGAAGCCAAGTCCGCCTTTGGCAACGGAACCGTCTTCGTCGAGCGATTCCTGGACAAGCCCAAGCACATTGAGGTCCAGCTGCTTGGTGACAATCACGGCAATATTGTTCACTTGTACGAGCGTGACTGCTCCGTCCAGCGACGACATCAAAAAGTCGTCGAAATTGCCCCTGCCAAGGATCTCCCTGCTGAGACCCGTGATGCCATCCTGGCTGATGCTGTCAAGCTGGCCAAATCGGTCAACTACCGCAATGCAGGCACCGCGGAGTTCTTGGTTGACCAGCAGAACCGATACTACTTCATTGAGATCAACCCTCGTATCCAAGTGGAGCACACCATCACAGAAGAGATTACTGGCATCGACATCGTCGCCGCCCAGATCCAGATTGCCGCCGGTGCCACCCTTGCCCAGCTTGGACTGACCCAGGACCGCATTTCCACTCGTGGTTTTGCTATCCAGTGTCGTATCACTACCGAAGACCCCGCTGAGCAGTTCAGGCCGGATACTGGCAAGATCGAGGTCTACCGATCTGCTGGAGGTAATGGTGTCCGTCTTGACGGTGGCAATGGTTTTGCTGGCGCAGTCATCACTCCTCACTACGACTCCATGTTGGTCAAGTGCACATGCCACGGCTCAACATACGAAATCGCCCGCAGAAAGGTCCTCCGTGCCTTGATTGAGTTCCGAGTTCGCGGAGTCAAGACCAACATCCCTTTCCTTGCCTCACTGCTTACCCATCCCGTCTTTATCGACGGCAACTGCTGGACCACCTTTATTGATGATACCCCCGAGCTGTTTGATCTTGTCGGAAGTCAGAACCGTGCCCAGAAGCTGTTGGCCTATCTCGGAGACGTTGCCGTCAACGGCAGCTCCATCAAAGGACAGATTGGTGAGCCTAAGCTCAAGACCGAGATCATCCTCCCCGAGCTGGTCACGGGCGATGGTCAGAAGGTCGATGTCAGCGAGCCTTGCCAGAAGGGCTGGAGAAACATCCTTGTTGAGCAGGGACCCAAGGCATTTGCCAAGGCTGTCCGTGAATACAAGGGCTGCTTGCTTATGGACACCACTTGGAGAGATGCCCACCAGTCTCTGCTTGCCACTCGTGTCCGAACCGTGGATCTCCTGAACATTGCCAAGGAGACTAGCCATGCCATGTCCAACCTGTACAGTCTGGAATGCTGGGGCGGCGCTACCTTTGATGTTGCCATGCGATTCCTCTACGAGGACCCTTGGGACCGCCTTCGCAAGATGCGAAAGCTCGTTCCTAATATTCCTTTCCAGATGCTTCTGCGTGGTGCCAACGGTGTAGCCTACTCGTCTCTGCCAGACAATGCCATTGACCATTTCGTCGATCAAGCCAAGAAGAATGGCGTGGACATCTTCCGTGTTTTCGATGCTCTCAACGACATTGACCAGCTTGAAGTCGGCATCAAGGCCGTTCACAAGGCCGGTGGTGTTGCAGAAGGAACAGTGTGTATCTCGGGTGATATGCTGGTAAGCCTTTCCCTTTGGACCCCGGCTCTCACAACCTTTTCGCCGTTCTTCGTCCCACGCTTGTAATTTACTGTTCTACGCTTCCTTCCAGTCATTACTTGGACCATTTTCTCACACCATGTTCAATCAAACGGTAATAAAATACCACGGCTTGTACTGACGACCTCTTACTAGAACCCTAAGAAGAAATACAACCTGGAGTACTACTTGGATTTGGTCGACAAGCTGGTCAAGCTTGACATTCATGTTCTAGGTATCAAGGATATGGCTGGCGTACTCAAGCCTCATGCCGCCACTCTTTTGATTGGATCTATTCGCAAGAAGTACCCTGACCTTCCCATTCACGTCCATACCCACGATTCCGCTGGTACTGGTGTGGCTTCCATGGTCGCCTGCGCCAAGGCTGGTGCCGACGCTGTTGACGCTGCAACCGACAGCTTGTCTGGCATGACCTCTCAGCCCAGCATCAATGCCATCCTGGCCTCTCTTGAGGGCACCGGCTTGGAGCCTGGTCTAGACGCCCGTCAGGTTCGCGCCCTTGATACCTACTGGTCACAGCTTCGTTTGCTTTACTCTCCTTTCGAAGCACACCTTGCCGGTCCCGACCCCGAAGTTTACGAGCACGAGATTCCTGGTGGTCAGCTCACCAACATGATGTTCCAGGCTTCTCAGCTTGGTCTGGGTTCCCAGTGGCTCGAGACCAAGAAGGCGTACGAACATGCCAACGACCTTCTCGGTGACATCGTCAAGGTTACCCCCACCTCCAAAGTTGTGGGTGATCTCGCCCAGTTTATGGTCTCCAACAAGCTCTCCGCTGAAGACGTCAAGGCCCGCGCTTCGGAACTTGACTTTCCTGGTTCTGTTTTGGAATTCTTGGAGGGTCTGATGGGCCAGCCGTACGGAGGGTTCCCCGAGCCTCTTCGCTCTGACGCTCTGCGCGGCCGCCGCAAGCTGGACAAGCGCCCTGGCTTATTCCTGGACCCTGTCGACTTTCCCAAGGTCAAGAAGGATCTCGCCAAAAAGTACGGTGCTCCCGTCACAGAATGCGATATCGCATCCTACGTCATGTACCCCAAGGTCTTTGAGGACTACAAGAAGTTTCAGCAGCAGTATGGTGACTTGTCGGTCCTGCCAACCCGCTACTTCCTAACCAGGCCCGAGATTGGCGAAGAGTTCAACGTGGAGCTCGAGAAGGGCAAGGTTCTCATCCTCAAGCTTCTCGCTGTTGGTCCTCTCAGTGAGAACACCGGCCAGCGTGAGGTCTTCTTCGAGATGAACGGTGAAGTTCGACAGGTCGCCGTCATTGACAACAAGGCCGCTGTAGAGAACATTAGCCGACCCAAGGCTGACCCGAGCGATTCCAGCCAAGTTGGTGCCCCCATGTCTGGCGTTCTCGTTGAGCTCCGTGTACACGAGGGCTCTGACGTCAAGAAGGGCGATCCATTGGCTGTTTTGTCGGCCATGAAGATGGTGAGTCAACACGCTTATAAAGCATCGGGGTGTTTATGAGGAACATACATCGCTAACATGATGCTAGGAAATGGTCATCTCAGCTCCACACAGCGGCAAGGTCGCCAGCCTCCAGGTCAAGGAGGGCGACTCAGTCGACGGCTCGGATCTTGTGTGCAGAATTACAAAATCTTAGACTTTGTACTGGTCGAGGCGAAAAGGAGATCTTGCACAATGGGAGTGGATGGCTCTAGTTTTCGGCAGTTTGAGGTGGATGTTCACAAAGAAAAGTAAAAGTACGTCACATGCACGGAGTAAAACGCGGCATGATGTGGATCGTGTGAGGTTGTCGGAGTTATTCTCTTTGTTTCTACTGTCCTACGTTACGCTTGGTAGATTTGTTTGTATTGTCTTGAATACGAATATAACTCTGACTATGAAGCGGCCGTTTCGAGACGAAGTGACTACTAAACCACAGTGCGACAAACCATGAAATGACGATATATCCGTCCATCAATAAGCGAGGAGACTGGTGTGCGAAAAGGGTGGGTTAGATAGAAATAGAGCAAATTCCTCCCTTGCGGTATCGTTTCGAGAATGACCCGAGCTGTTTGAAGAGTTACCAAAAAAGTTTGCACCTGGATGCGAGATTGTGCTATATTCCGGACATGGCGTCTTTTTTTTTTTTTTTTTTTTTTTTTTTTTTTTTTTTCGCTGCAAGCAACAACAACATTTGGCTACATATGGATCCAGAAAAATCATCAGATCTGCAAAATCACTGTAACTACTTGAAGATGTTCCTGATGCGTTGCAATCCTGGACGAGGCCTTGGGGCTCCGGCGGCAGGAAAGAGCGAGACGACATCAAGGCAGCCATATGCAGGGTAATGTGATAGCCATGTTGAAAGCACGTCACAGAGCTTCACGGTCCGGTCAGGATTGTCACACGCCCTGAATGACAAGTGAGAGGGCGTGCACAAACGGAACCATGCAATCTGCGCGCCACCTCGAGGGGGGAGGAACATTGAAGAAGCTTGTTTGTATCCAAGGCGAGGTGGTGTCGTGCAGACGCAGACGCAGACGCAGGTGGGTGGCAAAGCCGGCAGACGCGGAGAGCGTGCATGAAGGGGATTTTGGGCGCAGGGAGTGGCGCCTTCTCTGCTGCCTCCTCCTCTTTGTGCGAGCGAATGACTTGGATGGTTCCTCTGGCTAGTTATTTGCTGCGACGAGCAAGGTGATTAAGTTATTCCCTCTCGACTCGGAAACGATGGGGGGCTGTTCCACAAACAGGGCCGAACGAAGCTGGACCCTGAAAAGCAACTCGCGACGCCCCCCACACACACTTGGTTCGGGTTTTGGGCGGGCCAAGAGTGTGGGGGAAATGGACATTGAAGCGACATGTTGATGCTTGGCGACCTGGATCCTCCGGAAAAGCTGGGGCCTCGCCAGTTGGTGACGTAAGCGCAAGCGGCGAGTTTTGTGTCAGGTTGTCTGTCGATTGAAGATCCCCGCTGGCGTTTCCGTCGGGACGTTTTTTTTTTTCTCCTTTTTTTTTCCTTCGTGAGGCGTGAGCACGGAATCTTGTGGACTCGCGGGCTGCGACGTGCGGCCGCCGAGTCCAATTGCGAGGCGGCATCTCCTACAAGTTGAGGCGCCGGCGAGAGCCTAGATGTCTGTAGCGTGGGTTGACGGAATGCTTCTTCTGTCTGGTCTGGCCTGGTTGGTGCTGGTCTGGTGGGGGGGGCTGCTCTAGGAAGTTCCTCGGCGCCTGTGGGTACATGCCTGGGTACTCGGGTGACAAGGCAAACATTGAAGGTCTGGCGGCCGAGTGGCCCTGCTGGCCCCTCCAGATCTCCAGATACCGATGATGCGACATCCATCAACCGGAACTGCTGTACTCCGTAGTGTTGTACTAACACGTACGGAGTACCTCCAGGCTCGAGTCCACTGGAGCTGCTCTTGGCGCTTCCCCGCTTGCGGCATCGCTCAACCTTCCGTGTATTTTTATGTACATCCGTCCGCAAGTCCACTTGGCACATCCGGGCAACTTTTGTGTGCAAAAGTTCAAAAAAGAGACGGAGACGGCCTGCACGAATCGTCTGCCACATCAGCAGCCACCACCACCACCGGACCAGCAGACCAGCAGACCAGCAGACTCTACGGAGTAAACCTTCTCCAAAGCACTCCCCAAAAGCATAAACAACGCGTTGCGGTCGCTCCTTGCACCTTTGAAATCTCCTTCATTCTCCAGCAAGTGCATTGACCCGTCCCCCTTTATCCTCTCCGCCAATCCGCCGAGAAAAACCTGACCATCGCGCACAACAATCTAATCTCGCACACCACAACACACGACCAGCGTCACGTCTACCAGTACACTGCTCAGCGTGTCCTGCTCTGTCCAGCCTTACCCAGTCCACTGTTCGACAACACCTTGCATGCGATCTCCCTTTCCTCCGCCACGAAACCTGTCGACGCTTTTGACCTGCGCGTGGCCTCGACGCTAGCCCTGGCATCGAGCCCTTCTCTGCTACTCTGCTACTCTGCGGCACTCCTGTGGACGTTCTTCTTCGTCGTCGCCACAGACCGCCATGGAGAGTCTTCAGCTATCTCAGGTGCTCGCTGACTTGAGCAACCTTGGAGCTGCGGTATGTCCACATCCTCGCCCTAAGCACCCAAACGCGCCTCTGTCTGACTGCCCTCGCTGTACAGGAACCCGAGGCTGCCGCCGCCATCGTCAACGCCAATGTGCCCGTTATCAAAGCAGAGATAGCTGAACCCAAGACGTCCGCTCCGAGCCCCCAGGCTCCGCGCCCGACCAACATGAAGCGATCATGGTCATCTGAACCTGGTGTGCCTCCCAAGTTTGACAAGCTGGGTCGACGCATCCTCATCAGCTCGGGCTCCAGATCCGGCTCCGCCGCCAATTCTTCTCCCGGAACTCCTCGACTGAGTGACTCTAATGTATGAAGGCCACCTGCTCCCCCGCCCTTCCCCTGCTCTGCAGGAGGAGAAAAACTCCCCGGTTCTGACAACAGCGTCTAGGTCGACGATGACTTGGAGCGAGCATCTACTCTCATGGCACTTTATGACATCCGCGCCAAGATCAAGCAACAGGATAACAGCAGCCTTATTCGAGCCCGCGAGAAGATCAACGCACTGGCCGCCAAGCAGCAGGCCGCCGACCGTAGTATGAAGGCCTCCGATGAGCTGCGACGCCATCGATATTCCTTTCCCAAGCCTGGTCTGTAAATCGTGGACCTAATGCTGTGACTTTTGGATTGCTTACACATAGATGAACCTGGGGATTACCATGCAAGGCGTTTTGGGGAGCTTATGCTGGGACAGAGCTCATTTTCTTCAAGTCCGTTGTCATTTTGGGCTTTTTCTTCCTGCACCCGGATAATGCATGCCGCTGCTTATTTCATGTCAGGCATCTTTGCAAACATAAAGAGTTTTTTTTTTCTCACTCTGCTACACGATTCTCTTTGGCAATGACCTACGACCTAAACAAGTTATGACGATACCATTGTGGCCACGGGCGAGTCAGATAGGCAGGCACGATGTGCAGAACGGGATGGGGTACATTGGCATCGAAGGCTCATATCTGTATTGCATACCGATATGGCGAATATCGACTTCGACCGAGTTCTGTTGTGCTGTGAGCATGTGGAGCAGGAATTACTGCTGTTGGGCGGAAACAGTTTTGCTCTTTCCTTTCATGCTTTATGCTTTTGACTGTGCAAACACTCTCCTCTCAAATGGAAAATGAGTTGCCAGGGGCATTGGTAGCGTCCTAGGAGCCAGGGACGGGATGGTTCATGTTAAATGCTTCCTGTCGGGTGCAGGATGTTTCGCACGAGACGAGTTCTCGGATAGTGGCTTGGGACACTCGACTGACTTCGGGGCACCAGCGTCGCATTCTTAGCGGGTTGCTTTTGCCAGAGGGCATTTTCTGTACGATTATATACCACACCTACCTACGGAGTAGTACTAATTGATTCCGGTGAACCATGACCCTATGACCGCCCCGTGGTTTGCCGCAGCGCGGCATCGATTGTTCTGGGAGGTATGCGCGTACAGCTTCTCCTTGGTCAGACTACGCAAAAAGGGGGCGCTTGATACATGACGACGGGATTAATGGAAAATACTTGGCATTTGGCATCTGGCACTTGGCACTTGGCACCTGGCACCTGTGCTTGTTGGTTGTGTTTTGCTGTTGCCACATGGAGTACGGAGTATTCACTTCTGGCTACTTGCATTTGTGGCAGCTATCGCAGGGCCATATTGGAAGGCAAACGCAACTGCAAGCCCGTGCCTGCCAAAGAGGTCTCTGGTGGGTTCCGAACCGTGGCCCCTGAATGAATGTTTGTCAGCCCAGCCAACCAACCACCAGACACCAGGCCAACAAGCTCGGAGGTCTGATAAATACCACCAACGACCCGCGCACTTGTCTCTCTGTTTCTCTTGTCTTTTGCTGTCTGGTCCGTTTTGCAAGGGCATATCTGGATATAGGTGCCTGGGAGCTTGAAAATGCCGTCGGGTTTTGCTGCTTTATCAAAGACACCGTTTATCCTAATGTATCGAGGAGAGAGAGCACCTTTTGCGTCTTGATATTCGTCGTCCCTAGCAGCTCTCGCCATGGCATCAACGATTCCGCTTCTGGATCACGCGCCAGTCACTTTTGAAGAGGCGAAATTGAAGGACTTCGATGTGATTCACCGCCACAAACAGGTCGCCCAGGCAAAGAAGCTATTTCTCGATCTATGGACCCACCGCGATGATATTGCAGCTATCACAAAGAAGCAGCTTGGACTTGAAAACGGGACAGAATGCACTATCGCTCTTCCGAAGGATTGGCATAGAGGAAATTTCAATGTCTGCATCCCTATTGAGGTGAAATCGCGTCAATTTGGGGGGAAGATCCTCATGCGTTGCCCTATGCCCCTGGCGCTCCGTGATGCCGCAAGTGTCGATGAAAAGCTGCGAGGAGAAGTTGGCGCGTACATTTGGATGCAAGAACACTGCCCGGAAATCCGCATCCCTCACCTCTACGGGTTTAGTACCTCGAGTGGCCACGTAAGTCCGCCGGATGTGTCTCGCAGACGGACAAGTCATTAAGTTAACCCGGCAGTTATAGTTTACTCGGGAAGCCCAACTCCCTTGGTACAGGCGCTTGTATCGCATGATTGCGCGATGCTTTCGATCACTTCTCGGACAATCCTCCCTTTCGCGGTATGCGCCCCTGGCTATACAGGCAACCCTACCGACCCAGTACATGCTGCTGGAGTATATCGGGCAGGATGTTGGGCAAATGCTGTCAAACACCTGGGGCGACCACAGAAACGATCCGTCCCGCCGGGGTCGACTGATCCATGGTTTGGCTCGCATTATGATATCGCTATCTCGGATACCACAGCCTAGAATTGGCTCCTTTCAGTTTCATGACGACTGCACCGTAACATTGACAAATCGACCGAGTTTTGCGGCCACTACAATATTGGAAAACCGAGGGGCTGAGCCGTCAATACAACATGGAAGCACCTATAACTGTACCGAGCCGTATGTGGCCGACATGATTACGCTACATGACAATCACTTCTATAGTAACCAGAGTGCGGCAGATGACGAATCGGACTGCCGCGCCCAGATGGCAATTCGAACGATGCTTCGCACTCTCTCCCACCACTACATCCAGAAGGATTATAGAAACGGACCTTTTCTACTTCAATTAACCGATATTCACCCAAGTAATATCTTTGTGGATAATGACTGGAATATTACTTGCACTCTTGACTTGGAATGGTTATGTGCTCTACCTCCAGAGGCGTTATCGGCCCCATATTGGCTCACCGGATGTCGCATTAACGAGATTGTGGACAAGGATGAAGATGAGAGATGGACCGCATACGAATCCGTTAGACGTGAATTTATGCAAGTATTCTCTGAAGAGGAAGCTAGAGTCAAGCTAGCCTGGCCTTTGACCACAATCATGGAAGATATGTGGCAGTCAAAAGGTACTTGGTTTTGGCACTGCCTGGAGTCTGTCGACGGGGCCTACTATCTAATGCACGACCATCTCCTACCCCAATTCTCAGCGGAAATACCTGACCTTGACATGCCCTTCTCACTACTTTGGAAACAAGACGCATCCCAGATTGTCCAGAAGAAACTGTGTGAATTTGACGACTACACTCAGAAACTTGGTCGACTATATTCTCCGAATGAAGCACTAGTCGCGCCAAGTTGACTACTTGGCCTGGTTGGCCTTCTTTGCCTTTTTGTTCGCCCTTCTCTACTGTCTATCCTCCTGCGTATTCCTGCCGGAAGACAATGCTTGGGCCGCCTCGGCAATATTGATGGAAATTGCGACTTTTGCTTCTTCGACTACTCCAGTGTAGTCGGCCGAGGAATGGGCATCGCGCTTGTCTGTCATCGTGGTGCCTAGGAAGACTGTCAGTAGATAATTGCACCCTATTCCTCGCAACCCGCATTGCCTATCTCGACATCTTTCAGTCCACGCGTCGTATCCGAATAGTCCTTTACAGTTAAACAGATCTACCAAGGTTATAGGTTCGAGAAGCGGTTAGTGATATAGCACGAAGGCAGCGAAGCACGAGAGCTAAGTAACTGCGGCTATAGAGATCTAAGTCGTAGTTAACCTAGGCTTACAGAGGGATACAGCCTCTGCGGGGTGCGAGGTATAGGTGGGAAAGGACGTATGTTATAGTCTAGGCTTGTAAGCCCGACCTTTCTGCGCGGTCGCGGAAGGTCACCTATATAGTGCCCAATTGAACAGATAAGAGCGATTGATTCAATTCGTTCTATTACACAAGTGGCCGGGCGGCCGGGATGACTGGCAGCTGGCACCTGCGATAGCCCAATCGGGCTAGTCCTTTACAATAACACTCAAGTATTCTTCTTGTAATCAATATGCAGTTTTTGGCAGTGTGGTTGTTTCTTGCTGGCGCACAGCGAGGATACAATGATAAGTTATAACTGTCACGCTATGCACCTCATTATTAGTCAAGTTCCTGGAAGAAAATCAAAGTTAGATTCTTACTCTGCGATACGCTAAGTAAGCAAGTCAATCTTCTACAACTAAAGGCCGTGATCCTAATCGCGGCGGCTGATTGTAAGCCAACTGACAAAGGGACTTGCCCCACCAAATTACAGTGGGGATTTTCCCTCGTACCATCTCTACCGATTCCTTGGTTAATCTATGCTAAATTTAGCGATATTTTTCACCGCCTTTATAGTGTTTTTTCATTAAATTATTATCTATAGAGTATTAGTATAAAGTAGGCATTTTATATTATTTTTATATAAGAGATTACTAAATTAATATTAGCGCTTTTTCCTACTAGATAATTAATTTAAGATATTAAAAACACCTTAAATTATCTTTAATAACTTTATTTATTATAAATTTAAGTAAAGACTAGGCTAAGAAAGATTGTTATTTTCCTATTAGACTTAGCAAGCTAACTAGTATACTCGTTTAGCAAGCATATTTAAGCGACTAATATCTAGAGAGTAAATTTAAGGTAAAATTAGCTAAAAACTTAGTATTTAAGCCTTTTATAGGCATTTACGCGGCCTCTACTAGCTTGATACATCGTGGATAAGGGTTTCTAGCTAAAGTAGGCACCTTCTATAATTTTATATGCAGATCCCTTACTAAGAATAGGCAAGCGCTATAATTATACGTGTTATGCAGCTATTTCAGCCAGCTTACAATTAGCCGCCGCGATTAGGATCACGGCAAGAGCCTAGCCAAAACTTTAGGCCAAGTATATTTGTTTTTGTCTTGGATTGTACCATCTGGCTTAATCT
This sequence comes from Metarhizium rileyi, assembly GCA_031753515.1. Classification (NCBI taxonomy): domain Eukaryota; kingdom Fungi; phylum Ascomycota; class Sordariomycetes; order Hypocreales; family Clavicipitaceae; genus Metarhizium; species Metarhizium rileyi. Next base: position 945,732 of record JAUKVO010000003.1, on the reverse strand, counting down.
GACACGTGCCCAAGTTTCTAATCACTACCTGTTACGAACCCTTCTTCCTATTGTGTTCAACGCCTTCTACGCCTTGGGAAGCCTCACATATTGTGCTCAACGCCTTTTTACGCCTTTTCAAGCCCGTCAAGCCTCACACGAAAGCTCTCGCCACGACTCTATTGAGCCTGTTCAACTTCAATAGAAAGGTCATACAAGCATTCAAATGGTTATCGCCACGAGGCTGTGAAATTGTTCATTTAATGCCTTAGTTATCTAAGTTGTCTATAAGACCTCTTTTTCCCATGTTAGATAGCTTCAACCAAGGACTTTTCCACGCTTAATCTTCACTCTTGGCTCCTTGAGGATTATAGGATATAGGATCAAAGGAGATAGGTCTCGAACCATCATGTTCATCCGAGTTAGAAGGCTTTGCCGAGAGATCTTCTTCTGCCGGCCCCTTTGAGGGGCTCTTGGGTTGCTCTGGACTATTCAAGGATTCTTTAGGTGCCGGTCCATCTTCACTCTTGGCTCCCATCGTGATACTGCTGTGGTCGACAGTGCCGTGGGCGATAGGGGGAGTAGGGCGCTTGAGATTCTCGGTCGATGGTATAGAATCAAAGGATATAGGTCTCGAACCTGTCCCATCATCCAGTACACCCGAGGCAGAAGGCTTTGCCGAGAGATCTTCATCCGCCGGCCCCTTTGAGGGCCTCTTGGGTTGCCCTGGACCATTCCAGGATTCTTTAGGTGCCGGTCCATTCCAGGAGTCTTGCGGTGCCGGTCCATTCAAATCTCTTGCCTCCAGCTTCTTCCATTGCGCATTTAGAGCCGAGCTGTCCCCAATTGGAGCGAGAGGGGAGGCGCCAGCAAGGGGAAGAAGAGTAGCAAGGAGAGCAGTTCGCATGGTGACGGGAGGTTGTATAGTTGAGAAGTTTTTAGAAGATAAAGTAGGGGGGCGTTGTAGTAAATGTCTTAGCTTGTTGTAAGTGCACAACTACTGTCGAGAATGTTGGGCTGATGATATACTTTTTAAATAAAACTCTACTTAATTCTTTTTATGTTAGAGTGCATAACCTTTTAGCTAGATAAGCTAGTATATGTGAAACTCAATCAAGAGGTTAATGCTGCGAGAAAGCCTAGCTTTCGTAGCTAAACTAAATAGCTCGTCTACTTAGTCATAAGCATTGTCGGCTTCACTATGTCTTTGCTAATACTGACTCTTAATCTGACTCTTAATCTCCACAGTGCATAGTAGGCGGAGCGAGAGCGATATGACTCGTGTATTGATCTTTAATCTTACAACTGACAAGGAATAAGTCTATAAAAACCCTATAAATCTCTATATTTATAAAAAACCTTATTTTAATAATAATAGAATCTATTAATAAAGCCTTCTAGAGAACTAGCTTATTAGGCTAGTCTAACTAGTATAAGTAGATATTAATAATCAAGAAATTTACTATAATATAAGATATATAAGACTTTATTAACCTAGATATTAACTATAATAATAAATATACTCTTTTAACTAGATCTATTAAGCCTAATATAAAAATTATAAATACTATAGCTTTCTATATTATAGATTTAAATAAAATAGATCTTAAAAAGCTAGAAATAGAAAGAGCTAACTATTAATCGAAAATATAACTATTTCTATTTTAATAGAAATCTCTATATAATATCTAGAGCTTTATAATAAGTTCTATAGGAAACTATTATAATATTATATTTAATAAATTAAATATAGTTAAGTAATTAAAGCTATTAAAGAATTAAATTAAGCTAATAAGTTAGGACTATAAAAGAGAGATTCTAAAGACTTATAGAAGTATTCTAAAGGCTTCTAATTATATAAAGCTATAAGCTTAAATTATAAGTTATTAGAAAGCACTTATAGAGATTATTTAACTTTAGCTTCTAGATATAATAGAACTAAGACTAACTTTAGACTTTATAGCTACTATAAGCACTATAAATTCTACCTTTTCTAACTACTAGTCTAATTAAATAAGAGATAAAGCCTAAAAAAACAAGGAAAATTAGAAATCTTTAATACTAGATAGATATAAAATATCTAATCTATTTAAATAAAGTTAGTAAAATTAATAGCAATAAAAGCCTCTAGAAGAGAGCTTTACTAGCTTTTAAAATTAATAAAATACCTTAAATACTATTTCTAATTATATTTATAGATATTAATACTATTATAATAAGTATTTTTATTTAAATCTAGAAGTTAGGCTTACTAATTAGAAACCTAAGAAAGATATAAGCGTAGAAATTACTAAAAAGCTTAATAATAATTCTAAACTAAAGAATAAGATTAATAAAGTAATATTTTAAGGAAAATTAACTTTAATAAAGTCAAAGAATGAAAATTCTACTATAGAATAAGCCTTTATAGCTAAAATACCTAACTAAACGAAAGAAAAAGTTATATTAGTTACTTTATCTATAGAAAATTAACTAAATTATTCTCTTTAAGACTTATTTATATTAAATAGTAGCTTTACTATTTATATATATAATAATAAAGACTAATTCCTTAATTATAAGCCTCTAGAAGAATTTAATCTAGCCTTTTTAAGTATAAAGTATCTAGAAATTTAAGGATATAGATAAGTTTAAATAAAAACCTTAAATAGTATATTTAAGTTACAAAAAATAGCCTATATATCTAATTTCTATATAAATATTACTAGTCTAGATCTTCTAGTCTAAGCTAGATATAATTGGAATCTAACTAGTAGAAAAGTTATAATAAAAATAGCTTTTTTATTTAAAACTAGCTAAATATTTTAATAACTATTTATTAAATATAATAAAATTATAACTTAAGTAGTAAATATAGTAGCTTAACTTATAAAAATAAAAGCTAATACTATATTACCCTCTAGCTTCTATAATTTTAAGTTAAAATTAGAAGCTACTAGTACTATAGAACTATAATACTAATACCTAGGTTATTTAAATCTAAAAGCTCTAGAATATATTCTAGAAGCTACTATAGGCTCTAAAATTAAGAGACTTATAATAATAGAATGCAAAATATACTCTTTATTTAAGGCAAAAAGAGTTATATCTTAAAGATTATTTCTATCTAGCTTTAAGCCTTTCTATAAGCTTTATATTAATATTTTTTAACTATTAAGCCTAGTTATCAAGGATAAAAAGGCTTAATAAAGGAGGCATAGTAGGATATTAAAGATATAGAAGAAGTAAGAAGGTAGTAATAACTATATATATATTATTAAGCTTATTCTTCTAATCTAGGCGGGAATTTTACTACTATTTATAGTAGGTTAAATTCCCCTTTTCTAAGTCTCTACTTTTATCTAATATAAATTAAACTCTTATCTTTTATACATTAAAATAACTAGTTTTATACCTTTTATATACTTTATACTAGTTATACTAGAATATCCTAGTTATACTAGTTATAGGTTATTAGAGGTTAAGTTAGGCTTATTAAAAGCTAAGTTAGTAAGAGCTCTTGTAGTTACTTCTATAGTTAGTTAGTTAGTTGTTGCCTTCTAGTATCTCTAGTTAACCTAGATAACCTAGATTTCATTTGACATACCCCCTTAGCTATAGAAAGCTAACTATAAGCTAGTTATAGCTATAATTTTAATAGAATCTTAGTTAGTTATTATAGATTAAGTTTTTATAAGGCTTTTAATATTAACTAAGCCTAATAGAGACTTAAATATCTAAAATTTCTACTCTATTAGAGGCTTTATAAGGCTATTTGCTAGTATTTTCGAGGTTTTAATATATTTAATATTAAATTTATTATTTTAATAGGCCTACTAAATCTAAGTATTATATATATTCACGTGTTTAAGTGTAGTTTTAACACGTAAAAGGTCTAGGGTAGCTAGCTTTATAGTTTAAAAGTTATTATAAAGAATAGTAGATTTTTTAGTATCTAGCTTTAAACCTAGTTAACTAATAAGCCTATAAAAAGCTATAGTCTCTTTTCTAATAGATAATAAAGCTAATAATTTAGCTTTAGTAAATAATATAGTTATAGTAGCTTATTTAGTAGCTAACTATATAATAGAGGCTTTAAATAGTTAAATTAGTAAGCTTTAACTAGATTTTCTAGTAGCTTTATTATCTATAAAAGCTATATCTAATAATATAGCTAGTTTAAGTAAGTCTTTAGTACTATTAAATTTAATAGCTAGGTTTTTAGTATAATATAAATACTAAATAACTTTAATAGCTATTTTAATATAACTTAGGCTTAAATTAAAGAAATACTCTAATAATTTTAAGCTTATATAAGCTATATTAGATTAAGTATTAACTAAAGGGTAGTTAATAGACTTAATAAGACTTTAATATTAATATATATTCTTTAGGCTAGCTAAGACTTTATATAGCTCTAGAGTTTACTCTTATATAGGGCTTTTAACTAGCTTATAGCTTAGTTTAGCTTTTAAATTAAGGAATTTAGCTATAATTTTATTAATATAAAAGTTTTAGTATAGCTATAATCTTTAATTTAGTTAATTTCTTAGAATTCTAGTACCTAGAAACTATTTTAAGTCTTCTAGATCTTTTATTTTATAGTTTTTCTTTAGGCTTTCTATAATAGATAGTGCCTTTTCTTCTAAGAATTTAAAGTAAATAAATACTATATTATTAATATAGATAAATATAGTTATTTATAACTTTATAAAGATATAAGAATTTTCTTTTAGTTATAAAAGCCCTAGGTTTAATAGAGTTTTTATTAGATTTAATTACTATAATAATAGTAATCTTTTTAGCCTATATAAGGCTTTTTTAAGCTATAATACCTATTTAAGCTTATTAAAACCCTTAGAATATTTAATATAGACTATTTTATCTAGAAAGCTATTTATAAAGGCATTTATAGCGTCTAGCTGCCTAGCTTCTAGGTTTAATTTAACTAGAATAGCTATAATAAGCCTAAAGGACCTAGTAGCTAAAGTTATAATATAGGTATTTTTATTTAAATATAGTTATTAGTCTTTTTAAATGTATAATCTAGCTTTAAATTTTATTAGATATTTATACTTATCTAGCTTATATTTAAAGACTTAAGTAGTATCTAGAGCTTTATATTTTACTAGAATCTACTAGATAGAATAAAAGATACCTCTATTCTAGTTTATTTAAAATTCTAGGTTTATTACTTTCTTAAATTCTCTTTTAAATTAATATTTTTCTAGATTTAACTATTTAGTTAGTTTAAGAGATAAATTTTATTAATAAAGGAATTTCTTAGAACTTAAAAAGAAGCTACTTATATAAGCTTGCTTAAATAGTCCTTTAGCTACTAGATTTATTAATTTAAGACTTAAATATTTATAATTTTCTTTATTATCTTTTAGTTCTTCTATAGAATTCTTAGATATAAAATTATTAGATATATTATTATTAATATTATCTAGTATAAGTTCTTTAATTATTATAAAGTTCTAGTAATCTTTTTTATTATTAATATAAGCTAGTAGTTAAATTTCTAGTCAAGTTTTTATAGGTAAAAGGTTATCTATTTTATAGAATATTAGCTTATTAAAGCTAATATCTCTAACTTTTCTAACTTCTTAGCTAGTTAGAATTTAAATTTAATAAATATTAGTAGAATTATAACTAACTAGATAGCTTATTTCTATATAAGCCTCTAGTTTTAAAGCTTGTTTTTAAGTATTTTAAAGGGCTTTAGTAGTAGGCGAATAAGCTCTATAGCTATAAGCCTTTAAAAAACTAATATCTAGCTTTAACTTATTAATATAACTAGTATCTAGCTTATTTAAAGCTAGCTAGCTATATAGCTTTTCAAATAGTATTAACTAGGTATTATTATTATTAATATCTTTGTTTTTATTAATATCTTCGTTTTTAGGTGAATTTTATCTTCTTAGGGTTCTATTATATAGAAAAATAGTAGTTTTCTAGTATTTAAGCTATAAGTTAAAGGGTAAATTTAAAGATAGCTTTAAGGCTCCAGCTTTTATAGCTATAATACCCTTTAATCTTTTAGCTAGGCTATTTTAAGCTAGTATATAAGGTACTATAACTTTCTCTTTAATACTTATATTTAATAACTAAGCTCTATAGTTATCTTTTAAGGCTAGATTATTATTATAATAAAAGACATAGATTTATTACTAAAATTAGGTTTTTATAGAAGCTTTTAGTGCTTTTAAGTAACTAATTATAGTATTTTAACCTATTAATAATAGTAAATATATAAAAATAAGCTCTATATAGCTATCTTTAGTAATTAAAGCTACTATATTTCTATTATAAGCTTTTTCTAGTTAAAAAATATTAATATAAAGCTTATAGAAAGGCCTAGAGCTAGATAGAAATAATCTTTAAAATATAACCCTTTTTGCCTTAGATAGAGAGTATATTTCGCATTCTATTATTATAAGTCCTTCAATTTTAAACCTTATAGTAGCTTCTAGAATATATTCTAGAGCCTTTAGATTTAAATAACCTAGGTATTAGTACTATAGTTCTATAGTACCTATAGCTTTTAATTTTAACTTAGAATTATAGTAGCTAGAAGTTAATATAATATTAGCTTCTATTTTTATAGATTAAGCTACTATATTTACTACTTAAGTTATAACTTTATTATATTTAATAACTAGTTATTAAAATATTTAGCTAGTTTTAAATAGAAAAGCTATTTTAATTGTAACTTTTCTACTAGCTAGATTCCAATTATATCTAGCTTAAACTAGAAGATCTAGACTAGTAATACTTATATAGAAATTAGATATATAGGCTATTTCTTGTAACTTAAATATACTATTTGAGGTTTTTATTTAAACTTATTTGTATTCTTAAATTTCTAGATACTTTATACCTAAAAAGGCTAGATTAGGCTCTTCTAGAGGCTTATAGTCAAGGAATTAGTTTTTATTATTATATATATAAATAGTAAAGCTACTATCTAATATAAATAAGTCTTAAAGAGAATAATTTAGTTAATTTTCTATAGATAAAGTAGCTAATATAACTTTATCTTCTATTTAATTAGGTATTTTAGCTATAAAAGCTATTTCTATAGTAGGATTTTTATTCTTTGATTTTATTAGAGTAGATTTTTCTTAAGATATAGCTTTATTAATTTTATCCTTTAGTTTAGAATTATTTTTAAGCTTTTTAGTAATTTTTACGCTTATATCTTTCTTAGGTTTCTAATTAAAGGGCTTAATTTCTAGATTTAAATAAGAACACTTACTATAATAGTATTAATATCTATAAATATAATTAGAAATAGTATTTAAGGTATTTTATTAATTTTAAAAGCTAGTAAAGCTCTTTTCTAGAGGCTTTTATTGCTATTAATTTTATTAACTTTATTTAAATAGATTAAATATTTTATATCTATCTAGTATTAAAGATTTTTAATTTTCCTTATTTTTCTAGCCTTTATCTCTTATTTAATTAGACTAGTAGTTAGAAAAAATAGAATTTATAGTACTTATAGTAGCTATAAAGTCTAAAGTTAGTTTTAGTTCTATTATATTTAGAAGCTAAAGTTAAATAATCTCTATAAGAGCTTTCTAATAGCTTATAGTTTAAGCTTATAGCTTTATATAATTAAAAGCCTTTAGAATATTTCTATAAGTCTTTAAAATCTCTCTTTTATAGTTCTAACTTATTAGCTTAATTTAATTCTTTAATAGCTTTAATTACTAAGCTATATTTAATTTATTAGATATAGTATTATAATAGTTTCTTATAGAGCTTATTATAAAGCTTTAGATATTATATATAGATTTCTATTAAGCTAGAAATAGTTATATTTTTAATTAATAGTTAGCTTTTTCTATTTCTAGCTTTTTAAGATCTATTTTATTTAAATCTATAATATAAAAAGCTATAGTATTTATACTTTTTATACTAGGCTTAATAAGCCTAGTTAAAAGAGTATATTTGTTATTATAGTTAATATTAAAGTTAATAAAGTTCCATCTATCTTATATTATAGTAAATTTCTTAATTATTAATATCTACTTATACTAGTTAAACTAGCCTAATAGACTAGTTTTCTAGGAGGCTTTATTAATAGATTCTATTATTATTATAATAAAGTTTTATAAATATAAAGAAATATAGGGTTTTTTATAGACTTATTTCTACTTTTATTTGAATTTTTCTTATAAAAGTAGACTTTTTTATAAAGTAGTCTAAACTAATTAAGTCTAGTATATATACTAGCTATAATAAGTCTAGTGTATTATCTAGCTATACTAGGTCTAGTATAATATTTAGCTATAATAGGTCTAGTATATTATCTTTATAGTTATAGTAACTAGTGCGTTTATTAAGGCTTATCTATTTTAGGTATAGCTTGATTTTTGCGTTTATTTTAGTATTACTATATTAGGTCTAGCTTAATTAAATAATTATTGCTTAGTAAGCTTGAAGATTAATTAATAAAAGATTTATATTATTAGATATATAGGAATAAAAGATATATATTGTTAGATATAGAAATAAAAAATATATATCTTTTAGATATCTTAAGTATAAACTAGGCTTATAACTATTAAGCCTAGTTATTAAGGATAAAAAGGCTTAATAAAGGAGGTATAGTAGGATATTAAAGATATAGAAGAAGTAAGAAAGTAGTAATAACTATATATATATTATTAAGCTTATTCTTTTAATCTAGGTAGAAATTTTACTACTATTTATAGTAGGTTAAATTCCCCTTTTCTAAGTCTCTACTTTTATCTAATATAAATTAAACTCTTATCTTTTATATATTAAAATAACTAGTTTTATACCTTTTATATACCTTATACTAGTTATACTAGGATATTCTAGTTATACTAGTTATAGGTTATTAGAGGTTAAGTTAGGCTTATTAAAAGCTAAGTTAGTAAGGGCTCTTGTAGTTGCTTCTATAGTTAGTTAGTTAGTTATTGCCTTCTAGTATCTCTAGTTAACCTAGATAACCTAGATTTCGTTTGACATTAACTAGAAAAAGCTTATAATAGAAATATAGTAGCTTTAATTACTAAAGATAGCTATATAGCGCTTATTTTTATATATTTACTATTATTAATAGGTTAAGACACTATAATTAGTTACTTAAAAGCACTAAAAGCTTCTATAAAAACCTAATTTTAGTAATAAATCTATGTCTTTTATTACAATAATAATCTAGCCTTAAAAGATAACTATAGAGCTTAATTATTAAATATAAGTATTAAAGAGAAAGTTATAGTACCTTATATACTAGCTTAAAATAGCCTAGCTAAAAGATTAAAGGGTATTATAGCTATAAAAGCTAGAGCCTTAAAGCTATCTTTAAATTTACCTTTTAACTTATAGCTTAAATACTAGAAAACTACTATTTTTTTATATAATAGAACCTTAAGAAGATATAATTAACCTAAAAATAAAGATATTAATAAAAATAAAGATAAAAACAAAGATATTAATAAAAATAATATATAGTTTGTAGGAAGAAAGGCTCCTACAAGCCAAGAGAAAAAGAGTCAATATATCAATAATCTGCGACCTAGTAACTAACTAGAGTCATACCGCAGGTGGCTGCCGCGGGTGGCCGCGGGGATAGCTGCAGGTGGCTGCGGAAGCACTTAGATGTAAAGGCTTGGATTAAATTATCTAGAGAGGGTTGCTGCTGCGAGCTCTTATACCCCTTTTCTAACTAGGTCATGTGACTAGCTAGGTCATGTGACTAGCTAGGTTATGTGACTAGCTAGGTCACGTGATAGGCACGGGCCCTACTTTCTACCCTGCTTCCTGCAGCTAGCTGGATTGACTGCGAAGCTTCCTGCTGCGAAGCTTCCTGCTGCGAAGCTTCCTGCTAGTACGAGAGTAAAATAACAAGCAATACAATAGTTAATACTATTTAAAAGGCTATATAGCTAGCTAGCTTTAAATAAGCTAGATACTAGTTATATTTATAAGTTAAAGCTAGATATTAGTTTTTTAAAGGCTTATAGCTATAAAGCTTATTTACTTACTACTAAAGCCCTTTAAAATACTTAAAAATAAGCTTTAAAACTAGAGGCTTATATAAAAATAAGCTATCTAGTTAGCTATAATTCTACTAATATTTATTAAATTTAAATTCTAACTAGCTAAAAGATTAGAAGGGTTAGAGATATTAGCTTTAATAAGCTAATATTCTATAAACTAGATAACTATTTACCTATAAAAACTTAAATAGAAATTTAACTACTAGCTTATATTAATAATAAAGAAGATTACTAGAATTTTATAATAATTAAAGAACCTATACCTAATAATATTAATAATAATATATCTAATAATAATATATCTAATAATTCTATATCTAAGAATTCTATAAAAGACCTAAAAGATAATAAAGAAAATTATAAATATATAAGTCTTAAATTAATAAATCTAGTAGCTAATAGGCTATTTAAATAAGCTTATATAAGTAGCTTTTTCCTAGGTTCTAAGAAATCCCTTTATTAATAAAATTTATCTCTTAAACTAACTAGATAGTTAAATCTAGAAAAATATTAATTTAAAAGAGAATTTAAGAAAGTAGTAAACTTAGAATTCTAAATAAACTAGAATAAAAGTATCTTTTATTCTATCTAGTAGATTCTAGCTAAATATAAAGCTTTAAATACTACTTAAGTCTTTAAATATAAGCTAGATAAATATAAATATCTTATAAAATTTAAAGCTAGATTATATATTTAAAAAGACTAATAACTATATTTAAATAAGAATACCTATATAGTAACTTTAGCTACTAGGTTCTTTAAGCTTATTATAGTTATTCTAGCTAAATTTAACCTAGAAGCTAGATAGCTAGACACTATAAATACCTTTATAAATAGCTTTTTAAATAAAATAGTCTATATTAAATATTCTAAGAGCTTTAATAAGCCTAGATAGATATTATAGCTTAAAAAAGCCTTATATAGGCTAAAAAAGTTACTATTATTATAGTAACTAGACCTAATAAAAATCTTATTAAACTTAAAGCTTATATAACTAAAAGAAAATTCTTATATCTTTATAGAGTTATAAATAACTATATTTATCTATATTAATAATATAGTATTTATTTACCTTAAATTCTTAAAAGAAAAGGTACTATCTATTATAAAAGAGCTAAAGAAAACCTATAAAATAAAGAATCTAGAAGACTTAAAATAGTTTCTAGGCACTAGAATTCTAAGAGATTAACTAAATTAAAGGTTATAGCTATACTAAGACTTTTATATTAATAAATCATAGCTAAATTCTCTAATTTAAAACCTAAACTAAGCTATAAGCTAGTTAAAAGCCTTATATAAAAGTAAATTCTAGAGCTATATAAAGGCCTAGCTAGCTTAAAGAATATATATTAATATTAAAGTCTTATAGAATCTATTAACTACTCTTTAGTTAATACTTAATCTAATATAGCTTATATAAGCTTAAAATTATTAGAGTATCTCTTTTATTTAAGCCTAAATGTTATAGACTAGGCTAGAAGCCTAGATCTAGATAGGTTATGCGAGAAGCGTTATAGGGCTATTGCAGACCTAATTTAAGGCTGCATTAGTACCTACTAGAAAGGGGTACTTAAACCTAAGATAAAGAGGTAGAGAAGAATTCTCTTTCTTTTTCTTTAAGCTTTTAGTTACTTTATATATACTTACTTATAGAAGTATAATAAAGCTAGACTTTTATAAACTAAAAGCTTTAAATACTTTAAAAAATAGAATAAACTATAGTAAATAGCCTTTAATTAAAGCTAGCTACTTTATAGAAAGTAGTTACTTACTAGATAGAATAGCTTTATAATTAAACTAAATAAATCTATAAGTTAATATAATAATATATAAAGTTATTCTCTAATAGTAATAATATACTATAAGTTATATAATAGCTAACTATAGCTTTTACTAAAAAATAAAAGCTAATATAGTTAGGCCTACTATTTAATAGTAATAAAGTACTTTTTTTTACTTAAAAAGCCTTTATAATATATAAGTTAAAAGAAAATAAGTAGTTTATTAAAAAAGTATAAAATTAATAGATTTATATTTTCTAAAATTTATTTTAAAAGGTTTAAAGTTAAATAGCCTCTTTCTTTAAACTAGATAACTAAATTAACTATAATTTAACTAGCTTTTTTAACTACTTATCTACTATATATATAGACTTTTACTAAAAGAAAATAGCTTTAAATAAACTTAATTAAATAAAATAATAGATTAATAAAATATTTATAGACTTTTTTATTTATTAGAAAAATAAAATAGTTTTAGTAAAAGAATTAAGCTAGATAAATATAATAAAGCTAGTAAAGCTTTAATAATTATTAAATAAGTTAATATAAAATAGAATTATTAGTTATAATATATTTTAAGTAAAATATATAATAATAATTAAGTAATTATAAAGTATTACTATAGATATTAAAGCCTATTACTTAAATAAAAAATTCTATAATAAGTAAAAAGAAAGTATATAACTTTAACTAAAATAATAGTAAGTAAATAAAAATACCTCTATAATAAAGATAAGTAAATTAAATATAAGCTAGAGCTATAATAATAGAAAGAAATCTACTAGAAAGTAAAGTAAAAGTAGCTAGAAAAGCTTTATAAAATAAAAAGTAAAGTAAGTATTAAATGAAGTAATAATCTAGTAATATAAGAAAAGAAATTACTTATACTATAAGTTATTAGACTATTATATATTTAAATATTTATAGCTACTTTTAAAGTAGCTTTAACTTATAGTAACTAGTATAAAGTAAATTACTATAGAGAATTTAGTATTAGATAATATTACTATAACTTTTAACTTAGAAAATAAGTAGCTTTTATATTAAAACTTATATTAGAGGTATAGAAGTAAAAAACTACTTATATATAGGCTATAATCTCTAGTATTAAAGGAATTAAATTAGATAAAATTAAATTAAATATAAATACTTCTTTACTTTTTATACTTATACTAATTAATAACTTAAAGTTTACTAATATCTAGGTAAATATAAGTTATAATTATTATATAATAGTAAGTAAAAAATTTATATAGAAACTAAAACTTTAGTAATTTTTACTATAATTTAAGAGAGTAATTTAAATAGCTATAAAAATAGAAAGAGAAAAAAAGACTTAAATAAAATTACTTTTAGAAATATTATATTTAATATATATTTAAAGTAAGATAAATAAATAGAAATTTCCTCTAGTAGCTTATATAATATTAGGCTTAATAAAAGATATTATTCTAGAACTTTTTTAGCTAGTATATAATAAAATTACTATATATATAAAAGAATAAGAAATTATAGTAAAAGTAGCTTAAAGCTTATAGGTAAAGGTATTAGAAAAGTAATAAATTCTAATACTTATAATAGTAATACTAGAGTTAGTATATATAAGCCTAGTATAATAAGTATAAAAATTAGAAATAGAGTATTAATTTCTAGTTACTAGCTTATAAAAGATAATAATAATACTTTAAGCTTATATTACTAAAAATACTAGTAGAAATAAAATCTTAAAGGTACTTTCTATAAAGCTCTAGGACTTTAAAGATTTCTTTAATAAAAAAAAGACTAATAAGCTACTATTATACTAGAGAAAGCTTAATTATTATATTTACTTAAAGAAAATAGAAAAAGAGAAGCTCTAGCTTTTTTAGGCTTCTTTATATAATATATCTAGAGACTACCTTCTAGAAATCTACTATTAAGTAATAAAGCTAATAGATAAAAAATAGATTTAAGTAAGCTTTTTATTAATAATAGTACTAGTTCTTTTAGCTAAAAAGCCTAAAAAAAGCTATAGATTTTATATTAATTATAAAGTATTAAATAAAGTAATAGAATAAGACTAATATTTATTACTATTAGTAAAAGAGACTTTTTACTCTTTTATAGAGGCTAAGTAGTTTATAAAATTAAATATTAGATTAGCTTTCTACTATATTTATATTATAAAAGAAAAGAAATACTAGATAGTATTTTAAATTTAATTTAAACTCTTTAAGTAGCTAGTTTACTTATTTAAGCTAGTAAAAGCTCTAGCTATATTCTAGTACTATATGAATAGAGTACTTAAAGATATATTAAGCGACTTTATAATAGTATACTTAGATAATATGTTTATTTACTCTAGTAAGTTAAAGAAAGACTATATACTAAAAGTTAAAATTATTTTAAGTAAATTATATATAGTAAAATTAAACTTTAATATTAAAAAATATACCTTTAATATATAAGAGATAAAATACTTAAAGTTTATTATTTATATAGAAAAGAAAATTTACTTTAATTTAAATAAAATAGTAGTAATTTAAAAGTAGAAACCTTTAATAAAAGTATAAGGTATTTATAAATTCTTAGATTTTATAAACTTCTATTAAAAGTTTATTTTTAATTTCTTAAAACTAATAGAGCTACTATTAAAGCTAATAAAAAAGAAAGTTTCCTTTAAGTAAATAAAACTATAAAATATAATATTTAAAAAGCTTAAAGTAGCCTTTATTATAAATAAAGTATTATACTAATAGAACCTTAAAAAAGATATAATAGTTAAGGTAAACTATTTAAGTAAGATACTAGATAGCTATCTTTTATAATTTACTAATAGAATACTATATCTAGTAGTATACTACTTAGTATACTTTTAATCTATAAAATAGAACTATATAATTTATAATAGAAAACTACTTATAGTAGTCTTATATTTAAAAGTATAATTAGTAGAATTATATAATATAATAAAGCTCTTTATAATTCTTATAGACTATAAAAATTTAAAGTACTTTATAATACTAAAAGTAATAATAAAATAATAGATATAATAGGCTAAAATACTTATATTATTTAACTTCTAGCTAGAATACTAGCTAGATACTTAAGTAAGCTACTCTAATATACTATTATAATAAAACTAGAATAAATAGTAACTATTCTCTAGCTATAGGCTAATAATAATCTTAAAGGCTCTAGAAAAGATATAAGTTAATATAATTTATAGTAGTAATTAAAGAATAAAGCCTAAGATATTTATAAATAGATACTTATAGAATCTATAGAAATAGAGTATAATTAATAATAAGTTAATTAATATTTAATAATAAGTAGTATTAGAAAAAGTATAAAAGTTTCTACTAGAAGTAGAAACTTATAAATAAATTACTAATTATACTATATTAGCTTATAATTAGCTATAATTTTAAAGATAAATATAAGTTCTAAAATAAAAGCCTCTTATAACTATAATAATTTAGTAAGCTTATAACTCTCTAATATTAGAATATTTAGGCAAGAATATAATATTTTAGATATTATAATAAAATTATTACTAGAAGGAAATATTATAAAATATAGCTAGATTTATCTAAAATTATTACTACTATAAGAAATATAAGAGTAAATAACTTTAATAAAGCTTTCTATAACTACTTTTAATTATAAACTAGTACTAGTTATAAATCTTAGTAAACTTTATAATAGACTTACTTATATATAATAAAATAGACTCTAGGTATCTATTAGTTATTATAGACTAATTATTTAAATATATATAGTTAGAAGCTATAATAAGTATAAAAGCTAAAGAATATATAAAATATTTTAAGAACTATTAGTAATAGTTCTATAGATTTCTAATATATATTATTTTAAATAAAGGCTTAAATTAGTTAAGTAAATTTTAGATTATACTCTATAAGAAAGTTAGTATTAAATAGCTTCTTTTTATAATATATTATTTATAGACTAATAGTAGTATAAAAAGAGTAAACTAAAAGATATAAGTAATTTTATATATAATAGTTTTATTTAAGTAGTATAATTAGACTAGCTACTTGCTAGTATACTAACTAGCCTTAAATAATAGAGACTTTATAGTTACTAATATAAGTATAAATAAAGCTATATATAGTTATAACTTACTTACTATCTAGTAAAAGCTAGAAAATAAACTTTTATTTATATTTTCTAAGAGATAAGTAGTTATATTTTTAGAATATTTATAAAATAGTACTAATCTAGTATAAGTAGTAATTACTTTTTACTAGTAATAATAATAGAATAATAGTAATTAAAAGTAATAACTAGTAGAAAGGTTTATAATTAGAGACTATATATAGTTAAGCTTATATAATATAAAAATAAACTATTTAAGTTAGAAATTAAATTAAATAATAGTTAAATATAAAGTATAGAAAGTTCTAATATCTCTTATAGTTTAACTAAATATATTATAAGATATTTATCTAGTTTTTTATATAAACTTAATTAAAAGAGCTACTATTAACCTACTACTAAGCTAATAACTCTAGAATATACGCTTAAGCCTAGTACTAATCTAAGAGAATATAATAGAAATAGGTAAAATAGTAGAGAAATTTAAAGTAAAAGAGATTCTAGCTATAACAAATACACTAGAGTAAGAAAAGAGATAGAATATTTATATTAAATAGAAAGAGTATATATAATTAATCTAAAAGCTATTAGAAAATTTAAAAGATATAAAAGTACTATAATAATTTAAAGAAAAATAAAGAAATACTTAAACCTATAATAATTTTAAGCTAGCTTTAATATAAGTATAAAGAAGTTAAGTTACTACTATAATTTTTTAATATAATTATAAGTAAAAATAGAAAGTAGCTAATAAAAGCCTATATAGTATAAATATATTAATTTAACTATAGATAAAACTAGATAATTTCTAACTTAAATATATATAGGCGTAAAATATAGGTAAAATAAATTTCCTTTAGTACTAAAGTAGTATAAGTAAAAAAAAAAAAAAAAGAGAAAAAAGAGATAAAATATACTATAGGTATATATTAGATAATTAATAAAGCTATTAAAAAAGCAAGTTATTATTAATAACCTTTACTAAGTTAAAAGTCTTTCTAGTACTAGACGTTTATTAAGTATAAAGTATTTATTAAGTATAAGGCATTTATTAAGTATAGTAAAGCTTAGTAGTAAAATTATATATAATATAAGTAAAGGTAGCACTAATATTATAAATAGCTTTAAGTATAGTATAAAATACCTTCTACTATTTAAATTAAGTATAATACTAATTTTTATATTTTATATACTATTTAATAAGTATATTATATATACTTTATACTAAGGTATTTTAGTTTTAAAAAAAATTAACTAGTATTTACTAGTTTATACTTACTTAAGTACTACTATAATAGCTTAAAGAAAGAGTATTAATTAAAGCTAATATAGTAAATAATTTACTAGTAGCTTAAGTAAGTTTAGTTAAGTAAGTAGTATATATAAGGCTAGAATTAATATAAGCTTATTCTAGTATAATAGAGAATTTTTTAATAGTAAAAGTAAAAGTATATAAAAATTTTATATACTAACTAGAAATAGTACTATTCTTTTTATAGATAGATTTAATAATATAGTTACTATAATTAGTAATAAAGATAACCTTTTTCTATTTATAGTAAAGCTTAAGGTTTAAAGTATAAATATATAATTTCTAAATATACTATTTATAGGTTTTCTAATACTATTTATAGGTAAAAGTAAGACTAGAAATATATAAAGTAAAGCTAGTATTAATTATTTTATACTAATATAAAGTATATATATTAAAAGCTTTTAATCTATTATTATATTAATTATTATTTAAGTTACCTTTAATAATATAGTTTTCTATATACTATTAAATATAAGGTAAAAGCTAGGCAAGAGAAAATAGTAAAAATATAAATAAAGCTATAATAAGCAAGTAGTAAAATAGAAGTAATATAAAAATAAATAGAAGTAATATTATATAAAATAGAAGTAATATAGAAATAGATTAAAGTAGTATAATATAAAGTAAAAGTAATACTAAATAATAATAAAATAAAAAAAATAATTAACTAAAAAAATAAAAAGAGAGTAAAAGTAAGTAATAAAAATAAAAGATAATAAAAAGAAAAAGTTTAATAATAATAGAAGGAGAAGAAAGATATTATATTTATAGCTAAAAAAGAAAAGTAAAGTAAACTTAAAGTAAGCTTAAAGTAAATATAAAAGATATAAATAAAAGAAGTAAAATAAATAAATAAAGAAAAGTAAAAGTATAGCTATTCTAGTAATAAATATAAGGCTAGTAAAGTAACTAAAGTTATATTCTAGTAGAAAAAGAAGTAAGTAAAATTAAAAGTATATTATAGACTAGGCTAGAAGCTTAAATCTAAATAGATTATATAAGAAGTATTATAGGGCTATTATAGACTTAATTTAAAGCTATATTAGTACTTACTAGAAAGAGGTACTTAAATTTAAGATAAGAAAGTAAAGAAGGATTTCCTTTCTTTTCCTTTAAGCTTTTAGTTACCTTATGTACGCTTACCTATAGAAGTATAGTAAGGCTAGACCTTTACACTAAATTATATTAAAGTAGTTTGTAGAAAGAAAGGCTCCCACAAGCCAAGAGAAAAGAGTCAATATATCAATAATCTACGACCTAGTAACTAACTAGAGTCATACCGCAGGTGGCTGCGGAAGCACTTGGATGTAAAGGCTTGGATTGAATTATCTAGAGAGGGTTGCTGCTGCAAGCTCTTATACCCCTTTTCTAACTAGGTCATGTGACTAGCTAGGTCATGTGACTAGCTAGGTCACGTGACTAGCTAGATCACGTGATAGGCACGGGCCCTGCTTCCTGCCCTGCTTCCTACAGCTAGCTGGATTGACTGCGAAGCTTCCTGCTGCGAAGCTTCCTACTGCGAAGCTTCCTGCTAGTATAAGAGTAAAATAACAAGCAATATAGTAGCTATTAAAGTTATTTAGTATTTATATTATACTAAAAACCTAGCTATTAAATTTAATAGTACTAAAGATTTACTTAAACTAGGTATATTATTTAATATAGCTTTTATAGATAATAAAGCTACTAGAAAATCTAGTTAAAGCTTATTAATTTAACTATTTAAAGCTCTAATTATATAGTTAGCTACTAAATAAGCTACTATAACTATATTATTTACTAAAGCTAAATTATTAGCTTTATTATCTATTAGAAAAGAGACTATAGCTTTTTATAGGCTTATTAGTTAACTAGATTTAAAGCTAGATACTAAAAAACCTACTATTCTTTATAATTGTTATAGACTAGGCTAGAAGCCTAGATCTAGATAGGTTATACAAGGAGCGTTATAGGGCTATTATAGACTTAATTTAAGGCTATATTAGTACTTACTAGAAAGAGATACTTAAACCTATAATAAAGAAGTAAAAGAGAATTCTCTTTCTTTTTCTTTAAGCTTTTAGTTATTTTATATATACTTACTTATAAAAGTATAATAAAGCTAGACTTTTATAAACTAAAAGCTTTAAATACTCTAGAAAATAGAATAGACTATAGTAAATAGCCTTTAATTAAAGCTAGCTACTTTATAGAAAGTAGTTATCTATTAAATAGAATAGCTTTATAATTAAACTAAATAAATCTATAAGTTAATATAATAATATATAGAGTTATTTTCTAATAGTACTAATATACTATAAGTTATATAATAGCTAATTATAGCTTTTACTAAAAAATAAAAGCTAATATAATTAAGCTTACTATTTAATAGTAATAAAGCACTTTTTCTTACTTAAAAAGCTTTTATAATATATAAGTTAAAAGAAAATAAGTAGTTTATTAGAAAAGTATAAAATTAATAGATTTATATTTTCTAAAATTTATTTTAAAAGATTTAAAGTTAAATAGTCTCTTTTTTTAAACTAGATAATTAAATTAACTATAATTTAACTAGCTTTTTTAACTACTTATTTACTATATATATAAACTTTTACTAAAAGAAAATAGTTTTAAATAAACTTAATTAAATAAAATAATAGATTAATAAAATATTTATAGACTTCTTTATTTATTAGAAAAATAAAATAGTTTTAATAAAAGAATTAAACTAGATAAATATAATAAAGCTAGTAAAGCTTTAATAATTATTAAATAAACTAATATAAAATAGAATTATTAGTTATAGTATATTTTAAGTAAAATATATAATAGTAATTAAGTAATTATAAAGTATTACTATAAATATTAAAGCCTATTATTTAAATAAAAAATTTTATAATAAGTAAAAAAAAAGTATATAACTTTAACTAGAATAATAGTAAGTAAATAAAAATACCTTTATAATAGAAGTAAGTAAATTAAATATAAGCTAGAGTTATACTAATAGAAAGAAATCTACTAGAAAGTAAAGTAAAAGTAGCTAGAAAAGCTTTATAAAATAAAAAGTAAAGTAAGTATTAAATAAAGTAATAATCTAGTAATATAAGAAAAGAAATTACTTATACTATAAGTTATTAGACTATTATATATTTAAATATCTATAGCTACTTTTAAAGTAGCTTTAACTTATAGTAACTAGTATAAAGTAAATTACTATAAAGAATTTAATATTAAATAATATTATTATAACTTTTAACTTAGAAAATAAGTAGCTTTTATACTAAAACTTATATTAGAAGTATAAAAGTAGAAAACTACTTATATATAAACTATAACTTCTAGTATTAAAAGAATTAAGTTAAATAAAATTAAATTAAATATAAATACTTTTTTACTTTTTATACTTATATTAATTAATAACTTTAAGTTTACTAATATTTAAGTAAATATAAATTATAACTATTATATAATAGTAAGTAAAAAAATTATATAAAAACTAAAACTTTAGTAATTTCTATTATAATTTAAAAGAGTAATTTAAATAGCTATAAAAATAGAAAGAAAAAAAAAGACTTAAATAAAACTACTCTTAGAAATATTATATTTAATATATATTTAAAGTAAAATAAATAAGTAGAAATTTCCTTTAATAGCTTATATAATATTAGATTTAATAAAAGATATTATTTTAAAACTCTTTTAGCTAGTATATAATAAAGTTATTATATATATAATAGAATAGAAAATTATAATAAAAGTAGCTTAAAGCTTATAAGTAAAAGTATTAGAAAAGTAATAAACTCTAATACTTATAATAGTAATACTAGAGTTAGTATATATAAGTCTAATATAATAAGTATAAAAATTAGAAATAAAGTATTAATTTCTAGCTACTAGCTTATAGAAAATAATAATAATACTTTAGGCTTATATTACTAAAAATACTAGTAGAAATAAAATTTTAAAGGCACTTTTTATAAAGCTCTAGAACTTTAAAGATTTCTTTAATAAAAAAAAAGCTAATAAACTACTATTATACTAGAAAAAGCTTAATTATTATATTTACTTAAAGAAAATAAAGAAGAGAAAGCTCTAGCTTTTTTAGGCTTCTTTATATAATATATCTAGAAACTACCTTCTAGAAATCTACTATTAAATAATAGAGCTAATAGATAAAAAATAAATTTAAGCAAACTTTTTATTAGTAGTAATATTAGTTTTTTTAGCTAAAAAGCCTAGAAAAAGCTAGAAATTTTATATTAATTATAGAGTATTAAATAAAGTAATAAAATAGAACTAATATTTATTACTACTAATAAAAGAGATCTTTTACTCTTTTATAGAAGCTAAATAGTTTATAAAATTAAATATTAGATTAGTTTTTTATTATATTTATATTATAAAAGAAAAGAAATATTAGATAGTATTTTAGACTTAATTTAAACTCTTTAAGTAACTAGTCTATTTATTTAAGCTAGTAAAAGCTCTAGCTATATTCTAGTATTATATTAATAGAGTACTTAGAAATATATTAAGTAACTTTATAATAATATATTAAGATAATATTTTTATTTACTTTAATAGATTAAAGAAAGATTATATACTAAAAGTTAAAGTTATTTTAAGTAAACTATATATAATAGAATTAAACTTTAATATTAAGAAATATACCTTTAGTATATAAAAGATAAAGTATTTAAGACTTATTATTTATATAGAAAAGAAAATTTACTTTAATTTAAATAAAATAGTAGTAATTTAAAAGTAGAAATCTCTAATAAAAGTATAAAATATTTATAAATTTTTAAATTTTATAAACTTCTATTAAAAGTTTATTTTTAATTTCTTAAAACTAATAAAGCTACTATTAAAGCTAATAAAAAAGAAAGTTTTCTTTAACTAAATAAAGCTATAAAATATAATATTTAAAAAGCTTAAAGTAACTTTTATTATAAATAAAGTATTATACTAATAGAATTTTAAGAAAAATATAGTAGTTAAAGTAAACTATTTAAGTAAAATATTAGGCAGCTATTTTTTATAATTTACTAATAGAATACTATATCTAGTAGTATATTACTTAATATACCTTTAATTTATAGAATAAAATTATATAATTTATAATAAAAAACTACTTATAGTAGTCTTATATTTAAAAGTATAATTAGTAAAATTATATAATATAATAAAGCTTTTTATAATTCTTATAGACTATAAAAATCTAGAGTACTTTATAATACTAAAGGTAATAATAGAATAATAAATATAATAGGCTAAAATACTTATATTATTTAACTTCTAGCTAGAATACTAGCTAGATACTTAAGTAAGTTACTTTAATATACTATTATAATAAAACTAGAATAAGTAGTAATTACTCTCTAGCTATAAGCTAATAATAATTTTAAAGGCTCTAGAAAAAATATAAGTTAATATAATTTATAGTAGTAATTAAAAGATAAAGCCTAAGATATTTATAAATAAATACTTATAGAACTTATAGAAATAAAGTATAGCTAATAATAAGCTAATTAATATTTAATAATAAGTAATATTAAAAAGAGTATAAAAGTTTCTACTAGAAGTAAAAACTTATAAATAAATTACTAATTATATTATATTAGCTTATAATTAGCTATAATTTTAAAGATAAATTTAAGTTTTAAAATAAAAGCCTTTTATAACTATAATAATTTAGTAAGCTTATAACTCTTTAATATTAAAATATCTAGGTAAGAATATAATATTTTAAATACTATAATAAAATTACTACTAGAAGAGAATATTATAAAATATAGCTAGATTTATTTAAAATTACTACTACTATAAAAGATATAAGAGCAAATAACTTTAATAAAGCCTTTTATAACTACTTTTAATTATAGACTAGTACTAGTTATAGATTTTAGTAGACTTTATAATAGACTTATCTATATATAATAAAATAGACTTTAAGTATTTATTAGTTATTATAGACTAATTATTTAAATATATATAATTAGAAGCTATAATAAGTATAAAAGCTAAAAAATATATAGAATATTTTAAGAACTATTAGTAGTAATTCTATAGATTTCTAATATATATTATTTTAAATAAAAGCTTAAACTAGTTAAGTAAATTTTAAATTATACTTTATAAGAAAGTTAGTATTAAATAGCTTCTTTTTATAGTATACTACTTATAAACTAATAGTAATATAAAAAGAGTAAACTAAAAGATATAAGTAATTTTATATATAATAGTTTTATTTAAGTAGTATAATTAAGCTAGCTACTTATTAGTATATTAACTAGCCTTAAATAATAGAGACTTTATAATTATTAGTATAAGTATAAATAAAGCTATATATAGTTATAATTTACTTATTATTTAGTAAAAGCTAGAAAATAAACTTTTATTTATATTTTCTAAGAAATAAGTAGTTATATTTTTAGAATATTTATAAAATAGTATTAATCTAGTATAAGTAGTAATTACTTTTTACTAGTAATAATAATAGAATAATAGTAGTTAAAAGTAATAACTAGTAAAAAGGTTTATAATTAGAAACTATATATAGTTAAGCTTATATAATATAAAGATAAATTACTTAAGTTAGAAATTAGACTAGATAATAGCTAAATATAAGATATAAAAAGTTTTAATATCTCTTATAGTTTAATTAAATATACTATAAGATATTTATCTAGTTTTTTATATAGACTTAATTAAAAAAGCTACTATTAACTTATTACTAAGCTAATAACTTTAGAATATATACTTAAGTCTAATATTAATTTAAAAGAATATAATAGAAATAGAT
The DNA here is from genome assembly GCA_031753515.1 of Metarhizium rileyi. Lineage (NCBI taxonomy): Eukaryota > Fungi > Ascomycota > Sordariomycetes > Hypocreales > Clavicipitaceae > Metarhizium > Metarhizium rileyi. Next base: position 921,753 of record JAUKVO010000003.1, on the reverse strand, counting down.
AAAATAGTAGAGAAATTTAAAGTAAAAGAGATTCTAGTTATAAAAAATATACTAGAGTAGAAAAAGAAGTAAAATATTTATATTAAATAAAAAGAGTATATATAATTAATCTAAAAGCTACTAGAAAATTTAAAAGATATAAAAGTATTATAATAATTTAAGAGAAAATAAAAGAATACTTAAATTTATAATAGTTTTAAACTAGCTTTAATATAAGTATAAAGAAGTTAAATTACTATTATAATCTTTTAATATAATTATAGATAGAGATAAAAGATAGCTAATAAAAGCCTATATAATATAAATATATTAATTTAATTATAAATAAAACTAGATAATTTCTAACTTAAGTATATATAAGTATAAAATATAAGTAAAATAAATTTCCTTTAGTATTAAAGTAGTATAAGTAAAAAAAAAAAAAAAAAAAGAGAGAAAAGAAAAAAGATATACTATAAGTATATATTAGATAATTAATAGAGCTATTAAAAGAGTAAGTTATTATTAATAACTTTTATTAAGTTAAAAGTCTTTCTAGTATAAGTTATTTATTAAATATAAGGCATTTATTAAGTATAATAAAGTTTAGTAATAAAATTATATATAGTATAAGTAAAAATAATACTAATATTATAAATAGCTTTAAGTATAATATAAAATATCTTCTATTATTTAAATTAAATATAATACTAATTCTTATATTTTATATACTATTTAATAAGTATATTATATATACTTTATACTAAAGTATTTTAGTTTTAAAAAAAATTAACTAGTATTTACTAGTTTATATCTATCTAGATACTATTATAATAGCTTAAAGAAAGAGTATTAGTTCAAGCTAATATAGTAAATAATTTACTAGTAGCTTAAATAAATTCAGTTAAGTAAATAGTATATGTAAGGCTAGAATTAATATAAGCTTATTTTAATATAATAGAGAATTTTTTAGTAATAAAAGTAAAAGTATATAAAAATTTTATATACTAACTAGAAATAGTATTATTCTTTTTATAGGTAAGTTTAATAATATAATTACTATAATTAGTAATAGAAATAACTTTTTTCTATTTATAATAAAGCTTAAAGTTTAAAGTATAAATATATAATTCTTAAATATATTATTTATAGATTTTTTAATACTATTTATAAGCTAAAGTAAAACTAGAAATATATAAAGTAAAGCTAGTATTAATTATTTTATATTAATATAAAGTATATATATTAGAAGCTTTTAATCTATTATTATATTAATTATTATTTAAGTTACTATTAATAATATAATTCTCTATATACTATTAAATATAAGGTAAAAGCTAAGTAAAAAAAAATAATAAAAATATAAATAAAACTATAATAAGTAAGTAGTAAAATAAAAGTAATATAAAGATAAATAAAAGTAGTATTATATAAAATAGAAGTAATATAAAGATAGATTAAAGTAGTGTAATATAAAGTAAAAGTAATACTAAATAATAATAAAGTAAAAAAATAATTAACTAAAAAAATAAAAAAAGAGTAAAAGTAAGTAGTAAAAATAGAAAATAATAAAAAGAAGAAGTTTAATAATAATAAAAAGAGAAAAGAGATATTATATTTATAGCTAAAAAAGAAAAGTAAAATAGACTTAAAGTAAACTTAAAGTAAGTATAAAAGATATAAATAAAAGAAGTAAAATAAATAAATAAAGAAAAGTAAAAGTATAGCTATTCTAGTAATAAATATAAGGCTAGTAAAGTAATTAAAGTTATATTCTAATAGAAAAAGAAGTAAGTAAAATTAAAGATATATTATAGATTAAGCTAGAAGCTTAAATTTAAATAAATTATATAAGAAGTATTATAAAGCTATTATAGACTTAATTTAAGGCTATATTAGTATTTACTAGAAAGAGATACTTAAATCTATAATAAAAAAATAGAGAAGAATTCTCTTTTTTCTTCTTTAAGCTTTTAGTTATTTTATATACGCTTACCTATAGGAGTATAGTAAGGCTAGACCTTTACAATAATAACCTTTAAACTATAAGGCTAGCTACTCTAGACCTTTTATATTAAAACTACACTTAAACACGTAAATATATATAATACCTAGATTTAGTAGGCCTATTAAAATAATAAATTTAATATTAACTATATTAAAACCTTAAAAATACTAGCAAATAGCATTATAAAGCCTCTAATAGAGTAGAAATTTTAGAAATTTAAGTCTCTATTAGGCTTAATTAATATTAAAAGCCTTATAAAGACTTAATCTATAATAACTAACTAAAATTCTATTAAATTATAGCTATAACTAGCTTATAATTAGCTTTCTATAGCTAAAGGGGTATATTAAACAAAATCTAGATTATCTAGATTAACTAGAGATACTAGAAGGCAATAAATTAACTAACTAACTAACTAATCTTAAAGGCAACTAATAGAGCCTTTACTAACTTAGCTTTTAATAAGCCTAACTTAATATTTAATAACTTATAACTAGTATAACTAGAATATTCTAGTATAATTAGTATAAAAGGTATAAAACTAGTTATTCTAATATATAAAGATAAGAGTTTAATTTATATTAGATAAAAGTAAAGACTTAGAAAAGGGGAATTTAACTTACTATAAATAGTAGTAAAATTCCTGCTTAGATTAGAAGAATAAGCTTAATAATATATATATAGTTATTACTACCTTCTTCCTTCTTCCTTCTTCTATATCTTTAATATCCTACTATACCTCCTTTATTAAGCCTTTTTATCCTTGATAACTAGGCTTGATAGCTGTAGAACCTGTGGATGCAAAAGCTATAATATCAAATAGCTGTATGCAAAAACTATAATATTAGGCAGCTGTATGCAAAAGCTATAATATCAAATAGCTGTATGCAAAAGCTATAATATCAAACAGCTGTATGCAAAAGCTTAGGTTCAAAGTATCTAGTTAGTAGGGGGAAAACACCCCACAAAGCAAAGGTCATAACAGGAGGTCAAAGATAGCAAAGAGACTGCGGTCTAGTAACTAACTAGGACCTTGCAAAACTTCGATGCACGTTAAAGGCACATGCTTATTTGAGGGATGTAAAGGCTTGGATTAAATGTAACTAGAGAGGTTGCTGCTACGAGCTCGTATACCCCTTTGCTAACTAACTAGGTTACTAACGAACTAGATTGCGTGCTTAGTTATATACCTTGCTTCCTGTAGCTAGCTGGATTGACCGCGAAGGTTCCTGCTAGATTGACTGCGAAGGTTCCTGCTAGTGAGTAAAATAACAAGCAATATACTAGGAAGGTCTGTGAAGCTAGCTCTTATACCCCTTGTGTGACAGAATAGGTCACGTGCTAGGCACGTGCCTAACTTCCTGCAGCGCTAATAAGTAAGTGAAATAATAAGTACTATAGTATATAGATTAAGCAGAGCATTACTATAGTGTGATATAATATAGTTATTAGAGATTTCTTGTAATATAATATAGTGTATCCTAGGCCCTTGTTATAGGCTAGAGCTAGAAGCCTAGATCAAGATAGATTATACTAGGAATATTAAAGGTCTATTATAGACCTAATTTAAGGCTATATTAAAGATACTTTTAATCTAGATTACTCTTATATAGAACTAGTATTTAAGCTTAAGAGAAAGAAAATAGAGGAGGATTTCTTTCTCTCTTTCTTTAAGCTGATAGTTCCTTTTATTATGCTAACTTATAGTTTATAGGGGGAAAGCCTCCCACAAGCAAAGAGAAAATAGTCAAAGATATCACAAGAATCTTGCAGCCTAGTAACTAACTAGAGCTATACCGCAAGTGGCTGCCGCAGGTGGCTGCGGAAGCACTTGGATGTAAAGGCTTGGATTGAATTATCTAGAGAGGTTGCTGCTGCGAGCTCTTATACCCCTTTTCTAACTAGGTCATGTGACTAGCCAGGTCACGTGATAGGCACGGGCCCTGCTTCCTGCCCTGCTTCCTGCAGCTAGCTGGATTGACTGCGAAGGTTCCTGCTAGTATGAGAGTAAAATAACAAGCAACACAATAGTAGTATAGTAAGGCTAGACTATTACACCCTATAATATACTATAAGATAGCTATTACTTATACTTAAAAGCGATTATAAAGAAGAGAGGAAATCCTACTATAAGCCTAAGTCACAACTACACTAGCATGCTATTATTATAAGTAGGGATCCCGTATAGAGGCACCTACTCGGGTTAGAGCAGGTAAATAACTCACTAGTTACTAGATTATAGTATATAAGAAGAGAGAGAGAGAGAGGAGGTTAGAGGGAGGTTAGAGATTAATAATATGAACCTTAAGACCCTATCTAGCTACTACGTAGCTACGAAAGCATCGATCTTCTGCTATTGTGTGAACGACCCTAACAGTCTCTTGGGCAAGCAGGCAGTCGGCAGCCTCTTTTTCCAGTCTAACGCTGCAAGCCACCTTCTGTCGACACTAATACATTCTCTCTCCTTAAAACGGACCTGACTCTTGAGTTTCTCGATCCTTTGGCCGTACAGCGTACATTTTTACAGGGAAAAGCCCTTGAGTGGAAGTCTCTGGCAGGCCTCTCTGAAGCTCAGACTTGACAACAACAAAACCTGCCTCTTCAAAGATTCTAAGGAAGCTACTATCTTGTCTAGTTTTGTGTTAGGCCCTTGCAATAGCGTCCACGGTGTAAACAGCCGGATAGTTACGGCTTACCTTGTGACGCTGCTATCTGTGTCATCAAAAAGATCGGTTCCACCAGGGTTTATATTTTCCTTGACAACGATCAAGCCAGTAATAGGAGTGAGAGCGGCCTTGCTAGCGATAAAGAATAGTAAAAGCTGCTCATCCGTAAGATGGCCCAAACACCATTGCAGCCAGATAAGATCATATTGACGCCCAGGGCTGGGCTGCCAATCTTCTAATCCAATATTATAAATAGTTCGGATTCCTGCTTTTGTTTGTAAAGAAGTTGTGAATTTTGAAATAGGCTCGATGATGTCGACACATTCAGAGACCCGAAGAAGCAAGCCCTCAGTCACCCTTCCAATTCTGTTCCATTGAGCCACTAGTGTAAGTCAAGAGGATGCAAGAACATTCAAGCCAAGGCGATCAAACTAACCCTGCTCCGCCCTCGAGTACGCTGTCAAGTGTGCGGCGGTCATTCTTGGTGCCGATTCCGAGTCTTGCTAGGAAGGTCCGTGATCCTTGAAGATCAATTCTGCTGATTGATGAGAAGCCGTCTTGAGCGGGGATACCACCAAGCATCCCGTTGACATCTCCTTCCGTGTTCTCCCAATATGCCCTTCCATCAGATTTGCTGATCAGCCTATCTGGGGCTGTGGGACCTGCTTTTTGTTCTGGCATTGGGCAACGAAATCACATTCGTCACGATGGTGTTGGTGCAAGGGAATGTACATAGAATTTGTTCCAAGCCTTTGAGGAGCGCGTTGGTTATTATTCACTTAGTCAGCGAATCGACAAGGAACTGGGGAGGGGCCTTCACGTGACAGCCCACACAAACTCTGGAACACACTGTGAACGCATGAACGCACGACCTTCCGAAGAAACGCTTTGACCTTGACGCATGAGAAGCTTTTGCATACGTGACAGTAACGATTGATGTTTCTTTTACCCGCTCCCAGGAGCATCGACCGCAATAGGCTAATAGAGCATCAACCTGAATTCCATACAGGCCGAGAAAATACATAGGCACTCAGGTACTGCCAAGTTTTGCAGTATGCTCACTTGCTATGAGTGCTTTTTCATCCTTGTATATCTCTTCTTGTGCCTTGGGAGTATTGTCAGTGAGACGAAAAGTGCAGTGTCTAGAGGCCGGTGGTCCGTTGCTCGACTCACCCTTGCAACAAGTTCTGTAACCGACAAGGACATCGTCGGACGCGGCCTCGGAAGGGCACAGCCGCGATGCCGCGAGCAAGAAGAGAGGCAACTAGTGAAAACTTTGAGAAAATCATCCTTGCTCCCAGTCGGCGGCGTATCATCGTCGAAGAAGGGGAAAGAGATTCCTTGTCGCCGACGCACCCGACTGACCGCGTGCACAAGAACAGAGCCCGACTTTTTCTCCTTGTATACAGACACTGCTCCTAGCAATTAGGAGACTGAAAATGGCAACCATAGAGAGCAACTATGCCACCTAATACCTAATAGTTAGTTACCCCGTGGCTACTTCACGGCTTGCTGCTCCTCGGGGTTGGCCTCGCCAGCGCAGAAAATACTCCAAACAGTGAAGTTCTCTGCAACGGCTCTGCGCAGGAAAAGGTGCCTCTTTTCTGAAACACGACCATAGGGAAAGAATAGAAATGGATAAGGAATATCGAGCGAGGTATTCTAATCTTTCTAGCGCAGGAAACCAAGGATTATGCCATGTGGGTGAGGAACTTGCCGAGCTGTACACCTGGGGAAGAAGTCCCAAACCCAGCAGTCGGAAAGCCAGCAAATAATAAGACTATCAGCTGCTCCAGGTTGCTTGAGACCAACCAAATTGATTGTACCGGCCTAGGTCACAAGGGCTGCGTGCTTCGTATTTGGGAATATCGACTAGCCCGAGTTCCAGAAGATGCCGTGCGACAAGCTGAAAGAATTCAAGTGTTCAGGAAAGAGCAAGTATATGTGCGACGTGCGCAGTTTGGAGGCCACTGTGAGTGTTCTACTTCCCCTGGCACCTGACAACGCGGTTTACTAACGTGGTTTCCCCCCTAGGGCTGCGAACGAAAGGTGTTTACATGGGAGCTTGCAGCTCAGTAGACGGCAAGGTTGGATGCTAATGCTATGCGTAACAGGAAATCTGTTGCAAGAAAGCCATGAGTACCACAGGTTCATGTGAGAGCTACGACAGGGAGCCCCAGGTGACGCCCCAATGTCACGAGTCCTAGCCCTGCTGATGTCGAGTTTCAGGATCACTTCGAGGAGTTCTTCCAGGCGATGTTCATGAAGCTATGCCTGACGTAGTTTCTGATAGTACCTTGGAGCTTTGAGTACACAAGGTCAAAATGAGCGCGTATAAGAAGGCGGAGGAAAGAAAGAGACACTATAAGGTAGCGCAGCAGATGAACATGTGCGAAACCTCAGCTCGCTTATTTGGTCGAGCGTAAATGCTGCCTCACTCAGCTGCATGGTAAAAATGTAACTTTATCTATAGTGTACTACTATTCCCTCATCTGTGCTTGCCGGGTGGCGATATTGTATTATACTTACTGCAGCATCATGTATACGTGTTTAGGGATCAGATTATACACCTAAACAGTTATTTAACTATAACAATAAAAGTATCATGGTTCAATCCCGTCATCTGTGCTACAAGGTGTTTAGTGTAGTCCTCAAGTAAAGAAAGACGTAGTATAGTTCAGCTCGGCTATTCAAGAATCATATGATGAGAATGCGTATATTAGTGACATAATCAGAGGGTAATAATCATGTCGTGTCTATACGTCACCAACAATTGCTCCAAGCAACTTCGTAATCGAAACAGCACGCTGCGCCAATAACGGCAAGTCATAACGCCTCTGATGAAAATAACTATATAGTCGCTGACGGGTATTGACTAAACGCGTGCTTCAGCCCCGCGTTTTTAGGGTCGAGGACCATCGAATCTGTCCCCTAGCTGACCGCTGGCCACCTAATGCGTCCCTTGGTTGACCAAGTTGAATCGAAGGAGGCGGCAAGGGACGTAGCCATTGAGCTGCCAACGCTGGACTTGCCGGCTCCTGTGATGACGATGATGCAACCCTTGACCTGCAGGGCAAAAGCCTGCGCCAACTTCCTCGCTGGACGAGTGTCTATCAAATAGATATGACGCTGGGGCCAAGCGTTGGGGGCGGTTAGTCTAGGATACGCGAAGTTGACTTGTAAATCTTGGTCCGTGTTAGTGGTTCTTGTTATTCCAAACGGCGCTATTATCATCGAGCATATTATCCTCTTCTTAGGATAAATAGTACTACACATCTGAGTACAATTGAGAGCTAGCCTACTTATTATACTCTTATATAATATTTAACCTAGGTAGTAGAATTTTAAAAAAAAATTGTAAACAAAAAACGAACATACAACACTAGATATTCGCTGGTCGTCTCCGACCCAACTACTAGTCTAGCGCTCGCTAGATTCTCCTAGGAGATCGGACGGGATCCTGAGCTCTACTAGCGGCTGTGGTTGTATGTACCAGCGAAGAGCTTAAACCTACATATATTCGGAAGTTAACCGGACCCGCGTGATCGCATTCTATTACTAACTAGTAACTTATCTATTGAGTATAATTGGCAGACCTCTAAATTATAGCGTGCGGCCTAGCGATAGCGTTCGTAGATAAGTCCTATCTTTAAATGTGACGAAGAGCTAAAAGCCTAAATTAAGGCAAATAATAATAGAGATATTATAGACCTACTTTAGAGTTACTTTAGAGTAAAAATAGCTTTAGATAGAGAGAGGTATTTAACCTTAAGTAACAAGAGTAGAAAGGGGCTCTCTCTTTCTTTTCTTCTTAAGTGTAAAGAACTATCCTTGCTATATGTGACAGACTAGCCCGATTGGGCTCTCGCAGGTGCTAACTGCAGTCATACTGGTCGCCTAGCCACTTTTGTAATAGAACTAACTAAAGTAAAAGAGCAACGTGCCAACCTATAATATCGTTATAACCCCTTCTTCGTTATTCCTACGGCTTCTTAATTTAGAATAATTGTATTATTTTAACCTAAGTAATATTATCGAATTAATCTCTTTTCACCTTTGAATAATATTATAACTTCAACTAACTTTACTTATAAGAAAAGGATTTAACTTATTAGCGCTAGGCTCTTAGAGGCTAAAGCAGCCTAGAATTATGCAATTTCTCGATTAATCCTAAGCGATCGACTTTACGAGCGTCAATTGATACAAAATGCTAATATAGGCTCTTAACAACTATTACAAAAGCAAGAGGAAGACCTAGTTAATAATACGTAAAGGTCACCTGCTAGTTATATACTGTGTTGCTTGTTATTTTACTCTCACTAGCAGGAAGCTTCGCAGCAGGAAGCTTCGCAGTCAATCCAGCTAGCTGCAGGAAGTAGGGCAGGAAGCAGGGCCCGTGCCTATCACGTGACCTAGCTAGTCACATGACCTAGCTAGTCACATAAACTAGCTAGTCACATGACCTAGTTAGAAAAGGGGTATAAGAGCTCGCAGCAGCAACCCTCTCTAGATAATTCAATCTAAGCCTTTACATCTAAGGCCGTAATCCTAATCGCGGCGGCTAATTGTAAGCCGACTAACAAAGAGACTTACCCCACTAAATTATAGTAGGTATTTTCCCTTGTACTATCTCTACTAACTCCTTGGTTAATCTATGCTAAATTTAGCGATGTTTTTTACCGCCTTTGTAGTGTTTTTTTCATTAAATTATTATCTATAGAGTAGGCGTTTTACATTGTTTTTATATAGAGAGTTACTAAATTAACTTTAGCGCTTTTTCCTACTAGATAATTAATTTTAGATATTAAAAATACCTTAAATTATCTTTAATAACTTTATTTGTCACAAATTTAAGTAAAGACTAGGCTAAGAAAGGTTGTTATTTTTCTATTAGACTTAGCAAGCTAACTAGCACACCCGTTTGGCGAGCACGTTTAAGCGACTAATATCTAGAGAGCAAATTTAGGCTGTAATTCTAATCGCAGCAGCTAATTGTAAGCTAACTAACAAAGGGACTTACCCTACTAAATTATAGTAGGGATTTTCCCTTGTACTATCTCTACTAATTTCTTAGTTAATCTATGCTAAATTTAGCGATGTTTTTTACTGCCTTTATAGTATTTTTGTTATCTATAGAGTATTAGTATAAAGTAGGCATTTTATATTATTTTTACATAGAGAGTTACTAAATTAATATTAGCGCTTTTTTCTACTAGATAATTAATTTAAGATATTAAAAATACCTTAACTTATCTTTAATAACTTTATTTATCACAAATTTAAGTAAAGACTAGGCTAAGAAAGGTTATTATTTTTCTATTAGACTTAGTAAGCTAACTAGTATACTTGTTTAGCAAGCACGTTTAAGCGACTAATATCTAGAGAGTAAATTTAGAGTAAAATTAGCTAAAAACTTGGCATCTAAGCCTTTTGCAAGCATTTACGCGGCCTCTACTAGCTTGATATATTGTAGACAAGGGTTTCTAGCTAAAGTAGGCACCTTCTATAATTTTATATGTAGATCCCTTACTAAAAATAGGCAAGCGCTATAATTGTGCGTGTTATACAGCTATTTCAGCTAGCTTACAATTAGCCGCCGCGATTAGGATCACGGCCTAAGTGCTTCCGCAGCTACCTGCGGCTGTCCCCGCGGCTACCCGCGGCAGCCACCTGCGACATGACTCTAGTTAGTTACTAGGTCGCAGATTATTGATATATTGACTCTTTTCCTTGGCTTGTGGGAGCCTTCCTTCCTACAAAATACCTTGGAAGCTTCCAAACTTCTAAAGCTTAGGCAACTTCAATCTATTAGGCTAGTCGGGCTTGGAAGCTTTAGAAGCTTGCGAGCCTGCTGCTAGAGGCACTAAAAGGTTGCGATAATAACTACTATTCCATTGAATAGTGATCATTGATTGTAGTTATCTGTAATAGATAACTCTAATTAATTAGCATAGCTTATTCTAATTAGGTTAGCTAAGAAGCTTCAATCTATTAGGCTAGTTAGACTTAGAAGTTTAGAAGCTTACAGGCTAGCGACTAGAGGCATTAATAGGTTATAGTAATATCTATCATTCTAGTTAAGAATAATTAATCTATAGTTATTGTTAGTATTATTACTTCTGTTAATTTTATTAATATTACTAATATTATTAATATTATTAATATCACTAACCTTATAGATTACGCCAAGTAGCTAGAGACCTATAGTAGCTTGTCTTCTATTATTTTAATTAGCCTATTATATAAGTATAGTATACTATAATATAATTAAATATATATTATAAAAGTAAGGTATTAAATAGAAAAAGTAGGTCTAGCTTTAATACTATAAAAAGCTAGCTTAATATTATAGTCTATAATAGAAGAAGGTAAGACTTAAATATAACTCTTTTAAATACTCTTTATTATACTTTATAATTTAATTATAATATTATATTACTTTTAGTAATACTTATACTAATTAGTAGTAGAAACTATTACTTGATTAATACTATAGATTAGTAAGGCTTACTTATTAGAAAAGATAAATTTCTATTATAAGACTAAAATTATACTAAAGGAAGATAACTATTTAAAGCTACTTAAAAGGCTTTCTAGAAAATAATAAATAATATATTAAACTAAAAGGCTATTAACTAGTTATTATTTCTATATTATATATATTATAATAAACTTAAACTTATATAGGCATTTAAAGGCTTTACCTTATTGTTAGTATTATTACTTTTGTTAATATTATTAATATTACTAATATTATTAATATTATTAATATTACTAACCTTATAGATTACGCTAAGTAGCTAGAGACTTATAGTAGCTTGTCTTCTATTATTTTAATTAGCCTATTATATAAGTATAGTATACTATAATATAATTAAATATATATTATAAAAGTAAGGTATTAAATAGAAAAAGTAAGTCTAGCTTTAATACTATAAAAAGCTAGCTTAATATTATAGTCTATAATAGAAAAAGGTAAGACTTAAATATAACTCTTTTAAATACTCTTTATTATACTTTATAATTTAATTATAATATTATATTACTTTTAGTAATACTTATACTAATTAGTAGTAGAAACTATTACTTGATTAATACTATAGATTAGTAAGGCTTACTTATTAGAAGAGATAAATTTCTATTATAAGATTAAAATTATACTAAAGGAAGATAACTATTTAAAGCTACTTAAAAGGCTTTCTAGAAAATAATAAATAATATATTAAACTAAAAGGCTATTAACTAGTTATTATTTCTATATTATATATATTATAATAAACTTAAACTTATATAGGCATTTAAATACTTTACTTTATTATAGGCATTACTAAGGGTAATGTCATATTACAATTAGATTGTAAAGCGTAATAGAGGGTATTTAAAAAAGGTTATATTTAAGTCTTGCCTTCTTCTATTATAGACTATAATATCAAGCTAGCTTTTTGTAGTATTAAGGCTAGACTTACTTTCTCTATTTAATACTTTACTTTTATAATATATATCTAGTTATATTATAGTATACTATAGTTATATAATAGGCTAATTAAAATAATAGAAGATAAGCTACTATAGGTTTCTAGCTACTTGGCGTAATCTATAAGATTATTAATATTAATAATATTAATAATATTAGTAATATTAATAGTATTAATAGAAGTAATAATACTAATACTAGTAGTCTTTTAAATAAAAGAAATAATAGGTAATTATTATAATTAAATAGTTATAATAATAAGAGAAAGGAAATCTTATAGAGAGATAGTATTAATCTATTTTATATAGTGCTAATTATACTAGCTTTCTTATAAAGCTATTTTAGTTCTCTTTATCTAATCATTTACTTATATTATTATCTTATTTTTATTAATAAAAGTCTTAAGCACTTAGTTTAATAATATCTTTATTATAATATTAGCTAGATTATTATTTCTATTAATTTATTTAATTTTATATATTTTATAGTACTTATATAATTATTTTAAAGCTATAATATTAATTATTAACCTTTTCTCCTTCATTATACTAAGTTTAATAAAGTATTTATATAGTAATAGAAAGTCTATATAGAGAATTAGAGATATTTATAGTATTTTAAGTCTATTAAAGATAAGATTTAAAGTTATTATAATTATATAAGCTATATTTACTTTTTATATTATATTATATAATTTAAATACTAGAGTACTTTAAGTTATATATTTACTTTTAGTTAAGTTATATATAATAATATTATCTTTTATAGAAAATTTAGTCTTTTTTATCTTTTTATTAGTAATAATAATAATATATTTAATTTAGAAACTTAAATCTTTATTATTAGCTAGTAAGCTATTTATAAATATATATAGCTTTAAAATTTTAAAGTTAAAAGAAATTATATATAATTTATACTTTTAGTTTTTAATTTACTACTTAAAGTATATATTTAAATAAGTTATATTCTCTAGTTTAAGCTTTTAATATTAAGCTTTATTAAATAAATTATATAAAGCTTTAAGCTAATAGATACTTATAATATAAGCTTTTTAGGCTTTTTATTTAATATAATTTTATTTAATATTAGTAAATTTTATATTAATTAAATAAAGCTTTTTACTTTAACCTTTCTATTAAAGTTCTATTATACTATTTTTATCTTAAATAAGTATATATCTATTAAAGATTAAAAGTATATTAATATTAAGCTTCTATTTTAGTTTAGTAGTAAACTTTACTTTCTAGAGTTTAATTTCTTTTTAGTTAAAGAAGTCTTTATTACTTAAATCTAGTATATTATTAGTTTATATTCTAGTAATTCTAAAATTTTTATTTTCTAGTACTAATATTAGCAAGTAAAGGTTATATATAGAGGTTATTATCTAAAAGTTATTATAATAATAGTAAAAGTAGGTTGCCTACTAAAAGATACTATTATAGACTAGGCTAGAAGCCTAGATCTAGATAGGTTATGCGAGGAGCGTTGTAGGGCTATTATAGACTTAATTTAAAGCTATATTAGTACTTACTAGAAAGGGGTACTTAAACCTATAATAAAAAGGTAGAGGAGAATTTCCTTTCTTTTTCTTTAAGCTTTTAGTTATCTTATATATACTTATTTATAGAAGTATAATAAAGCTAGATATTTATAAACTAAAAGCTTTAAATATTCTAGAAAATAGAATAGACTATAGTAAATAGCCTTTAATTAAAGCTAGCTACTTTATAGAAAGTAGTTATCTATTAAATAAAATAGCTTTATAGTTAAATTAAATAAATTTATAAGTTAATATAATAATATATAGAGTTATTCTCTAATAGTAATAATATACTATAAGTTATATAATAGCTAACTATAGCTTTTACTAAAAAATAAAAGCTAATATAGTTAAACTTATTATTTAATAGTAATAAAATACTTTTTTCTACTTAAAAAGCTTTTATAATATATAAGTTAAAAGAAAATAAGTAGTTTATTAAAGAAGTATAAAATTAATAGATTTATATTTTCTAAAACTTATTTTAAAAGATTTAAAGTTAAATAGCCTTTTTCTTTAAACTAGATAATTTAATTAAGTATAATTTAATTAGCTTTTTTAACTATTTATTTACTATATATATAGACTTTTACTAAAAGAAAATAGCTTTAAATAAACTTAACTAAATAAAATAATAGATTAATAAAATATTTATAGACTTTTTTATTTATTAGAAAAATAAAATAGTTTTAATAAAAGAATTAAACTAAATAAATATAATAAAGCTAGTAAAGCTAATAATTATTAAATAAGCTAATATAAAATAAAATTATTAGTTATAGTATATTTTAAGTAAAATATATAATAGTAATTAAGTAACTATAAGGTATTACTATAAATATTAAAGCTTATTACTTAAATAAAAAATTCTATAATAAGTACAAAGAAAGTATATAACTTTAACTAAAATAATAGTAAATAAATAAAAATATTTCTATAATAGAAATAAGTAAATTAAATATAAGCTAGAGCTATACTAATAGAAAGAAACTTACTAGAAAGTAAGATAAAAGTAGCTAGAAAAGCTCTATAAAATAAAGAGTAAAGTAAATATTAAATAAAGTAATAACTTGGTAATTGTTAGTATTATTACTTCTATTAATACTATTAATATTACTAATATTGTCGATATTATTAATATTAACAATCTTATAGGTTACGCCAAGTAGCTAGAGACCTATAGTAGCCTGTTTTCTATTATTCTAATTAGCCTATTATATAAGTATAGTATGCTATAATATAATTAAATATATATTATAAAAGTAAAGTATTAAATAGAGAAAGTAAGTCTAGCTTTAATACTATAAAAAGCTAGCTTAATATTATAGTCTTTAATAGAAGAAGGTAAGACTTAAATATAACTCTTTTAAATACCCTTTATTATACTTTATAATTTAATTATAATATTATATTACTCTTAGTAATACTTATACTAATTAGTAGTAGAAACTATTACTTAGTTAAAACTATAGATTAATAAAGCCTACTTATTAGAAAAGACAAATCTCTATTATAAGACTAGAATTATACTAAAGAAAGATAACTATTTAAAGCTACTTAAAAGGCTTCTAAGAATATAAAAAATAATATATTAAACTAAAAGACTATTAACTAGTTATTATTTCTATATTATATATATTATAATAAACTTAAACTTATATAGGTATTTAAATACTTTACCTTATATTAGAAAGTTAATAAGCTTAAACTAGCTATTTAAATACTTTAATTCTTTAATTTTTATTAATAATAATAATTTCTTAATATTTACTTATATAGAATATTATAATTAAATAATTTCCTAGTTAGAACCTCTATATTTTATCTCTTTTATATACCTATTAATATAACTCTTTTTCTAAGACTTTAAAAGTATAATACTAGTATTACTAAAAAGTAGCTATATATTAGAAATATTAATCTTTAGAAAGATAATATTAAAGATTAGTAATAAAATAATTAAATTACTAAGTATATTATTTACTATAATAATAGATAATAGAGAGACCTTTAGTTATAGGAGAACTTCTAAAATAATTTTAGAAATTAAAACAAAGAAAGCCTTAATTAAGTTAATTAAAACCTTATATAAGACTTCTAAGATTATCTATAAGAAAATAGCGTTTATAGTATTAGAAATTATAATAAATATATTATAACTACTCTTCTAGAAATACTTTATAAGAAAATACTAACTTCTTAAACTTTAAAAGAAATTAACTAATAGATATCTTTTAGTAAATTTAATTTATATTAAAATAAGTTATATCTCTTATATTAATTAACTTTTTATATAAAAATATTAAGCTTAAGACTAATAAGCTTTCTTTTACTACCTTAAACCTTTTATTTAAAGCTAGAAAATACTCTAAAACTACTATATTATAAACTAAGTTTTATAATCTTATAAACTTTAATATTATATAATAATTAAATAGTTAAAAAAATAGCTAATCTTATAAAGCTATATAAGAATACTAATAGATTTACTAGAAAGCTATATAATTTCTTTCTACTAAAATTAAATCTATTTTAAGATAAATATAATAGAATTAACTTATATAAGGACTTCTATTATAAGGCTTTATCTATTATACTTGCTAGTAATACTAAATAGTATTATTTTAATTATATATCTAGAAAGAATCTTATATATAATTAAATAATATCTAAAATCTACTAGAAATATAAAATAGAAAGTAATCTATAGTTTTATTACTAAAAATAGAATACTACCTCTATAAAAAGTATTATTAAAAAGAACTCTAAAAAAATAAAGCTCTAGTGCCTTAAAATCTTACTTAAAACCTTTAAATAAGTATATTAAAGACTATTTCTAGCTTTAATAGTAAACTAAAAGCTATACTAATAGACTTTAACTATAATTATAGGTATCTTTAAATATAAGCAAGCTATTTATAGTTACTTATCTAGCTTTAAAAGACTAGCTAGAGACTTTTATAAGTTTATAAGCTTATATAAAGCTAGAAAAGAGACTACTAGTTAATATTATATAAGTAAAATAATATATATAGACTACTATTATAACTATAATTCTTATACTAAAAGCTTAAGAAAATAAAAATTATAAAGAAAATATAGTAAATATTATATTTATAATAAACTAGAATACTAGTTAATAAACTATTTTAATAAAAAAAGATAATAATTAAAGAACTATTAGTAAAAGAATAAAAAATATATTTAACTATTTAATAAAAGGAAATTCTAAGTATTTCTTGCTATATATAAAGGCAAGAATAGTAATAATAATAATAATTATACTATAAAAGTATAAAAGGCTTTTAAAACTTACCTTTAAGACAATAATACTACTAATAATAATAATAGTAATAATAGTACCTATAATAAAAAGACTAATACTATTACTAACTTCTTTATAATTAATCCTTAATTTAATAATTAAATAGTTTATAATATTTTAAATAATAAAGCTATTAAATATACTTACTTATAATATAATTTATATAGATAAGAAGCTATAGAAAATATAATATATATATTATAAGAGAGATATTCTAATAAAGTATTTAAAGGTATTTTACTTAATATAAGTGCCTTAAAATACTTAATAGTAGGTATATAATAAGTTAAAGCTCTAATAAAGCTTATACTCTTACTAAAGATTAAACTAGTAAAAGAAGCTTAAATTATATTTAATATAGAATTTACTTAATTAAATAGTATTATTTATATACTTATAGTACTAGGCCTAATAATATTCTATATTTTAAATATAAGTACCTTCTTTCTTTTATTTATAATAGATATAGACTAATTAAGTATTAAGATTAATAACTTTAATAATATTCTTATATAAGAAAGCTTAAGAGTACTAATTATCTATAAATAGAGATATTTTTAGTAAACTTTAGAAGCTAAAGAAATAGTAGCTTTCTATCTATTAAAAAAAGACCTCTATTAGCTATATTAATAATTTAAATATCTTTTAATTTAATATCTAGTTAAGGTACTATAAAGAGCTAGTAAAGAATTTAAGAATAATACTATTAAAAAGCTTACTAAAGCTTGCTACTACTACTAGATATATAGTAAAAGCTCTAGTTATTTTAAATTTAATCTTTAAAATAACTATAAGTTTAACTATAAAATTATAGTTAATATAATATAACTAGAAGATAAATCTATTATATATATTATTAATATAGCTACCTTATTTTAAGTAGCTAGATTCCTTGAACTCTAAAAGTAAAAAGCTAAAAATATCTAGAATATATTATATAAATACTAGATAGATATTTATTTAAGTCTTTTAGACTAGATAGTTTATAATACTAGAAAGAACTTTACTTTAGCTAAATTCTATAATTATATAAGACTACTTACTATTAATACTAATAAAGTACTTATAGAAGCCTATAATAGTATTAGTAAAGTTAAAAGATATTATAGACTCTTTTACTAAGCCTATAAGATTATTATAGAATTTATAGAATATTAACTATTACTAGAGTAATACCTTTAAATAACTATAAAAGCTATTAATAATACTACTAGTTCTAATAGACTTATACTAATTCTACTTATCTTTAAAGCTTATTTATAAATAACTAATAATTTTCTACCTAGCTTGCTAGCTATTTAAAAAGCTAAAGCTATTTATAAGGCTACTAATAAAGTAAGAAGACTTCTAGCTAAAAGGCAAGTATATAATACTCTAGCTATAAGAAATAGTCTTAAGATAATACTAATATATAGGTTACCTCTTTAATTAAATATATATATTTAAAGAGAAAAAGGAGAATAATATAGCTTTTATAAGCTAATTACTAATAATAAAGAAACCTATATATTAAAATTACTCTATAGACTAATAAAATTTTAGACTACTATTATAAAGCTCTATTTTAATAATTTATAGAATAGAGAAAACCTCTCTATAAAATAACTAATTAAATCTAATATTAATAAAACCTTTTCTTTTATTAAGAAAACTATAAAAAGAGATACTAAATCTATTAAAAGATAAAAAGAAAGACTAAGAAAGACCTTTACCTTATAATATTATATAGACTTAATAATAGAAAATTCCTTTAATAAATATATAAAATAGTAGAATAGTACTTTTTATATAAATAAAGACTAAGAGAATACTTTAATTAAAAGAATTAAATAGTTTAATATATTATTATATATATCTCTAATAGTAAAAGAGAAAAATAACTAGTAACTTATACTTAACCTTTACTAGTAAAGTAAGATAACTACTCTAGGTAAACTCTTTAAGTACTTTAATTAATTAAAACTTAATAATCTTTAAGCTTATAATATATTTTATTTTATATCTTTTAATTAAATAAAATATAGTAACTAAAGACTATTTAACTTATATATAGTATAAGAAATTAAAAGTAAAGGCACTCTTATATTATATAAAAAGTCTAGACTAGTTATTTAAAAATATAGTAATAGAGAAAAGAAGCTAATTCTAATATAATCTCTAATAATTTAATAAGTAAGCTAATATCTAATTATAGTATTAGTACTTTTATTAAAGTCTTAAGAAATTAAGCTTTAGATTAAAGATATTATATAAGCTTATATTTAATTATTAATATAGCTAAATTAATTAATTATTATAAAGATACTATAGTAAATAGTATACTTATATTCTACTAGTATAATTATAGAAGTAGTAAAGCCTCTATATAGAATTATAGAAGCTAGCCATTAGTAAGTAATTTACTTCTACTATTATTGTAATAACTTTTAGATAATAATCTCTATATATAACCTCTACTTGCTAATATTAGCGCTAGAAAATAAAAATTTTAGAATTACTAGAATATAAACTAATAATATACTAGGTTTAAGTAATAAAGACTTCTTTAATTAAAAAGAAATTAAACTTTAAAAAGTAAAGTTTACTATTAAACTAAAATAGAAGCTTACTATTAATATACCTTTAATTTTTAATAGATATATACTTATTTAAAATAAAAATAGTATAATAGAACTTTAATAGAAAGGTTAAAGTAAAAAGCTTTATTTAATTAATATAAAATTTACTAATATTAAATAAAATTATATTAAATAAAGAGCTTAAAAAGCTTATATTATAAGTATTTATTAGCTTAAAGCCTTATATAATTTATCTATTATAGCTTAATATTAAAAGCTTAAACTAGAAAATATAGCTTATTTAAATAAATACCTTAAGTAATAGATTAAAAACTAAGAGTATAAATTATATATAATCTCTTTTAACCTTAAAACTTTAAAGCTATATATATTTATAGATAGCTTACTAGCTAATAATAAAAATTTGAGTTTCTAGATTAAATATATTATTATTATTACTAATAAAGAGATAAAAGAAACTAAATTTTCTATAAAAGGTAATATTATTATATATAGCTTAACTAAAAGTAAATATATAACCTAAAGTACTCTAGCCTTTAAATTATATAGTATAGTATAAGAAGTAAATATAGCTTATATAATTATAATAACTTTAAATCTTATCTTTAAAAGACTTAAAATATTATAAATACCTATAATTCTCTATATAGACTTTCTATTACTATATAAATACCTTATTAAACTTAGTATAATAAAGAAGAAAAGGTTAATAATTAATATTATAGCTTTAAAATAGTTATATAAGCGCTATAAGATATATAAAATTAAATAAATTAATAGAAATAATAATTTAGCTAATACTATAATAAAGATATTATTAAACTAAGTACTTAAGACTTTTATTAATAAAAATAAGATAATAATATAAGTAAAAGAATAGGTAAAGAGAACTAAAATAGCTTTATAAGAAAGCTAGTATAATTAGTACTATATAAAATAGATTAATACTATTTCTTTATAAGATTTCCTTTCTCTTATTATTATAACTATTTAATTATAATAATTACCTATTATTTCTTTTATTTAAAAGACTACTAGTATTAGTATTATTACTTTTATTAATACTATTAATATTACTAATATTATTAATATTATTAATATTAATAATCTTATAGGTTATATTAAGTAGCTAGAGACTTATAGTAGCCTATCTTCTATTATTTTAATTAGCCTATTATATAAGTATAGCACGCTATAATATAATTAGATATATATTATAAAAGTAGGGTATTAAATAGAGAAAGTAGGTCTAGCCTTAATACTATAAAAAGCTAGCTTGATATTATAGTCTCTAATAGAAGAAAGCAAGACTTAAATATAACTCTTTTAAATACCCTTTGTTACGCTTTACAATCTAATTGTAATATTTTATTACCCTTAGTAATGCCTATAGTAATATAAGAAGGAAAATTACTTATACTATAGGTTATTAGACTATTATATATTTAAATATTTATAGCTACTTTTAAAGTAGCTTTAACTTATAGTAACTAGTATAAAGTAAGTTATTATAAAGAATTTAATATTAAATAATATTATTATAACTTTTAACTTAGAAAATAAGTAGCCTTTATACTAAAACTTATATTAAAGGTATAAAAGTAAAAAACTACTTATATATAAGCTATAACTTCTAGTATTAAAGGAATTAAATTAAATAAAATTAAATTAAATATAAATACTTTTCTACTTTTTATACTTATATTAATTAATAACTTAAAGTTTACTAATATCTAGGTAAATATAAGTTATAACTACTATATAATAGTAAGTAAAGAATTTATATAGAAACTAAAACTATAGTAATTTTTACTATAATTTAAAAGAGTAATTTAAATAACTATAGAAATAAAAAGAAAAGAAAAGACTTAAATAAAACTACTTTTAAAGATATTATATTTAATATATATTTAAGGTAAAATAAATAAATAGAAATTTTCTCTAGTAGCTTATATAATATTAGACTTAATAAAAGATATTATTTTAAAACTTCTTTAGCTAGTATATAATAAGATTATTATATATATAATAGAATAGAAAATTATAGTAAAAGTAGCTTAAAGCTTATAGATAATAGTATTAAAAAAGTAACTAACTCTAATACCTATAATAGTAATACTAGAGTTAATATATATAAGCCTAGTATAATAAGTATAAAAATTAAAAATAAAGTATTAATTTCTACCTATTAGTTTATAAGAAATAATAATAATACTTTAAGCTTATATTACTAAAAATACTAGTAGAAATAAAATCTTAAAAGCGCTTTTTATAAAGCTTTAAGACTTTAAAGATTTCTTTAATAAAAAGAAAGCTAATAAACTACTATTATACTAGAAAAAGCTTAATTATTATATTTACTTAAAGAAAATAAAAAAAGAAAAGCTCTAGCTTCTTTAAGCTTCTTTATATAATATACTTAAAGACTACTTTCTAGAAATTTACTATTAAATAATAGAGCTAATAGATAAAGAATAGATTTAAGTAAGCTTTTTATTAGTAATAGTACTAGTTCTTTTAGCTAAAAAGCCTAAAGAAAGCTAGAGGTTTTATATTAATTATAAAGTATTAAATAAAGTAATAAAATAAAACTAATATTTATTACTACTAGTAAAAGAGACTTTTTACTTTTTTATAGAGGCTAAGTAATTTATAAAATTAAATATTAAATTAGCTTTCTATTATATTTATATTATAAAAGAAAAGAAATACTAGATAGTATTTTAGACTTAATTTAAACTCTTTAAGTAGCTAGTTTACTTATTTAAACTAGTAAAAGCTCTAGTTATATTCTAGTACTATATTAATAGAGTACTTAAAGATATATTAAATAATTTTATAATAGTATATTAAAATAATATTTTTATTTACTCTAGTAAGTTAAAGAAAGACTATATACTAAAAGTTAAAGATATTTTAAGTAAATTATATATAATAAAACTAAACTTTAATATTAAAAAATATACCTTTAGTATATAAAAGGTAAAGTACTTAAAGTTTATTATTTATATAGAAAAGAAAATTTACTTTAATCTAGATAAAATAGTAGTAATCTAGAAGTAAGAATTTCTAATAAAAGTATAAAGTATTTATAGATTCTTAGATTTTATAAACTTCTATTAAAAGTTTATCTTTAACTTTTTAAAACTAATAAAGCTACTATTAAAGCTAATAAAAAAGAGAGTTTTCTTTAAGTAAATAAAGCTATAAAATATAATATTTAAAAAGCTTAAAGTAACTTTTATTATAAATAGAGTATTATACTAATAGAATTTTAAGAAAAATATAATAGTTAAAGTAGACTATTTAAGTAAAATATTAGATAGCTATTTCTTATAATTTACTAATAG
Organism: Metarhizium rileyi; assembly: GCA_031753515.1. Lineage (NCBI taxonomy): Eukaryota > Fungi > Ascomycota > Sordariomycetes > Hypocreales > Clavicipitaceae > Metarhizium > Metarhizium rileyi. The sequence goes on along the minus strand of JAUKVO010000003.1, from coordinate 898,832 downwards.
AATACTATATCTAGTAGTATACTACTTAGTATATCTTTAACTTATAAAATAAAATTATATAATTTATAATAAAAAACTACTTATAGTAGTCTTATATTTAAAAGTATAATTAGTAAAGTTATATAGTATAATAAAGCTTTTTATAATTCTTATAGACTATAAAAATCTTAAGTACTTTATAGTACTAAAAGTTATAATAAAATAATAGATATAATAGGCTAAAATACTTATATTATTTAACTTCTAGCTAGAATACTAGCTAGACGCCTAAGTAAGCTACTCTAATATACTATTATAATAGAACTAGAATAGATAGTAATTACTCTCTAGCTATAAGCTAATAATAACTTTAAAGGCCTTAGAAAAGGTATAAGTTAATATAATTTATAGTAGTAATTAAAAGATAAAGCCTAAGATATTTATAGATAGAAATCTATAAAATCTATAGAAATAAAGTATAGCTAATAATAAGCTAATTAATATTTAATAATAAGTAATATTAGAAAAAGTATAAAAGTTTTTACTAGAGGTAGAAACTTATAAATAAATTACTAATTATATTATATTAGCTTATAATTAGCTATAGTTTTGAAGATAAATATAGGTTTTAAAATAGAAGCCTTTTATAATTATAATAATTTAATAAGCTTATAACTCTTTAATATTAGAATATTTAAGCAAGAATATAATATTTTAAATACTATAATAAAATTACTATTAGAAGGAAATATTATAAAATATAGCTAGATTTATCTAAAATTACTATTATTATAGAAAGTATAAAAGTAAATAACTTTAATAAAGCTTTCTATAACTACTTTTAATTATAGACTAGTATTAGTTATAAATCTTAGTAGACTTTATAATAGACTTACTTATATATAATAAGTTAGACTTTAAGTATCTATTAGTTATTATAGACTAATTATTTAAATATATATAATTAGAAGCTATAATAAGTATAAAAGCTAAAGAATATATAGAATATTTTAAGAACTATTAGTAGTAATTCTATAGATTTCTAATATATATTATCTTAAATAAAGGCTTAGACTAGTTAAGTAAATTCTAGATTATATCGAGCCTAGTTATCAAGGATAAAAAGGCTTAATAAAGGAGGCACAGTAAGATATTAAAGATATAGAAGAAGAAAAAAGGTAGTAATAACTATATGTGTATTATTAAGCTTGTTCTTCTAATCTAGGCGGGAATTTTACTACTATTTATAGTAGGTTAAATTCCCCTTTTCTAAGTCTCTATTTTTATCTAATATAAATTAAACTCTTGTCTTTATACGTTAGAATAACTAGTTTTATGCCTTATACTAGTTATACTAGGATATTCTAGTTATACTAGTTATAGGTTGTTAGAAGTTAAGTTAGGCTTGTTAAAAGCTAAGTTAGTAAGGGCTCTTGTTAGTTGCCTCTAAGGTTAATTGGTTAGTTAGTTAGTGCGTTGCCTTCTAGTATCTCTAGTTAACCTAGATAACCTAGATTTCATTTGACAGATTATACTCTATAAAAAAGTTAGTATCAAATAGCTTTTCTTTATAGTATACTATTTATAGACTAATAGTAGCATAAAAAGAGTAAACTAAAAGATTTAGGTAATTTTATATATAATAGTTTTATTTAAGTAGTATAATTAAACTAGCTACTTACTAGTATACTAACTAGCTTTAAATAATAGAGATTCTATAGTTACTAATATAAGTATAAATAAAGCTATATATAGTTATAACTTATCTACTATCTAATAAGAGCTAGAAAATAAACTTTTATTTATATTCTCTAAGAGATAAGTAATTATATTTTTAGAATATTTATAAAATAATATTAATCTAGTATAAGTAGTAATTACTTTCTACTAGTAATAATAATAGAATAATAGTAGTTAAAAGTAATAACTAGTAGAAAGGTTTATAATTAAAGACTATATATAGTTAATGTCAAACGAAATCTAAGTTATCTAGGTTAACAGGAGATACTAGAAGGCAACACACTAACTAACTAACTAACTAACCTTAGAGGCAACTAACAAGAGCCCTTACTAACTTAGCTTTTAATAAGCCTAACTTAACTTCTAATAACCTATAACTAGTATAACTAGAATATTCTAGTATAACTAGTATAAAAGGTATAAAACTAGTCATTCTAGCGTATAAAGACAAGAGTTTAATTTATATTAGATAAAAGTAGAGACTTAGAAAATGGGAACTTAACTTACTATAAATAGTAGTAAAATTCCCGCCTAGATTAGAAGAACAAGCTAAAGAATATATATAGTTATTACTACCTTCTTCCTTCTTCTATATCTTAGATATCCTACTATGCCTCCTTTATTAAGCCTTTTTATTCTTGATAACTAGGCTTAATAGTTATAAGCCTAGTTTGCACTTAAGATATCTAACAATATACATCTTTTATTCCTATATCTAACGATATATATCTTTTATTCCTATATCTAACGATATACATTTTTTCTTTCTATATCTAATAATATAGACCTTTTATTAATTAATCTTTAAGCTTACTAAGCAACAATTATTTGATTAACCTAGACTTAATATAGTAACGCTAAGATAAACGCTAAAAATCAAGCTATACCTAAAATAGATAAGCTTTAATAAACACACTAGTTACTATAACTATAAAGATAATATACTAGACCTATTATAGCTAGATACTATATTAGACCTATTATAGCTAGATAATATACTAGATCTATTATAGCTAGTATATATACTAGACTTAATTAGTCTAGACTACTCTATAAAAGAGTCTACTTTTATAAGAAAAATTTAAATAAAAGCAAGAATAAGTTTATAAAAACCTTATATTTCTTTATATTTATAAAAATTTTATTATAATAATAATAGAATCTATTAATAAAGCCTTCTAGAAAACTAGTCTATTAGGCTAGTCTAACTAGTATAAGTAAATATTAATAATCAAGAAATTTACTATAATATAAGATATATAGGAATTTATTAACTTTAATATTAACTATAATAATAAATATACTCTTTTAACTAGGCCTATTAAGCCTAGTATAAAAAGTATAAATACTATAGCTTTTTATATTATAGATTTAAATGAAATAGATTTTAAAAAGCTAGAAATAGAAAGAGCTAACTATTAATTAAAAATGCAACTATTTCTATTTTAATAGAAATCCCTATATAATATCTAAAGCTTTATAATAAGTTCTATAGGAAACTATTATAATACTATATCTAATAAATTAAATATAGCTTAGTAATTAAAGCTATTAAAGAATTAAATAAAGCTAATAAGTTAAAACTATAAAAGAGAGGTCTTAAAGACCTATAGAAATATTCTAAAGGCTTCTAATTATATAAAGCTATAAGCTTAGACTATAAGCTATTAGAAAGCTCTTATAGAGATTATTTAACTTTAGCTTCTAGATATAATAGAACTAAGACTAACTCTAGACTTTATAGCTGCTATAAGCACTATAAATTCTACCTTTTCTCACTACTAGTCTAATTAAATAAGAGATAAAGCCTAGAAAAACAAGGAAAATTAGAAATCTTTAATACTAGATAGATATAAAATATCTAATCTATTTAAATAAAGTTAATAAAATTAATAGCAATAAAAGCCTCTAAAAGAGAGCTTTACTAGCTTTTAAAATTAATAAAATACCTTAAATACTATTTCTAATTATATTTATAGATATTAGTACTATTATAGCAAGTGTTTTTATTTAAATTTAGAAGCTAGGCCCTTTAATTAGAAGCCTAAGGAAAATATAGGCGTAGAAATTACTAAAAAGCTTAAAAATAATTCTAAACTAAAGAATAAGATTAATAAAGCTATATCTTAAGAAAGAGTAACTTTAATAAAGTTAAAGAATAAAAATCCTACTATAGAAATAGCTTTTATAGCTAAAATACCTAATTAAATAGAAAATAAAGTTATATTAGCTACTTTATCTATAGAAAATTAACTAAATTATTCTCTTTAAGACTTATTTATACTAGATAGTAGCTTTACTATTTATATATATAATAATAAGGACTAATTCCTTGATTATAAGCCTCTAGAAGAGCCTAATCTAGCCTTTTTAGGTATAAGGCATCTAGAAATTTAAGAATATAAATAAGTTTAAATAAAAACCTTAAATAGTATATTTAAGTTACAAAAAACAGCCTATATACTTAATTTCTATATAAATATTACTAGTCTAGATCTTTTAGTCTAAGCTAGATATAATTAGAATCTAGCTAGTAGAAAAGTTACAATTAAAATAGCTTTTCTATTTAAAACTAGCTAAATATTTTAATAACTAGTTATTAAATATAATAAAGTTATAACTTAAGTAGTAAATATAATAGCTTAACTTATAAAAATAGAAGCTAATACTATATTACTCTCTAGCTTCTATAATTTTAAATTAAAATTAAAAGCTATAGATACTATAAAACTATAGTATTAATGCCTAGATTATTTAAATTTAAAAGCTTTAAAATATATTCTAGAAGCTACTATAGGCTCTAAAATTAAGGAATCTATAATAATAGAATGCAAAATATACTCTCTATCTAAGGCAAAAAGAGTTATATCTTAAAAATTATCTTTATCTAGCTTTTAGCCTTTCTATAAGCTTTATATTAATATTTTTTAACTAGAAAAAGCTTATAATAGAAATATAGTAGCTTTAATTGCTAAAGATAGCTATATAGCGCTTATTTTTATATATTTACTATTATTAATAGGTTAAAATACTATAATTAATTGCTTAAAAGTACTAAAAGCTTCTATAAAGACTTAATTTTAATAATAAATCTATGTCTTTTATTATAATAATAACTTAGCTTTAAAAGATAACTATAAGGCTTAGTTATTAGATATAAGTATTAAAGAGAAAGTTATAGTACTTTATATACTAGCTTAAAATAGCCTAGCTAAAAGATTAAAGAGTATAATAGCTATAAAAGCTAGAGCTTTAAAGCTATCTTTAAATTTACCTTATAACTTATAGCTTAAATACTAGAAAACTACTAGTTTTCTATATAATAGAACCCTAAGAAAATATAATTTACCTAAAAACAAAGATATTAATAAAGATATTAATAATAATAATATCTAGTTAATACTATTCGAAAAGCTATATAGCTAGCTAGCTTTAAATAAGCTAGGTACTAGTTATATTAACAAGTTAAAGCTAGATATTAGTTTCTTAAAGGCTTATAGCTATAAAGCTTATCTACTTACTACTAAAGCCCTTTAAAATACTTAAAAATAAGCTTTAAAACTAGAAGCTTATATAGAAATAAGCTATTTAATTAGCTATAATTCTACTAATATCTATTAAATTTAAATTCTAACTAGCTAAAAGATTAGAAAAGTTAGAGATATTAGCTTTAATAAGCTAATATTCTATAAATTAAATAACTTTTTACCTATAAAAACTTAACTAGAAATTTAACTACTAGCTTATATTAATAATAAAAAAGATTACTAGAACTTTATAATACTTAAAGAATCTATACTAGATAATATTAATAATAATATATCTAATAATTCTATATTTAAAAATTCTATAGAAAAACTAAAAGATAATTAAGAAAATTATAGATATTTAAGTTTTAAATTAATAAATCTAGTAGCTAAAAGGCTATTTAAGCAAGCTTATATAAGTAGCTTCTTTCTAGGTTCTAAGAAATCCCTTTATTAATAAAATTTACCTTTTAAACTAACTAAATAGTTAAATCTAGAAAAATATTAATTTAAAAGAGAATTTAAGAAAGTAGTAAATCTAGAATTCTAAATAAACTAGAATAAAGGTATCTTTTATTCTATCTAGTAGATTCTAGTAAAATATAAAGCTCTAGATACTACTTAAGTCTTTTAATATAAGCTAGATAAGTATAAATATCTTATAAAATTTAAAGCTAGATTATATATTTAAGAAAACTAATAACTATATTTAAATAAAAATACTTATACTATAACTTTAGCTACTAGGTTCTTTAGGCTTATTATAGCTATTCTAGCTAAATTTAACCTAGAAGCTAGATAGCTAGATACTATAAATACCTTTACAAATAGCTCTCTAGATAAAATAGTCTATATTAAATATTCTAAAAGTTTTAATAAGCTTAAATAGGTATTATAGCTTAAAAAAGCCTTATATAGGCTGAAAAGGTTACTATTATTATAGTAATTAGACTTAATAAAAACTCTATTAAAACTAGAGCTTATATAACTAAAAGAAAATTCTTATATCTTTATAAAGTTATAAATAACTATATTTATTTATATTAATAATATAGTATTTATTTACTTTAAATTCTTAGAAGAAAAGGCACTATTTATTATAAAAGGCCTAAAGAAAACCTATAAAATAAAGAATTTAAAAGACTTAAAATAGTTTCTAGGTACTAGAATTCTAAGAAATTAACTAAATTAAAGGTTATAGCTATACTAAGACTTTTATATTAATAAAATTATAGCTAAATTCCTTGATTTAGAAGCTAAACTAAGCTATAAGCTAGTTAAAAGCTCTATATAAGAGTAAACCCTAGAGCTATATAAAGGCCTAGCTAGTCTAAAGGATATATATTAATATTAAAGTCTTATAGAGTCTATTAACTACCCTTTAATTAATACTTAATCTAATATAGCTTATATAAGCTTAAAATTATTAGAGCACCTTTTTAATTTAAGCCTAAATTATATTAAAATAGCTATTAAAGTTATTTAGTATTTATATTATACTAAAAACCTAGCTATTAAATTTAATAGCACTAAAGACTTACTTAAACTAGCTATATTATTAGATATAGCTTTTATAGATAATAAAGCTACTAGAAAATCTAGTTAAAGCTTACTAATTTAACTATTTAAAGCCCCTATTATATAGTTAGCTACTAAACAAGCTATTATAACTATATTATTAACTAAAGCTAAATTACTAGCTTTATTATCTATTAGAAAAGAGACTATAGCTTTTTATAGGCTTATAAGTTAACTAGGTTTAAAGCTAGATACTAAAAAACCTACTATCCTTTGTAATAACCTTTAAACTATAAGGCTAGCTATCCTAGACCTTCCACAAGTTAAAATAGCTTTTAAACACGTGGATATACATAATGCCTAGATTTAATAGGCCTATTAAAATAACGAATTTGATATTAAATATATTAAAACCTCGAAAATACTAGTAGACAGCCTTATAAAGCCTTTAATAGAATAGAAATTTTAGAAATTTAGGTCTCTATTAGGCCTAGTTAATATTAAAAGCTTTATAATAACTTAATCTACAATAACTAACTAAGATTCCATTAAATTATAGCTATAACTAGCTTATAATTAGCTCCCTATAGCTAAGGGAGTGTGTTAAACAAAATCTAGGTTATCTAGGTTAATAGGAGATACTAGAAGGCAACGCACTAACTAACTAACTAACTAACCTTAGAGGCAACTAACAAGAGCTCTTACTAACTTAGCTTTTAATAAGCCTAACTTAACTTCTAATAACCTATAACTAGTATAACTAGAATATTCTAGTATAATTAGTATAAAAGGTATAAAACTAGTTATTCTAGCGTATAAAGATAAAAGTTTAATTTATATTAGATAAAAGTAGAGACTTAGAAAATAGAAACTTAACCTACTATAAATAGTAGTAAAATTCCCGCCTAGATTAGAAGAACAAGCTAAAGAATACACATAGTTATTACTACCTTCTTCCTTCTTCTATATCTTAGATATCCCACTATGCCTCCTTTATTAAGCCTTTTTATCCTTGATAACTAGGCTCGATAGTTAAGCTTATATAATATAAAGATAAATTACTTTAGTTAGAAACTAAATTAAATAATAGCTAAATATAAGGTATAAGAAGTTCTAATACCTTTTATAGTTTAATTAAATATACTATAAGGTATCTATCTAGTTTTCTATATAAACTTAATTAAAAGAGCTACTACTAACTTACTATTGTGTTGCTTGTTATTTTACTCTCGTACTAGCAGGAAGCTTCGCAGCAGGAAGCTTCGCAGTCAATCCAGCTAGCTGCAGGAAGCAGGGCAGGAAGTAGGGCCCGTGCCTATCACGTGACCTAGCTAGTCACATGACCTAGCTAGTCACATGACCTAGCTAGTCACATGACCTAGCTAGTCATATAACCTAGTTAGAAAAGGGGTATAAGAGCTTGCAGTAGTAACCCTCTCTAGATAATTCAATTTAAGCCTTTATATCTAAGTGCTTCTATAGCTACTTGCAGCTGTTCCTACGGCTACCTATAGTAGCTACTTGTAGTATAACTCTAGTTAGTTACTAGATTATAGATTATTAATATATTAACTTTTTTCCTTGGCTTATAGAAGCCTTTCTTTCTACAAAAATAGTAGTTTCGCCTAGGCTAGCTATCTATTAGGCTAGAAGACCTATAACCTTAAGACTAGCTCTATTAAGATAATCTCCTTTATGAATTATAACTAACTAGACTAAATACTACACAAACTACTCGATTAAACACGCAATACACAAGCTAGCTATAGCTGCAGCTATTAGGCCTAGCAGCAGCTTCTAAAGCTACTAATCCTCTAGCTATTAATCTATTAAAGCCTCTAGCAGTAGGCTCGCAAGCTTCTAAGAGCTTCCAAGCCCGACTAGCTTGATAGATTAAAGCTTCCCACCTAGTTATACCAATTAATTAAGGTTATCTATCAAAGATAACTATAGTCGACTATTATTATTAGTTAGAGACAATAGATATCCCTATAATCTATTAAAGCCTCTAGCAGCTAGCTTGCAAGCTCTAAAGCCCAAGCCCGACTGGCATAATAGATTAAAATCGCCTAATGACGGATATTGCTACAACCTATTAGAGCTTCCTCTAGCAGCTAGCTTGCGAGCTTTAAAGCCCAAGCCTGACTAGCTCGATAGATTAAAGCTTCTAATCTAGTTATACTAATTGATCAAGGTTATCTATCGAAGATAACTACAACCAATAATTGTTATTATTATTAGTTGGGGACGCTAGATATCCCCACAACCTATTGGTGCCTCTAGCAGCTAGCTTGCAAGCTTTAAAGCCTAAGCCTAACTAGCCTAATAGTTTAAAGCTTCTAATCTAGTTATACTAATTAATCAAGGTTATCTATCGAAGATAACTATAATCAATGATTATTATTATTAGTTAGGGACAACAGATATCCCTATAACCTATTGGAGCCTCTAGCAGCTAGCTTGCAAGCTTTAAAGCCTAAGCCTAACTAGCCTAATAGATTAAAGCTTCTAATCTAGTTATACCAATTGATCAAGGTTATCTATCAAAGATAACTACAATCAATAATTACTATTATTATTAGTTAGAGACGCTAGATATCCCTACAATCTATTGCAGCCTCTAGCAGCTAGCTTGCAAGCTTTAAAGCCTAAGCCTAACTAGCCCAATAGATTGAAGCTTCCAATCTAGTTATACTAATTGATCAAGGTTATCTATTAAAGATAACTACAATTAATAATTGTTATTATTAGTTAGGGACGCTAGATATCCCTATAGTCTATTATAGCCTCTAGCAGCCGGATTGCAAGCTTTAAAGCCCAAGCCTAACTAGCTTAATAGATTAAAGCTTCTAATAGGTTATACTAATTAATTAAAGTTATCTATTAAAGATAACTATAGTTAACTATTATTAATTAAAGACAATAAATATCTCTATAATCTATTAATACCTCTAGTAGCTTATAAACTTAGGCTTTTAAGCTTAACTAGCTTAACTAGCTTATAGATTAAAGCTATTTTATATATCTTATAAAGAAGCTTAGGAATATAAAATAGTAATAATCTATAAGTAGTCTAAGGTTACCTAGCTTTTTTAAGCTTAACTAAGCTTATAGATTAAAGCTATCTTATATATATTCTATAAAGAAGCTTAAGTATATAACGATAGTAATAATCTATAAGTAGTTAAAGGTAACCTAGGTTTTTAAGCTTAAGTAGCTTAATAGATGAAAGCTACTTGCTAAGACTAGTACTTACTAGTTATTTTAGCTAGCTAGAGAATCTTTTTCTTCTATTTCTAGTTTAGCCTAAAACTAGTTATCTATAGCTATATTAGCCTTTTATTATAGGCTTTTATTAGTATCTTTTCTATCTAATACCTTCTATATAAGCTGCACGCGGTATATACCTGCGACTTTATTAGAAGAGCTATTATAAAAGCTACTATAGAAGACTTAGTATAAGAGCTTTTTAGCTTGATTTTCTACTAGCTTTTATAAGCTAGAGCTTTTAGCTAGTTATCTAGCTAGCTTTTAAGCTAGTTATTTAGCTAGTTAAAGCGATTCTTATAATCTTTTTTTTTAACATAAAAATTAGGCTTTCTTTTTTTAGTAGTAACTTTAGCTTGTACTACTAAAGTTGCTAGAGACGATTTATGTTGCTTGTTATTTTACTCTTGTACTAGCAGGAAGCTTCGCAGTAGGAAGCTTCGCAGTTAATCTAGCTAGCTGCAGGAAGCAGGGCAGGAAGTAGGGCTTGTGCCTATCACGTGACCTAGCTAGTCACATGACCTAGCTAGTCACATAACCTAGTTAGAAAAGGGGTATAAGAGCTTGTAGTAGCAACCCTCTCTAGATAATTTAATCTAAGCCTTTATATCTAAGTACTTCTATAGCTACCTATAGCTATTCCTATAGCTACCTATAGCAGCTACCTATAGTATAACTCTAGTTAGTTACTAGGTCGTAGATTATTGATATATTGACTCTTTTCCTTGGCTTGTGGGAGCCTTTCTTTCTATAAACTATTAAGCTAATAACTCTAGAATATATATTTAAGTCTAATACTAATCTAGAAGAATATAATAGAAATAGGTAAAATAGTAGAGAAATTTAAGGTAAAGAAAATTCTAGCTATAAAAAATATACTAGAGTAAAAAAAGAGGTAAAATATTTATATTAAATAAAAAGAGTATATATAATTAATCTAGAAGCTATTAGAAAATTTAAGAGATATAAAAGTGCTATAATATTTTTTAAGAAAATAGAAAGATACTTAAATTTATAATAGTTTTAAGCTAGCTTTAATATAAGTATAAAAAAGTTAAGTTACTACTATAATCTTTTAATATAATTATAAGTAGAAATAGAAAGTAGCTAATAAAGGCCTATATAGTATAAATATATTAATTTAATTATAAATAAAATTAAATAATTTCTAACTTAAGTATATATAGGTATAAAATATAGGTAAAATAAATTTCCTTTAGTATTAAAGTAGTATAAGTAAAAAAAAAAAAAAAAAGAAAGAGAGAGAAAGAAAGAAATATATTATAAGTATATATTAGATAATTAATAGAGCTATTAGAAAAGTAAGTTATTATTAATAACCTTTACTAAGTTAGAAGTCTTTCTAGTACTAGATATTTATTAAGTATAAGGCATTTATTAAGTATAGTAAAGCTTAGTAGTAAAATTATATATAGTATAAGTAAAAGTAATACTAATATTATAGATAGCTTTAAGTATAATATAAGATATCTTCTACTATTTAAATTAAGTATAATACTAATTCTTATATTTTATATACTATTTAGTAAGTATACTATATATACTTTATATTAAAGTATTTTAATTCTAAAAAAAATTAACTAGTATTTACTAGTTTATACTTACTTAAGTACTATTATAGTAGCTTAAAGAAAGAGTATTAATTAAAGCTAATATAATAGATAATTTACTAGTAGCTTAAATAAGTTTAGTTAAGTAAATAGTATATATAAGGCTAGAATTAATATAGGCTTATTCTAGTATAATAAAGAATTTTTTAGTAGTAAAAGTAAAAGTATATAAAAATTTTATATACTAACTAGAAATAGTATTATTCTTTTTATAAGTAAGTTTAATAATATAATTACTATAATTAGTAATAGAAATAACTTTTTTCTATTTATAGTAAAGCTTAAAGTTTGAAGTATAAATATATAATTTTTAAATATACTATTTATAGATTTTCTAATACTATTTATAAGCTAAAGTAAAACTAGAAATATATAAGGTAAAGCTAGTATTAATTATTTTATATTAGTATAAAGTATATATATTAGAAGCTTTTAATCTATTATTATATTAATTATTATTTAAGTTACTATTAATAATATAGTTCTTTATATACTATTAAATATAAAGTAAAAGCTAAATAAAAGAAAATAGTAAAAATATAAATAAAGCTATAATAAATAAGTAGTAAAATAGAAGTAATATAGAAATAAATAAAAGTAGTATTATATAAAATAAAAGTAATATAAAAATAGATTAAAATAGTATAATATAAAGTAAAAGTAATACTAAATAATAATAAAGTAAAAAAATAATTAACTAAAAAAATAAAAAGAAAGTAAAAGTAAGTAAATAAAATAAAAGATAATAAAAAGAAAAAGTTTAATAATAATAAAAAGAGAAAAGAAATATTATATTTATAGCTAAAAAAGAGAAGTAAAGGAAACTTAAAGTAAGCTTAAAGTAAGTATAAAAGGTATAAATAAAGAAAGTAAAATAAATAAATAAAGAAAAGTAAAAGTATAGCTATTCTAGTAATAAATATAAGACTAGTAGAGTAATTAAAGTTATATTCTAGTAGAAAAAGAAATAAGTAAAATTAAAAATATATTATAAATTAAACTAAAAGCTTAAATTTTAATAGATTATATAAGAAGTATTATAGAGCTATTATAGACTTAATTTAAAGCTATATTAGTATCTACTAGAAAGAGGTACTTAAACCTATAATAAAGAGATAAAAGAGAATTCTCTTTTTTTTTCTTTAAGCTTTTAGTTATCTTACGTACGCTTACCTATAGAAGTATAGTAAGGCTAGACCTTTACAAATACTAGCTTTTATAATTCTATATAAAGGCTTTGCTACTTCTATAATTATACTAGTAAGATATAAGTATACTATTTACTATAATATCTTTATAATAATTAATTAATTTAGCTATATTAATAATTAAATATAGGCTTATATAATATCTCTAATCTAGAGTTTAATTTCTTAGAACTTTAATAAAAGTACTAATACTATAATTAGATATTAACTTACTTATTAAATTATTAGAAATTATATTAGAATTAGCTTTTTTCCTCTATTATTATACCTTTAAATAACTAGTCTAGACTTTTTATATAGTATAAAGGTACCTTTACCTTTAATTTCTTATAGTATATATAAGTTAAATAGTCTTTAATTATTATACTTTATTTAATTAAAAGATATAAAATAAAATATATTATAAGCTTAAAAGTTATTAAGTTTTAATTAATTAAAATATTTAAAAAGTTTACTTAAAGTAGTTATCTTACCTTACTAGTAGAAGTTAAGTATAAGTTACTAGTTATTTTTCTCTTTTACTATTAGAAATATATATATTAATATATTAAACTATTTAATTCTTTTAATTAAAGTATTTTCTTAGTCTTTATTTATATAAAAAGTATTATTCTACTATTTTATATATTTATTAAAGAAATTCTCTATTATTAAATCTATATAATATTATAAGATAAAGGTTTTTTTTAGTCTTTCTCTTTGTCTTTTAATAGATTTAGTATATCTTTCTATAGTTTTCTTAATAAAAGAAAAAGTTTTATTAATATTAGATTTAATTAGTTATTTTATAGAAAGGTTTTCTCTATTCTATAAATTATTAAAATAGAGCTTTATAATAATAGTCTTAAATTTTATTAGTTTATAAGGTAATTCTAATATATAGATTTCTTTATTATTAGTAATTAGCTTATAAAGGCTATATTATTCTTCTTTTTCTCTTTAAATATATATATTTAATTAAAGAAATAACTTATATATTAGTATTATCTTAAAACTATTTCTTATAGCTGGAGTATTATATACTTGCCTTTTAGCTAGAAGTCTTTTAACTTTATTAGTAGCCTTATAAATAGCTTTAGCTTTTTAAATAGCTAGTAAGTTAAGTAGAAAATTATTAGTTATTTATAGATAGACTTTAAAGATAATAAGTAAGATTAGTATAAGTCTATTAAAACTAATAGTATTATTAATAGCTTTTATAGCTATTTAAAAGTATTACTCTAATAATAGTTAATATTTTATAGATTCTATAATAATTTTATAAGCTTAATAGAAAGGTCTATAATATCTTTTAACTTTACTAATACTATTATAGGCTTCTATAGGTACTTTATTAGTATTAATAGTAAGTAGTCTTATATAATTATAAAATTTAACTAAAGTAAAGTTCTTTCTAGTATTATAAACTATTTAATTTAAAAGACTTAAATAAATATCTATCTAGTATTTATATAATATATTCTAGATATTTTTAGCTTTTTACTTTTAGAGTTTAAGGAATTTAATTACTTAAAATAAAGTAGCTATATTAATAATATATATAATAGATTTATTTTCTAGTTATATTATATTAACTATAATTTTATAGTTAAACTTATAGTTATCTTAGAAATTAAATTTAAAATAACTAAAGCTTTTACTATATATCTAGTAGTAATAGTAAGCTTCTATTAGCTTTTTAATAGTATTATCTTTAAATTCTTTACTAGCTCTTTATAGTACTTTAGCTAGATATTAAATTAAAAAATATCTAAAATATTAATATAGCTAATAGAAGTCTTTTTCTAATAGATAGAAAGCTACTATTTCTTTAGCTTCTAAAGTCTACTAAAAATGTCTCTATTTATAAATAATTAGTATTCTTAAGCTTTTTTATATAAGTATATTATTAAAGTTATTTATTTTAATATTTAATTAGTCTATATTTATTATAAATAAAAGAAAGAAAGTGCTTATATTTAAAATATAGAATATTATTAGGCCTAGTATTATAGGTATATAAATAATACTATTTAATTAAGTAGATTTTATACTAAATATAATCTAGGCTTCTTTTATAGGTTTAATTTTTAGTAAGAGTATAAGCTTTATTAAAGCTTTAACTTATTATATACTTACTATTAAGTATTTTAAGGCACTTATATTAGATAAAATACCTATAAATACTTTATTAAAATATCTCTTTAGTAATATATATATTATATTTTCTATAGCTTCTTGTCTATATAAATTATATTATAAATAGATATATTTAATAGCTTTATTATTTAAAATATTATAAACTATTTAATTATTAAATTAAAGACTAATTATAAAGAAGTTAGTAATAGTATTAGTTTTCTTATTATAAGTACTATTATTACTATTATTATTATTAGTAGTATTATTATCTTAAAAGTAAGTTTTAAAAGCTTTTTATACTTTTATAATATAATTATTATTATTATTACTATTTTTACTTTTATATATAGCAAGAAATACTTAGAATTTTCTTTTATTAAATAGTTAAATATATCTTTTATTCTTCTACTAATAGTTCTTTAATTATTATCTTTTTTTACTAGAATAGTTTATTAACTAGTATTCTAGTTTATTATAAATATAATATTTACTATATTTTCTTTATAATCTTTATTTTCTTAAGCTTTTAGTATAAGAATTATAGTTATAGTAGTAGTCTATATATATTATTTTACTTATATAATATTAACTAGTAGTTTCTAGTGTGTTACTTGTTATTTTACTCTCACTAGCAGGAAGCTTCGCAGTAGGAAGCTTCGCAGTCAATCTAGCTAGCTGCAGGAAGCAGGGCTCGTGCCTATCACGTGACCTAGCTAGTCACGTGACCTAGCTAGTCACGTGACCTAGCTAGTCACATGACCTAGCTAGTCACATGACCTAGCTAGTCACATGACCTAGTTAGAAAAGGGGTATAAGAGCTTGCAGTAGTAACCCTCTCTAGATAATTCAATCTAAGCCTTTACATCTAAGTGCTTCTACAGCTACCTATAGCTGTTTCTGCGGCTACCTATAGTAGCTACTTGTAGTATAACTCTAATTAGTTACTAGATTGTAGATTATTAATATATTAACTCTTTTTCTTAGCTTATAGAAGCCTTTCTTTCTACAAAAATAGTAGTTTCGCTTGGGCTAGCTATCTATTAGGCTAGAAGACCTACGACCTCGATAACCCTTGGCTGGCCCTATTGAGATAACCCCCTTTACGAATTATAACTAACTAGACTAAATACCACACGAACTACCCAATTAAACACGCAAGACACACACAAGCTAGCTATAGCTGCAGCTATTAGGCCTAGCAGCAGCTTCTAAAGCTACTAATCCTCTAGCTATTAATCTATTAAAGCCTCTAGCAGCCGGCTTGCAAGCTCTAAAGCCCAAGCCCGACTAGCTCGATAGATTGAAGCTTCCAATCTAGTTATACTAATTGATTAAGGTTATCTATCAAAGACAACTACAATTAATAATCGTTATTATTATTAGTTAGAGACGATAGATATCCCTACAACCTATTGGAGCCTCTAGCAGCTAGCTTGCAAGCTTTAAAGCCCAAGCCTGACTAGCCTAATAGATTGAAGCTTCTAGGTTGTACCAATTGATCAAGGTTATCTATCGAAGATAACTATAGTTAACTATCGTTATTAGTTAGGGACGCTAGATATCCCTACAGTCTATTGTAGCCTCTAGCAGCTAGCTCGCAAGCTTTAAAGCCTAAGCCTAACTAGCTTGATAGATTAAAGCTTCTAATCTAGTTATACCAATTGATTAAGGTTATCTATTAAAGATAACTATAGTTAACTATTATTATTAGTTAGGGACAACTAATATCCCTACAATCTATTAGTGCCTCTAGCAGCTAGCTTGCAAGCTCTAAAGCCTAAGCCTAACTAGCCTAATAGATTGAAGCTTAGTCTTCTAGGTTAGACTAAGCCGTACTAATTGATCAAGGTTATCTATTAAAGATAACTATAGTTAACTATTATTATTAGTTAGGGACGCCAGATATCTCTATAACCTATCGCAGCCTCTAGCAGCTAGCTTGCAAGCTCTAAAGCCCAAGCCTAACTAGCTCGATAGATTGAAGCTTCTAATCTAGTTATACCAATTAATCAAGGTTATCTATCGAAGATAACTATAGTTAACTATTATCAATTGGGGACAATAAATATCTATATAATCTATTAATACCTCTAGTACCTTATAAGCCTAGGCTTTTAAGCTTAACTAGCTTAACTAGCTTATTAGATTAAAGCTATCTTATATATTCTATAAAGAAGCTTAAGTATATAAAATAGTAATAATCTTTAAGTAGTCTAAGGTTACCTAGCTTTTTTAAGCTTAATTAAGCTTATAGATTAAAGCTATCTTATATATATTCTATAAAGAAGCTTAAGTATATAAAGATAGTAATAATCTATAAGTAGTTAAAGGTAACCTAGGTTTTTAAGCTTAACTAGCTTAATAGATTAAAGCTACTTGCTAAGACTAGTACTTACTAGTTATTTTAGCTAGCTAGAGAATCTTTTTCTTCTATTTCTAGTTAGCCTAAGACTAGTTATCTATAGCTACTAGCCTTTTATTATAGGCTTTTATTAGTATCTTTTCTATCTAATACCTTTTATATAAGCTACGCGTAGTATATACCTATAACTTTATTAGAAAAGCTATTATAGAAGCTACTATAGAAGACTTAGTATAAGAGCTTTTTAGCTTAATTTTCTACTAGCTTTATAAGCTAGAGCTTTTAGCTAGTTATCTAGCTAGCTTTTAAGTTAGCTATTTAGCTAGTTAAAGCGTTTTTACGATTTTTTTTTTAATATAAAAATTAGGCTTCCTTTTTTTAGTAGTAACTTTAGCTTGTACCGCTAAAGTTGCTAGAGACGATTTGTATTGCTTGTTATTTTACTCTCGTACTAGCAGGAAGCTTCGCAGCAGGAAGCTTCGCAGCAGGAAGCTTCGCAGCAGGAAGCTTCGCAGTCAATCTAGCTAGCTGCAGGAAGCAGGGCAGGAAGCAGGGCAGGAAGTAGGGCCCGTGCCTATCACGTGACCTAGCTAGTCACATGACCTAGCTAGTCACATGACCTAGCTAGTCACATGACCTAGCTAGTCACATGACCTAGTTAGAAAAGGGGTATAAGAGCTCGCAGTAGCAACCCTCTCTAGATAATTCAATTTAAGCCTTTACATCTAAGTGCTTCTACAGCTACCTGCAGCTATTCCTGCAGCTACTTGTAACAGCTACTTGTAGTATAACTCTAGTTAGTTACTAGGTCGTAGATTATTAATATATTAACTCTTTTCCTTGGCTTGTAGGAGCCTTTCTTCCTACAAACTATCTTTATATAAACTTATAGACTTATAAAAGTCTCTAGCTAGTTCTTTAAAGCTGGATAAGTAACTATAGGCAGCTTGCCTATATTTAGAAATACCTATAATTATAGTTAAAGTCTATTAGTATAGCTTTTAGTCTACTATTAAAGCTAGAAATAGTCTTTAATATACTTATTTAAGAGTTTTAAGATTTTAAGGTACTAGAGCTTTATCTTTTTAAGGTTCTTTTTAATAATACTTTTTATAGAAGTAATATTCTATTTTTAGTAGTAAAACTATAGGTTACTTTCTATCTTATATTTCTAGTAGATTTTAAATATTATTTAATTATATATAAGGTTCTTTTTAAATATATAATTAAAATAATACTATTTAATATTACTAGTAAGTATAATAAATAAAGCCTTATAATAGAAGTCTTTATATAGGTTAATTCTATTATACTTATCTTAAAATAGATTTAATTTTAGTAAAAAGAAATTATATAGCTTTCTAGTAAATCTATTAGTATTTTTATATAGCTTTATAAGATTAGCTATTTTTTTAACTATTTAATTATTATATAATATTAAAGTTTATAAGATTATAAAACTTAGTTTATAATATAATAGTTCTAGAGTATTTTCTAGCTTTAAATAAGAGGTTTAAAGTAGTAAAAGAAAGCTTATTAGTCTTAGGCTTAATATTCTTATATAAAAAGTTAATTAATATAAAAGATATAACTTATTTTAATATAAATTAAATTTACTAAAAGATATCTATTAGTTAATTTCTTTTAAAGTCTAAGAAATTAGTATTTTTTTATAAAGTATTTCTAGAAAAGTAATTATAATATACTTATTATAGTCTCTAATACTATAGATACTATTTTTATATAAATAGTCTTAAAAGTCTTATATAAGGTTTCTATTAACTTAGTTAAGGCTTTTTTTATTTTAATTTCTAAAATTATCTTAGAAGTTCTTTTATAACTAAAGGTTTCTCTATTATTTATTATTATAGTAAATAATATATTTAGTAATTTAATTATTAAGTTATTAATCTTTAATATTATCTTTCTAGAAATTAATATTTCTAATATATAGCTACTTTTTAGAAATACTAGTACTATATTTCTAAAGTTTTAAAGAAAGAGTTATATTAATAAATATATAAAAGAAATAAAGTATAAAAGTTTTAACTAAAAAATTATTTAATTATAATATTTTATATAAGTAAATATTAAAAAGTAGTTATTATTAATAAAAATTAAAGAGTTAAAGTATTTAAATAATTAGTTTAAGTTTATTAACTTTTTAATATAAAGTAAAGTATTTAAATGCCTATATAAGTTTAAGTTTATTATAATATATATAATATAAAGATAATAACTAGTTAATAGCCTTTTAATTTAATATATTATTTATTATATTTTTAAAAGCCTTTTAAGTAGCTTTAAATAGTTATCTTTCTTTAATATAATTCTAGTCTTATAATAGAAATTCATTTCTTTTAATAAGTAAGCTTTACTAATCTATAGTTTTAATTAAATAATAGTTTCTACTACTAATTAGTATAAATATTACTAAAGGTAGTATAATATTATAATTAAATTATAAAGTATAATAAAAGGTATTTAAAAGAGTTATATTTAAGTTTTATCTTTTTCTATTAGAGACTATAATATTAAGCTAGCTTTTTATAGTATTAAAGCTAGACTTACTTTCTCTATTTAATACTTTACTTTTATAATATATATTTAATTATATTATAGTATATTATACTTATATAATAGGCTAATTAGAATAATAGAAGATAAGCTACTATAGGTCTCTAGCTACTTGGCGTAATCTATAAGATTGTTAATATTAATAATATTAATAATATTAGTAATATTAATAGTATTAATAAAAGTAATAATACTAACACTTAGTATAGCTATAATCTTTAATTTAGTTAATCTCTTAGAATTCTAGTACCTAGAAACTATTTTAAGTCTTTTAAATTCTTTATTTTATAGGTTTTCTTTAAGTCTTTTATAATAAATAGTACTTTTTCTTCTAAGAATTTAAAGTAAATAAATATTATATTATTAATATAGATAAATATAGTTATTTGTAACTTTATAAAGATATAAAAGTCTTTCTTTAGTTAAATAAGCCTTAAGCTTACTAGAGTTTTTATTTAGTTTAATTGCTATAATAATAGTAACCTTTTTAGCTTATATAAAGCTTTTTTAAGCTATAATATCTATCTAGGCTTATTAAAGCTCTTAGAATATTTAATATAGACTATTTTATCTAGAAAGCTATTTATAAAAGCATTTATAGTATCTAGCTATCTAGCTTTTAGGTTAAATTTAACTAGAATAGCTATAATAAGCTTAAAGAATCTAGTAGCTAAAGTTATAGTATAGGTATCTTTATTTAAATATAGTTATTAGTTTCCTTAAATATATAATCTAGCTTTAAATTTTATAAAATATTTATACTTATCTAGCTTATATTTAAAGACTTAAGTAGTATTTAAAGCTTTATATTTTACTAGAATTTACTAGATAGAATAAAAGATACCTTTATTCTAGTTTATTTAAAATTCTAGGTTTACTACTTTCTTAAATTCTCTTTTAAATTAATATTTTTCTAGATTTAACTATTTAATTAGTTTAAGAGGTAAATTTTAATAATAAAGAGATTTCTTAAAATCTAAGAAAAAGCTACTTATATAAGCTTATTTAAATAGCCTTTTAGCTACTAGATTTATTAATTTAAGACTTAAATATCTATAATTTTCTTTATTATCTTTTAGTTTTTCTATAGAATTCTTAAATATAGAATTATTAAATATATTATTATTAATATTATTTAGTATAAGTTCTTTAATTATTATAAAGTTCTAGTAATCTTTCTTATTATTAATATAAGCTAGTAGTTAAATTTCTAGTTAAGTTTTTATAGATAAAAGATTATTTAATTTATAGAATATTAGCTTATTAAAGCTAATATTTCTAATCTTTTCAATCTTTTAGCTAGTTAGAATTTAAATTTAATAAATATTAGTAGAATTATAGCTAACTAGATAGTTTATTTCTATATAAGCCTCTAGTTTTAAGGCTTATTTTTAAGTATTTTAAAGGGCTTTAATAGTAAGCAAATAAACTCTATAGCTATAAGCTTTTAGAAAACTAATATCTAGCTTTAACTTATTAATATAACTAGTATCTAGCTTATTTAAAGCTAGCTAGCTATATACTTTTTCAAATAGTATTAACTATATATTATTTTTATTAATATCTTTATTTCTATCTTTATTTTTATTAATATCTTTGTTTTTAGGTAAATTATATCTTTTTAAGGTTCTATTATATAGAAAAATAGTAGTTTTCTAGTATTTAAGCTATAAGTTAGAAGGTAAATTTAAAGATAGTCTTAAGGCTCTAGCTTTTATAGCTATAATACTCTTTAATCTTTTAACTAAGCTATTTTAAGCTAGTATATAAGGTACTATAACTTTTTCTTTAATACTTATATTTAATAACTAAGCCCTATAATTATCTTTTAAGGCTAGATTATTATTATAATAAAAGATATAGATTTATTATTTAAATTAAGTCTTTATAGAAGCTTTTAGTGCCTTTAGGTAACTAATTATAGTATTTTAATCTATTAATAATAGTAAATATATAAAAATAAGCGCTATATAGCTATCTTTAGTAATTAAAGCTACTATATTTCTATTATAAGCTTTTTCTAGTTAAAAAATATTAATATAAAGCTTATAAAAAGGCCTAGAGCTAGGTAGAAATAATCTTTAAGATATAACCCTTTTTACCTTAAATAGAAAGTATATTTTACATTCTATTATTATAAGTCTCTTAATTTTAGACTTTATAGTAGCTTCTAGAATATATTTTAAAGCCTTTAAATTTAAATAACTTAAGTATTAGTACTATAGTTTTATAGTACTTATAGCTTTTAATTTTAACTTAAAATTATAAAAGCTAGAGGTTAATATAGTATTAGCTTCTATTTTTATAGATTAAACTACTATATTTACTACTTAAGTTATAATTTTATTATATTTAATAACTAGTTATTAAAATATTTAGCTAGTTTTAAATAGAAAAGCTATTTTAATTATAACTTTTCTACTAGCTAGATTTTAATTATATCTAGCTTAAACTAAAAGATCTAGACTAGTAATATTTATATAGAAATTAGATATATAGGCTATTTTTTATAACTTAAATATACTATTTAAGATTTTTATTTAAACTTATCTATATTCTTAAATTTCTAGATACTTTATACTTAAAAAAGCTAAGTTAGGCTCTTCTAGAGGCTTATAATTAAGAAATTAATTCTTATTATTATATATATAAATAGTAAAGCTACTATCTAATATAAATAAGTCTTAAAGAGAATAATTTAGTTAATTTTTTATAGATAAAGTAGCTAATATAACTTTATCTTTTATTTAATTAGGAATTTTAGCTATAAAAGCTATTTTTATAGTAGAATTTTTATTCTTTAACTTTGTTAAAGTTACTTTTCCTTAAAATATAGCTTTATTAATCTTATTTTTTAGTTTAAAATTATTTTTAAGCTTTTTAGTAATTTCTATACTTATATCTTTCTTAGGCTTTTAATTAAAAGGCCTAGCTTCTAGATTTAAATGAAAATGCTTGCTATAATAGTATTAATATCTATAAATATAATTAGAAATAGTATTTAAGGTATTTTATTAATTTTAAAAGCTAGTAAAGCTTTCTTTTAAAAGCTTTTATTACTACTAATTTTACTAACTTTATTTAAATAAATTAAATATTTTATATCTATCTAGTATTAAAGATTTCTAATTTTCCTTATTTTTCTAGGCTTTATCTTTTATTTAATTAAACTAGTAGTTAGAAAAGGTAGAATTTATACTACTTATAGTAGCTATAAAGTCTAGAGTTAGTTTTAGTTCTATTATATCTAGAAGCTAAAGTTAAATAATTTCTATAAAAGCTTTCTAATAGCTTATAGTTTAAGCTTATAGCTTTATTTAATTAAAAGCCTTTAGAATATTTCTATAGGTTTTTAGAACCTTTCTTTTATAGTTTTAACTTATTAGCTTAATTTAATTCTTTAATAGCTTTAATTACTTAGCTATATTTAATTTATTAAATATAGTATTATAATAGTTTTCTATAAAGCTTATTATAAAGCTTTAAATATTATATAGAAATTTCTATTAAGCTAGAAATAGTTATATTTTTAATTAATAGTTAACTCTTTCTATTTCTAGCTTTTTAAAATCTATTTTATTTAAATCTATAATATAAAAAGCTATAATATTTATACTTTTTATACTAGGCTTAATAGGCTTAATTAAAAGAGTATATTTATTATTATAGTTAATATATAGGTTAATAAAGTCCTATATATCTTATATTATAGTAAATTTCTTAATTATTAATATTTACTTATATTAGTTAGACTAGTCTAATAGACTAGTTTTCTAGAAAGCTTTATTAATAGATTCTATTATTATTAAAATAAGATTTTTTATAAGTATAAGAAATTATAGAGTTTTTATAGACTTATTTCTACTTTTATTTGATTTTTTCTTATAAAAGTAGACTCTTTTATAGAGTAGTCTAAACTAATTAAGTCTAGTATAAATACTAGCTATAATAAGTCTAGTATAATATCTAGCTATAATAGGTCTAGTATATTATCTTTATAGTTATAGTAACTAGTGCGTTTATTAAAGCTTATTTATTTTAAATATAGCTTGATTTTTAGCGTTTATTATAGCCTAGCTATATTAAGTCTAGCTTAATTAAATAATTATTATTTAGTAAGCTTAAAGATTAATTAATAAAAGATTTATATTATTAGATATAGAAATAAAAGATATATATTATTAGATATAGAAATAAAAGATATATATTATTAGATATAGAAATAAAAGATATATATTATTAGATATAGAAATAAAAGATATATATTATTAGATATAGAAATAAGAGATATATATTATTAGATATAGAAATAAAAGATATATATTATTAGATATAGAAATAAAAGATATATATCTTTTAGATATCTTAAGTGTAGACTAAGCTTATAACTATTAAGCCTAGTTATTAAAGATAAAAAGACTTAATAAAGAAGGTATAGTAGAATATTAAAGATATAGAAGAAGAAAGAAGGAAGAAAGCAGAAGGCAGTAATAACTATATGTGTATATTTCTTAGCTTTTCTTTTAATCTAGGCAGGAATTTTACTACTATTTATAGTAGGTTAAATTCTCTTTTTCTAAGTCTTTACTTTTATCTAATATAAATTAGACTCTTGTCTTTATATATTAGAATAACTAGTGTTTATATCTTTTATACTAGTTATATTAGAATATTCTAGTTATACTAGTTATAGGTTATTAAAGGCTAAGTTAGGCTTGTTAAAAGCTAAGTTAGTAAGGGCTCTTGTAGTTGCCTCTATAGTTAGTTAGTTAGTTATTGCCTTCTAGTATCTCTAGTTAACCTAGATAACCTAGATTTCGTTTAATAGACTAAATAGTTTATAATACTAGAAAGAACTTTACTTTAGCTAAATTCTATAATTATATAAGACTACTTACTATTAATACTAATAAAGTATCTATAGAAGTCTATAATAGTATTAGTAAAGTTAAAAGATATTATAGACTTTTTTACTAAGCCTATAAGATTATTATAAAATCTATAAAATATTAACTATTACTAGAGTAATATCTTTAAATAGCTATAAAAGCTATTAATAATACTACTAGTTTTAATAGACTTATACTAACTTTACTTATCTTTAAAGCTTATCTATAAATAACTAATAATTTCTTATTTAACTTACTAGTTATTTAAAAAGCTAAAGCTATTTATAAGGCTACTAATAAAGTTAAAAGACTTCTAGTTAAAAGGCAAGTATATAATACTCTAGCTATAAAAAATAGTTCTAAAATAATACTAATATATAAGTTACTTCTTTAATCTAATATATATATTTAAAGAGAAAAAGAAAAATAATATAGCTTTTATAAGCTAATTACTAATAATAAAGAAACCTATATATTAGAATTACTCTATAGACTAATAAAATTTAAGACTACTATTATAAAGCTTTATTTTAATAATTTATAGAATAAAGAAAACCTTTCTATAAAATAACTAATTAAATCTAATATTAATAAAACCTCTTCTTTTATTAAGAAAACTATATATTAGTATTATTACTTTTGTTAATACTATTAATATTACTAATATTATTAATATTATTAATATTAATAACCTTGTAGGTTACGCCAAGTAGCTAGAGACCTATAGTAGCCTATTTTCTATTATTTTAATTAGCCTATTATATAGGTATAATATACTATAATATAATTAAATATATATTGTAAAAGTAAAGTATTAAATAAAAGAAGTAAGTCTAGCTTTAATACTATAAAAAGCTAGCTTAATATTATAGTTTCTAATAGAAAAAGGCAAGACTTAAATATAACTCTTTTAAATACCCTTTATTATACTTTATAATTTAATTATAATATTATATTACTCTTAGTAATACTTATACTAATTAGTAGTAAAAACTATTACTTAGTTAAAACTATAGATTAATAAAGCTTACTTATTAAAAGAAATAAATTTCTATTATAAGACTAGAATTATACTAAAGAAAGATAACTATTTAAGGTTACTTAAAAGGCTTTTTAAAATATAATAAATAATATATTAAACTAAAAGACTATTAACTAGTTATTATTTTTATATTATATATATTATAATAAACTTAAACTTATATAGGTATTTAAATACTTTACTTTATACTAGAAAGTTAATAAGCTTAAACTAGTTATTTAAATACTTTAACTCTTTAATTTTTATTAATAATAATAATTTCTTAATATTTACTTATATAAAATATTATAATTAAATAATTTTCTAGTTAAAACCTCTATATTTTATCTCTTTTATATATCTATTAATATAACTCTTTCTCTAAAACTTTAGAAGTATAATACTAGTATTACTAAAAAGTAGCTATATATTAGAGATATTAATTTCTAGAAAGATAATATTAAAGATTAATAACTAAATAATTAAATTACTAAGTATATTATTTACTATAATAATAGATAATAGAGAGACCTTTAGTTATAGGAGAACTTCTAAGATAATTTTAGAAATTAAAATAAAGAAAGCCTTAATTAAGTTAACTAAAACTTTATATAAAACCTCTAAGATTATCTATAAGAAAATAGTATTTATAGTATTAGAAATTATAATAAATATATTATAACTACTTTTCTAGAAATACTTTACAAGAAAATACTAATTTCTTAGACTTTAAAAGAGATTAACTAATAAATATCTTTTAGTAAATTTAATTTATATTAGAATAAGTTATATTCTTTATACTAATTAACCTTTTATCTAAGAATATTAAGTCTAAAACTAATAAGCTTTTCTTTACTACTTTAAACCTTTTATTTAAAGCTAGAAAATACTCTAGAACTACTATATTATAAACTAAGTTCTATAATCTTATAAACTTTAATATTATATAATAATTAAATAGTTAAGAAAATAGCTAATCTTATAAAGCTATATAAAAATACTAATAGATTTACTAGAAAGCTATATAATTTCTTTTTACTAAAATTAAATTTATTTTAAGATAAATATAATAGAATTAACCTATATAAAGACTTCTATTATAAGGCTCTATCTATTATACTTACTAGTAATATTAAATAGTATTATTTTAATTATATATCTAGAAAGAATTTTATATATAATTAAATAATATCTAAAATCTACTAGAAATATAAAATAAAAAGTAATCTATAGTTTTACTACTAAAAATAGAATACTACTTCTATAAAAAGTATTATTAAAAAGAACTCTAAAAAGATAAAGCTCTAGTACTTTAAAATCTTACTTAAAACCCTTAAATAAGTATATTAAAGACTATTTCTAGCTTTAATAGTAGACTAAAAGCTATACTAATAGACTTTAACTATAATTATAGGTATTTCTAAATATAAGCAAGTTACCTATAGTTACTTACCTAGCTTTAAAAGACTAGCTAGAGACCTCTATAAGTCTATAAGCTTATATAAAGCTAGAAAAAAGACTACTAGTTAATATTATATAAGTAAAATAATATATATAGACTACTACTATAACTATAATTTTTATACTAAAAGCTTAAGAAAATAAAAATTATAAAGAAAATATAGTAAATATTATATTTATAATAAATTAAAATACTAGTTAATAAACTATTCTAATAAGAAAAGATAATAATTAAAGAACTATTAGTAAAAGAATAAGAAATATATTTAACTACTTAATAAAAGAAAATTCTAAGTATTTCTTACTATATATAAAGGCAAGAATAGTAATAATAATAATAATTATACTATAGAAGTATAAAAGGCTTCTAAAACTTACCTTTAAGATAATAATACTACTAATAATAATAATAGTAATAATAGTACTTATAATAAAAAGACTAATACTATTACTAACTTCTTTATAATTAGTTTTTAATCTAATAATTAAATAGTTTATAATATTTTAAATAATAAAGCTATTAAATATACCTATCTATAATATAATTTATATAGACAAGAAGTTACTAAGAATATAATATATATATTACTAGAGAGATATTTTAATAAAGCATTTAAAGGTATTTTACCTAATATAAGTGCCTTAGAATACTTAATAATAAGTATATAATAAGTTAAAGCTCTAATAAAGCTTATACTCTTACTAAAGATTAAACTAGTAAAAGAAGCCTAAATTACATTTAGTATAGAATTTACTTAATTAAATAGTATTATTTATATACTTATAGTACTAGGCTTAATAATATTTTATATTTTAGATATAAGCACTCTCTTTCTTCTATTTATAATAGATATAGACTAATTAAGTATTAAAATTAATAACTTTAATAATATTCTTATATAAAAAAGCTTAAGAGTACTAATTATCTATAAATAGAAATATCTTTAGTAAACTTTAGAAGCTAAAGAAATAGTAGCTTTCTATTTATTAGAAAAAGACTTCTATTAGCTATATTAATAATTTAAATATCCTTTAATTTAATATCTAGCTAAAGTACTATAAAGAGCTAGTAAAGAATTTAAGAATAATACTATTAAAAAGCTTACTAAAGCTTACTACTACTACTAGATATATAGTAAAAGCTCTAGTTATTTTAAATTTAATCTTTAAAATAACTATAAGTTTAACTATAAAATTATAGTTAATATAATATAACTAGAAGATAAACCTATTATATATATTATTAATATAGCTATTTTATTCTAAGTAACTAGATTCCTTAAACTTTAAAAGTAAAAAGCTAAAAATACCTAGAATATATTATATAAATACTAGATAGATATTTATCTAGGTTTTCTAGATTAAATAGTTTATAATATTAGAAAGAACTTTACTTTAGCTAAATTTTATAATTATATAAGACTACTTACTATTAATACTAATAAAGTATCTATAGAAGCCTATAATAGTATTAGTAAAGTTAAAAGATATTATAGACTCCTTTACTAAGCCTATAAGATTATTATAAAATCTATAAGATATTAACTATTACTAGAGTAATACCTTTAAATAGCTATAAAAGCTATTAATAATACTACTAGTTCTAATAGACTTATACTAACCTTACTTATCTTTAAAGCCTATTTATAAATAACTAATAATTCTCTATCTAGCTTGCTAGCTATTTAAAGAGCTAAAGCTATTTATAAGGCTACTAATAAAGTAAAAAGACTTCTAGCTAAAAGATAAGTGTATAATACTCTAGCTATAAAAAATAGTTTTAAGATAATACTAATATATAAGTTATTTCTTTAATTAAATATATATATTTAAAGAGAAAAAGAAGAATAGTATAGCTTTTATAAGCTAATTACTAATAATAAAGAAACCTATATATTAGAATTACTTTATAGACTAATAAAATTTAAGACTACTATTATAAAGCTTTATTTTAATAATCTATAAAATAGAGAAAACCTCTCTATAAAATAACTAATTAAATCTAATATTAATAAAACTCTCTCTTTTATTAAAGAAACTATAGAAAGAAATACTAAATCTATTAAATGATAAAAAGAAAGACTAAGAAAGACTTTTGCCTTATAATATTATATAGATTTAATAATAGAGAATTCCTTTAATAAATATATAAAATAGTAGAATAGTACTTTTTATATAAATAAAAACTAAAAGAATACTTTAATTAAAAGAATTAAATAGTTTAATATATTATTTTATATATTTCTAATAGTAAAAGAGAAAGATAACTAATAACTTATATTTAATTTCTACTAGTAAGGTAAGATAACTACTCTAGGTAAACTCTTTAAGTACTTTAATTAATTAAAACTTAATAATCTTTAAGCTTATAATATATTTTATTTTATATCTTTTAATTAAATAAAATATAATAATTAAAGACTATTTAACTTATATATAGTATAAGAAATTAAAAGTAAAGGCACTTTTATATTATATAAAAAGTTTAAACTAGTTATTTAAAAATATAATAATAGAGAAAAGAAGCTAATTCTAATATAATTTCTAATAATTTAATAAGTAAGTTAACGCTTAATTATAGTATTAGCACTTTTATTAAAGTTCTAAGAAATTAAGCTTTAAATTAGAGATATTATATAAGCCTATATTTAATTATTAATATAGCTAAATTAATTAATTATTATAAAGATATTATAGTAAATAGTATACTTATATTCTACTAGTATAATTATAGAAGTAGTAAATCTCTTATATAGAATTATAGAAGCCAGTATCTATTAGTAAGTAACTTACTTTTACTATTATTATAATAACCTTTAGATAATAACCTCTATATATAACCTTTACTTACTAATATTAGCGCTAGAAAATAAGAATTTTAGAATTACTAGAATATAAACTAATAATATATTAGATTTAAGTAATAAAAACTTCTTTAACTAAGAAGAAATTAAACTCTAGAAAGTAAAGTTTACTATTAAATTAAAATAAAAGCTTACTATTAATATACCTTTAATCTTTAATAAATATATACTTATTTAAAATAAAGATAGTATAATAGAACTTTAATAGAAAGGTTAAAGTAAAAAGCTTTATTTAATTAATATAAAATCTATTAATACTAAATAAAATTATATTAAATAAAAAGCTTAAGAAGCTTATATTATAAGTATCTATTAGCTTAAAGTTTTATATAATTTATCTATTATAGCTTAATATTAAAAGCTTAAACTAGAAAATATAGCTTATTTAAATAAATACTTTAAGTAATAGATTAAAAACTAAAAGTATAAATTATATATAATCTCTTTTAACTTTAAAACTTTAAAGCTATATATATTTATAGATAGCTTACTAGCTAATAATAAAGATTTAAGTTTCTAGATTAAATATATTATTATTATTACTAATAAAGAAATAAAAGAAACTAAATTTTCTATAAAAGATAATATTATTATATATAGCTTAACTAAAAGTAAATATATAACTTAAAGTACTCTAATATTTAAATTATATAGTATAGTATAAGAAGTAAATATAGCTTATATAATTATAATAACCTTAAATCTTATTTTTAAAAGACTTAGAATATTATAGATACCTATAATTCTTTATATAGACTTTTTATTATTATATAAATGCCTTATTAAACTTAGTATAATAAAGGAAAAGAGATTAATAATTAATATTATAGCTTTAAAATAGTTATATAAGCGCTATAAGATATATAAAGTTAGATAGATTAATAGAAATAATAATCTAGCTAATACTATAATAAAGATATTATTAAACTAAGCGCTTAAGACTTTTATTAATAAGAATAAAATAATAATATAAGTAGAAAAATAGGTAAAGAGAACTAAAATAGCTTTATAAGAAAGCTAGTGCAATTAGTACTATATAAAATAGATTAATACTATCTCTTTATAAGATTTTCTTTCTCTTATTATTATAACTATTTAATTATAATAATTACCTATTATTTCTTTTATTTAAAAGACTACTAGTATTAGTATTATTACTTCTATTAATACTATTAATATTACTAATATTATTAATATTATTAATATTAATAACCTTATAAGTTACGCCAAGTAGCTAGAGACTTATAGTAGCTTATCTTCTATTATTTTAATTAGCTTATTATATAGGTATAATATACTATAATATAATTAGATATATGTTATAAAAGTAGAGTATTAAATAAGGGAAGTAGGTCTAGCCTTAATACTATAAAAAGCTAGCTTAATATTGTAGTCTCTAATAGAAGAAGGCAAGACTTAAATATAACCCTTTTGAATACCCTTTGTTATACTTTACAATTTAATTATAATGTTGTATTACCCTTAGTAATGCCTATACTATAAAAAGAAATACTAAATCTATTAAAAGATAAAGAAAAAGACTAAAAAAGACCTTTACTTTATAATATTATATAGACTTAATAGTAGAAAATCTCTTTAATAAATATATAAAATAGTAAAATAGTACTTTTTATATAAATAAAGACTAAAAGAATACTTTAATTAAAAGAATTAAATAATTTAATATATTAATATATATATTTCTAATAGTAAAAGAGAAAAATAACTAGTAACTTATACTTAACTTTTACTAGTAAAGTAAGATAACTACTTTAAGTAAACTTTTTAAATACTTTAATTAATAAAAACTTAATAACTTTTAAGCTTATAATATATTTTATTTTATATCTTTTAATTAAATAAAATATAATAATTAAAGACTATTTAACTTATATATAGTATAAGAAATTAAAGGTAAAGGTACTCTTATACTATATAAAAAGTCTAGACTAGTTATTTAAAAATATAGTAATAGAGAAAAGAAGCTAATTCTAATATAATTTCTAATAATTTAATAAGTAAGTTAATATTTAATTATAATATTAGCACTTTTATTAAAGTCTTAAGAAATTAAGCTTTAAATTAGAAATATTATATAAGCTTATATTTAATTATTAATATAGTTAAATTAATTAATTATTATAAAGATACTATAGTAAATAGTATACTTATATTTTACTAGTATAATAATAGAAGTAGTAAAGCCTTTATATAAAATTATAGAAGCTAGTATTTATTAGTAGGTAACTTACTTCTATTATTATTATAATAATCTTTAAATAATAACCTTTATATATAACTTTTACTTACTAATATTAGCACTAGAAAATAAGAATTTTAGAATTACTAGAATATAAACTAATAATATACTAGATTTAAGTAATAAAAACTTCTTTAACTAAAAAAAGATTAAACTTTAAAGAGTAAAGTTTACTATTAAACTAAAATAGAAGCTTACTATTAATATACCTTTAATCTTTAATAGATATATACTTATTTAAAATAAAAATAGTATAATAGAGCTTTAATAGAAAGGTTAAAGTAAAAAGCTTTATTTAATTAATATAAAATCTACTAATACTAAATAAAATTATATTAAATAAAAAGCTTAAGAAGCTTATATTATAAGTATCTATTAGCTTAAAGCCTTATATAATTTATCTATTATAGCTTAATATTAAAAGCTTAAACTAGAAAATATAGCTTATTTAAATAAATACTTTAAGTAATAAATTAAAAACTAAAAGTATAAATTATATATAATTTTCTTTAACTTTAAAACTTTAAAGCTATATATATTTATAAATAGCTTACTAGCTAATAATAAAAATTTAAGTTTTTAAATTAAATATATTATTATTATTACTAATAAAGAAATAAAAGAAACTAAATTTTCTATAAAAGATAATATTATTATATATAGCTTAACTAAAAGTAAATATATAACTTAAAGTACTCTAATATTTAAATTATATAGTATAATATAAAAAGTAAATATAGCTTATATAATTATAATAACTTTAAATCTTATTTTTAAAAGACTTAAAATACTATAAATACCTATAATTCTTTATATAGACTTTTTATTACTATATAAATACTTTATTAAGTTTAGTATAATAAAGAAAAAAAGGTTAATTATTAATATTATAGCTTTAAAATAGTTATATAAGTACTATAAAATATATAAAGTTAAATAAATTAATAGAAATAATAATCTAGCTAATATTATAATAAAGATATTACTAAACTAGATACTTAAAACTTTTATTAATAAAAATAAAATAATAATATAAGTAAAAGAATAGATAAAAAGAACTAAAATAGCTTTATAAGAAAGCTAGTATAATTAGTATTATATAAAATAGATTAATACTACTTCTCTATAAGATTTCCTTTCTCTTCTTATTATAACTATTTAATTATAATAATTACCTATTATTTCTTTTATTTAAAAGACTACTAGTATTAGTATTATTACTTCTATTAATTTCATTAATATTACTAATATTATTAATATTATTAATATTACTAACCTTATAAGTTACACTAAGTAGCTAGTTTGTAGGAAGGAAGGCTCCCACAAGCCAAGGAAAAGAGTCAATATAATATATTAATAATCTGCGACCTAGTAACTAACTAGAGTCATGCCGCAGGTAGCTGCCGCGGGTAGCCGCGGGAACAGCCGCAGGTGGCTGCGGAAGCACTTAGATGTAAAGGCTTGGATTGAATTATCTAGAGAGGGTTGCTGCTGCGAGCTCTTATACCCCTTTTCTAACTAGGTCATGTGACTAGCTAGGTCATGTGACTAGCTAGGTCATGTGACTAGCTAGGTCATGTGACTAGCTAGGTTATGTGACTAGCTAGGTCACGTGATAGGCACGAGCCCTGCTTCCTGCAGCTAGCTAGATTGACTGCGAAGCTTCCTGCTGCGAAGCTTCCTGCTGCGAAGCTTCCTGCTAGTGAGAGTAAAATAACAAGCAACACACTAGAGACTTATAGTAGCTTGTCTTCTATTATTTTAATTAGCCTATTATATAAGTATAGTATACTATAATATAATTAAATATATATTATAAAAGTAAAGTATTAAATAGAGAAAGTAAGTCTAGCTTTAATACTATAAAAAGCTAGCTTAATATTATAGTCTATAATAGAAGAAGGTAAGACTTAAATATAACTCTTTTAAATACTCTTTATTATACTTTATAATCTAATTGTAATATTGCATTACCCTTAGTAATGCCTACAGTCATGCTTTAATTTTAATTAACAATCAAATCGATTAAGTAATAGATAAGTATCGAATCCCTTATAAGTGAGATATTTTAATTAATCCTAAAGCTTTATAATAGACAGGCTAGAAATAATAATAGACTATCTAGTATAAATACTTTAATAGTACTATTACTTAGCATATATAACAGACTGCTAATGCTCTATAGGTATATAGGGGAAAACACTAATATATAGATACTTGTAGACTTGAAGTTATCTAACTTAATTCAGATATGATTCATTTATATACAAGAGAAAGTAACTGCTATTTTACTCTTATCTGTGATAGACTAGCCCGATTGGGCTATCGCAGGTGCCAGCTGCAGTCATCCCAGTCGCCCGACCACATGTGCAACTAAGGCAAAAAAGAGTACGAATTGAGCAGATCGCTCTTATCTGTTCAATTGGGCACTACATAGGTGACCAATTCCGCGACCGCGCACGCAAAGGTCGGGCTTACAAGCCCAGACCATGACATCACCAGACGATATGTCGCCACATATTTCTCTAGTTCCGTCTGGATACTCGGCTAGGTGGTGCCCCTATGCTACACAGCCTTTCACGTCGTCGTTCATTGCAAAGGCGGCCTACCTTGTTTTTGACAGCGCTTGGGAGCCGTAGTCTGTTTCTTGGTGCTCGTCTCCGTCTGATTGTTCGGTTGTCCGTGACCGAGTTGCTTGTTCTGATCCAGCTGCTTGATCTGATCACCGAGTTGCTTGCCCTGATCCAGCGGCTTGTCCTGATCTAGCGGCTTGTCCTGATCTAGCGGCTTGCTTTGATCCAGCTGCTTGTCCTGATCTAGCTGCTTGTTCTGATCACCGAGCTTCTTGTCCTGATCTAGCTTCTTGTCCTGATCCAGCGGCTTGTTCTGATCACCGAGTTTCTTGTCCTGATCCAGCGGCTTGTTCTGATCACCAAGTTTCTTGTCCTGACCCAGCGGCTTGTTCTGATCACCAAGTTTCTTGTCCTGACCCAGCGGCTTGTTCTCATCCAGCTGCTTGTCCTGATCCAGCTGCTTGTCCTGATCACCAAGTTTCTTGTCCTGACCCAGCGGCTTATTCTGATCACCAAGTTTCTTGTCCTGACCTAGCGGCTTGTTCTCATCCAGCGGCTTGTTCTGATCACCGAGTTTCTTGTCCTGACCCAGCGGCTTGTTCTCATCCAGTGGCTTATTCTGATCACCAAGTTTCTTGTCCTGACCCAGCGGCTTGTTCTCATCCAGCGGCTTGTCCTGATCCAGCTGCTTGTCCTGACCCAGCGGCTTGTTCTCATCCAGCTGCTTGTCCTTATCCAGCGGCTTGTCCTGGTCCAGCTGCTGTTCCTGCGCACCCAAACTTCCTCGACTTCCTTGCGATGTCTGGCTATCTGACGATGCTGCATTATCCTTTTCATGACCAAACCACATAGCACAATGTCTTCCAGCGATACCAAACCCAACGGCACCCCAAGGGTCACTCCAACTACCCTTGTTTATCAAGACATTATTATGATCACCCTTGCTCTCCTTGAGAGCGTCAAGGCACTCCTTGCCGGTGCCACCCTGAGTGCCGGCATACACCTCAAAACCGTTTCCTGTATAGCTGGTGATATTTCTGGGTTTATTCCACATACATCCGGGATTTGTATGCTTCTTTTCCACTATTTTATAACAGCACGGCTCCCATTTCTCACTTGGTGAATCTGAGCCTAATGTCCAACTGTGCTCCAAGCATCCTTCCTTGAGATCGGGGGGATGGTTGAGAAGATTATGGACATGTGCCTTGGCGACTTGGTCGAGACTCGGAGAGCGCGCAATTCTCGGCTGCTGTACAGTCTGGCGATATTCCATTAACAGTTCGTATAGCGTATCCTCTTCTCGCTTCCAATCTTCAGGTCTTGTTTTATCGGCCGGCATTGGGGAGGTCTCAAAAGAGCCCTGGCTGTGAGCAACCCTTTTGCGCTTCTTGTTAGCTGGGCCACATATTCGGCCTAACAAGTTGAGATTTATCACTCACTCGTCGGTCACGTCGTATGGCATCGAGGCGACTAGTGCGCCAGCCGCCGCAAGGCCGAGAAGTGCTGGCCAATGCATAATCACTCGATAGAATTGTTTAGTATAAAAAAAACGTGAAGGAGAGTAGAAGGTTGAGAATAATAAAGGAACGTGAGAAAACCCAAAACAACAGACAGTAACCACTACAACAAGGAGAATGTGGGAATTGAAACCCGCGCGGCTGCGTCTTCCTACTAGGTATATAGTCGACTACGCATCTTTGACGCCGAGCATTTATCAACGCCTCCGAGGCGAGCAAATAAGGGCAAACTCTATCTCTACCCCCTAATTGGTACGTCCTATCTCCTGCTCATTTCTTACCGTCTCAAAGAGTCATGGGTGTTATGCAGACGTCAGGCTTCCCTGTTAATATACTTACAACATGCCAAGACTCAGACGCGCCTTGCATAAGTCACCACAACCACTCAAGCATGTTACATGGGAGCCACTGTGTACGCCTCACCCCTAAAGTCAGATGACAGCGGCATCACCTCGGGATAAGTTCAAATGCTTCAACGCAGCCTCACGTTGATCGAGACTCATGTGTCTGACGATTTTGGCGACCGTGTAGTGCGAATATACTCACTCGAGTTTATTGGGAACATCGCGGACATGCGGAGAGACTCGAGAGTTTGTAGAGCGCAGAAGCTAAAAAAAAAAAAAAAAAGCAGAGAGGTCCGTGGTTCGCTTCTCCGACTACAGACATGCACAGCTTCAAATTCTCCAGATACGCCTCCTGTAGTATTCTGGCCCTTTAGGGACCGAGCTCGCAAGGTACGGAGTACAATAATGCTAATATGGGTAACATGCTTCCACGTTAATCAGCGGAAAATATCCTAATATTTATGCATAAAGACTGTTCATGCAAGTTATACAAAGTCAGGTTCCCATAGGGTAAGAATTCAAGCCAAAAGTCTGAATCCCTGTCACATGAATGCAAGACAGGCATTCCCAGGATGCACAGAGTTGTTGCCAATCAAAATGCATGCCGAGGTCAATTACAGGTTAGATTATATGTATGTATATGAAACTGCTTGTCGACATTGCGATATCGAGGTGTCAACGGGAAATGAGAGGTTTTCATTGCTTAGCAAAAGAGCGCGTCCTTCCTGTTGACACGAGGTTGTTATTCAGCTAAGACGCGACCTCTTGAGTCATGTGTCTAGTCCGGCGTGCGTCGAAGACTTTGAACGACAGAAATTTATTCCTGACTTTGTAGGATGAAAGCTCGCAAGTGGAGATCTAGAGCGGTGCGACGAGAAACGCAGCTGGCTCGTAAGCTTCTAAGCTTCCAAGTTCGACTGGCACGATAGATTGAATCTTCTCTTGGCCACGCCGACCGGACCAAGCCGGACCAATTGATCTACTAAGTGATATGCGTAAGTTTTGTATGCTGGCTTGTACCAATTTGTCACTACTAAGTACCTAGGTATATAGGAAATTAGTATCCTAAGCCATAAAACGTCAGGCAGGCATACATTACTTTCGCACGTTTTTTCACTCACTCACTAGTGGGAAGCTTCGCAGTCAATCCCGGCGCTGAAGGAAGCAAGGTACGTGACTAACACGTGACCTAGTTACCCAGGTAGTTAGCAAAGAAATTAAGCATGTATCGAACCTTCCGCAGCCTGTGGTAAGGTACTAGTTAGTTACTAGACCGCAGTTTGTTACTTTTCCCCTTTGACCTCTAGTGTTATGTATAGTCTGGGCTTAGCCCGACCTTTGATGTGTGTGCGCGGTCGCAGAAGGTTACCCATATAGAACCCAATTGAACAGATAAGAGCGATCTGTTCAATTCGTACTCTTTCGCCTCAGTTAGTTCTATGCAGAAGTGGCCGGCCGGGCGACCGGGATGACTGCAGCTGGCTGCACCTGCGATGGCCCAATCGGGCTAGTCCTTCACATAAAGAAAAAGACGAATAATCGCTTGAAACAGGTATCTAGTTAATCCCGACACAAGCAGCTAGAGTAGTAGAGCTTCTCTCGCTTCCCCTTATCATGGCCACATTACAGCAATGGCTCGAGGTGAGCACGCACAAGTTGGCCGTTGAACATCTCGCTCATAGCATTCGATTCTGTACGCGATAAGACTACAAGCTCCCCCTTTTGACGTCAAGGCATTTCGATGTTGTACTGTCACGGTTATGGCTGCCTGTGTCCTAAGCACCCACCTTGGTTGGGACAAGAACAAGGATTCCCATGCGCTTTGATGCTCAAGTCGTCCCGAGAAAGGCCACGGCTGCGTACAGATGGCGCTTGATGGAGCGGTCGTGGTGCTGATGCGAACGGACGATTCAGCGCTGCAAGTCTAGACGAGCATGGAGGAGAACGGTGGAAAGGAGAACCCCATTGAATGAAATTGAATGAAGGGCAATGGGGGGGGGGGGCGCTCTATCTGGATGGATCGATGCCCATGACGTTGGTTGCTCTGACTTTCCTTTTCCATCTCCATCTGTCAGACTAAACGTTAGTGTAGGGCCACACACGTGATCGAGTGGGGCGCCGGCAGGGCTCTGAGGTCGCTACGATAATTCGAGGCAAAAGCCGAAGTCGCTTCGTCTTCTTCATGACCAAATTCTGAAACCAGGGTCTGTGCAACGGACAACAACCCAACAACTTGTTGAAACGCGAGCCTTGCCCTTGTTAATCAATATACGACCCACCGATTGCAACCATGAGCTTCGACTCCAGAGGCGCTTGAGTTTCCTCCCTCTCCACCAACTTCAGAGCTCGACGATAGTCTCAAGCGCCGGCAATCAATTGCCTATCTTGGCAATGGTGTCTCTGGTGGCTCATCTACCTGCTGCATACCGTGTAGGCTGACCAGTGGTGTAGCTTCAAAAGACAATGGACGATGGGCATTGACAATTGTTCGCCAGCTCTGTCACGGTTCAACTGGTTGCGTACACCGGCACGCTGTTATTCGCTCCGAGCATGACGAGAGAGAGAGATATTCAGCTGCGCATACAAGTTCAAAGATCCAGTTCAGCTGGTGTTTGTCCGCCTGCCCGCAAACTCTGCCGAACCAGGCGTGTCTCCACAGACACGTTTTATGAGCATCAAGTCGATCCCTTCTTCCACTGCCGCGCTTTGACGCGGGTAACTTCACGGTGAACCTATCAAACTCCACGACGACAGCACTGTTCCTGGTGACCACATGTTTTCCCGCTACGACTGGATGTTTCGACCGAGTTGAATGGCAGCCAGCCTTTCTATTATAGCGCGGCGGTGAGATCATCAATGCGGTTGCCAATCCTACCTTGATGGAACTAACCTCGCCGCCCATGTCATTGCCGCAAATACACATGTCCTCGGCCGAGCCTGTATATATATTTCTTGGGACATCCTACTTCCAACACGTCGTCCTTGCTTGTGCTCCAGTCTCCCAGCAGCCCTGTCTCTCATTCAACATCTCACATTCTTTCTGAAGTTACACGTCACTCTTTGTTCGTCAGTCATTCTTTTCCCAGCTGACTCTTATCGTCGTTACACTATCTTTAAACTATTCTACACACTCTCTCTTTCACACAATCTTGTACAAAGTACAAACTCTCTTGTCGCCAACAAGACATCAAGATGAAGTTTACACTCACTTCCACTCTTTTCCTGGCCGCAGCCGTGCCATGGGTTTCCGCCCGCCCAGCAACTACCGCTACCAGTGCTGAAGCATCCGATGTCATTCCTGCCAGCACAGGCGGAGATGACACGTCCTTCCCGGTGAGTCTACTCAAGCTTTCAAAACTCCTATACCCGTCTTTCCACTCATCCGTCTTAGCTTTCCCTCGACTTTGCCGCTCTGGCCGAGCAAGGAGTCAGTTTCCTCGAGGACTTCCTGAATGAGAAGCATGAAGCAAAACCCAAACGAGCCATGGTCGTCCGAGACGTTGCTGTCACCCTTCGGGATCAGCTCAACTCGGTATGTCACACCCCCCCTCCCCCCCCCCCCCCTTACTTCGATAGTGTGTAGTCCCTCCCCATGTAGCTAACTTGCATGCAAAGGGTGACGTGGATCTGAACAAATCCCTCGGCGAGAACCTCACAAAGCTCAACAGCACCGTCACCGAGGTTGACCTGGACGACCTCAAGTCGCAAGGGTTTCAACTTCTCCGGGAACGCCTTGAAGCGCAAGACTTCAACAAGCTCGCTCAGCAGCTGCTCTATTCGGGGACTGACAGAATCACCAAGCGGGACACATGGAGCTGGGCCGGCTTCCTTAACGGCGTGAGTTACATCAGTACACACCCCAGCTCACAGTCCCAACAGCTTTTGTTACTGACACAACGAGTAGCCAATGCTCCGCGCTGCCTCCAAGATGGGCATCAAGGCCGCAAGCAGCCTCATTAGCAGGGTTGACCTCAACGCCGTTGCTCGCAACAGCCTCTCTGGGCTGGAGAACATGGTTGGCAACGTGGACGCGAACAAAGTTGCTGAACAGGGCACCGGCATGCTTGGCAGCATGCTGGGCAAGGTTGACATGAACAGTATGGTCAGGTCTGCGTTGGGATTCATCTTTCCATAGATGTAATGAGAGAGGTCGCATCTGAGATGCGCATAATAACGAGGGCAACAGTACATGGCTGGAGAGGCCACTGCTTGCAGGTCATTGATATATGGAGTCTTGCCGGTTCGGGGGTTGGGAGAGAGAGGGCTCATGTGAGCCTGGTATGCACTTGAATGTTGAGTATTTTCACTTGAACATGCTCAGTGCTCTCGCTCGGCTTAATCTGGGCGCAGGCGCACGCACTACTTTACCCGCAAGAAATAATCAAACAATTAATAATGTGATTCATGGGGTCAGTTGAAAGAAACTGCGATGAAATATCGAATCAGCCTCGAGACTCAAAGCTAGTTGATATCCCGCGAACCCTCACCAGACGTCTCTCCTTCTTGCACATTACGAGTCAAGGTTTCGGTGAGCCTGAAGTAGTTACTCTCGGCTGGCCATTCACTTCACACATAAAACAGCAGTGTTCGTTCCACAACACAACCTTCACGTCATTGAGGCCAAGATACCAACCAGATGCTGCGCTGACACGACTGCATCTACGGCCAGAGTGTATAGTTGGCGACAACTTGCACGGCATCTCGAGAGCATCTAACACGATCAGGGTCATCTCAAGAATAACGCGCTCTTGTTTTGGCAGCAACATACCCTCTGGTAACCTGGTAAGTTAGCATCTCGTCCTGTTCCATAGAGCCCATCTGGTCGGAGAGTGCCAGTGTCCCTGTCCTTGTGGCAATGTTCCGCCACGGTGTCACTGCAGA
This sequence comes from Metarhizium rileyi, assembly GCA_031753515.1. Taxonomy (NCBI): domain Eukaryota; kingdom Fungi; phylum Ascomycota; class Sordariomycetes; order Hypocreales; family Clavicipitaceae; genus Metarhizium; species Metarhizium rileyi. Next base: position 857,092 of record JAUKVO010000003.1, on the reverse strand, counting down.
GTCGAACTAGCTGTACGTGAAGAGGCCAACTACCGAGATGAGGGTACGTGGTGAGAACAAGCACGAGGAGGTGGTGACAGTCATTTTTCACCGAGGCGTCCTCAGTTGCGAGGCGGGAAGATGTTGGTAGGCCAAGGCTGCCACCAACCACCTCTCAATATGAATGCATCCATCCATGCATCCAAAGCGAGGACACACAAACATGATACGTTCGTCGTGAGGGCCCGGCCGAGCTCACCCACAACGTTGAAGTGGCCCTATTCTGGGCCGTAGTAACGTTGATTAGTTTTTCGACCCGGGCCATCTGAGTCAAGTCAGCGAGGTGCAAGTGCTACATTATCGATGGGCTGTAGTTATTGGCGACTCGTACATCAAATCATGTCATCGAACTGGCCGCATGATTCAACAGGAGAATGCAGCACCTCGTTACTGCAGAATACGGAGAACTCAAGGGTGGTTTTACTTCTAAGAGTGGTAGACACAGAAGTGAGGGTCGTTCTGTTGGACGATTGAAAACTACAAAAAGGGCCTGACTTTGGCGATGCCCGCGAAGAAGCCATATTTCAAGTGCCTCGGTAGGGTTAGGGTCGGGTTAGGGTAGGGTACATTTTGAGCATTTCCAGCGTACGTCAATATGCTTTGTTTTGTTACGTATCGGAGCGAGTCGGCGTAAAAAAAATGGTCCAGCTTTTCCTGCCCAAGTCCCCTCCCGACACGGATCTTTGTCAAGGTCACGTCCTTGACTCAAGGCAGTAGGCTTTTTTTTTTCTAGCACTCAACAGGCAAGAAGACGGTTTTTCAAACACAAGGGCGGAAGAGGCGTGTAAAAGGTCGATGGGGGGGGGAAGCATTAGATAGCGGCGGGTCTCCTGGAATAACCCGGAAACACACGAGACTTGACAATTTCATCCAATCCTCTTCGTGTCCGTCCTGCATACGAGATAGATTGTATTGAGAGACGCCAAGTAGTATAGTACGTTCTAGTCATATCCACAAGCGCATAGTAAGGTACGTAATCGTTTGAAACTGGCTCAACTTGCACTACGCAGACCCCCGGTCCTCGTTGTTGCAGAGATCAATCAAGTTCAAGTGAACCCTTTTTTTCCCTTGTCGTTCTCTAGTCGGGACCATCAATCAAGTGACCATGTGAAAGGGCCATTTTCCACATCGATATTGCGCGATGGAAATAGCCACCGACTTCAATGGGGGCCGCGAGAGCTATTATTATCGACTGTGGCTCATGACCCCGGGGGGGGGAATCTGAATATTGATCCGTCTAATTTTCTCCCGCATGTTCAAGTCCCCGGACGGCTTGATTCCTAGGCTTGAAGAGCAGGAGTACTCGTCATGGCTCGAGAGACCTGACTCGGGGTCGTCATGGTTGCAGAGTTCACGGGGTTGGCATGTCGTGCTCTCTCTCCCCTTTTGAACATGGGAGGATACGAACTGCTTAGTTGAGGCGGGATTGCACAGGCTGACTTCTGACTTTGCTTAGATTGATAGGGCGAGGCATATATGATACTGGGGGTGGCACTCTGTAATCCAGCTGATTGATCTGTCTGCACCTGATACAGATATCAGTGGCCGAGCCACGGTTCTGGTTCTTAGTATTCATGCGTCGGCTTTATAGTAACTTGGCAACTTGAGCCAACTCGGACACCGCCGGTGTAGGGCTTGGAAGATGGTCCGGGTGTTGGGAGTATATTGCTCAACGAGGTGCTGTCCATCTCGCAGAGCATCTTCTTGATGTGAGCTGCTGTGTAGCGGAAGTCGGCTTGAGAAATGTGAGTTTGGTTGGGCATTATCATTAGATAGACATTGTCTACTTGACGTTGTGATTGTTGGTCTGCCGGGTCAGTAGAGCCTTGCTTGTATGGAGGACGAGCCGTTCGCTTCCCAGCTGAGCGTCTTCATCTTGCGTCACCATTCGGAGGGTTATTCTCCGTCAGGAATGACTTGAGGCCATTCGGCGGCGAAGCAATGCCCCCCTCCCCATCTAGTTACTGCCCGCCAACTCGGGCCTGAAACATGGAGAGTTTCGGAGGTGAACTTCCTCCTGCATGCCCCTGCTCCAACAGGGAAGAAACCAAAGATATAGACCTTGATCAGCCAGGATCGAACTATGACGCCAATCTGACTCAAGTGCTGCGGGCCAAACTGACGTTGTGGTAGGACTCGGCTTTACGTGGGCTCGCTCGCGCTCGAGTCAGCTCGGCCAGGCTCATTTCTTGTGGACCTGTCTGTCTGTCATGGCTCGATCTATAATCGTCAAAGGTGCTTCTCGAGTCATGAAAAAGAGGGCATTGCTGCCCTTGAAACAGAGGCTAGCTTGGTCAACTGTTCTTGTTCCATTCCATCACTGCGTAACCAGACGTCATCAGGAGCCTTGGATCCAAGCAAGTGTTGAGCATTTTTGGCAGTCTGGTCTCCAGAATCTCCCATCGCCATCCATGTCATACGGGATGGAGAACAAGTCACCAACATTCGAAGAGGCTGGCCGCTGGGCGTCCGATGCCCTTCGCTCGCTCAACCGTTGACAGATGGAAATGGAAATGGATTGACAAAGGTCCTTCATAATGAACCATGCCCCATCTCGCCCAAGGTTCCATGTAAATGCCACAATGCCACTGCAGAGATGATGCTCCCCAGGGTCACTAGACCGGATGAATGGGCTCGCTCGGCTGCGACCATGAGCCTGTCTCGAGTAGATTGGAAGCCGACCAGACATAATCGGGCTTGGCTTTTCAAGGGCAACCCGATCTCTGCTTTCATCCAATATTCCGGGAATGAATGGCCTCATATATAACGATAACCAACCGCCTTCCCATCGGGTCTCCTTTGCTCTCAAGTAATTCTTGTTGTTTGTAGTTGCTTCACCCGCTCCTCATCCATCCACTCATTATTCTCTTTTACTTTTTTTTTTTTTTTTTTCATTCTTCTTCTCCTTCTTCTTCTTCTTCTCTACTTCTTCCTTTTCTCGTCTTCTCTTCTTCCCATCTCCCGTGTCCCTCCCGTCTTTCCCTTTCTTTCCTTCCTTCTTTCTTTCTTTCTTTCTTTCTTTCTTAGAATGGGTCCTCGAGCAGCCCTTGCGGCTGCCATCGCATGTTTCACCGCTGGAACGGTCATCGCGATACCCGTAGATAAAGCTACGGCAAGAGTTTCTGGCGGACAGCAGGCCAGCATAGAGGACTGGCCTTGGCTGGTTTCCCTCCAAACTGGACCACCGGGCTCCTCAGGCAGTAATCAACAACACACCTGCGGCGGATCACTGTTGGACAAGGACACTGTACTCACAGCCGCCCATTGTAGCAGTGGGAAGTCGGCCAAGGATTTCACAGTTCGCGCCGGGACAAGTGTACGTATTCCCCTAGCCTACCCAGTCTCCGGGGGGCCACACGTATCTTTTCCTCGCCAAGTCAAGTTGACGCACTATTCCTGACATATCTACTATTTAGGATAACACAGGGGGCGAAATCGTTGTCGGCGTATCCGAGATACGAAATCACCGCGGCTTTGACCTAAAAATCCTACAGCATGATATTGCCATCTGGAAACTATCAGAACCAATCACTGAGAATAATGGCACAATTCAATATGTCAAGTTGGGACAGAAGAACGGTGACCCTGCACCCGGCAGTCAAGTGAAGGTCGCTGGCTGGTATGTATCTTCAATCGTTCATCGTTACCGTCATCTTGCTTCTGCAAAACGTATTCTTACTCTTTTCTTTGATTTAGGGGCGTAACTAAAACCCCCCCAAAGCCCGCACAGCCTCCCCCAACTCTTCCCCCTGCAATGGGAATCTTTGGACGTCAGGCTAGCGGTCCTGTGTCACCTCAAGTATTCAGAGAAGTCACGGTCAACGTCGTGGGCCAGGAATGCACTACTGCATGGAAGGAAAAGTATAAGCCAGATGGCATGATTTGTGCTCAGGCGATTGGGGGGGTCAAGGATTCCTGCGAAGGTGATAGCGGAGGCCCTCTCATTGACCAAAGTCGAAAATTGATTGGTATCGTTTCATTCGGCCCGCCGAGCTGTGGTGAAGCAGGGAGCAACCCTGGCGTTTATACTAGAGTCAGTAACTACCTTGACTGGGTAGAGGGCGAAGCTGGTTCTAAGTCTTCGGGAGGTTCAGTTTCCTCTGGCCCTGCTGGCCCTGCTGGCCCTGCTGGCACTGCTGGCACTGGCGGTGCCGATGACTTTAGTGGCACCACTGGCCCTGCTGGCACTATTGGCACTGTTGGCACTGCTGGCACCGCTGGCACCGCTGGCACCGCTGGCACTGGCGGTGCCGACGACTTTATTAGCACTATTGGCACTGCTGGCCCTGCTGGCACTATTGGCACCGCTGGCACCGCTGGCACTGGCGGTGCCGATGACTTTATTAGCACTATTGGCTCCACCGGTATTGACGGCACTGGCGGTATCGATGGAATCTTTATTCCTGACTCTCCTGATGGCTCTAGTACTTTTGGATCGGGAGGACCTTTTGGTACTACTAGTCACTCTAGTCACCCCGGACCTAGACCTATTCCTGCTTTCTCTAGTAGTTCTAGACTTGAAGCTATTCCTGCTGGCCCTGATAGCACTAGAATTCACGGAAATCCTGCCAACATTGGTGGTTCTGGATTTGGACCATTTTCTGGTGGTTCTGGTCCCTCTCGAAACCTTGGAAACCCTACATACCCCTACGCCCCTCAAGCTCCTCAAGCTCCTGGTGCCTTTGTCTGATTTTTTCAGGCCTCAAGTTGCTACACGGATACTAGTCACACAAGTGCTTCTGTCACGATACCTAGGTCATAGACGAGGAGTCAACACTCTCACTGACTTGGTAGATAATAGAAGACCTTCGTTCATCTTGACCTTATAAACATTGTGTTGCTTGTGGGATACTTTCCCCCCACAAAATATCAATTGTCGCCTGTGAAGTTAATCGAGGAATTGTATAAGTATAGGCTGCTTTAGCCTCTAAGAGCCTAGCGCTAATATATCTTTCATTATAAGCTATATTATATTCTTATAAGTAGACTTAGTAGATATTAGTCAAAAGAGCTTAATTGAATAATATTATTAAAGGTTAAACTAATATAAATATCCTCAATTGAGAAGCTATAGGGATAACGAATAAGGGGGCATGACGATGTTGTGGGTCGGCACGTTAGATGTTAGTCCTTCCGAGTCTTGGTCTTTTCTTGGCCGGGGCCGGGGCCGGGGCCTGGACCGGGATCCAGAGCTGGAGCCGGAGTAACCGATTGAAAAGAATCATCAGTGCTGCTTGTCTAGGGGGGGGGGCAGTGCAGGAGGACCTACTTTCACATAACCCGCCTGCGGAAGTTTTACGGACGTAACAAAGTGTGCGTAAATGCTGGCGGACAAGGGACGGTCCGAGAGACAACTCGGGGGGGGGGGGGGGGGGGGGGGGGGGGGGGGGCTTTCATTGTCGTGGAAACCTTTTAAGGACTCGACTCTTGGGGTTGTCGCGGCACATATATATATTTCTAATCATAAACTGCCATCAGAGTGGAAAGGTTAAAGGTAGGCACCAACATGATAAACATACTGTAGAAGAGTGATCAAGCAGCAGGACAAAGGGGAAGAGAGTGTGGTGGGGATGAGCGTGGAATGAACATTTGGGAACTGGAGAGCTCGAGAGCAGATGCTCATGTAAATACCAAACTGTACTTGTTTGATCTTCCCAAGTTACCGCCGGATCTATTCAGACAGAGTTGCGCACTCATGTCAGTCACAAACTCCGCCGAGGCTGGCATTCAAGCACGACGATAAAACGTCAACCATAAGCATTCTTGAAAAATCTGACAAGCCCATTAACCTGATACCGTCGTGCGTCTCCCTAAATAGTAGTAATACATGGCCTCGCCTTGCCAAGGGTCGTCTCCGTTTCCTGTTCCGTATCATCTCTCCTCCTCAACACCCAGCCGTTTTTTGTGTGTCCGGACAGGACAGAAAACTCGAATAACCTGCGACAAACTCGAATCCCAATGAACGTATCGTCGCCTCATCGGGCATAAGGGTGGAATCCCCCTCGGCCTCCGCCACGGCCACCGCCACGATAGTTTGCTCCCGGACGACCTGCGTTCTTGGGTCCGGTGGGAGCATTCAACGGCGGCGCGCCTCCATGCCCACCATCTGATGAGCCCTGTCCCGCGCGACGAAATCCCCCTGCGTCAGGCTGCGGGACATCGTCGTACATGCCCTCCCATGAAGTTGGACCGCCGCCTCCTGCGCCTCCTACACCTCCTGCGCCTCCTGCTCCTCCTGCTCCTCCTGCTCCTCGACCACCGCCCATTCCATAGCCGCCTCCTCGACCGCCTCGTCGGCCGCCGGATGGGCCACTGGGCGGTGCCTGGCTGAACTGGCTATACCCACCCTGGTCTGATTGTGATGGTGACCCAGGCCCCTGTGGTGGCTGCTGCTGATTCTGTTGTTGCATCATCTGCTGTTGCATCTGTTGCTGCATCTGCTGCATCATCTGGGGGTTCATGTTGCCCATCATGGCCTGTGGGTTGTTCCCGCCGCCTCGGCCCATCATCTGCTGCATCTGCTGCATCTGCATCATGTTTTGCCACATTGCTGGATTCATGCTCATGCCCCGGTTCATGGCCATCTGACCTTGCATCATGGCAAAGTACTGCTGCATCCGCTGGAAGTACTGTGCCATGACCTGCGATGTCATGCCGCTGTTGCCCATTTGCTGGCCCATGTTCTGTCCTCCAGATTGATCCTCCTTCTTAAACTTGCTGCGCTTGGCAGCTTCCTCTTCTTCGCGGATATTGCCGCGCGGCTGTGCCCGCTTCACTTCGACAGGCTTGCCATGGATCTCAAGGGGCACGTTGATGCATGCCTCGACCCCGGCCTCGCTTTCGAACGTCACGAAACCAAATCCTCTTGGACGACCCGTATCCTTGTCCATCATGAGCGTGGCGTCGACAACCCGTCCGAACTGTGCAAAGTAGTCCCGGAACTCTTGATCCGTTGTCTCTTGGCTGACACCTCCGACAAAGATTTTGCTCGTCTTTTCCTGCTCGTCTCTTGGAATAGCTCTCTTGGGGTCAATCTAGAGCAGTTTCCGTCGTTAGTTCATGTTGATGTTGTATACATCGTGTAGACTGATGCAAATGAAAACTTACAATCTTGCCATCCAAAAAGTGCTCCTTGACCATGACAATGTTCACCGTCTTGGCATCCTTGAACGTCAAAAAACCAAAGCCACGAGATCGCCCGGTGGTACTATCACGCATGACGGTGCATTCGACAACTTCACCAAATTGTTCGAAATACTCTCGAAGTGATTCTGGCTGTCCATGTTAGAGCATCCGTGCCTCTACAAATGCGGCTAGAAAGCTTTACTCACGGTCGGTAGTCTCCCAATTCAATCCGCCAATAAACATTTTTCTGTACACATAATCAGCTCGGATCCCATACCTAAAACCTCATAGTGCTATGCTTATTAGAGTACGGGTTCGCAAAGAAAAGCCCGTGGCAGACAACAGGATCCATCAAGACGGGAAGGGATGCTTCATGGCAGGATCGTTGGCTATTGTGGCCTCATATAACAAGTACAGGCGGTCCCTGCATCAAGCTGGCATTGGTAAGCGGCGTATTGGGAATAGCCGCGCGTACAGACGAGGACGCATAAAGCTGATCAACACACACCCCTCTTCGTCCGGGGAACATGCTGGCTGATGACATGAGATTCCATAGAGTTGGCACGCCATGCGACCCATTTCAGTCGGAGCATATGATCGGAGGAGTCGCGCGCAGGTGTCGAGAACGGGTCTTGTCATGACGAGGCCAAGATGAAACAAGGAACCTCGATAAGCCGCCACAACAACAGAAGTGAGAAAGGTAGTAAGTAGTAAAGGCGGAGCCAGTGCTGCGGCAAACACACGACGAAAGACAGCCAACACGACGACGACAACGCCACAGAATGCCAGCATGCAATGCCCAATGTTATCCTTTCTGTCGATTCTTTCTGTTCTGCTTCTGTCTGGTTTCGAATTGTGCTATCGTCTGGCTCTTCTGTTCTGAGTTCTGAACTGTACTGTATGGCTCATACTGACTGTCTCATGCTAGTTATGCTCTAACCTTGAGCGCTAGTCGCTGTGAATCTAGCTGCTACAGCTTTCGAGGGTGTACCGAACCAAACCAAGAGGTTCTTCCAGATCCCTGTTGTTGATGGCTATAGAAGACAGGACGATGTCCTGAGATAGACTAGTGTCGGTTTGTTCTGTTCTGCTGCGATTGTCTCAATAGGAAGACAAGATATACTCCAGTGTTTTTCCGCAAGATCGCAATACTCTCTTCTCAGCCCTCTCGTGTACCATCATACGCTTGTTGAGCTTTGGTGCCCACCCACAAATCCGTGGCACTCAGCACCAGTCATGCTTTCGAGGCCAGAATGAAGCTTTCCTGATGGGACAGGGAGAATATGTCTTGAGATATCTGCCAATCCAGCTAGGTTTCCCAGTGTCTAAACTCCCATCTTTTGAATGAAGCCAACCGCTAGAACCTCTGCAGAAGAGACAGGTGCTATCCAGCATGAACCAGTCCGACCTCATCTTGTCCGAGGGCCTCCGTTTGGTCATGAGAACCAACATCCTTTGGAGTACGGGCTATAGTGTCAAGGGTATGGAGTATGATGGTCCAAGTCACACATGAAAAACAAGGGGGGTGGGGGTTGGAAACATATGCACACACATGGAGATGTACATCATGACTTACCCATCGTCTTTGGCACTGGCTTTGTGGACAGTTCCGTAGGGAGGAGTCGACGAGCCGTGGTCCTGTGGAGGGGCAGCAACGGCGTTATTAGAGCCGCTTCCAAGATTGAAATCGACGTCGTCGTCGTCCTCTTCTTCTTCACCATCGTGGTGCATGTGCTCATTTTCGTTTGCATGTTCATTCGATCTTGGGATTGAGTTTAGCTGGTCGCCCTTTGGTGGTTCTGCTATAGGTACCGGAGCAGAGGGTGGCTTTGCTGCGTCGTTGTCCTCGTAGCTGAGCAAATTGACAGTCAGTGAATGAAACAAAGCATTTGGCTGCGGCCTGTTCGGTGGCGGGTATCCCATACAGATCAGCGAATAGATCGTCCTCGAAGTTCTCGGGTTCTGTCATGTTGGCGTGATTGACCAAGGCCGGAAGCGCCAGGCAACCAGGAGAGTCAAGGCACTCGCAGAGCTTGTCACTGACCACGCTATGATGCGGCAAATGAGAGCAGAGGCAAGGCAATCGAACACGAAAGGCTGTCAGCGACGGCTGGTGAGCATCGAATGGCGGCTGTTTGGAATTGTGCTACGAAACACTGGGTGACGAAGGATGGTACGCGTGGGCACGTGGCACGTTGATGTTGCGGAAGTTGGATGAAAAGTTGATCTGTGATGCAGGTTGGGAAAAGTACGGAGGAAAGCGGTTGCAGAAGTCAGTGAGGGGCTGGGAAGCAGGCGGTTCTGCTGACTAAGATGGTGGTTGATCCAATCAACAGTTTGTTTGGGTGGGTTGGCCGACAGCCATTGACACATGTGACTTGTCAGGTGCTGGAACAGGCTGAATGGAGCCCGACGAACCGGCAGTCGGGCAGCCAGGCAGCGTCATCAAATTATGTCTGATTCAACGGTCGCAATGCCTTCCTTCTTCCTTGCATTTGCATATAAGAAGTCAATGCCGCGGTTATCGTTCCCGATGTGAACTTTCTCTTGAAGGAACAAGTCTGGGATAGCCCCGCATGCTTGAAGGGCATGGAAACATTGAAGTAGTAACTATCGGATCGAGTACGGGGTACCAGCACTTCAATTCAATCGGCACGAAACCAGCATCGGTGCATGTGAAGGATCAATCCTGATAGCAGGGGGACGATAACCGTACAGAGCGCAGGCGGTAGCGGAGAAGCCCCACCCAATCTAGACATCAATGGACCTGTGCCAGCTGGAAACATTCCAGCACCAAACAACCCACCCCCCCCCCCCCCCCCCCCCCCCCGAGCGGGTGACATGGAGCCAGCCAGCAGAACACGTTTGGCTGAACCTTGACACTGCCGATTCCAACGTCACACATCTTCACGGCCTCACCCCCGCGCAATCCTCGCAGAATGCGGCCTTCATCCCACGCTCTCGTCGACCAACCGTGACTATGTGGTCGTCATCTGGCGGCGGCAAGAAGCCCACAGCTACAGTACGTATCAGTCACACGTCGCCTCGTGCTCGTCATGTCGCCATCGCCATCGCCATCGACATCGACGTCGACGTCGGGCATGGGTATGGGCATGGGCATGCCCGCATTGTCCTTGATTGCTAACAACAGCATGCCACCACAGCCGCAAGAAATGGTTCAGGTCGGTACGTAGGCCAATCAATGCGCTTCCCACCTGCTCTTTCTTCTGCATTTGACTTCGTTTCGTCCTTGAATCTTGCAATTGTCTAACTAATGTCTTTCGAGCACAGACCGCTCCGAGTAACGCGCCCCCTCCCCCTTCTCTTACTCCCGAACTACCCTGGCTTCTTTCCGTCTTCTTCGTTGGTGCAGAACAGACACTTACGATAGTTCCGTACGTCCAGATCAGAGTCTCCATTCTGGCGACCTCCAGTCCGAGAACATGCTCTCCGACGAAGTGTGACGACGCCTGCAGCTCGCGACCCTAACTTGGTGGTTGGCGCGGCGTACTCCCATGCCGACATGCTCAAGTTCGATTCCCTGTACGTTTTCCCACCGCGACAGCAGGCAGACGGGTGGACATGAGGATCTAACCTGCTTGTTTCATCAGAAGCCTCTCCGGCAACCGACCCCAGACGCCTCCGTCGAGTTCTTTCGCAAAAGGCGGCCGCCCGAGGGAGGCTACACCTCCGCCGCGAGCGTCGACGGGCGCCAGCTCCCCGCCGTTCAAAAACTACATCAACTTTCTCTCCAACACCAACGATGACTGGAAGGCCGATGGAGATGAAATGCTTGGGTACGATGACGATGACGGCGACGACTTCGGGCTGCCCAGCCTCTCCAACATGAAGAGGAGATCCAGGAGGATTGCGACGCAGAACAAAGCCAGCACCGGAACATTATCACCAGCATTGGAAGGGACGTTTGGCCCAGGGGCAAGGCGCCACTCGGGTAGTGCCGACATCGCCGTCGAGCGACCGTCGCTGACATACCCAATGCCGAAAAAGAGCGAGGGCAAAATCCTCCGACCGCAATACAAAGACATTCTTCAAGGTGCTCACTCCCTCCCGCTTCCAGCCTCGCAAGACGACACACGCATTCTAACACGGACACCATGCAGATCCCGCCAACGCTCTACACCTGATCAACTACCCCTCCACCCCCAGCAACGCGGCCCCGAAAGAGGCGGACGCCATTACCTCCAGAATCACTAGAATCAACAAGTTTAAGAAACTCCTCCAAGCATCATCCATATCGCTGCCCGATCTGCGGGCGCTGGCCTGGTCAGGCGTGCCCGAGGAAGTCCGCGCCATGACCTGGCAGCTCCTCCTCAGCTACTTGCCCACCAACAGCGAAAGGAGAGTGGCAACGCTAGAACGCAAACGCAAGGAATACGTCGACGGCGTGCGGCAGGCCTTTGAGCGAGTCGGTGCAAATACCACGTCCTCCAGCCGGGCAAGAGGCCTGGACGAGGCCGTATGGCACCAAATCAGCATCGACATCCCTCGCACGAACCCGCACATCGAGCTGTACAGCTACGAGGCCACGCAGCGCTCCCTCGAGCGCATCCTGTACCTCTGGGCCGTGCGCCACCCGGCAAGCGGCTACGTCCAGGGCATAAACGACCTCGTCACGCCCTTCTTCCAGGTCTTCCTCGGCCTGTACATTGCGGACCCCAACATCGAGGCCGGCATGGACCCAGGCCAGCTGCCCAAGTCGGTGCTCGACGCCGTCGAGGCCGACTCCTTCTGGTGCCTCACCAAGCTCCTCGACGGCATCCAGGATCACTACATTGTCGCGCAGCCCGGCATCCAGCGCCAGGTCGGCGCCCTGCGCGACCTCACCGCCCGCATCGACTCCACCCTCTCCAAGCACCTCGAGCAAGAAGGCGTCGAGTTCATCCAGTTCAGCTTCCGCTGGATGAACTGCCTCCTCATGCGAGAAATCAGCGTCAAGAACATCATCCGCATGTGGGACACCTACCTCGTACGCTCTGTCCCCACTCCCCACTCCCCCGTCCTGTATGATGAACTCACACAAGCAAGGCCGAGGAGCAAGGCTTCTCCGAATTCCACCTTTACGTCTGCGCCGCCCTCGTCGTCAAATGGTCCGACAAGCTCGTCAAGATGGACTTTCAGGAAATCATGATGTTCCTGCAGTCGCTGCCCACAAAGACCTGGACCGAAAAGGACATTGAGCTGCTGCTGAGCGAGGCATTCATCTGGCAGAGCCTGTACAAGGGCTCCGCGGCACACTTGAAAGGCGGCCCCAGCAAGCCCCTCTTGGCCAATCTGCAGCTCTAGCTCTCCTCTTCCTGCTTCCCCCAGAGTCTGGGGACATGACGAGTCGAGTCTGGATAAAATCAGGCGGCAGCCTCAGCTCCGACTTTCGGGTGCGAAAAAAAGGGGTAACCTACAGAGGAAGGGGGAAACAATGAAATAAAGTAATGTATCGGTTTTGCGAGCATAGCATATTTTTCAAACACATTTTTGCAGTAGCTAATCACATGGAAAAATCATATGAATTCATACCAACTACTCTCGTTTCGTGCCCCGTCAGCTTTGAGAAGGAAGGGAAGAAAAAAAGAAACTATGCTAACCAGAACAAGACTGATCCAAAATCCCCTCCTTGGAAACCACCTAGCTATTCATGTCATCATGCATCCCCCAGCCTTGGGAACCATACAACAGGGCGCAAAGGAGGCAATAAAAGGAGAGGGGGGAAAACAAGGGCCAAACAATGAGTTCGTCATAACGCCCATCCATATGCTGTTGCACCATTTACGTACGCTCATGGGGTATTAAAAGGAGGTATTCACCGAAAGGGGGGACGGAAGCAACAAGAAGAAATATTAATGACAAAGGCGTTGAACGCGTCGTGTACAGATCCGCTTGCCAACTAGTCTTTCAGGTCGTCAACGTATCCGAGCGTGTGTCTATTCTCATCACACACCCTCGCCCACTCGAGGAGGAGTCGCCACACGTACAGACGCATGTCATCTCTGCGGAGGACCTGCTCGGACCAGGACTGGCCCTGCTCGGCGATGTAGCGGGCGGCTGCATCGCCCGGGCCGTCCTTGTCCGAGAAGAAGTCGAGCAGGGGGTACAGGTCCTGGAAGGTGTTGTCAAAGGGGACGAAGTGCACCCAGGGCATGAGGCGATCATCGTGCCACTCCGCATAGATGGTGGACTTGAGGGGCAGGCTCGTGGAGCGGAGGAAGCCGCGGAATCGGGCGGAGAAGGAATTGCCGTCAACGTCGGGGAGGAACTTGTACTGATACTGCTTCTTCATGGGAATGTGTTTAGTCGTGGAGAAAGTATCGTTGTAGAAAGTGCATTCGTTGGGCGCACAGAGCTTGACAAAGGCCGCATCAGCAACCTGGTCGGCAAAGGAGCCCAGATTGCCGTGGTGAAGGCGTGAGCTGGGATATATGTTTTCTGAGGGGAGTTCAAACGTCCTGGCTCGGACACCCGACCCTTCGACTTGGGACACGACTGTCGCGTTCAACATGTGGACGAGGCGCTGGCGTTGAAAGTGCTGCCAGTTGTGCTCTCTGGCGCGGCCGCCCGAGGCTTCACCTCGCCAGACGGCGCCGTTCTTCTTCCGATCCCACGATTGGCCGTGTGATTCGCCGCCGGAGTATAATTTACCTTGATCGAGATACATGGCTCCCGGTATGAGGATCTCATTGTTCTTGGGAAGCTTGCAGCCGCCAAACAAGGGAATAAGTTCCTCTGTAGTAGAGAGGCTGATGGGTTCAATGAAGCTGCCATGGAGTTGGCGCAGGTGCGGCTGGAGGCAGGGATCCACCGCGGCCGTGAAGTTTTGAATAAATCCCTTGGAGGCGTAACTTGGCCTGTAGTTTTGCGGAAACTCGGCCGGTCCAGACATGTCTTGGACTTGCTGGACGCCAAAGGCTGGAGTGTCGGGGCCGCATGTCTTGACGAACAGATCCCAGTACTGATCGCCGGGACCATGCCAGTGAGGGTCGTATGGATCTGGCTTGGCGGCGTCGACAGCTGCGAGTCCCTGGAATTTCGAGGTTGCCTTGCTCGGGTCAAACATCTGTCTCTCCTCGCCCTCCTGTTTCACCAGCTTCGCAATGGTGTCATACGGCACGAGGAGTCTCGGTTCGTCCAGGTAGTTTATGGGCATATCGACGTCGGGCATGTGCTTGGCAAACTCGGCGACGAGGGCGGTCCAGAGCTGTAACCAAGGCACGCGGTCGGTGGTATCACCGTGTGCCTGGGCGGTACCATTGCGGACTTTGACCACGTGGTGCCAGGCACTGGCACGTCTCTTGGTCTCTTCGGGGTCGAGGGCCCAAAAGGGCGTCAGGTCCTTGTATATTCTGTCAAAGTAGTCCTCGACGACAACGGCCTGTGTGTCCCGGGCGGCCTGGAACCACCTGTCGAAGCCCGGAGGCGGGTGGCGACCCCGTCGTTTGCGATATTGTGCGGCAGCAGCGTCGAGAGAGTGTGTCCGTTTGGCAAGAAGGACGTCGTGACGGGCCTTGGCATCGACCATGAGCTTTCGAATGGGATGCTTTTCGGTTCCGGTTTTGCTGACGATGCTGCGCGGCGTCTGAGCATCCCAAAACTGAGCATCATGCCAGAGCTCATAGTTGGCCAGGAAGAGGAGGGTGATGAAAACGATGGCGACGTAGCGCAGAGCCAGACGAGACGACCACTGGCCAAGGCTGGGGCCTGTCCAAACTTTCAGCATGGTCATCAAACGATGTCTGGCATGAGTTCGACTGGAGGTATGTGACCATGCGTGCTTTGGCAAGGCGCCAGTGCGAAGCACTACGAAAAGGCGAGCACGGGAGGCACGGATTATATGCGGATTGATCAAAACATGGAGGGAAATAGCAAGATGGTGTTGGTGATGGCGTGCTGCTTTCCCCGGTGGCCTGGGGTTTCAGCAGACGAAAGTTTCAAAACGAGACGCGAGTCCTGCAGTCGACGCAGAATCTTCCATAGACGAGGAATAAATAGAAATAATGGCTTTTCTTTAACTCACACAAAAGCAGAAGTAGGCGTCGTCCCGTTTCCTTTGGCGTCTGGCCGCCCCTGGTCGCCCCTGATCAGCAGACATGGAGAGATATGGCTGCCGTTAGTGGCCGGTGGCGCGGGAAGAAAAAAAAAACGTGCGCAAAGTAGCTGCCGAAGTGGGAACTTGAATATTGGACATGGGACGGAGAGGGAAAGAAGAGTGACATGGCATGAGGCTAACGGTAGCAGCAGACGGCATAACTACCTAACTATTTGAATCCAGTCGTGGGAAGTTCATATGTACGGGAGTACGGAGTACCTTGGGTTAGGTACGGAGTACTTCTTAGTTGGAAGTGCAACCGACCTCACTTGGCTCTTGCTAACTCGACACTTGAGGTATTTCTCTCTCTCTCTCTCCATATATATGTAGAGTTTAAACAGGGAATGGATTCCTTTCATGTTCATGTTGCCTGCCTGCCTATTGTTCTCGAGCGTCGACGCAGTTTCGCCTGCCTCTACACTATTAACCAGTCCCCCATCTCGTGCGTCAACTCTGTGCACCTCCCTTTTGTCCTTGAGTGACATGGAGCAACATGGCCTTGCTGCTGCTGCTTGCTTCGAGGTAACAACTCCGTACTGCGTAGTTACCCGTCTCAAGCTGCTGGTACGAACTGCGAACTCGCGTCGAACCAACCAACCAATCAATCAGTGACGTACCAGACGCCAATTTTGCATGCGACACGTTGTTTTAATAACTAGGAAACACACGTCATGGACAAGTCCGGCAGCCGGAACGAACCCCAGCCAGGAAGATGAAAACCAAAATGATGCACCAGATAGTTAACTAACTTACACACGTTCTTGGCCCGGCGACCACAGCTTGCGTTTTCAACAAAGCAACACCCGACGCACCGAACACTGAACTCTCAAACACACGCATAAATCCTCCAGCCACATGTCATGCAGGCACACGCCGGTAAGATAGCCTCAGAAGCTTGAAGAACCTTTCTTGTCCTCTCGTTTTCGGAGTACGCGATGACAATATATCACTATAATATTTCATACTAAATATGGGCCCTACCTAGAGTAAAATTCAGGGGCTAAGGCCAACTTTTCAAATGTGTCTTTCGAGTCGCCCATGCCATCTTGATGTCCTCAAGTAAAGTGACTTGTGCAACGTAGACGAGTATTGTAATGCCTACTCCGTACACTACCTACAAACTCCAAGCATAGCGCTCCACCACTACACTACAAATCCCTCAACTGCATAAAACAAACAAAATCACCGAATAACGTCATGGTCGCAACGCGCAGTCATCCTCGAACCAAAGATGCAGGGTAGCACGGGAATCGCCACACTCGGTTAAACCTCGTAACACATATCCACTTCAACCAATCACAACTCCCCCAATTCCCATCAACGAGGCAAATCCACAACTTCGCCGACCGACGGCAATCTCAACGTCCCAAGACAAACATCACCTCCGTGCCCTTCAACCTCGCCGCCGTGCACGACGATCCATCCCCTCCTTCATCGCCGTGCGTAGAAGACACCAATATACGCTCGCCCGTCACAATGCTCTCGTCATCGCGATCCGCGGCCTCAATGGCCTTGCGAGGTATGCTCGCCACCCGGCTCCTCAGATTTCCTTCCAACCCGGCCACCATCTACCGTTGAGCGCTTGACCCCAGTGACAACAAATTAACCGCTTCTCGGCAAACAGTCAAACCGACGACAGCTCTGATCCCCTTACGCGGAGCGGCTACCCTCCCCATCAACCACCGCCGAGACGCAAGCTCACTGACCCCCCACGGCGCGGGCTCGAGTCTCGTCAAGCCTCGCAAGGAAGTCCCTCTCCCCAGCGAAGAGGGTACCAAAGGCGTCGTCCAATATGCCCTGTACGTGCCCGCCTCCCTTCCGTCCCATGGCCCCGTCTAACAAGGAGAGTCGTAGAACCACCCTCGACATCGTGACCAACTGGGCCCGGCAGTCGTCCCTCTGGCCCATGACCTTCGGCCTGGCCTGCTGCGCCGTCGAAATGATGCACCTCTCCACGCCCCGCTACGACCAAGACCGCCTGGGCATCATCTTCCGAGCGTCCCCCCGCCAGTCCGACGTCATGATTGTCGCCGGCACCCTCACCAACAAGATGGCGCCCGCCCTGCGCCAGGTCTACGACCAGATGCCCGAGCCGCGATGGGTCATCTCCATGGGCAGCTGCGCCAACGGCGGCGGCTACTACCACTACAGCTACAGCGTCGTCCGGGGCTGCGATCGCATCGTCCCCGTCGACATCTACGTGCCAGGCTGCCCGCCCACCAGCGAGGCCCTGATGTACGGCATCTTCCAACTACAGCGGAAGATGCGCAACACCAAAATCACCCGTATGTGGTACAGAAGGTAGAATGAAAGTTAAAACGAGGGGGCAGGAGGAAGAGTAATCGAATCGAGTCCAAAGGGACCAACATGGACAGTAGCGGCCCGCGGCATGTGGGCTGTGTTGGCTAGAGGTCAAGATGCATGTCATACTATGCTACGCTGGATCCTGGGGAAGCCAATTCAGTATCTAGCAATTGTTCCTTTTTCTTTGTGTGTTAATTCAAGGTGTGCAGGGACCAGAAGGTAAGATAGACCGACTGCATCAAAACAAATTGTACAACACGCATGTAATGCATGTATACTTCGATATGTCGCCATGTCCAGATACCTACATACCTAGGTACTTGGACAAGTTGCCTTGGATAACCTCTACCTCTACATGTGCCAACAGCAATCACTCAACAGAACAGCGTCAGATAAAAACACGCCAAGAGACATGTAACTATGCTGTCAGATGAACCACCATAAAGAGGTATTTCCCTGAATGCCATGCATGCATGTACTTGCAGTCACACAATGTAACCTAAGGTAGGTATAAGTTCCTAGTCAGGTAGGTACATCTTCCATCGAGCCAGCAAAGTGGTGACTACATCATCATAACTACTGTTCCTGCAACAAGTGACATCCAATATAGGTGTTGACCCGATCGACTTCATGATGCTTTTCGCAAAGCGCACCCCGTGGAATTGTTCAGTGTGTGTTCATCTCACTGTCTGCATCGTGGTCTCCCGGGACGGACAGGGAATAACTAAATACGGGAAGATGCGATGAACAACTACGACCAGAGACGGTCTACTTCACTGCCATCATCTTCATTTTTCACATGTTGCATTGATTTGCACATAATATATGCGGGTGCTACTCTGCTTCAGGCCTATCTGAATAACAAGTGAATCCGCCAGCGCCAAAAAAAAAACCGACCCGCGTGTAAAGCTATTTTCCAGACCAGAAACAATGTCACAAACAGTAAACTATTTCCGCACCCAAACTGAAACACTTTGTTGATCAGAGAATGTCGTGAAATAGATAGAGACGTCAATATATGCGAGATGGAGAGGAGACTGGCTGCAAAGCACGAGTCCTTCATGGCGTTCAAAAGGGGCCCAACAGACGCAATAAAAACATCGCTAGTTCAGATAATCTTGCTCTCTCAATGTACAACTAATCCCGCATTACTCTTGCCCGAATCCCATTGTCTCTTCCACAGCTATCGTGAGCTTGTGCTGCAGTGTATCCAGGCTCTTATAGGGAGGCAAATCGATACGGTTGAAGCTGACATCTGGTAGTTAGCAGAGTTCAAGACAAGGATACGCTGGCGACTTGATACATACCATGTGTGTGCTTTGGGAAGGTTGGTGAGCTCTCCCGTCTTTTCAATCGTGAATCGTCTCGGCCCATCGCTTCCCTGGAGGTCCTTGAAACCGTTGACGGGAATTCGAGAAGTTCCAGTAGTGAACTGCAGTAGACGAGATTTTTGTTCGCCATCCCATGACCTCACCACTTGCCAGAAGTTCTGAATGACCTCGTCCGACTCAGTGTATCCTCTATAGTCTGTATGCTTCTTCCAGTCATCCACGTCAATTTCGGCGATACCGCCAATGAGCAATTCGAGTTCTCGCTCGTCAAACACATTGATAAGATCCTGAGGAATGAGTTCGTGAAAGCCTTCCTTGAAGGCCTGAAACTGCTCCGCAATGCGCTTCTCAATACGCCATTTCACCATGAGATCAACATACTCCTTTTTGTTTTCGTTGGTGACCTCAATGTTTCGGCCATTGGGAATCAAATCCTCAGTCGTCATGACGCCAAAACGCTCGTCTTCAGTAGAAAAGGTCTGCTCCAGGATTCCGCCGGAGATATCGTTATCCAGCATCCACTGCAGGGACCTATGAAAGTCTGCATCAACACCTTCCATGTCCGCAAGTGCGACGGCCTTGCCCAGAACCATTTTGTAAAGGGCCCCAATAAAGAAGGCATCCAAAAATCGCCGATGAAAAATGGCCAGACCAACTACCCGTCCGATGAATTTGAAGTAGTTCAAGTGCTCAGGGTTTATCCCCGAATGCGGGTTAATTTGCAGAGTGTAGTTGTCATGCGCAGAGTACTCGAAAAGACAATAAAATGGGTTGAACATCTCGTGAGACAGTAAGAAGAAGAATTCTCGAGAAAGACCACCGTAGTCCAACCCATCTTCTCCATCAAACTTGATCATCAACCGCTTCTTCAGATCAGTGGCGGACTGGCGTGTGATCTCGGCAAAAGAATCCTCAAAAATATGTTCACGTCGAACTTTGATGTGGCATTGGCCGCTGAGGATCCGCATTGCCGGCTGAGACCTAAAGTAGATGAGCTTGCGTCTGAAGTCTCGCTTGTATTGAGGGACATTTTGGTCCAAGGATGATGGCAGACGTGGATCATCCCATGTGGTCGTCTTAGTATTGTGGTCAACAAAATACACACGAGCAGTGTTGGTGAGCCGCATTTCCCACCCACTGGGCAGGGGACCCAGTTGTGATACTGGCTGTTGTTGGATTTGGCCGTTCGTGCTGTTTTGACCGCCGTACATTCGAATGTACTGCTGGCGGCGGGGGTCGACCCAGGTAGTCGTTCTGGTGTTGTGGTCAACAAAATAGGGACGGCCCTCTGGCGTCCATCTCTGTTCCCAGCCCGGCGGAAGCTCTCCAGTGCCCGGACTGGTCGCGCCGGTGTGCATCACCGTTGTGTTCGCATTGGCCTGGGAAGGGCTGCCAGGGCCGGATGGACTGGTCCCCCCAGGCTGGGAGCCACCTTGCTGTTGTTGAGACAGAGTTGGTGAACTAGTGCCTGTCCGGTCTTCGGGAAGCGTGCGATTCTGATGTCGCTGTCGCTCGACAGCAGTGGCGGCTTCCCGCTCCCGAGTCTCCGCGCCGCCATTAGCGGTTGGGCGATTCCAGCTGGTTGTGCGTGTGTTGTGATCAACGTAGTAGGTTCGCCCCAAGTTATCTTCTCGCCTTTCCCAGCCCGCAGGAAGCCGGCCTTGGTTGTCCTCGAAGGGGCTCAATTGACTAGTCGGCCGTGACGAATTCGTACCGTTCACTCCCGGCGCAGGCGTGGAGCTTGAGCTGACATGCGGCGGGTGGTGAGGCAGGCTCAATTGGGGACCAGGAGGCATACCGTTCTGGTTCGACATGGATGAGCTTGGCCGACCCTCAGGTGCAGAGAGCGCAGAAGAGCTGGATGCACCAGGAACGGTCAGGGCCGGGCGGCTACTGGAAGCCTGTCCTCCGCGTGCCGGTGAGCTGAGATTACACGAAAGGTTAATGATTAGTTTCCCGTGGACGACGAGGTTATCGGTCGACTTCTTGAGGTCTCTCGTGAGCATTTGATCTGATGTAGACGTCAGTTATTGGCCATTTATTTCCCTGGTTGCAACAAGACTGAAAATTGTCCAAGAACGAAGTGGCGTACCATCGGAGTCGAGACTAAGATCCGGCATTACATCTCCAACTCTAATATTGATGACACCAAGGAACCCTTGGTCCTTCTTCTTGAACTTTTTCTGATCAAAAACCTGCACTGCCAAGATGCTGCCTTCATTTGCTCGACTGAGATGTTATGGTAAGTTTACGACCGGGAAATGCACTATGGCAACAGACTAGAAGGGGAAGAGATATGCGTACAAGTCGAAGCTTTCGTTCCAATATGGGTTCAGCGTTCGTTTACTGACGGTGGTGGTCTTCGTCTGTTCGCCATTGATGGTGGCGACGGCGAATGGGTCGGGAAATCCTGACAAGGGTTAGAAACGTATCCCCAGGACGGGATTCGAGAATCATCTCGCGAGTGATTGTTGTGAACATACTAAAAACATCTCTTTTATATAGGCCGTCTGCAGCAATAACTGTTCCAGCAATGTCAACATACGGTGTTCGGCGAGTGTGGATGGTTGAGAGGGGTGAAGCTGTGGAAGATAATGACGGGTGTCGACCACATACTTGTGACGCGAAGATTAGGCTTGCTAGAAGGGCCGTTAGTTTTGTTGTTCGTTTGTCAGTTTGCTCGATGCTCCTTTCACTGAACAAAAACGGCCAAGGTATGAATGGGTGTAGAGATTCGAGGTGGCGTTGTACTGACCTTGGAAGCCCTGACTCTGTGCGGGCACTCATTATCGTGGAGGCCTCGTTGGCTCGGACAAGGCGATAGTGTGTGTAAAATCGCCCGTTATGAGAAAAGGGCTCTGGCAATTCGTAGGAGAAGTCGTGGTCGGAAGGCGAACAACGTGGTCCCCACAAAGGGGTGGTTGGCAATGACGGTGTCGATGGTGCGAGTGACGACGACTTTGCGAACAGCCAGCAACTTTGAATTGAAGGAGTTGAGGTGAGGCAGTGCAGCTTGGCTGGCGATTCGCAGAATGTCTGGGTTGGCCACCTCAACGTCTCACAGTCAGACGCTAAGAGGCCCTTGAGTAAGAGCGCTCGTGTGGCTCGAGTGGTTGCTCAAGTGAACGGGGAGGCGGGTGGGTGAAGGGTATGAGTCGAATGTTGACATGGAGCAGTCACTCTGGACTCTAGACTCTGTACTCCGTAACTCTGACCTCTCAGGTGCTGGCGGCTCGACTCACGGGTCCAGAGGAGATGATGCCAACTGGTTCAAATGTCTGGAAGGCCCGAACGTCCAGTCCCCGCTCCCAACGATCAATCTCCGTTCCACGTTGCCGTGAGGCCGGGCGGACGCAAGCGACAGGAGCACGTGACTAAGTTGATGGGATGGGTGGGGCTACCAGGCGGGGTTTCAGAGCAACCTACAGTGTCGGGGCACCGTGGTTTACATTTCATATGTTCATCTTTGGCAACGCCAACTTTCACCCTCCTCCAGCCTCAATCCTCAGCTTTCAAAAATTAACTTTGAAGGCGCGGCAACTCGATTTGACGCCGGCCCGTTATGCTCTCCAAAAGTCTCCAACCCTTTCGTCTGAGCGGCACAGGAACATGCAAGGTTGTACAGCAAAAACTGCCAACAATATCAACCAAACCTCTGCAGGCGCTCACATCGCCTCCTGCAATCGATTGCCAAGTGCCGTCATATGTCCAGTGCTCGCGGTCCGCATGATGCAAAGTGACAGCCTTGGCAGCCCGAGCTCGTGCAGACTCTAAATGAATGACCTACGGACTCCCGAATGCACGACGTACATGCGGCAGGTCGTGTTCGATGGCTACAGAGCGACACAAGGGATCGGTTTCAAAACCGACCCATCGACCCTGAGTGTCAAAAAAGCATAACTAAAGTCTTGGACTATTTCTGTGCCGGCGTGTCGATCCACCCGACTATTATCATTGCACAATCACGGCGTAGCTTGACGAGGCCATCGAGCAGGGGAGTTGGGCAAGCTTCTCACCATCACCCACGCACCACTGATCAAATCGAACCCAAAGACTGTTCGGAAACCCCAGTCCGTGCCATGTTATAACTAATGAATCGGCCAAATTCCGATGGCAGCACGCGCCGACTGCGGCCGCATACTGATGCCTTGGTCCACCAAGCAGCAAGAACAGACAAATGGGGCGTGGCGGCGGCAACGCGTTTCATCCAAAGTCTCCAGGTCGTGGTACAGAAAAAGAAAGGATCCACGACAACGATTAGAAACAACATCCAAAAACCTTGCACGACGTCAACAGCCATCTGAAGCAACCACTACGGAGTAGTTGTCAAGATCAATGTGAAGGCTTGTCAATTGAACGTCCCACGATTTCCGAGCATCCTGGGCGAATGTATGGAGTAGTTACCAGGCGGCCACCAACAGGCTCTGTGAGCATTGTGCAACCTGATGTCGCATCTTAGACGCCGGGTGAGCTTCCCGATGCTGAGACAACATGGACCCAGGTGTGGTGTCAACATGGGCAGATGCCAAGCGCTGCTGTCAGATGTTGGGGCATTCATTCGAACAATTGCACAAAGGAAGAGATGCACAATATCAATTGCTGAGTAACTCATCCCTCCATTGTTTGCGTCAGATGATATCCTCTGTAAACTATGCATATTGACCAGACAATAAGTGGCTGCCTCGTAATGAAGAAACGCAAGAGTATTATCTCGTCGAACAATGAATAACAACAATGCATCAGAACCTACTTTTCATCAGCGTCTGTCAGCGAGTGCCTCTCAGCCAGGGCAGCACAGAACACCACGGCCGGCATGAGAGCTCATTCAGAAAGAACCCGTCGTCGTTTCCCTTCTGAGGCGTCTTTGAACATTCCTACGTATACAGAATCGTCGAGGTTTCCTTCTTTGAAATATGTACGGCTTCATGAGAAAACGGATATCATACGAGCAACACCAGAAACGGCTAAAAATCCCTACTGGAAGGAGTCAAAGTATCGTTGTGCCATGCATCTCCGGGCTTTACATCTCCACTTTGGCAGCCCGACGAGACGCAGATCAGGATCTGAAATGATAACCTTGTCGGGAAGGTACGTGATCCAGTGGTTTTCAGAATGGTGTCGCCTTCAATTGAGACTTGCGCAATATGCAATAGGCTTGATGAGTCACACGCACGTAGTTACCATGTGGCGGCAGCCTTGTGAAAGGGAAAAGAAAATAGTGTTTCGTCCGTTGGGATAGTCGGATGCCGCTTGCTCGAGAAATGTCGGTGGCTTTGTGCGAGATGAACTGGAGCAGGCGAGCCAGCTCGTATCGTAAGTCGCAGGAAGAGGAGAACTCGGGATTACTAGTTGCCGGGTTGCTGATGGCGTGTGGTCGGTCGCCATGCGTGCCCAATGAATGTTTCCTTCTTCTTAATCAAAGTTCTTCTTTCACCGTGGCGACATCTTGATTCTTACTGCATGGACGAATCACCAAGCTGTCACAAGACGCAAGCTTTCACAAATAAAAAGTCAAGCATGGATACCTACCTACCTAAGGTAGGTGGCCAGCTAGGTCGAAATGTACCTTCTTTGAGAGCCAGATCCAGCAAATGTCGTCCAGATTAAATCATCCTTGAAACTCCAAGTCGTTGCCTTGTCTTTCCCCTCTCCTTGCAGCGTTGTAACTAACCTTTACACGACAAACCCCCTCCCTCCCTCCCCCCCCCCCCCCCCCCTTTTACTTTTGCTCCTTTCCGTATTACAGACTCCCTGCTTTCTCTGGCTATAATTCGATTAGGGTTTGCTGCGTCGTATGCCTGACGGACCACGATATCAAAACACTTCCATTCTTTCGGTGATCCTGCTGACGTCGGCATCAAATTTCCCATTCACATGCCTCTCAAGAATTCAGCCCCTCCAGACGGCGGCATCCATGGTCCGTCACTGGCCGCGTGGCCAGTGGAAGACGGGGACTCTCGTCCCTGTTCCTAGTAAGGCGCATGAGCTCCCCGGCCGCGTCCTCTATAGCCACCACGGTAGCCACCGCGAGGAAAACCACGGCCGTGGAATCCTCGACCCCCTCGGAATCCACCTCGTCCACGGCCCCGGCTCATACCGGGAACGTTGGTACGCTTGGGTGTGACCTTGATGTTGCGGCCCTTGAAAACGCTTTCGTTGAGAACGAGTGCCTGGGCCACGAGGCTCGGTTCTGTAAACTCAACGTAGGCATATCTATAGGCTCCGTCGTCAGTACAACCAGCTGTTCTTGGGTAGATGCTTGAGGATGTCACATACCCCTTTGGCTGACCGGTAAACTTGTCCAAGAGGATAGTCACGCGGTTAATCGAGCCGCAGCTCTGGAAGTGAGATTGAATCTCCTCAGGCGAAGCGGAATAATCGACGTTTCCAACAAAGATGCTCCGCGCATCGATCGACTCCTTGTCATCTGCGAGATCAGCAGACTGCTGCTCCAAGGTGGCCTGCATCTCGCGCAGCTTCTGGGCCTCCTCTTCCATTTCAGCCACACGACGCTTCATGGCCGTGATTTCTTCCTAGCGCAGGGCATACCAGTCAGTTCACCCTGTGTGTTTTCTATTTTATTTTTGCTTTTCGTCAAACAGTTCTCTGCTTTTCGATTTGCGCCTTGCAAGAAACCCACCTCTTCAGCTGCCGTCATGTCCGTCTCCGACTCATGCTCAGCCGACTGAGCGGCAGGCTTGTCCTCTTTGTGGTTCGTGTCCGACATGAGTTTCTCGCCCGAGTTTAATGAGAATGGGAGGGTCTTCAAGCGTGGTACTGGTGAAATTGGAGGGTTAGCGTCAAAACAATCGGCGACCAATGCTAACGAGGAGGGCCACATGGCGCGAGGCATGAAGTGGCTTGGAAGTTGTGAATAGAATAGAGCAGTACGAGAAGAACAGGTTTTCCATGTCGGCACAAGCTGCAAGACGGATGTGTGCGCTGATATTATTCCTTCAAAAGCCAAACACAGAAAAATTTCCAACAGCCTCACGATCTGCAGGCGCGGATCGCGACATACCGAGATTGGGATTTTGATTTTGCACTGGCTCTCAAGGGCAGCTCGAGGTGACGAATCGGGTGCAGAATGGGCAGAATTTGCGACGAGGCGAAAGGGGGCGAAAGGAGGGACAAGACGTGGGTGCAACAAAGGAGGCTCAGGACATGAGTTGGCAGCGTGACGTTGGAGGTTCTGACTTATTAGAAGAAGTTCAGACGCAGGGCCCCGGTTGCGCAACAATTGAGCCTGGAGCTTTTGAGCAATTGGACGTGGACAGGACGCGGAACGTGGAACGTGGGGAGGGGCCGGGGTTTATCCACAGCCACCTGCACCTCATCACCTCATCCAGGCCATGGAAGATGGAAGGCAGTTTGGCAAATTTGGCTTGGCGGCGGGAAGTACATGTGAACGTGGACTTCTGCAGCTGACTAGTACGTACTCCGTCCGTACTACAGGTAACCAGGGTGCGTGCCTAGGGCCTAGGTACCTAGGTGACTAGTCCGTAGTGGTTTGTCTTTTGCTTTGACTTACCCTGCACAGCATTGATATCAGTAGTCACCTGGGTACGGAGTATGTAACGTTAGCATGTTCAAAGGATTGAATTGCCTCGAAACAACCATCCAGCGAGCTGATCCCTGCCCCTCACGACCTCCTCAAGCTGGCTTAGTTACTTCATTAGCTATCTCGATAGACAGACGGTGATGGTCGTATTATGTACAGAGTACCTATGCAACCCGTCAATGCCAAGCTTCTACCCGTCCCCCTAAACTCCAAATCTACAATTTTAACCACCAGATCCACGTTCCATTGTCAACAAGCCATCCTCACAGACCCCGTGCTCCCCTCTCCTCGTGGCACTATCAATGTTCTCATCGAACTTCCCCACATCCTGAAACTCATCTCTATAATAATGTCGGACGCCTTTCGTATCGATCACTCTGCCCCCCTCCTACCACCGAGCCATCACGGCCCCTCGCCGTCCACCCACGAACGAACTTCAACCTGCGGTCTTCTCAGCCATGGCCACAATCTCCGCCGCAAAGGCAGAGCTCTCCTCGCGTCTCGCAAGAAGCACTTTCTTGTCATGTTCATTGTCATGCTCGATGTAATGGCCTTGCTGGCCAACGTCTTCATTCAGCTCATCGCGTGTGAGATGCATCAGAACGACGAGGAGTGGGTGAAGCACGTAACGGGCGGATTAGAGACGACGGGCTTGGCCTTCAGTTGTTTGTTCATGATGGAGTTGGCCGTTTGTTTGTTCTCGTTTGGCCTTGAGTATGTTTCAGCCTTCTCCCCTTGTCCCCTTTGCCGTTGGGCCCCTCTTTCTGCTGTCATTGTTTGTCACTCACAATGCGTACCCCCTCTAGGTTTCTCACATCGTGGTTTCATATCTTTGACTCCGCTGTCATTGTGGTGAGCTTTGTCATTGACATTGCCTCCCAGGGTCTTGCCGAGTCTATTGGTTCTTTGGTCGTGGTGTTGCGCTTGTGGAGGTTGGCCAAGATTTCCGAGGAGGTCGTCATGGGTGCAACGGAAAGAATGGAGATGTTGGAGCAGCAGATGGAAGAGTTAGAGAATGAGAATAGTGCGCTGAGGTTGCAGCTGGGCGTAGAAGCTCACGAGCCTTATACTCATGAGTAGCTGGCCGAAAGTGACACGATGATGAAATCACGATTGATGTCGACAACAGACTATATATATATGCGTTGAAACACCCTGAGGTGGAATGGTGTACCATTTAATCTTGCAAAAAAAAAAAAAAAGGACAGCAGGAGAGAAATAGAGAAGAAAAGAAAACATGTCCATCTATGCTGACCCCCGTTCGGTACAATGGTTGGTTCAATAAGAGCTCACGGTATCCCGTGTATATGCAGGTTTCCTCAACCACCGAAAAAGACATAACGCCGGCTGATGCTTTATGCTAGCTCCCATGTCCTCTGTTGCCATATGTGCATGATACTACCCAGTGCAATGCAGAAACTTTGCGACTCATCTCTCATCATCTTGGTCCCGACATGATCTCAGCCCACATGAATTCATCAAGCATGCCTACTGCGCTTTCCTCCATTGCCGAACGGATCCTTTCCTCCTAGACAACCTCCAAAGAAGTCGTCAAAATCCCATCGACGTTTCGTTCCAGCCCCTTTACCCAAATGTCCTGCTCCCCTTGGGCCCGATTTTGCGTTGTGTCCGTTCAATCTTGACTTGGACCCTCGAGTCGATGGATGCGTTGAGCCATCTCGAGCTCCTCGAGAGTCGGAAAGGTCCAAGGTGGCGATGTTGGGATAGGGGTGGGAGGACTGAAAGGTGAAGTTGTCTTGTGACGGTACAACAATGGCCATTGGTTCCTCGAGAATCGGCTCTGGAATCGCGACGGTGTTGGGAGCCGGCGAATCTTTTCGTTTGGGTGCTAACGCGGGAGGCTCAACGCTCGTTCTTGTCACTTCGGGTGACGATGTTCTCTCTACTCGCTCAGGTTCGTCCTCACTTTCGGTGTTGTGTGACGCCGATTCCCGTCCGTCAAGGCGTTCGGTCGCCCACTTTCGTATAGACCACCCTTCTCCGTCGGCCAGGCCAATGTTTTGTCTGTCCAGAAAGGTGAGGAGGTCATCGAGACACTCTTGATAGCCATCTGTTCTGGCCCGAGACTCGACGAGAGCCGACGTCTTGTAGAGCTTCGTCACGGAGAGGGCCGCTGCCTTGAAGACATCAAGAAGTTGCTCAGGTGTTTCGGTGTACGAGGCGTGCTTCCCGCCGGGGGTTTTACTAGAGTCCATAGTGGTGGGTACAAAAGAAAGACAAGATGAAATGTGGCCTAGGATGGCGTTTTGAGTTAACAAAGGACGGTTACCCTGCGGGAGTTGGCGGCTAGATAATTGATGAGGTTCTGCTTACCTGTGAAAGGTTGTCTGTCCCGTAAGGACGCGCACGGTGATATCAAATCCTCCTGGTAGAGCCCCGCAGATGACTCGGCAGGGGAATTCGAAATGTCCGTGCAAGACTGAATTAAATGCTGGATCTCAATGTTTTCGTCTCGTCGAGGTTTTTTTTCGAATATCGCAGATACCCGAGATCCAAAGGCTCTTCCTTCGACTGTGTGGTGAGGGGATGTCGATGTCAGCAGATCATTGCCACAGGCCAAGGCTTTGCCAACAAAGGTTGTTATCATGGGGCCTTCAACCGGACATGGGTGGGGTCTCGGAGACAGGGCACGAACGCACACGTGACCATTCCCGTACTTTTTTTTTTGTTCCTGATATCGTTGGGTGAGGTGACAATTATTACAGGTCGCCTTATCATTCAAAATTCAATGATAGGAAATCAAAGCTTGAAATCTGGAATGTCTATGCGGTTGCTGCCCTCTTATCTCGCGCCGGCTAGCTTTTTGGGCGGCGCTAGATACACCAAGGCTCTGTTTCCTACGCGCGCGGCCCCTGCTTCGGGCGACCTGTCCTCGCACTCATTAAGCCAAGATAGGACAGCCATTTGGACTTACTACTAGATCATGACAATTTCTATTTCTGTTTTGTCGTAATCTTGCTTTTACGCAGAACAGACCACGTGCATACCTTGTAGGTACCTAGGTATATGCCTTAAAACCACACAGGGACGGAGTATCTATTTAGTGCTCACCAATGTGCGACAACTGGGGGTGTTCTAATCAGCCAACACGCGCATCAGCCCTTGCAAAAATTCATGTTAGACTTTCTACAAAAATTATCAAGCTATAAATACTCTGGAGCTGTCATAGGAATGCAACACCGATGCTGTTACGTTGTTTCAGTCAGTTGACGACCTGGACAGGAATGTATATCAAAGTCCTTATACTTCAGCTTCAGCCCCACCAATAGACGTGACTCAAAGTTCTTCCGATCCGATGGAAGTTAATGGCATCGCATTTCGGGCAGCTTCACCACTTGACCAATCACATCGCCCTCCAGCTGCTCGTAGGGGTAGTGGATCCTTGCTGCACGCGCTAGCCCAGAAACCCGACCTGGTCTTGGCCTCGACAGGCACGACGAGATTCCCAGAATGCGTCTAACCTCATCACCACCTTCGTCAAGACACGGCTTTACAACGACGCCTGCCGTACTGACTTCCATTGGATTTTTAGGAGGCCACTATACCACCTCGTATCGCCAAGATACTTCGTCCTCTCCGACGAGGGCCGCGCTCCAACGCGCCTAATTTACACCTAGTCGCGTTAAGAGGTCCGGACGTTCCTCGTCTTCACTATGGCGCCGCGATCACGAGCTAATGGCGTGGACACCGATGCGTCCATGTCAGACGCACCGGAACATCGCCGTCCCGACGAAATGGTAGGCTCAACTTGTCATGTAATAGCCGTATATGAGCGACGCTGACCTGAGGCAACTGCAAGGAGGTTGACGAAACCCCAGACTACACCGATTCAGACACCAACCCAAACACAACGGCAAGCAGTGTTGTAGGCGAGCCTCTTACCGATGGAAGGAAGCGTCGATCAGAAGCAAATCAGCTACGACGAAGCATCTTTGGTAGGAAGCACGACCGCCTAGGCGAATCCAAGGTACGCCATCAGCTTCTGGACCACAGCGTTCTAATGAATAATGACATTGTGCTTGAACTGAATTTTCCATGTAGGAGGATGATACTATTCGACGATTTCGATACCTCCTCGGTCTGACCGACCTGTTTCGTCATTTCATCGAGACAAACCCAGACCCCAAAATTCGAGACATCATGGCCGAAATTGATCGCCAAAACAATGAGGCTGCTCACAGCAAGAAGGGTGCCGGCCGACAAGGAGGGGCCACCAGTGACCGCCGTCGACGAACTGAAGCTGAAGAAGACGCGGAGCTTCTCAAGGACGAGAAGCATGGGGGCTCCGCCGAAACCATGTTCCGTGAATCACCACACTTTATCCAAGGGCAGATGAGAGACTATCAGGTCGCAGGCTTGAATTGGCTCATATCCCTTCATGAAAATGGTATATCTGGGATTCTTGCCGACGAAATGGGTCTCGGCAAGACCCTACAAACAATATCGTTTTTGGGATATCTTCGACATATTGCAGGTATTACGGGACCGCACTTGATCACTGTCCCAAAGTCAACTCTCGATAATTGGAAGCGAGAGTTCGCCAGGTGGACGCCAGAGGTCAATGTCTTGGTTCTGCAAGGCGCCAAAGAAGAGCGACACAACCTCATTAATGAGCGCCTGGTGGATGAGAAGTTCGATGTTTGCGTCACTAGTTACGAAATGATTCTGAGAGAGAAGGCTCACCTTAAGAAGTTCGCCTGGGAGTACATCATTATCGATGAGGCACACCGCATCAAGAACGAAGAATCATCGCTGTCCCAGATCATTAGGCTGTTCCAGTCACGAAACCGACTTCTTATTACAGGCACTCCTCTGCAAAATAACCTCCACGAGCTTTGGGCTCTGCTCAACTTTTTGTTGCCCGATGTTTTTGGTGATTCGGAGGCATTTGATCAATGGTTCTCGGGCCAAGACCGCGATCAAGACACCGTTGTTCAGCAGCTGCACAAAGTATTGCGGCCTTTTTTGCTCCGTCGCGTCAAGAGTGATGTCGAGAAAAGCTTGCTTCCCAAGAAGGAGGTCAACGTGTATTTGGGTATGTCGGACATGCAGGTAAAATGGTACAAAAAAATCCTTGAAAAAGATATTGACGCTGTCAATGGCGCCGGTGGCAAGCGAGAGTCGAAGACTCGACTTCTCAACATTGTCATGCAGCTTCGAAAGTGCTGTAACCACCCATATCTCTTTGAGGGCGCCGAGCCAGGTCCACCTTATACAACAGATGAACATTTGGTGTACAACGCCGGGAAGATGGCTGTTTTGGATAAGCTTCTTTTGCGGCTGCAGAAACAGGGGAGCAGGGTTCTTATCTTCTCGCAAATGAGCCGGTTGCTTGATATTCTTGAGGACTACTGTGTTTTCAGGGACTACAAGTACTGCCGTATCGATGGTGGGACCGCTCATGAAGACCGCATCGCTGCCATTGATGACTACAATAAACCTGGTTCCGAAAAATTTGTCTTCTTGTTGACTACTAGAGCCGGTGGTCTAGGCATCAACCTGACATCTGCCGACATTGTTATTTTGTACGACAGCGATTGGAACCCTCAAGCTGATTTGCAAGCTATGGACCGTGCCCATCGTATTGGACAGACAAAGCAAGTGGTTGTATATCGATTTGTGACCGACAACGCCATCGAGGAAAAGGTACTGGAACGGGCGGCACAAAAGCTTCGTCTCGACCAACTGGTCATTCAGCAAGGTCGTGCACAAATCGCGGCCAAGGCTGCAGCGAACAAGGACGAACTGCTTTCGATGATTCAGCATGGCGCGGAAAAGGTCTTCCAATCCAAGGGCTCAACAGGAGCTCTGCTGGGCAAAAAGGAGCTACTTGATGACGATATCGACGCCATCCTTAATCAAGGCGAAAGCAGAACCAAAGAACTGAACGCCAAGTACGAGAAACTAGGAATTGACGACCTCCAGAAGTTTACATCCGAGTCTGCATACCAGTGGAATGGTGAAAATTTTGCCAATGTCAAGAGAGATGTTGGTATGAACTGGATCAACCCAGCGAAGCGTGAGCGCAAGGAACAGTCGTACTCTATGGACAAATACTTCCGACAAGCCATGTATGGAGATCCTAAAAGTGACGGAAAGCCAAAAGCACCGCGCGCCCCCAAGCAAATACCTGTCCAGGACTACCAGTTCTACCCGCCGCGTCTGCGTGATCTCCAGGACAGGGAGACGGCGTACTATAGAAAGGAAATCGGGTACAAGATTCCGCTTTCGGATGGCGATGAGGAGACCCTGTCTGATCGAGAAGCTGAACGAGCCCTTGATCAACAGGAAATCGACAATGCCACTCCTTTGACTGAGGAGGAAAAGAAAGAGAAGGAGGACCTATCAACACGCGGGTTCGGTAACTGGAGCCGGAGAGATTTTCAGCAGTTTGTCAATGGGTCTGGCAAGTATGGCCGCCACGACTACGAAGGTATTGCCAATGAAATCGATAGCAAGACACCTTCGGAAATCAAGGCCTATGCCAAGGTGTTTTGGCAACGATACACAGAAGTCTCTGACTACACAAAATCTATCAAGGTCATTGAAGACGGCGAGGAGCGAATGCGCAAGATCGAGAACCAGCGCAAGCTACTGCGCAAGAAGATGTCGCAGTACAGGGTGCCTTTGCAGCAGCTCAAGATTAACTATTCTGTGTCCACTACGAACAAGAAGGTGTACACCGAGGAAGAAGACCGGTTTCTGCTGGTCCTCCTCGATCGCTACGGCATCGACTCAGAAGGGCTTTACGAAAAGATGCGCGACGACATTCGCGAGTCTCCTCTCTTCCGCTTCGACTGGTTCTTCCTCAGCAGAACGCCAACCGAGCTGTCCCGTCGCTGCACAACCCTCATCACCACGATTGTGAAAGAATTTGAAGAGGTGCCCGCACGTGGCGGATCCAACGGCGTCAACGGCAAGACCAAGCGTGAGCCAGATGACGAGAACGACGAGGACAGCATCCTTGGTGCACCCGCAAAGAAGAAGGTCAAGAATGGCGTCAAGGTCCGCTTATCCAGTCACGAGATATCCCTCATGAACAGTTATGCTAATGCTACAAGTAGAACAAAGCTCTGGACAATGTCAAATCAAGCAAAGCCTCTTCTAGAGTCCAGTCCCGCGCATCAAGCGTCGCGTCAACGGGCTCCATCGCTACCACTCCCAAGGGCAAAAAGGGCAAGAAGAGAAAGTGAATACAGTAAGGACAGTGGATGGCGGAATTCATGTTGTTAAAAACTGGGATGGACAGCCAAGGAGGCTGTTATAGATGTATGGCGTTTTGTAAAAGTGCTTGTGGGTGTTGAGGATCTGTAGGCTAAGCAATGGCTTGTCACGGAATGATCTGGTAAATACATGTTTTTTGATATGAATGAGAAGCCCACTGTGTTCATGTTTGATGAAGGGTAACTACCTCCCTGTCTATGCCTCCTACAGAGATGTTGGGCCACGCGCCTCGACACGTTATTTCTATCACGGGGTGGATGCACCGGGGGCAAGAATGGACGTACGCACAGCACAACTCAACACAGGAGACTGCGGGAAGCTCTCCTCACAAGACGCTAGGCAGCTCGCTCAAGACTGTCATGAAACAAGATGACATTCCAACGTCTCCTCCTGGAACTCAAAAGCTCCCTTCTATCTTCCGTCCTTTCTCTTCGTATCTCATTACGAAAAGGGAGAACGGCATGCACATGGATCGTCTTGCAGACATACAAAGACCCCCTTCCCCCCCTGTAGACTCGGTACGCGACAATACACAACACCCAATGAATGTACGTGAGCCTGCCTCCCAAACCCTCCGTCCTCCTTCGATATCTACCAACCGAGCTTTCTTTTTCCTGAATCGCTGTTGTTGTTGTTGTAGTTTCTTTTTTGTAATTATTCACCCCGAGAAGGAAGAAAGTGGGTGAGTGAGTGAGTACCTTCCTGTATTTCCGCCAATAACGCCAAACCATGCAAGCAGACCAGGAAAAAGACGCGTCCCCTTTTGCAACATGAAAGAGAAGACCAGGTTTTACTTTGCAAGCTTCTTGGCCTTCTTCACTTTCTGACTACGGAACTAGGCGCTATGCGTGGTTTTCCGTGTTGAGAGGGATGTAAGATGGTGAGTGGGTCAAGACTCGCGGTATCTGGTAACCTTTGGGTTCTCGTCATATGGTGCATGTTCCTTTTACTGCATTCGGTTGATTCGTTCCCTCTCCACCTCGTACAGAAAGTCGTAGTAGCCCTTGTCGAAGTGGTGCACACGGACGTAACCGTCCTCTCCGCCACTCGCGTAGCTCTTGCCCGTCGGGTCGACGGCAACGGTGTTAAGAGGACCGAAGTGACCTCGGACGCGGCCGATCTCGTCCTCGAAAATCTTGTGGTAGAAACGGGCCTCGAATTTACCCTGACGGGCAGAGGTTCGGGTGACATCCATGGCGGCCTGGCCACCACCGAGGATAACAAAGTCCTTCTTGGGGGTAATGGTGGCGCTGTTGAGGGGGGTATCGGCAATGTAGTTTTTCAGGACAGTGAGATCGCGGGCAGCAATAAGCTATGTACACTTGTTAGTACAGCTACTGCTGACTCGAAAGAAACACTCCCAATTCGTATGGTTGTCGCCTACCTTGGCAGTCTTGTCCTTGCAAGCAGTGATGAAATAGGTGCGATCGGTAGACCACTGAAGGTCGACAATGGGCTGGTTTAGTTCGTGGATGGGGACGTTGTCCAAGAGGTCACCGGTCTTGCCGTCATATTGGCTGATACTGCCATCCTCATGACCAGAAATAATGTACTTGCTCATGTTGCACCAGCCCGCAACGGTGGCCTTGGATTCATCGCAGACAATGGTCAGAGCCTTTTCGTCGCTCTGCTCGGCTTCGACGTCGGGGTTGATATCCATAACAACAATGTTACTCAGGTAACCCATTCGCTTTTCGGTGACACCGAGGAGCTTGGTGCCATCCTCATTGAACTCGACGCGCTTCACGGCGGTGGGGAACTCCCAGACCTTGAGGCACTTGCCGCTCTTGACATTCCAGAGGCGGATGGTGTTGTCGGCAGAGCCAGAGGCGATCATGGTTGTGGTAGGGTCGACGTCGACAGTCCAAATGGCACCGACGTGGCCGTGGTAGGTCCCGAGGCGCTCGCCATTGTGCGAGAACCACGCGCAAATCTGCTGATCCTTGGCGACGGAGAAGATGATGTCGCCATCGAGGTTATAGCTAGCCACGGAGAAGGGCGGTCAGCCTACAGATCAAGTGCACAGAAATTTTGGAAAAGAGATTTAATTTTGTCCCTTGCTCGCAAAAATGGATACCATAGTCGCAGGGCGTAGAGGGGCTTTTGAGGAGGAGGAGGAGGAGGAGGAAAGGAGGGGATATC
Source organism: Metarhizium rileyi (assembly GCA_031753515.1). Lineage (NCBI taxonomy): Eukaryota > Fungi > Ascomycota > Sordariomycetes > Hypocreales > Clavicipitaceae > Metarhizium > Metarhizium rileyi. Next base: position 821,250 of record JAUKVO010000003.1, on the reverse strand, counting down.
GAAGCGAGGCAAGTCGTACCGAATTTGAGTGAGCGCACGCTCGTGCCCTGAAAGGAGAATAGGTCTCATATTGGGCGACTGGTTGCGATGTTACTCTCGACCTTGTTGATATGGATGAGCCAGTGCTGGACGAGAAAGGGTCGAGAGAAGGCAGAGGATCATATGGGCCAGCTGGGCAAGGCGTTCGGATGAGACTCGACGATGGTTAGTAATAAGTGGACTTTGAATTTTTGGCGATTGTGCGTTTTGGTGGGGCACGGTGCCTCGAAAGGGTAGTGGGGGAAGGAGTCAAACAAAATGGCACAAGGACTATACTGGTTTGCACGAGTTTTGGCGATGAATTTCTGGAATGGACACGTGAATACGGAGTACTCCGTATCTATCCACTTCTTGAGTTGCCCACAGTCCCAAGATTTGCACCCGGGGTGGGGAGGATCAGGGTTGACAGCGTAACGATTGGATTACCTAGGTACTCCGTAGGTACCCCGTACTTTGCATGTTACTGCGTGTCTTTCACTATTTTATGTACTCCGTATCTCCACCAAGAAAGTTGGCTTTGAGATAACTCGAATTGACATACCAGGCAGTCAACAAGGTTCTTGTTGAATTGTCACCTCATTGAGCTCATAATATTTACAATGTGATATATCGGGACATTAATCCTGCAAGGTCCACTCCCTCCATCATATTGTTCTAGCCATATGTTTGCCGTCCTCGCCGGCGGTCCTTGTCGGGAGGCAGGCTTCAACAAGGTAAGGGGATGCCTTTTTTTTTTGTGTCATATGGTCCCTTGTATAGAGTTCTCATTAAAGAGCAGGATAAAAAGATGGCCGACCAGCTACACGTACTTCGTATGCAACAGACACTCCAGAGATGGCGGCCAAGCAAGGCGAAAATGGCAGCATCGTCGCTTGGGTCTGGCTTAGTCGAGCCACGAATGAACTGTGAATGACCATGCAATCAATGCCTCCCAACCAGCCTCCTTATCATGAATCCATATCATGAATCCATAAAGACCGAAACACACAGCGAGAACCCGGCGCACGGTTACAAAAACATATGTTCCCCCAGGGTTGACCGTGGCCGATCGAGCTATTGCGAGACTTGCCCACACATGGTGCGACGATGTCAGCCTGCTATCCATCTAGTTTCACCCAACCGCAGCCTTTGATCGACTCACCATTCTGAAGAATGCAGAAGATACAGTCGCCTACAAGTTCAATCTGCCTATAGGTACGGAGCAATGCCTGGATAGTTATACACGAATCATACTGCAACGTGATGACTGGCTGCCGTCGCCGTGCATCAATACGCGAGACAGACTTGCCTCTGCTTTCCGTACGTTGTACTACTTCCGTGGAAAAAAAAAGATAAATGAGACAACGTGACTTGTACAACAAGTTCAGGCGCAAAAGGGCCTGGCAGCCGTGGGAGAACAACGTCCAAATTTTACCCTCTCCCCATCTCGCCGACTGGATATCGATGAATAGACTCAACAAATGAAGCTGGTCACCTCGTTGGATGCTCTGAATCCATTCTGTCGGCAGTCTTGGCTCTTGTGTCTTTTCTATCATCCCGCATTGGCACTGTGACCCGACATTGTGCTTGTCTCTGCCTATGCAGGTTTTGGTAGTATATCCGATCAGCACTACGACACCAACTAGGAGGCTTCTTGACTCTGCCCTTCGGGAACTGTTCACCCACCCCTCTTACTTTCTCAAGTCTAAAACTAGCACCTCTCTTTCCATCATAACCGCCGCGATATTTATTTGTCACTGCGAACTAGCCATGTCAAACGAGGGTGAAGTGTCTGTCGAGCCAAGCCCATGGCAGACCAAGTCGCGTTGGTCGACCTGGATGCTCCTAGCTACCATCACACTGATTTCGATACGACATGTATCCAGAAAAGTATTTCCCAAGCCACTGCCTGGAATTCCATACAACAAGGATATCGGTATCTTGGGTGACTTGCCTGAACTTCACGCAGCTCTCCTTGAGGGCAGTTCGCGGCCTTGGATGTGGCGCATGGCCAAGAGGCACAATTCACCAATAGTCCAGATGTTCTTCCCCCCATTTCAGAAGCCGTCAGTCATCATAGTAGACTATCACGAGTCGTATGATATCATTGTTCGCCGGACCAAAGAGTTTGATCGCAGCACCAGAAGCACCGAGATATTCAGCACTGTCGTGCCAGATCATCATATCGCCATGAAATCATCCGACCAAAGGTTCAAGAGAAACAAGGAACTGGTCAAGGATCTGATGACGCCGTCCTTTCTCTCGGACGTGTCTGCGCCAGCCATTTATAACAAGGCCAAAGCGCTCATCGACCTGTGGGAACTCAAGACGGAGGTTGGACAAGGCCGACCGTTTGCCGCCTTTCAAGATATCAATGAGGCAACGGTCGATATTATCCTTGCGGTGTCCTTTGGACTTGAAGACACTCACAGTATCATAAGACGACAAATGAAATCACTTTCCGCCAAAGCCAAGCGCCGGATCCCGGCTGAACCAAACTCGCCCGTAGAGTTTTCGCGGCCACTTCTGCCTCCAGATATTGAGGCGTTGATAACTGTCAGCAAGAGCTTACATGTCAGTCTTACATCCCCAATGCCAGGGCTGCATCATTGGATTTTGAAGAAAACAAAATGGAAGAAACAGTTTCAGCGCAAAGAGGAAATCATCACCCTGGAAATAAGCAAAGCTGTTCAGAGGCTGGCCAGCGGTGACGGAAGCGACTCGAACAGCAGGTCGGCAATGGATCTTATGATCCTACGAGAAATGTCGGCAGCTCGAAAAGCGGGAAGAGAGTCGGTCTTTAACATGCCAAGCATGCGTGACGAGGTGCGCTGCGTTTCATTTACGACTCGCAGAACAGAACGCTAACAAGGCTTCCAGCTGCTCGGATTTCTAATAGGTGGCTCAGAGACCTCGGCTTCTGTCTTGGGCTGGACGTTGAAGTTTCTCGCTGACAACCAAGACATCCAAGCCAAGGTCCGACGTCAACTGCATGCCTCGTACTCCCAAGGCATGACAGAGAAACGCGAGCCCACAGTGTCAGAGATTGTACATGATGCGGCCCCTTACCTTGATGCCTTTATCGAAGAGTCTCTCCGCTGGAGCGTTACGCTTCCCGTATTAATGAGGCAAGCCACAGTCGATACCTCCATCCTCGGGCATCACATACCCAAAGACACGACGATAGTTTTGATGGGTCGAGGAGCCTCCATCACCGAGCCTGCAGTGCATGTCCCGGATGAACTACGAACAAAGTCCAGTCTGGCAAGCCGCGAGCGAGTACCCAACTGGGACGATGAAGACATTGCGCTCTTTAAACCTGAGCGCTGGCTCAAGACGAAGGAGCAGGTTGAAGGCTCCGGAGAGTTCGACAACATCCGATACGACGGCAACTCAGGACCTCTTCTCACATTCGGCGGGGGCCAAAGGGGGTGTTTTGGTAAACGGCTCGCCTATCTAGAGCTGCGCATCACGTTGGTGCTTCTGATATGGAACTTTGATTTCGAGCAGTGCGTGCCAGAGCTGAGTTCCCACGAGAGCTACGACGTCTTCACTTCGACGCCGCGCCAATGCTACGTCAAGCTCAGAAAGACGTCTCTGTAACGTATCGAGCAGGCAGACGCAGACGGCCACATGCCTCCAAAACCTACCGGGCATCGGAATGAACGACATGAGAGAAACCATGATGCAAATCTGGTGGCGCAATGTGCCCAACCGAACACCATAACTGATCTGCCCCAACAACACACCAACCAGACATCACACATCACACATCACACATCTCAAATCACACATCTCACTCACGAGTCACCACCCGTGATGACATGGGCATCATAGGGCTTTCTGGCCCTGGTCATGGTCATGGTCCTGGTCCCGTCCCCTGGCCATGGCCATGGCTGTCAGAAATATGCAACGCCTGGTCAGCCGCAAGTTGGCGCATCTGGGTCTAGACTCCTGCACCAAGTCAATAGACCGCTTCAGCCTCACTATGCATTCAGGAAGCAAAGTGCGGGCTGGGCAGCCTTGGGACTCAGGGTACACCCTTGTCATCATTAGGCATCCAGGTACGGAGTAGATGGATAGCCCTGAATTGACGCTTGACCGTCCTTCATATTGGAAGGGAGTGCCGCCACTTCAAGCCCAGCGGTGCAGAACGCCTGATTCTCCGACACGACGACAATGGATTCCTTCGCGAGAGCATTCCAGAAGGGCCTGGCGAAGACGGTTGCTGTTGGACAGCAGCAGCTACAGCAGCGACTATCCAAGTATGACCAGCAAAACACGGGCGCCCATGTATCGCCGGGGAACACGTACGGCACAGGTCATCAAGCTCAGGCGCAGTATGCGTACGGCAGTCAAGGCTCATCACAGGTAGATATAAACCGCCACATCTGAAGTGCCGGTCTGATGAAAGTTGTAGACCGAGCCGGTTGTGAACCAGCAAGCCTACCATGCGTCGTTCTTCCCACCACTTCCAAGAACACGGCAACCTCGATATCAGGTCCATGCTCAGCAGGACGGCCAAACCCATGGCCATGGACAGTATACTTCAGCTCCATCGATGACACAGTCGTACAGAACTTCGAAGACATCCGCTCCCCAAGTTGGATATCATGGACACAGTAACCCGCCGCCGCCGCCGCCGCTACCCCCTCGGCCAAGTCAGCAACCTCTAGTCAATACTTCTTATCCGCCGCCGACTTTGGACCAGACCACATCTTGTACGCCCCAGAACCCCAATGGCGAAGGCTATCATGCCGTGGCAGCTTCTACAGAGCTGGCATATGATACAACGAGCCAGCAAACCACACACACCTATCACAGACCTCCGGCCTCTACCGCGACGACTTATCCTCCGCCGCCGCCTTTGGTGAATCAACAACAGCCCGGGAATGCTCATCACGGACAGCAGGACCATAGCCGTGATATGCCCCAAGAGTCTTCCGAGCATTCGATCAACGTCAGCCTGGCGCAGTCTTTCACACCGCCCACTACCGCGCAGATGAACCAAACGGATCAGAACACCACTACCTACAACACGACAGCACCCGGGGAAACGCAGCAACATCATAAGATCCAGCCTCATCCAGCAGCTGGCAACGCGAGCCGGACGTTACAGATAGACGCCGAAACCGGGCCAGTGGCTGGACATACAACGCCTCTTTCGCAATATTACCCAGCTGCAGCAGCAACCCCGAGCGCCCAGGTCTTTGCAAACCAGAAGGTTCGGGAGAGTTTCGAAAACACGCATACGTATAATGCTGCAATCACCCGGGTAGACAAACACACCACAACATGCCCCAGCGGCCGGACACATGACCTCAAGCTAGCCAACACAATCCAACGTCGTCAACCGCTCCATGAGGATCCCTCAGCTATAGCTCGGCAGATGGACAATCTCAACATAAACATCGTCTCGCCATCGCCGCTGGACACTACGCGTGTTCCGCTCCAAACCTCTAGACCCAAACTGGCCCCGATAGTAGCCAGCGGCACCCCGAGAGATACGATTCCCTACTGCACTGAAGATCGTCTCGTGGAATACTCTCTATACTGGTACCAGATCCCGGAGACACCGGGATTTCTCATATGTACGAGGTGCCACGAGGATCACATCCAGGGCACGTTACTTGCCGGAGAGTTCAGACGAGTTCTCGTCGACGACGGGTCTGCTTCTATCTGCCGGTTCTGGTACCCGCGTGTCAAGGATAGTCTGTGGAAACAAGCTCTGCAGTGGAACAGTCTAGATGATCTTCACGCTTACGCGACTCGTCGCCTCGCGATTCCCAGTTGCAAGGGCCGAGAAGCGACGGTGGGCAAAGACGGCATCAAGTACTTTGGAATGCGTAACAACGAGATCGAAGGATTCATTACTTGTGAAGCATGCTACGAGGATAAGATTATTGGTACAGCATTCGAGGCCAAGTTCACACCACGCGATGATCAAGGCGCGGAGGCGAAATGGATCTGCGATACAAGCCTGCCTTACCTCAGCCGGGCACTTCGCAGTTTTGCCGAGAAGAACGACTGGTCTGGCTTCATCGAGGGAGCTACTCGCCGGTTGCAGCTCCCAGTTTGCGAGGGCGACTCGAAGCCCGCCAGCGAAGGGCCGTGGTATGTCTTTCGCCGGAAGATGGACAACTTCCACGTCTGCGCGACATGCTACATGGATAAGTTGGAGCTTACCGTATTTGAGGGGGAGTTTGACGCCGTGAACCAGAAAGTCGGCTTCGACGCTTGGATGGAGATGCTGGGACAGCGCTGGACTTGTGACTTGACGAATACCTCTCTGCCCCTTCTAGTTGCTCTCGAGGATGGCATCAGCGAGAAGAACTTTGATGCCTTCTGGAACACAGCGCAGACGATAAGCAGGCTCGTGCCGTGTACGGCCAAGGGCATCATACGAGGTAACTGGTGGACGGTACCGGGTGCATGTCCCGACTTTAACATCTGCGAAGCGTGCTACGTTGGCATATTCAAGACGAAGAAGCTCGACCAGTTCCTCGAGCCCGCCACACGAGACCCCGAAAAGACGCTCATCTGTAACTTCTGTCCCGCGGCCCCGCGATTCAAGCAGTTCGCCCGCAAGTACCTTGAAGCCGTCGACCGCGGCGTATTTAGCTGCTACGCCGACTGCGTTCGGAAGTTTGCCTCGATTCTCCCTTGTCCGGGTATAAACCACCTCGAAAACGCCAAATGGTGGGGATATCCAGATGCTCTATTCTGCGAAGACTGCTACGTCAGCTTCGTCGCCGACACGTCGCTCGGTGCCCACGTCCCAATCAAGGGAGACTTCGACCAACGCGCGCAAATATGCCAGGTCTGGTCGCCGCGCATGCGAGGCATGTGGACGGAAGCGTGCAACGCCGGGGAGCACGGTTCCAGCGCGTCCAACGAGCAGGTCGAAGCGTTCAGGGCGTTTGGCGCCAAGAGGCTGCAGATATACTTGGAGACGGTGCCGAGGATCAGGTTCATCAAGCAGATGAGAGAGATGAAGATGATGAACGCGATGCACCAGGGCCAGCTGAGTCTCATGTACTCCGGGATGAACAGCATGGCGGTGCTGTCGGACACGGTGGACGGGAACGCGCATGGGAACAGCTCGCTTGGTTGGTACGAGACGGAGCATGGGGCGACGGGCGCGCAGATGTTCAACAACATGCAATCTGGGTTTGCAGATGCGAATCGGACGGATGAGTGGATGGAGATTCTGAGGCTTCAGGCCATATGGGCCGAAGTCGAATGATGATGGTGATGTTATTGTTGTCATATATATGTAGATGCGCGAGGTTGAAGATGGACGTATGAAGGACGGGCTGGTTCATAATCAACATCAACGTCGTGGGGTTTCTTTGCTGTTGAGGAAGTGTGCGCTCGGTGTGTATGAATGATGACTCTCTTTCCATGAGTGACAGTATCAGATCTGATGTTGGTCGAGTCTTGGAGAAGCACTTCACTAAGCTGATCCAATGAGGGAGGTGCAACTATCCCGTTTGAGAAATATGAAACGGGCAGGCACGACAGGGATAGACTTGCCCTTTTGAAAATAGGTTGACAGACAGCACCCCCTCACATCCCAGAGATGTCCATCATGATTTGCTTTCAAAAGTCCACGAGACAAAGATGCGTTGGGCAGCAAGCGTAATATGTCTTCGAGCCGCAACCACTCCACAGCAGTTTGGAGCCGTTGCCGTCGAGTGACGACGTTCGATGCGAGTAACTTACTAGCTGATCTGTCTAGTTGCCGTTACTCCCGCACCAGCATACGTCGTGGCGAATGTCTCACGAACGAATAGCCCAAGCCCCTGTTAACTAAGAACGCCACAGCACGTCCATTGCGACAACCCCCTCGTCGTTTTGCTGGACAAAAGGGCGGTAGGCGGCCGAATCGACGGCTCACCTTGGCCTAGTCCGCAAGGATGGGCCGAAAGGACGGAACTAGGTTGGCAGCTGGGTTGAAATGGTGGGAGGGGGGAAACACTTGGCGGCAATGGGTATTTGCTGTTCGGGGCGATCTGATATCGTCGTTGGATCTGGCATCTTGGGCCCAAGGTCTCAATCACGGGGGTATAATGTGTGTGAGGGATCAGGGTGGCGCTGCAGGCTCACCGGCTGACAACTCGACTAATAGGAAAAACGTAACAAGCTTCCTTTCCCGGCGTTTCGGTGCGTCCCCAGATGCTACAAGCTCAATGTGTACCATTGAAATTTGGCTATATCTGGGGAAGTCTCGGCATTCATGGAACAGAGACTTGGCCTCTTTGGAACGCCGATGCACCGTTGTTACCCATGCGAAACACGGGCCAAGGCGAGCGGAAACACGGGAATCATTTACACGAGAAGGTCCATCGTCGCCCCGCGCTGGCGATGCAATTTGTTGGTCATCAAAATAAACTCATTGGTCCAACGTGTCGTGTGTTGCAGGCGCAGGGTCGGATATCAGGGAGCCTGGACCTGCCCGCTCTGTCGCTAGCAGCAGGTTGGCAATACGTAACTTCCTCTGTACGTCTAGATCTAGCGAAACAACCAGAGAGGGGATCCGAGACCTTGAGAATGGCCGAGGAGGATGGTGGAGGAGGTTGCCATGTTTAAAAAGAACCCCAACCCACACTCGACCTGCTGCTTGGGGCCGGACATGCACGGAGACTTATTTCTGCTTGAACGACTGGGTTCACTGCTCACCTTTATTGACCTTGATTGACAGGATCCGCTCACCGAACGGATAGACTTGGAGAATCGCCTCAGGCCGGGAACAAAGTCAAAAACCTTGGTGTGGCTCATGTTGTCTGGTCATCTGCCGGGCCTTGTATGATTTGCGGCCTGCCCGTCCCTCTTTCTGCCTTGCGAATCTCTGATCTCGCATCTTGGATCTCGCCTGCCGCATCCAGCTTCCAGCTTCCATTCCAGAAGTCTTACCGCCGAACACTCCTTCATCGCGCGGAAGACAACTTGTGCCCACCTCGTGGCCGTCGACCTGCAGACAGGCATACTGCGTACATACTGACATATACAACTTCGTACATGCATATAACTACAATCCGGCCAACGAAAGCATCTACTGTCGAACCGCGACCATGGCTCCTCAGAAGCTGCATAATGGGTGCTTACAACGGCATGGAGCATCGGCACGGAGATGGATGCAATGCTACGCTGTCACGGGCCGACGGAAGACGCATTCAACAACGGCCTCGGCCTGGAGTTTGATGAGAGCATCACAGACACAAGCCGTGGCGACAGCAACAAGGGCTGCCAATGGCTCGAGGCATTGTCACTTCATCAGCTCTGGCCCAAGTAGCCGTTTTCGGTCGTCCAGACCAAGTTCCACACGCCACCGCGCATCTCCAGGCAGCCTCAGCCAGCCAAGCCGTTCATGCTCGCTTACGCCCGGCACCAGCGACACATCGCTGGCTCTGCATGTCAGCGTGGCACATGTCACTGGGACCGCGCCATCACAAGCGATGGCGAGGGCGGCCTTGCGCCTGGGACCCCCGCTGAACCCCCCGCCGGGACCCCTGGGCCCGTCACTATCATTACTATCATCACTGTCAGCAGTGTCATCACTCTCGTCGCCGTCATCGCTGCCGTCGACATCGTCCACCTCGCGCTTCTACTCCACGGCCGCCAAAGCTAGTCTCTCTCTCCCACGTCGTCCCGACCATCCGGGTTCCTCGTCTCTTGCCACGTATTCTACTACGTTCTGCCGTCCAAGATTCAGCACCAGCGCAAGCGCAGCCATGACTGCCCGGATATTGGATGGCACTGCCGTCGCCAAGAGCATCCGGGAGAGGATCGGTGCAGAGATTGTCGAGAAGCAGAAGCTCAATCCCCGCTACAGGCCCTCTCTCAAGATTATTCAAGGTGCGTTCGTTGTTTTGTCTACAATGGCCAACTGCTCTCGTCTTGGCCCGGGCCTCTAGACCATACGAATTGCAATTGATGATGCTGACTTCGTATTCTGATTAGTTGGCGATCGCTCTGACTCTTGTTCGTCCCATCTTATCCCGATTTTTCTCTTGACCCCTCCCCCGCAATCACGAGCTTGCAGCTAACCGGGCAATCCCGCAATCTGCAGCCACCTATGTGCGAATGAAACTCAAGGCCGCCGCAGAGGTACGACGACTTGTTGTCCATGTGCTTGAACATGGGCCCACGTACACATGACACTGCTTTGCTAATGCCTTGTACATTTAGGCTGGCGTCGCCTGCGAACTCCTCCAATTTCCTGTCGATATCACAGAGCCCGAGCTGCTGGACCAAATCCGTCGTCTGAACCACGATGCCACCGTGAATGGCATTCTCGTTCAACTGCCCCTCCCTGCACGTATTTCCGAATACAACATCACATCTGCCGTGGCCGACGAAAAGGATGTCGACGGCTTCGGAACGAACAACATTGGCGAGTTGGCCAAACGTGGTGGCGCCCCGATCTTCACACCCTGCACCCCCAAGGGCGTGATGTACCTGCTGCAAGAAGCAGGGGTACAGATTGCTGGAAAGACGGCCGTCGTTCTCGGCAGGAGCAATATTGTTGGAGGACCCGTCAGCTATCTGTTGCGTCATGCTGATGCCACCGTCATTGTCTGCCACTCCAAAACTCAGAGACTGGAGACCTACCTAAAGCACGCTGATATTGTAATTGCTGCCATCGGACAGGCTCAGTTTGTCAAGGCGGAATGGTTAAAAGAGGGCGCCGTTGTCATTGACGTCGGCACCAACTTTATTCCTGATGCCTCCAAGAAAAGTGGCCAGCGAATGGTTGGCGATGTTGACTTCGAGGGTGCTTCTAAAGTCGCCTCAATCATAACTCCCGTTCCCGGCGGCGTGGGCCCAATGACGGTTGCCATGCTTCTGCAGAATGTTGTCGAAGCCACCAATCTTTTCTTCGAGAGGGAGAAGATCAGAAAGACGATCCCCATCCCGCTGAAGCTCAAGACCCCTGTACCATCCGACATTGCCATCTCTCGAGACCAGACCCCCAAGCAAATTACTCGAATTGCTGCCGAGGTTGGTATTGCTCCCCACGAGCTCGAACCCTACGGCGCCTACAAGGCCAAGGTCGACCTCAACTTGCTCAAACGCCTCAACCACCGCAAGAACGGTCGTTACGTGGTAGTTACTGGCATCACACCCACACCGCTGGGAGAGGGCAAATCTACAACCACCATGGGTCTTGCTCAAGCCCTCGGAGCCCATGTGGGACGGTTGACGTTTGCCAACGTCCGGCAACCTAGCCAGGGTCCTACCTTTGGTATCAAAGGTGGCGCTGCAGGCGGTGGTTACAGTCAGGTAATACCCATGGACGAATTCAACTTGCACTTGACTGGTGATATCCATGCCATCACTGCTGCCAACAATCTCTTGGCCGCGGCTATCGAAACCCGCATGTTCCATGAAAATACCCAGAAAGATGGCCCCCTTTACAGACGACTCGTGCCCGCCAAAAATGGAGTGAGAAAGTTTGCCCCCGTCATGTTTCGCCGCCTGAAAAAGCTGGGCATTGGAAAAACCGATCCGGAGAGCCTGACCGAGGAGGAGATTAGACGATTTGCTCGTCTTGATATTGACCCCGACACCATTACCTGGAGGCGTGTACTCGATGTAAACGACCGTCACTTACGAGGAGTTACTGTTGGCACGGCGCCAACCGAAAAGGGCCAGTCTCGTGAAACTGGCTTCGATATCTCTGTTGCCAGTGAGTGTATGGCGATTCTTGCTTTGAGCACGAGCTTGGCAGATATGCGGGAGCGCCTGGGACGCATGGTCGTGGCCACTTCGCGCAACGGTGACCCTATCACCTGTGACGACATTGGTGCCGGCGGTGCTTTGACTGCCTTGATGAAGGATGCGATCAAGCCCAACCTAATGCAGACCTTGGAGGGAACTCCCGTGTTCGTCCACGCTGGTCCGTTCGCCAATATCAGCATCGGACAGAGCTCCGTCATCGCCGACAAGCTAGCATTGAAGCTAGCTGGTACTGAGCCTGATGAGAGTCATGGTGACTCAGCTGGCTTTGTCATCACCGAAGCTGGCTTTGACTTCACTATGGGCGGCGAGCGCTTTTTCAACATCAAGTGTCGTACCTCTGGCCTCGTCCCTGACGCAGTTGTTGTCGTCGCTACCATTAGAGCCCTCAAGGTACACGGCGGCGGCCCTCCTATCGCGCCTGGCGCTGCCCTAGACCCTGTCTACAAGCAGGAGAATGTGGAAATTCTGCGCGCCGGCTGCGTTAACCTCAAGAAGCACATCAGCAACGCCAAATCGTTTGGCATTCCCGTGGTCGTCGCCATCAACAAGTTTGCCACCGACACGGATGCTGAAATCGCAGTTGTTCGGGAAGAGGCCTTGTCTGCTGGCGCCGAGGACGCCATCTTGGCTGACCACTGGGCTCAGGGTGGCCAAGGGGCTGTCGACTTGGCCAATGGGGTTGTTGCTGCTTGCGAAAAGCCCAAGGAGCTCACCCTCACATATGGCCTTGACGGCAGTATCCAAGAGCGCATCGAAGCCATTGGCCAGAAGATGTACGGTGCTGCCAAGGTTGAGTTCAGCGAGCTGGCTCAGAAGAAGGTCGACACGTACACTAAGCAAGGTTATGGCAATCTGCCCATCTGTATTGCCAAAACTCAGTATTCCCTCTCCCACGATCCTGATCTGAAGGGCGCGCCTAGCGGCTTTACCGTTCCTATTCGAGACGTCCGCATGGCCGCTGGCGCAGGATATTTGTAAGTTACCGAATGAGAACGTCCATCACGCGACCACCTGCTAATGATAGATGCAGGTACGCCTTGGCTGCTGATATTCAGACGATTCCTGGGCTTCCCACGGCCCCAGGCTATCTGAACGTGGACGTTGATACCGAAACTGGAGAGATTGACGGGCTGTTCTAGAGGGGGAAAGTGATAATCAACATGGTGATCTCATTTAGAATTACGTAAGGTTCATTGGGTACATGATAGCATTGTCTTCGACTCAACGTGGTACGGCAAGCAGTTTTGCGGAAAGCACAGCAGCACCTTTTATGCTTTGATCTTCAACACGTGGCGCGGATGAAAAAGGTAGGTGCAGTGCGCCTGTGCAGTGGCTTAGATGAATAATGCTTTGATTCTCTTTGCATAAATCGCTTTCATGACTGCTCAGTGTGATTTTCAAATTAAGTCAGACTCTGACGTATGTGCCCAAGAATGCATATCTGTTAATTTCATAGTCGTGGAGTCACGCTGGAATTCGCTCTGGTTGTGCAGATTGGGAAACCCCGAGTCGAAGAGACGAAAGCCGTTGTTCCACCACACCACCGTCGCGGCCTACCGCATGGGCAAGGAGTAATACATTCTCTTGAAGTCACTCATATCCTGCCGTATTCTTTCATGCAATGCAATTCAGATTATGAGCTTGTATTGCTCACACCCTTCACCTCTCAGCGGCAGGAACCTGCTGCATAACGGAAATGAGCATCTGCAATGCAACAGTGGCTACAAATCTTGTTTACGCGCCAGCCCAGGTACTAAGTTGCTCAAAAATATACATCTTCAAGATCCTCATTTCGCCTCTCTGGTGCCTTTTGATACATCTCTTGAGAACCCAGAAGGGAGATTTTTGATCGGGCTGAAATCTAATAAGTATGGAGGCAGACACATAACTTCTTCACCCTGGTTATCCTCGCAAACCTTCTAGAGTACTTCCGAGTATCTACAAGATGCGTTATATCCATGACAATCACATCACGGGTTTGGGGCCGCAATAAACCCTGCAACAGTTTTACTAGCATTATAATCATGGAATACTGTGTCTACTAGTCTTTGGTAGATGCGTTTCAGCCAAACTCTTATCGAGAATTGCGATCAAATGTTGGCGAGATTTTTGCCTGATGTTGCCTAGAGTTCGTTCTGGTATCTTATCGCGGGTTATGGATCTGGCTTAGGTTTGAGATTGTTGCAGAGAGACTTTTGCATGGAATCTGAACGTTGGATGGCTGACTGTGGGCGGGAAGCCGTGTGATGGGAAGAGATGCGGGTCCTGGGATGCGTTAGTTATTAACGTTGTAAGTTAAGTTATATACCTTACCTAACTCGGTAGCACCTTCTCAAAAGGATGCCTGTGCTTGATGTACCGATGTACCTAACCTTCCCTAGCATCTCTACTAACTTACTACCTACCTACCTAGGTAGGTACCTTACCTACCTAGGTACTCCGTACGTACCCACGGAGGAGGTTCTTGGGCAAACGGTGTTCATCAGAAACGCCCATTCTTTTGATCTCCTTTGTTAAATGTGGCCAGAACTGACACTGGCTGCCTTGAAAATGGACAGCGCACACGCATTCAATCAATCATCAATCTCGGATGAGCCACTGTCCGGCGCCAAGGGAGACAACCTGCAGCCTGCAGCTTTACGCAAAGGTCCCGACAATCCGACATCCCGATGACTTGGACTTGGGCCACTTGGGCCGGCATTTCAAACACCCGAGGTGAATTGTGGATGCCATCATTCCACACGGCCGCTTCCTCGACGGATCTTGGGGTCTTGGTTCTTGTTGTACTCCGTAATGATGTATGCCAACGGGTACACATGTTTCGATTGGGAGGAGCCTCCTGTTGTGGATTCGGGATCGGTTCGCAGAAAAGTATGCAGTTTGCAAAATTTGAAACACGGCACGGACGAGCAGAAATCACAACAGACAACCCCCCCGATCCGATCAACCGATGTAGCTTCAACGGAAGGCTTGCTAGATCCTCTCTTGATGTGTCGGACAATTGGGAATTGGGAGAGCCGGCTGGTCACTTGTTCTCACTACAGGCCGAGCACCAGCATCCCCCAAGCCACCGCAATCCAACTCCCACCCGTGACCACGGAGCAGCCCCGGTCCATGTGCTCTCTCCATGCTGTTACTACTAATTGCCTCACGGGCATTTGAACCGAAACCGTTTTCTATATCGGGAAAGATGGCTTCCTTTGGCTCGGGTGGCAGCCATGCTCAGACCTGGGTTTCTCCCGCCTGGCTATATACTGCCGCAATGCCACCCCTTGTCTGTCATATGTTCCTCTTTTTTCTTTCTTTAGTTTTTATCATCTGTGTCATCTGTACTTTGGAAGGTCTTCTGACGAAAGCCTTCTTTTGATTCTTCTGCTGTGCCATTTTGTTGAATCTGGAACTCCGCTCAGAGCGTTTCTCGCCGCAGAACGTCATAGAGATCTACACCCCTTGCTTGGCTCGTCGCACACCACTTGTTTCGTCTGCCGTTTTAAGACTATATTTGCGCATCTCCAATATTCTCGAAATTTATCTAACTTGCATTACGATTCAAGTTATGATTCTTACATCATGAGCTTTGCTTGACACTGAGAAACTAGTCATAGCTACTTGAAAACAAACAACCATATCTACACCAACACGACTGGGTCGACCTGCTTACTGGGGCATTGCCAGCACAACATGGCCATGCAGACCATCCTGCTAGTCATTGGGGCTGTCCTTGTCTATGGCATATCCAATATTCTCTTAGGCTGGAGGCGGAACATTGCCATTGCCAAGGCAAGCAACTTGCCTTATCTTGTTGTTCGTGAGTCAAAACATTCCCTCTCCCTTCCTCTACTTGCTGTTGCTGCCAGCTCTCTTGTCCTCGGAGCGGTCTTGATGCTAACTTGGGGGCGATGTCTTTCGTCCGATATGCAGCATGCGCAATGCTAGCCAGGCATTGGTTGGTGCTGGCTCCCTTATATGCCAAGCTCATTAGGCTGCTTCCCGAGTCTTGGTGGGATGACTGGCTAGAGTAAGTTGTTGTTGTCTCTTTCTCTCTTATAACATCAGAAGCCTCATATCTGATTGAGCACGGCTAGTCTCATGATACCCGATGCCGCCTACAGGCTAAACAGGGAGCGTTACACACGACACGGCGACACCTTTGCGTTGGTGTCTCCCGGCGCCATCATGATCCAAACCGCCAATCCCGACGTGATTCGACAAATAATTGCGCAACGAGACAAGTTCCCCAAGCCGTGCCATATCTATCGCATGCTAAAGCTATTCGGCGAGAACGTGGTCACGACGGAAGGGAGTGTATGGAAGGCTCATCGCAAAGCCACATCACCGAGCTTTAATGAAAAAAACTCGGCCCTCGTCTTTCGTGAAATAATCGAGCAAACGAATGGCATGATCAGCACTTGGGTAGACAGCTTGGGACATAGGCGTGAGCCTCTGACCACCATCTCGGCCGATATCACGCGGCTCACGATCAACGTCATTAGCTACGTGGGATTCGGGCTACGACTCCTCTGGCCCGGCCAAGTGCTGCCACCTGGATCAGATGCTGCCGCTGCAAAGTATGCCTCACTGAATCCGCCTCCCGGGTACTCGCTGTCATTTGTAGACACTCTGGTTCGGCTATTGAACGACATCCTAATCGTCCTACTGCTCCCTCACTGGTTGTTGAAACTATCACCGTGGAAGGGTCATCGTCTGGCCGCGGCAGCGTACCAGGACTACGTCAGATACTCCAATGAGATGATGAATGAAAAAGTGGACGGTTTACAAAATGGAACACAAGCTGAAGAGGGTATGGATTTCATGGGCGCGCTGATCAAGGGGTCGTACGGTCCGGACGCCAAAGGGACGGCTGAAAAGTTGGGAAAGGCACCGGCCCTCAGTCGAGATGAGATTCTTGGCAATGCATTCATAATGTTTGTTGCAGGACACGAGACTTCAGCAAACACGATTCATTTCACACTTATTCATCTTGCTACGAACCCGGCGGCACAAAGATTGATCCATAAAGATATCGACGAATTAGTTGGCAACTCGGACCCTTCGACCTGGGATTACGAACGACTGATTGGACCGATGACATGCAGCGCAATTGCAGCGTGCATGAACGAGACTCTTCGCCTTATTCCCCCTGGATCTGCAATTCCCAAGCAAGTATCCCCGGGCTGTGATCAGGTGATCAACGTTGATGGAGTAGAGTGTCTACTTCCAAAAGGGAGTTTGATCATGCTCCAGGTTTTGAAAGCTCATGAAGATGCTCGATGTTGGCCATACGAACAGAGCCAATTGACCCCCGGACAAGACGACCTACGCGATTACAAACCCGGACGGTGGTTTGAGACGGTGGCCGGTCCTCGGGGTGGAAGGAAGCAAGAGGAGATGGACAGTGAAGGGGGCCGCTTAGAATCGCCAGACGACGGTAACGATGAGAGCGACGAAGGCATCGACCGCCAGCCCGATGGCAATGTGCACTTCTTCCGCCCGCGTCGTGGGGCGTATCTGCCCTTTAGCGACGGAGCCCGATCGTGCATCGGACGACGCGTGGCGCAGGTGGAAATCATGACATTTCTCGCCGTCCTGTTCCAACGATATAGCGTGGAACTGGCACCGGACCAATGGGTCAGCGATGATGAAGTACAAGGAATGGACAGGGCGGCCAGGGCTCATGTATATCGGAAGGCCCAGGAAGCAAGCAGAAAGACTCTCACCGAGGCGCAGTCTGTGATTACGTTGGGGTTACAGGGCAAAACAGTACCGATGCGCTTGGTCAGGAGGGGCCAGGAGAATTTTATTCCTTGGATGACGGATGCGTAATTCAAGGGGAAGTGTATACATAAATCTACATGAGTCAATGAAAGGCGTGGGAGGATCCCGTGTTGTGCATATAGGGACGACGGTGCATTTGGAGATGTAAAAAGGCAAGTCTGGGGATAAGTTGGCAACTTGGCTCATACATTGGGAAACATGGAAAGAGATGCAGGGCCACAAATACGTTAACATGTAAGATAGAACGGAGTACTCCGTACGAAGTAACTAACTTGGTTATAACTAACTTGGTTATAACTAACTTGGTTATAACAAACTTGGTTATCGGCGGCTCGCTGGTTGGTCTAGTTGCCGCGATTGGCCAGCGGCAGTTGGGCAGACAGCCACACTCCAGCCACACTCCATCCAGCATTGATCTGTCTGCATCGCGCGCCAGCTCCACCGAGCAAAACAAAACATGGAAGGAAGTCTGTCTGGTCCTGGTCCTGGTCCTGGTCCTGGTCCTGGTCCCTGCCATGCCTGCCTTCCTGATGCCTCCCATTGACGTGCTTCTTCTCTCCGTCTCGGCCATCACCACAACAACAACAGTAACAACAACAAAACAAAACAAGACAACAACAACAGCAATAACAACAAACGAGCCCGCTCCATCCATCCAACCCTTGCGTCGTATGTTACATACGTACATACGTGCATAACTTGCGTGCATACGAACATACAATCCCCGTCCTCACTGCAGCACCATCGTTCCCGCCGCAGCCCAATTTTATTTTTATTCTTACCAAGCGCAAGGTGCTTGTTGCTCAAAGACAAGCCGCAACCCCCGGTGCAGCCGCGTACTTTTCCTTGGTACCTTCCGCGCGTGTTCTGGCCTGCGCGCGCGCACCTGCCTCCCTTGGTTGACTAACTAGTTATACTCCGTACTCTGTACCCAACTCATTAATTTTGCGCGACAACCGACATCCCGACAACCGACATTCAACCATCCAGACATCCAGTCATCCCGACCATCTCGCCACCATGTCTACATCACAAACCAACGCCTGGCTACGTGCACAGCGCAAGTTTGACCTTGTTCAGATCGCCGATAATGTCGGCCTCCAGAAGTACGTCGTTTCCTTCATCCATATGTCTGTTCTTTTCCCGCCGGCGCGTCAGATCCGCGACGGCTCACGCTTCGTTCGCGAAACACATGTTGTTGCCAAATGTTGTTGCCAATGACGAGTCACCCGGCCGTACACCATTGCAGCCTGCATGCGAGGCCAAAGCTGGTGTTTCTTGAGCTTCTTGACGGCCTCGCGACGCGCGTGACAACACAATGCGCCATGCCGGAAGCCCACCTCGGCCGTCGCGGATGGAGACGATCGGGCAGTGAGCAGAACGAGACAGTCATTGTCGGCTAACCACCTTGCGCTTCTTCTCTAGCTATGAGGGCCTCAAGAAGAGCGAGCTCGAGGTCGCGCTTGACGACTTCATCGCCGAACACAGCAGCCGCCTTGCGAATCGCTCCGACCTGACCCCCTACTTTAACAGCCGTTCCAAGGCTCTCGGGTCCCCTGTGAAGAAGGAAAAGGAGTCTTCCAAGCACGAGAACGAGAAGCCTCTCACGGTTGCCAAGCGCCGCGTTACCAAGGCCATTGAGGAGCTGACGTCGGAGTAAGTATCTGGCCATGCCTGCCACGGAGACGCGACAACAAGAGAGCTTGCCGGCTAACCATGCGCTTGCGCCCAACAGAAGCGACGAGCGTGCGTCTTCCACTGCCCTCGTCCGTACTCCCGCTCGAAGCATTTCCCAGGTTGCTGCTCGCATTCCGCTGCCAGCCACGCCTGCCGATGTCGCCAACGCCTTTGATCGCTCAACTCTCGCCATGCGCAAGCGCGTCACCTCCATGTACCAGGAGACGGGCATTACCGAGGCTTCCAATGCCACGCGCGAGACCCTCAGCACCGTCACCAGCATCCTCTTCGTCGTCTCCGCCTTCGAGCTGTACTTTATACGACCAGAGATCCTGGCCAACCGCTATGCCTTCACCATTCCGGCCATCAGGGCCGTTGGGACGTCCGACTACCCCATTTACCTGCCCGACATGTTCCTCATCTTGACCTCGAGCTTCTGGTCTCCGGCCCTGACCTGGGCCTTGACCAGCGTCGTCCTCCCCAGCTTGTTTGGCTACTTCTTCAACCTGACCGCCACCAGCCACCCGGGTCCGCGAACCCGCTCCAGGGCGGCAGCCCACGACACAGTGGTCGACCCCCTCACGTTCAGCATCGTCAAAGCCCTGCTTTCGTACGTGGTGTACGGCCAGGGCGTCACCTTGGGCGGCCTCCTGTCCGAGACGTCCATTGAACGTCTCAACAGGGCCATCTACGGCGGCTATCAAGGTATCCTCGTTGGCGCCGCCGTTACAGGCATCGTCAGCATCTACGAGGCCGTGTTGAGAAAATAGCATAGCCCACGAAGAAGCCCCTCGTCTCATGTCAGGGGATCGCCTTCTCTCACAGTTAACTTGTTGCGGCCCCTTTGTGCTCGCGACAGCCCCGGCAACTGCTCCTCTTATGCTGCTCATCATCACGCCATTCGTCATCTTTTCTCCCTCACCTCTCTCCGCGTTGACTGCTTTTACTTGTCGGGTTTTTCTTGTATTGTGTCCGTCAAGCGGCGTTTAGGGCTGATGGCGTCGCGGCGTGGCTTTGATACCTCTCGCCTTTTTTTGTTTATGACATGCGGTTTCTGGTTCTGGACTACTTCATCCGCTATCAACGTTTGGCCTGTTTACTGGAGGCTTGACTTGGTTATTCGGGGTGACTTTATGGTTGTTCAAGATGACTTGACTAGTTATTTAGGATGACTTTACTAATCATTCGAGATGACTTTATGGTTATTCGAGATGACTTTATGGTTTTCGAGATGACTTTATGGTTTTCGAGACGACTTTATGGTTTTCGAGATGACTTTATGGTTATTCAGAATGGCTTCATGGGCATTCGAGATGACTTCATGGGCATTCAGAATCGCAGAAAACCTTGGAACCTATCGGTGCTTCTGGTCGGCTACGTAATGGCGGATATGGCCTGTTCTTTTGTGTATATGCATGACTGTGTCCCTGCTCTCTGTCTACATTCATGGCAGACCCCCTTGCTGGTTGGGTGCTGGTCCTACGACTACTGTTGGGCGCGTGCGTATTTACCGGTCCCTTTTTTTGCTTGCCATGGTGGTGCGGATTTATTGTTTTGGCTGGCGTGGTTTATTGGAGAACCTGGTCGATCCTGTTGGCTCTGTGGATTGTACAAGGTACGAGTCAATGATTGGAATATATTACCTGTCTTTTTCTCTCTTACGCATGTGTTGGGTGTCGGGTCTCTGGTGTCTTTTGCGGCGTGCGTCTTCGCCTGCTCCGAGAGATGGATGGACAGGCCAGCACAAACTGTCATGGGCGATAACGAGCAATATGGTAACTAACTTACACGCTGGAGACGGGTCAAGTCTCAAGTCGAAAGTCGATATTGACTACTCCGTACACTGCGAGAACTAGATACTATACTATCAAGAATATACTCGGTTTCCCCAAACACCAATTCCCGGACTGGATGCGACGCGTGCTGATGCGAGACAAAAACGAGACAAGACGGACGACGACGGGTCTATGCATCCGGACCCTCCGTCTTGATCGGGTGCAGCAACATACTCCTCAGACACATGCGACCGCTGCTGCCGCTCTGGCTTTCCTCCTCGTGTCCGCCGCGTAGGGTGCCGCCGCCGTGGCGACCACCAGCCGGCCCGCGGCCATCCATCTGGGCGTATCCGAGCCATCGCCGCCACAAGAGGCCCGAGAACTCGCTGTTGTAGTAGAAGCTGGTGCCTTTGTGGTTGTGTTCGTTGAAGATGTAGAACGGGCTGTTCGTCCCTGACGTCGAGCGGTCCCTGCCGCCGTTGAAGACGGCGTCGACGGAGGATCCTGCCGGCGTCCACGCTCGGTCCATGAAGACGGGATGAGGAGCGTACACGGCCTTGAACCCGTGGTGGAGGGCCACTGACGACGGAAACATTTCGGAGAACATGGTGCGGTGGTGACGCCAGACTTCCTCATGCATCGCCAGCAGCAGCCTCCTGCTCAGTCGGCCGGCCGTGACAATGGCCGATCGTCGCGGCGGCTTCTCGTCGGATGGGTTTTCGTATCCCACAATGTCATTGGAGAAGACCCATCCGGAATGGGCAATGTCGAAGATGGGATCAAACGTGATGAGATCGGCGCCTTCACCAACTCCGCATCGGGCAGCGTCGTGGCCCGCGCCGCAATCGTCCGGGAGAGCGCTCTCACCCCGCTCCTCAAAACGAAGTGGCTTCCTATCTTCGTACTCGACAGGTCCGAAGATGGCTTGCCTGCCTGACTGTGCATGGTCGTTTGCGACCGTCTGGGTGAAGTTGTCCCATGAGCCGTGATACGACGGGATGTAGTACCGTTCGTTCCGTTCCCACATCAATCTTCGAGGCTGGCTGTCCGCCCATCGCCCAATCCTGTCCAACAATTCAAAGTAGTTGCCGAGATACCGCATGTCCATCTCCCAGTTCCAAAAGTATTCATACTCTGCATGTTGCGATGCGAATACTTGCAGGGGCAAATGTGCGCTGCGATAGACGCCGTGAATCGCCTCGCCGCTGGGGTTGTCGTACATGTCCTGGAACTCTCCGGGATAGAATAGTTCCATCTGTGCCTCGCTCCAGGCTGTCACCAGACTTTGGAACTCGGCAGGAATGTTGGCATCCAGCAGTCGCTGATAAACACTATCATCTGCCCAAATAGGTTCGTCATTGTCAAGAACATGGAGCAGGATATGAACAGTGTACTCGCCGCCCGACTTGAGCGACAGTTCCGTAATCAGGGCCCGAAAGTTGACCACGGCGAGGCTCGTCCAAGCAAAGCCGGTATAGCAGCGTACTACAACCGCTTGGCGCGGCTTCTTGCCCCTGCGATCGGACATAGACTTAGGAAGTTCTCCGGACATTGGGTCCAGCGCCAGCAGGCGGTCTTTGTTGGCCTCGGAGCAACTGTCTTGAGCCTCGCCCCAGTCAACCTTGGTATAATTAATCTTTCCGCTGTCGGCCCAGACCAATGCGTTGCCTGAATCTTCCGTCTCTTGGCCAACATCAAGGCCTCCCTCCTGTTGTCTATAGCCGAGACCATACGGGCCAAATCGCCCAAACCTGTCAAAGCATACATCGTCCCGCATTCCAAATATTTCGTACGACCCAAGTACCGCGTCAGGCATGTGTTGGGGTACACCGTCGAACGCATACATGTCGGGGGCCCGTATCCTTTTGCTCTTGTCAAGATAGCAGGTCTTCACATCCCTGCCGGCCGTTTTATAGGGGTTGTAGACCGAGGGCCTAGGTAGACGGGCTTTTTTGTTTAGAGGCGCAGGCAAAGGCGCTGCGTCTGTGGTATTGGGGTACTCTGGTACGAGGTCTGAAACTTTTACCAGCGTCTTCAGTCCATGGAAATAACCGTCGAGGCTGGATTGCAATAGGTAGGGTAAGCCTGAGAGTCAAACAAAGGCATCGCATAGAGTGAAGCACTTACTGAGGGTACCGTAGCCACGGCTTTTCATTGGCTTCCTTCTCGAATTCTTCTCGCTCCTTTCTATCCTCCTCTTGATTGAGTTCGTCGACTTGCACTTCCACTGTGGGTTTTTGGGAGTCATGGCCGGTATGTACCACGACTATATCGGCAGAGGTGTCGTCCTCGGCGGCTTGGCTTCCGTTGCCAGTGGTTTTTGAAGTATCCAGTACATCCGGCGTCTTGCCCCTGGCGTATTCAACTAGACGAAATACGGCAACATTTCTGCTCTGTGACAAAACTAGGGTGATGAGCGCCAAGCTCACCAGAAACCAAATCAGGGCCCGCTTGTACAAACAGTGACTGAGAACCGCTTTGATTCGGGGAATCCGTTTCTGACGCGGCTTCTCATAAAAGGGTAGCAGAAGATCGCCCTTCTTGGAATCTGGGCTGTTGCGGATAATTCCGTGGCTGCTCAAGTTGAGCAGAGGCGCCGTGCGCTCCATGCCGGATGGAGTGTTTCCAGAGGAGCTACATATACATATGGATGCCAAGATCTGCAGCAAGAGAAGCGCCGGTACGTCTATAAGTGTTTCTAAAGAGCTTGAGTACTTCTCAGCCGTGGAGCTCGGATGGTGCGTCGAAAACAAGGACGTCGTGAAACCCAGTTACTGCTGGTTGTATGCGATGGACCGTAAGCTTATCGATTCGCTGTGAAGGATTTTGAGTCTAAAAAGACAGTCGTAGGATAGTAGACGTCAATATCGAGGAATGATCCTTCAAGCTTTGCCTTCAGAGCCATGGAATACTGAATAAAGAAAAGAAAGACAGGTTTATAGGACACAAACGAGCCGAAACAGGAGTGTAGCTCCTTTGCGTAAACAAAGATGATAAGCAAAGTGAGGAAGCAAACTATATATCAAGGTGATGGAATGGCATCCAAGTCTAAGACAGGCGAAGAGTGAGTGGTGGTGGGCAGAAACGCTTTCAGATGTCGAGCAACAGCTGCGGAGGGCCTCAGGAAAGGAAACGGAAATCGAAGCAAGTAAAGGCAAAGTAAAACACAATAAGGAAGGAGCCACCAGTAACTATGGGATTTTACAGTTCAAGGATCAACACCTCGTAACTGCGTTTGGTGAGAAAAAAGAGTGGAACGTGATGACGAGCAACAACCCAATGGATTGGCCGGCGTCCACGGCCAGCAATGCCGCTACGGATCAGGCTGGGAGGCATGATATGCAGTGTTGAGATGGATCAGGAGGACTTGAAGACAATCTACATGGACCGAAAAGTAACAGCTTGCGAGAGAGGCATGGAAGCCGTAGATGCGCATTGAGACGTGTTCGTTGCGGCAAGCCCATGAGCTGCCGTTGCTGGCGGCAAAACCATCCAGCTTTGTACCTTTGCCAGCTCATTTTTCCAACTAGTTCGTAAATACGCAATCCTTTCATCTGCTGCCGCCGTGGTGCCGCAAAAGAAGGTTAAAAATTCACTCATGGGTGCGCCGGGCCACGGTGTGAAGCCGTCTTCCACAAATAGATCCAATAAGAGGAAGCAACCGACTGGATACGGGCGGCTCGCCGTGACCAGCAAGCCAACACATTGCTAGTTCGAGGTCAAGAGGCCCAGTATTCGGCCACAGACAACCGCCAGCCACTCAGGTCAAACCTGGGCGATCAATGATTGTTTTTGGCGCCATAACGCATGTCGTTTGCTGGATCCCCTAGTCAGGGGGATACGGGGCTCCAAGACACGATTCTGACTGACCGTCCACGGCACGACACACCGTCGTAGGCGCTGTCTGACAAGACTCAAAAGTGAAAAGGCCGACGGTTCCGTTCCCATGTTTCAACACGTCATGGCCACGCGGCCTTGTACCCAGTGCTTTCACAAAGCGGTTGTCGCTCCGCGGTTACTCCGTATTGCGCCCAGGAAAGTGGCCGACAATGTACGTATGCCCCCAGCCTGTTCTTACTCTGTACCCTGATCTGTCGAAGCATCTGACGGCGACGATCGACTGCTTTCATATTATGCTGCGGAGCTGCAATGCAACTCGATACAGGCACGTGCGACCTGGCCAGGGCGTTTCTTCGTTCTGCGGTCAGACGACAGAAGCCCGGAAATAAATTGAAAGGAAGAACACGAAGTCGAGTTCGGACACACGAGGAATACACTCTGACCTGCGCGAGGAGTTAGTTGTATGTGAATCACCCCGAAAGCAAACAAGGTAGTTATTCCGTACGGTGGATCCGGGTCTCGAGAAAGATGGAGATGATGGGCACCAAGATGCCTTCTTTCGTGACGTGTGCAGACCAACGTCAGCGATAAACTTGGCGAAAACGATTGAGAGAAGCACTGGGTGTTTCTATGCCTCGTCCTCGACTTGTGCTGCGTTCAACGTTCCTCCTTGGCCCCCTCGTCCGTTCGTCCGGCCGTTTGTTCCTTCCCTATCGAATTGGAAAGCCTAAAATTCTGGCCCACATTTATCCACACTTGGCCAGAACCATTTCCCCATCGACAGACAGGGAAGGTGCGGCTGGAGCCCAACCTGGTGGTCAATGGCCAATCAAGATGTACTCCGTACCTGCTTGCTTACTAGGTACCTACCTAGGTACCTAGGTACCTAAGGAGGTAGGTACCTACCTTCGCGCGCGGCCCCTGTTTTTGGTGACAGGTGGGGTGACGGTATCAATGATGGTGACTCTGTTGAAATTAGTACGAGGATAATAGGGCTAGATTATAGTCTTGGTACTTCTATAATAGTATTACCCCTACTATATAGATATTAGTAATATAATTGTAACTAGAATACTATAATGTTAACGTCTAGTGACTCTAATTATTATTAGAACCTCTAATAGTAATAATATTATATAGAGGTTACTATAACTATTATTTCTAGTAGATATATAGTATTAATAGTCTAATAGAATAAGAAGTATTATAGCTATAAGTAGAGTTTCTAATTCTACTAGTATTACTAGCTCTTAAGAATACTAATATATTATATTAGAATAGTATATAAGTGTATATAAAGCTTATTATATTAATAATTTATTAATAGAAAACATATATATAATTAATAATATATAAAAATAATAGAATAATAATTTTACTTATCTAGTATTTATATAGCTTTTAATTAGTAGAAGTTTATAATTAAATACTCTAAGAATAACTTAGAAGTATATTTAACTTTATCTAAAGTAAACCTTATAATTATATAGAATATAATTATTTATATAATAATACTCTATATATTTTAAAATAGATTTCTAAAGTTACTATATATATAATAGAAGCTACTATCTTACTTTAAGTTTTATTAAGTAAGGGAAATTTATATATTAGTAATATATAATATAAGAGGTATCTCTTGTAAAAAGATACTACTATAAGCTAGCTTAAGGTTTTATAATAAGTAATAGACTAGGCAAGTAGAAAGCTATAGCTTAAAGCTAAGAAATATAATTCTATTATAGAAGCTTAAGCCTTATAGCTAGAATAATAATATATAATAGTATTATTATAAAGTAGTATATTCTTTTTAAGTAAAATATTTAGCAAATAGTTTTAGTATTAAGTATAAGTAATTCTACTTAAGGTATATTAATAGTTATATTTCTTAAGTTAATCCTAAGTCTTAATATAAATTTACCTTATCTTATAATTACTATAAATATTCTATAATTACTATAAATATTCTATAATTACTATAAATATCTTTAAGTATTATTTCTAGAGAAAAAGAGTAAGAATATATAAGAAACTCTAATAACTTATATTTAATAAGTTATAATTTATAATATATTATAAAGAAATAGTTAAGTAATAAAGTATAAAATTACTAAATAAAGTTAAATAAAGGAAAGAAAGAATATTATAATATAATAGAATAGACACTTAGTCTAAGGTCTCTTCTTAGTATGCTAAAAATTTACAATTAGCTAAAGCTAGATTAATAGATAGGCTATTAGTTATAGTTAATATATCTTAAATACTAGATAGTATATCCTAGAGAGACTCTAGGGCTAGCTGCCTAGATTATACTATAACTATAATAGACTTATCTAGAGTTATTAAAGTATCTAGTATATCTAGAGATACTCTAATAGATAATTTCTCTAATAGTAAATAAAGCTAATAATTAAAGTATAAAAACTTATTAGAGTATTTTACTATTAATTATTTATATTATATATTTTATATTAACTATAGCTAATATATTCTATTTAAATAAGCTCTAGTTACTAGATTTTCTAAGGAGTCTTCTTTTTCTATTAGTTTTAGAGAAGCTTAAAAATACTAGTTTATTTTTAATTTTAACTTACACTTAGGCTTAGTTAATAATACTAGTAAAAGTATATCTAGATTATTTTTATTTTATTTAGTTTTATCTTTTATAATCTTTTCTTTAAAAGTAAATAGATTAGTAATTAACTTCTTTTTATACTTATACTTAAGTATAAGTATAAGTATAAGCGTAAGTATAAACTTAGAAGAAGTACTATTATTAATTACTATAAATAAAGATTATACTATAGGAAAATTAATAGACTTTATAATAGTTAGAAGTTTTAAGTTTTATACTAGTTAAATTCTTATTTCTTGCTTTCTAGAGCTAAGTCTTCTTCTTATATACTTATTTAAAGATTTTACTATTCTTTAATATAGTAATACTATCTATATAATTAAGGTTTTAAACCTTAAGAGTCTTCTAGGTCTTTAGTGCCTTTTTATTAAGCTTAAGTTAAAAATAACGCCTATTTAAAAGCTATAGTTTAATAATAGAATAGTAAAGTAATATTATATATTAAGAATACTTCTCTACCTATTTTATTTACTACTTAGAAAGCTTCTCCTCTAAAAGAGCTTTATTATATATTATAGCTCTAGTAAGAGTAATAATAGTTAGGCTAAAGTTTACTAGATTTTCTAATCTCTTTTAATAGAATATAATAAATATATAATAAAGTCTATTATAGTAGGATAATACTACCTTATACTATAGAGTTAGTATTATAATACTAGAAGAAAATAGTTAGCTAATTAAAAGCGCTTATAGTTTAAAGAAGTAGTAGTATTAGAAGAGAAAGAAGTACTAAGTATAAGTTATAAGAAGTAGTATTAGTTATAAATAAATCTAATAAAGTAGCTATTTATTTTACTATAGACTATATAGTAAAAGATAGACACTTATTATTATAGTAAGTAAAGAGTATAAATATATAGTTAGTAAATTAAGTTAAAATAACTTAATACTTACTTATAGAAATAAAATAAAATAATACTAGGTTTAATTATAAAAAATACCTATTATATTAATATTCTCTTAAGATTACTAAAGAAATTATCTTATATAGAATCTTAGAAGTATAGAATTATTATTATATAAGATTATAATATACTATATAGAGTTATTATTATATAAGATTATAATATACTATATAGAATTATTATTATATAAGATTATAATATACTATATAGAATTATTATTATATAAGATTATAATATACTATATAGAATTATTATTATATAGTATTATTATCTTATAGTAACTAATTATAAGGTATTATAGCTCTATAATGTCTAGTTTCTATTAAAGGGGAATATAAAATAAAGTATTTATAGTAAATAAACTATATTATTATAACCTATAAACTAAGAATAATTAGTAATTCTAATTAATCTATTATAAAATCTAGCTAGCCCTAGATACGCTAACCCTACCTAGGAAAAAAATAAAACTCTTATACTATAGGCAAATTATAAAGTATTACTTAAGGAGAGGTAGGTTTAAGTATTATAGAGATTTAGACTAGTATACTAGCCAAGAGAGTAATAGTAACCTAGACTTTTACTATTTAAATTATAAAGTTATACTTATAAGAGATATAGAATATATATAGAATATATAGTTAAGTTAACTATATCTCCTTATTATTATAGAGCTTCTTAATATAGAAATTATCTTCTTTATCTTGCTTAATTATATTTAATTTTAAAGGTTTTATCTTATATATAGTAATTTAATAGATTAATATAATATAAGTAATATTAGGTTAGAAGATATTATATCTCTTAAAGAAACTATAGTAGTCCTAATGTCTTTTAATCTAGGCTTTAGTATACTTATCTAGATTAGACGTAGAATTATATTAAGTAATAATCTTATTCTTATAATTATACTTAAGTTTAAAATAACTTCTAAGATTAGTTTAAATTACTAAGTAGTATATTAGTATAGCTTAAATTTATAGTAGTATTTTAAGATATACTTTTAGCCTACTATATTACCTTTTTATTTAAATATTAGAAATTAATAATACCTCTAGTAAAGTTAAAGATAATATAGAAGTTATTAAGAATAAATATCTATTATATATAGGTTTTAATAGTATACTATTTAATAGACACTCTAAAGGTAGCTTTCTCTTATAATACCTTTTTAATATACTTCTACTAATTATTAGATAAGATTATTATCTAAAAAAGAGATAAAAATACTAAGATACTTACTTAAAAGTTTTAAAGAGTATAACTTTTCTAAGAATTAGTAAGACTAATAAACTTATTATATTTATATTTATAGTAGTATACTTAATTTTTATTAGATTTAATTTTAT
Source organism: Metarhizium rileyi (assembly GCA_031753515.1). NCBI lineage: Eukaryota > Fungi > Ascomycota > Sordariomycetes > Hypocreales > Clavicipitaceae > Metarhizium > Metarhizium rileyi. The sequence continues at coordinate 791,531 of JAUKVO010000003.1, read as the reverse complement.
TAAAATAAAACTTAGTAGTAAGTAACTTTTAAGACTAATTTAAGTTAATAAAGTAAATAATATAAAGTATTTTCTTAAACTTAGTTATTATAAGGTAAATATTAGCTAACTAGTTTACTAATTATTAATTACTCTTTTATAGATTAATACTTAAAGATTTTTAGATAATATCTAAGAGTAAGAAAGTAAATTATAAAGTAGTTAGTAAATAGAAACTAAGAATTCTATAATATAACTTACGCTTAGCCTCTTAGTCTAAGCTTAAAAGTTTTTATTCTTTCTTAGAGAGAGATAAGTTTTATTTAATCTATTTAATACTTAAATTTCTAGGATTTATATCTCTAGAATTTATAAGTCTAGTAGAGGAGAAGGGGGGTAAGATAATTCTAATAGTAATAGATTAATTAGTAAAGAATTATTAAAAGAAAGGTCCTAATAATAGATATTCTAGAAGTAGTTACTAGTTAAGTCTATTATAGTATTTATTATTTTAGTATATCTAGAGTACTAATTTATAATCTAACTTTCTAAGAGAGACGCCTAATAGAGAAGTATTACAAAGGTTTAAGTAATCTAATAGTATTAACTAGACTTAGCAAAGAGTAATAGAAATAATACTATATAAGTTAAATAAAAGAGAAAAGAGTTTTTTAAATATAAAAGGTAATAGAATAGTTTACTAGTTAGAATAAAGCCTATTACTAAGAGACACTCTTTCTATATAATAGAGAAGAAGTAATATAACTAAAAAGCTATTAAAGAGAAAGTTAGCTTAACTAGATAGTTAGTAAGAGAAAAGTTTTAAGGCTATTAGTTATAGAGTAAATAAATAAGTATTAATATATAGAGTCTACTACTTATAATTATATTAGATAAAATAGAGTATTAGATTAGATAAGTAAAGAACTATTCTTAGCTTCTTAGAGCCTTATAATACTATATAAGATCTTTAGTATAATATAAAAAGACACTTAAAATATTAATACTTTCTATTTATATTATACTTTTAATATACCTTGATTTAGACCTATTAGTCTAAAATACTAAGATAATATAAATAATTTTATTTAATTAGTATAAGACTTTAAAGCTTAAATAGTAAGATAAAGGTAAAATAGAGGAATTATATTAAGTTAATCTAGAGTAGTAAGTCTATTATACTATAAAGACACTATATTTTAACTATAAAATCTACCTAGTAAATAAGAGAACTTATATATAAACTTAAGAGTATAAGATTAAATAATAGAGCTTAATAACTAGAAAGACTTACTTATAGAAGATACTTTAAAGTAACTACTAGAAGTACTAGATAATATATTAGATATAGCTATCTAGCTTATACTATATTATTATAAAGTAAGAACTAATATAGAGGTAGCTTTAAACTTAGTTAATACTATTATATAGCGCTTAGAATTATAAAGCCTATTATAAAATTAAAACTTAATAGAAAGTATTACTAGTACTTAGTATATACTTAGCGAATTTAATATATTAGTTTATAACTATAATAATAATAAATTTAATAATAAAGAGTTATATTTTATAATAAGTATTAGATAATTTACTAGTATTAATCTTCTAGGTATTTATAATTTTAAATTATATTAATCTAAGCTAGAGTTATAAACTATAGTAGTTATAGATACTATAGAAACGCTAGATAGAGATATAGGTAATAAACCTTAATAGTATATAGATAATATAATAACTAAAGTTAAATATAAAGTTATAGCCCTATAATTATCTTATTTTAAGATAGCTTTAATTATCTAGAAGAAATAGTATAGTATATCTTAAAAAGAATATTATTAGTTAGTTAAAGTTCTTTAGCTAGTTAATAATCTTAGCTAACTAAGAGATCTATCTCTTTATAAGAATACTCTATAAAATAATCTATAATATAGTCTTTCTTTAATTACTTTATAAAAGAAAATGCTATAGCTAGATAAGAAGCTTCTTCTATCTTACTTTAAACTATATAAAAATTTACTTATATTTAATATTTAAGCTATATTAGAAGTATTTCTTAGCTCTATTAGCAATCTTAGAAGTATTTATCGCAAGATAGCCTACTTTATAGATAGTAAGATTTTCAATCTATAGCAGGCTTATTAGTAGGGTAAATCTATTAGATTAACTTCTAGAAACTATATATATAATTCTAATAGCTAATCTATCTAGCTATTAGATTTTATATAGTAGCTTTATTTAAATAATAATTATAAAATAATTTATATTAGAAGAGTCTATTATACTAGCCTAGACTTTAGGCAATAAGTAGTAGTAGAAGGTATAGAGGGGAATCTTATACTAGAGGTATAAATAGTATATCTAGTAAATAAACTTCTACTTAAGCTTATATAATAATAGTTCTAGGCTACCTTTTTATAGTAATTCGCTTTATACTAGGAATTTATTATAGTTATTAATAAGTAAGTTATTATTAAACTAAAATAAGTTACTAGCTAAATTCCTTATATATATATAGACTACTACTTTAATTCTATAAGTATTTTATCTAATTCCCTTAGTATACTATATACTATCTAGTATTTCTATAATTATAAGTAATAAACCTTTTAACTTATATATTTAACTACTTTACTATATAGTAAGAAAGAGATTAAAGAGTTTAATAAATAATACTTAATTAATTACTTTATAAATCTAGAGATAATCTTACTTCTAATATTCTTATTTACTAATATATTTAGCCTATTTTATAATATATATTAATCTATTAAAGGCCTTTATTTTATTCTCTAATATCTAAGAAGAGATATTTATATAAGAAAAAGCAGTCTTATAATACTAATATTAAGTCTATTTAAAGCTAATCTAGTAAATATCTTTAGAAGCTTATACTACCTCTATAAACTTAATATTAGTATTAAGCTAAGCATTTAAAGAAAGAAGGTATTTATCTACTCTTTTATTAGAGTAATTCTTAGAGATTTACTATTCTAATAGAAGTTAGTAGGTTGTTTAAACTATAAGGCAAATAAATTATATTACTATTATCTAATAGAAAGTAGTAATTAAGTAAATCTTAATTATAATATTATTAAGTTTAGTTAATATAGTAAGTAAATTCTTATAGATACTAAGTGTATTAGAAATAAGGCTATTAAAACTAGATAATCTAAGGTAGCTACTAAGCTTAGTATATATACTTAATAGTATTTAATAGATATACTTAGTAGGTTTATATTTTCTTAGTTTTATAATCTCTAGCTTATTATAAAGTAAATAATTTATTTCTAGCCTTAGATAGAATTTATAATAGATCTATTAATACTACTTACTCTAAGTACTAAGAATTAATATAGCTACTAGTATCTTTTATCTTTTAGAATATTCTTACTATTTAAAGTACTAAAGTAGTAAATAAAGTATTTTATATAATCCCTTTTCTACTAACCTAGAGATATCTTTAATCTCTACTTTACTACCTAGATTCTTAGAGAATATAAGAACTTACTTATAGTTATATTCTTCTTCTAGTTATTCTTTAGTACTATTTTAAGGCTATATATATTAAACTAAATTTATATATTATACTTAAGAGTTATACTAAAAACTATCTAGACTATAGTAGATTTACTTATAATACTTATTAGTTTAAGTCTATTAAGTAGCTAATTACTATATATTAGATATTTGCTTACTTAGTTCTTATAGTCTATAGTCTATACTTTATAAATAAGAGATATATTTTATATAAAGAGATTATTAATAGTAGAAAAGTAATTTAGTTTCTTTTTACCTTATATAGTTAAGCTATATAACTAGATAGAGGTTATAAAGTATCTATATAGGAGATTTAATATATAATTCTAATAGTTTATCTAGTTACTATTAGCTATTCTACTTATAATACTAAGCAAGCTCTCCCTCTATTCTAAGCTATTACTATATTAAAAGTAAACTTTAATTAATAATCTATTATAGTATTTATACTATATTTTATTATAAGTTTATTAAGAAAATCTTAGAATATAATAGTTAAAGGTTAATAGTTTAATAATAAGACTAAGCTCTCTAATATTTATATTAGCCTTTATTATACTAAAATAGTAGAATACTATAGTAGCTATATAATAGTATTTACTTTCTAAGATAAAGACAAATATAAGTAATATAGCATTCTATCTCTAGTATAAGCTTACTATTATTTATTACTAATAATCTTTAAATAATTTAAAGAGTTTAAATATAATATTAAAGCTATAAACTACTAGAATATAGTAGTAATATTAATCTATTACTAAAACTATTACCTTACTATTATACTACTCCTAGATAAATGCTTCTTAAACTAGTACCTAGAAATATAAGTAATATTTTTTACGCTTAAAGTATAATATTTAAACTTAATAAAAAGTCTTAATTCTTAGTTTAAAGAAAGTATAGGGTAAGATAATAATTATAGCTTTAAGCTATTAATCTATAGTAATCTAGATTATTATAAACTACTTATATTATATAGTATTACTCTATAAGAATAAAATAGTTTAATTAAAGTCAAATATATTAGAAAGCTAGTAGTAAACTATAAGTTTCTAGTTACTCTTAAGGCTGCCTATAGTATAGATTATAAAATCCTAGTTCTCTATAATCTAGGCTAGTATCTAATCTAGTAGTATTAGAAAGTAGCCTTTATAACTAGATACTACACTTAACTTAATTAGCTAATAGATTATATATAACTAATACTTGCTTATAGTATAAGAGAATAATTATATTTTACTACTAGAGACTTTATTTTAGTATAATAAGTAAATAGTACTATAAAGTATACTAAACTACTTATACTATTTATATATATATATATAGAATTAAAATATCTTTTTATTATTATTAACTTTTTAATTTAATATATAAAGAGAAATATATAAGAGTTTATACTTAAATACCTAATCTATATACTATCTAGTACTTAGATTATAATAGGCCTATTATATATAAAAGAATAAAAAGTCTAGATAGTGCCTAGATATAATAGTAGCCTCTTCTTTATAGATTATAATATATATTTTATATAAATAGAATTATTATACTTAAAATACTATAGAATTCTACTACTACTTTACACTTTTAAGTTATAAAATAAAAGCAATTATATAATAAAATCTATATTAAAGAGTAGCTTAAGTGTATATTAATATAGATATTATAAAAGTAAAATACTACTTAAGTATAAGTTTACTTAAAGCTAAAGAATAAACCTTTTATTTTAAAGAATATTATAATAATAGCTTAACTTATAGCTATAATAAGCTTTTACTAAGTTTAATTCTTGCTTACTTAGAGTAGCTACTAGGCTAGACTAGCTTTAAGCCTTTATATTTATATTATTACCTAATAATAAATATAGCTACTACTTATATATATTTACTTTAAAATATATTAAACTTATAGTATAAAGTATTCTCTCTATCTAGCTTACTTATTTATAACTTTTCTTCTATCTAGTATTCTCCTACTTTTTAATCTCTATTAAGATTATAACTATATATAGTATCTATCTATTAAACACTTATCTCTATACTAGTATAGTAGTTCTATAAGGTATTTTTATACTAGTTATAATTTCTTACTCTATTAATCTCTATTTTTACTATAAATTCCTTTAAGTAAGGCACCTATATTATCTACTTCTTTACTCTATCTCTTTTCTATAAGCTTTCTATTTAATTAAAATATCTATTTAACTATAACTTCTATATAAAATACTTCTACTTACTCTTCTTATATTATAATAAGCTTTAAAAGATAATATTATAGTCCTTTGCCTTTTACTACTAAAGTAAAGACTCTAGAATAATTCTATAAGAATAATTACTTAATAGAAATACTAGAATAATTCTATAAGAATAATTACTTAATAGAAATACTAGAATAATTCTATAAGAATAATTACTTAATAGAAATACTAGAATAATTCTATAAGAATAATTAAATAGTAGGAACTATATATTAATTCTATAAAAAGGTACTAAGCTAATACTATATATAGGCACCTATCTAGGTAAACTATTCTCTATTTATATAAAGTTTCTAGAGAAGTTTAGTATCTAATATAAAAGATAGAAGAAGAGTTAGGTTAACATTCTATTAGATTAGTTCTACTTACTACTAATCTTACTATAAAGTTTAGCTAACTATACTATATAATATAACTAGAGAGTTTTTTCTTATTATCTAGCTATAAGAAGCACTTTTATAATTATAGCTATAGATATAACTATTTAGAGCTCTTCTATTATATTATAAAAGGCCTTTTATTCTAGATATAAAATAGCTGCTTATATAAAGAGAAACTATTATAATATTGCCTTAATAATAAGTATAATTAATTACTAGAAGATATTAGACTAAATGCTAATTAGATTACTATACTTGCTTAGTATAAGCGTTTTTACTAGATATATATTATAATAGATATTTTATTATAACTATATAAGTATATAATATCTTTCTATCTATTATAGTAACTAGAGTATACTCTTATAAAGTTATATAATACTAATAGATATTTAACTACTATTTGCTAGTAAGTAATTAAAGTTAGTTACTAGTAGAAAATAGATAAATAATACTATAATTATAGAGGCACTAGGCGACTTAGAAACACTTGTAAGCTAAAGGAAGCTATATAAGTAATAATTACCTCTATCTTTTAATTTCTAGAGATTTTTCTAATTATTTAATACTATTTAAAGTAGGGTTTTATATAGTTTAAATATTAGAGTTTTTTTATAATACTATAATTTAGTATTATAAATATAATATAAAGTATTATCTTAGTATATATTTTATAGGTATATTTAGAGTATATATAGTTAGTTACTTATATTTTCCTTCTAGAATTTAGTAATAACTTAATCTAATAAATATTTTTAGAGTATCTTTAAATAGATATAATAATAAGTTAATATACTATTTTCTTAATACTAAAACTTTATTAAAAATCTTTATTATAAAGCTTTAATTTTACTTTAAGATAAGTATTATAAAGTACTATAAACTTTACTACTTAGCTAATATAATTATATAATTAGCTATAAAGTTATTATAAAATAATTTATAACTACTATTATAAAACTTAAAGTACTATTAATAGTATTTATTAATAATTTTATTAAGTAAGATATAAGATATAATATTTCCTTTATTAGCCTTATAGATTATAAATTACTATAAAAAGGATTAGTAAGACTAGTAGTAAAATAAGAGTTATACTAGAGAAAAGTCTATAATTATAGTTATAATATTTATAATATAAAATTCTTTCTTTTATATTATAGTACTTTATAGCTATAGCTATTACTATAACTTATACTACTATAATACCTATAACTCTAGTAGAAGTAAAACTATTATAATAGTTTAATATAGTAATAGTATTATTTAAATTATAAAGTTCTAAAGTCTATATAAATAGAATAGACTTATAGTCTACTATAATACTATTTATTTCTAGTATAATACTTATAGTAAGTATTATAATATAATATAGATATTATTACTAAATTATATAACTATTTTATAATAGAAGAATAATACTCCTAAGCAATAACTAATATTACTATAGTATTACACGTAATAAGTCTGCCACTCTCGTAAGTACTATTACATTAATAAGTCTTATACCGCCGACATTATAGATTCCACCTGTATAATTACCAACAAATATAATTTCCATCCTATCAGCTATAACAAGACTCCCGACTATTAGTTACTATGTTCACACCTTAACAGAGTCACTGGAGCTGTCACCAAAAACAGGGGCCGCGCGCGAAGGTACCTGTTAGTGTCTCGACTACGGAGTACAAATTGACCTAAGTCATGGTTGCGTCCCTCATCCAATCACGTCGCCAAGTTGCGTCTTGAAAAAACCTCAAAAACACACAAACTGAATGCGTCAAGGCCGTTCAATGTGACGTACTGCCGCTTGCGAATGGTTGCAAGCACGACGCACCCTCACAACCGCTCGTGCCGCAGGCGCTCCTTTCCGTCATGATGCAGAGTCAATATCAATCCAGAGAGAGCACTCTGTTGCTGTTTGCGATGCGCCTCGTCCATCATGTCGTCCCAACAAATGCTCTGGACGATGTCGATCCTGCAAACCCCACGCCGGAGTCACTTGCCGTGAAGGGTTCCTTCTCGTACAGGGAGTTCTCTCTGGACTATGATTCTTCGCGCCCCCTAAGAACTGTAACACTATCTGCTGTACTGACGCTTGCTTAGTCGCGTCGTGATGATCATACACGTGACGTACGGAGTAAGCGGCTTCTGCGCAGCATCAGGCTGCCGTCATGTCCCAATACGATACTATGTGATTGCAACCCACCCAGTTGATCGCGAGGCTGTGTTGGCGACCTGATCATGCGATCTTTCAAAACTTCGAGCGATCGACCTCCACCCATTTCCGCCATGCATTGATAAGTCACACTTACCTTGCCCTCTTCGAAGTAGTGGATTGAATGCCGTCACTAGCGATCAAAAACGGGCAGGTTGAGCAGATACCGTTGAAGCAGTTTATCCTCTCGTTGCACCGTAGTACCTCCGCAGACACCATTTGCCAATATGATTGAATGTAGCTTCATGAACGAAGAAATCCGCTGGCTTGCATACAGAGTGCCTCACCAGCTGAGCTGTAGGTACAGGGACCAACATATTAAGAATAGAATAAGGCGCTGAGATGAGCCGACATTGGAGACTACATAAGAGATGCATACAACCGAGGACAAACCCAATCATTTCAAATCAATTCCAAGGATTCCCATCAACTCATTTCGACAGCCTCAGATTCATCGACATTCCAGCCATTTCAATATGCCCGAGCCTCTTGTCATGTAAGGGGCTGAATGTGCCTAGTTAATAATAACCCCGCACAGATAAATAGCGATCCATACCTTTTAAAATTTCATCAACCTCTCTCACCCTCTCCTTAATTGCCTTTACTAGCCATATCAGACAGGAACGCCTTAACATATTCAGGATTAATGACCAATCAAGATGGGTTCCGGTCCAGGTCAAGGTTCTCCACTCGAAGACGGCTCTGTATGACAACGGAGAGAAAATACTACCGGCGAGGGTCGTCTCCGAGAAAAGGAGTATTACCAAGGACTTAATGGGCCGTGTGTCCCTCGATTGAGAAAAGAGCGACTCCAGAACGAGGCCGAGTGCCTTTATTCGTTCCAAAACCGACATCCCTGTACCAGCTGTATATGCCGACTTTGAAGATGATGGTGCATACTACCTGGTTACAGAATTCATTCAAGGAGTTGAGCTAAATGACCTTCCACTGGAAAAAAAGGCCCTAGTGATGGAAGAACTCGAGCAACATCTTCACACACTTCATAACTTAAGGTCCACTACCATTGGTGGACCCTCCGGCCTCCTGATTCCTCCTAGGTCAGTCATGGAAAGCATGAATCAGGATCTCTGGGTACTACAGCCCTCAGGTAGTGAAGAGGAATATATCTTCTGCCATAACGATCTGTCAGAGTACAACATCATCGTCAATCCAGAGACCTTCAAGATTGCTGCAATTATTGATTGGGAACATGCCGGGTTTTTCCCCAAATACTTTGAGGCCCCCATCTACACACGCCACGGGCCTGACGCGAAGCTGATCAATGATAAAAATCATGTTGCGCGACTCCTCGAGTTTTTAAGACCTCAGAGTGTTGACACGACAGTCCAGAGCTCAAGGGGAAGAGTAGAGAAGAGTACCGAGCTGAGCACAGCTACGTAATGTGCCTGCCCAGCAACAAGGAAATAAGATATCAGACCGAGTATTAGAACCTGCCTCCCCGCATGCCTGAGTTTTTTGCCTTCTATCGGCAGTCTAGTGATAAGCCAGTTTTGATTCACGGTGACTTGAGCAGTCTGAATATACTAGTCAAGGGGGACGTGGTGGTAGGCCAAAGGGCGAAGCTTTTATGGCATTTGTGCCTTCGAATACTCCTGCCTCCCTTTCGCCTTGTCTGAAATAGCCACTCTCCATACCATGAAACAAGAAATCACGCTCGTACGTGCGATGCTTTGAAGGAATGCTGGACCATTTCTAGTCGCCTGTCATCGAAGGAGATGGAAGAAAATTCCAACTCATCCAGCGTTAGTTTGGAAACCTCTCGAGAAGAAAATTGCTGCCAGTTGCGCTACTTTCAGCGGCTGCAATGAAAGTAGCGCATTTTTTGAGAACATTTGACTCAAGCAACTGAGTTTCAAGGTGTTTTTTTCGTGCGCTGAAAGCATTCCACTACTCTTTTCTGGTATTCTAAGCTCTCGATAAGCTTCGCAGCGTCGTCAAGTAATTCAGGGTGGCGAAACAGATCCATGCTTTCATGTTACGTAAATGAGAAAAAAGGAGGTGAAGTTGTGCCAACTCATCTGTAGCAAGGTCATTTACGGAGACTCTACCCAGGACCAGGACTAGGTGACTGGAAGTAGTCATCTCAGTATCACGTGATCTAGGGGGTCGGGGCTTTTGTAAGCTAATGTGCATGTCTCTCCACTCTGCGACTTGCCATAAGTGGTCTACTGAGAAGCAGGGCACGCCTTCAAGGTGCCGCATTGCTGACAGCTTTGACCAATGCAGGTGGTCAGCTACTCTGTAGTCTACATGCACTGAGGAAATCTACGTAATCCTTGCATCAATCGTTCTAGATTCTGCAACACAGTCGGGGTTGGGAGCCTTGACTCTGCTCACTGACAAGCGAGTTTGTCAACCCTCACCAATCTTGCAATGGAATTCGAAGCTGGCTCATCGAGAGTTTGTCGACATGAAGAGGACCGACCGTCTTGGGAAAAAAAGGAGCTCCCAAGGATAGATTCCGGTCGAGGCCACACAAAGCCCCTTTCCGGCTCCGCATCACATGCATGTATGTAGTCGATGGTCAAGTTCTTCAAGACGACATTATCATCAGAACGATCTATCACAACACCAAGGTACGGAGTAAAAGCCTCGGCCTCTCATGACCTGTTATTGAGTTCCATCGTAATGATGCCTCGACATGCTAAGCCGCTTGCTTATCTTCCAGCATGTCATGTCTCGCGGCCGCAGCCTTCCTTTGACCCTTCGGCTCTTCGGGTTGCCGGTTTCCCCAGGAATCGTCCTGTAATCTCGCCTTCAACCTCGCATCCGTTGTCTTTCTCCATGACTCTCCCCATCGGATGGCGGCCATGACGCCCACTGTAGATGCACCAAGAAACAGCGCCGAGATGGTAGAGAACCACCCAACTCCCACGCCCTGAATCGCAGGAAGTACCACGCCTGTGCCCATGCAGCCCGCCAGATATCTTACAAAGTAATTAGCCGCCACGACCTCGGCTCCCTGTCCCGGCATCACGTCCAGACAGTACGTGTTCAGAGAGGGGAAGCTGAACAGTTGCGCGATGCCCTGCACAAACAACGCCATTACGGGGACCGGGATGCCTCCCACGGCCTTTTCCACAGTCCAGCCATATATCAGGATACAAGCGGGCATCACGATACCCATGAACGGGACAGCGGAGCGTAGTCTGTCCTCCGGAATGCGAACGCCATTTCGCTTCCTCATCCACACCTTCACCGTCCGGTCTGCCCACCTGCCGCCCATAAAAGTCCCGAGCATGTATCCCATTCCGGGGGCGAGGTAGAACAGCCCGCCCAACAAGGGAGAATCCAGGTGAAAGCGTGGATTGAGGACGTATCGGATGGGCGTCAGCAAGCTGTACATGTTCCAGACCAGGGCGGAACTAGCACATGCCACGAGGACCTGGTTCCAGTATCGAAACAGCTTCAGGACGCGGATCGGATTAATCATGTGCATTATCGCCTTGAAACGTTCCTTCTTGGGCAAGTTTTCCAAATCGGTGATCTTCCTGTGCTGCGCCGTCTCCGGAACCAGGAAAAAGACGCCGAGGACGCCGGTGCCAGCAAGTGCAGCCTGGAGCCAAAAGATGGACCTCCACGACGAATACGTGACGATGATGCCGCCTGTGAACGGACCCAGAGCAGGCCCGATGAGGGTGCCAGACATGAACCAGCCTATAGCCGCGCCTCGCTCCGTCGGACGATATATATCTCTACGCCACGTCAGTCCGTCACAGGCCCTTGCCAAGAGCTTCCTCACGGATGGAGAAACAAAGCCAGGCCGTCAACTCACCCCAGACACGTGCTGCCCAGCAGAATAAAGGCCGTCCCTTCAAACGCCGAAAGCGCACGAAACACACAAAACGAGACCAGGTTCGGCGCCAAGGCCGTCGCGAGACTCAGGAGGAAGAACAGCACTGCTGTCAACATGATGACCGGCCGTCTTCCAAACACTTGACTCATGGGACCCCATACTATAGGCGACAGACCCATGAAGACCATGTATCCCGCGTTGGAGGCGTTGATGACAGACCCAGTGGTGTTGTACTCCTCTCCCACCTCAGGGGTAGCCGCGAGAATGGAAGTGCTAGACATGGGAGAGAGGAAGGCGCAGAACGAGAGGACGGTTACGATGACGGTTTTGCGCCGCGGAGAGAGCCGTCCGTACACATCGGATGTGTCATCGTCCGGATCTGCCGCCGTCGCCGATTGGAAGTCGTGACCCGACACGTGCGAGATGGACCGGTACACTTCCACCGTCTCGTCAGCCTGGCGAGTCGCAAGACGAGGAGGAGCCGGCCGCGTTGTCTTTGGCTGCGTGTGAGTCATCTCGAGGACGGGGGGGGGGGGGGCCGTCTAGGCAGCTTGAAGAACGAGGGGAACTATTCAGCGGGACCGACGACAACCCGCTACAACTCAACGACTTCACATCCAAAGTTCTATGATATCCTCCCTTGAACAAGCGCGTGTTGTAGCCGGATGCGAATAAACAAGATCAAGCCACGGGTGAAGGAAGCGGAGAAGAAGCAGAGAATGGGATATGAAACATAACTCACGGCTGGCTGGCTCGCAGTCCTGCCAATGACAAAGACGGCAACCCGTACAATGACCCTCATCGTCCCCGTAGGTCCCATTGAAAGCCAAGTAAGCCGATCGAAGACGTTTCGCCCGTGCCGTCTCCGTTCTGACCCCCCCGGTCATCGGCGCCCCTCCGGAGGACTCATCGCTGCAGGCCTCGGAATAGAAAGCGACGGGGGATTTCCGGTACAAGTTCCCGACTCAGAGACTTGCCTTGCAATCGCTGTGTTTTTTTTAATTCAAAATGTTTATTTATTGTTGTATTCCGCAAAGGCAATGCTTGTCGACGTGTTGCGTGATGTCTCCATGGCCGTGTTATATCCGGCTACTTGCCGAGGTCCCAGCGCTAATAAGAACCGATGCAACCTTGTTTTGCTTTGCTCTTGTTCTGGGTTTGGGGAACTCGGTTACCAAGGACAAAGAAACTGATGAGTTAGTTACTCTAGGACGTCGTTAGTCGCCTGCGTTGTGTCATCGGACACCGTTAGCCTGGCCCTAGATGAGACCGTATTCCACGGAGTTCCGTCTTGTACGACTCTCACGATGAATGGGAGCAAAAGGCTAAATGTAACTCGACCAATTGTTGTACTCAACTATCTTATCCTAACACAAACAAAGTACACGCCATGCTATCCAAAACGCCCTGTGAAATCAAATGCGCTTCTTTCCCCCAAATGATTCGTGTCTCATATGATTGGTGCTGATGGTATCTTGGCTATCTGAACATGCAATATCTCATTCTCCTCACGCAGCGAGCAGCTTCTGCACGCGCTCGTGGATGACGCGATCGATTGGTTGACTGTGCCGCTGAATGACGACGTTTTCTCGCCCACCGATGACCACAATCTTCAACCATTCGGGTGCGATTTCTGTGGCAAGAAGGCGCACACAGGCCATACTTTCTTCCTTGGAGAGGGGGACGCGTAGCGAGTCCTTGAGTTTGTCTGATATGGCGAGCATTGTGAAGGCCTGTCGCGGGAGCGATAGGGGGGTTGACAGGCTGAGCATTGAGATCGTGGCTGAGACATCGACCACGCGGTTGAGAGCGGCTCGTCGCTGGCGCTCAGGGCCAGAAGGCGGCAGGGGCTCGTTCGCCTTGACGAGCTGCTTGTGTCGAAGTCGGTCCAAGAGACTCATTTTGGTGCCGTCGGGGTTGAGCAGCTGGCTTTTTTGTGCGCTGGGCTGTTGCTTCTCTTGCTGCTTGGCTGCGATGCCTTGCTTGAGCTCGGAGAGCAGGGCCTGGCCTTTTTTCATGAGAGGGTTTACTTTCAGCCCATTGCTCATCTCTGTGATGGCGGCTTGGGGGAGATCTGATAGCGAGAGGCTTTGCAGAGGCACATTGACGTCTGTCATCTCGTCCATGGCCTTTTCAGCACAAATAGCCCGAATATTGTCCTCGAACTGCTTGCATAACCGATCCTCTTTGACCGAAGCTGCTTCTACGCCACTTGCCAGTTCAAGGCAGACTCTGCCACGCCCGTAGTCGGCAATGATAAACGGCGACGCGAAGTCCCCCCTGCCGTAGGACTGTATCGCGATGCATCTTTGGATGTCTTCCACCGTGACTTGTCGTTTCCCCCACGTCCGCGAAATATTTGGAGAGATTGCCCTCATGTCGATTGGAGCAGTGCTAGCGCTGTGCGCGATCTGAATCATCATAGTCTTAAGGAACGCCTTGTTGAGGGTGATGAGGTCGGCCAGATGCGTAGGCAGTGAGTTGTGGTCTGGAGAGTCATTGACCTTGGCTCTGACGGCTTTCTTCTGATAGAGAGCGTCGATTTTGGTCTGTACTTTTTTTTCTTGTTGTACGGCCTTGGCGATGAGGGTCGACTGGCTTGGTCGGTGAGCCGTCTTTGTTTTGGAAGGCGTGGCCTTGGCGACGCGCTTCCTTTTGATGGGTGTAGAAGCTCGTATGCAGTCGGTCGGTGATGGCTCGGTCCGTCTCGCCCGCTTTGAAGTGGCGTGTTTTTGCTCGTCTTCATCGCTGCTGGGAGGGAAAGTAACATTACGTCTTGTGAGATGTCCTTCAGGGCCCTGGTCGATGGAGCTTGCTTTTCTCTTGCGTGATACGCTGCTAGGGGCAGGCAGTTCCACGACGATGGACTTTTTTGCGGCCGCGTCGGGGAAGGTTTGTGTCTTGGCAACGCGTGTAAAATTGGTGATGGGATTGGAAAAAGGCACGGCTTCGACGGCCTGCCGCCTTCTGATTGTCGGGCGAGGCATGTTGCCCTTGCTTTCTTTGTTGCTGCAGCTGCGACAATGTGGAGGTATGAGCGTGGACTGCTTGACCGGAAGGCAGGTTGCTGCCAGGTTGGCTGGTGGTGGTGTCAAGTGAGCTCCAATACAAGCTGAAATGCGTTGACAAGTTGTGGTTGTGATTGCCTCTTTGTTTGATATTCAAGGTGAGTTCAGAAGCGGTGCGGAAGGTAAGATAGAATCCGTGCGAGGCAATGCAAGAGAATTGGCAGACGTGATAGTGCAAGTCGGAAAAAAACGAGAAGGTGAGATGTCCAAGGGCGCCTGGGTAACGGAGTGGAGGTGAGACGGACGGGCCAGGGTTTTCCGCGGATGCGCTGGAACGTGCAGACACGCGACGGACAATTTGCACACGCGTCTTTTTGGTGTTGACCGTGTAAAGCGGTGGAAACGGCTCGCCGCTTTCTTGCCCTCGTCTTGCCCCACCAGTGCCTACAGACGAGCCCCACCTCCACAAGTTACTTCGTAACTAACATCTAACACACTCACCACCACCCACATCAAAGGCCGACTCCACCGGCAAACATCAAAGGTCACTTGGCATAAGCATGTTTGCATTCAGGCCGTCGCATCTACCGCTGTCCGGAGGGTGCTGCCACTCGCTCCGTGGGACATGTGCTGTTGAACAGTGAGCTGATGGAATTGCTTCAGGGCAGGAAGCTCTGGCCAAATGCACCACATCTGCATGTCAGCTTCGCTAAGAGACACTTTTTCGCCAGCCTTCGTCACTCTTAGCATCTCTCGCATTGCATCGACGGGTGAGCTCAAATGGGTAAGAACCTCATGCGCGTGCGTAATGTCAAAGCTTGCATCGGCAAAGGGAAGCTCATAGACACTCGCCATTTGGCAGTTGATATTCTCGACGCCTTCTTGACCAGCGTGGAAACTGGTCCGCTCTAAAAATTTCCGCAGAAATGTCTGTGGCAGTCACTTGGCCTTCGGGCATGTACTTTGCCAGTGAAACCGTGATGGTACCTGAGCCAGCCCCCACGTCTAGCAGTTGGAGATGCGGATTCTGGCAGACACTTGATTCGAGGTGGTATGAGATGAGCGGCGCTGTTTTTGGCAGTTGGACATTCATGATGCTGCACCTGGGAAGAGAATGACCTGGGCCGTAGCTGCTGTGCTGGGAAGATGCTATGGTCTCGTCTATCCTGTGGTGCTTTGCCAAGTCAATGAATCGGTTCACATGTACCAGGAGAAACGAAGAAGGGCTTGTTTGCGATCGAAGCAACCGTGCTTGTTCCTGGCACAGGGCTGACGACGATGGCTTCGTCGTCGTTCTCGCTACGATCACGACGCTAACCCTAACCCACGGGAACTGCCGCTTCGGGAACGAGAACGAGCCAGGCGACGATGTGCTCATCGACAATGACGCGATTTCTAGGTATCCTGGTACTTAGACTCCATGGATGTCTCTTGGCACCACACTCAAAGAGCCCGAGTGACGGCACCAATAGAATGGAGGCAGCTCACTTCAGCTACCGTAGATCCCTTCTTGTGATATCTCATCCAGACGATGAGACTACATCTGGAAACACGGATAAGCTGACATTACGAGCTCCACACGAGTGCTGGGTCTCGGCACATTCCACGAACAACCAAGCAGTCGTTGTCTTGTTGTAGTTTGCTCGGAAGCCGCCAGGATCCCGGATATTTGACAACACCGGCTACATAATGTCGATAATCAACGTATTTAAAGGGCTTGCTATGCCCGCAGTGGGCTATATGAGAGCCCTGGACACACATATAACCGCAACTCTTGCTGTCGCGTCTACCCTTCAAGGTCTCGAATACACCCTATTTAACCCTGTTTCATTGTCGTTATTTCAGTCAAGTACCGCCCGCCACGATGAAAGTGTCCCTGCTCTCCATTGTCGCCGGCTGCATTGGCCTTGGTGTGGTAAGTGGGAATAGCTCCCGCTTTTGTCCCAGAACTAAGACGGCGACTTAGGCTTACAGACGGCCCTCGATGAATTGGGAACCCAAATATTGGAGAGATGACGCACAAGACCTACAGAAACCACTGAGCTCTGACGCGGAATTCCACTATGAGATTCTTCGCACAATGGCCATTGCGCCTTACGAAGGATCTGACATTGGCGAAGTGCTCGTTGCAGCGCAACAGGTCAAGCCCGGCGACTATGAAAGCTACTACTCGGCATTCTACTCCCTCGCCGCTCGAGTCGACAAGCAAGCCCAGGCTATCGACTCCAGCAAGTATCCCGTCTCAGCACGGCAAGCCTTTTTCAAGGCGGCAAGCTACTATCGCTCGGCCGACTTCTTCCTACAGGGCAACTGGAGTGATCCGCGGATAAACACCATCTGGGACCGCGCGCTCGCCTCTTTCAACTCGGCCATGAAGTTGATGTCTTTTCCAGGCGAACGCATCACCTTGCACGCCAAGGATGACAACTTCACCATACCCGCTATCTTCTTCCGGAGTGGGCTGCCGGGACCTCGACCAACTATCATCATGGGCAATGGCTACGACGGCTCCCAAGAGGAGATGTACCATGTACTGGGCCAGGCGGTGCTCCAACGTGGCATGAATGTGATAACCTACGAAGGGCCGGGTCAGCCAACCGTGCGACGTCAGCAGAACCTCGCCTTTATTCCGGAGTGGGAGAAGGTCGTGACGCCCGTTGTCGACTACGCGCTGACCCGTCACGAGGTCGACGCCAAGTCGGTTTGGGGGATATCTTGCTCCGCGAGCAGCCGCTTTTGAGCACCGAATCGCCGCTGTGCTCGCCATTGATGGCATCTACGACTACGGCCAGGCAAATTTGGATGGCCTGGGGCCGCTCACAACAGTCTTCAAGTCTGGCAATTCCACTCTCTTCGACTACATCATCAAGGAGGCCCTCGCCAACGTCACTACCGAGACGGCAACAAGATGGGCCGTGCAGCAAGGGCTTTGGTCCTTCAGAGTTGAGTCCCCCTTTGAGTGGATGACGCTTACGCAGGCGTACAATCTCTCGGGGCTGACGAACAAGATCAAGGCGCCTGTCTTCGTGGCCAGCGCAGAAGATGATCAGTATTTTGGGCATCAGGCGAAACTCCTCGCGGACCATCTCGGCAAGCTTGCTACGTTCCATTCCTTTGCTGCCAGTGAAGGAGCCGGAGAGCATTGCTCAGTGGGCGCAGCTATCATGGAGAATCAGGTCGTTCTTGATTGGTTCCAGGGCATTATCGCCAGGGATGCCGGCTCTCTAGCTGCGGCCTCTGCTTGTTATGGCGGCAGTGACGGTACTGCAGGTGCGGCGTAAGTGAGTGGCAATGTAGCATCTTTTCTTGGTGTACTGGCTATCTTGTTTCTATGATAGCCCTGAGACCACGAGAATGTGTGCATAATTCAGAGTAGGGTTCTATCATGGAAAGCGTAGCTGTTTCATGATATCTGTGTCGATGTATCAGATTGAGGGAGTATTTGATGAAACGTGACTCTCTGTTAGAATCGTCGCCTAATTTTTTATATATATTGAATTTCAATAACTCACGGAGCTATGACGATTGTTCGATCCGCAGAACTGCCTGCAGTATGAAGCCATGCAGCATAGATGAGGGTAACACACGGACCATTATCAAGGTACAAGACCTAGGGCTGTGATTCTCTTTCGACTTTGTTAGATAGGCGTTGTTGAGCCATCTAGGCCTTTGGACAAAAATGGCATTTTGACCCAAGCCCCTCGAAACAGGCCCTTGTCACAGGCCAGGTAGACGCTGAAGCACCGACATTGACGATTATGGTACCAGTAAGAAGTACATTGGAGAAAGTATAGTGGCTGAGGACGGGAAAGCTGAAGTGCTCTTGTGTAAATAGAGATGCCTCATTTGGCTCCGCAATCTTAATGTGGGATCTGCATCTCTACATCTATCGTGGCCTTGAGCCTTCTCTTTAAGAGTTGCGGTTCACTGTGACGTTGTTTTCGTGATTTTCTCGTCTAGATCGTGCTATAGAAATTCATAAGAAGCAGCGGGGGAAGATGGAAATTCTAAGTTAGGCGAATTCCCCGAGGAACCACCCACCCTGGCAAATAAGAGAGGAAGAATCGCGGTGATGATGATGTGGCTGTGGGCACGAGGACACACACAAGAGCAAAGCGCCATCTACGAACGACGCCCTCATCTTGCAAGCGGAGGAATCAACTTGGTGTCGTGAACACTTCTATATTATCCAATTCAAGCTGGAGAGTTAGCTAGGTACACAAAGATCACCGCGCTCTGGGGTATATGAACTGGCATGCCCGGGTCTCCCGATGACGAACCGGCAGATATGGCACTCCGGAAGCTCTGGGACAACAAGAGTTCTCTAGCGTCGACTGGAAAAGCCATCTTGAAGTTTCTCACTGCCGAAGAATCCGAGCAGATATACAACCAGCTGCGAAAGGCCTGCATTCCCAACAAACAGGTGTTATGGAGTGGCATGCCAAGGGAAGTTGCGCAACACTGGGCGGACAAGCACGGGATGCAGACTCTCACCACATCGATGGGTCCTCTGATGAACGAAAGCAACCCGCTGTGTCCTCGCCGACGTAAGTCTCCTCACGGTTGGGCAAAGTATATACACGGGGCCTCAGTTGTGTTTGCCTGGTATATCGCGGGGGGCGACTTGGTAACGGTTTTGTCCCAGCCTCCGCCGCAGCGTTTCAACCCTTCCGGAGGGGCCTATTATCAATCCATCGAGGAGCCAGTCATCACGGGAAAGCTTTGCGAGAGACACGTGGGCAAGATTATGCTTGTCCACCCAAACATCAAGGGCGCAGAGGACTTTCAATACGAACTATGGCCGGACGACCACTCTTCATGTTGGAACGAAGTATTCGGTAAAATCCCAAGGTGCTATACCTGGCGACATACCAAGGTGCCACAGGCAGTGCTGGACCTAAAGGTCTGCAAGGTTGTATGTCTATTCGTCGCGTGAGTGTATACTAAGCGAGGTATGGTAGGCCCGGCTATTCCCTGCAAAGACGGTTGTGAAATCGACCGGCAAGCTGGCCCTTACTGGAGGAGTGCCCAAGTCAAACGCTCAGAGGGAGAAGTGCAAGAGTACGGTTCAAATGAAGAAGAAGAAGAAGCAAACGCTGAGAGGGGAAAATGATGCTGTGAAAGAGAAGCTCGCTCGTGGGGGTAGGAAACAGGCCGGACAGCAGAAAAAGGGGGTGAAACAAAGTCCTGCGAACAAAGCTATTGGAGGGACGATTTCGAAAGAGGCCCAGAAATCAAAGACCAACAAATCAAAGGCCAAGCAACCAAAGGCCAAGCAACCAAAGGCCAAGCAACCAAAGGCCAAAGGTCAAGCAGTCAAGGGAAAACAACCCAAGGAAGGAGAAAAAAATCAACAGTCATCGACAGTGAGGTCTCAAGCAACACATCATGAATCCTTCTCAGAGGTAAGCTAGTAATGTAAGTAATAACCGCTACAATCACACCCCAGTCTTATTGGTTAGGTCGTGTAACGATTCTGACGGTCATGCGACGTATCAGCAGTCTGGGAATAGCAGGTTAGGTTGCAAAAGGGTATATGAACGAAGCACGGGTCACGGTTCATGCTCAAACGGGGGACAGTTCGACTGCGATTGCAAGTATAATGTACCTGCTGCTAAGAAGCAACTGGTTGTATAGTGACGACAGTGTAATCACAGAAGCCATTTTTACCCTGACTTCCATGTTGCATCCAACCAGCGACTTAGCTGTGATTCTAGTAGCGCCTCGCCGCAAGGGTCGGACGATAGCATGCCGAAGCATCGCGATTGGTAGACACATTTTATATCGAATAAGGGTTGATATCAAGGTACAGCTGTACCCAACACAAGCACATATCTAGCCTACAGCAAGAATGTCGTACCGAATGACTGGCCATTTCTCAGCGTGATGGCTTATCTTTGGCGACTGAACCTAAATGTCTAGAAAGCGGAAGTGCTGGCCGTAAGTTCTACAGTCTTCTCTACTCACCTTAGGACATGATGGATCGTACATTGCGAAGAACGCGTGTAGTCTGAGCGGGAGATATGGGAGATATGTGAGATACCAGCGCGAAGATGTGCCGATGGGTTTAGCAATAAGTACCTAGCTAAGTCTTACAACGGGTTCGTGAAAGTCTTGAACAATGTACATGAGAGAACTTGCTGACTCTAGCAGCTATTCCTCGCAACGCGCGCGAATTACGTCATTATTCGTATAGTTGTGGCGGATTTGACAAGCAATATGTCAGATATCACGCTTGATAAGCATTAGCACGCCTATTACCCTTGGCTCATTTGTGAGCTGATTCTTGTACCCTCAAGAATGATAACACAAGAACGTCAATCGTACTTACTATTTCCTTTCCGCCTGCCCTATCGAATTAAGGCCCTGACGGGAGAGGCTCATCGTGAAGAAGAGTTGCATAATTCATAATTCGCTTCAGGTGAGTTCGTGATTGGCCAGGTAATGAGAAGAACCAATCAGCAAGCAGACCGCCATCTCCACTCAATATCTCCTTCATGGTCCCCCAGTCTTCAATCCAGATGTTCATTCCATCTCTTTGACCCTCGTCCAGCTTTCGTGAACGCTACATAAGAGCCACAAGTCCAACGCTTTCCCCCATCAATTATGGCGACTGTATCCGAGGATGATACCACCGCAGAATTTTGGCACCCAATCAAGCGGTCCAGGCTCAAACAAGCGTCGACGGTTACCAAGTTCCCATCAAACACCAGACGCCGATTCGGATTGTCGCGCCTCCAAGAAGCGAAAGCTTCGTCATCCTGAGTTTCCCCCAAGACTATTCTGGGAGAGGTTATCGGAGGTGCCTCTTACGCGGAACGCACTCCGAGCGTTTAACGAGCAGGGAACCCAAGGCACTCTCACGCCATTGCAACCCCGAACGCGAAAACGCTCTCGCCAACACTCCGTTGTTGTTGGTGTTGGTTATCAACCCGCCAGTCAAATCGTCGATCGCTATTCGCCAACTTCCTTGAATCGCGTCAAGGTCTTTGCAAGACACGGCGGCCCGGACCTAACCGACTTAAGAGGAGTATGTAAGACTTCGTCGTGCATAGATCAAGTGTTGACGTCTAGTAGTACTCTGTCGATCTAGGTGTACAGAACGTCATGAGCTCCAAACACTCAAGTCTTGGGCGGCGCAAAAGAGGGTCACAGTCATCAACAAAAGGAAGCTCGCAGTCTCTGTCCAAGAGCATGAAGACGCCAAAAACGACATGCACGAAAAGCACCGGGCCGTATGATCGCACGTTCCAGCAGCATCTCATCGACCATAACATTCTACCCTATGGCTATGAGTATCCAGATGGTCGGTTGCCGCAAGAGCCTGATAACATAGATGATATTCGTCAGGCTTTAGCCCAATATAGGGCATCTCTATCGCCA
This sequence comes from Metarhizium rileyi, assembly GCA_031753515.1. Classification (NCBI taxonomy): domain Eukaryota; kingdom Fungi; phylum Ascomycota; class Sordariomycetes; order Hypocreales; family Clavicipitaceae; genus Metarhizium; species Metarhizium rileyi. The sequence goes on along the minus strand of JAUKVO010000003.1, from coordinate 768,952 downwards.
TCTAAGTTTTCAAATGAAGACTTTAGTAGGTTTAAGCGAGCCGATGCTCAAGCACACAAGGAGAGAGAGGTTACTACTAATATTATTCCTATTCTCAAAGGAGATGCTCAGGGTAATAAATGTCTTGCTGGCGAGTTACCATTTACAAACCTAGAGCATCTAACTGATGGTACACTTGTGCCTGGAAACCCTGATCTATACTATGGCGCCCGTCCCGAACAGCTCCATAGGACTATCCGTCAAGAGTTAAATAACTATCTTGTGCCCTCTACTCAGCACGATCTCTCAATTGTGCCAAACTTTCTGTTTCAAGCGAAGGGGCCAGATGGCAGTCTCTCAGTTGCAACACGACAAGCAAGCTACGACGGTGCCCTTGGAGCAAGAGGACTTCATTGTCTACAGTCATATGGCTATGAGCAGTCGGAGCCGAAATATGACAATAACGCATATACACTGACCTCTCTATACCACGGGGGGCAGCTGAAAATGTATACCAGTCATCCCATACCACCGGCCGTTGTCGGAGGGCAACCTGGCTTTGTAATGACGCAAATCGATTCCTGGAGCGTGACTGGTAACTGCGATGCCTTTCGGCAAGGGGCTACCGCTTTTCGGAATGGCAGGGATTGGGCCAAATGTCAAAGAGACAGCGCAATTAATGAAGCCAACGAAAGGCTATCCCGTGGCCTAACCAACTCGACCTTTGGGGACAGAGCAGGTTTAGGGTTGTTAAAAGGTGATGTATCGGCCGCTGAATCACTTGTCACCAGTCAAGAAACAATCTTGAAAGCCGCGCCACATGACTTGCGAGTCTACGAGTCGGAAACATCTGCAGACGAGCTCTCTGTGGATTTTCAGCCTCGGCTGAAACGGACCAAGTCATCAAACAGTTCGTAACTCCGAGGCTTCTCCTTGGAGGTCAGTGGCCCAGACTGATGCGCAGCACTTCTCGCCGGAAATTACTCCTCGGCATGCCACTTGCTGCTCAAGCATTCCTCAACCCAACGTACGGAAGGCCTAGTTTATTTTGCCGTCCAAGTCAATTTCGACCACACAATTGGGAGAATTGGCAAACACTGCCAGAGATCTGCTACAACATTCTATCGCAACGTGAGGTCAACTTTGTCAAAACTAAAGCATATTAAGATGACGGGGCATGTAGGAAACCCTTGGGCAGAAGGAAAACTCAACGAACATATCGACTATCTAGTTAGAGCAGGAACATGCTCGTCTTGCAAATCCATTAGAAAAGACGCCCTTGTGAAATTTGAGTGACTTCTCCGAACGCATCACGGCCAAGTCCGTATAACGAACGCTGGTGACCGCCATAGCGGGTCCCCTCACGTTACGCAAAATCAGCGACCTAGTCAGAGTACGGAGTAGTACATGCATTTATCGTCATACTTGTACTCATAGTCCAGACGGCTGTGATTTGTATTTTTTAATTTTTTTTCGCTATCGGGAGTATCATAAATCTGAACAAACTAACTGCAATATGCCAACTAAAAGTCCTGTCCTTTTACAGATCCCACGAGTACCATGACAAGGGGTATTACCGACAGAGGGTCAGATGAGTTGTTCCGTATTACCTAGACTTGGACTACCTTGGCAGTTTTCCCCATACTCGGAATCATCCAACATACTGGCCGCCTCGGCGGTCTCCTCGTTGACGTCTCCGTCGAGCTCATGAGCAACAGAGTAGCCCCATGATTGGGAGTCGGATGCTCGAACTCGACGCTTTGAGCTGGGGCTTTGGTGTGCTATTTCTGCTATCGGCCGCTTTAGGGCTGATCTAGCAGGTTCCGACCGACGTGATGACGGTGGAGGCGAGGAAGATGTGCGCCTTGTTTCGCAGCGATCAGAGCATGAATCCGCTGGATTCGGCCCATCAACTGATGGCTCGTCACTGTCGGTGTTTCTGGCAGTGGCAACCAAGGCTGCTTGATCAAGTCGGATTGTTGACCGCTCGTTTGCGTCGAAAGAGTCCCAATGAGCAACAATAGAGGGTTCGCACCATAGAATCTCCGAGATCCTCGCCCGGGTCCTTCCGTTTACCATAAGTTCTGGCAGCCTTCTTGCTCTCTCATAGCAAGCTTGAGCGGAATTTCGTCCCTCTGGAGAGAGAACCAGCATGCTTCCAAGCAAGAGTCTTTTGAGGCTATCAGGTCGACTGTTGTAAAGATTTGCAACAAAATCAGCGACTGTCTGACACCAAGACAGCTTAGTGGTCCCTTGTTTGAGATTTCGCTTATGCTCAGAGTAGCTAGGCAGAATTTGCAAGATACTGCACGCAGTCACGCCAAGTGACCAAATGTCCACAGCCACCGAGTAGCCTTTGGCGCTGCTATCCTCGAATATCTCGGGTGCAGCATATTGAGTAGTGCCACACCGAGTGCGTAGGTGTTTGGCATCCTGACACATCCCAAAGTCAGCAAGCACAACGCTGAACGGTGCTCGTGATCGAATGAGAATGTTGTTCGGTGAGATGTCGCGATGCGCCAACTGCTTGGCATGCAGGTACGACAAGGCCGAAAGACACTGGGTAAGAACCAGCACGGTGTCACGAACTGAGATTTTGCCCTCCAGTTCAGATAAAGAGCCACCGGGAATATATTCCAAGCGCAGTTCGGGGGGGTTGCAGACTACTCCCAGTAGCTTTACGATATGATCCTTTGGTCAAAAGTCAGATCTGTAATGGCAACCCTGGTAAATAAGTACCTACATGTCGAAGTTTTCTCAAAGTGTCTGCTTCCTGCTTCCATGCTCTCCGGTCCTCGACAGACTTCAAGACCTTCTTGACGACTTTTTTGGTCGGCGTCTTTATTACAAACTCATCGCCGGTGCTGACATCCCAGCAATGCACGGCGATACCGAATCCCCCTTCGCCCACCTTTCTCCTGACGTGAATAGGACCTTGACCAGGCATTTGTGCACCTGTTGTAAGGTTTATGTATCTTCGAAAGATGGCCAGGTCATTGATGAGACATTCCTTCGTCTCGCCACCCCGACGAAAACTTGCGACATTATCGATATATGGCTGAGATTTGACATCATGCTCAACAGCAACGACCTGGAACTTGACGAGATGGTGTACCTTGATGATTATAGTAGTGTGCCGATGGGCGTTTCCGTCGCCGCCAAGGATCCAACTAAACTTGTGCCGGGTACCTTGTCCCTTGTTGTCATAGGTCACTTCGGTTCCCCCACCAGATCCTAGGTCTTGAACAATAAATCTGTTCTGCTCATCAAAGGTCAAGCTAAAGTGGTAGTTGCTGAGGCCCTTGAGATTAGGCAAGATGACATCACATTGCCTGCTGCATCCGAATAACAGCCCATGAGATGATTTTGGGATCTTGTCAAATCTGACCTCGATAAAAGGCCTGCGGTCATATGTAGATGCGTCTTTGTTCGCCGGGACCTCTGGGGGGTCGGTTGTCTCCCGATCGTCACGTCCGTACAGAACCTCTTCTTCAGATTCCTCGTGTAGTGGCGGTGCATAGTATGAACTAGTCATGATTGCTCTTTCTGCGTGCTTCGTACGGAGTCCATCTGAGGCAGGGTAGACACGAGCAACGAGATGTTCGGGGTTCATGTTGTCTTTGTCTTTGTCGTTGTCGTTGTCGTTGTTGTTGTTGAGCAACTCGTATCAACATGGAGATGCGGTTTGGAAAAGAGAAAGCCGTATTACCAGGATGACGGCAGACCTTATATGACTGGAAGGGAAACAAGTGTGAGCCCTAGAACTCATTGTGTTTTGTACTTTGGTTTCCATCGTGGTCCTGCACCCCCCCAGACGGGGGAGTGGCTGCGTGGCTGTCACCATAGCTGCTTGTTGGGTATGTGTGCGCGGGATATGATGCTTGAGCATCAGAACGAGTCGGAAAGCGGACAAGCAGCTTGCCATCAAAAAGATCAGCTCGTACGAAGCCCTGTTGCGACATGGAGCGAACATGAAGCAGACAAGTTACAACAAACACATGCCCCACCTTTCCAAGGCGACGAAATCTGGTGCAGTTGATTGGGTGCTCTCAATTTGTGGAGATGCAGCTGCCAATTTCCCATCTCCGCCAGCTGCAAGTGTAACTTATTGCAGCTGCCAAAGAAGGCGACATGTCTCTAATAAATGCGCTTGAGAGACTTATGGGGGAAGTTCCGGAAGTGTTGGATGTCGTCAACCCTCTTTTTTTGTCTGAAGATAACTAACCCCTGCAGGACACCCAAGTCAACTGTACAGGCCGGCCTATTTAATTAATTATAGCTGCCTACGATGAGTCCATCAGCAAAGTTGTAGTTGTGGCGTCTCTGGCGAAAAAGAATCTTGGGCTCGATGCATTCGCTGCATAGATGCTGATTTCGACACAAGCGAATAGTTATAGCCATGTTTTTGATGGGGAGGATCCCACACTTTCACGAATCGAGCCGCGACCACGGCCATCTATCTGTATAGATGGAGTGGAGAGAACAACGGCGCTCACTTTCACTGCTCGCTGTCGTTGTCGAAAGGCCTTGCGCAAAATGGAAGAGAGCGTGAAGACGTAACTTAGATGTTGCATAATCTGGGCTCAGATTAGACCGGAATATGCAGCTACTTACTCATCGCCGAACTTGCCTCGAATCGAATGTCCACTTGGACCTTTCACACGCTGAAACAAACGTACGTTGGGCTTATGATACGATCTTATCGGTAGAAAAGTATGCCCACACTCACTCAAGTTTATTATGTAGAAACTAACATCCGGCGACAGCATCAGAGACACGTTCGAAAGATTGACAGAAATCGCAATGGTCTGCTTTTCCCCTAATAACTACCAGATGATAAGAATCTCTCCACTCGGCACTTGATGACACATGAGCAAGTACTTTTGAATGCCATTTCCTAAACCAAGATACATGGCGGATGAGCAGCCCGAATCTATCATCTTTGCTTGATTATCTTTTGAGGAGCCGCTCTATTTGGAGCCTGAACATATATTCTTCATCCCAGCATAAGTACCATGTGCATCCGAGCTCACAGAGGCGACCTGGCTCAGGATACAGTCCAGTGCCTCTTGGCCGTAGCATCTGTAGGTCGTGTCCTGGGTCGGCTCATCGGTAGACTGCCAGAATTCCGTCCTGGGATGTCTGTAGCCAATGAAGAAAGGCGGCAGATGCGGAACTACGTCTTCAGGGACTTGGTAATAAGTATCAAGGCGTATTTTCCAGTTCGGACGGGCATGAGAGAAAGCCGTTGGAAGGGGGGTAAGGGGTGAAGGGGGTGATAAGTTAATACTGACCATCAAAGTGCGTCACACGATACGCAACACCAGCATCCGAGTCGGAAGCGCCTGACAGACTGTCAATGTAGTCGGCATACTCTCTGTTTCCGACCCGTGGCGCGCCGTAGGTGAGTACCTGCTTGACAGGCAATGGTTTCGGCTTCAAGCTGCCGAACGCAAGCTCACCGAGGGCACCGCCCAGGCTGTGACCTGCAATGGTGATGGTGTATTCGGGGTATGACTGTAAAGCTGATTCCAGCCCACGCTCGACATCCGTGGCGATGGAGTTCCAGCCGTTCAAGAATCCTGTATGCGCTTTGCAATTCTCGCAAGGGGGGCCAGTGGCAACATTGTACGTCACCAGAGGGATGTTGAGGTCTGTCAACACGTCCATGTTGCCGTTTGTCCCGGGAATCGCTAGTATGAACTCTTTTCTGGCGTCGAGCCGATAAATCGCAGCCTGGGTGTCGGTCTTGTTATTACTGATGTAAAGCTGCTCAACCAGGCCGCTCGGGGGATTGGCGCAAGGAGATCCGGCAGACGTGGGAAATTGCGCGTAATAGCTAAGTTTTTCATATATTTCCGAGGAGACTTTTGCGCAATTAGATGTCAAGTAACTTCCTGCACAGAGGGCTATGGAGAACATCTTACCTGATGCCCGAGAGGGACCCCTTTCAAGAGTTCTCGCTGTCGGCATCGCACCGCTGCTCATGTTTGTCGTCGCTTGCGCGGACTCAGCCCGAGCGAGGGCCAAGAAGGACAGTCCAATCGTGATTGACAGCATCTTGATACTCGATCTCTCTTTTCCCATTCCGGACATGACCCATTCCACACGAAGTCGTTGTCCCCATGAACAGCGAGCGGCCCATCCATCTTTTAAGTCAGGCTGATAACGTTAGGAACACTGCCTCAAGTCTGAGGCACGCGTGTTCTCAGCACGGACACGACTACTGTCTTGGCAAATCTCGATACGAAAGGCAGCTGGTATGCTTTAGCTCCGAGAGCATCGGAGGCCTGGCGAATAAATATGACGATGCTCCCGCCGCATAGACATATTTTGCGGAGTATGACCCGTAAGACTTATCAAAAAGAAACCTGCAAACAGAGGTCATGGCGCACATAACTAGTTGAGCCCCTTCACCCCACCGGTCAGAGACTGTCTCAGGTTTTGCTGAGGTTGTAACTTAAGTTAGTACATCTGTGCTGATAGCACGCCTACGTACGTACGCGCGCATGTGGCCATATCTCCCACCCCCCGTATAAGATGGAACTTAACATAAAGGCGAAAAGCAGTAAGCCATGAACTACCGGCCCGGCAGACCCTGGCATGAAAAAAGATCTGTCCTGGTACCACACTTGGCCAAGACAGGATCGTCCACTCACTTACTTCGCTGCTCTTCGTCTGTGAGCTCGAGATGTCTGGTTGTCAAGATGCGTCCGGTCTGTGTTTGTGTCTTGTAAAGATATGAGCTGGCGCGTAGGATAACTCTTTGCACCTAGGGAAACTTGCTAGCTTCTCTGGGGAACCGTTGGCCATGCATCCTCTTGTCTCGTGTTGGTAGGTTATCATCATCTCCCCTAAATCTAGTACGACGATGACTAGGGCCCAAAATGGCACAAGAGACGCAGTCTTCCTGCACTTCATCCTTGGAACTAATAGTAAAGCTTTGGCCTCAAAAAGAGAGCTTAGAAGGAATAGCTTGGATCAACTGATACTGTGACTTGAAATTTTAGGATTTCTTCTCTGGTAGCTACGAATTAGTGAACCCTTTAACTTTGGGACCTAAAGAGAAGCTGTAGGCATCACCACGGGTGGTAATGCACTAGCTATCAGCTGATAATAGTAGCAAAGGGTATTTTTAAAAGGTTCAATTCGTCTTGTCTTCGTCTATTACAGACTACAGTATCAAGCCGGCCTTTTATAGGCCGTGATCCTAATCGCGGCGGCTGATTGTAAGCCGACTGACAAAGGGACTTGCCCCACCAAATTACAGTGGGGATTTTCCCTCGTACCGTCTCCACCGATTCCTTGGTTGATCTATGCTAAATTTGGCGATATTTTTCACCGCCTTTGTGGTGTTTTTTTTCATCAAATCGTTATACGGAGTACTCTATACAGCTACAAAGTATTAGTATAGAGTAGGCGTTTTACATCATTTTTACATAGGGGGTTACCAAATTAACGCTTTTTCCTATTAGTAGATAATTAATTTAAGATATCTTTAACAACTTTATTTATAATAAATTTAAGCAAAGACAGCCTATTTAGGCCAAGAAAGGTTGTTATTTTCCTGTTAGATCTAGTAAGCTAGCTAGCATACCTATTTGGCGAGCACGTTTGAGCGACTGACATCTAGAGAGCAAATTTAGGGTAGAATTGGCTGAAAACTTGGCATCTAAGCCTTTTGCAGGCATTTACGCGGCCCCTACTAGCTCGATACATCGTGGACAAGGGTTTCTGGCTGAAGTGGGCACCTTCCATAATTTTATGTGTAGATCCCTTACTAAAAATGGGCAAGCGCCATAATTGTGCGTGTTATGCAGCCATTTCAGCCAGCTTACAATCAGCCGCCGCGATTAGGATCACGGCCATAGTGTTGAGGCCGGACCCACTTCCCCTATTCTATGCCCCACTTCCCTTGCGTGCATCTAATTGTATCGCAGCGTGCCGCGCTCGTGCCGCGTGCCGCAATGGGCCAATCAGAATGATAGAAGTCATGCCACTGTGGGTCTCTGGGCACTTGGCGTGACCCACAAGGTCGGCGATATCAACGATATCAACGGTATCAACAAAGTTAGTGATACCGATAGAAGCAAAGACGTGGTTAATTCAAGATGCCTTTTTTTTTTCCTGAAGAGCCTGGTAGTCTTGTAACGCAAGAACGTTTAAAAAAAATGAGATCGATGGAATACCTGATAGATATACTAGATAACTAGGCTAGGAGCCTTATAGAGAATGCCTATAGAAAAGTAAGTCGTCGTATGTATAACAAAAGGCTACAGAAGGTCGAAAGAGAATATTCTACGATAAATAATGGAATAGCATGTGTATGAAAAAAAGTTATCAGTTTTTTTTACTCCGTAGAGGCCCAGCTAACTTAAATGCCTTGGATCTCCAAGGCATAGGTGGCCAAAGGTCTTCTATTTGAACCAGTCGGTGTAAGCCATTTGTAACTGCTTACTTGGTCTCGTGGTAAGAACTCCTATATCATTTTCATGTCGCTTTTCAGCAACAGCTATCCTCATTCTTGTGTCCTGGTAACTAGCGTTTACTATTTAAAAAAGCTCCTGGCAACTGAACCTTGTGGCATAAACATCAATACCCGTCACTAATATTGACTGAGGTTGTCAAATGTCATGATTCTTCACTGGCGAACCAACCAGACTCAACATTTCTGTACCTTTGACATCCCCTGTTACTCATTAACCACTCCAAGTCGTTATAATCGGCAGTTGTTAGCGGTCCAGGCCCGGTGAAAGACCTCGCCTGCTTCCTTGCAAACCTCAGACGCGTCTCCTTCCTCGCTGCTTTCATCATCGCCAAATCCATTACAGTTGTTCTTGACCAACGTCGTTCCATATTCAAAGCTCGCTTTTCTACACGCGTCAACTTGTTCGGGGCTGCTCGGAGCGAGTATCTCATGGTCGGCCATTGTGGAAGGCTTCATGTCGTCACTAGGACTAGGCGACCCGAGTATCACCTTGTCGACGATGCAGTCTTTGACGGCTTGCTCAGCGTCCTCTTCCTCGGCAAACTCGTCCAAGCATTGCACAACGGCCCTTGAGCACAGTGAGGATTCATCCTCGATGCAGGTTGGGTGCTCGTCCCGGATGCAGTCTTCGATGATTTTGGACTCGTCCTGGCACGTCACCACCGCTTGCTGACATTCAGAATTGTCGGTTTTGATGCAGAAACTAGCGCGCAGAGTCAAAATTCCATCATCGCGGGCCGCTGGCTGCGCCTCCTCGCGACGAAGCAGCGGATCAGCGATGGCTAGGATAGACGGCATAGCCAGAATGACGACGAACTTCATATTCAGTGTGCTGTTGCGTGATTTTCGGCGCCGGTTGTTTATTTAGATGTATACCTTTGCTATATTCCCTAGCAAAGAACAGGGAGCAGGAGGCTTCTCAGAGATGCGACTGTGAACTGGTTCAGACGGCTAACGACAAGTCGGCTGGGAAGTAGACCTGGGATTTATATACAGTGTGAGAAAGGGGGGGACCAATGGCGTTTCGCACAAGGTGATGAGCTTTGATAAGAGGCATTGCATGGCTGTTATTGAGATGGACGCAATATTCCGATGACAGGTCTTGGCACCGAAGTGACGACTTGGCCTCAGACGTACGAGCCAGTTGAAATATTGATCCAATATGAAACTCGTGTGACATGCCCTTATAGTATTCTCATTGCAACGCAATTGGTACCACTTATATTTGTCGACAGGGAACCAAATCAGCCGACCTTTTGTGGTGCCACGCTGGCTTTTCCCTCGCGCACCTTCTCTCCGAAGACATTTAGGCAGACCACCTTGGGAGTTTTATCTAGAATCATAGGAGAAGTGGCCTGTTGAAAGCCTGCTATCTGAAACAGTTCGCCTTGCACAACCTTGAGCAAGTTCCCTCGAGAGTAGAAGTATGCTTGCTCTTGACTCTTGAGTCTTAAGTCTTGAGACTTGAGCCCCCCACAGCGCTGTTTAATGGCATAACATTCATGCTAAGGGCCATATCATATGTAGACAATAATTTGAGAAAGCCATGACCTCCGGAAAAAGGAAGACGACGCATAGATGGCCATAGGGCCAGGGCGGGCCGGCTCGTATTTATTCCCCAGATCAGGAGATTACCTGAGTAGTCAGTCTCCAAGTGATTGCTGGCTGCGATTCCTACCAATATTCCTCCGGGTATCCACTTTGCTTCGAACTGCTTTGATGCTGTCAAGGTTTGCGTGTGCTGCTCGGTGACGGACCGCCGGAAGAGCAAGGAAAAGAGAGCTGGTATGATCTGGCCAAGCAGTGCCACTTCAGTATGTTGATGCATAGCCCTGAGTCAAGCAGGAATCTGAAATATGAAATATGACGAGAAAGTTGCTGGCTCAGGCTGTGCCGAGGCAAGGACGCGCCATAGGTTGACGAAATCGTATAAATTCTGCCTCGTTGCCCTTCACGATGCTTCCACGATGCTTCCACGATGCTTCCACGACTCGGCAAATCTTAGCCACTCTCCGTCTCCTCAGAATGGGGGTCCTGTTCTAGTATCTCACAAAGCATGAGGGTTTCAATCGTCTGCCTTGCCCTGCTCGGGCTCGGGCTGGCCTCCGCACGGCCACATGTCGTCGCCAGAGCGCCCCCAACAAGTCCTTATAAACAGAAACCACCGGCTCAACAGATTGGCGATGCGATTGTCAAGGGAATCGCGGACTGGGGCCCGGCTGCAAATCTCAAATCCCCCAAGCCCGGGCCCAAGTTTCCCATTAAGAATATGATAGGAGGCTTGCCGGAGCTGCAACGACTCAGGCCCAGTACTTCGGATTGGAGGAAAGACACACTCAAGGGCCCGAGGAAGAAGTCACCCTGCAGACGAGACGTCGCATGCGTGAGTCGTACGAGCGCAAAGGGGTATGGAGCAAAGACCGGTAGATACAGCCGCTTTCGCGTGCCCAAGGGCGCTGGCAAAGCTGCGGCATTCATGGTCGTGGCTCCTTACGCTCACGACGTGCTCGAAGCAGTCAAGACATGGGACAATCCCATCGGACACGGAGTCAAGTGGTTTGATGGCGCCATGGCCAGTCTCCAAGAAGCCATTGGCGGACCCCAACGCGATGACATCTACGGCAACGAGCTCAAGGGGAAACTCATCGACGGCCTCAAGAGTATCAGCCGCGCCATGTTCGAGACGGACTGGGATATGCGGCAGCGCCTGAACAAGGAGGCGGCCGCGAGGGAAAGGGCACGCCGGCTGGAGGAGGAAAAGGAGAATGAGAGGGTCAGGGGCCTCAACCAGCTCGCCAACATCTGCGAGAAGATGGATGTAGAACGACCGGAAGACCCGGAAGCTGCCTCCAGACTTGAGAAGAGCTGCGGGAGGCTGGCGGCAGAGGTCAAGAGGGTTCGGGAGAAGGAGGAACAGAGGGCTCGGAAGAAAGTCAAGCGCGAGCCCATCTACTGGTTCGGCAAATGCAAGGTGAGTCCAAGCCAAATAATGACAAATGGGAATGACGTACGTACAAAAAAAAAACTAACCATCCGACCACCCAGTGTAATAGAAATAAACTTCCTCCCGGAGGCGCCAAATGCGCCAACGAGTGTCGGGCTTTTCTATCTCTGATTGGGTGAAACTGACGGACGAGCTATACTTACTTCTTTCCTGGTTGCATGGCATTTGTATTCCTCAACTAGCTCATGGCTTTTCTACTCCAAATACTCAGGCTTCTAGTAATTGCAGTTGTCATCACAGACTCTCTTCTCTTCTGTTCTCTTCTCAAGAGACACTTCCGAGGTCTGAACGGCCGCGGCAAGAGCCATTGTAAGCCTAACGATTCCAGCCAACACGGCATAGACGACCTCCGTCTCTCCTGGTAATTTGGTAACAGGAGGCTTGAGGGATGGAATTCTTTGAGATGATGGATTCAACAGATTTGATAGAGTCAAGGCTGAGAAAGAATACTATTCAGTCGTATGGTGATGGATAGTCACAGGCACTTTCAGCTCTTGTGACGTTGCAGTTGAGCAGACCAATAAGAAAAACGCATCTCTAGTGGACATTTGACGGCTAATTCCTGTTTCTGGGAGTAATTGCAACAAGTTAGACTTACTGTTGGGTTCAACGGCCTAGCCAACTAGGGAATGCAATTACTTGTCTCACACTCGCTCGATGTTAAGTTTGCCACTGTTTCATACACATACACGTCTTACTGACTGTGACGATGCAAGCTGTGAATCTTTTTGTCATGCAACGAATCGAACATGAAGTAATGCCAATCTCGATGTGTAGGTAATCCTCATGGACCTCTCATACGACGAAAAAGCCTTCACACACAGCGACTAGTCACTCCACGAAGGCTTGTCTGCATGGAAGTCGGCGGTAGTTCGGCCCCCGGGAAACCCACAACATGTGGTTCTAGAGCGCATTAGATTATCATGCTTTTTCCCTTTAGCTTTTTGTATTCATATCCAGGGAAGTTACATTGTAAAAGTGGCCTAAGCTGTGCTTCGATAACGAACACCCGCTTTGATATCGAGGAAGGGGGAAGCACCGGCACCGGATGGCAACTCAACCACGCGTCTCACGGATGATGGTCACACAAGGAGTTTTGTCACGAGAACTAGGTCAGAAGAGCTGTCGACGACTTGTTGTATAAAGAGAGAAGCTTTGGTGCAGGGCATCTAGATCTCTGGTGCCTGATAGCCTTTGCCACCAATGTCGTCTTATTAGTTGACTTGTCTCCCTCCAAGCTCTTTCTGGGCCTTTCTCACGCCACGAAATAATGTACAATGCGAGTAAGTCATGTTTTCTGCGCACGTTCTTGGCGCTAACTCGACGATGTGGGACCCCATCAAGAACTCAGGAAGCGGAAGAAATTCGTCTCACATCATATGGCCCGCTGTCGAACGGCATAAACGAACTCGCCGTTCGGCACCGGCTCTCCACTTTTCCCGCCTCGTGCTCGGAGCATTCCCGGTTGCCGCCGGGATAGCCAGTCTTGCTGCCGGTGCAATGCTTACCTGGACCGAATGCTGAAGAATGGGATCTCATGGTGCATGTACAGCATGAACCGCAGATACATGCATCCCACCATTTGACATGGATCTGACTCTCAGCCTGAACAGGGAAAGAAATTAAAATTGAGTACATATGAGCCAGTCGGTCTACGTGACCACCGTCGATTCCAAATTATCTGTACCTGACCTCTTTCCACATGCGTCATGGCAAAGTCTCCTCCTGGTGCTTACGCCCTGTCCCTGTCCGCGGTATCCGGCCTCTGACTGACTGATGGACAACCTTTAGCCCTTGATGTTCAAGCCGCATTAGCCAAAGTCTTAACAAAAAGACGACTGAAGAGGTAGTAGGTAGTTGAGTCCTGAGCCGGCCCTCCAATCTTTTTTCTACATTGAAAATGCAAACATACAACAGTACCATCACAGTGCAGCAGAGGGCGTATCATTACCGTTTCCCATCGTAACGAGGACCAGGTTTAGACACAGAAAGAGAAGCTATATGTGTTCCCAGAGTAAAGCCTGGACACACAAGAACTGTGAGCTCGGCCAAGGTTACGTTGTTCATTGATTCGCCTTCAAAAAATGTCCAGAAGTGAGCCGGCCAACAGGCAGAGTTACCTGGAAGAAAAAAAAAAAAAACGCTGTGCGTGGATCACGACAAAGGCAAGCCAAATGCGGGCGGCAGACAGATTCCGCAAGCCTGTGAATCAGACGTTGTTTGACTCCAGCCAGGTAATCAATCTATGTAGTACACTCAATGCTTCGGCAACTTGGCTATAGAGGCAACGCACGGTTAGATGTGGACTAACTATGTCGGTGAACAAAGTAGACAAGTCGGTTACACAAGAATCTCATACGTTAGCATTGCCGCACTGAAGGAGGGCAAGCCGGCATTTACACAGCTCTTTAGGCAGCATATTCCCTCCATGATATGTATGAGCTGCTGTTGCTGGCTTGCAGGCTACGCATTGTTGCGTGCTTGCCTCCACGAAGCTGTAAATCAGGCCATAGTTTCAATGTAGTAAAGTAACAGGCTTGAAGCGCTCAATACAGTTCGCCAGGGTGTCTTGTCGGTCACGTCTCTCGCCATGGTTTGCCTAGCTACAAATTTTCTTACTCTGGATAACGAATAGTTCACTAATAGTTAGTAACTACAAGACACAATAACTTATACGCCGGTTCAACGAGATTGTACGGAGTAACTAACTAAGGAGGGAAGCCGATGCAGAGTCACACAAAGCCTGCCCACAGTGGCGATTTGCAACTGTGCTTTTTCTCCTTGTGTGATGCTGACCTGGGCAAGTACGTTCAACTTGAACATACCTTCATTTGCGGCGCACTCATGATATCAAGCAGGTCGATTTCCGCGGCTTACCTTGCCCGTTGCCCGCTTGGGAAACACCAACTAACGGCATTAACTAGTTACCCGTTATCACGCCTCATTCGTTGCTGTCACAGTCTCTCTCATGCAGCTTACCTTGTTGACCGCCGCGAGTCATTCATTCTTATGCCGACTTGCACGGAAGTTGGCCCGGGACGGACCAGCCGCCGCGGCTTCTCTTGCCGGCGACAAAACACCCATGCAGATGGCTCGAGGACGAAGAATACGAGCAACCCTACGCACCCGACGCCACATGCTATGTATGTATGCCATGTCGTTCGTTCCCCCGGCTGTCCGGTGTGACAGTCGTGCCAAGACAAGGCCGCCGGGTAGAACTGTTCCGCTGCGCGAAATCCAGCCTTTCTATGGGTGAGGAACCAAAGGGTTGTTGTTGTGTGGCTTGTGCTGGGGTCACGGCGTCCAAGTCTTGCCTCGATGCGTATGTATCATCATCCATCTAGCCTTTTTTTTTTTTTTTTTTTTTTTTTTTCCAGATAGCTCCGATGCGGAATCATGAGCCAGAAGAAAGAGTAGAGTGTCAGTCAACCTATGAGCTGCTCCCGCGTAACGGTGAGTCTGCTCTTCCGTCCCAGAATCTAATCTTGCCAAATGCAAGTTATCTCGATGACACATTGATTGATTGTTCTTTTAGAGAAAGAAAAAAAAAAAAAAAAAAAAAGAGCACTACACAGTAACAAAAGGCCAACTTTTTCAACCAGCTTGACTCGACCAATAAATAACGCAAGCCCAAGCACAACAAGCAACGCCATGCATGGCGCCGATCAGGTTTGACACACCGCCATTGCTAGGTCACCACATCATGAAGCCATCATCATCTTCCACGTTTCATTTCTTCCGTGCCCGACTCAACCCCCTAGTTAATGGCCAGTACAGCACTCCGTAGAGCCTGTCAAGAAGGTCAACCATCCATGCCACCCTCAAGCTTCCCATCACCACCAACCAAGCTACTCCCAAGGTAAGACACTTGATGCACCTCGACCCAAACACACCCCCTACATCCATCTACCAAAGGCCATGTAACTAGTTAGAATGCTGAAGAACAGATGCCAAAGTCGGAAACGCACAATCTGCATTTCCCACAACGTACAAACAACTCATCGGGTGTCAAGTTTGGCACGGCTACATGAAGCCACAAACAGCAGCAAACGACGCAGGCCAGGAACCACGACACCAAGCAATCGCCTTTGGCACAGCCGGTCAGGGAAAAAAAAAAAAGAAAAAAAGGGAAAAAAACAAGAGGCCACTCGTGGTGCCTGGTCACTACGGAGTAACCTACTGCTCTGTTCTACTCCGTACTCGACGGATAGTTACTGACTTCCCGAGTCCCATCTTGCCAAGTGACATGCAATGCGATGCTACACTGCGGCCGCGTTGGCATCGATGTCACTTGAACAGCCAGCCAGACTGGCAGTCAGAAAGGCGACAGGTCTCCTACGCCGGGAACAATTTGTGCTTTTCGCATGATTTACTTACTTGCTGCGCGCCGCTTGTGCGCTGGAATGGCATGCAGGTACCGTCCGTCTCTGCGCCATACGCCATGTGTCTTTCAAAGAATGGAATTTTTCACCCACGTAACGAACTTATACCCGACACCGCGTACCCGCCTGCAACGACAGCTGCTGACCATCACCTGGACACGCTTCAACGAGCCCACCTGTCGCGATGCTCACATATCTTCGTATTTTTCGTATTATGTACAAGGAAGGGGGCGCCGCATCACCCAAGTGTCCATCAGCGTGGCCCGCCGGACCGGTGGCATAGTATAGGGGTAAGGAGGTGAACAGTATGATTCTGAAATCGTTGACTACTTTACCCCGTCCTGCAAAACCTGGCTGCTGAAAGAGCAGACAGCAAAATGAGCTCTTTCATCTGGTAACTCCTTTCTCATCTCGGTTGTGCTCCTTTCTCATCTCGGTTGTTGCTCAGTGCTCAATGTTCTTCTTTTTGTTTGACCGGCCCTGCCCCATGTTGTTCCCCCTATTAATGTGTTGTATGATACAACGAAACCAGTCTTGTGACATGCCCAAACTCCCTATGCAGCTGTAATATGACGGAAGAAAATAAACACACGATGCTCATGTAAAGAGGAGGTCGACGTCGACTTGACCCATGCCTCCCAGTGCTGCAAGCCGAACCGACGCCATGTGACAAATGTTGCCTTCACGGCGTCGAATGTCTATTGCTGGCGGCTAGGCAGATTCCATTTATCTGCTCTAAAGCTAACAGGGCTCGGAGGAGGTGGTGCGGGAACAGTGTAGTCGTTCTCCTGGATTCGACGTACTGGCGTTGATGGTCGATTGTCCTTGTAAGACAGGTTGGCGTTGAGGCTGCTGTACAAGTCTTGAGACGTGAACAAGCACATATTATCTCGCTGAGTGGACATGGCAACAGGAGAGGCGATATGAGGCATGTCGTCTACCTTTTTGTCTGTCGATGGCAGAGATGGATTCGGCAAGATTTCTTGGAGATAGAACGTTAGTGAGGACTGGGAGAAATGAAATGCCAAATGTTGTACTGAAAATACCGAATTGTGTGCTTCCACGTCACTCGAAGTTGGAAACGGGGTGGCGTAATTTTGTGGGTAGTCGTTGACAGACAACTGGGAACCGAGGCTGTGAATCCAAAGCCTTGTCTGGCGCCAGTTCTATTGATAGAATAAAGGAGATAACGAGACAGGTTTTTCTGTGGGTCACAAACTTTGTCGACTGGTGACTGTGAGGAGCTTGTATCAGTGGATGTAAAGAAAAGCGAGAGCCCAAGCAGACGGGACCGGAGCCCTCGTCAATGTGGTGATGGTGAAGCGTGAGAGTTGTGCGTGAGGGTACGATGAAGGCGGCAACAGTCGACAATCCAGACGCGGGGGGAAGGAAGATTTATGTCAAACGGAAACGACAAGGTGACAGGAAGAAGAAATAAAGAAGGAAGAAAGCGACACGGAAAGGAAAAAAGGCCTCTGGCTTGTCAGACAAGAGCTCGCATAGCCGAGACGGGGGGCAACAAACGAGCAAACATTGGCCTCGTGGGAAGGGATTGGAAGTTTGGGAACCTTGAGCCGAGCGAGTGTGGTGGTTGTGGAGCGGACCGACTTGGACTTGCTGGTCCGGGATTGGAGGGGAGGAGGACTTGTTTGGACTTGGGCAGTGGGGGTGCGAGCTTCAAGTCAAGTCCAATGCATTCATGCACGCATTGGTGCATTGCGCATTGCGCATAGCGCAACATACAGAGTTGGTGAACGGTGAATGGCGAGCCGGACGGATCATGGAGCACCTGAGAACATCCAAGGGAGAAGAAACATCATTGAAAGCCCGTGGCTGGACCGCGCACAAACGGAGCGCAGCTGACATGGGGACCAAAGGGCGTGTGTTTAGCAGTCGACAGGCAGGAACACAGGTGTTGTTGCCCCCCCAAGGCCCTGAAAAGAGCCTGCAACTGCACTTGGAATAGGTCAACTGCAGGTACCTAGGTATCTATGTATCATTGATCTTCGTACTCATCAACTCGATGCCGTCCATGCTGGCGCCGTGCAGCGGCTGCCACGAAAGAGCCACATGCAATCAACACTTGACTGTACAGAGGTACCCCATACAGCCTCTGGTTTCAGTTGTGCTGTGCCCACTGCAAGCATTGGTCGCGGCGACTGCATGTTCTCATTCCGCTCGGGTAAGTTGGAGCACTCTCCGTCGTGCCTGAAAGTGCCTGCCATACCTTGCGTAAGTACCTAGTTACTTAGTAAGTAACTACCTCCTGGCCAAGTCTTTAGCTTCCTCCTGCCGACATGAGTACCTTAGTTAGGTACCTAGTAGGTAGGTACTGAGTACCTACCTAGGTAGGTACCTAGGTAGTAGCGAGGCACACCAGGCAGCTATTCTTGAGCCGAGTGAATCGAACACTAGAAAAGGGAGAGCATTCTAGATCCTGCTCCTGCTCGCCTTTCCAGCCTCTTGTGCAGAACTTATCCGCATCCGGGCATATAACGTAACGGAGATACACAAGGAAGGAAAGAGCGATTACTGCCTGTGCATGAAGCCATCGCGGCCGGGTTGGTATTTGGTACATGGCCCGTGTCGACCGTGTTAGTTAGATGTTGGGATAAGTTGGGAAGGCAAGTGCAACCATCCTTCATCGAAGGTGCTCGACTCTCGAGCGAGTCATGTTTGACTCTCGTCTCTTGGTTCCGACAACAAACTCCGATGAACGAACCCATCAGCATCAGCATCAGCATCAGCATCAGCATCCTCATCCGCATCCGCCGCATCCGCATCCGCGTCCGCATCAGCATCAGCCCCCAACTCTTGAAGAGTCATCCCCTCGTCGACCTTACAAACGGAATGGTCATGTAGCGCATGCCCCCAAGTCGAAAGGCAATGGTAAGAATAATCACATCAGTCACTGTCCGGAGGCCCGCGATCAATCCCAAAGAAGCAGCTGGTTTAGCGAACTGAGCCCTGACGAAGCCGATTCACTCTGACAAAGCGCCTGGTCTGCAATCTATAAATTCGCAAACACTTGACACGTCGTCATTGCCTTTGACACAAGGTACTAAGTTAACTAGATGTTGGCTTCAAAGCAGACGTTGCAACACTGCCAAACAGTCAGGCTTGCTGTTGCGCACGTATGCAGGTACGTGACCCTTTTTCCTGGCTGCCTTGCCACATCCAGGTGCTTTTGGTACCCAACAGCAATGTCCAGTTGATATTGAATAGCTTTGGGCGGCGGCGCAGTCCTGAAGAGCCGTTGGGAGCCATACAGAAATGCCAATGCATAGTTAAACCCTTGATTTGATAGCCAGGCTAGGGTGGCCCGTTGCACTCGCCCAAGTCAGTGGCCAGCATCAGCTCTGACCTTGAACTTGCTTGAGTCAGTACAGTGGCAGCTCAGCTGCGCACGGGAATGAACTTGATTAGAGGCCACACGGGAGCCGCCCACATCGAAGCCAACTGGGCCCAAGGACTGACTATCCATACTTTCATTTATTAAAATCGCCCCCAAGGACATGCACAGGAGGGTGCGGAAATGTGTTGGGACAGCATTGGCCCGTCTATTTCAATCTCACCTGTTTAGAATCCGGTTTCAAGGTTTGGTTGGGTGTGTCGTGTCTGTTCAATGGAATTTCCACAGACACGGGGCCACGGACCTTAACGGGTGATTCACACGGCCAGGGTTGACTGGATTGCAATTGGACATTTCTTCTCTTCTCCTCCTGCCCTACTAATCTACAACAGTGGTTGCTATCTGTGAAGTCAGTGTGCCTACGGAGTATCACTGATCGAAACCCAAGAAAAAAAACCTCCTGGCGGCTTCACGAAAGGACGGACGAAATAATTGGCCGAGCAAAATCTAGAATCTTCCAAAAGTCTGGGGAAAGAAAGAGCTTGCATGACATGGCCGGGGTGTTACATTTGTGGGTGTGGCATGTTCATCAGGCACACAAAACACAATGTAACAACAGAAAGGAACAAAAAGACGCCAGCACAGTGGTTGTTTTGGTGTGGATGACCCAGCCCCTGCATTTCTTGACTCTTACTATTCGAAAGGTTTCTTCCGAGAAGGAATCGTCGGTCAGCGTCAGGCAACGCTGTCTCTTGCGTGACAGTTGCAGCGGATTACTGCTCAGGTTGTGAGGCGCGTCGTTGGAGATGAGTGCGACTATGAAGTTATTGACTCTTTACCCCAGACTTCTACCATGTCGCACGGTGTTTTCCGTCTCTCCTTGGCGGAGCATGGCATCCCGTTGACTGCTGTTCCGAGTCGGTGGGAAGGTAAGTTTGGTTGACGGATTCTGCCAACGCGTGAGAATCGGCCCGTGGGCTAGTTCAAAAATTGCGTGGCATCACTTGTCTGCCTATTCTCATGCTGTGTCCAACTCCTCCACCAGGTAATCACGCATGTGCTTATCAACAGCGCTTCTTGGCATCTCTTATATTGGTAAACATCCACTTACCGAGCAGGCTCGGCTTCCATACAACTCCTTCGACGCGTTCGAAAACGGCCGAGGCTTTGTGTTGGACCCATTAGATACCTACGGAGTACTCACATTCTCTTCCTGAACGAACTATTCACGATACATTTGACACAACCAAAAGCCGCCTAGAAGCACATACAACAGATCTTTTTCTCAAAAGCTCGGTATAACTAACATTCCGGTCAAGTGTATCCTTAGGGCAGCTCAACCCAGTAGTATCAGCCGGCGAGAATCTCTAGAGCGTGCTCATAGATACTTCTCTTGCGAATAAAGTACATATGTTGCACTAGAACGCTGCCCAAGAACATATAGGTTGTGCTTATGAGCCATCATGTAGACGTCTTCATCGACTTGCTCGAGAGAAGGCAACAGGAAAATCGTGCTTATTCCATGTGGAAGTACAGAGTACCATGGGGTCCTGAGGAACGAACGGGGGACTTTATTTTCGGCCGCAATCTGAGGGAAATCGGCATAAACAGCTCGCATCCACGGCTAGGAACCGCGCAGTTGTAGTTACTTTTTTAGCCACCTTGACGCGCGACAACGGACCGAGCAAGATGAACATGCGTTGTGTAATGACAGCTCTTTTTTCCCGAGAGACAACATGAAGCTCTCCGCTATGCCAAAACAGACCTGCCACGAGAGGATGTGCAACGAAATGCGAGTCGCCGAATAAGGAAGCTTGATGGGTTTCCATCTACAAGGGAGGGCCATAGTTAGTTACCTGATGGCTGCCAAGTGAAACCAAGTAACTGAGTTACTGGTTCCCTGAATTGATTGGGGCAACCTCGCGTCCCTTTTAGCATCGAGAACTAGGAAAGTCGTCTCAACTGGGCAGCCTGGAGATTTTGTTTCGACACCTCGAGAATCCGGAGACTGATCCATCAAGACCAGATGATAGCATTGTCCAACCCCCTCTAGTTAGAGGCTGTTGCCGACCCGTGGGAAAACGATGACTTCCAGGGTCCCATTGCACCTCTTCTAGAATATCTTTACGGCTAGCTGAGGAAAATGCGTTTGGGTGTAGTTACCAGCGTGGCTACCGTGATGCGGTGAGGAATGCCATGGCCAGTTAGTAAACATGTCGTTTCAACGCCGTGGCATCCTTCTTATTCAACAGCACGTGCTTGTCGTCTTTGGGGGCTTCACAGCGGGAACATGCGAGACGAGACGCATACTACTTGGTACAGAGGCCGGCAATATCGATATCAATATCAGTATCAGTATCGAAGATAAGGCGAGTGAGGCGACGTGATATTTTGCCATGGTAGGCAAGACGAACGGCGCCAGTGTCCAGTCTAGTCTACTTGTTCTTCCTCTGACGGAAGCGACGCAATCCATTGTCTCAACGAGTCATGTACCTACATCTCATCCATGGAATTCAAATGGTTCATTACATCATAAGTTCGTCCCTGCCACCGCCTCAAATCAATCCCAACATGACCTCCATGACACACACACCTTACTACTACACAGAAGAAAGAAAGGGACGTATCTTCACCCCTTGGACGTATTCGCCGTAGCAGCAGGCAGAGCCCTCGTCTTCCTCCTCGTCGGCTGATACACATCATTAAAGTTCATAGCCACGCCCAAAAACCTCATGTCCACATCTGGCTGATACGCCAAGTCACCCAGCAAAATCTGCAGTCTGCTCCTGAACGAGCTCTCCAGCTGCTGCAGCCTTTCTCTCAACACAGGAAACTCAGAGGGCACATCCTTGAAACTGCCCATGTTGTCGTCCACGTCGGAGCGCATCGAGGTGCGCACGTCTTCTTCCTGGCGGCGCGTAAAGTCCGAGACACTCCAGCTGTACAGCCCGTCGACGGACTTGCGATAGTTGAGCATGAAGTCGAGCATGAGGCTCAGCTGCCCTCGGTACGAGGAAGTGCGATCGTCGTCCTCTGAGCCGTGCAATCGCCGTTTTGCACCGAGGAGGCCTTTGTGTGTGATGTCGTTGAGGTACTGTTCGTGGGCGTTGATGAGATCATCCAAAGTGCAGTCTTCCTTATGAATGCGCTTCTGCAGCTCGTCCCATGATGATTCAATGACCTCGAAGAGGATGTAGTACTGGAGCTGGCCTATGAAATGAATCATCTCAGCAAGGACCCCGCGCGTTGATTTCCAGGTTTGTGCGACAACGGGGTCCGAGGTTTGTAAAACGCCGCGGGAGCCGGTCATGCATTTGCGCCAGGTCGTCAGAAGGGCGAACTCGACGCGCTTGATGCGCCAGAGGTAGTTGAAGACTTTGAGGTATTGGCGGTTGCCCCATTGAGTGACGACGACGTCAACGGGGGCTTCGATCTTGTACTCCAGTGTGAAGCAGTCCCAACCCATGTCGCCGTCCGAGAGTTGGAGCACTCTTGCGTCCAGACGGCGAAGAACCTCGGGTGAATCGTATTGCGCGTTGGACCCGCGGATGGCGTGTTCCAGTTGGGCGGTGAGTGTGTGCCTGTATTGCGCGCTGGCTGGCCGATCGAGGTTTGCGGCGAGGGACTCCATGAGAAGAGCTATGAAGTCGCCCTGCCCGAGCAGGATGTAGTCTTTCAGGGCCTGCAGGTGCTCGAAGAGATGGAATTTGCTCGACATTAGATCCATTAGGCGCTTCATGGTTGTTTTGTATGCTTCGTCTATCCACGCTTCCAACGTTGCTGTGTCGCCGTATCTAAGCTCCTTGGATGCGGCTTTGGAGTATTCCTCGACCCATACTGAGTCTCCGCAGCTGTGGCGGATGAAGTTGAGAGACTTGCCTATTAGGAACACTTTTTGAGCAAAGTCTTGTGTGATGATGCTGGGCACCATGCTTTGATCGATCTCGTACTTGTCTGTCCAGACATTGCCAACTCCTTTCTGCTGGGGAGCGTTGGCCAGCTTGTTTTGCTCTCGGACAAAGAACTCTTGGTAGGGATCTGACAATTCTCCGTCGTATATCCAGCGACGCAGTATGTCATAAAATGGCCGCGTGGAGCTGCCCAACAGCCGCTCTGCAAAAGCAGCAACAACTGGATCGCCGTGGGACGACGAGAAGCTGTGGATCAGAGAGATGAGCTGTCCACCCGTTTTGTTCTCTGACTCTTCGGCCATCAGACTCATCAGCCGAAGGCCCATGGTTGCCTCTCGCGTCCACACAACACATCTTTTCAATGTGACCCCAGCCTTTCCAATGCCGTCGCGAGGTGCGTTTTCGTCGAGTGAGGATAGGGCACGTCGAATCTGGCTTTCTAGACTTGCTATCAAGCTGAGGTAGGATCGTAGTTCGCTCCCGATAGCTGATCGCAGACTTTGCCCCAGCAGACCTTGAGCTGGGGTGTTGCAGTACTCATCTAGGCCACGATACAATAGCGATGGTTCGGCAAGGGTGTGAAGAATGGACACAAGAGGCAGCGGGACAGTGGGAGGCAGTTTCAAGGTTTCCGGCTTTGAGAATGGCAGTGTCGTTGATGATAGCCCTTGGAGGGTGAAGGGAAGATCTCGTAGAATATCGGTCTCCGGAGGGTCAATCCCGGTGTAGTTTGTGGCGAGCAGGGTCGATTTTAGGGAAACGTTCCTCTTTGGCTGCTCCTTTTCCGTGTTGCCTGGTTTGGGCCGGGGGGGTTTCCTCAGACCCTCCGGCTGGAAAGCATCCTTGAACTCCTCATCTTCGCCTTTGGGTACCGGAGTTGCTGCATTGGAACGTTCTCGTGTTTGTCTTTTTGCGGCATCTCTATGAATTGCTTCTCGATAGTTTGGTGCAGAGGGCTTCATCGGACTGAGAGGCAAAGGCTCGTTCGGGTCTGGTGAGTCGGCCAGTTGGTAGAGGAGATATAGGATGGCCCATTTATTGTCAAGCACGGGAAGTGCAAGTAGTCGCGAATAAAGGTTGGAGAAGGTCAGTGCCAGGCTGGGGTTTGTCTGAATCAGTTTCCGCTTGATAAGGTCAGAGGCATGGTTGACGTCGGCGGCAATAGATGGTGCTTGGGGACTGCCGAGACGTTAGCCAAAGGTGTGCGAGGAGAGCCGGGGTTGCCCGGAAATCTAGGTAATTGTCATGGAGTACCTGTCGAGAATGGATGCGACATTCTTGAGAATAGCATCGTGGCGATCCTGAGCAGTCTCTGGATTTTCGTCAGGGTCGATAGGAACAATGTGGGCTATTAAATGCTCGAGTGCGCCGAGGATGCGTTCCGACGACATGGCTGCATCGCCGGCCCAGAGCTGACAACACTCAAACTGCTAATTTTGGGAGAAGAAGATGGTGTGTTGACGGCAGTCTTGTCGGGGAAGCAGATCAGTACGTTTGGGTGTTGAATGTTACCTTGGGGGAGATGGCAGCGGAAGTTTTCTGATGACGGAACGCGCAGGACGCGACGAAACATGAACGTTGAACATCAAATTGAAGCAGCAGCACATACGGAGTTACAGTGGCTATACTGGGCAGTGTGGGGCTAGATGCACTGAATATATAGGCACCTCAGTGCATGTTTGACACTCAAGAGAGCCACTGACGCTGGCGCCAGGCGGCTGGGGCTGCCTACTCCGTACTCCGTACATGTAACTTAGTGACCTGTTAGGAGGTACCTACCTAAGGTAACTTGGTTAGGTACCTAGGTACGTACGCACAGAGGTGGGTTACGGAAATAGAAAAGTGCGGAACCTCCTCAACCGTGGAAACCCCACATCTCTCCATGTTCCGACCGTCCGTGAGCCCAAGTCTGTTTGCCGTCAAGTCTGTTGTTGCTTCTCGGCAAAATTTCGACTCCAATCCACCTTGCTGCCCTCTCCCTCACGTCGACCAGCACGGCAAACCGTCATCAACCTCTCAACCTCGCCATGCACTGGCCATCAAGGTGACTCCGGATCCGTGATCGCATAACCCTCCGCATTCGATTGATGCAACCCATGATCGCCTTTTCGCGTCGCGCGTTGCAGTCTCGCCGCACGCGACATTGACGACGTCGACCGTGATCCTGCCTCCACACCTCCGTCCTCCGCCATGCCCGACATCGACCCCGCGGCCTTGAGCCGTCCCGCCGCCAGTCTGTCGACACCGACGCTATCGAACAAAACCCTATCCATCACGGCGCCCGGCTCAGGAAAGCCTGTGAAGACTAGCCAGATCATACCAGCTCGCATTGATTTGGAACCGCTATATTCCACGCTCAAGGCCGCCATCGGCGGAGAGAAGTGGCTGGTATACAAAGAGTCTACGGCCGAGTTTTTGACTGGTAGGGTATCTTGATGGACCGCTATCGTGTTGCAAAAACTACTGCTTACACTGTACAAGGCCGCCTAAGCCAGGCCGAATACTCGGAGCGAATTGATCCCATTCTCGCCGACAGCAGCGGCGAGAAGGACCACTTTCACAACCAGCTCATCGCCGCCCTACTCGGAAATGTCACAAGAGAGATGCCTGACCAGGGCCTGGCGCCTTGGGTCAGCGCAAACGATAAGCCCATGCCTGGTGCTGGCAGCAAGCCCGTCACAGGTGATGCCGCTGAAAGAAGATTGAAAGGAGAGGTGATGCAGTTGCCACCTCGGGATCGCAGGCGCATCAAAGACCTCGCTCATAATGATGTAACCATTTACCAATTCAACCGGCTTTTTTTTTCCTGATACTGACTTCTCACCCTTAGTACGACCCTCATGAGAGCTTGTCGATCCTCTTCATAGACGTACATCGTAAAGCATCGACCACAGCGGAAGCCGCCCCAAGCACCGCAACCGGTATAAACAATATGAGTGAGTACTCTGTGCCGCCTAGCGGCCTTTTTCACAGACGATCTGATCGTTGGTAGACTTTGACTTGGAAATTCGAAAACGGTTTGCACAGCCTCTGGCTATCGAGTCTGGGGAGTTTCCAGATGTCGGCGTTATCACTGGGCGCATGCTGCCATTCTGCTACGAGGCAGGGCTTCCCAGTGGTCACGTAACAGACGCACCGCAGCTTGTGACAGTTGCTACAGAGACTTTTATCAAAGAAATTTTGACACAAATTTCCAGCCGCACGCGGAGCAATGGGCCCGGGGACTCGGGGAGTGCGGGCTATGGCGTTGGAACGACGTGGATTCAAACACATAGATATAAGAAACAGCTTCACCAAGAAGAAGAGGCAGCTATTCGGGGAGAGATCACGCGAGATAAGAGCGGCTTGCTTCCCGTTGAAGCAAAAGCCGCGAGTGAACGTGGCCCCCTGGGCATGGCTGATCTGAGGCTGACTCTTGAAATGGCCGATACCGGCATGGCTCAATTCCCCATTCTCTCGACCCAGGTCATCTACGGATATCGCGAGGGTGAACTCGAACAGTGGGACGATTATACATGGTTTAACGATGAGCGTCCCATGATTGAAGAGCTTCCGGACGGTTACAACCACCAGACAGCCGTCAATGGTTACGGGGACCCCATGGATCTAGACCAGGAAACGTGGTGGGATGGCGCGGACAACAATGACATGTCCATGCTGGATGGGATGTTGGACTCCTGTCTTGCCGTGGGGTCATAGGCTGATACCACGACAGTGACGGTGCAGAAGCACGATGATGGCACGATTCACTCGCCGAAACCGAAAGTGAAAAGGGAGGAGTCTTGACCAGAGTTCTAGATTAAGCCTGAACAAAGGAGGTTTGTCATTTGCGACACTGCGCTATGGCAGAACTACACCGCGAAACGGTCCGCATGCCAGGACCTGAAGATTGGCATCGTTGACTTTGGCGCATGGCAGGCGGAGGTCATACCCCATGGTTTCTATTGATATATTTCTTTTTGGGGGTGGCGAACTCGATTAATTGGTGTTTTGTTTCGTATGAGCTGATTGGCCTGCCCTCTTGCGGTTTCAATAGGGGAGATCTTCACCAGGCGTCGTGGCGCAAAGGCTACAGCTGGGGCGGCTGTTCTCTGGATAGCAGAAGCGATTGTGTGAAATTCAGTAGTAGTGCTCGAATGCTTGTACTTGTACGGGATGATATCCAGGAGGGTTCCTGGGCGGCTGTTTGGGGCTCAGTTGGTGCATAGCGGAGAGAGAACTTGCACATAAGGGGAGCATGACTCGGAGCTGGCGAGTCGCCCTGGGGGGCTCTTGTTTAGATGAGCTACTTTGTTTTTGTGTCAATAGACTTGCCGTGTCGTCATGTCTTTTCTGTTCCCTGCTTTGCCTTGCACGTTATACATACCGGTTTGGCTGGCTGGACCACATCATGGGTTGACCGCCCTCCTCCGCTTTGACTTCACGTCAGGGATGCAACATGTCCCTCGCTCGGAGCGATGGGTCAGGATGTTCTGGTCAAGATGGCCATGAAGTAGTTATTGTGAGATGAGGCGCCAAGTTTTCGAACCAGTAGTCTATTTCTACCTCATTGTCTCGGAAGCAGGCGGTTCTCGGCAGTCAGACGTGGAATGCAGATGGCCACGGAGTGAAAGGAGCTTGGGTGCTTTGCCCGGACGGTGCGACATGAGTTGGTGCGAAACGGGTGCTTTGTGGCACATGCATGATGGCATGAGCCAACACACTCTCGATCTGAACTTGATGAGAAATGATCAGGGCGGACAGGACAAGAGCTGGGCGAGGGGAGACAATGGGGGAAGGACTGAGACATTTGCCGGGGACTGGTGACGACAAGTGCCCAGGCCGGTACGCAGGTCAAGTCGCTGTGCACATGCAATGCAGGGTCAGTTGTTGTGCAGATCAAAGTCTAGATGTGCAGATGTCGGTTGCATCAGCCAACATGGACGGCAAGTTGGGTTGAAGACTTCAGATGTGCCGAGACGGAAGGTCCAGACCAGACAGACAGTCGTCTAGACTGACAAGTTGGGGCGAGGCGGCCGCTCGAGAGGCAGGAGCTCTCATGTCAACTGAGCAAGCTCTGGCCATTCGCCAGGCCCCCTTCCCCTCCTTGCCCTCGATGCGGTGGGGACGCGGGACAGCTGGTCCGTGCGCTCTTCTAGAAAGCTTCGCTGCGAGCCCTCTTGCCCTTCCTTGCCCTCCCCTCCTTCCCGCGCGCGACCCCTCCAAGCCGTTCAACCCTCCATGCGGTCCATGTCCATCATTGATTGCTTGCTGCCCAGCTGTTTGCTGGCCCTGCCCAAGCTGCTCCAAAGCCTGCCTGCATCAATCAATCAGTTCAGGTGAGACTTGCATCCCTGCATTGCTCGTCTCCAGGTAGCTTCGCCCCCCGTTGATCGTTTTCACCTTCCCCAGTTTTCGGCACTTCTCGACTTCTTGACTCTCGGGACATTTCCATTTAGCTTACCTACCTTAGGTAGGTAGGTACGGATACTCCGCAGTGAGTACTCGATCTGCTTGCTGGCTGCCCTTTCCGCGTCTGCCAGTCGTACCCACTTCAAACAGCCATAGTTGTTTGCCTCTTGCTTCCCTTTCCTTTTTTCGCCCTCTTCTTTTTTGCCGCCACTGTCCTTCCTTCATCCTCCTGTTGTTGACCGACCGACCGACCGCTTGCAGAGCTATCTTCTTGTTGCTGCCTATCGACCCACGGATTCGACCCGTCATTGTTTCAAGTCGGCTTTTTCACCAGACTTGTGAACCTGTCTCTGGGCTCTCCGACGCCAAGCACGTTTCGAGTCAACGGTCTTGGCTTCTCAACTGCTTGCTTGTCTCCCTGGGCTTGGTTGCAAGGTACCTCCCTCTCAATCTTGGCCTTCTTTTTTTGGTGCTCGAGCCCCCTCTGCATCTGCATCTGCATCTGCATCTCCATCCCTCGTCGCCATCCTCATATTCATCACCATCGCCATCGCCATCCCCATTCCCATTCCCATTCCCATCCCTATCCCCGTTCTCAGCTCAACTCAGCTCATCTTATTCGATTCCATCCCATCCGACTGGTGTCGACTAGTCGAGTGGTTGCATCGCTCTGCGCCGCAACACCGGCCACCGCAGGGTTCTCCCCGAGGCCCCAGTGGAAACTGCGACGACCCCTCAATCTTCTCTCGTCTTTACTCTCTCGTCTCTGCCCTTTGCTCTCTCGCTGCTCCCTTTCTCCCCGCCAGCTTGGACATCCGCCACATCCAGTAGCTGCTTTTTCCCGCAAGGTGAGTCGATGCCATTCTTTCTATCGTCCATCATCCCGCCCGCTTGTCGTGGCATTGAGGGGCCAAGCTCTCAAGACGCGAGGTACCACAATGACGTCTCGTTGCATCCGTCAACCAATACATAGTTCGTCGCCCTTGGAATAATTAGTCGGCATTATCTGTCTGACGGGGATTATCAATGCAAGAGTCTCAAAACCATGGCTTTGCAATCCTCCCTTGACTTGAAAGAAAGCCGCGAGCTCTATGAGCTTGGGTAGCTAGCTTTGCACGACTCATGCTAGCTGCATAGCCCCCAACGCACGCGATCAAGAAGCTGTGACATTCCTTTGTACTAACGCATGGTCATGATGCAGATTTCACCATTCGCGTCGGGCCGATATTACTTTCCTCGTTCGGGGCATCCTAGACGACAACGGTTAGTTCACTTCACCTTCCTTTATTTGATGTTAATTACTGCTACATTTAGTACACTACATCAAATTGTATGTTCACTTCTCCAGACTAACTGAAATCCCGTTAGACCGACGAACCTACCAATCGACAACTCAAGCCCTCTCCCTTTTCGGCCTCAACATCCTGAACCAAACCTTCAAACGGAGAGCCACGCTCGATCATCCCATCTCCAACGCTCCAAACAACAATTAAAATGTCTGTTCCTTTTTCGAGCCCGTTTGGGGCGAATGTAAATCCCTTTGGCAACGATCGGTCACAAAATGTCATGCACAGCTTGGCTGAGGAAGATGAGAATGGAAATGGCAGATTCGAAAACACAGGCATTGGCTCTGGCTCCGGCATCACCTTTCCTGGAACTTTTGCCGGCGATGCCAGCACAGATACACCTCCAACAGTCCGAGGTCCTCCACATCCGGACAGCTATCCTGCCAAATATAACTTTGCCCGTCGCACATCGGTGTCCGCCGAGTCACTAAAGCCCAGTGCGGACAGCTATGACAACTGGTCCCCCCCATTTCATGAAAAGACCGCCGACCAGTTGGGTCGTCTCAAGAAAGCCATTGAGGGCAACTTCTTGTTCAGCCATCTTGACGAAGAACAAACTGCACAGATATTGGGCGCATTGGTCGAAAAGCCAATCCCTGCCAAGGGCATCAAGGTGAGCCGTGGTGCCAGAGACAATGGGTCAAGTCTCATGCTTACATTTGCTAGGTCATCAGTCAGGGTGATACCGGCGACTTCTTTTACGTCGTTGAGAAGGGTTCTTTTGATGTCCATGTTAACCCCAGTGGGACTATCCAGCCTGGCCCGGACGGCTTGGGTGAGCAGGTCGGAAACATTCAAGCCGGAGGATCGTTTGGTGAACTTGCCCTGATGTACAATGCCCCCCGTGCTGCCACGGTCATCTCCGTCGAACCCAACTGCACGCTCTGGGCGTTGGATCGCATCACGTTCCGCCGCATTTTAATGGAGTCTACCTTTGCCAGGAGGCGCATGTACGAGACCTTTCTGGAGGAGGTCCCGCTTCTGTCATCGTTGACGGCCTATGAGCGATCAAAGATTGCTGATGCTCTCGAAACCAAGAAGTTTGCTAGAGGCGAGATCATCATCAGGGAAGGTGATCCGGGTCATTCTTTCTTCTTACTAGAAAGTGGCGAAGCCGACGCCTTCAAGGGTGACCAAAGCAACAGGGTGCTGCATTACAAGAAGGGGGACTTCTTCGGCGAATTGGCGTTGCTCAATGACCAGCCTCGAGCTGCTAGCATCATGGCTTCGACAGAGGTCAAGGTGGCAACGCTCGGCAAGAACGCATTCCAAAGACTGTTGGGTCCTGTCGAGGGAATTCTGCGTCGCACCAGATACGAAGGTATTGCCACTGGAGTAGAAGAAATGGACCCTCTTCATCGCGGTTGAAACGTCGTTTGACTTGAGGCGTGTAGTTGAAGCTGTTGTATAGTGCTGCGTGAGTTATTGGGCTGTGAGGGTGAATGAGGCAAGTTTGGGATGGGCGTTTTGCTATTTTTTCGAAAGCAAGTACGCGCCTTCGACCTCGCTTTCCTACAGGAAGAAGACACATGGCTACATGAACAGATAGATACCTTGTTTGATAGTGAATCATGACTATGGAGCCTTTTGGAAGTAGTATGCCATGGTGTGGGACGTTGCTTATACTGGCTTGCAAGGCAAAGACAGTCTACAGCATATGCACGTGTGAGCAATTCTGAAGGTGCGTTTTGATGCAGTGTCGCTCCAAGAGAGATGGTAAAAGTGGTTCAAGTATATATGTTTTCTAAGTATAGAAGAAACAACAACAAACGCCGGCATGCTGTGTCCATGTGTAGTTAATGTGTCCTATATCAGTAGCTCTGCGTACTATTCCCGTTCAAGTCTCTAGTCAAGACGAGGTTTAGTGAATCCGGACTGATAACGTCGACAGCGGGATATCATTGGCATGCCCCAATCAACCCAAACTGCAGTTTGCACCAAAGCCATGCAAAAGGTTGCGTATGACGACACAACACCCATCGCCTATACTACTACATGCACCAGTTCTCGCGACCACGAGGGCAGAAAGGAAGCCAAACGCCAAACGCCCGGCACCGTCTTCCCAGGAAAGAAAGGGAAACCGGAGCTACGACTGTGCGTTGCTCAGCTCGTCGCGAAAGGAAGCCCTGAGCTCCTGAACAGCAACCTCGGTCTCGAGAACCCTGGCGACGCCGGACCTCCAGGCCTCCTCGAGCCCGAGCAGCTCAGCGCGGACGTCAGCCTGGCGCCGCTGCCGGGCGGCATTGACCTCGTCCACCTCGCGCCTGACAGCGGCCAGCTGGGCCTCTACACGGCGCAGCACCGCCTCAAGATGGTAGTTTGACAGGAGCCATGCGTTGGCGCCATGGCTCTCGAGAAGCTGTAGGTTGCGAAGGCGCGAGGAGAGGTAGGCGGCGGAGGTGTAGGCCCTTGCGAGGACGGGTGCGGCGTCGGCGTCGTCGACGAGGTCCTGCGCTTCGTAGCGTCTCGTGCTGAGGGGCGTAAGGGGCGTTGAGGACGCGACGCGCGCGAGTTCCGTCTGTATCGCGGGCGAGAAGGTTGGCGAGAGGGGGGTCGTCGCGGCTCGTGGGGGTTGCGGTTCCTGCGCGATGAGGGCGCGGGCTGCGGCGAGCTCTGGCTCGGATGGGAGGTCGATGTCTATTAGGGGGGTTAGAGGCTTTTCTTTGGGGGGGGGGAATATGGTATAATGTAAAACTTACATGGTAGGGAGGCGTGGTACGCGGGGGCTGACATGGTGAGTGGTTGTGGTTGTGGTTGTGCGAGGGCGAGGAGGAAAGGTTTTGTTGTCGACTAGATTTGCTGGAGTTATCAATCGGTTTTTGGGTGCAACATTGGGGTGACG
Organism: Metarhizium rileyi; assembly: GCA_031753515.1. Lineage (NCBI taxonomy): Eukaryota > Fungi > Ascomycota > Sordariomycetes > Hypocreales > Clavicipitaceae > Metarhizium > Metarhizium rileyi. Next base: position 736,257 of record JAUKVO010000003.1, on the reverse strand, counting down.
CGTGGGGCCAACTTTGCTGCTTGCAGGGTCTGGGCGTTGGCCGGACCTAACTACCTAACCTGATGAGTAAGTTAACCTAACCTTTCTACCTTTACTCTGTACTTGGGGTACCAAGTCAAGTTCCTAGGTAACTTAGTACCTACCTACCTAGGTAGGTACCCTAGTTACCTTGCGCGCGCCACTGCTATTTCGGTTAAAAATCATCCGCCTACGGAGTACTTGTGTAAGTCTGTCTGTCTGACTACCAGCTGGTTTACCCGTCTTATCATAGTTTTACTGTCGCCAAAAACAGAGGCCAGGCGCATAGGTAGGTGACTTAAGCTATATACTCCGTACCTAGGTACTTAGGTGCTAAGGTCTACGCTTCAGGTACCTAAGGTAACCACAAGATGTGGGTGTTCTTTTTGTATCCCCCCGTCTGCAGAGAGCAATCCCCAAACTTCTTCCTCGACAACAAGTTCCCTTACCAAGTCTTATGAACCCAAGGGTAAATATGATGGCTTCGAAATCGCCGTCGTCATTGCTCTTTCTCTAGAGTAATTTCCTAAGTCTAGAGGCGAAACGGTATACTCTACTTCAAAGAAATCCGATAGAAGACGATGTTCCCCTCTGCTACTGATTCTTTGCAGGAAAGCTTGTAAACAGGTAGCTTTCATTTCATGTGCAACATGTAACTATCCGGCGTGGGTTATTGCGTGTCTGGGAGTGATGAGCGGGGAAGGATGACGTGATGGCTTGGCTGTCGACTTTGTCCTCATTCATTCCGTGTTTTGCGGGTTGTCAAATGGGCTGGACGAGGCGACGGCCAAGGGTTGGTTGGCATGGGTTCGGGCGAGCTTCAAACTTGCAGTAGGAGCTGTTTGGGGCATGGAAACGAGCGGTCACTTCACTGAGGCACGGCACGGCACCATGTGCACGGCTGAATCTGGAGTCATTTTCAGAATCCTAGCCGCCGTCGTTGGACGAGGTGTGTTAATACAATGCATCCTTTGCCCATCGGGCAGATGCCATGAGAAGCAGTTTGGCTGCTCGCCAAGGTCCCAATATAACCACAAGAAGAGGGGTGTCCACCTGTCAAAACTCCGTTCCAGTTACTAACTACATCCTTCTTCCTCCAAACTCCGATTTCCGTTTTCATACATGTCAAGCAATTATTTCGTGTCATTGATTTCAATTCATTTCGTGGTCGTGATAGAAGGACGACCTTGCAAAGTGTTTCGGGGCACCCCAATTCGTGAACCAAAGGTCATGGCTATCCGGGCCCTGGCCGGCCGAGATTGGGCCGTACTCATCTAAGAAGCGGACCGGCCGCTCTCAGACGAGTCCGTCTTGGAGAGGTCCTCCTCCTCCTCGCTAACGGGTCCGTGAACAGACTCTTCGAAAACGGGTTCTGTGTCAACGACTTCAAATTTGGTTTTGAAGTCGTGGATGTGATGAGAGGCAGTGCTGCTGTTGGAACGACGACGAGCGTTGTTGAACTTGAAGTCATGGTCCATGACATCGTCGGCCATGGTGCCCCTAAGAGTTGCGTGTTAGTGAGACTGCTCGAGACGAGAAGAGGCGAGACAAGGAAAAAAAAAGATTATTCAACGTACCAGTTGCCCTTGCCGTTGCCGTCCTTCTTGACCTTCTTTGGGTCGGCATCAACATAGCCGCTCTTGGCAAAGTAGCGTGGCAGATAGTCCACGGGAGCCGCAGTGCCCTCTGCGATGCCCTTGTGGTCACGGTCATTGGCCTTGTGGGAGCGGGTCACTGCCGAAAAGTGTCAGCGTTCTTGTCACGATATCACCATGGTTATTCGAGTTTGTATGTGCATATATGCATGGGGGATGGCCATGGTGCATGGACCCCGAAGTACGCCCATGTATGTGGAACTAGATGGTCGCGGAGTGTGTGCGTCCGCGCATAACAGGAGGTACTCACTCTTGATTAGTTGATTTATCGCAAAGAGTTTCTGCCGAAGAGGGATTGGAGATGGAGATGACTGTTTCTATGAAGCAGGTCTTGCTGAGGCAAATGGCGACGGAAAGCAAGAGGGGAGGTTCTTATATAGCTGTGGAAGGGATTGGAGGTGACAGAGAACAATGTCAGAAGCGTGAGGGGGTTTAAAGTTGGATCACGATGATGAAGAACGAAGATGGGATGATGACTGAAGTCAGTAGATGAACAGAAGGGGAAGCTTTCGGGAACGAGAGAGGGTGAGAGGGAAGCTGTAGTACTATTATATCATAAAGTCACGCGAGTGCGGGTGGGGACCAATCAGTGTTATTGAAGCAGAGGAGAAAAGGGGGGGTGGTTTCTTGCGGAGGAGATGACGGCCGGCTGGAACCAGACCTGGAAGCAACCAGAAAGCGGACAGGGTCTTGCACGGAGTAACTACCAAGGGTCCAGTCCGTCAACAGGTGTCCGTGTCTGCTAGTTATCAGACAGAGAGAAAGGTTGGAGATGGAGCAGGCTGAGGGGGAGAGGGGGTGCATGTACTGCACAAGGCGCCAGTTGCCGTCTATACTTGCCTCCGTATGTACCAGTACTTCAATACCTAGGTAGTAGGTAGGAATGTGTGGCGATGACCAGACCAGACCAGACCAGACTGGCAGTGGCAGTGGCAGTGGCAGACGGTTTGATGGAGCTGCCAGGCGGTTGCTCCTGCCGCGTGGTCAAATTGGGTCTAGGGACGGACATTCATCTGGAGGGCAGACACGACTCAATTGCTCAGAACTGACAGGCACGGAGGACTCAGAAGTCGTACTCTGTACTCCGTACTACTTGACTCAATCTCCTACCCAACCTAACTACCTACCTGGTACCTAAGTAGGTACATTGACGAAGATTGAAGCTATGGAGAGCAAGTACTCCTCCGTAAGGGTTGTTGTTGTTGTACGACCACACCGATGACGGACGAACATTCTGGAGCACCTTGGGGACCGGGCGGTGGCAGGCACGTGGTGTGTGGTGCTTTTGAGCTTGCGCTTGTGCTTGAGCTTGAGCTTGAGCTGCGCTTGGGCTGCGTTGGCTTTTGCTTCGCTCTGCTTTGCCCCCATGTTGCGGCGTCATCACAACGCGTTGCATCCGCATCCTCCACCGATGGCGGCAGCAGGCCGATTGTCGTCGTAGGCTTGTCCAGAAGGCCGAGGTGGGCTGAAGACGTCAGACCTTTGGCCTGGCGGAGGAAGCCATGGATGAAGATGGACCTTCGAGGACGGACCAGGCAGACAGCGATCGCGTGACCGCCGCCTCAACGTTTCAACAAGTTGTTGCTCGATGGGGCCCCCTTGTTCCATGATTGCATGTTTGCATGTTTTTTTTTTAATGCACTACTCCGTAGTTATGCGCCATGCTCTCTCGCCGTTGCACGCAATTAACTCGGCACAGCCGCTCTCGACTTTTGCCATTGCTCCATCGCGCCATCCACGGTCCCGGCCGCATCATTGCAATCGATGCAATCAAGTGGGACATGGAGCTCCGTTTGCAGCGCCGAAACCCTGAACCACGATGCATTCGATTGCAATGCTTGCATACTTCACGGCGGCAAGTCAAACCGACACGGCCATGCTTCGCTTCGCTTCGCTTCGACAGAGTTTCTCCGGCTGCGTCCAACAAAGTCGTGCAAGTAAGTAGCCGGTACTCGGCACTTCCACGAGGCACATACGCTCGATTGCGGGGAAACAAAAGTATGGGGTACGCAAGCGTCGCATCAGCCCATACTCGACGCTAGACCCGAGTTCGCTTAGCGTTTTTCGTCCGGCATTCCTTTCCTGCCCTTATTGACGCCAGAAGCTTTGTTGCGCATTGCATTTGCTGGTGGTGTGCATTGCCGCTCGTGGTTTCTTGATACGTAGTTACTTCGTAATCCCCGATCCACCACGACAACATCCCATTCACAACAAGCGGTCCAAGGGTGAGTTATAGCTTTCAGCCTCCCCGTCCGCCCGCGCTCCATCGCCGACTGCAGAGGGAGCCGCAACGTCCAAGACGATAACTAGACCCCCTGGGCCTTGCGTGACTCACTGGCCCCACCGACAAACACCCTCGAACCGCATCGTGAGCTTCACTCTGGACCCCTGGCTGGCCCCCTGGATGACATACCAATGTTGCCTGGAGCTGCCCGAGCTTTGTCTGAGACCCGCAGCCTGCCTGCGCCCCTGCAGCCCTTTTCCCGCCTTGCCACATGATCATTCCACCATCCGGCAGCTTCGACGCCGCTTGCCCGTCGTCGTGGCCGCCAACGCACATAGTGTTTCGACACGTCCATCTCTCTTCAAGCACAATAACTACCCGCATCGTAGAAATCGTACTGCAAATAACTTCATAACAAGTCCGCATACGGGCAAGCATGTAAGCCGAACGCTTGTTCCTCACGGATCCTAATCTCATCCGGCACAAATGCCCCATTGCACAAGGTGTCTATTGATTTCACCTATTACTATCTATCTAAGTTTTTCTCGCTGTTCCATTTCGCCCCAGACTCAATGCTACACGGCGGCGTGGAAGATGAAGAAGCACGGCACCAGGTTATAGTTACAACATTAGGCATGAAAGTATATGAAAACCCCCTTCAGACCGACCCATATCTGACCAGCTATATCATCACAGCATTCGATCTGATCTGCTGCTGCCCTCTTGACCACAAGCCACCGTCTCCAGCAGACAGACCGACCCTGACACACTACCGGTTTCCCATTTTTGAAAACTCATTCTGGTATCGTAGCTTGAAGCCGTTGCACAGGGCACGCATGTCGGGATACTGGTATCCCTTCAGTTCGTATCCCTGCGGGATAGCACGGACGGGGAGACCGATAACCCTGGCTGTTCGGCTGGCCTTGAAGCAAAGCCAAAAGTATCCCGGGTGCTTTGGGTCAATGCAGAAGGCATACGCAGATCGGTTGGGGTTGGCGTCAATGTACGTAGTGAGCCATTTCTCTGTCCCCCTGGTTAGCACATCTTGTTTGTCATCGAGCCACGTTTTGTTACTTCTCCAGCGGGTGTACTTGCCTGTCTCCGATCTTGACCTGCTCTGGTATTTGTCGTGCCGCATGAGTTCCTCCACCTTGCGGGCCATGGCCTTGACGTGGTCCACAATCAACTCGTCAAGATCGCTGTACGTGTACTTGCCTCCGATGCGGAGGAGCTTTCCAACCGAAAACTCGGTGTCCTTCTGCATCTCCAGCACGTCAATGTGCTGGTAGACGCTGTCTGCTACCTTCCACGTGATAGCCAAGTGATCGTTTCCCTTGGATGAGGGACGAATAATCACCTCGCCTGGGGGCTGTGAACCAAGATACTCCTCTGCTTGTATTGAGTTGAAGGGCTTGAAGTTGGGGTGTTTGACAACTCGCTGTGCTCTTCCCGTCGTCTGGTCCTTCTCGCGGAGCTCCTCCTTGTCTGACGTTTCCAGGTTGTAATCCCATCCGTCTCGGCCATGGTTGACCGGTCGTTTATAAGGCACACGCAACGCGTCCTCTCGCATCGACAGCTTTGCCATGAACTCCTTGTAGCTCAACTCCAGGATCTTGGCTTGGGCGGTCTGGCCAGTACTCAAAACCTCCTTGACCGAGGCTCTACTGGTCACCTCGTGTGCTTCAACCCTACCCTCGAGGCCACAATCCAATTTAACAATGGCAAAGTCATCCCGCACCATGCGCACATTGACAGGCACAATCATTCCGTCGCATAGTGATGTCTTCGTCTCGCCGGTAAACATGGTGAAGATCTCGGTTTGGTTCAAAGGGGCAAAGCTCCGTCTTAGTTCCTCATACGGAGCCTGAAGTTCTGCGCTAATGGCCTCGAGCGTCGCCCGCTTTCGTTGGTTGAAGTTGGTCAGTAGCTGATCAGCGTACTCGTCCAAGACAAGCTCGTTCACTCGCTCTTGCTCGTCTTGTTTGAAGAGCTTGCGAACAATGGCACCAGGCCCGTTTTCATCCGTTTCGGCCTTCACATCCTCCTCGTCCAACTCCAAGGCGTCGGCAGCCATTTTGCGACCAAGTTCATAGTCTTCGGGATGAACTCGGGTATTGTCGAGGGGGTCAGATGCCGTGTTGGTCGAGTCATAATCGATGTAGAGGAAGCTGGCACAGTTGTTCCAGACACGGGGCCCAACAACCGGCAGCTTGCCACTGTCGGGGTCACCAACCAGCTCGTCTCGCGTGTTAACCGATCCTCCATTGGCATTGATTGCCTTGATGACGCTAGTAGCCTTTCGGGGACCCAGGCCTGCAACGTAAGGCAGTAGGTTTGCCGTATAGGCATCAGCCATCGCATCATTGATGTTGACGCCAACCATGTTGACCGTATCAACCATGGCAGAGTCCAAGTATTTCGTCAACTTGTCCTGCGGTAGAAGATGCTGACAAGGGTGGAATGAAAGCGATGACACATCCTTGCCGAGAGCAGCGTACTCCTTCATGGGGTTCTGCATGTACCGGGCTAAGCCAACACAGTATCTCGTCACTGGGTTCAACGACGGATGTTCGGCCACCGCACGCGGGCTATCCTTGTACAGCCGGGCTACCTCGTCATCCACGATTACTACCTCGAGAGGCTCCGTTCTGTAATCATTGGTCTCAGGGTCGTCAAACTCAGGTCCCCGGAGGTCTTTGTCGCTCACAAGGCCTTCTATGTCTCTGACCAGTTTATTTGTTTCGGCACTCCAACCACTGACAGCAATGACATCTGGACGGCGCCGCCGAACAAGTTCTGCAAAAGCCTCTCGTTGGGTCTCATCTCGCGCCAGGTTGCCAAACTTGCCTTGCTCAAGGACTCGGCCGTCTTCTTCCACCCACGTCCAGCATGTAGGCTCGCGGGCTGGGTCACCCATTCCATTTGATAAAGCAAGCACACGAGGTGTAGTTCCAAGTATCATTCCCTTTGGTTTATACGGAGCCTGGTCAAGCTTTCGGTAGAATTCCTGCCGGCACATCTTGAGCACTTCATCTTGGCAGAAAGTCCGAATGACTTCCTTGACATTCTTCACAATGACCTTTTCCAGCTTTGGATAAGCCACGTCGAGAACCCGTTTCCGCTCCTCCCGCCATTGCTCAGCCCGGTCGCTAAAGTTCTCCGACTCGAATTCTTGGTACAGTTGTCGTCGGAAATCGTACCTTGGGGGCATGTCAACCTTGATGTCAACCAGGCCCTCTTCTTCGGCCCGCATCATCTTGAGGAAAAGCTCTGGCTGGTGTACCAGGTCGGCGATTGCCTGGTTCTGGAGATACTTGATCTCATAATAAGGATGTGAATCGTCAATCTTCCGGAGACCTTTATCCGTACGCCGGCAGCTCAGCTCTGCCGCCTGATAATAAGAGCTTCTGAAGTATTTGCGCATACGGGGGCTTGCAAACAGTTCTTCCGAGTACATCTGACGAGCCGCAGAAATGACTTGGTCACCTGTGCTGAAGTTGTCATCAATCAGGCTATCTGCAAGATCCATAGGGTACTGTGAGTCGTCGTCGGGTGTGATTTTCTTTCCTTGGCGCAGAGCATTTTTCGCCAGCTGGTCAGCAGAGACGCCGTAGGCTTTCACGAAGTAGTATGCTTTGCCATTTCGAACCCGGTCCAGCAGGGACGATTTTGAGCCTGGTCTTTTGGCCTGAGACACATTTCCGGCCATGACTGCTAGATCTTTAAGCTTGGCACCGTACTGAAACTGGAGGTAATCTTGCAGGTCTTGCAGTTCTTCCATGGTTGTGGCCTCGGGAATCATCTCCTCAATTATCGGATCCTCAACATCGAGGACTTTTAGGTTTTCGTAGGTCTTCTCCAGCGAGTTCCTCTTGTCAACAAATGACCTGAACTTGATGTCCAGTTCCAAAATTCTCCAAAGATCATCCTGATTCAGAAGTTTATCTGATTGAATGGTGTAATCCGGTCCATCCAATTCATCGCGAGTCGGCTTTCGAATTTTCTTCGAATGCAACAGGTAGTCTTTGCGATGCTGAAAGACGTAGGGAACTTCGACCTCATCAACAATGAAGAACTCCAGGACCTTGCCGACAGCTTTGCCAAATGGTGTCTGAAGCTCCTGGGCCAGACCCTTCTTCGGCCACAGCTGATTCGTGATCCATTTTGCTTCCTCTTTGAATTGCTCTGCAGTGAGCTGAAGATTCTTGAATGCTTTACGCTCCAGTTGAAATCGCTCAGGCTCATCGGTGAATCGAATCTCATTGTCTTCGTCGGTGAGGAGCTTCTCCTTGAGCTGTGATGGTTCAAATACATCTTTGAGCTCGATACCTTGCTCCTGTTTCTCCCGGTCCTCCTCATCATCCTCCAGCTGCAGCGCCCAGTCGTAGTCTTCACCATTACCAAAGATGGCTTCCATGTCATCCAGGGCATCCTTATCGAGCCCTGTAGTGTCGACAACGGCACCTACGCCACGGTCGCGAGGTCGCGCAACTTCTAAATCTTCTAGTCGGCGTGTTCGCTCGTCTTCGTCTTCGGGAAAGTCTTCCTCGATGAAGTCGTCGAATTCATCAGCCTGGGCACGCAGATTTGACCGCCCATATGGTCTTTGCTCCGCCGCTTCTTCGTCTTCATCGGAGAAAATTTCGGCTAGACCACGGTGTTCGTTAGGGCCATCATCTTCATCTCGATGTCCCCGTTTAAGCCGTTTGAATTTGGACTACGTGAAATGTCAGCACCTAACCCGGGGCAGAGGTCGCATTACGTCTGCGTGCACGGCTAGACTTGGATCATACCTTGCTCTCCGGCTTGGGGCGTTCCCCAAATTGTTCACCAATAAGCTCCAGATCGTCTTCATCGAGACGCTCTTCCTCCTCACGATCACGATGTTCGCGCTTTCTCTTCACCGGGCGTTGTTCTGCATCGGAGTCCCCTTCTTCCTCTTCCTCTTCCTCTTCTTCTTCATCAACAATGAACCCCTCACGGACCTGTCAAACTCTTTTCGTCAGCATCCGGCCAAGCAAATGCGCCAGGGTACTCGCCTTTCGGGCTTCCTCCTCGTCATCATCATCTTCCTCTTCTTCACTAGAGTCATCGACGCGAGGTTTATTTCGCCTGGAACGCTCCTCTCCAGTCTCTTCATCAAAAGACTCATCCTCCTCCTCATCGTCCAGCTCGGCCTCCCCCGAGATCAGGTCGCGCATGCTATTGCTCATGGTGGCTATCGAGTTGTCGTCTCACCCAGCAACTCAATGCCTTGTCCAACGCGGTCGATCGAGGACAATAGATGATAAGTATCCAAGTCAGCCAGTGAAACTGAAAAGCGCAGAGCCTAGAGATAATCCGGTGGCTCGGCAGCCTGTGAGCTTGTTGAAGAAGCGGGAAAGGCTGCGATGCGTTCCCTCTCCTGCCTGGGAAGTTTTGGAGTCGCATCCAGAAGTTGTTGCTCTTTGGCGCGTGTGGCAGGGGTGTGAGGAATTACCATGTTCCGACGCCTTGAATGCTTATGTAATGCAGGTCAGGCCCGCTTTATGCCAAGCTCGGACGGCGCCTTCGGCCATCAAAAGTTCGTGTTCAAGCCAAAAGCCTTAGACTTTCTTCGCTCAGGAAACACAGAACTACACTTCCATGGCTTGGAATTAGGTGACAAAAAGCTGCGCTTGCCTGCAACACTCTTGTACTGTCGTGTCTCCGCCAGAGCTTCTGCGTAGACGTAGGGACATGCCGTCCTTTTTGTTCAAGCTGTGTGTCGGTACATTTTTCACAGGTTAACCCGTTTTATCATAGACTCGTACATCAATGAGAGTCCCTCACCCTGTCACAGAATCTTCCAACATGGCTGTCATTTTAGAGAAAAAAGTCTGGGGCTTTGAGCCAGCCGTACCCGAGCCTCGCTCCGTCGTGGAAGGCAACGATGCTCATGAACTCACTATGGGTTCGCTAAGTGCAAACTTGACAAGGGATACTTTATCCATATAATGACATGATTGTTCAGAAACTAGGAACAATCCCCATCGATATCAGGTGGGCATAACTACAGGGTAGCCTTCCTACACAAGACGTTGGAAAACGATTCAGCGTCACAAGGCGACTTGATCTCGGGTGCTAGACTTCCCTTCTTTACTTATTCAAAGTCATAGACTCGGCAGAGAAATGGCGCTGTTACGACCAGAGTGCAGGCTGCAAAGTTGATCCGAGGCTGACACCGTCATGGTGGGTTGGTTCATTCAGCCCACGCTGGCAAGGACACAACTCGACCTTTAGGCAACCATGAGAAAGTACAACTCATCCTTCTTTGTGCCTTGAACAGGTTATCCCTCCTTTTCAGACGGTTTCCATGTGCTTCAGACACCAGCAAGTCATATCCAAGAAATGGCAGAACCACTCAGAACGCTGCAGATACGCCTCGACGTAGCAGCCTACAACGTCCCTATCGCAGACTACCTGCAAGAAAACGCGACCATTGAAAATATCTGCGTAGGGGCCGTGATACGCAGCGACAACGAGGTGCTGCTCATTCAACGCGCCGAACATGACTTCGCAGGGCTCATGTGGGAAGTTCCGGGCGGTGCATGCGAACACGATAGGGACGAGACGATTTTGCACTCGGTGGAACGGGAAGTGTGGGAAGAAACTGGCCTTCGCGTACGCAGCGTTGACCGATTAGTAGACTTTCAGGAATTTCAAGACATTGCTGGCGAGATAAAGGGTAGATATATATGGCGCAAGCTCACGTTTGAAGTTGAGGTTGAAGAGGGCCATGGCTTGGGAGGCCCGGAAATGCGCAAAGCCATTAGCGAGGCTATTACGCTGGACCCCAAGGAGCATTCTGACTGGGGATGGGCGACGGAAGAGAATGTGAAGCGGGGAGAGTGGGATAAGGGAAAGATGGAATTTATGACTTTGCAGAAGAAGACGTTGTTAGACGATTTTGCACGACAAAAGGATGCGACTGCTTGAGACGCCGTCTTGGTGTCGGTTTCACGAGGCTTCCTTGTGTTCAAGTTACAATGACTACCACGGCATTCTCCTCCGGCCAGTAAATAACTTAATATACTTCCAAAGTGAATGTACTCCGTAAGTGTCTCTGCGAATCAAAAGACTTATGAAGAGATGTACAATTGTTTTTTTGTACCAAGAGCCAAGTGCAACGATAGGTGGATCGTAGCCTCGTAGCCATGACGTGGACCGCAAGCCGGCTTTGCCTCCCTCCCACTAACTAGTTACATGAAGAGTATTAAGGGGAAAGGCGACAAAAGGCACGGGCTGTGGATATGGCAGGGTATTTGCGTATTATGGCGAACATTTGCCTCATGATGCCATGTGCCGGGGACAGTCATAACTGTGGTACGGAGTACTCCGTACATAGGCATGTTACATTTCCCTCCTTATCTGCAAGTAATTTGCCTAGTACAATAGTCGCTGAGCTTTATTCGACCAGGGATATTTGTATATTTGTACACTTATTGGCGAGCATCCAGGGACACGGCCAATAATAGGCACAGGACGTCATCTGTTGAGATGTTAGGCCGGCCACACGTCGGACAAGGCAGGCCTAGTGGCAGGAAATAGAACTTGCTACGGAGTACAGTACGGAGTAATACACTCTAGTAATACAAAGCTTGTGCAGGAGGTGTTGCAAAAAGTCAAGCGAGGAAAGCCAGCACACGCGTGGCTCTGTCATGCTGCGCCAATTCAGGGCGCCTCTTCATGTTTGGTCTCAAAGCCGCCAGGCACAAGCGCTCCATGGGTGGCACATGGAATAAACGGGTGCTTGGGCCTCAATCTCGCCTGGAGATATACGGAGTACGGAGTAGGCGGCACGATTGACACGGGTAAGCGCGCGCGCGCGGACAGATGCATGTTGGACTTTTTTTTTTCCACACGTACGATAACGGACAACATGTGGTAGGGAGAATGGGGCAGCGATTTCCAAAGAAACCCCTAGCCGCACCTTGAACAGCAATCGAGCTAGACAGCATCTTCTTCTTCGGAGTTTGCCAACAGGTAACTTATGATGATGCTCAAACGCCGGCTGCGCATGGGGACCCAGGCCTGCAAGGGAACGAAGCCATGTTGTCGTGATAGTTGTAAGTGACGGGCGATCTCAAGACGCAGGCATGATGGTATCAAGTGGTTTTTTGGGCCTGCCCAGCGGATGCTCGTTTCGGTCCGTTGATGCGTGACGTTTGGTTTCGGTGCTTCACGAACTTGGTTCAATGTTGGGACGATGTCTGAAACACGTGGCCACGACTTTGGGGCTTTCAATTGGACAAAGATGTCGAGAACGTCGATTGATGGCGTGCTGCCGCGCTGGTGTTTGGCTATTTGCCTCGACCGCCATGGATTAGCAATGTGCCAAAGTTAATATTCGACAAACCTCGTGTTGTGCTGTTATCGGGTACCGACCGACTGGCACGATCAGCATGGCCGGATGCCTTTAAACTGCTGGGATTCGGTAGGAACAACGCATACACGGAGTATGGAACATGGCGAATGCAATCAAGACCTTGCCGCTTTGGGAACAATTGTAGATTCTGAATCAAGGTTCTACGGGTAGGTAGTTACTTTGCGTCGGCACCCCCGACTGCCAAGAGATGCTGCTGGTACGGAGTAGATGTTGGCGTGCGAATGTTCTGAGGTGAATCAGCCAGAGTATGCAAAGTGCTATTTTCATACAGACGACTTCGGGAGTTAACAATAAGTGGTACGGAGCCGGAGTCAAGTACTCCGTACTTGGCCAGTTCATTCTCTTTCTACGTTAATGCATCGTCGCACTTGCCTGGCTCAGACCAGACCAGTTGGCTCACCACGAGCTCACAAATAGGAGGGGGGCACGGAACCCCACTTTGTGCTTAAGCCCCGGTCATGCCCGAATGCAATACGGAGTATCAGTACTCCGTACGTTAAGGTAGCGTCAAATGACGAGGAAGGCAGGGCATTTTTTGGTATCTAGGTGGGTACTTATAAAGTAGCCAGGGCATATACTCCGTACTCCGTACCTTGGGCACCTTATCTAAAGTGCTCAAAGTGCTTGTACACCTGGGCATGAATGATGCCATCGATGGTCCTACGGCCCGACCGGACATGAAGGCAGGCCACAACTCAATGGCACCATAAACAGGAGACGTCGGTCTGTTCCTGTTAGGTTAGGCCTCCCGCATCCTGGCTCAAATTCCGTCCCCGTCCCCTCTGTCCCCCCCCCCCCCCCTGGGCGTACCTGTTATACTTGAGTACAGACCAGATAGGTACTCGAGACGTACCTTGGGTACCTAGGGTAAGGCAAGTGCCAGACGTCGAGTCATTTCCCAGCCGCCCAATAGTCCCCGGTGACCCAGGGGTTCCAGCATTGGAGGGGTACAGCAGGGTACATGTATCCAAGATCCAAGGGACTTGGGGACATCTGAACCCAACACTGCGAACATCAAATTGAGTGACTGGATCCAAGCCATGTCCAGTCTCAAAAAGGCGCCACACTTCAGAAGTCTGGTCCAAGGGCCGGAGAACCCCACCAATGGAGCAAGCCGAGCATCCAAGCCAACATCATCAAGTCCATGCCCAAGCACCCCCCCCGAGCAAGGTCGACATCAGATCTGAAGCCAGACACCCGACTCAGCGACTAGAAGCCAAGGCGCTGTTTGCTGTCAAGCTGGCCGTTTGGCTTTGAGCATTCCACCAGACTGGCCCGACGGCACCTCACTCGACATCTGGGCATAACGACCCTGGTCGACCCTGGTCGTAACCTTTCGTCCGCAACAGCGACTCTCTGTCTCTTTGTCTGCGTCGAACTTCAGGAGACGTTGCGACAATTTCCTGCTGTCTGCCAACTACCGCCAACCCGGCTCTGTTCTGTGCCGTTCGTTCTGTTCCTCTTGCTCTTGCTCTTGCTCTTGCTCTTGCTATTCCTCTTCTTCTCCCCCCTGCTTCTTGGCCACGGCCAACATTCATCGGGGAGGGAATGACGCTGAGCAGACGCCTTACCTGAGCCTTTTAAATCTGTCTCACCAGCCAGTCCAACAAACCAGCCGAGCCCCTACGGAGTACTTTTGCGTCATCCAACGACAAGATAGTATCCGAAACAGCTGGGAGCTTTTCTTCGGCTCGATACCTTCCTCCTTCCTCCACAACAGCCACTACGCATCATGGCCGACCCCTTTGCTCCGCGCTCGATGAAGCGCAAGAATGTAAAGGGACTGGCCCTCACACCTGCGGCCCCGCGACCCCCGCCAACCGCGGAAAGCTGGGTCGGCGGCAGAGATGACAACAAGGACGAGCAGCTCGAGATTGGCATCGAGTACAAGTTGGACCTCAGACCGGAGGATCTGGAGATCGTAAAGGACCTGGGATCCGGAAATGGAGGCACCGTCAGCAAAGTCAAGCACCTTACCACGGGCACTGTCATGGCTCGCAAGGTTCGTAAGCTCTATTTCAGAACCACTACCCCTTGCCCCCTTCCAGACCGAGGCAGAGAACATGTCCAAGCCATTCCACAATACTGACCATCATGGCCGCAGATTATTCATGTCGAGGCGAAGAAGGAAATGCGCAAACGTATCGTCCGAGAACTGCAGATTATGCATGGATGCCACTCCAACTACATTGTCGACTTTTACGGCGCATTTCTCAACACCAACAACGACGTGATCATGTGCATGGAGTATATGGATGTGGGGTAAGCGGCCAGACTGCGCAAGTCGACCCTTTACTATAAAGTCTATATCATGCTGACGGAGATACACGTGCAGCTCGTTAGATCGAGTGTCGAGGGTATTCGGACCTGTTCGGGTCGATGTCCTTGGCAAGATTGCCGAAGCCACCCTGGGAGGCTTGACGTACCTCTACTCGAAGCATCATATTATGCACAGAGATATCAAGCCCTCCAACATTCTCGTCAACTCCCGAGGATCCATCAAGCTGTGCGACTTTGGCGTTTCTGGAGAACTGATCAACTCGATTGCAGACACTTTTGTTGGCACTTCAACCTACATGGCCCCCGAGCGAATTCAGGGGGAAAGGTACACAGTGAAATCGGATGTCTGGAGTTTTGGTCTGACCGTCATGGAGCTTGCCATTGGCAAATTCCCCTTCGCGTCGAGCGAACAATTCTCCGATGAGGATTGCGCTCCGGCTGGTATCTTGGATCTTCTGCAACAGATTGTGCACGAGCCGGCACCAAGGCTGCCCAAGAGTGACGCATTCCCCAGCATCCTCGAAGACATGATTCAGAAGTGTCTTTTCAAACAACCTGACCAGCGACCAACGCCGCAGGAGCTTTATGTGAGTTGGCATGCCCCGTCGATGTGCGAGTAGGTGGGATTGACAAGGATACAGGACCGCGACCCGTTTGTCCAGGCTGCAAAGAGAACGCCCGTCAATCTTCGAGAGTGGGCATTTGGCCTCATGGAGAGAGACAACCGCAAATCACATCTCGCACCCCAGTTATCACCGGCCACCCAAGAGCTTCTTCGATCTAGCGACTCTCCTACCTACTTTACGCAAATCGAAGACCCGACAATTCCCACGCCTACCTCTGGCGATATACCCATTGGCGGGGCTGGCATCATCTCACCACGCGATCAACACAACCGTTCACCAACCAGGAATGGCAGCAGCAGGACTCCGGGCATGGCGCCGCACCCGGGCATGGGAACGAGAATGGCTACAACAAACTCTGTGCCCCAGACATCACACTTTGCAGAGCCTTCAGGCCCCGCAAGCGCGAGCGCGGCCACGTTCAGCCTGCCCGTCCGTCCAGGACCTCCAGGAAACACGATGCCGCCTCCGCCTCCACCTCCACCTCCACTGGCACGACGACAGACGCCTGATGACTTCCGCAGGGAGACTCGCCGTCAAGCCACGTTTGGATTACCCCCTAATCCAAGCCCTGGGTACGGATTATAGGAGGAGCACTGTGCTCTGATCTGAATACGAGAAAAAGGCATAGAGCCAGCCGCATGACAAGGAATTGATTACTGATTCCGACGCCGAAAACAGTTTTGGCCGCTGAAGTTTTCCGCGAGTCAACGTAGCATCATCACTTGGCGTATTGAATTGATTTTTATCACACAGTTGTTCACACAAACCTTTACTCTTGGTGGCCAGCGGAAAGTGAGACCGATTCAAAGCGAACGCGTACATCATCATCTGTCATGTTTGGAGGAAAACATGTGACATTTTGTGCATTTCTTTTTTCCCTCGTGTGTCTTGTGGTCAGGGGGTTCCCGCCTCCTCCCGAGAACCGACTTGTTGGGGACCTGTGTCGGTGAGATGGAAGATTTTGGGTTTCCCGTTTTCTAGTTTTGAGCAACTTTGGCGTCGGCATCGTTTTTAAAAACAAGCAAGGCCCCCAAAAATGGAGAAGCATGCCTTCCATTCTATCCATGATTGCTTGATATAATGAGCCACAAGCTCAACACCCAATGTCCAACTAAACGCCGACGGTCTATTCTATAGCCCAGCACTCGTCGGCTCCAAGGCCAGATCCTGGTTGTCCAATGCCACGTCGTCGCTTCTCACATGTCTGCCCTCGAATCCATTCTCCAAGACGGCCACGAGGGCATCCAGCCGCTCAATGGCTAGGTCCGTATACTCATGCTTGGCCAGCCTCTCGTTCACATTGTTCACCAACAAGACGGTGGCGGCGCCCGCACTCCTCCCGGCGGCCATGTCGTCAATCGAGTCCCCGACCATGATCAGCCCCTCTGCACCCGGCAGCCCCCATTGCCGCGCAATATGCAGGATGCCGGCAGGATCAGGCTTGGGCGGCTTGAACTCCCTCGTCACGATGGGGTGGAAGGGCGACCGGGGAAGGAAGTTGTCGAGCAGGTGCCGCACGGGGACGTCAAAGTTGCGCGTGCAGATGGCCTTGCGGACAGACAGGCCGTCGAGGTAGGCCATGAGAGCCATGAGGCCCGGCTGAGCGGTCTGCGAGGCCATGGCCCGGCGTTCGATGGCGCGGATGGCTTCTGTAGCCGCGAGCCGGTCGTGCGTCGGGAGCGACTCGATGTGGTGTAGGATGTCGGTTGATTTGGGGATGCCGAGGGCGCTGCGCATGTCTGCGAACATGTAGGTCTGGGGCTCGCTGTTTCTCCCTCTCTCGTATTTGCGGTCCTTTAGCACTGTGCGTGCGCGAGGGGGTGGTTGAGAGAGAGGGAGAACTCACCATAATGTCCCGTCCATGTCGAACACTATGCCTTGGAGTTTTGGGGCTTCCTGGGCTTCGGCTCCCTTGTTAAGAGGCGCGAATCTCCGGGGCGCGGGGGAGGCCATTGCTGCATGTGCTACGAGGCGGCGCATGTATATGAGCCCTGATGATATTTTTGATGGAGGGCTGGGGCTGGGACTGGGGCTGAGTCTTGCAAGTTCATGTATGGAGTACGTTGGTTTACCTGAGCGTGCGGGAGGGAGGGTTTGTTGTTGAGGTTGAATCGAGGTTGGAGGGGATCGATCCACTTGGTGAGCGGGCGGGAAGCAACAATAAGCAGGATTCGATTGATTTGGCGGGACTTCAATGGGCTTTCATTATCTACGGTGTGACTGAGTGAGTTGGGATCATCATTCACCACCAGCTGCGACCGAAAGGCCTGCTTTCTACAATGTCTTATGTAGTCTGGTCTGGAGTGAGCTTGTTTGGCCTGCCACTTTGCGGAGAATATCAATTGTATACAGAGTACATCAATTGATACCCTCTACACAGTTCACCAAGCATACACTTCTCATTAACTACTAGTCTTGCTAGCTAGGAACTTAGACGCATAAAGTAACTTGAAAGCTTCTACTGATATTCTAGTCTAGGCAATAGTAATATATAGCTCCAACCTAGTTGTTACTAGTCAAACAAGAGCGGCTAGACTTCTCACTCTTTTGCAACAACCATGGCCTATTAGACACAAAAGTACAAAGTGTAAAAGCAAGGAAAGCTTGACGGACGTAAAAAGTCAAGTTTTTGCTCGTCACAGACTCACTTCCTTCACCACCGGCGGAAATCCTTGAATGAAACGTACACAGATTTATATAGCCGCTGTATCCTCCTCAAAGAAACCTTCAACTCGTTCAAATTCACCAATCATGTGATATGGATAACGCGGTCAGTATCGGGAATATATTCGCATCGGGCTGGCCACCGTGGCACAGTATCCGGCTTGCACCACCAGTGGATTTCACTTTCACTATTCGCCTCGCGGAACATCTCCAGGACGAACAACTACGACTACAGCTTTCAGAGGATACTGCCGGTACTGCCGATACTGCCGCAATCATCGCTGCGGTTCGCAGAGAGTCGCAGCGTGACGGCACGCCCTTCGCTGAAGTCTGGGAAAGGCTTGAAAGGTCTCTGGCTACTCTTGTCTATGGCTCAAACATGATTGAGTCTGCGGGATCCAACTTTCGTATTACCATGGAGATTTGTCACGAAATCTTCCGCGGCCAGGTGGTTGATGCTCATATTGATGAGCGGGATCCAACCTATCAAGAACATCTTGAGAACCTTGCCGAGACTCACCGCAAAAGCGATATGCATGGCGTCGTTCGATCCCGACAAGAAATCATCGGTCATGCAAAGGCTCTGAATTTCCTGATTGACCGTATTATCCTCAGCAACATGGCCTGGTCCGAAGAGCTCCTTCTCGAAACACACATGATCCTCTACGAGGGCATTGACGACGATATTGCACCCGGGAAGTACCGCGACCATGAAGTTGCAGTGTGTTACAGCAAGCCCGGCGAGAAGAAGAAGAAGAGAAGTGTCTGTATGCGGGCGTCGGTCGTCGCCCGCTATATGAAGGACATGGTGGCGCATCTGAATGATGACATCCTGGAAGCCGAAACGTCTGGCGAGCTTGACCCGTATACACTTGCTGCACGTTATCATCACCAGTTTGTGATGATTCACCCTTTTGGAGATGGAAACGGCCGTATGTCGAGAATCATTCTCAACACTCTTCTCCTCCAGTATGCCGGCCATGTTGCACCCTTTGGAGGTGAGGGCAACGATAGAGACGACTACTTGGAGATTGTACGCAGAGGGGGCACCGTGTTTAACCAGGAGGATATGGAGGTGGACTTTGGCGAGCAAACTTCTCATTACGAGTTCACCAAGTTTGTATTGACAAAGTCCAGGGCCGAATTGGCGCAGATGTGGGCTTGGGCGAGTCGCAGGCAGAAGGAGGACAACATCTGATATCTAACTTATGCCCTTGGGGGAAACAATCGGGGTAGTGTAGTTCCAAGAGCCCAAAGCGTAAAACGAGTTGTTCATGATAAGAAACCTTTGCTTAATCTTCTTGGACATCGGGGGGGGGGGGGGGGGGGGAGTTGAGAATTGACGACGTCAGAATGACCTCGTGGCAAACATTTCCTTCTCCACCATCCGTTTTAACTTACACCCGTCCGTCGGCAACATCGACTTGACGTTACATCATCGGCACTTCGGCTACAACTTCTGAACGCAGCTCGTACTTTATATCTATTCTCCCTCGCGACTCGTCAAGGTATCGGATTCACCGCTTCTACACCAAGTTTACCGTCCTGTCTCCTCATCCTTGCGCAATCCTACCACCTTACCAACCACCACCACCAACCATGATTCTCGCTGGACGTGCAGCCCGCCTTGCCTTACGGCCGACTCTGTGTCATCGAGGAGTCAGCCCTGCAGCAAGGAGGGCGTATGTAGACGTCAAGGGCGCCAGTAAGGCTTCGCAGCCGGCCAAGCCCGGAGAGGTACAAAGCAAGTAAGTTACGTTTTTGAAAAGCAGCAGCCAGCCGAGATGTGGGCGACTTGACTGACTCTCTACTACTACGCAGTACTACACTGTTGATGACGGGACTGGCAGGAGTTGGACTGGCCGCTTGCTACTTCATATTCCTGTCGAGGCCGGACGTTGTGGCCAGCGAGGCGACTGGAGACCCGGATAAGGCCAAGAATCCGAAGATGAAGGGGGAGAGATGAGAAGGCTGCTGTTTGCTTGATGACTATACACATCATGTTATATGTATACATGTATATATACGCGTATATTGAACACAAGTTAACTCATATATATATACGGGTATATTGGACACAAGTGAACATATATATATATATATATGTATACACGGGTATATTGGACCACAAGTGAACATGTCCCTTTACTCTTGTTACCACGCAACAAATACTCCGTGATATCTACCCTACCATGCTGTATGGCCGCCATCAATCACGAGATTGCTCCCCGTCATGAAACTACTCGCCTCGCTGATGAGGAACAGCGCCGCGCCCTTGAACTCGCTCGTTGTAGCCAGCCGCCCCAGCATGTTCTCCTTGGTCCACGTCTCCCTCAGCCCGGGATCCTTTTCGAACAACCCCAGGACCATGGGTGTCTCGATGTGGCCCGGGCTAAGACAGTTCACTCTGATCCCGCCGCTGCCGTCTGCTCTAACCGGGCTCCATTCCATCGCCAGGTTGCGAGCGAGCTGAATGACGGCGGCCTTGGACGAGTTGTACACGGGCGACAGCATGCCCTTGTTCGCGACGACCCCGGACATGCTTGCTATCAGGCAGATGCTCCCGCGGCACTTGTACTTCATCATGGCCCGGGCGCCCGCCTGCGCCGTCATGAACACGCCCGTGTAGTTGGTGGCCAGCATCCTCGTGACGTCTTCCAGCTCGTACTCGAGCGCGGGCGTCGTCTGGACTATCCCTGCAGCGGCAACGATGCCGTTGAGCTGCCCGTTGTCGTCGGCGATTTGCGCCACGAGGTCCCCCAGGTGCTTCGTGTCACGGACATCCTGCTGCTTGTAGCTGAGGGAGCCGCCCCATTCGGGGACGACGCGGCTCTTGGCCTCGTCCCATTCCTTGTCTGGCTTCTCTTGCATGTCGAGGCAGTAGACTTTTTGTTTTTGGTTCGTGTTAGCATTCTCCGGCGAGACGGCGTCGGCGTGGGTTGTAACCTTTGCCTCCTGCTTCTACGAGAGCCTCGGCGATGGCGAGACCTAGGCCTCTGGCGCCGCCGGTGACGATGAATACTTTCCCGCCGAGGTGGAAGTCGGCGAAGCGCTTGCCTCCTACGGGTTCGTCTCGTGGCAGGCCACTTGCGTTGGACATATTGGGGCGAGATGCTGTATAAGAGATGGCGTTGAAAGGCGTGTGCTGGTCAAGACGGCGTAGAATAAAAAAAAAGTACGAGCTGATTTCAGTATATGGGGAGGGGGGGGAGACTGAAGCAATCGATTGGATTTGAAGTAGTTTTCATGTCTCTGGGGTTTTTTCTTTTTATATATATCGCGAAGTGCCTGGGAAATGCCTGACGTCATGTGTGCGTACATTTTCCTGGGGGAAGAGGCTGTGGACAGGACGGAAACGTCATCCAGGGCTCAGTGCTCATGTAGTTGACCAAAATGTCACTCCAGTTGATCTGCAAGGGGCTGATGAAGTTGGGTGTAATGACACAAAAGACAGTCATGGATGTGCTGCTGCCCACATAAACTACACCATGATGTAGCTTGCAAATACGAATCAGCTTCACTAGCTTCAGCACGACCATGTAGTTTTCCCAGAGTAAGTACCTCAGAAAAACAGACGACAAGCGATGAGTGCCTCGACAAAGAGACGACAAGATGTATAATGTCGTCCTGAGTTCCAACGAGGTTGACGAGTTCCACCGCTGAACCGAGCTCAAACTATGACCTTGGCCATCTGGGCCACGGCACTATCATGGTCCCATTGAACGAGTGTCCTGTCCTTACTTTCCTCCATTTTTATCTTCACCAAGGCTTCCATCGCCTCGACTTCCCCCTTCGCAAGTAGGCCAAGTCTCCTCTGATAGTCGCCACCCTCATTCGGCCCGAAATAGGCACAATCCAAGTACCTCCAAAATATAAAGTCAAAAGCCCAGCTGTCTCTGGCTGCATAGTTGATCATCCACGTTTTGCTCCCCCAGCTCTTCCTCATCAGTTGCGAAAGGGGCATCGCCGCGTCTCCTGCACGGGACGATGAATCCGGCCTCTTCCCCTTCTCCTCCTCTTCTTCCAGAACACGTAGAAAAGTGTTAAGGCGGGGTTTATATGCTTCCATCCACGAACTATATCCGCCGGGCCAGTACTCTGGGCTCTTCAAGAGCAGCCACCACGGCGGGTCGATGGAGAATTGCGCCGGGGCGGCATAGGCGAATTCCCAGTCTATAACACCCACCACCTGGAGATGTTATGGGCGTAAATCTTCAGAGTACAGTCGAAACGTGGCTTCGGGATGGAACTGCTGCTCGGGATCAAGTCCGAGTGCGAGTTGCCCGCTAGATGCCAGTCGCCGAAACAGCTGACGAGCAACATATTTGTCGCGTACATCATCCTCGTCGAGAACAGCGTCATTGTGTTGGAACGTCATCTGTGCCAGATGCATATCGGCCATGGCGGCGTACCACTCTGTCGAGGTGCAGTATTTGTTGCGATGGTAGCAGTGATGGGATCACCCCGGCGAACTCTACCAAGGAGTTCATATTCTGAATGAGGGGCCGTCCTGAAATAGAGAAGGTTTCGTCTTCATCCTGGGACCAATGAACCTATTCGGGGGAATGATAGTGTCGATAGCTGGAGGATGATGTTGGCCATTTGTCTATAGAGAAGCTCAACCTTTTGCTCGCTGATATTGGCGTCTAGGACGTGGTGACTCGTCTGGTCCAAGGAGAGGGTCCTTTAATGCATCAGACATTGTCCTGTCATGCTCTATATACTCGATGATGATGAAAGGGCCCAGGCCAGTAGGATTCTCTGCCGCAGTTCCGTAATGGTATATCTTGGGTACAGGAATCGTGGTGTTTGCCGCGACGTAACGCATTACAGCCACCTCGTACCTGACCTTCTCTTCAGGGAACTTCACAATGGCTGTTGTGTGAATTTAGTCATGGTTTTTTTTTTTTTTTTTTTTTTTTTTTTTTTTTTTTTGAGGCGAGTGAGCTATACATTGAAATACCTTGTACAGGGGATCCTCATCGCAGCAGAAGTGCCATCGTCGTATTCTAGCCGATAGAACATATTGTATCCGCCCCTGATCGGTAGGTGAAGCTTTGTGGCAGCACCAGGCTTATACTTTAAAATAAGGTTGCCGATACCACGATAAATATCCGAGTTGTGTAGAGACCTCTCCCATGATTCGACGTCCCGATCACTATTCTCCCAGGCAAGATCGTCCTTTTCCATGCGGACAAACCTAACATTGGGAAAAGGGGAAAACTGCCATGATGGAAATGACCAATAACCCTGACAAAGATTGTGTCGCAAAGAGATATAATTAGTCATCGGGGCGTTGGCCATGTCACATTTTTGGTGACAGATTGAAAGTGGGACTTGGAGGCTGAGGAGTGGAGACGCTCGGGAAGCTTCCCCTTGCCAGACACGACGAGCTTCGAGCTTCGGAGCTTCGAAGCTCCCACCTCCATGTTGCCTCTTGCATTGCATCTTCACCCACGGGAGTCTCAATACCTCCTGGCTGAAGCCGAACCCCAATTCTGGCTCCTGTTTTCCAACGGTTCCGACGCCGATGCTGACGGTATCGTCCTATCGTACAGCATATCGGCGCACGTCACAAGCTGAGCTCCATGCGCGACTGGTTTGTTTTTGTAGGAAATCCCGACGGTCAAGCCCAACAAAGAGCTTGACCATCCTCACGAGCTGAAGACCATGACGACGCCTCGACGGCCTCCTAACGCGAGAAATCACCCCAACGCTACGTCGCGACGTGACTTTCGAGCACCATGAGCTCCAACGGTGGCTCGTCGGCACGCCCATGGCCGCCTAGCCGGCCGTTGAAAAGGAGTGTATGTATTTGCGCAGCTAATTTGCCTCTCATGTTAACTGTCCCTCCAGAAACGTGATAGACCCCTGATTGCAATTGCTGATTACACCATGTGCCGGATAGAAACTGCGCAACGGCACATTCGTCATTCCTAGCACGGGAGAACGATCCAGACGGCAGTTTACCCTCCGAACATCGAGCAGCATCCTATCGGGGAGCAGCGGCAGGAGGATGGAGCGAGCATCGTCCATGGGACAAGCCAGCTACGGCATTCGCTGGTCGGCACAGCTCGCAAAGAACAAGACCATGTCTGCTTGGCAGTGGTTGAACTCGCGCGACGGCCACAGAGTGCTCAAGTGTACGCTGGCGTACCTCCTTGGCAGCACCGCTACCTTCTGGTCGCCTCTGTCCGACTTTTTAGGCCATCGAGATGGCAAGCACATCGTTGCTACATTGACTGTGTATTTCCACCCAGCGCGTACCGTGGGCTCCATGCTAGAAGCGATACTGATAGCCCTCATCGCCGTGGCGTATGCGGAGATTGTTTGCGTCTTGTCCATGTTTGCGGGGGTTGCTTCCCGGACAAGCACCGGATCTGTCGTCCCTGCACATGCCGTCGTGTTGATCGTCTTTGTCGGAGGAGGGTTAGGATTCGTCGGATGGGTCAAACAGAGGCTGAACCAGCCGCTTGTCAACGTAGCCACCACGCTTGCGTCCATGGCCATCATTACCGTCATTACCAAGGAAGAGTCGGTGCAGGATGGCTACTTCTCTGGAGACAAGATTGTCCAAGTGATCAAGATGCTGTGTGTTGGCATTGTATTCTCCGTGGCTGTCAATCTGTTGGTCTGGCGTCTGTCAGCTCGAAGGGTATTGCGTGAAGCGGTTGTTACTGCGTCGGTATGCATGAGTGACAGACTGTCCTTCATCGCAAGGGGGTTCCTCAACGGGACCGAGGATGAGATCAAT
The DNA here is from genome assembly GCA_031753515.1 of Metarhizium rileyi. NCBI lineage: Eukaryota > Fungi > Ascomycota > Sordariomycetes > Hypocreales > Clavicipitaceae > Metarhizium > Metarhizium rileyi. The sequence continues at coordinate 711,629 of JAUKVO010000003.1, read as the reverse complement.
TCGCCAGACTATGCGCGAGCAAGGAGTGCGTATAACTCAGCGTACATGGAAATGTCCAACACACTGCGAGAAGCCAAGCTAGAGCACTACCTGGTGGGCCGAGAAAAGATATACAAACTGGATAAGCGCCTTTTCAAAGCCGTTGAATCCGTATACCAAGCTATTGGTGGCTTGCGAAGCTCGCTGTCAACGCAGATTGCGCTCTTGAACGAAGCACCGGCCGCCTCACAAGAACCTGGCGTTTTGTCGCCTGGAACATCTCTTTCGTCACCCAAATTCCGCCGAACTGCCTCGTTATTCCTCGAAGGTACCGGGGACTCTCTGTCCGTCATTGAAGAAGACGACGAGGACCAGAGGTTGACACTACTTGCGCAGTCTGAGCCCTCGCTTTTCAGTTCAGCTCTGTTCCGAACACCGTCTGATATCTTTTCGCTCTTCATCACTATGCTTGGTCCTTCGCTCAAGTCTTTGGCATACACACTGTCCGAAACGCTTCGCGTGTCTCCATTTGGGGATGATCCCGTGACCGAAGTCAAAATCAACGACCGACTTCGAGAAAGTCTCCGAGATGCCCTGAACTTGTTCAACCGTGCAAAAAGCAATGCTTTGCAAGAGCTGTACAGGACGATCGAGATGGAGCGCTCACGTTCCGAAGCGATCCAAGCGGATATCGAGGAAGTTGCCGCTGCATGTGGTCACTTCTCCTTCAGTCTCCAAGCGGTGGCAGATGAAATGGACCTGTATCTGGACGTGCTTGAAGAACTTGAACACGTCACTGCATCACACATCCGCAGCTGGGAGTGGCTCAAATTCTGGAAAAGAACACCGCTGTCGACCGTCTCCAACGATCCAGAGTGCGAATCTCTCCTCCTGAAGAGAAAGGACACCGTCCGTGGCCTGAAGAAGTCAGCAGTGCCCAAGGGGATCCCCGACTCTATGAGAAAGCGACGGGACTCCTTTCACTGGAACGCAGCGCCCAGTGCAAGCTGTTTTCAGCGCGAAATGTCCCAGAGGGTCCTCGGGGTGATGCGATTTCTCGCCCGTGAGGACATCCTATTCGGGATCAAAGTCGGCATCGGAGCTGTGCTCTGGGCGCAGTTTGCGTTTATACCTGCCACGAGGCCGATATACCAGCACTGGCGAGGAGAATGGGGTCTCTTGTCGTACATGATTGTCGTGGGAATGACGACGGGTGCATCAAACACGACATCTACTTCTCGCCTCCTGGGCACTCTGATGGGCGCCGCGTGCGCCTGTGTGTCATGGCTAATCAGCCAAGGGAATGCCTACATACTGGCTCTATGCGGGTGGCTCATGGCGCTCTGGAACTTTTACATGATTCTCGTGGTCAAGAATGGTCCCCTGGGCCGCATCGCTCTGTTAGCGTACAATGTCATCGTACTCTACGCGTACAGCATATCGCAAGACGTGGAAGATGACGACGACGACGAAGGTGGCAAGGACCCGCTCATCTTCAACATCGCCTACCACAGAGTCGTGGCGGTGGTGCTGGGTATCCTTTGGGGTATGATTATATGCAGGCTACTCTGGCCGATATCCGGCCGCAAGAAGTTCAAGGAGGGATTGTCGGTTTTGTATCTCCAGCTGGGGCTGATATGGAAGCGCGGACCCTTGAGCATCCTTCTCAAGAGTAACAACACGCTGGATTATATGAAGGAGGGCGAGCAAGGAGCACTCCAGCGCTATGGTGAGCCGCCTTTTCCCTGCACAATTTGCCCTCCCCCCCCCTTTGAACACCAGGCGCCATGCGTTGCACGATTGCGATTCACTAACGCTGCGTAGCGTTCAAGCTGGAAACTCTTCGCAGCTCGGCCAAATCCGAATTCGAGCTCCGCGGCCCCTTTCCCGACGCCGCCTACGCCCGCATAATGCACTCGACCAAACACATCCTCGACTCCTTCTACGCCATGCGTCTCCTCACCCAGCGGCACGAGACCGTCTCCGCCGGCGAGCGCGCCTTGCTTGTATTCACCTCCAACGAGCGCCTGCGGCTATGCCAGCGCATCTGCCACGTGTTGCAAGTCCTCGCGTCGTGCATCATGCTGGAGTACCCGCTGACAGATGCCATCCCCACCATCGACTCGACCAAGGACCAGCTGCTGGGCAAGATGTACCAGTTCCGCAAAGATCACATGCGGAGCCAGACGCAGGATGACGCGGGGGAGGACGGGGGCTCCAAGAAAGCCGTCGAGGTAGTGGAGGAGAAGGACTATGCGCTGCTTTATGCGTACACGCTCGTCACGGCACAGGTGGCGGCGGAACTGAAGAAGGTGAGGGACGAGGTTGAGACTCTGTTTGGCGTCCTGGGCGAGGATGAGCTGTTGTTGGAATAGATAAAACGCGCCGGGGGGGGGGGATTGTAACTATAAATGAAGTGACGTTGCCGCGAAAACATGCACAACGGTTGGGATAGTTGCATGTTGTTCCATTCATATATTTCGAGTAACTACCTACCCTTTTGGGATTCTGTTCTATCGTAAACCCCGTTTGTCACAATTACAATGTACATTCTCGTACTTTGCCCTGTTGGCCCATCATGTCGTATTCTATCCATCTGCCAACGCCTTTTCGACCAGGGATCAACACGCTGCTGGGGTTCATGACGTGACATCCCTCGTATGTGATGCAGAACGGGGGCGCCGTCGTGTCTATGAGGGCCATGGCCGTGGGCAGGGGGTATAGATGCAGTGCGGAGGAGTAGTCCCAGTGGACGGGGCGGATGGATTGTCTGAAGGGCGCGAGATAGCCCTGGTCCAGTAGTGTTTTGACCAGTTTCTGAGCGGTACGCACGTCGTCTGTTACCGGGGGCGTCGTCGTCGTCGTCGTCTCGTTGGCGTCGTCTAGGTCCATGGCGTCGGAGGCTGCGTCTTCTTCGTTGGCCTGGGGCTTCAGGGTGACGCATGTTCTGCGCAGACGGGCGGACAGGTCGTCTCGGAAGAGGACGAGTTCGTGGCTGGGCCCGAAGAGCGTCATGCGGCTGGGGTTCGAGGTCCATACTGCCGAGCCGTGGATGCCGTCGTGGTTGCCTGCTTCCGAGTTGGCGGTCGCGAAGGCCCGGCGGACGCGGGACGTGAACATGTCTGGCACGGGCTTCCGCGGCAAGGGTACCGAAGCGCCGGCCGTCAGGGACGATACCCAGCCGTCGTTGTCGCCGGGGACGAAGACAAAGGTCGATGACTGGAGGAGCGTGGGGGAGTCGGAGAGCGCGGATGCCAGGGCGTCGAAGTATTCCTTGTACTCGATGCTGCCGCCGCTGCCGCCGCGAGCCATGACGGCGTGCTGCGTGAAGTTGCCGGCCAGGACGAATGTCACCGGGGCGGAACCTTGGGGCTCGGCGGCGTAGAGGGACAGGATCTTGCGCAGGGCTTGGAGAGCGCGCGGCTGGTCGAGGTTGAGTTCGCCCATGATGACGGCGCGACCTCGACTCGGCGTATCTTGTGAGGCATGGTGCATGAGACGACGTTCGATCCGGCGCATCTTGGCACCGACTGCTCGTTCGCTTCCGACCCCGAGGAAGTCGATCCAGCCAAAGCCGCCGCCGATGGTATGGTCCTGGCCGCCTTCGGGGCCGCTGATTCCCAGCGTCGCCTGCCGCTTTTCGCACGGCGGTTGGCCGATGAAGAAGCCCTGGAACCGGCCGCCCAGGGTTCCTCCAACGCCGCTGCTTCCGCTGAGGCCTTTGCCTACGGACTCTTCCTCCTCTTCGTAGACGCCGTCGACCAGGACGACCATGCCGGGGCAGAACCAGGCTGCGTCTTCGGGGATGGCGACGGCCTGGGCGAGGCTGAGGGCGATTGTGCCGGTGAGGTCACTAATGGCGAGGTCCCCTGTCGGCAGGATGACCAGCTGGCCGAGGAGCATGTGGTTGCTACCGTGGCGGCCGAGCATGTTTGCGATGGGGGTGATTTTCAGTGATTGTTGCTTTGATAGGGAGCGCTGGAGGGTTCGTCTTCGGGATGAGGACACTGATGAGGTTTGAAATGCTTCGCTGCGGAGTAGACGCTGATGAATAACTTGGTATCGGTTCCGGAATACGGTAGTCTTATGAGAGGCGGGCGGTAACAAGGATGGCTTTGTCGTCTCACTGTCCATGGTCAAGTCAATATGGGATATGGGGGTGTGGAAATAAATGCCTCTGGAATGGAACTCACCGTTCGAAATGCTTTTTGCCGACGTTGTACACCAATCGCGGCTGCTCATACGCATTGATCACGTTCAGCCAAGCCCGCGGATCGTTTGAATTGTCGTCGTCCTCATTGCCATCCTCCTGCGCCCCGGGTCCTGACAAGCCGAAACTCGCGTTGCTGTCTTCTCTCGTGAGCCCAGCTGGTCTGATGCCAAGTCTCGTGTTGGCCGTGTCGCCGTCTTGCACCTCCAGCATGCTGTCGCCCCTCGGCAGGCCTCGTCCCTGTCCGACAATCTTCCCGCCGCTCATGTTGCCCTCGAGCGTCTTGAGGATGTCGTGCAGCTCCTTGCTGGTGCCCTCGACGATGACGCCACCATTTCTGTTCTTCCAACTCCGGGAAACCTCCTCCAGCACACGCTCGGCGAGACCCTCTTCGCGCCATCCCGAGCCGCAATGCCGCCCGATGAAGGATGCCAGCTCTTGCAGCGCAGACGACGTCAGCGTCAGCGAATGCTTCTTTGTGAATGTGCGGAAGGCGAGGGGCCGCAGAGTCGCCGGCGGCAGGATGATTGGTAAGATGGCGGATTTCGGAGCATTGACGTTGAACGGCCTCAGAGGGTGGACGGGCGTGCCGAATGCTGGCGATGACGACGGTATCGCGGACGAGGATTGTATGGCGTTTTGTCGTCGGAAGATGGGCGCTGGTGTTTTGTCCATTATTGCTGCGGCAGAGCCATTGGCTCGAGTTTCGTGAGGAGACGGCCGCTTTCTGAGCAAGACGATACCGTCTGTCGCGGCTTGAGGCTGAAGACTGCTTGGTGACTACTCCGTACGTAGATTAATAATTACTCTTTGATGTTGAAGGTGGACCGCGTTGACGCATCGACGCGTCTAATTGAAATCGTGGTTGGCGTGGGGTCTTCGCGCGACAGACGCGACCCTAACCCTGGGCAGTGACGACATTGCATGGCTCCACTTTTGAAGCTTGTTCAATGATTTTGATTAATTCCAGAGCTTGTCTTGCCTTCGGCATCGACGTCGCACGTTCACCTTTGCTCGACGACCATCTGCGCGCGATGTTGGCCGCCACTCGATTTGCCCACCGGAGCCTCGGAACTTGGCGACGGGCTGTATCAACACTTTCGAGCAATCCACACATCGTGAGAGGCCCTCTGAGTCCCGTTCGACGACTAGACTCTAACCCGAAGCCTAGAAAGTCTTTGACAACCCTTCGTCACCGGCATCATATATCCTGACATATCTCGACACGAACCCACCGTCTCCCAAACTAGCAATTGGAACGACCACAGTCGTCCCCCCGACTCCACAGTCCTTCGCAGAGAACCGCCGGTTCCTAAGTATACTTGACGAGGTGGTCGCCGAATATGGTCATCAAGACGAAGATGTAACCAGCCAAGCCAGGGCTTTCGCCAGTCCAGGCGGGTCTAATCTGGGATCTGGCGGCGCCTTCTTCAATATGCAGCGGTCCAGAAAGGCATCGTCACACAAACAGGATGCCGGCGGCTCTGGAGCGGGTGGTGCTAGTGCTCAGGGCGGTGCAGGCGGTGCCGGTAGAGGTGGCTGGGTGCATCTGAGCGACCGCAGGAATCCCCCCGATTTCGGAAGGATAGCATGGCCGGAGGATATTCTGGGCAGTGTTGAGGTCGATGGGCATGGCGAGGTCGTTGGGAGGGTGCAGCCAAGCGGCACGTACAGAGTGGTTACGCGGGAAGGAATGTGAGTACTGGCTTGTAATCGACGAATGAACATCACTGACTCTGGTCTGAATACTAGCCTTGGACTGAGTCCATTCTTGGAGGGGAAGCTGATCGAGCGGCTCAAAAAGGAGGAGGCGACAGTTTAGATTGCGACAACATTTTTTGAACGGTGGTGGGATGGATGGTTAGGTCTGGTTGCGTTGATGCTGGTGTATCATGACGTGTATTACGGAGTTACGGATGTGGTGAGTAACTAATTGTGCTGCCTGGCTCAAGGGTATGACATTCAACCCATTACACCTCACAGGGAGCTTGAAAGCGAACATGCAGCCGAGAGTCAGGCGGGCATGAACATGAAGTTTTGGCATTTCCAGTTGTAGGCAGACTGGTGTGTAAAAGAAGGTGCACAGTTGCCCTGCTGCAGTATATATCCCCCAGGCGCAAAATACAACTCCGTACGTCAGTAATTGCCACATTTGTTGATACTCTGTTTTCACCGTTTCCCACTCCACGGGTTGCCTTACGAGACTAGATGGCTGTGCTTGCGCTGGGCAACTCTGTCAGCGAGAGACCACTGCACTTGGGTAAGGTGAATAGGACGTTGCGAGCAGGCCTGCAACGGGAGACTTTTTAGATGAGACGTCCAAGCTTCCAGAAGAGCATATCTCGCAGAACCCGGAAACAAAAAAGAGAACGCCACCACAACCACTAGGACTAAGGCTTCAGAGACGAAGAGTCCCTAAGGCTCATTCATTGAGACAAAGGATTTCCTCCTGGTAGCACGTATGGGAGGGAAGGGGTGACTCTGAACGCGGCTACTTATAAGGATTCTACTAGATGTTACACCCACCTGTCCAAGTAGAATGCGGATAAACAGCAATGGCAGAGCCTCTAGCTACACTTTCTCTTCCACCCAGGGAAGAATGGGCTCTCATCAAGCGTCTGAGGAACCCAGTCTGCCTCAACAAGCCCTTCCTCTAGCTGGGTCTGCTCATATCTCACCAGCGCTGGTTTGGCGACATGCTCGACATGCCAAGCGCCTTTATACTTCATGATGCCCTCCTCGCCTTCGTTTAGTATCTTGAGGACCAGGGACGGGATGTAGGGCTCGTCCGCAAGCTCAAAGAGAGGCGTATACAAGGCTTTGAAGTTGAATACAATGGCGCCTGACAGGGGTAGTCGGCGCAAAGTCTGCCAGTCAACTCGTAAGTAGATGTCGTCTTCACGGAGCGATTTGCTTTGAAAGTCTCTATTGCCCCAGTCGGGATGGTCGGTTGGCAGAAACAGAGGCTGACCGATTTCCAAGCCCCATGAGCCTCGCTGAATAGGACTCGAAGTTGGCATCTTGGTGAAAAACCTGGGACAAGATGTCAGCAACCAACTACAACCGGCCCGCATCGTGAATGTACGCACCGGTCCATGCTGAAAGCGAGCTTCTCCTTATAGCTGGGCACTGCCTGATGGACACTGGCCAAGCCCATTCCAATCTTTTGTCCTAGCTTCCAGCCGAGAGAGGAGCAGATTATTCCGGCTCGCAAATGGTAACGTCCGGTCTTCTCGTCTCTCATTGTGATTCCAAAGTCTTCTGGCAGATGTTCCAAAAGCACACGAAGCGGCTCCGTAACCGACAGCTCGTGTTTCTTGTTTAGGATATGGTTCACAAAGACGTCATCTCTGACTTCAAACTGTTGCGGATACTTGATGCTAAGATACTGCAAGGCCATCTCCATGAGTTCCTTGCACGCGAGCTCTGACCCCGGCAGCGCTTGCAGTATGTCTTCGCCGTGCTGCGCATAGAGATCGCGACGCTGAATTATGCGTTCCCGGTAGGTGCTCTCCAGCTCGAGCCAATAATCCGAATCGAGTTTCTTGAAGGCTGGCGAAAAGGCAAGTCTCTGGTTAGCCAGCCCGTGGCTGATCAACTCACTACCGAGAACATACATACACATAGTTTGGTGATAGGGCCATCTGAATGGCCGATAAGGTCTTGCTCGAGCAGTGTCGATGTCAAACTTCGGAAGCGGCGTGGGCGCAGGGACGCCTGATAGACTCGCATAGTCGGGAAAACTGCCCAGAGCCTTGATTTCTCCCACAGTGAAGCCGCTGTATACATGATATGAATCGTCGGCAAGGCGGTAATCGCAGTCCAGCTTCAAAAGTGGCCTGTTTGTCACGGATACGTCGCCGACGTCGTCTCCAACAGTGACTGGAACCCTGAAGAGAGAATGTCGCTGCGAAGGCGGAAATATCTTCGAGTAGTCTGCATCCACGACAGCTTCTTGCTGAGCCTTGGTAGCCAATGTAGCCATGCTGTACTTGATCACCTTTCGTCTCAATACGTATGTTTGAAATAGGTAGCCAAAGCCACCGACGACCATTGCTAGAAGAAAGTATGAAAAAGCCATGGCGCGAATGGGTTACACCATACACCGTGTACTGGCTTGACAAGCTTTATACTTTCAGTGAGACACCAAGACTCGGACAGTGGCCTGTGTTTCCGGGAAAGCATCTAGTTCAACTACGACACTGACGGCCGCCAACGGAATTCGGCCGGCTATGATAACCGGAAGGACATGGAGAGCAGAGAGATGAAAGTATGAGTGCGGGGTTCAAACGGTCAACGCGGCTCGTCCCATGATGATGGCGTTGAACTAGTTGTTGAGTGTTGACAAATGAGATACTCCATAAGTTGTGTTACTCTGTAACTTACCAGGGCTAAATGACCTTTTCAAGCCACAGCGGGGAGTGGCTGCCGGATGAACAGAATTGTATTGTACTCCGTACGGAGTAAAGGAGTACGAAGTAAAGGCAATAGTCATTAGATGCGCCACATCACTTGTTCTCACGATATGTCTGTCTTTGCCCAAGGGTAGCAACGAGGGTAGAAGGGAAACAGTTAGCTTGACTGTAGTGGGTATGATCACCGGGACATGGACAGTAGAGGAAGAAGACTCGGAAATGACCAGCTGGCAAGATTTGAGAAAAGAAGATCTAACGCAGGAGTCGTGGTTGTGGGACACGGATTTGCCAGCGAACTGATTTGCGAGGTAATGACTGACGGCCTTAAGCACCGCTATTATTGTCCTTGAAAGTCGTCGTAAAAAGGGGACATGAAACGAAGAAAACTCTAAGGCTCTGTAGCCCTTTACTTCATTCTTCCTTCCTGTCAGTACTCGTATTGTGATAATGTCAAGTCGTCGATGTATGTATCTCAAATGGGCTTATAGTCGGCGCCAGTCGGCGGCTGGAGCGCGGCATTGCTTCATTACGCGGTATCATGCTATAGGAAGAGGCAAAGCAAAAGAACGAATATGTGAACGGGGTTGCGGGCTTTCCAGCTGGTGCAACGCTGGCTCTTGGCTGGGTTGGATCCCTGGCGCTGCCATGCTCATACATATTGCACTTGGCTTCTGCAGATGTTTCGACTACATGATTCGACTCTGCAATAAAGGTGCGTTTCAGATAGAGGAGAAATGCTGGCTTGTGTGGCCTGAATGCTCGGAACTGGACTTGGACGGAGCTCAACTTTCCGACGAAGCGCTTTCACACGCTGTCTGCCTCCAACGTAGACGGAACTTAGACATTACAGTCACGTTTTCCATCCTAGAGCGTCAACGTGATACAAAGACTCCAAGCCCAAAAATGTAAGATATATATTCACAGAGTCTTACGCACTTTCGCAAAGAAGTTAGCCCTTTCTACCAGCGCGGGCCCTGGCGTACTTGGATTTCTTCCAAATCGGAATGGATGTGTGAAGCGTAGTCTGATGAAAGCGGTTGTGAGAAGCGAATACCATTGGTTCTGGCTCTATTACATGGAAAGACTTTCGAGAGGAAATCTTGATATGAGGCACCCCCTCCCTCTCAGCTGCACACTTTACATACGATCTGGAAGACATCACTTGCAGGGGGGGGGGGGGTCAAGATGAGAGACTCCCAGGATAGCACAAAACTTTGAGAAACAGTGAATTGTAAGGGCTAGCTCGTATATGGTGGTGTTGAAAATGCCCGTCGAGACAAGGTCTAAGATGTGGGCAACGACCGCTCCTGGCGGGGATAAGCCTCAACATATCGTCGACATTACTGCCAGGGCCTCTCTACCATGCTACTTAATCTCCCTGAGGCAGACTGTCCAGAGGAGCAGCAGGCCTCTTACTTCACATGTTGATGGCATGTATGGGCGTCTCAGAATACTTAGGCTCCGCCTTTCTCTCCAGAGCCTCCAGCTCCAGAATCTCCAGCTCCAGAATCTCCAGCCCCAGAGGATCCATTTACAGAGCCTCCAGCTCCGGCTCCGGCTCCGGCTCCAGCTCCGGCTCCGGCTCCGGCTCCGGCTCCGGCTTCGGCTCCGGCTCCAGCTCCAGCTCCAGCTCCGGAGCCTTTATTTGCACCGCCTGCAGATGCATTTCCCTTCTGTCCAGCAGATTTAGATCCCTTCTTCTTAGATCCCTTTGACTTAGATCCCCTCTGTTTGCCCCCCTCTTGCCCACCAGCTCCGTTTGCTGGTGGTGGTGGCGGTGATCCGGATGATGCTGGCGGCCCAGACCCAGACCCTGCCGACGCGGGAGGTCCTGATGCTCCAGGTCCAGATGCAGCGTCTTCCGCGCCTCCTGGGCCTCCTGGGCCTTCAGACTGGCCCATCTCGAGCTTTTCCGCCTCTTGAATCATGCTTTTTGCGTATTCCCGAAGTATTCCGGCTTGCATCTTACTGGCACTCTGCCCATCTGCAGACCCTGGACTCATCCCGGCTCCAGGATTGGCGTTGGGCTTGCCGGCTTCACTGTTGGGTTTGCCGGCTTCACTGTTGGGTTTGCCGGCTTCACTGTTGGGTTTGCCGGCTTCACTGTTGGGTTTGCCGGCTTCACTGTTGGGTTTGCCAGGTTCACTGTTGGGTTTGCCGGCTTCACCCTTGGACGAAGGAGGCTTGACAGGCCCTGCAGAGCTCGAGTTGGAACTACCGCCCATCCCGAGCTCGCTGGAAACGTCCCCAGCGGAGGCGGCAGACGAGCCAGCGGATTTGGCTAGACTAGGGACGACAGCTAGAGGAAGAGTGTCATGTTAGTCTTTCATTCTAGCTCGGTGGTGTAGTAAGTAAGCCGCCGCTTTCGAGATGGCATGATGCACCGGATGAAAGGCAGAAGGCAACAATATGTACGTACCCGCCAGAAGGGCGATGTAAGAGACGCGAACCATGTTGGAAGATCTTCTAGGCTTTCTAAACGTGCCACACTGTGAGAAAGGAGGAGTTGTGTTGTAAGTTCAAGTATGAGGAATCTGTAATTGACTAGTCGCGCGCGGGTTGGAAAAGATGAGTTTAGAGCAATATAGGAGGGAGAATCAAAGTCCGCTTCTTTTTCAGCGAAGTCGTCTGCCTTCTTATACTCGGACCATGCATGGCGATCGGGTTAAGCTTTTTTCAAACCGGCGCGGATCGGCATGGTTTGCATCTACTTGAACCCTTGACCAAACGAGTGACAAATTTAGAACAAGCTGACAGAACGAGATAGATTACGCTATCTCTGAAATGCGGGCTATGACTCGAGATTGAGATACAGCAACTTGTCGAACCACGAAGATCCCAATTGGTAGATCATCTGAAACAGGACCAGGGATGAGGTATAATCCGGTCCCCACGGCTGCTACTGCTGATTCTTACCCGTCTAGTGTGTGGAATTCATGCCTTGTCAAAGAAGTTTGAGCCACTATTCTATGAATCATGAAATCATAATGTGCGTTTCCGTCTAAATCAGTGGGACTGAGTATTCCGAGAGGAAAACATATAGTAAGTAGGCTTTGGCAGATGTTTGATTCCTTTGAATGTAGAATAACATGGCCATCGATATGCGAACGAAAGCATCGGCCAGTGAAGTTCAACGCCGAGAATTGTACATTCACTACAGTTTTTCGCTGTATCGTCTTTTCCCTTCGGAAACCTTGGGCCATTTTCTCACATACAATAGATACTACTTACTACTGTCGTCGTGTACTCCGCAAATGGGCCTCCAAAGCTTGAAACATGAGCTGGATATAATGTACGTTTACAAAGTGGCGCTTGTCTACTTTTGGCGTAATAAAGTCAGTCATGTACGTTTATTCAATTAGTCTGGAACTTCGACGCGGCGTAGTCAGCACCCAGCCAGAATGAAACAGGTAGATTGAATGCGTTTCCGTGAGACTTCTCGTGTCTCACCTGGGCGATTCTCGGAAGTTGATCATCTCATGCAGGCCGTGGAGGTTTCATGTGATATCGCTGGTTTCAACCACAGAGTCAGAATTCTTCCCTGCTCACAGCAATGTTGTTCATTTATTTTCCCACCAAGCCATATCGTCCGATCACAAGTAAGAACCTGACGAACCAAGAAATTTTATTTTACTTCACCATTCTACCCGAGCCAAGCCTTGCGATCGCTTGGCATATGCGCTTGGCATATGTGGCGTCCTAACATCTAATCGTCGAGCCTTCATGGCAGAGTCGGTCCCAGATTGCTCTGGATAGGAAAAGAGGCCTTCTACATATAGCTGGATACTGGGAGTATTTTTCATGGGCCGCTACTGCTGGATCTTTTGTACCATGGCTGGATGGGTAACAGAGTACCAACTGTGACACTTCGAGTCATCAGAGTCTAGACTTTGCTTGCATGAGCACCGAAAGAACAGAAAGCTTGTACTCGGCTGAATCAGTATGTAATGAAGGGTACCCGGCTGGCCGCAGTGAAAACGTGGCGGACGATCCGTTCATGATTCACGGAGCAGCGGCTGCTAGTTTTCCTTCCCCAGTTTTCAGAGACACGGATCGTCACACACCAGTGACACCACCCTTAACCTGTCGATGTTGCATTTATGAAGATGTTTTCTGATGCATGATCTGCATGGACAATCCAGAGCGGAGTGACTATACTTTGTTTTCATGGGCTAGAGCGTCACTTTAGTTAGTCTTAAGCTGGATGCCAAAAGCTAGCGCCACAACATGAACAGTCATATTCAGACCCGGCTCCAGCTTTTCGTAAGAAATTGCGTGATGCTCTTATGACACCAAAATTTTGACCTAGACAAGTGGACGTTAACGACCTGCTCGGGCGGTCAAGTTGTCCATTCGAAGGAACGGCGAAGCCTACTACTTCGTCGAAAGAAAAGTAGGGTCGGCGAGCACTAGAACAAAGGAAAGAAGCGGTAGCCGAGTCGATTCTGCAAAACTAAGACAAAAAAATCTAACTATGGCACATGAACTACTTGTCACAATGCATCACGGCCAGTCCTGTGGACAACTTGGGTAAGTGATGAGAGCAACATGAAGAGCCAGTCAAGCGCTTACGCACAAGTTCAAACTAGGCCTTCTGCCTTGAAACCGCTATGTTTTGGGCAATTGTAAAGTACTCAAGGCTTCTTAAGCGATTAACTAGTCGCCAAACTTCCATAACACCATATATCGCAGGCATCTGGTGGTTGGAACAAGAGGAAACAACAGCACAACACGAATGTTGCGATAAAGCTGAGACTCCAAAACAGCAGGAATTATGCTTTGGGAATTCCCGCAGCTTCGCGGCTTGATGTTCAGGAAACCAATGGCCCTTTCGTATTCCGCTCTCAGAGTCATCTACTGCTGTCGTACTGAAATCAAGCCAAGACGTAAGCGGACAACGCATTTCGCAGGGAATCCGAGCCCACGTTTGAAGCCTTCAAGCCGCATTGCCACTATAAGGACTTGGATTTTCGCAAGAAAATGACACTGAACATCGTTCTGAGACTTGAGATAGTAGTGAGTGATTACCAGATAAGACAGATCATTTCACGCAGAGGCTTGTGGGATGCAGTATTGCAACATGACGTGTTATGTTGGTGGCAGACTCGTGACATATGTCAGAGACGCCGAAAATAATAGATACATCAGGAATTCAGATAACTCATCTACACCAAACAACGGACCATGCGATCGTGAAGTTACAGAGAGTTCAAGTCATCACCACGTTTGGTCGATATGCAAAGGAAAGGCTATCTATCTATCTATCAAGGAGATGTGATGTCAAATCGCCCAATTACTCTTGGAGAACTTAGGAAACTTGATAATGTCTCAAAATACTACTTGTCAGCTTTGCACGTGCGGGATGTGAAAGCGGGCTGGTCTGATGGATGACTACGACGTTCTAAAAAGCGATGATTTGGAAAGTTCACCGATATGGCGGGTTGTTCTTGAATGGTTAAAAAAAATAAAATCAAGTAGGGCGTTGCATTACATCCAAAGGGGGGGAGGCTCTAACAGAAGAAGATCGGAGAAGCGTGAGCTGGCGGACAGATCGCTTATTATGAACAATCTTCTAGATTATATGTGAACACATAGGAAGTCAGCCAGCTATCAATAATCATCTACTGATTGAATATGTAGCATTGTCTTTTGAATTATGTTCATCTAATTCATCAAATCCTTGAACGCGACAATCTCATATTGCATATATAGCGTAACGCCTTCACGTTGCTGTAGGAAGCACAGGGTCTTATATTGATACCATTGATGCACAAGGTCAAAGATGAAGAAGGCGATTCACTCTGTCTCTCACGATGCCTTCGTTTATCAGTCCGTATTATACACTGGGAAGGGTAAGGAGGGAGGGCATGCGACGTGTTGGATATTTGCGGCAATATGCTCAACGGGATACTCTACTTTTCGCACTGCGAAGATGGAAGTTTTATAGTTTGAGGGTCCGGAATAGTATTCCCATATTAGCGTCAATATTCACGCGTGAACTATTCAAAAGAAGTGGGTTTGCGAGACTACAGAGATTGGTATTTGCAAGTACTTTATATGACGAGCGCTCGATAATAGGACTTAGGGCATATAGTCAGAATGCTTTATTTCTGATCAAGGTAGCAGAAGGCCTAGCTATCTTGTATACATAAAAAAATGAGTAGTATATCGGGCTTCTAATAGTGCTCATCCTGTCTTGCGTAGGCGATGGAAAGGTATCACAACATAACCCCAATCATGTAGGTCAACAAGTATGACGGAAATGTCACACTACATGGATTATCTGGCATCTTCCTCGAGACCTCGGGGCGATAATCCTGCTAGAATGCATAAGACTGAATGCACAAAGAATGGCCCTTTTGTACTCCGTACAAGTTATTTCTTCTGAACTGAGGACTTTCTGACGTCATGAAGTGTGATATCAGCTCAATTTGAACATCGTTCCCAGCTCATTCCTGACCCTTGTTACAGATACAGCCCACCCATTAATCCAATAGCCTGCAACAAAAGAGGGGTGCCGTTTTGAGACAATGTTGTGTTATTACTAAAGAACATGAATGTGACATGTGAAATGGGATTTCTTAGTCTTGCCATGCCGTCTACAGCTAAGACATGGCTTCAGGCTGTAAGAAAAGGCGCAATAACTTACGTGGCACTTCCAAACACAGCCGTTGCACTGTTTGGCTAGTAGCTGCCGTTGTCTTGACCCCTTCAGATGTTCGATGCAAACCTAAGGTGTTCCGGCGGTTTAACTCAATTTGGCATATTTGATACGTAATGTCAGTCACTTCATGCACGTCTTTCACCAACCACGCCTCACTGGAAGGGCGGTTCAACCGAGATATTGAGGGCCCAAGGACGCATCTCTTGTCAAGCCATATCCTATGATAGCTCATTCTGCCCGCCTTACCATCGATGCGCTGTTCGTGACGCAAAGAAGACATGGATGGGAGGCAAAATGACCAGAACCTAGGAGCACAGAGTGACTGGAAAGGTATAAAAGATCAAGAATCCCACGGGCTAATGTAGATGTGAATTCTATCTTTATAAAGTAAACATTCCACCCTCAAGAGGCACACCGTTCAACAGTCTTGTCTATTGTCCCAAACATGCAGATCTTCTTTCTATGTCTCATGACTCTGGTGGCTTCCGCCTTCGCGGATGACTCCCTAGCAACTTATATACAGAACATTGCCCAGTCCTACACGGTCCTCAACCAAGGCATTAAGGACTGGGGCGGCGATAGTGCAACTGCTCTGAGACTGATTGCCGACGCACACGACATTGCCAAGGTACTTGTCAGCGTCCGAGTCCCTGACAACATCGAGCCACCAACGGGCACCGTCCTCAAGGAAAGACAGGAGGCGGTCCTATCGCTTGCAAAGTGTATTGATGACTACCGCGGAATTGCCATTGCCGTCAAGGTCAAAGTCGAAAGCACCATACCACCCGTCAAGTCATTGGTCGTTGCGGCGATAAAGGCCCTTCAAACTGGGTTTATAACATTAAGCACGGCCTGCTCAGTCGCAATCCCGGACAGTCAGAGTCAAGCCGCTTTTGGGCGGATCAATACTGAGATGCAGGAGATATATGATATCTATACCTCTGGAGGGAAATAACTCACGACAACTAGATTCGGGGCTCCCGGCTTTCAAGTATATTTGGGGTTGGATGCCCCGATGTGGCTCGCTATGAGCAGGCAGTCGAACAGTTTGGACTTGGATGGATAGGTACATAACTACTCGATTCAACCTTGAGGTCAAATGGCTGGGTTCTGTACATGTCTGTGAATTGTTGGGATTTATGTGTTGTTGGAGATTTTGAGAGTTACTTCTTCTCGAATTTGAAGCACTACAAGCATTATGAAATCAGACTTGGGACCATAATCCATCATATAACAATACAGTTCAGGGTGTCAAAAGGTCCAGGGCTAGTAGAACTAGAACTCCATTTATATATAAAGGAATTATCTTTGTAGTCTGGGAGGCGCTGTTTCCCCCTCGGGGTGAGCGTTAACTTGTTATTCCGAAGCGCCTTGAACGTCCAGCTTAAAAATACTCACCATTGGGAAGGTTATTGCTTGCAATCGGTGTGTGCACAAAATAACTTACACTGCGCAGGACGTAAACTGTTGTATGTATGCTTGTAAGGTGTACATAAGTTTCAAGGTGAAGCGCCGGATCTGGTGATCTGCCGGATTCACATTGCTTCATTCACTCAACTTCAACTAAGAATAGCTAAACTACCATGGATGCACGCGACGGACAGCATCAGGGCAAACAGCGGGTCTTTAGTTGCCGGTACCAATGACAGCTTCTCTACGGGGCTTGTCTGCCGCCCAGGCACAAGGGACTTAGTAACTACCAGTTACTAGTAGTTAGTTACCTAGGTAGGTACCTAGGTAGGTAGGTAGTTAGTAGGTCACCAATGGTGCCGATTCCGTGGAAATTTAAATACTGTTATAACTTATCCTTCAGCTTGAACGCCGTACGTGCACGTGACGTTGGTTGTGGTATCAATTTCCAAGTCGCTCTTGCTTCGACGGCTCAGCTTCGAGGGACGAACAACAACAAAAATCTTGTACCAAGCAAGCTCCTAGGCGTACGAAATGTGCGATGCCGCATTTCACGGTCAACCATGCCGCCACGAACCCCATCTGTCCGAAGCTACGTATCAGTCATGGTATAATGAGAAGAGGATCGCGCTTGGTCGCTCCATAGACAACGCGATAGCGCAGCTGCAGGAAATGCAGGCGGCCAATTCCAAATGGCAGTTGCACTATCCTTCTTCCTCGAAACCGCGTACGCAGTCCTTGGTCGAGCCTGATGGCAACGACAACGACAACGACAATCGTCTTATTTCGCTAGCCACAGCGCCAGAGCTTCACATCTTACGGCTGGACGTGAGATTCGGGGCCTCTCACAAGAATGAATTCGTGCAAAAACTGGGAAAGGATACTATTGCCTCGGTGCTGGAGGAGAAGATGCATACATGCATTCGACAACTCCTGGCATTGCGGGAGAGGATTAACGATCCGTTGAGCAAGATCCTGGTGACTGGTGATGTGAACGCCGGAAAGTCGACATTCTGCAATGCCTTACTGCGTCGCCGCATTCTTCCTGAAGATCAACAGCCATGTACCGCCATCTTCTGCGAGGTGCTCAACGCCAAGAAGAACTCAGGTCTCGAAGAGGTCCATGCCGCCACACCACAACACGCCTGCCATGTCTTGGCTTTGCAAGACCTGGAGCAGGTTGTGACGGATGCACGGTATACACTGTGTAAGGTCTTTGTCAACGACCTGCGGGCGGCGGACGAGTCTCTACTTAGCAATAAGGAGGTGGTGGACATTACTCTTATCGATGCTCCAGGATTGAACCACGATACCACTCATACTACTGCTGTATTCGCGCGGCAGGAAGAGATTGATGTTGTTGTGTTTGTGGTTTCTGCCACTAATCACTTCACAATATCCGCCAAGGACTTCATCCGAGCCGCGACGGCCGAAAAGGAATATCTGTTCATCGTCGTCAACGCATTTGATACGATTACGAATAAAGAACGGTGCAAAAGGGGCATTATGGAGCAGATCCAGCACCTCAGTCCAAAGACCTTCAAGGAATCATCCGAGCTGGTCCACTTCGTCTCCAGCAATGGTGTCCTTGCGCACAGCTCAATGACACAAGGCAGCACCGACCCTGACCCGAAATGCGACAACAAGGACATGAATGAGGACGAGATACAAGACTTTGAGCGCCTGGAAAGGTCGTTGCGTAAGTTCGTACTCGGAAATCGTGCCAAGACCAAGTTGGCACCAGCGAAGACTTTCTTGCTCAATGTTCTGCATGATATCAACAGCCTCGCTACCGCTACTGTGCAAGCAGCGCACTCGGAACTCAATCGAGCTTCCGAAGCTGTGGGGGACCTTGTACCCCAGCTCGAAACTCGGAGAAAGACGGTTGCCAACGTGGGACTCGAGATCGATACGATGATCGAGAAGACGTGCGTTGCGATTTTCGACCACAGTCGCTCCACAATCGGCGGTGCTGTTGCCCATGCTGGCGATGGACCGGAGAACTACGACGTTGCCTACGCAGGACCTTGGACAGCCTTCCAGTACGCCGAGGACCTCAAGGAGGCCATGTTATCACGCGTCGCTGACGTTGTTATCCAGTGCGAGGATCATGCACGCACGCAGGCCGCCAAGGGTGTCCATGCTATTACTCGGCTCGGCATCTTGCACGGGGGGCAAGGTAGCGCTTTCGAGAGGCTCGAATTTCGACCAGCGGCTCTGTTCACCCGGAAACGAGACTCCTTGGCCAGACGAGTTGATATATCTATTGACCTGCATGACTTCATCGAGTGGCCCTTGCTGGTTTCGACTGGGCAGTTTGCTAATGCGGGAATGGCTCTCACTTTGGCTACAGCCGTAGGCGGCCGCATGACAGACTTGCATGGGTGGTTGGACCCAGCATTGATGTTGGCTCGCATTGTGGACAATAACAGCTTCCGCCGGCTGCTCGTGCCAGGAATCTTGATTACAGGTACGGAGTAGTCAACTAGTTGCCAGTTCTGTGCTTGCCCTTGATTCCCGGTTCATGAAACTGACGTGCAATCCGAAGTTCTCGCCGCAACCGTGGCGCATATTGTTCAGCAGATTCCCCACGCCGTTTCCCGACATATGGCAGCCAAGGTCGCGGCACAGCTGTCTGCAATAGACTACGTGCATTCCAATTCTCTCCGCATCAGCAACAGAGTGCGCAGAGTACTCCAGACCCCGGCTGAGAGCGTGCGGACCATGCTGGATTGGTCGGTCCGGAATTTGGAGCAGCGGCGGGACGCTATGGAAAAGCTTCATGGCGAGAGCCATGCCGCGCTCGGCTATTTTGGAAATATCGTGCGCACTAGCACTGCCGAGGAGAAGACGGTTGAGGAGATTAACCTTGAGACACCGCCTAGTACACCCAAGTGCTTTCAATTATCCTGAAGATGTAACCTTACCCTCGTCTGGTGGTGACACTTGTACTAACATTTTTGTAACATGAATATAGTAAAGAAGCTTAGAGGAGCACTAACCATAAAAATACTACTGCTTAATTTGTAAGTTGTAGTACATCTGCTTGCAGGGTTACAAAACGCCCAAGAATAATCTCCCGAATGTCAAACTGCAGGCGCCCAGACGGGGAACACAGCGCAGAATGCACGGGCACCAACGAATAATAATACTATAAGAGTCGCTTTTGAGGGATGACGCATGACGCAGCCCCGGGCAAACATAACATGAGATAGTCGTCACCGCGGCCTTGTCCTTGTCACCGGCTCGTCTGATCCCACCTTGGCTACTCCGTAAGTTACCAGACAATACGTCCGAGTTGCGCCAAACGCACGGTCGGGCACATTGGGGAACGTCTTTAATACGAGATGGTTCCCGTACCAATGAAAGGTCTCTGACGTCATGAGCTTAGCAGAGGGGGAAACATTGGAAGCGTTGAGGTTGTCACAAAAAGATGCGTTCAGGGCCACGCAGGGAGTATACGAGTTTGACCAGATCGCATATGCCGTACGGAGTATTGCACGCTTTTGGCTTAGAATGGCCCGTATGTAGAAAGCCCGATCGAGGTTGAATAGTTGATCGTCAGTGGTTCTCGTATTCCCGGCATTGGGGAAAAAGCGGTTCGTGATGAGACATGAACACACCCAACAACGTCGGCAGCCATTCCACTGCTGGCTCGCTTTCGGCCAGCTCTGGAATCGATCCGTGTCCAGAGGCCTACGCCAAGTTGTCTTTCCGCCATTGGACGGAGCATTGTTGACCGAGACAGACCAGACCAGACCAGACCAGACCGGCTTGGGAAAGACACACGTTAGTTATACGGAGTAACTGACTACTTACTAACTTACCCACAATTGTTGAAGAAAGAAGGATAGAGTAACGTACTCCGTAAAGACTGGCTTGGCTGACACGGCCGTGCCGCTTCGTGTCCAGCTTGTTTTCGGAACAGAAACCCGTCATACGCAAGCGAACTAGAACTAACTAGTGACATTACCCGCCATCATGCGCTCAACAAAGCCATCGACAGAAGCGGGAGCGCCGACGGCCCCAAGCTAGCATCACAAAACGGGCGCCCCGAGGATGGCTTCGTCGCTTGGGTATATAAGATGGAAGTTGACCCGCCGGCGGGCAGGTTGGGCTTCCGTCCGAGTTCTCTGAGCAAGTCCACATTCGCTTCTCAAGCAGACTCTCTCGTTTTCAAAACTACACACTCTTACAATTCAGGATGAAGGCCTCGTTCATGGCAGCCCTCGCTGGCGCCGCCTTTGCGGCTGCCCATTGCCCAGCCCCCGGCTCAACCGATAGTCAGGGCCGATATAGCTGCAATCCAGCCCATCAGTATCCCAATGGCCAGACATGCCAGGCCATCGAGGGCTGCTACTACCTCATCGGTCCTGACGGAGAACCCGTCAACAATAATCCTACCACCGCTGCCGAGCCGACTCAGACTGCTGCGGCCTGCCCTGCCCCTGGCTCGACGGACAGCCAAGGTCGATATAGCTGCAACCCGGCTCACCAATATCCCAATGGCCAGACGTGCCAGGCCATCGAGGGCTGCTACTATCTAATCGGCGCCGATGGCAAGCCCGTGGACAACAAGGCTACTACTACAGGCGGTGCCCAGCCTACCCAGACTTCTTCTACCTGCCCTGCTCCCGGCACGACGGACAGCCAGGGTCGATATAGCTGCAACCCGGCTCACCAGTATCCTAGTGGCCAGACCTGCACCGTCATCGACGGCTGCTACTACCTGAGCTCCGGTGACATTCCCGTCAAAAACAACGGCACCACTACTGCGGCCCCTCCTGCTGTCACCGCCGGGGCTTCTCCTCTTCATGCCGCCGGCGCCTTGGCCCTGGCTGCATTTTTTTTTCTTTTATAGAAGTGCTTTCCTGACTTCAAAACGGATGGCTTGTCTCACAGTACCCCCCGTACGTGTGGATGAATGAATGAATGACATGTGGCTGGAGGAGCCGGAGCCTGTATCTATCTTTTTCTTCTCAAACCTGTATGCATGAAGAGATGCAATCAAGCGCAAAATAAGCTAGTTTCAACCCATCATCATAAATTTCACTAGGACTAGAGATTACTTACCCCTCGGAGCACTTTGTGTAAGCGAGAGCCTGCTTTTCAGATATGATGGGGTGATGCACTATCAGGATACGAATGACAAGTATCGCAGTTACAAGTGCTGTAGCGAAAGAAGGCGCTTTGCAGATGACAAGTATCGTATCGTAGTTACAGTGCCGTAGCGAAAGGTGACAGCAGCATCCATGGACTTACTCGTGCTACCAAATATTACCGGCAAGGTGTTTCAAAAGTCCAATGTAGGACCTGTATACTCCGTACCCCTTCGGAAAGTAAATCATCTGCGTCTGCCGTGGAACATGACGAGACGCAACAAATGCAATGGCTATGGCGAGAGCTAACGAACCAGTCCGGCTGAGACAAAAAAGTAAACCATGGAGACTTGTCGGACAAGACGACAATAAAGACTGACCTAGATCGAGACACGACCCGTCACACCTACTGCGTGATGACATATCTGCACACCCGAAACATGGCTTAAAAAATGTCATTTCATACGACTAGTCATATATCATATGTATATGACGCATCACCACTTCATATGCAGCCATGTACTTGACTATGTGCCCTGTGACCAGTAAGAACGCGCATCTGACAATGCATACTCTCACCTGGGATGAGAAGCGACGGCCCGGTACCGTGTCTAGGGAACGTCATGTCTTGAAAAACATGGCAGCTTACTGATAGGTATCACCTCGATGCCCGTGGCTATGCTTGTGATGGTCCAACGATCCAAGCCCGAGGATGACTACTCCGTATGTTGTCCAAAACTCGTCATAGAGTTCGAAACAGTGACAGATCCTCCTGTCCACTGCAGTCAGCGGCATGAAAGCTGACCCTCGATGACGAGACAGAATCGTGTCACCGTGGCGTCTGCATCCTTGCCAAACCGTAAGAGGGGGGCCTCGTAGTGATGCATCGGCCTTGATTTGAGCCGATTGCATCTGAGGGGGCGCTGTAGACTTAGTTGTTCTTTTTTGATTGCATGTAACTACGTAGTACTCAGTAAGGAGTATGGAGAGTTTGAATTGGAGAGGAATTTAGCCCGACTTACTTGTTGCAAGTCCTCCATGATAGGATGGTATGATAGTATGGGTTGTATTATCTCCATGTGTAGTGTATTAGTTATCTCTTTGCTTCTCTGATCATGTTCTAAACGCCTTTGGCTTATATAGCGTCTACTTACCTACCTACCTACCTACCTACCTACTTACTTATAAGTAAGTATCTGGCACACTAAGATCTATAGTTTTCTAGTGTTTATAATAAAGAATCTCTCTTGTTAATTTTCTATCTTACCCTAGCTATTTCTCTTGGGATACAGGACAGCTAAGCTATCGTAAACTAGATCTTTGCTTTACTATCAAACCCCCTAGGTGGACAATCAATCTACTCAAGTGAAGAAAGGTTGCCCGCTGCGTTACCGCCATTAGTTATAGGTTCAGTGACCACGAAAAGGCTGGGAAGACGATGAACATCACAGGCAGAACCGCTCATTCGCAACTACAATTCGCTATTAAATTTTGTGGCTTTCCAAGATCCAAGTTAGAATCCCATTCCAGTCAAGTAGCAAAGGTTGTAGTTGGTGCTACTCGTGTTTTATATTCGCGAGTCTTTACTTTGTTATCTATACTGCCTAGCATCAAGTCTGCACAACAAGACTACTTTGGTCATCATTTACTACTTTATTGCTTTGCAAGATCCAAAGTCCTATTCGGTGCCGTATTGCTGCTACTCGCGCAACCCGTGCTGCTGGCACAACAAGCCGCCAAGATGAAGCTCAAGTAGCTGACATGGAGGCTTTTCATGACATCATGCAGTTCATTTCTCGTGGGAGTCATATTGCTCGTTCTTCACCACGAAACTACTCCCTCTCTCTTGCCATGAGAAAGCTCAGGCTCTTCTTCCCTGGCTCTGCAACTAGGAGCAATGCTTGGAACCGTCGCCATGGGTGTGACACTGTGTTGGCGGTAAGTGCTTGAACTCAGTTCCATTTGCCCACGGGCTAACTCACCGACAGAGCGCTGCTAGTGGTAGCAGTAGCAGTCTCGCTGACCATTGCGTCGTTTGCAGTCGTTGTGACTGCTGGCTGAGCATCTTTCACGGGCTGCTGTCCGGTGCATCCCATGCCCGGCGCGGCAATATCATAAGCCCAGACATCAAGGGCGAAATACTGGAATGCGTCCATATCCACGACGCTCTTTTCCGGCTCAGTCTTTGCGACTTCGAGAAGCCCGTTGAAATCGTCTGCAAAGTGGCTGACTATGTCTTCATTGATGACCGGGGCGTGGAACAGTCTATGCATAAACTCGGTTGACCAGAACATGTCGAGTCCGGTTTTGGCTACCTCATGACCATTGTTGCAGATGTAATCGAGAGGACGATAGCCCCAGAAAGCCATGGGACACATGCTGACCTCTGTAGTGGCATTAGGCCTCCAGTAAGAGCCCCAACCTGGGATTCATTAGTTAGCCGCTTGACGCTCTCAAACAGCAGGGGTAAGTATGAAAGTGTCAATGCCATGAGTTTACCTGGATGGGCGTCGCAGTTCTCGTCAGGGTCGTCACAGCGAAGAAGCATGTCGCTCTTGTCAGCGAGAACGATACGATCAAACCACCCGACAACATGGGCGGTCGAGCCATTACCGAAATACTTCTGAACAATCTCGGACTTGTGGCCCCATCGCAAGAGATGTTGGCGTGCGTGTTCAGACAGCTGAACCATCTCATTTAGACCTTTACGAATCGAAGTCCTGAGTGAGCTGTTGCAGGACTCATGAATAGGCATTTCGGTCACCCATCCTGCCGACCACTGATAATTCGAGACGGGAGAATCGACAGGTGCACCAATGACCGGCGTGAGGACCTCCGATGGGCGAGAGATAGGGGACGCCCAACTGGAGGACACAAGCAGTGCTGCGACGATGGGAAGCATTTTGAAAATCTTGAAGGCCTTGAGGAAGAGCTGTTGGGGTTTTGATAGACTCAGTTTGGTCGAGGTTGTCCTGGACCTTTTGAAAACCTCGACTTCAACCCAGGCTTTATAGTAGTTCTCATCGGGCCAAGACCAACGTCGCGAGTAAGTCAATCAAAAAGAGTTTCGACAAATTCCTGATAACAAGAAATTACCGCGGCCTCGACATGCGGTGAGAGCTTCAAATGAGGCGGGATAATCAATCAAAATAAAGTAGGTGGGCTCTACATATCGGTCATCCGGGTGCATAAGCTCGCGGTTTGTTGCCATCAAGGTTGCAACAGCCATCTTCGCTCAACTGATTGTGCGTAACAACACGAGACGACATATGACCTTGAGAAGTTTGAGAACCCAAGAGTACCCATTTCATGACCTATTCGGTATGCTCATCGTTGAGCTGCTTTATCATTGAGCACATGAATCAAGGTTCAGCTAGTTATTCAGTGGAAGGCAAGGCACTGCATCATCTGCCTACCTTGAGTAGCGAGATTCCGAAAGCTTGTTTACTTCGACATGGACACGTACACGCGGGAACTTGATCCCCACTTTCTTCTCTTCCCGTTTATTGGGGACGTATGTAGTACCTGGAGTTCTGCGGAAGTTTGCAACGTTGGATTTTGCAGGATTCAGAACGACAACAATGGCAGGTACGGAAGCAAAACAAGTGTGCTTACATCGGGTCGATACGCTAGTATTCAACATGATATAGCTCTCATGTTGAAGATACTAGCTGGTTTTTCTTTGGGGTTTTTTTTTTTTTTTGATAATTTCGCTTTCGATCTTGGAGAATCCGGAATCTAGAAGACGAATACACAAGATGTGTCGCGATCTGCAGCTTCACCCAAAAAGCAATGGAAATTCTTGGCGAATTCATTAAGCTACAATATCGACAACTTACTGCGTCATGTTAATAGGGCGGCTAGCCAGCTCCTCAATAGCTGTCCAACCTTTTCTGATCTCACTTGGCTACCTAAGGGATTGGTTAACCTCTCTCTATTTGCAACCAACGAAGTAGCTTGGGAGAAGAATTTGGCATCGTGCATATATAATCGGCGGCAAGGTTCGCAGAGCCAGACGGTCCATAGGAGAAACTACAAATCTTGCAAATTACAGTAACGAGACTACTAGTTGGCCAAAAAAGAGGTCATGCGGGCATAAAATAGATGAACTATTGAAGATTCGTTATGGAGGCTCTCGAATCGCGGCTAGACTTCCTCATCACTAAAAATATCGATCAACTCCTGTATCGGCATACCCTAATTTGGTTCGTGACACCATGTCAGCGCCATGCTCGAACAACAGCCGCACCAACGATATATTGTTGTCTGGTGATGGCGTAACACAGCGAGGCCGCGCCGTAACTATCCCACTGCTTTTCCCTTTTCGCCGGTTGCATGAAAGGAACTGTTCTTTGCCAAGATCTTTCTGGCCAGCGGCTCGATTCCGACTTCGCAAAGCCATGTGCAACAATGGCGCGTCACCCGTCGTCCGAATTGAAGGCCATAAAAGAGCCACCAGCTGTGCAGAGTGTTTTTGTACTTAAAATTGGTCTTGAGAGATCGAGGACTGGGTCCGCATCTGCTGAGGAATGTCTTGCTTGTACCGGCCAGAAACATACTGCGTAACGTAGGAGTGGCAATTCCGCCAGAGTAATTTGGAAACCAGGAGAACCCCCCTTATTCAATTTGCTCTTTTCTCGACGCAGTCGAGGCACACGGATAGAAGTTAATTATGAATCCCAGGTTGATTAAAATGAAATCCCTTTGACATGGCGGCATTGTCAGACGATGCCCGCAGTAGATAGTCCCGGGCTTATTTGTGGACAAGACTAGCCCTACGACGTACCATCTGAGAATCGGCTGACGGAAAGGAATGTGAAGATGACGAATGATCTGGTCTATGTCACAACCATAGCCAGACCCTGGCAACACCCGGATTCTGTCACCGTATCGCTCATACGCGTCTCGCCATGTGTTCACGAGTCGCGAGCCTTGAGGCGACCACAGCATGCTATGATGTTATCATCGTGGCGGCTTTGTTTTTCCGAGGTCTGGTGGCACGAGGATTCGCAGGGCTGGCTTGAATTCAGGCAGACCAAACACTAGGCTGAAGGTTGTTATGCTTGTACACAGACAGGATTGAACGTCTTGTCTTCGTGCACTACCAGGGTATGCGTGTGTAGAAAGCCATGAATGGGTAGCAACGGCATGTAGCAGATGCGCACGAAGAGTTGGAATCTGCTTGTTGAGATATTGGTACCAGTCACAGTCAGGCTTGGTTTGCCTGCGAGATCGCGCCATGTTGGAGGTTTGACGCTTCGGCACTCGCAGTGTCACGTGTGACGGACGGTACAGCTCATCGGTCGGAGCTCGTCAGTGGACCTCGAGTGCTGAGCTAGATGTTGATTGGTGCAATGTTCCAGGCGTCGGCCCCGTTTTCTACCCCTCCAGTTGCAGGTGTCACTACCAGTGGAGCTCCACACGTGCAGACAACTCGCTCACTGTCCCCGCCTCTCCGGTTTCCACGTTCCGCATCTCCTTCAGCATCTTGGGCGACCTTGAAACCTTCATTAGTAACACTACTAGACATCTTCATCACCGTCCGCCTCACCCGCCGGTCTGACCTGACCTGGCAGGCTCCTCCTGCCCATCATCAACCCGAGCTAACCCGAGCTTGTATCGCGGTGCCTGCGACGTATTGCTCGCGATTTCTCGTCATGGCCCCTCGAGGAGGTTTCGACGACGAAGAGCTCACAATCTCCCTGTCCTCATCTCACGTCCGGCGACAGCAGCAGCAGCAACCGCCGCCGCCACCACACCATCACCATCACCGACATCCAGGCCGCGAAGATGCCAAACCTTCCAAGCCGAGCGCTAGCCGTCAACATGCCATGGACTCATCACGAGACAAGACCAAGACCGAACAGCGCATCGGCGCCTATAAGATTTTGCGAACGTTGGGCGAAGGTTCTTTTGGCAAGGTGAGGCTGGCCACTCATCAAGGAACTGGACAGCAAGTGGCGCTCAAGATCATCGCTCGCAAAAAACTCATTAGCCGAGACATGGCTGGCCGCGTTGAACGGGAGATTGAATATCTGCAGTTGCTGCGTCACCCTCACATCATCAAACTGTACGTAACATCCGATTTTTTTGGCCCTGCGCGATATAAGGACAACGGTAATGGTTACTGACACGATGCGCACAGGTACACGGTTATAAAAACTCATAACGAAATCATCATGGTGCTCGAGTATGCCGGCGGAGAACTATTCGATTACATTGTTCAGAATGGTCGCATGAAAGAAGTCGAGGCACGACGGTTTTTTCAGCAAATGCTGTGTGCGGTTGAATACTGCCATCGCCACAAAATAGTCCATCGCGACCTGAAACCCGAGAACCTGCTGTTGGATGATAATCTCAACGTCAAGATTGCCGATTTTGGTCTGAGCAACATTATGACGGACGGCAATTTCTTAAAGACGAGCTGCGGCAGCCCGAACTACGCCGCGCCCGAGGTCATTGGCGGCAAGTTATACGCTGGTCCCGAGGTGGATGTGTGGAGTTGCGGCGTCATCTTATATGTTCTCTTGGTTGGAAGACTACCCTTTGACGACGAGCATATTCCTAGCCTATTCGCCAAGATTGCGCGAGGCACGTATAGCATTCCCCAATGGATGCCGTCGGGAGCTGCCAATCTGATCAAGAAGATGCTTGTCGTGAATCCTGTACAGAGAGCCACCATTGAAGAAATCAGACAGGATCCCTGGTTTCTGACAGACCTGCCATTGTACCTTCAACTTCCCGTGGAGGAGTTTTTCAATACAGGTGTCGACCCTAACAAGGCCATTGAGACTAGCGACATAGCTCCGAATGCCCCTGTGCAAGTGCAGAAGCGGCTGCACAATGAAGTCACGGAGAAGATCAGCAAAACGATGGGCTACGGCAAGACGGATGTTGAAGAAGCCTTGCAGTCTGATGAGCCTTCTGCTATCAAGGATGCTTACATGATTGTAAGGGAAAACAAGCTCATGCAAGTCAATCGTAAGTACTACGTTTCCAGGCACACAGCATGTCGCACGAAATGCTTATTTTGACTTCAGAAGGTCAGGAACCATTGACACCCGAAATCGAGGAGACCTCAAGCCCCATGATGAGCATGTGTTCTGCGAGATCAGGCGCCTCGGGCGGCATATCACCTCGACCATATGTCAGTAAGGTCGGTATTCTGCCGACCAGTTTGCCAACCTATCACAAAGACTTCATCGAGAGACAAAAGACGGGATTAAATTCCCGCCCCCCTCAAGTTGCCGCCGTTCATGATGAACCGTCCACCACCAGAACCGACGCCGAGAAGGAGGAAGCTGCCAGGCGACTCAAGCCACACGCACGCGTTCAACTGCGGTTGGAAGAAGGCATAAAACGGCCTCAGGGGATGACGCCTATCAACCCACCCAAGAAGCCCAAGCCGGTTAGGTGGCAGTTTGGCATTCGATCGAGGAACGCCCCATGGGAGGCTTTGCTCTGTATCCACAAGGCGCTTCACAAACTGGGCGCCAAGTACATACCAGACGAGGATTACTCTCAGTCCCATAGCAAGGACAGCGAGGCACCAAGCGCAGACGGCAGCTTTGCAAACGAGCTCGACGGCGCACAGTCGCAACACGATGCAAGCGAAAGCTCAGACCCGGCGAAGCGGTACCAGCTTCCAGCTGATCCGTGGCACATCAAAGTGCGATGGGAGTCTTCCAGTAGGTTCTTGAGCATTTATCCTGCTCTACCCAAGCCGTTGAACACTAACACGTGTCTCTCAGCGCTCAAACAGCACATCCAGACACCTCCCAAAGGCGTCGATAAGGTCCAGGTCGGCTCGCCAGACAGCTATCACGTCTTGGCGCAAGACAACCCCAGCATGAAGCAGTTTGTGGCTCTGCATTTGGACATCCAAATCTACGAGATGGAGCAGGGTGTATACCTGGTGGATTTCAAGTCATCGGGCTACGAGACGCCCGAGGGCAGGCTACTGGAAGAGAAGGAAGTGACAAGTCCATTCCCGTTCCTCGACATGGCGGCAAGGTTGATCATGCAGTTGGCCGAGGCGGACTAGCGCAGGGTGTAACTAGAAGCCGATTGCGTGGTGGTGAGAGGAGCTCCAATATCATGACTGATGACGGTATGCTGTAGCAGATTGCGGGGGTGTGTTATTTCACAGGAGTACGGAGTCTCGTGTTACAGATGGCTTTGCCTCAGCGTAAATGGAATCGGGAAGGGGTAGGTAGTCAACGGAACAGTCGTGACTGCCATAGAACGAACCGGATAGGGATAGTCTTTTGTTGTGTATACCCGCATTGGTGTCAGGCAGCTAGAAGGCTTCTAGGGTTGGTTGACGGACAGACAGGCGACATAGCACTACATTCACACAAGCATTTTTTTTTCGCGCAGGCGCAGGGAACCTGGACATACAAAACGAAACTGAGTGTTGCTTAATTCGATTCAATGTACAGTGAGTGACGCGTTGGCGTCCCCCCCCCCCCGATGTCGACTGATGACATGCATGCTACAGCAAGAACTACAAGGTAGTTAGTTACAAGCTCCTCTGGCCACTTGTACTAATGAAACTGGTCCTCCGTCACGCCCTTGCCCATGGCGGCCGTGGAGCTCACGCCGCCGGTGACCATCTTCTGCAGCTCGTCGACGTACGAGGCGCCGCTCCACTTCTGGTGCTTGACGACGTCGACGCCGCCGTCCATCTCGGGCTCCTGCACGAGCTCGCCGTAGGCACGCATGCCCAGCTGGGAGTAGGCCCTGGCGAACTTGTCGCTGATGAGGGCGGTGGTGTGCAACCCCGCCAGGGTGATGAACTGCCAGCAGTAGCCCAGGCCGGCCAGGCGGCGGATGTACGTCTCCTGCTCGTCGCGCGGCATGGCCGTCTTCCAGTTGAAGGACGGGCTCAGGTTGTAGGCGAGCTTCTGCTCGGGCCAGACGGCGTGGACGCCGTCGGCGAACTCCTTTGCCTGGGCGAAGTCGGGCAGCTTGCTCTCCATCCAGACGGCGTCGCAGTGCGGCGCGTAGGCGACGGCGCGGTTGACGGCGCAGTCGCAGCCGCCACGGAGGCGGTAGTAGCCCTCGCGCGTGCGCGGCGCGTCCCAGTCGAAGAAGATGTCGGCGTTGAGGAGGCCGCGGGCGAGGGCGCGCGCCTCGTTGTTGGACTTGCCCTTGGCCTGGGACGTGTACTGCTGCCTCAGCGCGTCCTTGTCCTTGCTGGGCGAGGGCGAGGCGGCGATGGCGGCGAGCACGGCGTCGTCGAAGCGCATGAGCTTGGCTGACGCGAGCCACTCGTCCTCGATCTGCTGCAGCGCGTCGCCTGTCTTGCCGGCCTTCTCGGCCGCCGTCATGAGGTCGTTGAGCGGCTGCAGCGTCGGGTTGGTCGACCCGAGGACGAAGGCGTGGTCGCGGGGGTCGATGGTCGTGGTGATGAGCGTCGCGGCTTCGGCGTCGGTTCGCGCGACGGCGATCAAATCCGTGCCTGCGGCGAACGGGGGTTTTTTTTTTAGCATGGAACGAAACGTCTGCGTTTTGCCTTGGCGATGACTTCATGATGCAAATGCAAAGTGGGGCTTTCACATGCCCAGCCGGGCAGCCGGGCCACACACAAACAAACAAGCCGCACAATTTTCTGAAAGAGACACAACTCACCCATGATGTCGGCCTGCGCACGAATGGCAACCAGTCGGCTGATGTGCTCGCTGATCGGCACCAGGACCTTGCCCGCCATGTGGCCGCACTTCTTGGTGCCGGGCGCCTGGTCCTCGATGTGAATGCCGGCGGCGCCCTTCTCGACAAAGAGCTTGGTGAGCTTCATGACGGCCGTCAGACCTCCATGGCCCGTGTCAGCATCGGCAATGATGGGACGCAGGTAGTCGACGTTGGCGACTTGGCTGCGCTGCGCCTTGGGGGTACTGAGACGCTCTTGGCGCTGTTTGCGGTCGTGGAAGAGCTGGGCCATGAACAGGTGGCCTACTTTGTTGGGAACAGTCGTCTTGTGGGAATCTGCAGTCAGCACCGGCTGGTGTTTTCACTCGGAAAGGAAAATCGGTACACCTACGTAGGGGTAGTCAGCCAGGTCGGGACCAGGCTCATCTGAAGCCGAGGCCGTTGACGAGGACTGCCAGCCGGAGACGTAGACGGTGTCGAGATACTTGGCCATCTGGGTGACCATGGTAGGTTCCAGGCAGCCATAGGTATAGGACGCATCCTTGTTCTGTTCGGCCCTCGTTTGTCAGTCACCGACGTCTGGAAGGGCAGGGTTTCCTTAGGATCGAGACCTACCTTGAACCGTCCCTCGAGGATATTCCACAGCTTCTTGGCCTGCGCGTTGCTGGGATACTCAATCTTCAGATTGCCCCTCTTGGAGACGATCTGCTCCGCGGTGAACGGCCGCTTGGTGTTTCTCCAGCGCGAGTCTGCCCACCAGCTCTTGACCTGCGCGACCTCCTTGGCGAAGAGTTCATCCTCGACGTCTATGTTGACGGCGGGGTTGACCATGTTGTTGGCGGCCATGACGGCGGTTTCGATTTCCACGTGCTGCCCGTGGTGAAGGGGAAAGAAACAGGAGACGAAGGATTAAGGTTGTTCAAGGACGGACGGCACAGAATACTGTCCAGAATCGGGGGGAGAAACAGAGATGAAGTGATGCAGGTGCGAGGAATAAACAGGATGCAAAGTTTAAAGAGTCACTGCTCGGCATGTCCCCTCGTTCTACTCCGTACATCTGACTTACACCTCGGAACTTGGCCGCCCCACGAGCTGGAGGTGGTCACTTGGGTGCTTGGGTGCTTGGGTGCTCGTCTCTCGCCTCTCGCCTCTCGTCTCTCCTCTCTCCTCTTATGCCCCCGTGTGGGAGTCGGGATAGTCCGGACAGTGCGCGTCGGACTCCGTGCGAAGATCGAGACTTCCTTTCTGCTTTGTGGCGCACCATTGGCTCGGCTCAAAGGCAACTTGGAGCGCGGCCAATCAGGAGACGCGGAACTTATAATACCCGCCATTGGCCGAGGTCCATGGCATGAAATGTTTCAAAAATGGCAGCCGGCGGAAGTGATGCTTGCTTGGCCGTCCCCGTGTGTTTCTGCCGCGGGCCGCCGAGTAACTAGATCATGCATGTCCACAGCGTGCGTGGCGAGCCGATTTCAGCCATTGTAGAGCCAGAAGCACATAAGACTGTGGTTTTTCCAATGCCAGTCGTTTCTTTCTGTACTCCGTATCGTTCAAACCAATCGTGTCCTGATCTGCTCGACCAAATCGTAACTTATCGTTACTGCCAGTTTCGTCATGCAATCTCGGCACCGCAAGGTCTCCACACTGTCTGTGTCTCCACACTGTGCCCATTCGACGTTTCTTTAACGCCACACGTTTGATTCAGTAACTTAACGTACGGCGCAGCGGAAAGATGGAAATTCTGACATGTGAAGCAAGCCGGCGCCGATGTGGCCACACACACTGTCATCGTCAACCCAAATCGAGATGGCGGTGCAACTCGACCTTCGTTTCCCGTGATAACCGTTTTACCCACCCACTGCAATGGCGCATCATCACTATCCACTGCAGACGCTCCTTGCCTACTTTTGCATTGGTCGATTTCAGAGGCATTGCCTGCCCTTTTGACTCCTTTGTTTTCAGCCCATGGACACGACGGCTATGCACATCGGTTGATCAGAGACGCATCGCCAACAAACTGAGCTTCTTCTAGCTGAAACGGGGATCACGGACCACGGAGGACAGAGGACGGCCAAGAGGATCTGGCGCCTGATGAGTGCTGTCGACCTTGAATTGGTTCAAGCTTGCTTCTCTTGGCTGGCATTTATTGACGGGCTGGCTGTCACATGATGCCCCCTTGCCTGCTCTATCCCTTGCGTCGAGCCTCTTGGGCATGTGCTCGCTTCCTTTTGACCTCCAACCCCTTTCGACTCTTGATCTGATAACAATTCTGGAATCTGCTGCAGGAATCACTGACATGATAGTACCTAATTCTCACACGCTGTGGCAATGCCCTCTCACGCTTTCTGTTTGTTCAAACCAAGCCGCTTCATACCGCTCGCTACTCATGGCAAATAAGCCAATTCCTTCTCTATATTCTGCTCAATGGCCTTGATAAACGTCGGATATGGCGTCAGTGTGCCCAAGGCTCGCCGCATATGGGCATTCACAATCTGCAGACCATACACATAACTGGCATTGACCCAGCCAAATCTAGATTCTCTGTCAGCACAAATCACACCACGGCGAAACAACACCACGACAAGATACGTACCCTTCTTTGGCAACACCTTTGAAGTCCAGGCCTTGGTTACCATACTCGGCGTCCACACGATGCGGATCAGCTGGTCGTGTCACGTCGTACTTTTCTACTACGACTCCGTTGAAGTCGACAAACGCCTTGGTAATCATAAACAGCCACTTGTAGGCTAGACGTTCTGCCTCCTCTGTGAAACTGTATCGGAGCAGACCAGTCCAGGCAAGCATCTGCTGAGGAGCCCAGCCATAAGGGTAGTCCCATTGTCGATTGGGGCGCTCCAGTCCTATATTACCGCGAGACTTCTCAGTACCTGCCAAAAGGCCACCGTACGCTTCAAACCGCGGCAGTCCCTTCTTCACCATGTCGGCTGCCTGCTTCGGCGTAGCAATACCTGCCCAAAGAGCCCAGAACGTGGTTGAGCTTTCGTAATTGCATCGCTCCCGCTTTGCCGTGTCGTAGTCAAAAAACACACCCTGCTCTTCGTCCCACATTAGCTTGTCGACGGTGAGCTTGCGTCGCTTCGCCCGTCGGTCCCAAGCTGCAGATG
The DNA here is from genome assembly GCA_031753515.1 of Metarhizium rileyi. Lineage (NCBI taxonomy): Eukaryota > Fungi > Ascomycota > Sordariomycetes > Hypocreales > Clavicipitaceae > Metarhizium > Metarhizium rileyi. The sequence continues at coordinate 677,076 of JAUKVO010000003.1, read as the reverse complement.
ACAGCACTTCCCCGGGCTGGTATGGCGTGCTGCCGCAGAATGCGCCCGGAATCACAAGCTTGTCATCGAAGACATTGCGAATTGTACGTGCAATATCGGTTTCGTATTTGAAGAGGAGTGAGTTCAGGTCAATAGTAGCAAGGTCAGCACAGATGCCTTCAAAACGGTACGTAGTGTCGTGTCCAGATTCTCGCACCGCACGATCGTGCATGAAATAGTCATCCAATTCTGGCTCCTTGATATGGCCATGGTTATACGCCCGAACGAACTCTCCGAACTCCATGTTGTGCTTTTTTATGTAGGGCTCAAGAATATGCACAAAATGTCCAGCCTCGGTTTCTGGCGGGACTCCCAGACCCTCCGGTCGATATCTTGACAAGCCAGTGGCCGGGTCAAGCCGAGGCTCACATGTCCAGACGCTATGGTACTCCTTGATGGCAGCCAAGATGGACCGTCTGAGGAACTCCTTGGCGTCTGGTTCGTGCTTGATTTTCTCATACACTCGCAAAGCCATGTCTGTTAGGAATGGGGGCTGTGATCGACCAAGATAGTATGAGCGGGTAGCGTTGAGGATTTTTCCGTAGTGTTCAATACAGAAACAAAAGTTGAGCACCATTGACTTTGCCAGATCAACTCTGTCGTTGACCAACAGGCCAAGTGACTCCATGTAACTATCCCAGCCGTAAAGTTCGTTGAACCTACCTCCAGGCACTACGAACGGAAGTCCCCGCAACGTCTTGCGACCCGTCTTGGGGTCCACGAATTCTTCGGTTTCGACGGCCAGGAGACCGGGCTTCTCATTCATATCTCGTATCAGCTCGGGCGTAATCTTGTCTGGCAGCTGCTGCACATCCAGACGAATCTCTGGCCGCTCTTCAGCTACCAGCTTGTAGTATTCATACTGCTCCGGCACTCCAGCAGGGACGTAGATACGCGGTCGAGGGTCTTCTGTCCAGTCTTTTGGGTCCTTGGCAGCTATTTCGATACTGGATGCATCTATGCGTCTAGTCAGGCCGTCCCAGAAGTGGTCTCGAATGAGCCGGGACAGACGATCAACCGGGTTTTCGTTCAGCCGGCCCTCATCGAGCACGATTTGTTTCCGCCCGTACTCTTTTGCCAGCGTCAATTCTTGCAATAGATTGGAGAGCATATATGTGCCCCGAACTTCGAAACGATTATGGCCGGCAGAAGCTGCGGTGCGTAGAGAGAGGACTTTGGGGCCTTCGTCCTCGATGGTAATTTGCATGTTGCCATCGGTATCTTCTTGTGCTTGCAAGCTTTCGAGGGTAGGGTCGACTTGGATCAGGAATCGGCGGCCTTGGGGGAGAGCACTCTCGTCTAGCTCCGGTGTTAGATACATGTCTTGACGAGGTTTTATAAAAGAGAACAAATACAAACCGTGACTGCCTCTTCTATACGGTTCTCGCAAACCGTTCCGTTCAAACTGCTTCATCAAGCTGTTCTGCATACAGTCAACAATGGGTTCATGGCGTTATGGACCAGACCGGGATCATACCTGCGAATATGTACGTGTACGTGACCCAAACCGGTTTTGATGTCTCTCTTCAGAAGCATAGTATGTCTTTGCATCGTCGAACACATTATAATCCTCCGAACCTCGCGCGCGGTGGTTTGTTGTTCCAGCCATGGCTATGACGTCGGCGCGGGCTGACCAACGTAGAGGTCGCCACAGAAAACTATCCGTGACAAAAAAAGGGCCTCGGAGCGACAAAGGGCAGCACCGGTCATTCGACGGACTCTACCGTTGGCGACTGAAAAATAGGACAAGATTGGGAATGGAACAGTCAGACGGGCTTGAGCGGAGAGACCACGAGAGGAACCAAGATTAAGTACTCCGTACTCCGTACTCTCTGTCGTCGAACAAACAAAAAGGGTTCGCAGCCACAGATGGCAACTGGACTGGGGGGGGAATGGATAATAGCGGGGCCGCTGAAGGGGGAGGGGCTTGTGAGTGGCTGGTTTATAGTCTCCTGTCCATGTCCTCGATCCCAGGTTGCGGTCGGTATTAACAAGCTGCTAACTCTCTCGGGACGAAATAGAGACAAAAGAGGTCAATTGATGACGATAGGTACGGAGTACCAGATGGATGGTTCGTGATAATAGAAACACGGGCTGCTCAGTTCTTATCGAAACGCTGTGGTCAAGTGAAGCTGGAGGCGGTGACGAACCCTGGCCTGCAGAGAGGCTCACACCATCATTTCGGTACTGTTTCATGCCCCAGCCAGCGAATCCAGGGTGTCCAAAAGCCGGGGACTGGGGACTTGGTGGAGCAGCAGACGGCGTGGTGCTGTCACAATGATAACGTTAGTTAACCCTGATGCTCAACTCAACTGGTGCAGCAGCCGATCTGGCGATGGGCCCACCTTTACTACCACGAGACTTTTCATTACGGAGTACGCAAGCTGTACGGAGTACGGAGTACGGGTTATGGGGTACGGAGACCTTCTCGTTGGCTTAGCAAGTGGCCACACACTTCCTGTGCTGAGTTGCTCTTGCCTCCTAAAATAAATCAAGTGTACGGAGTAATATTTAGTCCACAGTCAGACTCCGGAGTAAAGCGATCCGAAATTAACTGGCGGTCGTCTACCCGCACTTTTCCCAAGATGCCCAGGTTAGGTTTCCTCTATTTCCCAGGGACCCACTTGTGCTACGAGGGCTGGAAGCAGGAAACCCCTGGACAGGGTGGATCCACCCACAGATCTCGAAATCGCCGTGCCTTCTATTATGTGATTCGTCGTCTCCGCAACTGACCAGCTTCACATTGTGTTGCTTGTAATAAATTCACTCACTTGATGGCAGGAAGCTTCGCAGTCAATCCGGCTAGCTGCAGTAAGCAAGGCACGCAACCTTCACGTGACTTCGTACGTGTCTATCACGTGACCTAGTCTGTCGAAAAGGGGTATAAGAGTTAGCTGCAGAGACCCTCCTAGACACTTTGTCTCGCCTACCTTCAAATTGAAGCTTTGCCTTTAACCTGCAACGCAGCTTCCGCAGCGATCTGTGGCTGTCCCGCGGCCACCCGCGGCAGCCACCTGCGTCAAGTTATTTATTAATTATGATACTACATTTATCTGATAGTATCTTTGACTTTGTCCCCTTTTGTCCTTTGCTTTGTGGGATATTTTCCTTGCACCAAACATGTGTTGGTATCCACAGGATCCAGCTTCCAAAATCGGCTCTAAGCACAATATCTGCAGAGAAATTCGAACTGCAAGGGGCATAACGTTAGATGCTGCTTGAGCAAGCGGTGTTCCTTCTTGCGAATTCCGCCCTATCACTACAGCGACAGCCATCTCGTGCCAAACCTCAACTTGCCCTAGCTGCGGCAGCTGCTACGCCGATTTGCTCGAGCATATTCGGAAAAGCACCCGCAGGACGAATTTACCGACCTGCGGATTATCTGGCTGCCCGACTTGCAAGACTGCCTGCCGCGGCCTCCACGGAATCCAAACCCACCAAGCCAAGGTACACTGGATATAGGGCAGCAGTCACATTTTTACCCTCCCACGAGCCCAGCAGCCTGGCCAGCCCAACCCAACGGGCCCAGTCACCAGCTTCTATAAGCTCGCTCCCGCCTACAGAAGACCTTTTCCGGCCGACCTATGCCGGACTCCAAGCTAGGCTGGTCGCTAGACCTAGTGCTAGCGACCCGGAAAACGTGTACCCCAGCGAGTCTTTTAGCGACCTAGAGAGTCGTATCCGAACGCAGATACGGGCCCAGATCGCTGAAGAGGATATCTATAGCGAGCGCACCAAGCAGCCCGGAGCCTTTCGCCGGCAGCCCGGAGCATGACTAAGCAGCTGACCGAGCTGGGTATGTGCAGCCTATGATCATGCAACTCCTCGATCAACCCTACGCGATCGACTTCACGGGCGTCAATCGATACAAAAGGCCAAGGCAGGCTCCCAACGACTATCACAAAAGCAAGAGGAAGACCTAGTCAAAGCTGGCAGGTCGTCTACTCGTCACAATATACAAGCTATTGCACAGGTCATAGTAGCTTAAGCCAGTAATAGTGATCGAATTAGTCGTCATTGGATTGACCGCTTCCTTGACCGGCATTCAAATATTAAGATGAAGGTATCACAAGGTATTGAGTCTAAGAGGACTCTAAATTCCATCGAGGAGCACTTTCGTGCCTTCTACAACCTTGATCATCAAATTTAAGGCACGATCAGTAGTGGAGGCATCACCGAGGGTGATATTGTATCGGTACGGGCACGAGCAAAAGATGCATCAAATTGTCACGAGTCATGTGAGGCTTGAAAAAGGTGTTAAGTCACTGCTTTTATGTGAGGCGTGAAAAGGCGTTGGGCGAGAGGTAGATGAAAGCTCTCGCCTAACGCTTTTGCAAGCCTCACATGGAAGCCGTCGCTTAACGCCTTTTCAAGCCACACATGAAGGCTCTCACCACGGCCCTATTGAGCCTGTTCAACATCAATATAAAAGCCATATCGCCACAAGGACGCAAGATCGCTCATTTAATGCCTCAGTTATCTATCTAGGTCAACTATAAATGATACCTCGTTTTCCCTCGTTAAATAGCTTCAATCAAGGACTTCTTCAACACTCGATGTAGCTCATAGCTTCTATGGTGATAGAAATAGTTATTATGTTTATAGTTATCTTCTGAAGTAGACTACGAAGCATCGTGCCGCCCTTTTATAGTGTTGAGCCCGGGCCCGCGTGCAGGGCTAAGAATCGAAATCTCAAGCTTGCTACTAAGATGTCATTAGTGTCAAGCTTTCAAGAAGTCGGTGAGATTCGTAGCCCTAGGTCTGTGATCTATCCTTGTGTCAAAAGCCCTGGTGTGACCACCATCCTATGTGGTGATAGAGGTTGAACATGCAGTGGTAGGGAGATTCAACTATTAGACAATATTTCTACCACACACTGCCAACCAGATACAGCGCATAACTAGTGAAAGTGGTGCAACCCCTAGCCCATGTTTTCGGACAGCCAACACAAACTGCCGGCCCTCAAGACATTTAGAGTACCTAACAGTATCCTCAGCAATGTTGATGATTTTGCTGTGTCAAGATTCGCGTGATGAGATGACAACATGGAAGGCTTTTTGTCGAACAAGATGGGATCTTGTCAGCATGCCAATATCATGGCCACCTATATAGCACACTTTTTAAGCTTTTCAAGAGTATTATTGTATGCAGCATAACACCAGGTGACAAAAAGGATGCGGCGCCGCAAGGGCACCGTCTGATGTTGCAATTCCGTTCGGAAAGCATTCTAAGGTGCAGAAAGCATCCGTGGTGAGTCCGTTTTTCACAAAAAGAACGCGATCTAGTGTAAGCAGCAATCAATACACCCTCTTACAAAGCCTTGGCACCGTTCACACAAGCAGCAGGCCGGACTTCCAGATGAGAATCTCGGTGTGATTTGCCTTTATAGCAAACTCCAAAAAGGTTCTCCAAAGTATATTCAAACTGTGATATCATTAGATCGTTTTGCATATTGATTTTGAAGCGTTTCGATTACCTCCACAACCTGTTACACGTTAAATGCCTGTCAACAAGCGATGTGGCCAACACAAGTTCCAGCCAGATTACACGGTATCAAGTCATAAGCCGCCTCTAAAGGCCTAGGGCATACATTCTCCAGAAGGGATGGATGAAATAGCTGCCTTTCTGTATACATAGAGGCCTTCCAGCCCAGAGTGTTCCTTCTGAGCTCATTGGGTCATTAAAAGCCCCCAAGCGCTGAATAGTCAGCAATTGTTACAAAATCTGAGGCATCTATTTTGACAGCCTTGAAAATCCCTAGTTCTCTACATGTAATGGACATAGGGTGGACAACAGGGCTACGTTTATCCTAAACCCAAAGTCCTGCTATTTCTATTCCATAAGATGTCTATTCAATACTGAAATCACCATTTCGGTCTTCCAAGAACATTTCACGGACTTGTCATGAGTTTTCTGCAGCACAGTCTCCCTCTGTAACAAGGGCTGATATTTAGGGCTTTAAGCAAATGACTCGATCTAAAGATAATCAACTAGGTTCCAAAGGTCTTGATAATCCAAGGAAGAAGCTAGGGGAAAGGTTGACTATATACATGAATTGGTCCTTGGGGCTTAAGGCAGCTAGGATGTCTGAGGCCCGAATATCGTGTAGCCTTCCTGCAACTTTCCTGTAACCTTTGTCTGCTTGCATTATCGGTCAAACGTTGTAATACCTTATCTCTGATACCTTTGTTGACCGATGTTTCCGTGCAACACCCTCTGTGCATCAGAAAAGGTTTCCTCTGCCTTTTCTATCATATAATTGTCTCTAATACGCAAAAAGATAGCTATATTAGTTCCAAGCTGGTAAAGGCCGTGGCTGCTCTGCTACGGCCACCCTCTTCACTTTTTGGGCAGACTCTACTGCGGCTCATTCTTCTGTATTTCATTATTACACGATGGCCCATGTTGGTATGAGAGCGACATGAAGGCGGTTATAATGAAGAGTGTGATTCTGATACCAGCGTGTTCCGATGACAAAATCTGCCGCGTAGTTGAGAAAGAATAATCTTTGTCCCTTGAATCTCTTGGTCTACGATAGTCTAAGGTCTGAGAGAGGCCATTCTGGTATTTCCGTGGCCAGAGTGCCCTATCGTACGGGTTCCAGTACAGAGCACAATAGTTGTAACAAGGGCTATCATTCAGGGCTTGGAGCAATGACTCAATTTAAAGATAATCAACTAGGTCCTAAAAGTCTTGATGATCCAAGGCAGAGCTAGGAAGGAAGCTAGCCATACATGCAAGAGAATTACTGTCATCTGGCTCTTTGGGCCTTAGGCAGCTAGGTTGACTAAGATCCTGCATCATCGGTCAAAGGTCGTGATAACGTCATGTCATCCGGGCCATCCCTGATACCTTTGTTGACTGATAGTTCCGTGGAAGCAATCATCCTTGGCCATTCACGTTACACTCGTACCTTGTACAGAGTTAGGAAATGTACCATAAATAGCCTTCTTTAGCCAGTCTATCGAATCTTCATGTTGCGGGAAATATTTGCTGAGTTGCAGAGGGAGTGCTTGATACACCTTTCTTTCCGTCAAACCTTATATAAGCCAGTTCAAGTAGACCACAAGTTCTGCGTCAACTTTGTGAGGACGCTCCAGTTATGCAGCTTCATCACTTCGACTTTTCCCAAACCTCTTGTAACTAACTAATCACAGGCCGCAATGAAAGGCCAGACAAGTTATCATCAAGTGCACGACATATGGCGCAAGATTCGTCCCATAAACGATACCTCGAACTTGGAGTAGTTGGACAGAATAAAAATCGGCCCCCTTAACTGACTGGCGATCAGTTCTACTCTTCCAAATTTGTGCGGGTAGCTGAAAAGGCATATTCTCGTGCTGGCAGTACTTCCTGTTGTCGTGTTGGGGGCCTAGTTTGCCGGACCCCAGTGGAGGAGCATTACCGATGCGGATGCTTGCAGGTTCCATTCGCCCCGGTTGGATTCCGTCCCTTGGCGAAAGCCGATTTCTTTTCTAACCCGAGGCGTGAAGTCTTGTTAAAGGAGCTTGGTGTTGAGATGCCGATGGGCCGATGGGCCGATTCCAAGCAACCCCCTCGCGAGGTACCGTTTAGAGCGCCACTTGACTTGCGCCTTGACGTTGTATGACTGGATGCAGGATTATGAGGGGCAATTGAGCTTTTTCCTGTTGGTTGCCATCTGACGGCGGGACGACGAAATGTCGAACGACTCGCTGATATATGGTGGTAGTACTCCGTACCTCCGTCGACGGAAAGTCGCAAGACCGTCAACGTTTCATCATGCTGACGGCAGTATCGTTTTGGTTGTTCATGGGATGCTACTTACTATCATTCCTTCGAACTACTGCGGTCATGTCATCAGAAGTGAGCTGCAATGGATGTGACTTAGCAGCAGGTCATGAATAGAGGCCAACACATCCAGGCACCATCGGGCTGTAGCGATGAAAGTTATTCGGGCAACGTATGTTTTGTACGGCTCTTCTTATGTATAAGCTCAGCCATGATATAACTAAATGTATTCCACACTCGCTGAACAAGTAATAACTAAAGCACAATGGTATACTCCGTAATCAAACGGCTATTACCGATGGTGTCACGATCATGACATACTTATGCGGGATTGTAACGGAATTCACTCATACATATTCAACTAATGCGTTTAGTCATTCTATTGAGCTTTGGGTCCACCATACAAGTTGAGCAGTTGTCTGTCATGACTGAGTGTAGCCGCCTGCATAGACGAGTTCAAGTTGAGAACTGATAATGAATTAGACCCAAAGCAGACCCAAAGTAGACCCGACTTTTTTCAGAAAAGTCACATGAACAGATGCGGAGGAGAACACACAACAAGTAGAGAGGTTGTTATGTGTTGTTGAAGTATAAAAAGGAACGTTCCCTCACCTCTACTCACATTCAACAAATTCCCAACTTTACAATATCCCTCAATAATAGCCCAAAATGCTCTCTCATCTTTTCACCGTCTCTGTCTTTGCCTTCTCCATTCTCGGGTCGGCCGCTGCATTGCCTGCGGATGAGGTAGGTCGATAATACACAATGGTACACCGCGTGCGAGTTCCCTTGAATTTATGACATCTCTAGTCTCCTGATACCGCCCTATTCAAGAGGCAATGCCGCGGTATGTGTTGCGACGCCATTGTTGATTCAGTCAGCCCCGGTGGGAAAATTGGCATTGGATGCACGCCAGGCGGCGTTGATTGTGGATTCCATGGCCAAGTTAATGCGTGCTGCATTCGATTCACCCCGGTATGTCTTTGATGTCTTTACATGTCTGTGGACGCAGTGACTAACTAACCAACGAATCGTAGATTGGCGTATTCAGTGGGAGTGCTGTTGGATGCGAGTGAAATGTCTACTGTAGATGTGAACCCCATTAGCTCTGTGGTTTCTTGTCGACTAGGTACACTGCGACTGTAAGATACATCGCAGCCAAGGCTGAACTACTTAGAGATAAGAAATGCTTTTGGTAGAAATAAGAGAATCGATCTCATTGCCCACAAACATCTGTCTGTGACAATCCCAACAAGCGTTTGAAGCATCGTCTAGTCCACTAATCTACGCACAGAAGATACTAAGAGAGCGTGGAGCTTGTACCCAGGATCCGGGTCAACAACAGTCTAAATCCAATTCAGGCTGCATATGAATAAAGGCAAGCCGAGTGGGTGCTGTTTGGTACGTACATATCGATTGCGTACTAATCTACTCCGTCCTGCAGGAAACAACTAGGTGGTCAGGCTTGAAATTTTGGAACTTGAGAAGCCACTTTCTGAGACAATATGTCTGTAAGAGAATAAAGTCAGATGTTAGTACCTGTGTCATGAAGTATGGAACAACCCATGGAATCGACTTTTGTGATTCCTTATCCATCCGTGGCCCAATAGTCCCTATCAAGAGACTTGCCGCTATAGTATTCGCAGGCAGTCTACCAACCGTCCACCAAGTAGAGTGTAAGCTTTCACAAGAACTGATTCTCAGATCGCTGGCTGCGTTGGCCAAATCGCAGTGAAGTGATGTCTAACCGTACGGCGTCAAGACTCAAGAGCCAAATCCCAAGCTTTTCCGCTGAGGGCGGGATCTCTGACTTTTTGCTGTAACACCGCGTTGCAACGGCACGATCAGTCCCAGCCTGGCTAACTACAGCATGTCACATCAGCTCCTCCAGCTGATTCTCCTCTTCTTTGCGTTGTACTTCGATATTCTTTGGCATCCGAGTTGCAATGCTGTCCAAGCCCTAGCAAAGTTGCACCTGGAATTAACCGGAGAGTCGAATAATCTCGCGTGTGAAAAGACAAAGTTCGAATTCCAGGCTCCGTCATGTGTCGAATAGAAAGTGTTTCATTGCGTAGGTCTGCTCAGACTCCGATACCAACGCTACGCTGCAGTGTCCCATGTGGTGGGCCAGAAGAGGTGTCTTTTCGGCATTTGTCCACGGTCCGGGCCAGACTCTTGCATTTCAATTGGTACCATGCAATTTGAAGGCCAGGTACTCGAGCAATTCATAGTATAAGTACAAGATATTAACCTCGGTTCGAAATGGAGCGTCGCGATTCCGTTCTTCTGGATTCGCCTTGTGCAGGCGATTGACCGAGGGTACACAACCCGCAAAGTTTTTCCATAGCATATCAGGTCTCCAGTACTTGAGGATACCTATGCGCGAAGCTAGAACTGATTCGGGGTGAGCATTCATGTATGAGTCTTGAAGTTACTGCGAACCCCGACGAAAGAGTCTTGACTTAGCCACCGCCCTTTCTCACGTTCAAAGTCGTTCTATGGCATCCATCTTCGGAAACTTTTGTTCGACGTAAGAAAAGGTTAATCGTCGAGAATGTATCGATGTGCATCATTCCAGCGTCCATCAAATGATGAAGACTTTGAATCGACCGACGTTGGAAAGGTGAACGGGGCCTTGGGAGCCATTGGGGTTGTCGATGGTACTAAATCAGATAATTCTTCATTTTGATACTTTGGCCGTGTCCTTTGGCGGCCTGCGATCTCAAGATCATTGTTTGTCAATTTCGTTGAAGGATGGACACGGCTTCGACATGCCAGATAGAATCATGCCCGCGGAACAAATGAGGGCAACTTGGCCCATTGCAGCATGACAAGAGTGCAGGGTAGGTAGGGATCGTCCATGACAGAATGGGAAGCTTACATGTTTCCATCATGTCGTGCGGGGCGTGGTATAGATGGTTTGTGATAAGTCAACAAGTACTATCCAGCGATGAAAAGCCATAGGACGACAAAAGCACTATCGTCTCTTATCTGCCGACTATGACACGCTATCTCCCCACTTCGACCCCGCCACGGGCTGCCTGCCCCGCCAAACTCGACGATTCACAGGGCTAGAAAAATTGATGACCACACACACACACGCAAAGGATAGGCATTGATTGTGTGTGCACTGTTAGAGACCAAGCCACCGGGATTATTTTGGGACTCCATTCTACCTCCATTTTCTTTTCTGCCCTCCTATTTCCCTCCTTCACAAAGTCATATTCGCGCAAGAGCACCGCGTGCCTGTTACTCTGCGCGCGAGAGGCGGTTGCAATTTTGATTGAACCTGCTTCATTTGCCCGCTCTTGCTCCACCGCTTTTTTCTTGCGCTGTTTTTGTGTGTGCCCCTCCAAAGTTTTCAGTTACCCTAGAGGTGCTTTACAAACCTTTTCTCCGCTCGCTATTTGACGCAGCCGTCAACATGTCTGACAAGCTCACCCGGTAGGCCAGACCAATGATTCGTTTCGCCAGGTTCAGTCTGGAGCTGTAGCTAATGTCTTATCTACTAGTATCGCCATTGTCAACAGCGACAAAGTCAGTTCCGACCGGTCGAGTTTCTCTGCACCTTTCCCCGCCACCCCGCCATGCTGACTGACCGCCTCTCTCCAGTGTCGTCCTCGCAAATGTCGTCAGGAGTGTAAAAAGTCTTGCCCCGTTGTTCGCAGCGGTAAGCTTTGTATCGAAGTCACTCCCGAATCTCGCCTCGCCTTCATCTCCGAGAGCCTTTGCATCGGTTGCGGTATCTGCCCCAAGAAGTGTCCGTTTGACGCGATCACGATTATCAACCTGCCCACCAACCTTGAAAACCAGGTCACCCATCGTTATGGCCCCAACAGCTTCAAACTTCACCGTCTTCCCATGCCCCGACCCGGCCAGGTCCTTGGCCTGGTGGGAACCAACGGCATCGGCAAGAGTACTGCGCTGAAGATTCTCAGCGGCAAGTTGAAGCCCAACCTGGGCCGTTTCGACAACCCACCCGACTGGGAGGATGTCATCAAACACTTCCGCGGATCCGAACTACAGAGTGAGTTTTATTGGTAGCCGACGGCAACAAGTATCCTTGAATTTTAACACAAGCCCAGACTACTTCACCAAGTTGCTGGAGGATGACCTTAAGGCCGTTGTGAAGCCGCAGTACGTCGACCAGATCCCCAAGGCTGTTCGCGGTCCGGAGAAGAGTGTCAAGGCTCTCCTTTCAAGCCGCTCTTCTCTCGGCAATCTGGAGGAGATCACCGACGTTCTTGAGTTGAACCACATCATGGACCGTGACATCACCCTTCTGTCTGGTGGTGAACTTCAACGATTTGCCATTGGTACTGTCTGTGTGCAAAAGGCCGACGTCTACATGTTCGACGAGCCTTCCTCATATCTTGATGTCAAGCAGCGTTTGAGCGCCGCCCAGGTTATTCGGTCCCTACTCCGAGACGATGATTACGTCATTGTCGTCGAACACGATTTGTCCGTGCTTGACTACTTGTCGGATTACATTTGCGTGCTCTATGGCCAGCCCGCAGTGTATGGCGTTGTTACCCTACCTCACTCCGTGCGAGAAGGTATCAACATCTTCCTGGATGGTCACATCCCTACCGAAAACTTACGTTTCCGTGACGAGTCTCTTACTTTCCGTCTCGCTGAAAGCGCAGATGACTTCGTAATTGACAAGTCCCGTGCGTTCAATTACCCCAAGTTGGAGAAGCAACTGGGCAGCTTCAGACTCAACATTGACGCCGGCGAGTTCACCGATTCCGAAATCATCGTCATGATGGGAGAGAACGGCACTGGAAAGACTACCTTCTGTCGCCTCCTGGCCGGTGCTCTCAAGCCCGACAGCAAGGCGTCCGTTCCCGATATGCGCATCAGCATGAAGCCCCAGACCATCACCCCCAAGTACGATGGCACCGTCCGCCAGCTCTTCTTCAAGAAGATCAAGCAGGCCTTCCTGAATCCTCAGTTCCAGACCGACGTCGTCAAACCCCTCAAGCTGGACGACTTCATTGATCAAGAGGTCAAGAACCTGTCCGGCGGTGAATTGCAACGTGTTGCCATCGTCCTGGCTCTCGGCATGCCCGCGGACATCTACCTGATCGACGAGCCGTCTGCCTACCTCGACTCCGAGCAGCGCATCATTGCCTCGCGTGTCATCAAGCGCTTCATCATGCACTCAAAGAAGACCGCCTTCATCGTCGAGCACGATTTCATCATGGCTACGTATCTTGCTGATCGCGTCATCGTCTTCGACGGCAAGCCCGGCATCGACGCCCACGCCAACCGTCCCGAGTCCCTCCTCACCGGCTGCAACGCCTTCCTGAAGAACCTCAACGTCACTTTCCGTCGCGACCCAACCAACTACCGCCCCCGTATCAACAAGCTCGGATCGCAGTTGGACCAGGACCAGAAACTGAGCGGCAACTTCGTAAGTCCAACCACGTATCTCTTCCCGCTGTGTGTCACACCAATGTACTGACTCTCTATAGTTCTTCCTGGAAGAGACCGCCGACAAGAGCTCCTAAAGGGCACCAAGAACAACCAGTTTTTCCACGAAGCATTTCCCGGCGTTGAAGGCGTTCAAAAGAGAGCTTCCTCCATGAAGCAAAGTAGCGGGCATGATCTGGATACAGCGTTGCCAGATGGCGCAACCGAGGACGACGAACCAGAGGACTAGCCACGGCGACGACAGTCTATCCCCCATTGTCTGGTCCTGCGGAATGAATGGCCTGTTTTTTTTTTCTCTCAAGAGTTGATTTGATTTGTTGATATGTTTGTTTCCACTGTCCGTTTTCACTCCAGTCAATGTTTTCCTCACACGTACAGGGAGCATAACTACAAGTTTGGGTGGGAGTGTGCGACGAACAGGCCATGATGATTTTTCGCAGATTGAGGGACAATGGAATGAACAGGATGACTGTCGTCAGAGTTCTTAGCGTCGCGAAAAGGCGAATCTAGGTTCCTCGTCTCATTCTAGCTTGAAGAACAAAAACAAAACAGTAAATGTTGTAGATATCTAGCTCGTTTCCACATGCAGTGACAATTATATTACGGCACCGCTTGAATTTCCATTATAGTACTTCAACTGTCACTACTGAATTATGGCCACAGAAGCAAAGACGATGCTCTGCTACGGCGAGCCTACACATCTACCTAGGGACTTGAAGAAAGAGAAGGAGGTCGGGCTGGGGGGGGGGGGGGTGAAGCCGATGTCCAACTGGGCTAGAGGTTGCTGGTAAGTACGGAATTCATAAAGATAAAGGGGACTTGAAGAAACTGCAGGCTTATTCTTCAATTTCTCCCTCCTCACTACCACTTCTGATAGCTTCCTTGGCAGGAGCTGGTGGAGTCTTTGGACGTGTTCGCGCTTCACGGGCTGGGGATCGATCGCGGGATCGGTCCCTCTTGACTCTCTGAGACGGAAGGTTAGTGTCTCACACACACACAAAAAAAAGAAGAGATGTTGCGTCATGGCTCTAGAGTCGGGCATACCTTTGGGTCTCTTGTTTCTTTTCGGGCCGCGTCATCTTCGTCATCTTGTCGCCGGCGTCGTGATCCTGATGGTCGCTCATCTCCATAGGGGAGCTCATCATACGAACCTCGATCAATCCGGCGGCGATACAGCCGCTCCCGTTCGTCCTCCCTGTCTCTCCGCTCGCGGTCGTAGTGGCTATCGTCGTCTCGTCGAGAGCGAGGTCGCCTGTCAGGGTCGCGTTCACGTTCGTCTCGGTCTCGGTCCCTTTCTCGGTCGCGGACGGGGTCACGATCGCGATCCCGTTCACGGTCTCGTTCGCGCTCACGATCTCTGTCTCTCTCACGCTCACGCTCCCGTCGTGGTGGCGGAGACAGTCGACCGCCGCGGTCGCTGGTCAAAAGATTTTCTGCCATGGTTGACTTGCGGTGATTTCGCTCTCTTTCCGCGATGGCTTTGCGCCGATCGGCTTCGTACGGGTCCTGCTCTGGGCTACGACTGCGCCTTGCAGGACGGGTACTACGTTGAGATCTCTCACCTCTAGATCGGTCTTCTTCACGACGGGAAATCTCACGCTCGGTAGAGACGAGGCTTCCTCGTCTGTGACCACGATTGACGTCGTCCTCTTCCTTCTCTCGAAGTCGCCTAATGTGCTTATCAAAAGCGCTTCTTCGGAGGTCTTCGGAACCGACGGCCTGGAACTCTTCTGATTTCAGTAGTCGAGGTCGTACCTTTTCAAATGTGTCACTCGACACGATGGGCGGATCAAGACGTTTCAAGTGTGCACGTAGGTCTTCGACAGCGCGCCGCTGTTGCCGATCAGCCTGTTTGTCATCATCGCGCTTGGCGGCACGTTTTTCGCGAAGCTGGAATTCAGGTTAGCTCACAGTTAAGAGACATCGGGGCATGAAGCGTCTAATGAATATCCTCGACTTACCCGATCGAAAATCAGTTGCAAAATATCATTATTAATGTTAGCAGTGCGTCGATCATCCCTCATAATAGACAAAAACTCTTGGAAATCGCTCGTTGGTGTAAGCTCAAACCGTTTATCCTGGGACATATTGTCAGTCTGTGTATGAAGCCGACTAGTCCATAATTCAAGACTTACTTCGAGAACATCGAGAACCTCATTTCTTGGCCCTCGGAGGGATCGCTCTTCCTCCTCAACAACATCCCAGAATAACTCTTGCGGTGTAGATCCATCGTGGCCCAGCATATTCGTATATCGCTCGTCCCGCTCCAGTACGGAATAAATTTCGCTCCATTTGACACCGGGCTTGATGATACCGTCTCGTCGGAGTTCAGAAAGAAGTGATTTGAATGCATCCCTAGCTGTGCGCTCTCTTCGATACTTCATCTTCTTCTCGTGCTGCTTTTGCTCGTTCAAGGCACGCTCGAGAGATTTGATGTGGTCTTGAAAAGTGATCAGGGTATCATACTTGGTCAGAGCCTGGTATTTCTGGTCATTGCGGAACGCAGCAGAGATGATATCTTGGGCGTCGCTCCATCGAGTATACGCCTTAATGCTGAGTTTCGGGAGGAGATCCTTGAGCTCTTCGAGTGCATTCTGGCGGTCCTTTGTCTGTTTCTCCTTGTGAGCCTTCTTAAGCCCCACAACATGTTCCTCGAACAATTGTCTGCGTTCTTCTTCGTTGTTTGTCGAGCGGAATATAGTCTCGCCCTCAAGAATGAGCCGGGCCGTCTTCCACCGAGTGTAGTGAGTGATCTCGGGGTGTCTCTTGAGCATGGTTTCGAAGTCGGCGCGGAGCTTCGACATGCGTTCCTCAGCACGCTCCTTGTCCTGCACAATGACGTCCTGGCAGTACTTCTCAAACGCATCTCGCCGACCTTTCGGATCTCGGATCGATCTGTACTGCGGATCTCTAATGGTGGCTCGCATGGCATCGTTCCAAGTCCAGTCCGGCTGCACGCCGCTGCGTTTCAGTAATTTCATGAATGCAGCCTCTGCCTCCTCGGCAGAGGCATACTCGGGTTCATCACTGGCAGCAGGGACGAAGGCTGGGGCCCTTGAGTCGTTCCCATAGCCACCGTGGCGAGAATCAGGACCAGAGTAATCACGATGGTCACGACTTTCACGAGCATGTTCGTAACCGCCGTGAGAATGTCCTCCGTTCTGACCATAAGCAGGCTGACTACCGCCCTGTCCAACAGCATTTCTGTAAGCATCAGGCATCTCCCAAGAGCTTTGCTTCGTCTCGGTATTATACCAATACTTTCGTCCGCCTTCCGCAGTGTATTCTTTCCATGGTTGGCTCAAGAGCGCGCGCTGCGCCACGTTAGTCGACACAAACAAGCAAGGCAGCGCGATGATAAAACATACCTCTGCAGATGACATGAGATCCTCGGGCTTAGTCCACTGGGTCACCTTCGTAGCGCTATTGTAGTAATAGGCCCGGCCATCGGGAGTGTGATGCTCCTGCCAGGCTGAGGCAGCTTGACCACCGTACCCATTCATCGCGTCGTCGTTGTCGGCAACTTGGAACGTCCCGGAAGGAAGATTTACCGCAGTAAACAGGCACAGCTAAGGCACAGCTAAGGCTCAGCTGCGCACGTCGGCACAGTCGCGATGGATGTTGTTGACAGAAGACCGGTGTAAGACGAGGTGCGCCAAGGTGGTGAGGCTGTTGGGAGAAAAGTCGAACGGGGACGACAAGTTATCTGAGGCAGGAACCAATGAGAATGCTGCTATGCAATTAAGCGGGGCCACTTTGACTGCCTCCCAACGTTCGTCGATGGCATCTGATGGAGATCCGAGGCTCGACCAGGAAACGGGGGTCTGCCGAATGGGGGAAATGACATGTACGAAATAAAAATCGCGCCAGTGTATTCTAGGCTGATCCGAAATCCCACTCAAATCAGAAGGCATGGCTGGCGCTGGTGGGAAACCTGAGGGAGTCGCCCTGGCCAAAGACGTTCCCAGTGCCACTGGCGATTTCCTCGAGCAATCGTATCTCACATACCTGGTGCCTACAAGGACAGACATCGATCTAGACGATGTCTTCAGAGATGGCGGTAGTGGTAACTCGATTCTGCAATCGATAGAGCAACGAGAATCACTCCTTTTCGGTATGCCAGACTCTCATCATTCCGCTTCGCTCGCTAACGCCGCACTAGATGAAACAGTCGAAGTGCTTCTCATCCTCAGGATGCCATGGTTGGAAGAAACAGAGCTTCAGGCACAGATCGACCGACTCGTCATCTCACTCGAAGGCCAAGTCGTCAGCGGCAATCCCACAGACCGGACCTCACAGCCCGCATCTGAACCAATCTTCAAGGGACACGTCCAAAATGTCGCGGACCCCTTCACCATCGTGGACGAGGAGCAGGCGGAATCCGAAAACGGCGCCTCGCGAAGCATCTACGCCATGTGGAAACTACGCGTCTTCTTGAGCCGCCCCAGGACAAGGCTACAACAGCCGACAGTCTTGTTCACGGCGTCCGCGAGCATCAAGCCCGACGTCAGAAGCGACACCAGCAGCACCCGCGGCATGGAATATCTCCAAAGCGGCAAACCGTCCAGCTTCAACCTCCTCGAGTCCTTCTCCTCAGACCCAGCTCTCGACGGCATCAAGCCACACCTGTCCTCTCTCCGTGTGTCCAGAGTCGCCCCCGTCAGCAGACAGCAGGACCTGGTCGCGCATCTACGCGCCCAGCCGCAGCTCCGACTACCTATCTATCCCGTAGTCCACACGCGCATACGGTTCTCCCGGCCGAGCACAGCACAGTCGACGTCTGCGCTCATCGCCATGTTGGAGATAGACTTGACGCCTCACGTGGAATGCGAGGTGTTCATCGACGAGATCAAGCTCGATACCGACGACGGCACGGTAGAGAGCCTCAACGACGAGGAGCAGATGAAGCTTCCCATGAGCTGTGTGTCCCACGACCACATCACATTCCTGTATCACATCCGACCGCACCAGACCGACAAGACGCCCAGGAACTTCGTAGGCTCGCTCGATATCTCCATCACCGCCACAGCCCAGGTCATCCCCGGCATCTGCACCCCAAAGCTGTGCATGGGCTGGAACGCGGCCCTCGACTTCACCATCCCCGTGAACCCCAGCTTCAACAAGATGCCCGAATCAGCAGGTATCCAAAGAGCCCATAAGCCCTCACAGCTCTCCATCGGCAGCAACACGGCCATGACGCCTCTCAAATCGCCCTCTCTCACCCGCCCCGACGCCCTGCCTGGCCTCGAGGCATCCTCCCGCACGGAAGTAGCAGCACTGGAACTCGGCATCACCATGTCCTTCACCGGTCCCTCAGAGGCCGTCCACCCAGGAGACGTCTTCTCATGGACAGTATACGTCGTGAACCGATCGTCCGAGAAGACGGCCCGTCCGCCGCGAAAGCTCGCCCTGGTTGCGATTCCCAAGCGCCGTCGCAACGACACTCGGCCTGCTCGCCCGCCCTCGACCGCTGCTCGGCGTCAAGGCGAAAAAGAAATAGCCGACGCTGTAGTAGACTTGAATCTTCTCCATGCCTTGCACAAGGCCTCTGCCGTGGATGAAACAGACGTCATCTGCCTCAGTGCCGATACACGCGTCGGGCCCCTGGCCCCTGGCGCATGCCACGTCGCTGAACTACAGTTCCTAGCGCTGCGCGAGGGTGTGATGGGTATCGAGGCAGTGCGAGTAATAGACTTGGGATCTCAGGAGCATGTCGACATACGGGACTTGCCTACGACGATAGTAGAACCTGCTGCCGCACAAGCACAAGAATAAAAGTATGACTGTATTCATGCGTGCAGATGTCGTTATACTGCCTAGTCCACGTCTATTTCCTTCCATCAAGTGTGGTTAAGATGCCTCATATTCATACAATGAAAACTCATGTGCTTGGGAACACTCCCATGGTGCAATGCCTACTACCACCTGTTTCTTGTCTCGCTACCCCCAATTTTTTTTTTTCTCCAAAATACGTGTTCCCTGTAAAACGCCTTGAAAATGCTTGTTGTAAAACCTCATCAAACGTCATCATCAAAGTCGTAGTCCCAACCTAGCTTCTCATAAATCGACACCGTCTTCTGCGAGTTGATTCCCTTCATCAGCACAGGGCTTTGAAAGAAGTCTAATTTCGATACGTGCTTCTTAACTGGTGTTGCCATGATGTCCTCGGGTTGTTGTTTGGTCAGAGTTCCAAATGGCATGGAGTTCCCAGCTGTGTACTGAGACTCCATGGCCTCAACCACCTTTGTTCTTGTTGTTCTGCTCATCAGCGGAGATGATAGTGGAATTGCAGGCCCACCGTGTGCCATGCGCTTGATGAAGCTGGCTTGCGGCGAGGCTCGGGCTGACGTACCGCCGACGAGGTTTGTATCTGGCGAGGCGCTATCCGCTAAAGCGTTTCTGTGACTATGCCGGTGTCCTGTGGAGGGAATCAAGTGACCTACACTTGACGACGGAGGTATGAAGTCCTCCGTGCCTTCTAGAGAGATGTCCGCGAATGATGCTGTATCTGCTGCGAGTACGTTCCTGAAGCGATTGTTTGCTGGCGTGGCTTTGATCTGAATCGAAGAAGCCTGCGCGCTTCTGGGCATCTTGTTCACTTCTACTGGAGGTTAGTTTCGATAACTATCCAAGGACAAAGGTTAGAGCCCAGCAACTCACTCTTCGCAGACAGACTAGTCATGGCTCGACGCTCATCTGCTTCCTCCATGGCCTTGCCGACGACCTCGCGATTCGGTTTTCTTAGGGCAGAGATTGCGTCCTTCAGTTCTGCTTCCACCAATGCCTTCTTACTTGCTTTGGCGTCTTCGTGATTGCTCGTCCTATTACCGCGCGACAGTGACGATTGTCTTGATCTGCCCATGAGGGAGTCTCCTCGTGGCGGTTCTTTCAAAGACAAAGGCTCGCTTCCCTCACGTTTTATTCCTGGCACGGAGGTTGATGTAGCGGATCGCAACAGTGCAATTGCGTTGCTGGGTCCCCTGGAAACGCTGCGCCGATGAAGCTGCTCCGTTGACAGAGCTCGTTGCAGTGTTCTCCTGGAGTTGAGAGGAGCCGGTCGCTTGGTAGCAGCACCTGGCCTCTGCTCTTTCTTGCTCGAGGATCGCCTTGGTGCGTTGGACTTGATCGGAGACACAATAACCGGACCGCCGAGTTTGCGGCTAATCGCATCGCATGGCTCTGGCAAGCGAGCGGAAAAGCTGAAAGGTAGTCAGCAAACACCTTCGTAATGCAGACATAAGACGACTCACAAGGGTACGATCACATCCACGCAAAAGTCTTTCAGTGGCTCCGAGGAGGCTTTCTGCTGGATCTGGCCCTCGGCGTTTTGTGTCGATTGAGAGTCTGCCAGCAAGAGGTGCTCATCAAAAGCAGTGGATTGCCAGATGGTAAGTCGGTCGGCGTGGACATCTAACAAGACGGGCAAGTTATGCTTATTCCGTTTCTTGCAAGGCGGTGCCATGACCTGGTCTTGCTGGGACTCTGCCCCTGGCAGCGTGGGCAGCGTGGGCAGGTTTGAATCGGCGGCTTCCTCTGCAGCCTTCAACGGCTCCAAAGCAAGGATTTCCAGGATCAAAATCATTTGAAGTTGAGTCTCTCGAGTGCGCAGCATTGAGATGTGCGATTTGATATGGGTCGTGGAAACCGGTGTTGCTTCCTCCGTCGTTTCTGGCTTGTTCGCATTCCACCATGTGCGTATGCTTTCATCTTCTAAAGGATACAGCGAATCCTTTCCAAGCCTTATTTTTCTGGGCTTCCGCTTCTTTTTACCGCCCTCATCCGACGTCTCGATGAATGTCTTCATTCTGGAAATGACCCCAGGAATAGTCTCGCGATACTTCTTGTCTATTTGCACAGTGGTGAGAATCAGGCTCTTCAGAAAATCTATCAGGTCTGCCATGTCCAGGTTGGACTCCAGATCCAGGTGGAATGCAGATCGCGCTCGTGAGAGAGGACCTTTGGCAAAATACGCCAACGAGCCCTGAGGGACGTATTAGCAGCCAAGAAAATGTGTCAATTGTGGGAGATGAAGCTACCATGGATCTGTACAGTGCCTCAAAGTACTGTGTGCGAATGTTATCAAAGATGATGTCGGCGGTATGTTGTGACGAAGCCGGCAACGCGTCTTCGACAGAAGGATACGTCACTGGGACATTTTGTACATTCGTCAAGTTCTTGAAGCCATCGTGTTGGTCGGTTTTGATCTCCGGTGAGGGCAGTCGCGACATGTGCGTTTGCACATCCACGTCGTCGTCGCTTCTGTTGCTTCCACCCCCCTGGAGCACCGCTTGAGGCTTCGATTTCTTTCTTACAAGGCTTTGAATGGCTTCAATCGCCGCCCTTTTCTTCTTCTGCTCCTTGTGCAAATTGGGGGTAGTCAATAGCGCACCCAATGACACACTAGAATCTCTCGATTGTCCATCCCGCCTGGCAGGGGCCAGACGTTCGGGGCAAAGTGCCGTGGCTCGGCTTACCAGCTCTCCAAGGTCGATCCAAGACCCCAGCTTGCACATGACGTACAGACCGCTCTTTTGCCGCTCTAGAGCATATATCGTACGTTTCGACTCGTTCCTCGCGATGACAACACTGGGCGAGGCCCCTAGGCGACTTTCGAGGTCCAGAATCTTGATGTGCGACTCCACGAAACGCGTTTGCGGCAGTTCATTGTCGGGCGCGGAAAAATCGAGACTGGAGAGAGGTAAATGCTCTCGCGGAAGAAGCATCAACGGTAACAAGACTCGAGGCTGGGTATGTAGATTCGGCGGATGTGGCTACGCACGCTTGTTAGCAAGGTCCGAAGGCAAGAGTTCAGACGCCTTGAGAGCCTCGAACCTTGACCGTGATGGACGGCTTAAGTAAGGGATCCATTGCAGCCGCCTCTGCTCGCCTCTTCGCACGTCCATCTGGCGAACTGAGGTCCCGACGGTTCAAGCTGCCGTCAGAGCTCGGGGTCAATATCCCGGACCGTGAACACGACGCGTCTGCGTCGAGAACAGTGGACGAGGACATAGGCGGGTAGGTATATTCATTCGTTATAGGGCATAGTGATAAAAGAAGGCTTCCTGGTAGAATGAGGCGACCGAATGAATACGTTTAGAGCGCCAATTCATGTACAAATAACACTATGTGGAATGGCAGTGTGTCGTTGGTATCAGATTCCAGAAGACGCGTTGAGGTACAAAGTACCAGCCAGACACGGTGACGTCGGGCCGGCCTGGCGCAAGTGGGGGCGTTCCTTCCCTGCCAATTCAGACGGCGAACGATCTGAGTGGCGCGCAGGTCGGTGGAGTTGTCATAAGTGATTGGTTACGTGCTTAAGTAAGCAAGCCGGGCTCATCTGACTCCCGTGTTGCTACCTGGCGAACCCTAACCCACTCTCCCCGTCCGCCGCCGTCAGTCATCCCGGACTCATGGCGGGGAACTCGACATTTCGGGCAACTCCGCCGCCGGCCGCACGGCGCACTTCGGAGGCATCCTACGCCCGGAGACACCCAGCACCAGGCGGTTTCTGCCACGTTAGACGTCGTTGCCGATCTAGTTGCCTCGACCATCTTCGACCCCGTTTCTCAAGGCCATGCTAGAATGTCCCCTTCCTCGCTCTTGCCATCCCAGTACCCCTGATATACTCTCGGCGGAGGATCCCGAATCTCCAACCGGAACACCTGGCGGATTGCCTCAGCAAAGTTGTCGATAATCTGGCTGATAATGTACTCAAACCGTAAGTGATGCTCAAATCCGCCATCGAATGGACAACCGAGGCTCCAGCTGCTGAACGGGGGTCGTTGAGGTATTGCCATCGGGCTGCGGTCGGCACTATGTCGTCGAAGACAGATTATTGGTGAATCTCGTCGAAGCACCCTCTTTACTCTCCGTGTCTTCAGGGACAGGCGCAATCCCGTCGTTGAAAAGCTTGACATGGCCTCGAGTGTCCCTCGGTATTTCAACACTTTCCACTCTGGAGTAGGGAGACTCCTCATCACAACAATCAGCTTCTGTCATGAAGGACTCAAGTGTCAGCAAAGGCGTATGATAGCCAGCCAGCTGGGAGATAGGAGAAGACAAACACACTGAGACGCAGCCCTTGAGTACTGGGCTTCATTCAGACATCAAAAAGTCGCACGGGTGCTTTTTCATGTCAATCGTAACGCCTACACGCTGTATTCTCCTCCGCCGGGTTCAGCCTGGCCTGGGTATCATCTTGCAACAGCGATGCAAGAGCGCAGTCTTAAGTCCAGAGTTATGGCAACGACAGCACGCTCAGTCTCCACGGAGTTGTTAATGATGTGCCATTCTCATGCTCCAAGTCCGGAATATAATCTCCTGCCTAGACTGCTCGACAAACCATCGTGGTGAGAAACTGTCGCACCCAGTGCTCTGAGAAAACATCGTCACAATATTTTCAGCCGCGTCACCGCGCCATTAAATGAGCCGCCTCACACTCTTCTCCGTTTAGGCCTTCATTACCTTCCAGGATAGCGGCAGCGCAGAACCGTCTCCTATCAATCCGCTCTTCGAATTCGCCGCCTTGTTAGTCTGAATACGCAACGTGTGCATTTTTGGTCGATAATGCTCGCCGTGCAACCCAAGTCAAGCATATGTGCACCGGTCAATACTACGAGAAGATGGATCAGAGGCTCGGCAGCGCTTTAGTTTTCTCGGGCGGATGCGTATAGCCCAAATCGCTCATCCACCAGGGAGGCCATTCCAAATCCCAGTGCTACGTTCTCGATGACTATAGTCATATGTAGTTGGCTTCAAGCACAAGCGAGATGTATCAATATATTATGGACCGTGCCGAAGAAGCTTTACTAACTTGAGGTCAAGAAAAGTCCAATATTGACTTGGACCACCGAAAGTCCTGCATCTCGGGTTTCATATCTGAGTTATACTTTCTATAACTCTACCCGTACATGGAGATTGCAATCATCGCGAACTCTCGGCCAAAATTGCCAAACGGAGGCTATGATTACATGGTCAACATGGTAGCCAGCCTTCTTCTTCAACTTTTTCAACCTAGAGATATCAAAGTAGCCCGTGGGAACGCACTATGAGTCCTGTATCCATTACGGGCGGTTCAAGTCCATCCATTCGTCTCCTCCGTCGTCAAAGAAGCAACGAGCTCACTAAAATGGTGCGAGTCGGGAGGCACTCTACGATGCAGTCTACGCTGAACGTCAAGGGCCACCACGCTCCTCAGTTTAGCCTAGTCGCAAGGAAACCCTTGGCGTGTACTTGTCTTCTGGTGGCAATGCCTCATAACAGCGGCTCAATATATGCCTAACCAGACATCTTGCCGGAGCGGCTAGTACCGTCGAAGGCACAATCTCCCAGCATATACTGCGTACTTCAATTCAGCTTCGAATATTCCCCGTAATCCATGCCTCTATGGCTTAGAAAGTTATAGTCATGGTTATGCCAAGATTACATGCCCATATCTATAAAATCACAAGAACTACGTATCACATGAATCATCGGATTAAGAAGATAGCACTTCTCCACTTGCTGACCAACAAACTAACTAATACTGCAGACACTTAGGCTAACCTGAAACCTCGCCTATACACTCAGATAACCAGTTGGCAGCCCCTCAGGACAAGTCTGTTCTATAACCCAAGTACGGAGTACTCCGGTACTCCGTACAAGGAAACAAAAAGCAAAAAACCCCATGCCATGTTTCAAAGTCCTTGAACCAAGACCAGGTCCCGCGAGTCGGAACCGGGGTCGAAACCCTGCCTCTTCCCTAGCCGATTCCGCCGCCCAGCGGTCAAATCCAGCCGCCGGGATAGTCTGGACGGACCAGCGCCCGTTTTCGCTCCCGCGGGGGGTGGACCGAAACAAACAAATCGAGCGTCCAAGCGTAGTAGCAGTCACATCATTCATGGGGCTTTGCTGGTGCCAAATGACCCCGGACTTGGCACGTCCAGCGATCTCTTACCCCATGTGAAGTCAAGTCACTGTACTCCGTAAACAGGGGGAAACGGGATCAAGTCCATCAATCAAGGGCCGATCCGGCGGCCGGCTGCGTGTCCACGTTCTGAAGTGTATCCTGGACAAAGTACGGGGGCGATTGCGTGCATTGCTCCCTCGCTTGGACGCACAAGGTTGGAATCGACCAGGGACCGTGTTTCCTTTTGTTTCTTTTTGTTTGACCACCGAGATTGGAGAATGGCAACACTCGGTTTGGTGCCAGTCTCAACCTCGCGTTCTGCCATCTCGTGGGTGAGATGCAGAGGGTCAACCTAGTTCCTGGCAGACAAAGACTTTGAAGCTGAAGCCCTCAGAACAAGACCCCTGGTGGATCCTGGCTGTATGGCAGGTCACTAGGAGAGACGTAGGTTGCTGCTTGAAGCGAAGCTTGTTTACGAGTTATCTCCTGAGAAAAAAAGGGGGGGGGGGGGGGGGTTGTGATATGCAGCCGGCCGATTCGAGAAAGGAAGAAGGCTCACGGCGGATAGCAAGACAAGGGACTTGCAGAAGGACACCGGGGCCGCGAGGAAGAAAGAACAAACACCATGGCTCGTCGCGGGCAACTCTTGGCATCTGGCGGATGTCATCTTCCGCATGGGTCATCTGTCAAGCCGGCCTGCCCAACAACAACACATGATTGTCGGCAAAGCAACTCACGTCCAATGTCCTCCGTTGACTGCCGTGATATCCACACTGGCCATGCAGGATTACCTGTCCGAATAAGCATCCGGGCCAACGGTCAGCAAGAGGCAAAAAGAAGAAGAGGCAGTTCCAAAGCATCCCGCCCCCCCTTTTTCATGCAAGCAGGTCCTTGGACCGTCCCTCCCCTCAAGCCCAACCGGTCCAACCACGGGGCCATCCACGACAACAACACGGCGGCTTCCAAGATCCAGCAACTGGTCCTCCTGCGAGCAACGGCAAAAACCCAAAAGACCTCTCCTCCTCCAACGAGCCCAGGACAGAATGTAACCTCCCCGGCCGTCATCACACCCCGCAGATCCAGATCCAGATCTCCCCCCCTCCCCCTTCCTTTTTCCCTTCTCCGACGCGGCCGAGATGTAAGATGTAACTGAGTTACCCCGGCCCATTCGAGCACGGAGCACGGAGCGCGGGAGTACATGTACTCCGTACTCCGTACACACAAAACATCCATCAAGTTCGCAGAAACGCCGCGATAGGAGAGCAAAGAACTCCATCGTCACACCAATTCGCTCATGTTCCCGTCACACGGCGTCCCATTGCTCCGTTCAGACTAGTTAACACAGACAGACAAGAACGAACAGGCAAAAAAAAAGAAAAAAAGGAAACACCACCCCCCCTCCCCTTGTCCTTCGTCGCAAGCAGCCCCCAAAAACGCCCACGACCACATTCTCACCATGGAACTGTACTCCGTACTCCGTAGTAGTTAGTTACTCGACTTTTCTTGGCTCCCAAGGGGGCCCCCCCGGCCAATCAAGCAGGACGAAAGAAAAAAGAAAGAAAAAAAAAAGGGGGGGGGGGGGGGGGGGGGAGAGGGCTCCATGTAACACAGCACCAAAAGAAAAGACAAACCTATTTCTAGAAACATGATTCAACTTTTGCTCGTATGGCTACGGAGCACTTTTTAACCCTGCACACGCCCCCTTTCCCCCCTTCAACTCACCGAATGCCCCTTCCTGGCCGGCCCGGGGTTTCCCGCTCTCCGAGAGTTCCAGTCCTGAACTGAAGTGACTGACATACATACGGAGTACGGAGTACAGAGTACACAGTACAGACTCCCCAAAGGCCAAGACCAGACCAAACAACAACATGCTGGTTCTCTGGAGAAAGGAAAAGACGAGGAAGCCAAGTTAGTAACTCAATGTCACGGCGTCTACGGAACCGCTCTTATTGGAACATACACACACACACACACACACACACACACACACCGTGGGGCCACAACAAGGCAACTTGTCAACTCTGTACTCTGTACTCTGTAGTTACTCTGTACTCTTTCTCGCTGCTTTCAACGCTGTTCTGTTGGGGCCCCGGCCGCAAGACGTTAGTGAAGAGGAACGGAAGGAACATGGAAACTTTGCCTATGGCGAGGTTTCAACAGTTTCAATAAACAATGTTCAGTTGTTGCTCGACGCCCTCTTTCTTGTCTGCGTCGGCCCGACCGAACCTGCGTGGTTTGAACGTGGAATCGTCGTGCAAGTCTTCTGCCGCGCCACCAGGTACATGTACTCCGTAACTTACTCCGTACGCATGTACATAGCTAAAACAAAACATCCCCTTGGGGAAGGTGCTGCAAGTCGTTGGTGTAGATGTTTGGTCTTCTGCAGTTTTGACATCTGAACCCCCCACTGCCCTGCCCTGTTGTGCTGTGCTGTGCTGTGCCGTGCTTTGCTGTGCGGTCCGAGTAGTAACTAAGCTGTACGGAGTAGTTCGACATGTTCCGGAAATGTCAATGTGACAAATGGTTTGTTTGGTGTTGGGCCCGTTGACTGGTACGGAGTAGCTGTTGGCCCTCGTGTTCTCATCGAGGATGCGTCGATTTGGCCTCATTGGCTCATAGTTGTAAAGCAATATCGCCTTTTTTTAATTTTGATTTTCACCAGCTCCCAATACGACTTGAGTGTAGGTAGACGTTGTCATTTATTTGTATTTCGAATTCGATACTAGGTAATGCTTGCTACTAGACTACCTTTTCAATTCCACAGCCGACATTGTCGACTCTCCTGAAGCTGTAAAAAGCCTCTTCGAAAGATAATGCCCCTTCTCCGTGGGGTATTATTTTATTTGCCTTCCATTCCCACCTTCGGACCGGAGCGCCAAGCATTTACAGGAAATTTTATAAATCAACATGGTGGTCAAATCCTCCCAAGACATTATGATATTCATTATAATCGCAGAACCACGCAGCCTGAAGAAAACCGACCGAGTGCGAGGTACAACAACGTTGCATCATCCATAGTATACACACAGCAAATGTGCACCTACTCTTCTTCAATCAAAGCAGACAAACCTGAGCACAGCAGCCCACATTGTGGTTTTGGGTGCCAAGTTCTGTTGTTCTCGTGTTGAGAGGGAGGAAGTTTTTATACAAGTGGCGTCGCCGTCTTGTCCAATATTTGTCGGCGGCGAACCAGTACATAAGGAGGGGTCTGGTCTGTGACGTGTGACGGCGTACGGTGAGGAGACTAATTTTGGATGTGATTGAGAGCCATGTATCGTTGCTGCGAGCTCGATGATGTAGACGAAGTCAAACGGGCCAAGTCCGACCAGTTGTACTCGGGGTTACTGCCGGCACTCATGAAGCCCAAGTACGATTGACCCATTTGGGTAGGAAACATAGGGGCCAATTGCTGAGCCGAGCCTTGACTGCTGCTGTTCAGCATATAGTTGGCGAATGCGGCCGAGTTGCCAGCCATTTCCGCGGCACGGTTGGCTCGGTCAATACCAGGAGCAATGATACTCTCCTCCGAGATACCTATCTCGTACCCGGCACCGAGATGGAAGAGGGAGTCGGCAAAGCCTGGGGTGGTGGGGGGTGTGCGCAAGGTAGGATCAGAGAGAACAAGATCTGGTGGCGTATACTTGCCTTCGAGCGAGTATAACGGCATGAGAGCATCCATGGATCCTTGCTGCTGGAAAGTGACAGGAGTATCGGGAGTGGGAGGCGCCGTGGACCCTTGGCGGCCAACTGCATTAGGCGAGTGCCTTCGCTGTTGTTGAAGAAAGATATCGGCACTTCTATCAAAGAAAGGACTTCGCGGAGTGGCAGCAGACTTCTTTACCCGACCGGACCCCGTGCTGGAGGAGATCCTTCGCATGCAAGTCGTCTGATCGCCCCATCTTGAAAGGTCAGAGGCTCTAGCAGTGTATGACTGGCTGCGGCCACTGGTGATAGACAGCGGAGCTGGACGTCGATTCCGGCGAGAGGCAATGTCAACGCTCTCGGGAGACTTTGGCTCGGAAGCATCCGTCAACGGTGATGAGTCGGTCTCTCGCTTATGCCTGTCGGCGTCGTGTGGGCCGCCAAGTGTGGTGAAAAGCGACTGTCCGGCCACCCTAGAGTTGACAGCTAGCATAGCTCCTTCCTGCATGGCGAAGTAATCATCCATCTGATCCGAGAGAGCACAGTGATCGTCATCCTCTTGCTCAGTCTTGACCATGAGTAGGTTGGCAGAACGGGCGATGCCGACGTTTTGCTTGATGGGCAGCGGAAGTGGGGAGAGGAGGTCAGATTCGTCACTCTGGCTGGGCTCATTCATCTCTCCAGATGAATCGGCGGGAGAATTGTCCGAGGGTGACTGGGCGGCTTCGGACTCTGTCTTCGTGTTAAGGCGTGGTTGAGGGAAGGGTGCACTAGAAGCAACCAAGTCGCGCTGACGACTGTCTTCAGGTGGAGGGCAATCTGAGGCTTCTGATCTCTCCTTTTCCAACCGCTGTTTCGCCTCGTACTCCCTGATATTGTTCTCCTTCTTCTCACGAGCGCGCCTATTTTGGAACCAGTTCTATCCCCGAACAATTAGCATAACAGGCGGGCATGGAGTGCGGTTTGTCGTTGGCGGTAAACATGTAGCTTACGTTGATGCGAGCATTATCAACTCTCATGGATTCGGCGAGGGCCTTCTTGGTCGTACTGCTAGGCTTGTGATTCTTCTGAAACTCTGCTTCCAGGATTTCAACTTCCTCCTTGGAAAGTCTGGGTTTTGATTCAGTAGCTCTGGAAATCTGCTGGTGCTGGACCAGGCGGCTGTGATGTGGCTGATAGGCGTCCAGAGAATCGTGGAGGTAGGCGGGATAGTTGGAAAACTGAGCGTATGTCGGAAACGGATCAGCCACATTGGAGTAAGCCCATGACGGCCATTGCTGTTGGGAGAAAGGCCCCATTCTGTGGCTCCCCGTGTCGTGAAGAGACCAAACCGATGGGTATCTGCACAACGTGCGAGAGGTGTTGCGGACAATGACACGGCTAGGTCAGGTCGTATAAGAAGAGAACGGAGAGGCGGCGCGATGACCGGGCGAGGGCCAATAAAGAGAGGGGGGGTAAGTAATGATGAAAAAGAATGACACAAGTTTTTGTATAGACTTGCGAAACTGTGACGGCAATGAGTGAATGAACGACTACCACGTATTAGGATTCCAATGCAAAGTCAGAAGAAGTTGGCGTCGTCTCTTTATGAGAGGCCAAGTACGGATGACCCGGGGAGCTGACGAGTAGTCGTCTCTGGCAACGATGGGAAGAGCTGTCGAGAAGGGTACGCAAGAGTGAGACACAGCCAAGTTAAAGTGTCTAGTATTGCCCTGTCGGTGACGATGTTGGTCAAGGGAGCACAGAATCTTCGATGGGGAAAAGGTGTTCACGAGGGATTAGAAAGTTGGGCGAGGGGGCACCGAGGGTAAATGAAGGAAGGGAACTCACTTCACTCACTTCACTCACTCACTCTCTCACTCACTCACAGGCGCACACACACACGCACACGCACACGCACGCACGCGCGCACACACTTCTCTGGATGCTGCCCGGCATTGTATTGGCCTAGGCCCTGGGCATCGTGGGCATCGTGGGCTGGTGAGATGGCGTGTGTTTGGTGCGCAACGGTGGCCGGGGTGGCGGAAGGCAAAGCGAAGGCAGAGTTGAAGGCAAAGCGAGGACCCCTGCTGCGCGGATGGGCAACATGGAGACCAGAGACTCTTCGACTCCGGGACAGAGCAAGCAGACGCGAGGATGTGGCGGCATGACCGGAGCACATTATGCACTCCGGGCTGTTTGCCCGTGGCCAGCTTTGGCAGGGCCATTGCCTTCTTTGGGCCGTGGAGAGAGAGCCTGGCGACCTGGCCTTTGCGGTGGGCGTAAGTGGATTCCGTGTGCTTGGAGCGGCTTGTCCAGCAAGGGGGGGTGTGTGTGGATGCCGTGGGTGGAAGGGAGCGAGCGACAAGTCTCTCTCTCTCTCTCTCTTTCTTTCTCTTTCTCTTTCTCTTTCTCCCTCTCTCTCTTCCCTTCTATTCCCCTCTCTCTCTTCTTCTCTATCTCTCCTACGCCGTATATGTCCATTGTGCGTGCCGTCTTGCCAGTTGCCACGAGAAGCAACGCAGACAGCACAAATCTTCGAGCTCTCCCGAAGACGCCCTAGAGCCGGGGGGGGAGGGTGTGAAAGCTTAAGGTCTAGTGGGCTGCGTCGAGCCATGGAGGCATCATGGCACCCGCAGCGGACCAAGACTGCCGCAGTGGCGGCGCCTGGCCCGTCCAGTTAGAAGCCATCCCTGGCAAGCTCCTTGACTCCTCTTCATCAAGGAGGACGTCGCCTGGGGGCTGCTCCTCTCGCTCCTCTCGCCGCTCCTCGCAACAGTGGAACCACGGGCGCCTGGGGAGCAGGTTGAAGGGGGGAGAAGTGGTCTGGTGGCCCATGGCGAGCTCCTTTAGACTTGGTTGCCGCTGGGTCTAGAGCCCCTTGCCGTCGCCGCCGTGCGATTAGCGTGTCTGTAGGGATCGCATGGCAACCGCAGAGCGCGGACGCGTGCTTCCTCTGCAACGGTCAGAATGACCGAAGACCGAAGGCCAGGGAGAGGTACGCGGTGCCCGACATTCTTTGTATTGCGTCAGTCCGACCCATCGGCCACTCATTTGCTGCCAAACTTGTCCACCACCAGTTCATGTATGTCGTAGTCGTTGTCATAGTCGTAGGTTTAGTCGTCCTCGTCCTCGCCCTCGCCCTCTCCCTCGCCCCTCGTCGTCTGATCCTCTTGGTGTCGTGACATGATGTTGCTTTCTCTACGACCCATGCTGTCAGCTCAGACCGTGGACAGCGAGACTATGTACACACACACACACACACACACACACACACATGTACATGGCTTGCAGCTCATTCATGGGCGGAACCCAGGCCAGGGCCTGCAGGTTTTAAGCCGAGACGACACGCGCCAACATTGGTCAAAAGCTGCAAGTTAGTTGCCTTGCAGCTCTCGCTTCACCACATCTCTGTTGAGTGTGGTGGAGGCCATGACCTCCACCAACGGTGGCTGAGGTACGGAGTATCGCCTTGGAGTTGCTCAGCATCTGCCACTTTCGCAGAGTTTCTCAAGTCGTTCGTTTATACATGTGTCCTGCAGCCAAGTTTGAAACAACTGCCTCAGCAGCGCCCGTTACGGCAAACGTCAGACGGGTGCAGAGGAACTTGGCACTTCTTCCATCGTTTCATGTTTCGAACTGCTGGATGCGACGGCATGCTTGCTCCGCTCTCATGTATGTATACATGAGCGTCAATGAAAGCAATTTGAGCCTCAAACTGAAGGTTTCCGATCAAAGCATGCATGTCCGCGGACATTCGCAGCAGTCACTGCCACTGAAAATCCATCCCGGGTTGCAACTCATGATCCCATGGCTTTTAGTCTGTATGAGAGCGGCATGCAATAGGCCTCTGGCATCCGGCTCATTTCCCAGAGTCTCCATTCTCCGTACGCCGTATATAGAGGCATTACGGAGTATAGGTCTGAAAAACGGAATTGAAACCCCTGCTATACCATCCTGGTTGCTTTATGCCGCTCATGTTTCCTCATGTCGACCACACCTTACCCTCATTACCTCAACAGACTTAAAGACGGTTTAGTTCGTGCCTGTGATGGGCTCCATCATGGACACGGACCACGGACCACGGACCACAGACTCCACGAAAGCACCAGGTCCACGTAAAAGAAGCAGCGCGGACTTGGCCAAAGGGAAGCTCGATTCCCTGCAGTCCGCGTGGTGCTCCTTCTGCAGGATGCAGCTCCGTGCAATACACGGCTCTCCTTCGCACCTACAAAGGTTTTGCCCTGACAAGCTGGTCTGTGTCAGACCTCAGGCTGGGCAAATTCCGCTTTCAGCGGGTTCTTTGCCTCCAAAATAGCTTTCCATTGGTCGTTGTTCCGTCCTCTCACGTACTTGCCTGCACGTCACAGCAGGGGTAGCTGCCTACTAACATAGAGTAGACCGATCATGGCTTAAGTTGGCTTTGTTCGTTCTTGAGTTGTACGGAGTACGGAGTACGGAGTAGTAACGCACAAGTTGCTGATTTTCTTCCCTGGTCGACTGGGCAAGACCAAGCTGCCCCGGCCACTGTTCGAAGAGGTACTTTCCAGTTTCGACAGCCGCCGCCCATGCCATGGTCATCCTGGCGCATGGGGCTCCCTCCTT
This sequence comes from Metarhizium rileyi, assembly GCA_031753515.1. Classification (NCBI taxonomy): domain Eukaryota; kingdom Fungi; phylum Ascomycota; class Sordariomycetes; order Hypocreales; family Clavicipitaceae; genus Metarhizium; species Metarhizium rileyi. Next base: position 643,718 of record JAUKVO010000003.1, on the reverse strand, counting down.
AGAATGCCTTCGATTGAGGGTGGGATTTCCCCGTTTTTCCTTTGTGTCCAAAAGACGGCTATATTCCTCTTTTGGCAACCCTCCGCGACGACTAGCCATTCTCCGTCCTAGTCCCGTGTGGCGGTCGCGCCGTAGCTTCTCTGCGTGTTCAGTTTTTGTCTTTGCGGATTCGACTCTGACTTCCTTCATTCAAGGGGACTTGTTGACTGCCATATTCTCCGCATTGCTTCTTCGTCCGTCTTACGTATCTCTTGCTTTTCTCTCTCTCATCGAACCATTTCACCCCCTGTCGGCGTCTCTGTTTGTTTGTTTGTTTGTTTGGAGAGAGGGGGGGGGGCTGCTGTTCTTCTGCCATGTGCGTACAAGGAGTAAGATGAGCTATGCCCGTTACAGGACAGAATGCAACCCACCGTATGGCAGGTTCCGAACCCGTCGCCTTAGATTTTTTTTTAGGTCGTCTGACCAGTGCTCCATGTTTACAGCGAGGGCATCTCTCACTAACACTGGTCTCGCGCGCTGTGATTTTGTACTTAATACCCGGAGTTACTAGCCATACTTGATGCTGGACATGAAGAATTGCGCCGCATCCATTCTATCGTTTGTTAGCTTCGCCGGACTTCCTGGGGCTATTCGGAGAGGCATCACAACAGCTCTGCGGAAAAGTGACCCCACCTGGGATTAGGGGCAAAGATGGATTGGTCGGTCCTTGGGTATCTACCTACCTGAGTACTCCGTACTAGCTGGATTTTTAGTCTCAAGATAGGAGCTATGACAGGTAGAACTCGCCATGTTAATGGTGGTCAGTACGGAGTACAGTATCAGAACATATGCGGATGGATGGCTTATCAATCAACATGAGGAACCCCAAGCTGTGCCACCATACTCCCATGCCTCGCCAACGTGTTGAGCGCGCACATCAGGTCAGCAAGTCATGATTTGCCATGACAGGAGGTCAGCGAACTCCCGCTCGGTTCAGCCATCTCGTTCCACGTTGAGGAACAAGAACACTGCTAACTGACGGCTTGCTGGGAACTTGGACAGGGCACGTACCTAGGGTTGAACCTGGGTAGGTACCTAGATTGATCCACAGCGGCCTCGTTACTCAGAGTGGTTGGATGTTGACGAACGAGATTGGTAATTGGTATCCCCCAAGATGGGTGTTGCGTTAGGCCTATTGGCATACAGCAGCGCTGGGGCCCAGGCAACAAAACAATCATCCATCTCTTGTAGTCCAAATCGGCACAGACAGTTGAACCATTTTTAGACAACCGGCAAATAACTCCCGTCTCCGGAGCGCGCGGGGCGCCTCACCTGCCTTTGTCTGTAGCCCGGGGGCGAGACTAGCGCGTTAGGAAAGAAGAGAACTCAATCGATGAGCGCAACTCGACAAGTCTACGGAGTAGTAACTTACTCCGCGCAGAGTAACTCGATCTCGTGAAGCTTTAAGCTGCGGCGGCTGTTGCAGCCACAGACGCCTCCAGAAATGCGGCGGGTGCGAGTCAAACGGAGGTGACTGGATGACTGGGTTGCCGACTGGTTCCCAAGACTGCTCCAGGACGCTGGTGACCACACGCACCAGCACAGGAGAGTCATGGCGTTGCATCTGGAGATTTGGCTGGAGCAACTGGGGGGGTTGCAGTTGGGGATCCGATATCCGCCTGAGAATTCAGGCCAGATTCGCTTATGGGAGTCTCTGATTGGTCTACCTCTTCCGCGCTCTCACAGTCCACGCAACCACCACCAACGAGATTGCACCTCCAAGCCCTGGTTATCCAAATCTCACCCGCTCGCCACTGTGCTGACAGTTTCTCTTGCGTGCCTGCCAACTTAACGACCAAACTTGAACGACCAAGAACCTAAGTCATGAAGCACACTGTACTCCGTACGAAGTACGGCAGTACTCTGCACTCTGCGGAAAGGTGGCCAGCCATTGCCGCCATCTAGGGCTAATTTGGCCGCGCTACTAAAAAACGGAAAGATAGGCCCATGCTCCGTGGCACACAACTACGGAGTACATGCCTGACAAAGAGACGATAAAATCCTCGATACCTAAAGTTGTCATTCGAGTCAGGTTACACCCTTTCATGGGCTGCCGTCCTGTCGCTGACCCTTCAACATCGCATCCACTTGGAGCCTCACATCTAACTCCCGGCACACGGGTTTCACATGCTTTTCGTTTGGCAGCATCGTCTAGAATATGAGTGCTAGAATACATTGTTGGCTGAAACTGAGGAACAAGCCGCGCTGAACAAGTTTACCGGGGCTGGATGGCACAGCTCTCGGTCAGCACGAAAGCCTATTACCCAATCAACGATATCAGCCGGGTCGGCCGTCATTGGCGTCAAGTTTCAAGACGAACATGACGTGTCAGGACCACGAGCACCCACTCGACTTCATGGCTAGTAGGTTCAGTGCCTTCTTATCATAACGTTCATCAGGCCAGGCTTGCGCCAAGATACGAGCATTTTTTAGCCGGGGCTAGACAACAACTCGAGGCGTCCTGCTTATGTGCGCGACTGTGACAGTGACTTCGTTATCCCCACGGTATGATCCAAACGAAATTATGTTAACCTATCTCTCGGCAGCTAGTTCATGTTAAGCCTAATGAGGCTTTACCGACGCCGATCAACCCAGCTGCCTGGCTCGTTGGGCTGAGGAAGCTGGGTAGGTTGTGCCATCCGACTCCACGTACATCCACGTACATCCTGTTCACAGTCACGGTTGCCACGTGCGAGCATCGACCCATTGAGCATCAACCGAGAGCTAAGCTCTGCATTTGGCCAGTAAGCGCCTTCGGTCATTCTTGTAGAGATGGTCTTTCGAAACATGAGATAAACAAGGAGATTTCGTGATGGCATCTCAGCGTGTCAGACTGCAAGTCAATGATCACAATATACAACGTGGACATTACCGACGACGTAGGTTTTTTTTCCCCTAAAGGCTTCTGTTACTTGATGGTTGGTTGGTTGGTTACGACACGGATCCCCAGAGGGGAAAGAACGATTGGCCTCAGCCTCAATTGCCCTCATCAAATGTTTTGTCGTGCAGGGCTGGTTGAGCAGGGCTGGCAATCCCCGCCGAATCTTGAAATGCAAAACAGGTCTTTGGAGCGATGTTCTCCGAGCCTCACCTCACACTGATGAAAGCCTAGACCACGGCGCTGCAGGCCAGGGATCTGGTTTGCCAGGATACGTGCTGGGGCGAAGTCGGAAAGTGGGGGAAGCTTGGTGGGTTTCGCAGTTTGACATTCAACTCGCAACTCCAAGTCTGTCTACGGAGTACGGAGTAGTCTCGTCGCCACACTCACAAATTGATCCACACGCCCGGTCCGTGCTCAAGTTTATTCTGGTTTGGGAGGAAGCTCTGGGGGAATCAAGGCTAGAGAGACTTCCTCTCCCGATTGTTTGGTACGTGGCTCGCTATCATGGCACCTCGACGGCGAATAGCATTCTTCTTCAGGAGCGCGGCTGGTGGCTTTGCCTATTTTCTTGAAGCCTAGTACGACTCTCAGGTTGAGACAGTGGCAGTCGCCACACTGCGATAGCATTTATTCTCAAGTACGGAGTACAATATCACGCAAACCCTGAGCAGCTGGAGTGGGACACATCTCGGACTCGTACAAGGCCACGCCAGTACCGCGATGATACTGAAAAATACTGGGTAAAGGAAGATGGATATGGAAAAAGGATAGACGAATAGGGAAATGAAACTGATTGAGTGGTGAATTGCTCCTGTACATACACAACTCTGGGTTCCAAACAACTTCCTGCAGGAGTCGTAAGTAGAATCAGGCCTGGAGACGGGTGCGCAAGTGCCGAGTTATATGTACAAAAACAGCAGACGGGGTCAAAGCACAGCCCTCTCGAGGCACGAACTGATCATGCGGAAAAGCCAACCGTGACTGCCGATTCGCATGTATGTGCGTCATGGCTAGTCCAAACAAGGTAAAAGCATGCGGCCGGTAAAAATGGCATATGAGGGCCAGGGTCGGAGGGCTGCAGGCTGCGGGCTTGAAAGTTTGGTACATAGGTCGTGCACTAAGTTAGACAGGTTGCCTTTGCAAGCAGTTCCCTGCCATGATGCCATGCCGTTCATCATCAGGTCGGCTTGTCGAGATGAGGTGCGAGCAACTTGAGGGGGTGTGTGGATGGCGCCTACGGACATGGACTAGGGACCAGGGCTGGCTGTGGGGATGGCTGGAAGTGTTGGGGACTAACTAGTCCGCAGTTGGTCACGAGCTCTCTTGGTCTCGGTCTCGGTCGTGCTCCTTCCTGACAGAAACAAGAAAGTGCCCGAGTTGAGCAGCGCGTCGCAGACTCGGCTTTGATGCAGCCACAACGGGGGGGGGCGCCTTCCTCATCCTTGGGGCCTCGAGCTCGAGCGACAGGGAGAACGGCGACGGGAGATGGGAGATGGGAGATAGATGGAAGAGAGATGGGTAGTGATCCATGCTGTGGACATGAATGGAAGGACGAAACATTGGAAGGATTCACCAAGCTGCCAGGCCGCGGCGACGCGGTTGGGCCACCGGCTTCCGGCGGACCTGTACATACGTAGCGCCTCAGCAGATAACCAGCCGGCCTGGGCCCAAGGCACCAAGCACAGGCGCTCGATCCGTCTCCCACGTTGACCGGACGTGCATCAAGTGCACATGTGGTTGTTCGCGCCTGCCTATCCTGCTGCGCAGTACCTCAGTCAGTACTTTCCTCGCACTCAACTTGATGTCGTCTTGGCGTCACGGCCAAGCAGGACCCATGGACGGATATGGACGGACAATACATCGTGCCTTCCCAGGCCCCGGTGGCCACGTGTGCAATGGGCCTGGCATATGCTTGTGGAGAGACAAGGGCCAGAGGGGATGGGATCAAAATGGACATGGAGAGAGCCAAGAACTTGTCTCCATCGTGACGCCAACTGTCGGCCACCCTTGCCAAACCCGCCAGGAAGCTCACTCACCTCACCTCTGGGCCCGACGACCTGGGACCAGTCCTGATAGAATCGTCATCATGGCAAAATCAGCCCATTCTGCCCGACACGACTCTTCGACAGTTCCCGCAACAATATGACAGCGCTTCTATAACGCCGCGCCTCCCCGCGGCTCCGAAGGCTGAGACGAGGCTGAACTGCCCTGCCCTGCCCTGCCCTGCCCGTAGCTGGTTTCTCGGAACGAGGTAGGATTATTTATACCTGAGACATCATCACTGGAGCACGCAGTTCCCAGGTAGGTGGTGCTGACAGCACAACACCAGCCACCATGGATTTTGCATGCCCCAGCCAACACCAACTAGCCCATGTCATTGTCATTGTCATCGGCCTGGTGCCGGCCTGGCCTGGCCGGGCAGGTTGGGACTTGCTTGGCCGGGCTCGCTGCGGTTGAGCCGCTGGGGCGTGTGGAGCTCTAGCACATGGATGGACTGTCTGGTTCATGTCGATGTCACAACCAGACCACCCGGCCCAAGTCCATCCATCACTTGTCATGTTTCCCATGGTCGAATCGAGCCGCCAGGCGGTGGCGGCGCGTGTTGCACTGGACGGTAAGTAGTCACATATGTACGGAGTACTCCGTACTCCATTCACACTCATGCACGTGGGAGCCGAGGCCAAGTCGACAACGAGGCCGCTCCCGACAAACATCGGCTGCAGTATGATGAGGCATGCATAACTATATACTACTGCGAGACAGCTAGAGCTTGGTTGAATCTAATTCACAATCCGTCCCAAGGTTCAGGTGCTGACTTGATGTTGGAGACGCAGAGTTCGTTGCGCATAGACGCAGCTGAAAGCGGTGTCCATCATCCATCGTCCATGATCCAAGCACGTACCTGCTTCATGACCGCGCCGAACACAATCGGGGACTCAGTTGACACGCCGCACAAGGCCACAACGAACAGGAGAGTGAAGCTGAGGACGGCAAGAAAGAGAGATCACATCATGTACCACGAGAATTAGTTGTGCTCATCCTGAAGCACCCATTGGCAAGCTACAGAGAGAGGAGAGCACCTCCGGGCCAACCAACACCACCACCATTCGGGAGCTTTGAGCGCTATTGACCATAGCGAGATGAACGACTTGTCCAGATTCAGCGACGTGCAGGCACACTCGGCATGTCAGCGCAGCATGATTCGCCTGAAACCATGCATGTATATTCTCGCCTGGTAGGATCAACGTTGATTTGCCCGGGCATCATTAAACCCCCATCATCATGGCTCCCGGCATTTACAACGCCATAGTGGCGGCCGGTGGAGAGCTGACTGAGCACAAGCCGTCGTATCTTACTGCTCATGTGGCCATACGCTTGCGGTTCTCAGGTTATGTAGAACGGCATGTTTGGGGTCTCGAGGATTCTCACGGGCTGGTTATACCATCTACTACCACCCACTGCCTGTGATTCTGGTGCAAGTCGTGGCATTTCAACGAGCCCCGACATGCCATCGGTCCAAGGGCGCAAAAAATGAGTCCTCGTCGACGTTCTGACGCAAGAACCCCCACGTCGTAGGAGACTGCGACTACGTAGCACATTTCCCACATGCGAAGAGTACTCCGTACTTGGTAACTTATTTCTCTACTGGTTAGCCGGCCTGCTTTCGTCAAGTCCTCGAGGCTTGGTTCGGCATTTTGAGTGACACATGCCGGCTCAGATTACTTACAGAAAAGCTCGCCACGAAGTCCTTCTGGCGGAACATTGACAACTGAAGATGTGATCGGCGGACAGGCGTTCACGCATGTTAACAGCCATGGAGCTGCGTCCTTCGTTCGAGGAGTTGCAACGCATACATTTCGCATGTTTTTTAGAGTGACAAGTGGCTTTTTGCGAGCCATTTTGGCTATCACTCGGGTTGCTGTTCACGGACCAGCAAAGGCTCGGCGAGCTGAGGCGCCATTCTCGTCAACGCCGAACTGCTCCGATGAATATTCTTCGCCAAGTTATGCTGCAAAGCAGTCCGAATGCGGTGGGTTGACGCACTGCCGCGATCATCATCGTGTCATACGGTTGGTTTGTTGGTCTTGGCCAGGATCAAACCTCACCCGTACTCCAGGGTACAGGGAGCGAAGACCGTAGAGCAGGAGGGGAGGATCATGCTCGCGAGATCCCTTCCTTTGCCCTCGTAGCATTCGTCTCTTGTCGCACGCATCCCGTGACAGGCAGGTTGCACCAGTATGCAGCGCGCCGAGCGCGTATATCTATGCGACGGGGTCGCGATCAAAGGAATCCCACACAAGCTCGGCAGCAAAGAGAGAAGGGGAGGGGGGTCGGAATTACATTTGGATAGAGGGAGATCACGACGACCGGGCACGGCGATCTGTCTACCAAAAAGCCGAGTGCACAAGTCAACCCGGTCTCCAGCCAGACATGTCGAAAACTTGACTCAGATGCGAAGCGGGAACTCGGCGGTCGCGCAACGAAAGCTGGCCGCAAAGCAAATCCACATGGATGAAGCTCAGACGCAATAAGTTTAGGAACTGCGTCCATGTCAGATGTCAGGCATAATACAGAGGATTCTGTGAGCCGCCAAAGATCAGAGAGATGAAGAGGTAGTAGGGTAAGCTTCCCTGGGAGGTTGCTGCCAAGCGAGGGCGCGCAAAAGGGGGTCTATTCGACGGCTGCGCGACGTGACGCGAAGCCGAAGAAAAGGATCAAGATTGTCAAGATGATAACCCCCTCGGCAGCGGCTGGGCCACAATTGATTGGATGACGGCATTGTGAGACTGCACAGCGGCAGTATGCATCCATCCGAAGCGACCGATCTGGTTCAGAGGCAAGGGAGATGGTTTCTGCCGGTGGGTTTTGGTGAACGGTTCGCCACTCTGAGACCTTTTTCTGTGGGCATTCCCGTCTCGGATGCTCGCTCGACTGGTCTGGCGTCTTGGTGTTTTGTGCGTACGGAACGTGAAACGACGCCAGGCGCCCTGATCAAGGGTTTTGTTTCTATGCAACATGCTATGGAGTGGTGTTCCTGACTAGTTGAAGTGTAAGCTTCACATGTTCCCCCGTTTGAAAAAAAGCTCCATCCCTCGCCCCCTGCGGTCCATGTGATCGGCCGGTTCATTATTGCACCAGTGCATTCGATATCTCAATCGTCAGTTTCCCTCCCTCCCATCCAACAACCCGCACCGACTCCAGGTCCCTCACCACCCAGTCTGGTCCCGCGCCAACGATCTGCTCCACGGTATGGCTCGTCACTAACCCGATGACTTTGCACCCGGCGGCCTTGCCGGCCTTGATGCCAGCGGGGGCGTCCTCCAAGACGAGCACCTGGCCGGGCCGGTCCTGGAGACGCAGCTTCTCCAGGCCCATGCGGTAGCACATGGGGTCCGGCTTGCCATTCTGAACCGACTCGGCGGTGACGAGATGCTCCGGCACGGCCAAGTTCAGGCGCTCCAGCCAGCCTGATACGAGGGGCAAGGTGCCAGAGGTCACAATTGCCCATGGTGCAGATTGGGCCATGAGTGCGTCCAGGAGGTTCCTTGCGCCGGGGATCTCGGTGGCGAGGTCGCCGTATAGGATGGGCAGCTGTCCTTCCGCCTCCTTCACATCTGCGGGCACGTCAGTCGCTCGTTGCAAGTCGTCAAAAAGCCCCGACCGGACGCGCAAACGCTTCATCCGACAGTGAGACGTGGTAAGGGGGAAGGGGAGAGGGGGGGGTTGACGACATACAGTCCCAAGTAGCCTTGTGTGGCGCGATTATCTTGAATATATCGATGCTCCTCCGTCCGTGTGACGTTTTCAGAATCTCCTCCGGGTCAAGCCCGAGTTCCGTGCCGGTCCTGTGCGATGTGTTCTCTCAGCCTCACCGCTCCTACGAGTGCGTGCGAGTAACGGGGAGCCGGGCGAGGGGGGTGGTGGCTAACTTGTACCAATGCCTGACGATTGCCTCGGTTGAATCAATCAGGGTGCCGTCCATGTCGAAAAGAAAGCCGTCAAAAGACACCCGCTGAGGCGGCTGCGCGTAGCTGTGTTGTGAGCCCATTGTGAGTGCTAGTCGAGGACCGGTCTCCTCCGTATCGAGAAGTGAGACTCCGGCTTGTGGTAAGTGACGTACGGGCGAACACGGCGGGAAGACCTAAGCTCATCCCGTCTTCATATTCTATAGGTGCAATGTCGAGGGTCAGAAAGGGGTCCGTGAGGCTTGGATTCTCACCGTCTCGGACCCCCGTCTGGAAGTGAAAAGTCCGTCATGGCCGGAGACTCCACTCGGAAGGTCCGCCAGCGGAGGTTTGGCGGCGCGGGACTTCCGCTCGTGGTTAGGCTCGGTTCGCCCCTTGGCCCCGAGCTACCCTGTAGAGCAGGCGAATCTAGGTGTTGTGCGAAGGAAGGCGGCGTCCGGGGACAGAGGCCATCTGGTTTTGTGAGCACCCGTCTGGGCATCTTGTGTCTGTTTAGAAAAAGCCATGATGGGCTCTTTTGTTTTGGTTCATGGCCGGGTCTGAGCCGTCGTACAATGGTGGTGCAGGCGGCGCGGCCCAGTCGCATAGAGCGTTGTGCCCAACCAGGCAGGCGGGTTGTTCGGCGGAGTCGTGGCGTTGCCATCCGTCCAGTAGTAACGTTAGCAGCTGCCCCACGCAGTGACATGAACGACGGGCTCCTCGGCGACGTGAAACCCCCTCATCGACCTCAGCCTCAGCCTCAGCCGAACCGACGCTACCCCACGTTGCTGCTCAGGATGGCATCACTCAAACACTCAAATCATCCGAGCACGACGCTTTGTCTTGGTCTCTTTTCTTAAGAGGGCTGCCTCTCTCGTTGCTCGATACACAACCAGTCTCTGCATAGATACAGTGTCTGCTGTCGAGACTACATCTCGGCACCCATCCGTCGTCCTCGCCCCGGAAACCAACATCGACGAAAGCTCTCGGTACAAACAAAGGTCGACCATTGTTCATACCCGCCCCCCCCTCTTTCCGCGGGCCACGATGGGCTCGCAGAGCAAAGACCAGACGGAGCTGACGGTGCTCGTCACCGGGTTCGGCGTACGTACCCTGCTGTAACCTATTCATCTGAAACAGAAGAGACGCCTCATGGTTCGAGTCGACTGACACGCCACAGCCCTTTCGGGAGCAATATCCCGCCAACCCGTCGTGGGAAATCGCCAAAGGCATCCCGTCACACCTCCCGCCGCTCCGAGCCAAGGACACCAGCTCCCGAGAGGCTCTCAAAACCCCGCCCGTCCGCATCCTGGTCCCCCCCGAGCCAATTCGCGTCAACTACAAGGTCGTACGGGATCTGGTGCCCGGCTTCTGGGACACCTACCAGGGCCACAAGGTCGACATGGCCATTCACATCGGCATGGCGAGCCCGCGGCCCTTTTACCAGATCGAGCGCCGGGCTCACAGGAGGGGGTACAAGTCGCTAGACGTGGACAACGAGATGCTCGTGGACGGGCCCGAGGGGAAGGTGGACGACGAGGACTGGATCTGGCATGGCTTGCCGGACGAGATCCTGTCCGACTTTGACATTGACGACGTCCACAGCCGGTGGCAGCGTCTCAGCTCGGTACGTGTTGTTCCTCCCCCCTTCCCCCCCCCCCCGCGGCGGCGATCTCCTGCTCGTGGCGCCAGCGCTGTCGGCTAAACACGTCCTGTACGGAGTAGAAGGACATGGACCTGCGCGTCTCGGAGGACCCCGGCCGCTACCTCTGCGACTTCATCTACTATTCCTCCCTGGCGCATCTGTACAAGGCGAGCCGTCCTAGGAAGGTCGTGTTTCTGCACGTCCCCTCCGACGCCTCGGACACGTATGTCTCGCGCGGCCGCGAGCTGACGATGAACTTGATCAGGGCGCTGGTGGAGAGCGAGACGGCCGCCAAGTCAGACCTATCCGGGAACCAGGAGACGGGTGCGTAGTAGAAGGGCAAGCTCTGGGACACCGGGGATTATCCAGTGGAACAATAGGATTCCGCTGAAGCGAGAAGCTGGTACACGGGAAATGTTTTTTTTTTTTTTTTTCGCGCGCGCAGTATTTCTCATATAGTGGTTGTATTGTTATTATCAAGAACGCGCATCTGTCGTATATAAAACGTTCATCTCATGATTCATTAGAAGCCGTCTCAGCTATGAAAAAGTTCCGATATTGGACGTCTCGTTATCCGCGGCCAAGTTGCCGCGTCGAGCTTACTTTCTCACCGCTTCTCTGTCCGTCTGAAGACCGAGTACCCCGCGAGTTGTAACTACTAACTACGCAGCCTGCTCAAAGTTTAAGTTTACAAGATACTCCATAAAGTAAGCAAGTGAACTACTTGGTACCTCTCTCGGCGAACCAGCCCAGCCGAAAGAACATGAAAAGCGGGGTGTGGGTCACCGGGTCGCCGAAGGGTTCCTTCCTACGGAGTAACTAACTAACTACGGAGTATAAAGAACCGAATCAACCCCGCCAAATGCAAGTTTCCTCGCCAACAAACCCGAGTTCAGCCCGTCCACAAATTCCGTCACAATGTGCCGAAAAGCCAGCTGCGATACATGCGGTACGCTGCGTTCCCCCCGTAAACGAAACGTGATTTCCACCGGCCGAGCCAAAAATGCTGACTTTTTTTTTTTTTTTTTGCACTAGAGAAAACGTCCTGGTGGGGGTGCGGGCGCCACGTGGCCACGGTTATGGATGGAGTTGACGACGCCGACAGGTGTACCTGTGAGCCTGGGGTTGAGAGGGACGGCAGGACGTATCCGCCCATGGCGAGGCAGCCGGCTTGACTTGTGCGCGTGGCGGCTGCGGCGGTGCTGTGGGCGAGAGGGAGGCGCGCGGTGTGGTCGGCTGGGGGGGTTGTGGAGGAGGAGTTGAGATGATGCTGTTGTGTTTTATGGGGGAACGGATGGTGGTGCTGTTGAGTTGAGATGAGTTGAGATGATGCTGTTGTGTCTCATGGGGGGAACGGATGTTGGTGCTGTTGAGATGAGATGAGATGAGATGAATCGTGATGTTGTGTCTTATGGGAGGAACGGATGTTGGTGCTGTTAAGTTGAGATGAGATGAGATGAATCGTGATGTTGTGTCTTATGGGAGGAACGGATGTTGGTGCTGTTAAGATGAGTTGAGATGAATTGTGATGTTGTGTCTCATGGGGGGAACGGATGTTGGTGCTATTAAGTTGAGTTGAGATGAGTTAAGATGATGCTGTTGTGTCTCATGTGGAACAGATGTTAATGGCGGACGTGCGAGCGAGTATCAAGGGCAATCATGATTGTCGCATGCGGTGTTAGGAGGAGTGGAATATTTGCCGAACGTTACATCATCGATTCGGGCAGCATGTCTGTTCTGGAATGCATCACGTACGCTGGGAGCATGAACGAGAGACTTGGTTCGTTCTGGACAATCCAGTCACGACAAGCAACGCGGCATCATCTGGACTTGAACTACTCTTCCTGGATAGCTCTCCGCCCCCGAGGCCTTGCTCGAGTACATTTATTTGGGCGTGTATATCTATCTATATCGTCCATCGACCGAGACTCGTTTGCTATATACGTCTTTGGTTGGATCGTGAGTAGACGTATCTTGTCAGCGTAGACGGACACAAGCTCACAGCATCCTCTGACTGGATAGCTGTCGAGCTGTGCAGGGTTCTGAACCGGACACGGCATGTAACTAGTTACCAGAACAAAATGACACCACAGGCTGACGAGTTGCCAATCCAAATCGGAAACAAACGTGCCTCATCTCCTCCTCGCACCACCGCCGACACCGGCGTCCCCCCTTTCCGCCAGGCTGACGACCTCCTGGATGCCCGCGGCCTCCTGCTCCTCCTCCAGAGCCGTGATCTCCTCCCTGCAATCCCACCACTTCTCCTCACTGAGTTCAAACGCCTTGGCCTTGATCTCCTTGACCGCCAGTGTCTCCGGCTGAATGTTCTTCCAGCGGAGACTGGTCATGAGTATTTCCTGCCACTCGGCGGTTGTGCGGACGAAGAATTCGCGGCGGGACTCGAATGGCTGAGGGCGTGCATTGTTAGTCCGGAAGCGGGGAGGCGGAACAGGAGGGTGTTTTTAGGACATGTCACTTACTCTGGGATGAGGCAGGCCGTCGTCCACCGATGTCGCTGTCGTCTCTGCATCGTCTTCTTCGGATGCCGTGGATGTTGTTTCGGAGGCGGCATCCGACACAGCATCTTGCTTCTTGCGCTTGCTGGGAGTACGCAGGCTCTGAAACTCTTCTTCGGCATCGTCCTCATCTTCGTCCTCTTCGTCCTCTTCGTCCTCTTCGTCATCGACATCGTCGTCCTCGTCGTCTTCTTCGTCATCAGATTCCTGTGTAGAGTCAGTACATACTCTGGCGAGCCAGAACGTTTTGGCAACGACTCACGATCCAATCTGCGACTGGACGGTTGAAAATCTCCTTGCACCCGTCAAGTTTGCTCAGATCAATGGCATATAGATCGTCAAACGTGAATTCACGGTCGCCCTTCTCAAAGGTCCCGCCATATATGTAGAGGACGTCATCCTGCACAGCCATCTGCGCATTGAACCGGACATGGGGCGGTTCCATGCTGACGGGCATCTCCCTGACCGGCGCCTCGTCCTTCTCTGGCTCCTCGTCCTTCTTCTCAATCTCGATGCCGTCAACGTCATCTAGGGAGGCGCCCGTCTCGAGGGCGGCCAGCTGCCGCAGCAATTCCTCCTCGTTGGCTTGCGCACGACCACGACGACCAGCACGTTGTTGCTCGGGAGCGGCTCTCTTCTGCTGACGGGGCTTGCGGAGACCCAGAGGCATGAACCTGTTGCGTTCGATGTTCCATGCGAAGAGCTGGTTGAAGAACTCGCTGTCCATGCCCTCTTCGCTGGCCTCCACGTCGTGCACACCCCCGAACAGGATGCCTCGTCCCTTGTGGAAAGTCATGGTAGCTCCCGCGCGAGACGGGTTGGGAGCGTTGGCGGCCTTTTTCCTCCGCTCCCACCGCACAGTCGGAATGGCGTTGGCGTTGGCGTTGGCGTTGGCATTGGCGGGAGGCAACACCATTCTCAAAAAGAAGCAGTCGTCGTGGACCTTGGGAATCAAGACATTCTTTTGTCCCTGACTCGGAGACTTGCCTGCCTTCTTCTTCAGATTGACCGTCGCCTTTACGCGAGAGTATCCGCCATACAGCACGGCGCCGGAATCGCAAGGCAGCAGAGTGAAGGAGGATCGAGCGTCGGGCTTCAGCTGTGCCTGCGGCAGCGTGGGACAGTGCCACGCAAAGTGGACGGTGTCGAAAATCCACAAGTCGGCCAAATACTTTGTCTGGTTTGAGGTGTCTTGGAAGCCGCCAAACAAGATGATGTACTGTTTCCAGTACGTCATTCGATGGCCGCTCCGCGCGGGCGGGCTCTTGTCCTTGCCCTTGACCTCGATCTTGGTCCATTCCCTCGTCGCGGGCTCCAGCCTCCAAAAGTCAGAGTAGTGGTGGAAGGTACCCTGCTTCGGGGACGAGAACTCACCGCCAAAGAGGTAGACATGGTTGGGATTCGAGGCTCGAGTCCACGCATGTCCCGAGCGAGGCAAGGGGGCGTTGGGCGAGGTGACGCAGCGCCACTCGTCGCGATGGATGTTGTAGATGTGCAAGTCGTTGTAGAACTGCGCCAGGGAGCCGTTGAAAAACTCGCCCCCGAACAGGAGCAAGTTGTTCGCATCCGCAGGAGACGCCATCAAGGTCGAGGCGGCTCTTGGTCGAGGCGGGCCATCACTCACGGTTTCCGTGACCTTGAGGAACTGCTCCTGTTGGCGACGGTACTCCTCGAGGACGGCATCGAGGTCGACATCTTCCGCGTCGCTGCCTTCGATCCTGGCAGCCTTGGACTTGGCCTTTTTCTCCCCCTTGTTGGCCTGCTTGGCTGCCTTTTCGGCCTATCGTGGTTGTCAGTTGAGAAAAGAAGAGAGAAGGAAGAAGAGGGGTTGGTTCCTCTCGTCTCTCATCTGAGGACCTCGTCTGACCGACGTTGGACGAAGTCGGTGCTACCAACCGTACCTTTTTGGCCTTTTTGGCGTCCGAACCCTTCTTTTTATCCTTGGCCATGACGAAGGATCACACAGCGCGTCAAATAACGGCCCCCCACCGGCGCGCGCGAATGAAGCAGATGAGCCGTCGCCCAGGGTATTCACCTGATGTGCTGATGGTGAGCAGCATCATGCTTTCGACTTTTTGGTCGACAAGTTCGATTTGTGGATCGTCGCCGCCCCTTCCAAAGTCGGCACGGACTACTCCGTACTCCGTAACTTAACTACCTAGGTAACTTAGGTAGGTACCTTAGTACTTGACTAACCCCATGGAATTCTGTCCCACCGGCAGTTACTCCGTAAGTTACCCCGCCATCGACCTTGGATGGAACATTGATGATTCCTGCGAGTCTCCTATTCGAGCCTCTCTATCTCTCCATACCGACCATTTCCGTGACACCGGCCGTGCACACCGGCCGCATGGAAACTCTGGTTCCACGGTCGTGCGAATCTTGCCACGCTTGTGTCCGTGGGTGCGGCAAACATGGGATTGTCATGGAACATGAGCTTGAAGAGTTGCGGACGGAACTGACAGGTTAACTAGTCGGATAGAGAGCCCTGCGCTTCAGCTCAAGGCCGAGTTTTGGCAACGTTCCGCTTCTTGTTCAACGCTTGGTGCCTCAATTTATATCTACATCATGTGTCACTTTCGTGCTTTTGCGTTCTTTTTTCTTTCTTTTTCCCCCCGTCGGCTTGATCTTCCTTGAATCATAAAAACTTCATCATTCAAAGCCAAAGAAAGGTCTCTCCTTAGCTCCAACTTTCATAAGTGATTCGTGTCAACGTAACTATGCATTGGACAGCTTCACAAAAAGGACCCTAACCCTCTTTGTGCGACGCAAACCGTGACGGGCTAATGAAGCTCGTCCGGGGAGCAAACAACCATGTGTAGCAAACTCGATGACGACCAGACGAGCAACACTCGCGCCAAGCTGAAGCGAAAGCCATGCTCAGCGAGCTGTCCCGACATTAGGTGGGAGGCGAGGCAATGGCGAGACGCGTTCCACCTTAGCTAGCTTGTTCTCAGACTTTCAAAAGAGCTAGGTTCGATATCTAATTGAGATATTGTATAAATGTGTCGTGTACTCGAGCAAAACCTTTCAATATCGATATATTCTGAATCTTGAATAGCAACACCATCTATGTGAAAGCTACATGATACCATACTATTTTGCAGATACACAACAAAGACAACATTTTTTTGTGCTACATAAGAAAATCCTCCGCCAGCCACAAAAAGGTACCGATTCCTTCAGAGGGGCTGATGAAACCCCCCCCTTTTTCACTTCTCTCTATCGATTTACTGCTCGCAAGAGCTCCTTTGCCTATTTACATTGCATATGAGCCTCGCTAACAACTTGTCATGTGGCTCCGCTACTAGGTCTGCGCCCTAGATTCGCGGCTGGGTGACAGTGAGAGTACTGAGACTCTATCGTGCATTGGCTCTGTGATGCTTCGTCGCTTCTCTGCTTCAAGTAAGTCGAGGCTCTTCCGCACCCGATTTGCCGTGTCCTCTCCCCTCTTACCAGTGTGAACATTGACCGCAGCTCCCCGAAATGGTTCGTTCAAATGTCTTCATCGTGAGCTTGGGGCTTGCGGGCTCATTGCTGACCCCAGGAGCTCTGGCGACTCATGTCCTAGGAGTTGACTTCCCGTCTCTTCTTGACGCCACTCTGGATGACCTCCGTCAAGGTCTGGACTCGGGCCTCTTCACCAGTGTTGACCTTACCAAGGCCTACATAGCCAGGATAAATGAAGTCGCCAACGAACTACACGCCGTTAACGAAGTAAACCCCGATGCACTGTCGATTGCCGCGGCCATGGACGCAGAGCGGAGGAAGAACTCGGCTCACAGTCGTGGCCCTCTGCACGGTATCCCCGTTCTTCTCAAGGACAATATGGCCACTTTGGACCGGATGAATACCACGGCCGGATCGTTTGCTCTCGTTGGCGCACAGCCGGAGGAGGATAGTACGGTAGCTGCCAAGCTCAGGAAGGCCGGTGTGATCCTTCTCGGCAAAACAAACATGTCAGAATGGGCCAACTGTCGGAGTGTAAACACAACCCATGGGTGGTCGGCGTATGGAGGCCAGACAAAGGGTGCTTATCTACGCGACCAAGATCCCTCGGGGTCGTCGTCTGGAAGCGCCGTCTCGTCGTCCATTGGATTGGCGTGGGCGGCCCTGGGAACCGAGACAATAGGTTCCATTATCTCGCCTGCCAACGTGAATAACATTGTGGGCATCAAACCCTCCGTCGGCCTTACTTCCAGATACATGGTCGTTCCCATCTCCGAGCACCAAGACACCGTTGGGCCCATGGCCAGGACGGTCAAGGACGCTGCATACCTCCTGGCTGCTATTGCTGGTGTTGACAAGAATGACAACTACACGTCGGCTATTCCATTCAAGGGGAACCTGCCCGATTATGTCGCGGCCTGCAAGGAGGGCGGCCTCAAAGGCAAGAGGTTCGGGGTACCGCGCAGTTGGTTGGCGCCGCAGAACGAAACTACTCCTGCTCTCTTGCAGGCGTTCGAAGATTCGCTGAAACTGCTCCAGTCCGAAGGTGCCGTCATCGTCGATAACATCAAGACCCCCGGCCTGAAAAAGATCAGAGACTCATTTCTGGTTGTTATGGGCGCTGACATGCTCACGGGGTTTTCTACACACTACCTCAACCACCTCAAGACGAACCCCAACAACATCACCACTCTGAGGAAGATGAAAGACTTCACAGAGAATTCTCCCAAAGAAGAATGGCCTGTGAGGGATACACTGATATGGCAGAATGCGTTAGACAGAGGGATAAACAATACGTCACCCCAATTCTGGGGCAATCTCACCGAGCAGCTGGACCTTGCTGGACCACTAGGTATCCTTGGCGCTATCAAGAACAATTCATTGGATGCGCTTGTTATTCCTACCACTTTCTTGCATCCCCTTTCAGCTTTTGCAGGCGGCCCCGTCATTACTGTGCCTATGGGCAAGGAGCCCGACACCTCGCCAGAGGACAGGGATCAACCCGGAGGTCTCATTGCTACAGGACCGAATTTGCCCTTTGGTCTTGCCTTTGCTGGTGAACCATTCGGCGAGGAGAAGTTGATCGAGATTGCATATGCGTTTGAGCAGAAGACCAAGGCTCGAGGGACCGTCCAGCCGCTTGTGAAACCGAAGACGGAGCTGCGAGATATGGTTGGTCGACAAAAGAATAGATTCTGGTGCTCTTCGGGAAGAAGAATGCTGCATGCTTGAGTTGTGCGTGCTAAGTTCCGCTTGGCTTGGAATAATAAGATCATGGTATCTAGCGGAACTGTATTAGATTCTCCACGTAGTTGTAACTATACATGGATGTATCATGATCATTGAAAAGGTCCCTCTAGTACTGCATCTCATGTGTTAGTCCTGATTCTAACCGTCTGGGGCTCTTGGTTCAAGGAACGCACACTCATTTGTTACTCACCATCCATGCTATGCGAGACCGAAATTCTCTCGCCATACCCTTTCCGTGATGAATAAGCGGTTTGAAAAAATTATGCGAGGCACCTGAGGATCCATACTCGGAGCTAGGATTTCCTGAGCGACTGTGAGAGCGACTGTGACACGTTCTGCTTGAGTACGCAACTTTCAGCGACTCACACTGCGCTTTTCTTGCGGCACTCTCGAGTCGAGTCATCAACACATCATGACCCTCATGCTTTGCATTTAGGAATGTACGCAACCAATGCCTTGCTCGCACCCTCCATACAATACTGCACAATATCCACCTTTCCCTCCTCCGGTGCCAGCTTTGCAATCTGCCGAATGTCACTCGTTCGCGGCAGATACAAAACGTGGTCCATGGTCTTATACGACGAGTGCAGCTTATCCAAGTTGTAAGGCTGCATGTTGCTCAAGTCAAAGACCTCATCCGTCCTGTATCCAGGTCCCCCCCACGGCGGACTGGAAAACAATACGGTCTTGGCCAGGTCAATCCTTAAGTCCGGGTGTAGTTCCTCTGGCCTGTTGTGTAAAAGATGCAGATACTTAAAGCTGTCTGCATGAACCCACGTGATCAATGAGGGATCTACCTCATAGAGCTCGGCATTGTTCTGGGCACAGGCCAGGGTTGAGGCGTCACGCTCAACCGCGATGATGCGCTTCCAGCGGTTGGTGAGCGCAAAGGCAATGGCATTGCCGCCGGCGCCTGCGAAAACGTCTATGAGAGTGTCTCTGGAGGGATCTGTAGCGGACATTTCACTTGCGATTTGGCTTGTGGATGTAAGAATGAGCCCAGCATAAAGACTTGAAGTTAAGGGAAAACGTACTTTGCGACTGGCTCTGGGGTGACGCCAAACCAGGCGTCGTCTGTCATGTATACGCCCTCATCGTACCAAGAGAATATGGAGTACCTTTGCGAAAAGTACCTGTGGTCAAGTGTTAGTGCTTCATCTTCGCAGCCGGCCAGACCATGTGAGCATCGCACTTCTGAATATCCCATGGCACTTGATGTCTGCCCTCGTAGTGTTTGCATTCATCGGTAAGGGGGAATATGCCTGCTGGTTCCAAGGCGTAGCTTGTTGCAATTTCCGGTATCTTGGCAGAGCCCATGTCGGCGATTGTGCACAAAGTTCTGTCCGTTAACGAGTCACACAGCGCCAGGCTGTTTGCGTTATCGTCGCCTACGTTTCTTGATATATCAAATATGCCAAAAGTGCCAAAAGTAACAAAAAACGAAGATGACCAACCAAAGGAGACGAAAAAAAAAACGGGCCGCTAGCATAGTGAAGGAAGGAACCACCAGGGCCTCGCGCACCTTATAACTAACTAGGTGGGGCGCGGCCCGAGTAGTAACCGTGGTGCTGACCTTCCGCATGCAAGGCTGCAACGGGACAGCTTGCGATAGCCTCAGACTACGCCTGGATCTGGCCAAAGTTATCCGCCCCGAGTTCCAATCTGCCTCCTGACCATCTTCGACTTCAACTTCGACTCCTGAAGAGCCCCAACCAGCCCATAGAAATATTGCATGAGGCTTATCGCAGCCCCGTCACCATGTTTAACGCCCTAAATCGGTTCATGTCCCGCCTCGATGGGGACGTGCCCCAGCGACGCAACGAACAAGGCTCCTTTGGTTTCCAGGTTCTGAGGAACACAAACCTACATTTGGCCATCGAGCCATGGTTTGACTTTATAGTTGGAATCAACGGACGACCGATTGTACGATGAACCCATGGCCAGCGCGATATTTAGCTGCGTGGCTAACGACTTCGTGTTGATGTTGTAGGAAGACCCCAATCCCGCGCTCTTCGCGCAGGAGATCCGAAACTGCGTCGGTGGTACAGTTTCCCTAGGTCTCTGGAACGCAAAGGTATACAAGTCTACCGTCGTAACCGTTTGTCACTTTGCGCCGTCCAAACTGATGCAGAGACTTGCAGGGTCAACGAACGCGAGAAATGCACATCCAGGTCTCCCCAGACACCTCTTCACTCGGCCTTAGCCTCCAATATTCACCAATCGCTCTGGCAGCCAACATCTGGCACGTACTAGACGTTGCAGCCAGGTCCCCCGCCGATCAGGGCGGCCTCCTCCCGTACAGTGATTACATATTGGGCAGCCCTGAGGGGCCGTTACATGGTGAGGGTGCCCTGGGCGAGCTTGTAGAGGATCACATTGGCCGGCCGCTAAGGCTTTTCGTGTATAACAACGAATACGACGTCACAAGAGAGGTCACGATACACCCTAGTCGGGGCTGGGGCGGCGAGGGCGCTCTAGGCTGTGTGCTGGGCTACGGCGCTCTGCATCGTCTGCCTGCACCGTTGAGCGAGCCCGTGAACGCACCTGGAGAGACCATGTTTGATGGAGACGTTAATGAGAAGAGCGGCGAGGGCGTGTCCATCCCTGCCAGTGCAGACTTGGCATCACCACATGCTGCCGCCGCCGCAACAGGAGGTGAATATGTAGTACCTGCACAAATGGTTGGTGCCGACGCCATGAATGCGCCGCCGCGTTCGGCAGCCAAAAAGAAGGACAGGCATCATCCTGCCAACAATAGCTTCATGGACGATTACTTTGAGGAGCAAGAAAAGAAGAGTCGAGAGCTGGATAACGCGCCATCAGGCAAAGGAACACCGGCGCCGCCGCCACCAAAAACAGGCGGTCCCCCGAAGGCCGCAACGCCCGTACAAGAAGGCGCCGAATAGATAGGCACGAGATGAATATCATGAAAGATTCCCCAATTGACTTTGTCTTCGTAATCGTAATCACTTGCTCTATTCTCTGTTTCAAATCATGCAAGAAATCGACCCTGCATATGATACACTACAAATCCCACCCCGAGTATGTCCCTGTTCGTGTGCCGCCCTCAGTTGATGAAATTGACACAGAAAAAGTGCAGGATGAGACTGCAAACCACGAAATCGGCAAACGCTCTATGAACCCGTCAGCAAGCCCGTCCAACACACCGCGCATTCTCGAGCACACGTACCTCTCGTGAGAAACGGACGGGAAATCGCTCTTGTTCGCCGTCGTCGTCTGTATCCGCAGTGAGACTACCCATCGTCAGCATCCCAAAGAGACCACAAGTAAGGGACAAACAAAAGTAAACGACGTACCCGCCAGAACAAACTGACCAACCGAGGCACAGAAGCCCGACAGGAAAGCATTGAATGGCTATCCGGAATACGTCAGCACACGTCTCCCCACACGGACTCCTCTCGAGGTATGCTGGGAAGAACGCACGTAGTTGCCCGCGAGGACACAGTACACAAACTGCAACCCGCCGACGACGACGAGGAAGAACAGAAACGCATCAATCAGCTTCGTCCGCTGCGGCGTCTCCTTCATGTAGTACTGGTAGATGTTGAGCAGGACCTCGTCCCAATTGGCGCGGCTGGCCTTGCCGCTCGTCTTGGCTGGGGGGAAAGAAGCGGCTGGCGCGGCCATTTTGACATCCTGGGCGGCGACAGCTGGAGTCGGCGTGGTCACACGGTCGCGGGCATTCTTTTTGGGAGCCATGACGGACTGAGAGATGAGAATTGGGCCTTTGCAACGGCGAGGAAAGTTGCGCGTTTCTTCGTGAGTGAGTAAAGGCTTCGGGGAGGCAACGAGGGCGGTCTTCAATGGGTGGGAAGTCGTTGGGAAGTTGGTACCTTTGGACAGGTAAGCTTCTAGAAATGCGGGGCGCTGATTGGCTGGAGGAGCTGGTTCAGACCCGGGGGTGGTGTGACCCGCTGATGTCGTCAATAATGTTGCCCCGAGGCAACGCAACCGAGTCGATTGAAACATTTGTCGTGCGCCAGCAACGCATTCATCCAGAGACAACGTAAGTTAACTACATGCTGGATAACTATTGAACTCGTCTCCTGTCATTTCCTATCAAGATGGTACGTGTCCTCCGCCACCCAGCATCCCATCATGCCGGCTGAGCGTGGGAAACTCACGTCACACACAGACTCAACTCGAAACCGCATCCTACGCCCTCGCCGCGCTGACTGCCGGCGGCGGCATCATGGGCTACGTCCGCACGAGATCTATGCCCTCAATCATTGCTGGGTCCGCTGTCGGTGTTCTCTGTATGCTGTCCCCCCCCCGGGCGCCGCATCGACTTCTTGCACCCAATTCACTCATCAACGTTCTCGTATGCTAACTCCGGTGCCAGACGGAATTGGCGGCTACCGCATCCAGAATCGCGAACCGTACGGCGTTGAGCTGAGTCTCCTGGCCTCCGTCGTGCTGGGCGGATCAGCCATTCCCCGCGCCATCCGCCTCCGAAAGCCTGTCCCGCTACTGCTCAGCGTTCTGTCCGTCTTCGGTCTATTCACGTTCGGCAGGGCGTATTCGCAGAAGGTGTAGGCACAACGCCGTAGCCTCAGGTCCATACAAAATATACACAGGGAACGTGGCCGAGAAAAAAAAAGGGGGGTGATATAATGAGCTGTGTCGTGACGCATTAAAGCCCTGTATTGTACAATGTCCCCTCACGTATTTGACGTCTTTGGTCGTCGTGATTGTTTTCCCCAACGCCAACAGGAAACCTATATCCTGTTTATACAAATTACCTCGCGGCAAACGTTTGACCGTGCAATGTAATGTAATCCCCGTTCGCTGTCCCATGAAATGGCGGGGGTGTAAAAATCGCCTTTCAGAGCCCCAATGCCTTCTGCTCCTCCTTGATTCTGTCGCGCTTCGCCTTCGCGGCCGCTCTATTCTCTGCCTGGAGCTTTCCCCGCTCAAGCCGTAGGCACCGGTTGACTTTATCCTTGACGTCGTTGCACCCGCCCGTGGCTTTGTGCATGAAGCCTCTGTTGTGGCATTCTTCGAGGGCAGCGATGATTTCTTCGCATGCTACGTCACCCGCCTGTTAGCCGGTATATCCATTGAAACCGTCTGGTCAGAGGTATGTACCTAATGCGTTCTTTGTGTGCAGGTGAGGATGCATCTTGACTTGTGAAGGAAGTGCAAACCAGTCTGCTGGGCGTCGTTGCCACTGGACTTTTGAGACCTTTTGACAAGTCGCTGGAGCCGCTGGCCAACCAGAGAGCTGGGATCTCAGGCGGGTTTCCCAAGACCGCCCACTTGGTGGGATGAGTTCAGGTAACAACTTGCCCGTATCAAAACTTCCTTCAGTCTTGTCTGGTGCTTGGCCCTTCGAGGAGACAACCACAAAAGAACCGTAGGCTTAAGGGAAGCAGTCACTGTCTTATCCTCGTTCGGCGACTACCATCATGGCTGCGACAACCGCGGCGGCGCCGGCGGGAAAGAAACAACAAGGTACGTCGTCGACAGGCTGGTCCTTAGTTGCTTCCTCTCAGCTAATTTCTGAGGCAGATCTTCAAACGACTTACTCCAACTATAAGAACGTTCTACAGCAAATAGCACAGAAAATAGGGGATATCGAACAAGAGGCTGAGGAGCACAGGTAAGTTTCTCCTTCGAAGATACGCGCCCGCCCGTCCTCAACCATTCTCGCTCTCGCATTCACTTGAATGACTTCGCAATATCAAACCCCCGGTCTTTACGGACGCCTCCAAAGTGTCTGCCCATACTAATACACCTCCTCCCCGGTTGCATCTCACCGCTTTCATTCAATCACACCGCTCAAGTTTCTGATGTGTGAATGATAGACTGGTATTGGAAACTCTGGCGCCTTTATCGGAAAATCGCAAATGCTTCCGGCTCATCAACGGCGTTCTTGTCGAGAGAACCGTCAAGGACGTCGTTCCCGCATTGAAAACCAATCAAGACGGGCTGAGCAAGGTCTTAGATGACCTGGTAAAGCAGTATAGGACGAAGCAGGATGAGTTGGATAAGTGGAAGGTGTGTACCATGTTATACATTTCTTCATCTTCATGTTCGTTTCTTTCTAGCAGTTTTCTGACATGTCTTGACAGAAGAAGAATAATGTGCAAGTAGTCCAGCAGTGATCAAGGCAATACAGGCCCGTCTTTCATAGGAATACATCATTCAGCAGCGCCAATCTCCATGACAGATTGCAATTTAGGTGAACTGTAACGTCTTGGCTTTGTTCGGCAGCCATGGTATCCTTTGGATGGTACCACCGACGGGCTGTTGCCTGTTATTAGATTCGGTGAAGGCTGGCTTTCCTTGATTGCCGCACGCCATCAACTCATCCAATAGGAGGGCCCACGCTTAACCCTGTGTTGTTTCAACGCAACATGTTATCGCTGCATATCATGTTCGAAGCGTGACCGGAACCTGCAGGAATTATACCCGTGATGGTGTGCTGCCATCAGTCAGGACTTAATTCTGGCGTCAATTTGGCTGACGCGGTATTGGCCTTTCGATGCCCAACCATCCTCTGGATTTTCTGAGCTCGTGTTAAATTTTTCGTGGCGCATACGCAACCTTGGCCGGTAATACCAAAACAGCACCTGCCGCGACCATTGGGTTGGATCTCCGAACCTCATCCCTGCCAGTTGATCAAGACACAGCCTCATCATATGTGTCGAACACTCGGAGCTTGATCTTAAGAGCCACCCGCAATCAAAAATCTGAACACTCGGCAACCATGGAACCTTCCACCCACCTTTGTGAACTTGCACTGCTGGCAATGCCACGTCATTGGGGACGAGAATCTCGCGAGGAGACAAGTGCCGGGATAGTCTGATGTGCTGTCTTTTGCGATGCGATTCCTATAGTAATATTCAATCCAGTAGGAGAAAGATGATAGCAGACGCGTTACAATGACTCCTTACTCCAGAAGAAAAACTCATGCACACTGCACGTCTACATGACATGTCTCTCCAGTCAATGTCTAACACATTTCACAGCACGACTGCAGTCATCGATCAGTATGGTGTAGTAAGCCTCGCAAACCATGGCTCCCCTGAAGACAGTTTCGCCAGACTTGGTGTGGTCGTGTTGCTATGACCGGGATGAGCCACATCTCGTTATTGAAGCGATAGTCGGCTCCCTTAACTCGGTGACAGGCAGCTATTGAATCGGTACGTTGGCAAAGGGCGCCGGGAAACGTGTAACCGAAGAAAACCTTGCGCCGTTAATTCTCGATGGGTTCCTGGAAAGAAAGATTTCACCAGACAACTGCATCATCGCGCCACGATGCAGAAGGAGTGCCTATAGATGGAGGGCGAGTTCAGGGCTGTTCGAGTTCTAGAACACCAAAGCAATGATGACGGAAGGAGAAGAATGCTTTGGATTCAACTCAGCTAGACTGTCTGCATATGCAGTAGAGCCTCGATGGTGATGAGCACTATGATGATCAAATGTAGGAAGTGTCGTTAGCCGTATGCGAGTGTCGGCATCTACAAGATAGGTGTGAGGGAGAACAGTTCCGATGTGAATGTCTTTCCGTCTGTGCCAGACACAGATGATCAGCGTATCTCACCCAGAGCCAAAAAACGGTTGATCGACTCAGCTCGAGAGTCTTCAACCAGAAATGAGACGAGCTCGAGTAGATTGGAGACGATTCGAAATTGACTTGTATGCCGAAATCTTCTGCCTTGGGGGCGCGAGACAGGCAGCCTTCATTGTACATGATATAGCCTTACGCCCTCCACCCAGTCGGAAGATATAGCTGGAGGTGCTGCCTAACTATTGGGTGTATTGGCGATTTGCATCGCCAGACGGCCGCATAATGGGCCTTTGGGCCTGCATTCAGGCTACGGTTCCTGAACGACTCCGATGCTCTGGGTTGGCAGGAATGGTGGTTGGGGCAAACGCAGGGCAGCCTGATAGTCTAACAGCAAGATGCAGTCTTCCATAGCTTTGCCTTTGGGTCAGACTGTGCATGATGTCGAAAGCAGAGAGAAAAATGCGCATGTAGTACGGAGTAGTTCGATGGCCATGCCGTGTTGGATGCAGCATGGTGTCAAGACCTTGACAGTCGAGCCGGGGTGTTTTCTCTTCTTGACCGGTTCTTCTGCCGAGCAAGCTTCATTCAGCGTCGAGTAATAGCCAATCCTTGTAGAAGTCGGGTACCATGCACATAGCCTGAAGCACACCGCCACGACTGTGAGCAGATTCGTTCAGCCGAGTGTTGGAGGTATGTACGTATCAGCTAGGTAGACATGCCGGAGCATGCGGGCTGGCGCCGGAGGTGTTGGTTCTGACTGGTCAAGTGACGTTGAGAACTTTGGAGTCCGAGAAGGGACTCAATATTGAAGCTCGGGCAGCTGAAGCAGCTCGAGCCCTGTGGTTTGTTCATTCTGCTCAAGTACGGAAAGCCACGAGAAAGCCAGGACGACAAGACATGCATCGCTTGAACTGCCAGCTGGAGTAACTATCTAGCTTAGGTACTCCGTACTCCGTACTTACGTGGGGGTTTACTCTAGGGAGGGGTGGGGAAGGGAGGTGGCCGAAACCCAGTTGTCGGAAACAGCTTAGTGTCATTTCTTATCGATATGGACGATGGGACGAATGTTGTGTTAATGGTTCCGTGTGTTGATGTAAAGGTGAGTGAACGGCGGGTCTTCTTGCTGCAGGTGAGCCAGGACCAGGAGGAGCAGCAATGACTGACTGTAGTGACGCTCGCAGACAAGATGAGAATGAACCTGCGGCTTGAGAGGGCAGTCTCTGCTCCGTGATGGACACCCGGGTCGGTGGGCAACTGTTCATGCACACTGCACACATTACTACCAGGGGCTTAGGTACCTAGGTAGGTAGTGAGGTACCTAGCATTGTTACCTAGAGAAGGTGATGTACTCCGTACCTAGGTACTTGATATACATACCTACCTAGGTACCTAGGTATGTACTGCCTGGAGCCCTCAAGAAGCTTTTGATGTCCCTGGGTCCAGTCTCCAGTGCTGGCAGGATAGAGGGGCTGGACACTGGGGCCAAGCCTGGCCTGACCTGTGGTCTGGTGCATACGAGCCTTCAAAGTTCTGAGTTGGTAGGCTGACCTGGAACATTGAAGTGGGTGCATGTGAGCTTGAGCGGAGCTCTCTGAGCTCCGATGAAGCTCCAGACTTGGCCGCGCGCACGCTGGAGCAACGAGAAGGAGCAGTCAGTCTGTCGAATCGATATGGAGCGTTTTCTAGCCTCGCTGTCTCGTCAGCCTTCTTCCTCTTCAATCAACCCCACGCCTCACGTACGGTCCACCAATACAATTGCCACGACCATCACGGAACGACGCCGATTCCCTTGTGTGAAGTGAAGGAAGCCCAGTTGCTTGGGCTCTTGTCTTGCGACCCCCAGCCGGTATGCCGACACCCTTTCCACGGCCTTGCTTCTGCTGTTGCTTGTCCTCCTGCTGCTGCTCCCACCTACTTGTTTCTTCTTCTGCCTTGCCCTTTGCGATGCACGGTCTGTGGCGGGCCTGTTGCGGTCACGGTCGCGGTCGCGGTTGCGGTTGCGGTTGCGCCAGCCAAGACAGGCGTTGCGCCGTGTGCAATCTCGCATCGTGGTCGCAACGTTTGTGTCTTTGAGGACACAGGCACATCCAAACCACAAACCACAAACGACAGAACACAAACCATCTCACATCCGCGATCCCGTCTTCTCGGCTCCTGGCTCCTGGCTCCTGGCTCCTTCCTGCCGCGGACTGGTCCTACCCAACTCCCCCAACATCCTCGAAACAGGAAGACGACTGCTGTCTGGCGGCGTGCCATCCCATCCGGTCCCTCGGCCACTCCAGACAGTCACGCCTCCAGTGCGATCCTACGGCATCACTCGAAAGCTTCGCGGCCCTTCCACGCCGTCCTGCTTTGCGTCGTGTCTCCTCGCCGACACCCGTGTGTTGCTGGTGCTCGCGCGCTCTTCTGTCTCTCTGCCTCCTGCTTGCATGCCCACCCCCCCTCCTCCTTGGCTCTGGCTCTGGCTCTGGCTCTGGCTCTCGTGCGCCATTGTCTCCCAACCTACAACAACCATCGTACACGCCCAAAGCTCATCGTCATAGCCCCATTGCATTGCTTTCGTACCCTGGGCGCGGCACGGTGATAACCATATGCACCCGAACTGTTTGTTGAACGTCACTGACGCATCTCGTGCAGCTAACCTAACAACCACCGGACCCAGGCTGCCCAGACTGTCTTCTGCCTTTTGTCAACGTGGCCAGGGGGCACACATCACGATTTCCAAGACCCCATCTGTACCAGCCCGAACACCTTTTACACGGACGCTAGCAGCCGCTGCAGGTAGCCAAATATGTCGGACTCCCCCCAATCTCCTCCAAAGGATGTCGACCAAGGCGCACAGTCACCCGACGACGAAGGACAAATGAATGACAACCAAGACCCACACTCGGCTGGCGCCGCCGCCGGTTATGAGTTTGAAGTTAAAGAGCAAGATAGATGGTTGCCCATAGCCAATGGTATGTCTAGCTTCTCCCTTTGTTCTCACTTGTGATTTGCTGTCTTGGCTGGTGTACCTTGTGTCTTTGCAAAAAAAATAAGCCTCACATATCTCACAAGTTGGCCACTCATGTCTCACGATTCAACTCCTATTTCACCGGGAACAAGTCGATCTTCTAAACAAGAATGCAATGATGAGCTCGATGCTAACATTCGCAACTTTGCTCCAGTCGCCAGGATCATGAAAAATGCCCTGCCAGACAATGCCAAGATAGCCAAAGAGGCCAAGGAGTGCATGCAGGAGTGTGTCAGTGAATTCATCTCCTTCATCACCAGCGAAGGTGAGACCGATCCAACTCCAGTTGTGTTTGCCTGGTAGCTTCCATACCTGGTCAGGCGGAATTATACGCCTAGCTCACAGGGCAACAGTGCTGACCTTTACATCTTCCCTCTAGCATCCGAGAAATGTCAACAAGAGAAAAGAAAGACGGTCAATGGTGAAGATATTCTGTTTGCCATGACATCGCTCGGGTTCGAAAACTACGCCGAAGCCTTGAAAGTCTATCTTTCCAAGTATCGAGAGGTAACTTACCATCACATCCTATCGTGTAGATTGGGATCCTGATTGGCGTGTATACTGACATCTTGGCAGCAACAAAATCAATCCAACCGAGAGCGTGTCATGGAGAACACTTGGGGTGGCTCCATGCTACCTGGTGAGAAGGGCGATGGAACTGTGGCTGGGCAAGACTTTGCCGCTGGTGACGCCGCGAATAACGCCGATGCCAATGCCGATCCCAACTATATGTACGGCCAACATGCCGGTCATAACGGAGCTGCTGCTGGAGAAGGTTACTAAAGACTGCCGCGCGAGTTCTTCAAGCGAGACTGTCAATGCTGTAACGAACGCTATGAAAACCAGACCACCTGACCTTCGAAGGCTGAACGTCGTCAGCTCCGCCAACAAGAACATATTCGTACAAAAACCTCAGACTTTTAGAGGCGATACTTGGTCATCCTGTTTCCGAGTTTCGATTTTCTGGTTTATCTCTTCTTTTTTACCTTTGGAATGTTGGCTGGCAATTGTAAAAGTATAGGCGGCGCCTATGGCGTAGGTCAAATTATTCATGGAATTCAACTAGGGTCTCGCAGCGCGTAGCTTGCTGCACTGCAAAACAAATTAGGGCAGGAAATATTTTCTTGTTTCGGATTGGCTTAGATACCTTCTTTTGCTCATAGGGAAGGGTGTTGCTGATGATAG
The DNA here is from genome assembly GCA_031753515.1 of Metarhizium rileyi. Classification (NCBI taxonomy): domain Eukaryota; kingdom Fungi; phylum Ascomycota; class Sordariomycetes; order Hypocreales; family Clavicipitaceae; genus Metarhizium; species Metarhizium rileyi. The sequence continues at coordinate 613,758 of JAUKVO010000003.1, read as the reverse complement.
ATTCTCAGGCTTCGTAGTTCGGTAGCTGGCTGGGGAGCCAGTTGCCAACCTACCGCCTGTACCAAGGTCTCGCTCAGTACAATCAAATCTGCAAAAAAGCCGGCAAATTCGACATGGTCGAGTGCAAATTCGGACAGGTTGTGTTTCCATAGGGGTTTGGTATAGACGAGTTACTACTGCTTGATCTCTAATTCTTACTAGATAAAGGTCGTGACAAGCTTGGGGGCTGGTGTAGAAAGTGCTTGATACTTTTCTTCCGAGACTATACAGGAAGCTGAATGTTTAACACGGAGCTCAATTGTCAAGCTGAGAAAGTAAGTGGTTTTTGTTCGTTCAATCATTATCTGGGTGTAATCTCAAGCTCCGATGTTCGACGTCCACTTGAGCAGACAAGTAACGTTAGTTACTAGAACCTGAATGGGTAAGTACTAACTACAGAGCAACTAACTTCCAATGTTGACAAAGTAACTTACCTACTCTCAATTGTGGATCCAAGCTCGCAAGGGCACGGATCAACGTTTTGGGTGTGATTTTGTTACAAAAGGCGAAACCGGTCATCACAAAGCCGACAAGGCGAGGATTTACTTTGCTATAGTTTCAGTAACTTGAGGAGAGTGATGGTAAAAAAATTAGTTGGCAGAAATTTTGCTAGATCCAGAGCAAGCATTACGCTGTCCATCATGTCAGTCCGTTACGCTGGTCTGGCAGACGACTGGAGCCTGTAGTTTATTGGCTGCGAAGCCAGACTTCGATCAAGACGGGTCGAAAGGCACGTGTGCAACCCCACTTTTTGGTCTGAAAATCTTCCCACCGTCAGGGAAAAAAAAAAAGTCCCACCTCTCTTGCATCATTGTCAATTGACGACGCCTTTCACTTCTCCGCATCAATATTATTTTAATGCCACGGTCATTCCATCTCTCGATGCTGGCTAGTGGTTACATCCCATGACATCTCTAGGCCATCGATATTCTGTCCCGGAATGCCCCGTCATAGTTTGTGCTTCTTGTGCCATGAACACACGTTGAATGCCCACCCTTAAGTTTGCCTTTAAAAACTTGGGGGCATTTTTTCTGCCTACTTCGCCTGTGTGTGCGTGTGTGTGTGTCGCATCGAGCCGTTGCCATTGATGCGACCATTCGCCCCAAACGCCAGGGCCTCACCTGGCCATACACTACGAACTGCCACGCCGGTGAAATCTATACTGAAGCCAACTTCCTTGCTGGGGAGGAGGAAAGGCTTGCACGACGAGCTCGATTGCGCGCCCGCGACGGTGCCGGATAGCCCGACAAAGCGACGCAAAGTCTTCTTCGACGACATTCGGAATGTAACTTACGAAGTTGGTCGCAGAACAATGGACGACATCAAGTTGGAAGTACGGGCTGCCCTAGAGGATCACCTCCGTGGGAACGACGGCCAGTATGACATGCTGAAGGAGATGTTTGCCAACGACAGACAAAGATACCTACCTCCTGTAGTAGGAGAAGAAGACGACACTTTGAAACCCCACGAGCTTCAAGTCTACGTTATGGCTTTGACCAGCTGCATACCGATTTTGAAAGGAAAAGAATGCAACGGCCTGGTGAGGACAATATTGAAATGTTCTTGGCTGGGTCGCGACGCTGCGTTCACAAAAGCCTTTACACATTTCTTGGCGGCTCTTGTCAGCGCCCAGGGATCATATCTTGTACCTGTTCTGTCAATGATGGTGGAGAAGTTTAGCGATACTCGTCCATCAGCTTGGAGCGTGCCCGACTTCCCGGAGGTGAGCAGGGTCATCATGCGTGACCGGCTACACTCTACAATTGAATATATCCTGCAGATGTTTCCATCTGCGGTGACGGTCCTTGAGAACCTGCTCAGCTCCAAGTTTCCCTTCCCCGACGAGTCGGTCCGGGTGCACATGGCCTATATTCATAACCTGCTTCAGGTCAAGAAATATGTACCCGACTTGCAAGATGAGATCCTCGACCTCATCTTGAATCGAGTTGTCAAGATCGATGCGCAAATGCAGGTGGACTTGGAAGACCTGGACGATGACGTTACCGCAGCCGTTATGTACGCGCTGCGGGAAAACCAGCGACAGCCGTCAGCTTGGGAGGACGACGAATCTGATGACAGTGACAATGAGTCAATCGACAGCGAAGACCTTGATTACGACCAAGAGGCAGCGAGAATCAAGGTTGTCAAAGAAAGTGTTGAGAAGATGGACGCGGTTCTGGATACTCTCTTCAGTGTCTACAGCCCACACTTTGTGAATCCTGGCTCCGACAATGCATTCGACATGTTCACGACGATTCTTCGCGAATTTGACCACATGGTACTGCCTACATACAAGTCGAGACACACGCAGTTTCTGGTATTCCACTTCGCGCAACAGCACGAGCGCCTCACCGACGCATTCTGTGGCCAGCTCATAGCCACAGCTTTTCAGTCAAACACACCAAACGTCCTGAAGCAAGCGGCCGCGGCTTATCTAGCGAGTTTCGTGGCTCGAGGGCGGCATGTTCCGCCCAGTCTAGTGCGAACCATGTTCTCGCTGCTGCTCCATCATCTCGAGCAGTACCGACGAAAGTACGAGCCCCTGTGCCGCGGACCAGACTTGAAGAGGTTCCACCCGTACTATTCGCTTGTCCAAGCCACGCTTTACATCTTCTGCTTCAGATGGCAAGACCTGGTGGTATCTGCCCCGGAAGTCGTGGACCCAGAGGATCCGGCATCATACATCGGACAGGACCTGGAATGGATCGGGACCTCAAGGCGAGACCTGTCGGTCCAAATCTTTGGCAAACTCAACCCGCTCAAGGTCTGCGCACCCGTGATTGTGGAAGAGTTCGCCAAGCTGGCACATGGGCTCAACTTCATGTACATCTACCCCCTGGTCGAGAGCAACAAGCGCGTCCGGCTGACCCAGTTCCTGTCGTCGACGTACGCAACCGGCGGCGCACTACGAGACGCCGGATACGAAGGTCAAGGGGAGAGCTCTCACCAGCTGGACCCGTACTTCCCGTTCGATCCGTACCAGTTGCCCATCAGCAAGCGATGGCTCGCAGACGACTACGTGCACTGGAAGTCGGTCCCCGGGCTGAACCAAGACGACGACGACAACAACAACAATAGCGATGGAATGGAAGAGCAGGAAGAGGACGACGAAGAGCTGGTGGAGCAGACTGCGACGGATAGTGATGGAGACGGCCCTGATTTCTGAGTATGTAGTAGAGGGGCCCTTCTTTTGGGGTACACGATGAGTTGCGGCTTTTTTTTTTTTTTTTTTTTTGGTTCAGGGCGAAATCATGCATGATTTGTCGAATATAATGAGCATGCATCAGCGAGGAGTTGGGACGATATGATTTTGGAACGCAAGCCCCCTTCCTTACATTGGGGCGTTGGATCTAGCGCAAAAATAGTTAGGAAGTGTGAGTCTCGTCTCTCTGTTTACAAGTTTATTTGTTACATGTTTGCACAGATGGTAGCCATCTGGCAAGTAGTTAAGACGTGACCGTGGGAAAAAAAATGAAATAGATCAACGTTGTAGTTAGTTATTTATATGCATACTATCTATCTATCACTGTATGCACGTTAGCTGGTGTGCAGGGGACCGCGATGACATGAACATTTTCCATTCTCGTCGGGGCGTACGTCACGTTGTGTGAGATGCATCGTTGCTCTTGATTGTCTTGTACACTAACTACACCTATAACGCCCTGACCATGGTCCTCTCGTCAAACAGGTCCTTCAATAATGCGTCAATACAAGCCTCTCTGTCCAGCGACCCCATCGCATACGTCGACTCGAAGGCGTAGATGCTTAGCTGTCCGAAGAACGGGCGCAGAATCTTGGCCACCAGCTCATCCTTCCTGTCTAGGCTGACATCGTCGCTGATGCCGCCTGGTCCCAGCAGCGGGCGTCTGTACGGCCCGCTCGCTGCGACATGCGCCTCCGTATCTGTCTGCAATGTAGTGGCAGCCGTTGTGTGAGCGCCGGAAATGCCCAGCTCCTCGGAGAGCTCGTCGACCAGCGCCACGGGCTGGTACGTGGCCGAGCGGTGGACTGCTTCGATGGTGTCCGTGATGAAGAGCCACTCGTGGAGCTGGAAGTCGTCTGGGGCGACGCAGATGAGCAGGTCGAGAAGCTTGCAGGCTTGCAGGACGCCGGTGTTGAGGTACATGTCCGACGCGGCGCTGTGGTCTGCGGCGACGACGGACGAGATGGCGGCGTGGATTTCGGCGTTGACGACGGGCCACATCATGGCGAGGTGCATGGGGCTGCTCTTGAGTGCCAGCGCCCGGAGAACCATGTATACGTCGGCTCGGGTTGTCGATGACGGAGACGACGTCGATGTGGCTGCGAGTAACTCGACCAGCTTGTCGAATATGGTGGGCAGTTCTGTAACGAAGCCATCGTCGGCAGCCGCCAGAACCAGCGTTGCCACTCGGCGCAGGTTGAGCTGTGTCTTCCGGTCTGCCTCCAGTCTTGCTGAGGTTGCGCCGACGCCGAATACGATGCCTGCGGTGGTCGGCGCGCTGATGCGAGCTATGATTTCCGCCATGCGCTCCTTATCCGTGTGAATCCACTGCTTCAGCAACGGTAGCCATCCGTCCTTGACCAGAGTCAGATTCATCCCGAAGAAACGGTTCTCGTTGAATGCGTCCCCGACGTCCTTCTTCCACGTCTTTTGGTTGTTTTGTAGTCTCGATAGTTCCTGGAACAGCCGTAGAGTATTCGACGTTACAGTATCTGGGAACGTTTTGGAACGCAACGTTGGCCCAATTGCGTTGATCGAAATGGTGCCAGCAGCCGAAAGGACCCGGTCCGGCTCTAGTAGGATTTTGGGTAGGTTTGGCACGACAGATGCCAGAACCGCGACGACGTCATCAGGTCCATCCCGAGTCGACCGTGGTCGTCCTTGGTCGTCCGCCCTGTATTTCTGGGGGGCATTGTTGATGCCGGCAGGCTCTGTAAACGTCAAGGGCCGGGTTGTAAACAAGGCAGCGAGCAGTCGTAAGAAGATGTCCTAAAATGGTGTAAGTAGGATGCCCCGTGCTTCCACATGAACTCTGCATTCTGTCACTCACCCCTAATTCGCGACGCATGCGTTTCTGCTCTCCAAAGGTGGTATTGTCCACCTTTGAACCGAGAATCGCTGCGAATTCAAGCAGACTGGGCAGCGTTTGTCGATGCGGGAACGGGTTGCCGAGAAGATCCTTGAGGAAGGTCATGCAGTCTTGCCAAATCTCGTCCATGGCGTCGTCCTCCAGTGACCTGCTGTACTCGACGAGGAAAACAACAAGATCAGAGTCTTGTAGTGAGATTGTTAGTGTGGATTTCCGAGAAGGATCCAGGGCACTGGGATTCGTGCGGCTATATATTGCATTAAACAATGCGGGGATAGAATGTCTTGGTCGGCATGCGTCGAGGGATGAGAGAAAGTTGAAGATGAGCCTTCGCTCGCCATCGCTGCCCGCAGCTTGCCAGATGTCAATGACTGTCTCAAGACACTCCAAGGCCTCTGCGGTAAAGAGGTGTTCCATCAATCTGCGAGCACGGTTTCTCATACGCAAAGACGTGTAGCCGAAAGACGCCGAGGAAACGACATCCTGCTTCTTGGAGTCATCCCCTTGGCCCCAAGACCATATCGTGTAACAAACACGCATGGCGTCCTGAAAGGCCAGATGGACAGTCAGACGATCATTCGCCGTGGCGCTTCTCTGTTGAGGTCCTTCTGTCTGAAAAACACCAGATACCATACTTCCAAATAGCGACGACGGCTGCTCTGGCCCTTTTATCGACTGGGCACGGGCTTCTTCAGCAAGCAGCTGATCATGTGCTACAGCTAGGACCTGTTCCAGGCCGTTGAGTAGGTAGATCAGAGTTGACTCGGGCGTGTTCTCTGTTGTGCTTGTTACACTTGTTTCGCTTTGAAAAGTGCTGCGAAGGCCAGAAAATGTCGCTGCTATGTGCTTGCAGAGCGTCTCAACCAGGGGAATGACGGTTTGAAAAATACTGTGCGAATAGAGCGTAATGATCTTGCCTAGAAACGACACCCAACTATCGAGCACCGCTTGACTGTTTGGCGAGCTAAGGCCGACCTGTAAGCATTTCAACAAACCGGGGGGGACTGATTGCCCTATGTATTTGATTTCACTTGACGAAAATGAAAATGGCGAATGTCCCCTTCTAGAACTGCCCGCGCTGGTTGGTCGTTTCTCTAATGCCTCAGCTGGCTGTGCCTCCTGGATCGCTATATCCCTGAGCTTAACGGTATCATGAACAACATCCAGCAGTAGTACTTGTACATAGGGATCCGAAGTGCTGATAGATTGGGAAAGCTTGTCGATAAGAATGTGATGCAGTTCGAGAGTGGACAAAGGCGCGGCGTATCGGCTTGATAAAAATTGATGGAGAACCGTCAACGCATATCGATGCAGCTGTGATACACGTTTGTCTAACTCGTGACTGGGAGAGAACGGTCGTTCCCCCGTAACGCATCTCATGCACACCCGAACGAAGAATTCCTGCAGCATCATTTCATCTTCCTCTGCACCAGCTAGATAGGGTCAGCAAAAGAGTGGCTGTGCATTGCAACGATATGAGTTACCTCTGATATGCGCCGAGTCATCGCTAAAGGAGACATATTTAGATGCCAATACCGCTCTGCAAACATCACCGGAAACATCAAGAACATTATGGAGAGTCCGTAGGTAGTATAGACATAGATCCAAGTCATCATCTTCTGTGAAAGTTGTTGGCTGTGAGTTGACTTTGTCGCCTGCACGTCGACTGGTGACATCGTTGAGAAATGGCAACTGTGCCATTTTGACGACAAATATGAGGAAGAGCCTAAAGACCGTTAGCTTGTGCAGTAAGACATACAGGGTTTCAACAGAATTCACCTGTCAATCCCGACCATGCTATCTAGCCATGATTTAACAATCATGTATGTCTGGGTCCTATCGTCCAAAAGAGCATCCAGGATCAGAAACGCGGGCTGTGTAAGCATGACCATGTAGTGATCAGTGCCAGACAGACGTGGTACTTGTCGCTGATCGAGTATCTGGCTCTTGGAGCTTCTGCGCTCCGAAGATGTATCTTGAAGACTGTGTGACCACAGCACACTAAAAGTTCGTTCGTTGTCCGCGGAACGAATCTTCCGCTGAGAAACTGCGACTGGCTTTGCCAAAATTCCACAAATGGCGGCCTCTAGTTCGCGACCTGACAAGGTGAGCGCCGTCTGCAACTGCCACAAGCAACGCACAGCCTCGACGTGATATTTGGGTTTCGAAGCAGACAAGTAGGACCAGGCATGGCGAACCAAGGGTCCTACCAAGTCAGAAAGCTCCTGGGTCTCGATTCTACCTGTTGCATGTAGGTGCGTCGAAAGCTGAACCAAGGACGAGAAATGAGAGAATGAAAGAGGTTGCGTGTTCGTCAACTTGGTATGCAAGTGTGACAAGAGCTGTTTTGAGTCGAAGTGGTAATTTGCAGACGTTTTTGAAAGAATTTGAGTCAGAAGTCGCACCCGAGGTGCGATATCGTCCACGGGTGATTCCTCCGAATCATCGCAGATGTACATGACAGCCTTTTCCAAGAGTAGTTCTCCCGACTCTGTTGAAGTGAATGGGGGTGATGAGGACTCCAAATTACCCTGTTCATGTACATAGAAGGTCTTGATTTTCTTCAGAAGCTCCGCATCCGAGGTCGATGGCAAAGCTGTTGTGTCCTTTTGATCTCCGTTGTGCTCAGGGCGCTGAGGAAATGCTCGCTCAGGAATAAGGTCTAACAATGATACAACGGCACCAAGAACCTGTTCGCACAACTTCGTGAACTCGACATTTGTCAGGGACGTCTTGTGGTGTTTCGAGTCCTCCAGCATGAACAAAGCGGCCAAACAAGTTAGCGGCGCATGAATAGTCACCATCTCTTCTTCACGAACATTGAAGTTGGTCACGATAAAATTGACCAGGGCGAGTCTATCCATGCGGTCGTTCAAAGTCAAGTTGCCTGGCCCAATTGCTTGGGCCAACAAGCCAACAATCTCGCTGTAAATCAAACCACTTTCGATACCATCGAAGAAAACGCTAGCGCTACGAAGGACTTCATCAAACTCGGCTTTGCTGGCGGCCTGGGCCTGAAATCTTCTGACGCTGTCGATAACCGGCATGAAGACTTCGGGTACCACGAGGCCGCCAATCTCCCATCTGTCCATGAGAGATAGACAGATTCTGTATGGTCGATTTCTTTCGGCACTACTACTACGAGAAGCACCTTGAATCATGTGGAGGAGCGCTCGAGTGAGGGGCTGGAGGCCATAGTCTTCAAAGTAGGTCGTTCGCGAAGAAGGATAGACGTTGGTTTGTTCATTGTGGTCGGCATCTGGTCCAGTCGGCTCCGGGCCTAACAGCCATGCCCACAGGCGGCGATTCAAGCTCATATCCCGTCTGGCGACAACTCCAACCGCGGCTTTCACCAGCAGTTCTAGATCCGCAGGCTTTACTCGAGTCTGCAGAACGTTGGAGTTGAGAGGCACATGCGATACGAGAAGATCCAGGAAACCGCGTTGAATTAGTAGCTGCTCATCTCCCAAGCCGCTTGCAAAGCATCGCACTAATAATCCCGGCTCGGGTGATGTTACCATCGCATGAAGCTTTTTTGTAAAGTCCTCCTCTCCAGCTCCAGAGGAAGAGGTTGGTCCAAGTTTGGGAAAGTAGCGCACAAGATAGGCTAAAGCTCCAGACCTGCGGCTATGGCTAGTGATGGCAGCTAGGAAGAAACACTGCCAGAAGAAGTCGTCTCCAGAGGCGTGGTGCTCTCCCAGCTTCCGGCTTTCTCGAGGCCGTATGGCTTCCTTGAAACGTGCTACCAAATGCAGCGTTCTGTCAAAATCTTCACTCATTTCGTCCTCTAGCCCAGGAAGCAGTGCTAGTATAATAGATCTCATGGCTGGTCGGAGCGATCTAGGATCGAGGTCAAGAAAATGGGTCTCCAAGAGGTCTAGGTACGGTGACCGGACAGACAGCGAGGCGAATGAAAGTGTCGGCGCAAGGCCTGGTAAGTACAGGGGTAGGTCCCGAGATAGTCCGCCTGTTCCTATCGTGGTGAATACATAGTTATACAGTTCGAGTGTCTTCTGGTGTACGCCCGATGGCAGAGCGGGATTGAGACATTGGGAAAGACGTTTCGCGACGAGGGCCTTGGTCGGAATGAGGTGAATTGACGGTGGCCGGGCCTGCAGTGACTATTCACAGCTGCGTTAGATACGACAGCACGTCTTGGGGCTCCTTCTGCGATCGGCGCAAGGCATACCTTGAGCAGCTTGTTCAAGAAGGAAATGTAATCTGCCCACTCTTCGAGAGCGGTTTCAAACAGCGCAAGAGTTTTCTCAACACCAGCGGCATATCTGCGGTAGGCCTTGTCCTTGCTGGGAGTTTCCTCTGCTCTGAAGTATTAGTATAGTTTTAGCATTGTAAAGTGTTTGCCAAGCCGCAAACCTCCTCCAAGTTGATTCCTCCATTGACGCGGAATGGGAGAGTCTCGACCGGAGCTCTCAGGCGAGCCCGCGATGGCGCCAGACCCCGGATCAAGCGCCATGATCATGAACCGATCGGATCATATGGTATTCTGAGGGCATTGCTTGTCGGACGTCTATTCAAACGGTCTGGTGTTCAAGGGAGCAGTAAAGCTATCAAGGGAGGGTGACGTAGGGTGGATTCGCGACCATCACCAGCCTTTGTTCAACTCGATATGCATCAGTTCAATGTTTGGTTGGCAGACAGATTTCAGGCGACGTTTCCCAAAGGGTGCTTGAAGCACAGGGGTTGTCCGGACAGAACGGTTTGATTGGTGGTAAGACGCTATAGACCCATATTTTCCGGAACCCAATGACCAGCCATTGGCGCAAGCTCTATTGATTGAAGTACCTTACTCAGTACCTACCTACCTGGTACGTAGTAGGTAGGTACTTAGGTATTTTGTAGTGCTTTGTACTCCGTAGGTGGCAAGCATACTACCTCTAGAAGTAGGTACAGTAAACCACCGTTGTAACGATAACCTTCGTGAGGCCAAATTTAACGATATTTGGTGACTATCGCTAAGGCGCGACTATTGTGGGGCTTGTACCTCTATTAAATTTTATTAGGGAATTACACCTAAAGATGTTAAAAAGTATATATTAAGAGATTGTTATTTCTTCGCTGCTTTACGCGCCTTATGCTAAAGCTGCCTTTAATACTATTAAAGCTATTAAAGAAGGAGATTAATTTATTAATAGCCTTAGACGCCTCTTGTATAGTAATTTCTAGTATTTTAGGTCCTTTATTAACCTCTTTAATATTAATAGATAAGACCTGTGAAAAATTTGCTATAATATTATTAATTATTTCATTAGGGGCCTTATTAACGCGCTTAAAAAAAGGCTTAATTAGCTCCTTAAGGCTACTATTATAGAAGGCGGCGTTATAGTAGTGTTAAAGGAGGAAAAACGCGTTAAAGGCTGTAAAATTTGCAGCTTTAGTGGGCCTTAAATAACAATAATTGCCTTAATTTATATAGTAACTAATCCTAATGCCTATAATATCGTACGACTCGCGACTTTTAACGATTTACTAGGGAAAAACCCTTCAAAGACTGTGAATTATCGTAATAGCGCGAATATCGCTAAGATGATGATCGTTACAACGGTGGTTTACTGTAATGTATCTGATGTAAAGACAGAGATACCTACGCGCGCCACCTAGCAAAAGTATGACAAGACAGTTCAAAAAACTGTCACCTACCTGTGGTAAGTCTGACTACCAGCTGGTGACAAAATTCTACCTGTCTTGTCATACTTTTATTGTCACCAAAAACAGGGGGCCGGGCGCCTAGGTACACTCCGAACGGAGTACGGAGTACTGTGACCAGAAATAGCGATGGCGCGCGAAGGTACAAGTACCTACCGAGATACCTACCTACCGAGATACCTACCTACCTAGGTACCTAGGTACCTAGGTAGGTACCCATGAGTGCGTAGTACTTACCAACCACAACCCCTCCAAACTGCCCTCATTTATGTCGACTTGATCCTCAACCTCAACCTCGGTCCTTACTCTTCTGTTCAACGCCTTTCGCTTGATCACTACTCAGACGAAGCTGTAGGCAATGTCATGTTCGACTTGAAAAAATACGAAGCGTTGTAGATAGCTACCGCTGTCATGCAAACCGCATTACTATTACTCAATTGAGATGCGACAACTACTATCGGCAGCAGTACCATGGGCACAGAGACCAAGCCTTCTGCCGAGGAGGAGGAGGAGCAGCCTCCTCCCTTACCCCCGCGCATAACTGTAGCTACTGCTGCGGAATCGAGAAGCTTGCAGGCTCAAGCTACCACGGCCTTGACATCTCTGGATATTCAGACGCTGTCCTTTCCGGACGGATCTCGTGGGACGTTCTCAACGCCCGGTACCAAATCGGCGTTCACACCTGTGAGCAGTGGCTATGACTCTCCAGGATTCAAGGCCAGCGTATCTGGCGGGGAAGGGCCTGATGATGCTGCCAGTATCTTGAGTATTGCCCCGACCACGCGACCAGCTGGCGACATTGCAAGCTTAATGGTTTCCGATTTTCACAGACGCAGTCCAGCGTGGACTCTGCTCCAGTCTCAATCAGCCGCAGTCCAGCCATTTGAACGGTATCGCTCCGGAGCTCAAGATGGCCTTACTGGTTTCGAAGAAGAATTCCAGGCTATCCCATCCCAGGATGACAAGACTATCAAAGATGAAGAGCGACTATTCACTTGGAAGTCAAAACGCAAGCACTACATGATTCTGTCATCTGCCGGGAAACCCATATGGAGTCGGCACGGAGACCTCGACCTCATCAATTCATCCATCGGCGTTATCCAGACAATCATCTCATTCTACGAAGGCGCGAAGAACCCTTTGCAAGGTTTCACGGCGGGCAGCACAAGATTCGTGATACTAACACAAGGCCCTCTCCATCTCGTTGCCATAAGCAAGCTCGGCGAGAGCGACGCACAAGTTAGATCACAGCTCGAGGCATTATACATGCAGATTCTCTCCACCCTGACCCTACCCACGCTCAAGAATATCTTCGCCAATCGGCCGTCATCCGACTTGCGCAAACCTCTTCAGGGCACAGAGTCACTGCTGTCCTCTCTAGCCGACTCATTCACCATTGGCTCTGCGTCGACTCTTCTAGGGTCGTTGGAGTGTTTAAAGCTGCGCAAGTCTGAGCGTCACGCCATCAACAATACCTTCTTAAAGCTACGAACTGATAAGCTGCTATATGGGCTGATTGTTGCCGGTGGGAAACTCGTGAGCGTCATCCGGCCGCGACAGCATTCGCTGCACCCGAGCGACCTGCAGCTCATTTTCAACATGCTATTCGAATCAGACGGCATCAAGGGAGGCGGCGGCGAGAATTGGATACCCATCTGCCTCCCCGCATTCAACAATAAAGGCTATTTGTACATGTATGTCAGCTTCTTCGAAGACGCGCCAGGTGTGCAAGCGCCGAACGAACCAACAGATGTGAAGGCGCCAGGTGAACAAATCGCCATAATTCTTGTAAGCGCAGACAAGGAGGGGTTCTTCGGCCTCAAGCAGATGCGCGATGATGTTGCGCAGGCCTTGGCGAAGAGCGGCAGCCTGGCCACCATTCGCAAAGCTGCGGCAGCCGGTCGGCCGGTCGTATCGCAGGTTGCCCCCGGAAGCCAAGTCAGTCACTTTCTGTTTAAGTCGCGGGCGAACGTGCAATTTTGCATGTCGTCGCTCCAGCCTGCATTCGCCAACGTCGTCGAGAGACGGAGGCTACTGTCATTGTATCACGAGCTGCATGCCTCTGTGCACGCTAAGCACGCGCATCTTAAGGTCCTGCACTGCTCGAGCGACGAGGCGACTTCCCTGGCTTGGATTACGCCCATTTTTGAGTTTTATTGCATTGGGGGCCCAAACCTGTCTCGCGTGGCGATGACTCATGGAGCGAATAAGGTTGTCCAGTGGGCCAAGAAGGAGGAACAGAGAATATTCATCATCGGCGGGGGTGTATTCTAGCCACGGGTTGTTTACAGATCATGACTATTATGAAGTAGCACTGTGCATCGTTGAGGCTGTGTCACCGCAGGCAGTACATAGGTATTAGGTATATATAAACTCATATACAGGGTGAGATCTCCCATGAAACGCCCAAGTAAACACACAAGAACAAGGTAGGGTTTGATTCTGTCCCCTCGTAGATTCTCTCCTCGTCTTTTTTCCTTGCGACTGCCTCGACGAGGCCGCAGATTCTAAAGACATGTATATATGGTCATAGCGTGGTGTTCATAGTCTGTCATGAAATCTTTTCAAACAATCAAGATTGTTGTCGTAGCATGGTCTTGTCATGCTGTCGGACTGGTACATTTCTTTTTTCTTTTGCGAATTTTTCTTTGTTTGGATTCAGAACAGATCATGAGGGTCGCGAGGATGGCCCGTCGTCTGAGCGCCTCAGTGCCAAGAACGACTTGCGAGCCCATTCTTTTATCCTGTCGTTCACGCCCGGGGCCGAAGTGCCGGTGCCGGGGGTCGAGTTCAGGGATGACCAGCTGTCTCCGCGCGATTGCACGGGGCGCGACGACGGCGCCTGCTTGGTGACGGACATGTTGCTGGGGGGTTTGGAGAGCGGCGACTTGTCGCTCTCGGTGGCGAGGGTGACTGTTGATGCGTTGAGGAGGGCCTCTGAGAAGGGCGCATTGAAGTCTTCGTGGAAACGAGGGCTGCGCAGCGTTGCGCTTCGGGGCTGCTTGGCGTCGGGGTCAGGATTGGCGGGCGGCATGGTTGTGGCTAGGCGTAGGTCGGGTTTGATAGTCATTTTGCTGGTTGGTGTTCGAAGAGGGATCGATGTAGTGTTCGGCAGATGGGTGATTCGGGTGCAAGGAAAGGAGAGGCCAGAAGAGTTGAGTTGGCAAGGCAAGAGGGAGAAGAAGGCGGAGGGGATCTTCACTGGGTGAGAAGAAGAGAGGGAGGGACTGGATAAAGAGTTAACACTACAATCAGAGTCAGATTGTTGAGAGGCAGGGCACTCCGTCATAGAAGAGATGCACACCAGACCAAGAGCAGGTTGCAGACTTCATGTCATGTCATGTCACTGGAGGACTGGAAGGACTGGAGGACTGGAAGCCCGATGAAGCGGACTTTGAAGTCTTGCATCGTAATAGACGACGGAACCAAGCCAGACAAGGACTGGCCAGGGGCTCAACACTACTGCCGTCTTTCGTCAAGTCGGGTCTGGTGCTTTCACTCCTCCGCTGAGCTCTTGCTACTAAAGAGGAAAGGGCCAAGCTTCTTCAACATGCATCAATTGATGTGGACGTCCTGAACCATGTGGATCTACAATCATTGAACCCTCTGGGAGGCCAAGCGTGTGTGCACATGCCTGGCGTTTGTTGGACCGTGTCCGCGAGGCGTCAGAGTTCAACCACAGACGGAGCGGGCAAGAAAGAGGGACCTTGAACAAGAACAAGAGACGACAATGGCCATCTAACTCATGACTTCCCGTGAAAGAGGGGACATACGGAGTACATGCATGAGCTGTGCCTTTAGCAGGCATGGCTTTCTCATCCCACGTGTCGGCCACATTGTCCAGTCTCGCAAAGAAAGGGGCGGTCCAATCACAGCAGCATCTAGGCAGCGAGACAGACACTGTGTGAGCATGATCCGGTCAGACTGGGTTCGACGATGCCCTCCACAACATCGGAACAATGGAAGACATGTTTCGCACTTGGAACTTCCGCTCAAGACACCGGCTGGCGGCCAACAGGGCAGAAACACGGCGTGTATTTGAACCGAGTGGCTTTCAGAGAGCTTCTTGTCTCTTGTTAGCTTTTTCTCTTCTTTCTCTTCTTTTCTTTTCTTTCCCCGGCCGCTTCCTTTTTTTCTTACTCTTCTCCTTTCTGTTGAGCTTCCCCTTGGTCCCGGTTCGTGAGATGCCAAGCACAGACCAATCTGTGTTCGGTACTCTCCGTACGGAGTACGGAGTACTTTGTGGGAGTACACACACATTGCAAATACCCTGCAGATCTACGGAGTACTCCGTAAGCTGTCTGCGTGTGGTGGCTTCGGGTCAGTGCTAGCTTGCTTGACTCTTGATGCAGCAACGAGCGGGGTGTCGCGAGTGCGGAATGCCCAAGAGAGAACCGTACGTCCTACACTTGGGAGTCCCAGAGCTTGGATACAGACATCACTAATTGTTTTTGGTCATTGTCTTTCGTGGAGAGCATAACTATGCATGCCCCAAAACTGAAAGAGATGCTGCCCCATTGGGCGAAAGAATGTCCGCACCGAGAGGAGAGCTTGCTGGCACACAAAGGCAAGGTTGCTGCGCTGCAGTCTCGAACCTTCCCGGAGTTGTCAGATGACCTCGCCAAGATTATCAATGACGGCTCATAATGCATGGTTCAGTTCCGGCCCGAGATAATTAAAGCCCCCGCCAACCGGCAATCGTACCCGCCAAAGACATCAAAGCCACACATTTCCAAATCAGAGCGGGCACAACATGGCCACTCCGTGATTCGGAGCAACTACGGAGTAACTAACTACTGGAGCGTTGCAACCCCAGGATTTATTTGGACGGAGCGTTGAACGTGGCCCAAATAACAAAGACAAGCACAAGAAGTCGATTATGATACACCACGGTATCTTTGTATCCGCGCTTATCTGCTACTCTGGTCTCTGAGATGTTAGTGAAGATTTATCCAGCAGACGGATAGAGACACTCACAGCATTGGGATGGAGAACGACGACAACCAATGTGAAGAATTCGCATCAAAGCCCTAGAAGCAGTTGAGATTTGTAAAAGAAGCTCGTGCAGATAGATTCAGTCGAAAGCAGCAGTCATGTGGACTTCATGTGCAGCAGCAGAGATGCTGGAGGCCCCAATAAGCCAAGGCTTTCTGGTAAGGTCGCTCCTGCCGTTCTCGTCCATATTCGAGGCAAGCTGTACGAATGAGATATGGACCTCCTTCTGGACCTCCTTCTGGACCTCCTTCCTCAAGATCTCTGCCTCTAGCTCCTTCCGTCAGAACTTCGAGCTGCCACGCACATATTCTCAGCCTGATTGCTCCTGCAGATGAAGCGCGTGCTTCTGCAGAAGTGAGTAGAGTTCACATCTCCCGAGTAACGGTGAATCGGATGACGGATCGAGATGTCTGTCGTCTCTCCCTCATGCTGTCGATACAGCAACCTCATCGGAGCCTGCAGGGGATCATGCTTTTCCTGCAAAACATTGGCCGCCAAACACCTCCCAATTCTCGCCCTATGCTGCTGCCGACTTGGTGACATCACGCGAGGCCGATGAGTAGCGACTTCTCGCTTCGTGCCGAAGTTGCTTGTCACAGCGGTCTGGTTTAACGAGCCAGAATCTCGGCTATCTCTACATCCAACCTGCAGCACTACAGTCTTCATCTGTCTTTCATTCTCCCATTACCGCGTTTTTTTTGGACGACCATGTCTACCATCATCCAACTGTGACGTCTTGCTGCAAGCCAGTATTTGGTCCTCGAAACAGTCAACAACAAGAATTCACGTTTTGTCGTGGCACCAATCGTCTTCTTTTTGTTCTAGTTTGTCTCATTGCCGTATTCATTTCAGTCTATTGTTATATTTGTGCCGAGTTCTATGTATCATTAGGCCACCACAGGCCTTCGAGCAATCACCATGGATGTTGTCAAGTCTCGTCTCAAGACTGCAAGCAACGGCTCACTTCACAGTGCTTATAACTCCTACGGATCTCATAATACCCCATCATCAAATGTTTCCAGAGGACAACTGCCTCGCCGGAGACGTCCGCTGCGAAACACCAGCCACAACTCGATCCTACCTCCGTCTCCAGGGCCACTCACAAGCATGCTGAAGACGACCACCGAAACGGGAGACATTAGCATCTTCTCCATTCAACCATCGGTGACTCCCACAGCGTATCATCAGCTTCCTAGGGCAAGACCAGATGTACTTGATGGGATAACTCCCCCAAGGTACACGCCCAAGAAGGGTGACAACTTCTACTACACTGATGACCACAGACACTTTCGCTCTTACAGAGACACGACTTCCGAAATCATTTCGCTCTATGGGTATGACAATCAAGCAATCTACATGGCACCCGGCTCTCCAATGTTTGATGACGTCAGTCACCGATCGTATTCCATTACAACCAACAGCTCTCGTCAGCTTCCGACCCAGAAGTCTTCAGGAACTCTGCAGAGTCAATCCAGCGCAAGTGGACTGCAACGGCCGCGTTCGCCATTTCCATATCCAACACGGCTCAAGAGGCCAGGGGTTCGGCCTGCTTCTCCAGCATTAGCTGAAAATGGGTGCATAGATTATAGTCGAATGATTGAACTTGACCGTTTTTCACAGGTACGAAAGGAGAAGGCTCGGCGGGGGCTGTCAATGGACGAAGCTAACGATGACTACAGAGAACTGTCCATGGGTCTTACAAGTCAACATATAACAACTGGGCACGAAGGCCGCCTCCTCTGTCTCTGCGGTCTGACTTCAATCGCTCTACCGCCTCGCTGCCTTCAAGGGCATCTCCTGGGCCATATTATCCAGGATCCATGCCTCATAGATCCCGAACTCCGGGCTCCTCGCAATCTGGTGCTAGCAGATATGGACGGTTCGAGCGACATGCAAGACTGCCTATTGACCGATCTGGGAGATCTCCAAGTCTAACATCCATTGTCGACATGTACCGGAGACCTAGCACTGCAAAAGGCTCAAGACAGCCCCCACAGACGGCTGGCTCGTTTTATTATGATTACAGCGAGGACTTTGATAAACCGGTTGCAAGTCACCATGATGTCAACGAGCAGATCTCGGTGGATACTGCCACTATCCAGGACGATGACGATCATAACTATGGCGAGTTTGCAGTAGAAGCAAAACCTGGCAGCCATGGTTCCCATTATGCGGGAGTCGATGAGTCTATATCACAGTCCTGTTCTGGTCTTCAACACGGGGCAGCAGATCAGGAGGAACCGACGCCAGAACCAAATCTGGAAGAGGATACGACGAAGTCCATTGTTGTCGGGGACACTGAACTCAGCAATCTCATCGCAACCAGACGCTTGTCTCGGTCTGCTCCTGCAGGCTCTCAGCCATCGAATAGTGCCTCAGATGGACTCCTAAGCGATAGGCAAGAGGCTACTGTCAACAGGGCCATGCTTTCAAAGTCGGACACAAGCCAGTCTTCCAGGGCTGTGAAAGACAAGCCGAGACCTGACTGCCATTTCAATGCAGTGGACAATCGACAACAGAGTTCAGACATTGCACGGTGTACTCTCGACCCAACCTTGCCCGATTTTGCGTCTATTTTCTCCTCATTCGACTTGCTAGGCAAGTCTCCATGCTTCAAATCCACGGACATATCTGCCAGGATACTTTCGGGTAACGGTGACGCTGACAGTATCAATTCTTCAAGCCACAATCCTGACATCCCAAGATATTGTCGAAATGTCGCAGCTGTGAGAGTCAGTACTGCCGCCATGAACGATGAGTCTGAGCATCTCAGAGATGAGTCCATGCATGAGCAAGAGTTGGACATACTGTCCCCAGAGCCAATATCTCCTGCCCATGGACTTAAGGTTAAAAACAGCATCCCCCAGCTAATGAAGGCTCTTCCACCATTGCCTCCTGGAATATCAACCGGGGAAGGCCAGAATCAGCAACGCTTTCGACAATCAGATGGCCGGGTCGGTGAGCGACGCCAATTTGACTGCTCCAGGTTACATGACGCGATTCAAAGAGAAAACGAGGTCTACTTGAGTGAACCAACGCCAAATGAGCCAAGAAAATCTAATTCGGCGAAGCAGAACAGTCCATCAAAATTCAAGGTTCGGGTTAAGCCGTCGGACTCGCCCCTTATTGGCTCCGGGGACATTGATCTCGCAAATGCCCAAGGAATACAAGGCGGGCTACATTGTGCAACAGCACCAGCAAAGCCGAAACTGAAACTCAAACTTTCACGAAGCCAATTCGGCCAAGGGCGGGGAGCTGCCGGTGAAGCTCTCGCCAGAGTCAATCGGCTGAAGCAATGCAATTCGTTGGCGGACTTGGCGCTGTACTCGAATATTAGAACCACGGCTGGGCAGCGTCCTGTTAATGAAGACAGCTCCAGAGGTGACGTTGAATCTGAGGAAAATGTTCGGTCTTCTTTGGAGGCTCGGTCTGCGCAAAGTAGCGCGGGAGACAAGTCGCCTCAGCCATCTGACCCCTTTAGTATACCTTACCCAGCGTCACCGGGGGACAACACCAGCAACAAGCGGTCTTTGTCGTCCTCAAACAAGGATACTCTGGTTCAGAGAACGAGTTGCAGTTCGGATAGGAGCCCTGTCCAGGAGAGCGGCTTGCGCAAGAAGGTGTCCATGTTTCGATTGCGCATTGCCGAATCATTCACAGCTAATTCTTCCAAGAAAAGCAAAAAGATTGAGGAATTGGAGCGCAGTGATAGTCGTCTTTCTGTCAAAATGACACTTGGAGGTTCTGAGACGAATCTCGGTAACATGGATAATAACCACACACCACGATCAACTAGTACTATCGGATCTGATTGGGTGACAAGGCGTGTCAAGCGCTGGGCTACGGATGCCAGACGAGTATTACGATCTTATGTGAGACGCACGTTGGATCGATCATCACGATGGAGTGAATAATACCCACGTTTGTTTACGAGTGGCAGTTTGTTTTTGGGGGTCTTGAATGAATGCGCCTTGTACTTGGGTTAGGTTTCTAGTATAGTACAGTCTACAGGGCAGCAGTTGTTGGCTTGATGAGATTAAGGGTAGTGTCAGACGCATGTGGCTGGGCATTGTATAACTAGCTTCTAGTTTTAATAGTCGATATGAAGACCCGCCTTGGCATAAAACTCTTATGACTGCTCCAAGGTCTCAGGCCGCTATCATGCAAGTACAATGTAAATGTGCCCTGCCGAGAGTCTGAGAGACTGTTGCAGCGCAGGTAGAGTCTTGGAATGAGGTGCTGAGAGCTTCCTGAGGAGGCGATGATGGTCTTGGGCCACGCAAGGGAGTAGTTATTGCTATCGGGTTTGGAGGAGTTGGATTCGAGGGATGAGTGTGGCGTCGACGAGAGCAGGAAACCTACGTACTCCATGGAGGGGAATCAACCAAGAAAAGGAGGCGAAGCAGCGAGCTCCAGTTCCGTCGTGCTTGGGGACTCTTGGCTAGGGGTTTGCGTCAGAAAGGCGCAAAGTCTTGGCGCCTATCAGATTATGCTTGCCGAAGGTGAGGAGTGGAGAAGTCTGCAACCTGGACGCCGCCAGCTAGGTACCTAGTAGGTAGCAAGTCAAAGTCAGTGTGGGAGGTTTATCGATGTGAATACCGGGGCTTCGGCGTAGAGACATTGATCCGTTCGCGGCAGAGGGCGGGCGGTTTGTGGCTTTGGGGGGAGCGGGACGAACGTTTCCGACGAGGATTGTGTTGGTTGTTTTTTGCTCTTTTGCCTTTTGTAGAGCAAAGGTACGGAGTAGAGAGGAGACTACGGGGGATCGGCCGGACAATTCGGACACGGCGCATCGCTGGGAGTAGCACGTCAATTAAAGTGCCGTCACCAGGATTCGTCGCTCGTCTCAACTTTGCAGATTCCGTCGCCGCGTCACACACGGACGCGACGTCATCGGGGGGGGATTGGGCTTTTGCTGCGCGCGCAGGGATCGGGCAACGGAGCAGATTCGGCGCCGTTGTACGGAGTATGGAGGACGGAGTAATGTGATGTTCCAGCCAACCGCGACAACAACTTTATAACTTGAGTTAACTACTTCGTACACGCAAGTTGGGAATACCTGGGGGCGGCGAGTTGGGATCTACCAAGTCGAAGCATGTTCGACATTGATGCTAGACATGATGCGAGACAATGTTATGCTTACCAACCGCCCAATGGGCCAGTCACCCATAACAACGTAACTAACTAACGTACGTGCTGCAAATAGATGGAGAGCCCCCCGTTGTCTAGTTACTCCGTACCCACGACCGACAATCAGGTTTAGGTTGCGGCTAACAGGAACCATTGGCCCGTTGCGGTTGGCTGCGGACTGAGAAGACGGTTGCGTGGATTTGTTGATGGATTCGTAACTTGTGATGGTGGGAGGACGACTCGCCTGAACCACCGTTCTGTTCCCACACTTTCAGACAAATCGAACGGCTCCCTCACACCCGCCAACGTCTTGGCATTCGACCTTCTCGCGTGGTGAACAGACGGAGTCCAAGTTCTTTGTGTCAGGGGGCTGATGCGCCATGGTTGTGTGACTCGCAGGTAGGCCAGACTAGTTCACTACAAAAGTTATGTGTAGTTAGTTAGTTAGTTAGTTAGTCCTGACCTAGTGAATAACAGACCAGAAGTGCGACGGCGCATTGCTACGTCGCCTCATGCGTCTGTGGTTGATGTTGGCGCCATTCGCGGAGGGCCATTCGAGCGGAAGCCAAGAGCCACGCTGCCTTTGATTAAGCATATGTAGGTTCGTTAGCTGCTCCGTTGCAAAGTTTCTGCCACACTCTTGTTGGTGGGTTTGCAGTCTGGAGACTCCGAGTTTCCGCATAGTGCCTCCTCCATGTGTGCGGACTAGCAAAGTGGCCGTTTTCTTGCGAGGAGGGAGCGCAGGGACGTTGCGACGTTGAGAGCTGATACAGTTTCGCATTCAGAAGGAGACAGGAGACATGCCAAGAGCTGCTACTGCTGTTGTCGTCATCGCTATTGTTTGCTGCTGCCGCTGTTTGCTGTCGAGCACAGGAGCGAGAATTGACCTGACATTGACAACTTGCGAAGCCAAACCTTGAATCTGTCGCCATTGAGGCTCCTTGGTCCATCACAATTCAATCTGCGCCCGGGCACAATTGCACTGCGCTGCGCTGCTTCTGCTAGCCGTTGAGGACGAGATCGTGCTTCTGCTGAAGGGCAAGTGAAGTGCCATGCCAAGCTTCGTCTTCTAATCAAAGCCAAGAATTCATTCATGCAAAGAGTAAACTAAAATCAAAACTCAGCCTTTACATCTGGCAGGCGCCTCCTTGCTCTTGCTTTCCTCGCACTCACGCACACCTCCCTCCTTCCCGGGTTCCCTTCCCTTTCCTCTCCTTCCCTTCCCTTCCCTTCACCTATCTGCGCACTTCTGGTCTCTCTCTTGCTTCATGTTACTTTTCCATCTTAAAAATAGAAAAAAAGGAAGAACATCCGCACAGTTTCCCGCTTCGCTTCGTACCAACTCCATCTGCCGCCCATCTCACCTCGGTCTTCTTTGCGTACATTGAATTCTCCTTGTGCTATAGCTTCTTGCCATACAAGGCGACACGGACGTGGCAGCTTCTCTCGACGTCGCATTTGACGCGGGACGTCAAGAGGAAGCGGCAATGGCCAAGCACAGCCCCCTTCGATCGCCCGCATCCAGGTCTCGACCGATTTTCTGGGCAATTGCCGTGATCCTCTTTATTGTCGTGTTGCTCTTCCAGGATGCAGTCTACCAGACATGGGCGCTTATATCGCTGAGCATGCACTGGCGCGCCAACTCGGCCGGCTTTATTCTCTCCGCGGAACGAGACCACTTCGACGTCACTTTTGCCAACTACTCCCGCACTCAACTCACTGCCGGCAAACCGTACCAGGATGTCGTACCTCCTGTGCTGCACCACATCGCCCTCGGCACCCGAAGAGAGGATTGGCGACCGGAGTGGGAAAACGCATTGCAGAGCTGTCTCGATTTGCACCCCGACTGGGAGACACGATTATGGACCGACGATAACGCAGCTTTGTTTATCGAGAACAAGTTTCCCGACCTGAAGGACATGTGGGACAGTTACCCGTACCCAATTGAACGTATCGACGCTCTGCGATACATGATTCTGTATGAAATCGGTGGAGCCATTCTCGACTTGGATGTGCGATGCAGGCAGGCCCTGGGGCCACTTCGACGGTTCGGCTTTGTCGCGCCGGAAGCTCACCCGACTGGCTTTTCCATCAGCTTCCTCATGGCGAGCAGACATAATCCCTTCGTTGGCACCATTCTCGACAACCTGCCCGCCTTCAACAGGCGCTGGTTTGGACTACCCTATGCCGCCGTCATGTTCAGCACAGGCGGCCATTTCGCATCTGTTCTGCACACGCTGCAGCCAAATCGAAAAGATTTCAAGATTCTTCCCGGCCCCCTTCACAGCCTGAATGGCCGCGTCGTGACACCCCTGTTTGAGCACCTGGGAAGCTCGTCGTGGCACTCGTATGATGCGCAACTCATCACCATGTTGGGCAACGCACATCTGATGCCAATTTTCTTCGGAGTAGGCATTGCGCTGGCGCTATATGTCAAAAGACGGATGATTATTCGGCACTTGCGGTTATCATGATCACATTGCGCCGCAGCAAGTATCATTTTTCTAATACCTACTTAACAAGTATTAATATCACGAGCCGCACCTTGTTCACGGGCAAAAACGGTGGTGAGTCCGCGAGGTTGCCGCAGATGTTGTACATATAGTAATGCTTGGGAAGACACTGTTCGCCCACTTCTGTGCGACCACAGGAGTGGTGTAGATGGATGGGCGAAAAGGAAGAGGGTTGCTTGGACGTCGCAGGTGCCGTGCAAGCAATGGACCTGCAGACGACGCGGTCATGCCGAAATGATATACCCCCGGCTTGGACGGCCTTGGAAATATATAATGGGCACTAGACTCGGATTAACCATGTTTCGTTACGGGACCCCGGCATATTGGCCAAACGTGCGCGCTCCCGGTTATGACGTCGGAAACTACTGCTGCTTCTCATCACCTCACTTGAATAACGCATTTGCTACGAAAACTTTGAAGAAGAGGGAGATCTCTGGTGTGGTGAGATTGTCTGGCCGCGAGCTCATCACCACAGCCTCCCATCTCGACATCACGACGGTCGCCAAATGCAGAAGCATACGTCAACATATTTGTTGCATTATGGTTTCTAGCACAGATGGTTGGGTTAGATAGCTCTCATATACAAAGCTGTCCTTGAAATTACGAAGCCCGAGTACCGACGATGCATCCGCCACTGATGGGCTTCCGAATCGTGAGCGGCATTGTGCTCGGCATATGACAGCCTCCAACGTGTGCGGATGTCTGTCTGAAGGGGCAGTACGCGTTTCTGGAAAAGGATGATACCCCTGATCGTGGAAGCAAACCGCTGGTTAAGTCAACGATTTATAACGTTAACACGCGTTCGAGGATGGTGACTCTCAAGCATGTGTGTGTAACTATGCCTTCCTTGTCTCAATGAGAAATCACGTTGCCAGCTTGCCGCAACACATGATTGATCACCTGATTGGTCGATCTGACGCGAGTCATTGCTGGCAGGCTGCTCTGACAGCTTGACTAATCTTGTTATCACGCAGGGCTAGATTTTCAGTCGAGCCAGGGCAGTGATCAGTAAGGGAATCTGATGGCGTGCAACAATTTCGGGAAGCCTACTGCCTGCTAGTTCACCTTGACACATTTAGAGAGCTGCAACACTATCAGACGGCACGAAGCTACGTCGAAACATGAAGACACTCCTGGGGGCTCGATGATGACCGATTGAATGCCTTGAACATCCAGGTGTCGTCACGAGCTCGTTCCACCCGCCATTGATATCGGGCAGGAATTGAATTCCGGCGCCAACCAACAAGTGTACCTGTGCGTACGACTGTGCCTACGATGGGAACTGATCAACGCTCAGATTAGCGTGCGAACTAGAAGTAGTGATAACTGCGGCAGACAACCTGGGGGGAAGCACCAGACTGCCTCCGGGGGGGCTTCATTCACATTGCCAGTTGAAGCGCAAACAAAGCTTGTTGTCCTTTAGTTGTGTTAGTGACTGGAAACGCTGGCCAAGACAAATGTCTCTAGTTACACTATAGGACTGAAATTCCCTAGTGTATTTTGAAAGCTCCTTCTGCTGTCTATGGGAGATACAGTCAGCCTTGTACCAAAAATGCTCTATTATAAGTGATAGATGAAAGCATCTGCGTACTTATAGGCTCACCACCCCATTCCGCCTTGGTAATCCTGTCTAGCACACTCTCCACTAGAGTCAAACTAGCTAAAGACGCAACTAAAAGCTAGGCGTACTTTATTCAGAGAGAGTGTTTAGTGCGAGAAATAAAAAGAGTGGTTAGTGCAAGGAATGATTGTATAGAAAGGTGTCGATGGTTGGTGCTGAGACTGGAAGGTTGCTGGCTTCTGGCACACAAGTCTTTCTTTATACGTAACAAGAAGTCTTTACCGTCTCTGCAGTATGCTTGGCCCTTGTCAAGATATCTGACCTGGCTTGTTGCCAGGGCGCACAGCAGCGATTCAGTGCAGATTCATGCACCATGCGGTGTACCTTCCATGGCACCTCATAAGGTGTCGAGAAGCTTGCAACCTACCTATCCCTTGTACATGGCGGAGACTAACTAGTTACTAGAGATACCTGAAAAGACGTCTTGAGAGGCCTTGTATGAGCTCGTTTGTTGCAACACATTTGCTGCTCTAGGATTAGCTCATGGCTCTATCTCTACACCGTAAATACAGCGTAGCACTACTAGTCACAACCCTGATGATGATGCCGAATCCACAAGGGCCCCGACACACCTGTGAGACGGGAGTATAGGTAGGAATGGCGGTGAATCTTTCATGTGTCACATTACGGGGTATCCGGAGCAGTGTAGGCTAGGCGCGTTATCGCCGAGCTCTTCGCTTTTCCTTAGGCCTATGAGTCTGAGACCCCTAGACAAGGATAACGAGATATATTCTAGAGCAGGCTAGTGTCAGAGTGAGTACAGTCATGAGTCCAGTAGCCGCGGTTTTCCAGACGTTTGCTCCGCCACAGTCTCTGTGAGAACGGGTTGCTCGTAACTCCTCCTTGAGTCCGCTGCTGTGTGACCGAGGTCCGTCGAATCTCTCCATGAGCCTAAAAGGCTTGCATGAGGGTAATACATGAGAATAACAAAAATAAAAATAAACCAAGGTAGTCCAAAGCGGCCGTGCCACGCAACCTGATCAGAGTTCCACGTAAGTTACCAAGGGAGTTTTGATCTGAGAGCTAATGCACTTTCTATTTGCGTTTCTGGATAGCGTGCGTGCAGCAGTTTGAGCCGTTGGGAGTTTTACCTTTTTCCTAACGTTATAACTACGTTAGTACGTGTAGTTCAAAATACGCCGAAGTGATTGATGGGTTTCACGAGTCATGCACATTGATAACCCGCGCAATCAATCTAGTTGACTAAAACCTCCGGTTGACTTTTTTCGGGCCGGCATGAGCTACAAAGGCGTAAACAGACGGTCCGGTCCGATGTTGTTTCACCACCAGCGGCATGAATATGACGGAGCCGGACCGCGGCCGTCGCATTAGTTAGGCGGCAGCAAGACCAGGCGTTGGATTCTTTTCCATTGGCTTAGGGGCTGTCATTCATCTTGCACGCATCACCTGTAGCTC
This sequence comes from Metarhizium rileyi, assembly GCA_031753515.1. Lineage (NCBI taxonomy): Eukaryota > Fungi > Ascomycota > Sordariomycetes > Hypocreales > Clavicipitaceae > Metarhizium > Metarhizium rileyi. Next base: position 587,308 of record JAUKVO010000003.1, on the reverse strand, counting down.
TGTTATGTACCGTGAGTTGCTGCTGTAGTAGAGAGAGCTTGTGCTTTTCCTTGTGTCTGTGTCCCCTTTGTGTCATTGGCAGTGGATTCAAGTCGCGCAAAGTCCGTCTCCTTGAATGCAATATGCCATTCATATCTGACACGATGGACCGACAAGATCCGTGAAAAGATACAAATGCGCAAGACTCTCTGACGACAATATATGGTTAAGCGGGACAAGTGGAATAGAATTCAAGAAAGTATGCATGTGTGTGTATTTATACATGTATGAAAATATTGTTTTTATTAGGGCCCATACGATGTGATACTTGCTATACTTCCTAGCACCCGCAGATAACTATCACCTCAGACTACGGAGTAGATCACAATCCTAAATGAAGTTCGATCTGTATCGAATTCAGAGATAGTACTTGATCTAGAGAATCCAGGCTCCCCGCTTTCCTGCAAACTAGATCAACGACCCGAGTATATATTATTATATACAGGGAAGAAATAGGAGTACCCCAGCTTTACAATGAAACTGTGTAGACGGCCAGGGGCCTTTGTCCTGATTGATCAATATACTGCCGTGTAGCAAGCAAACATGCCGAAGCGCACGCAATACGGTCACAAGCCGCCTGGGCAATTCAACCGCCGCCATCTAACGTTAACTATAGTATGAGCACATAGGAGACTTCTTGAACCGGCTTCGGGTGTTTGAAAAAGCACGTGCAACGGCTGCAGGGCATTCAATTTGGCGAGTAACAAAGGACGCATGAGCGTTTCATTACATGCTTGGACCGGGTCACCAAATGTCACGTCATGTCGTGCTGTGAGTTTTACGTGGAGGATGCGATGAGCATAACTAGTTCTCTCTACTCCGTACTGGGTAGTTAGGCAATTCCCATTTCCGAAGCAGGCTCTCCATTGGAGGCAGGCACGGTGCACCTCTACACCTTCCCGACTCCCAATTCCCAACTCCGAACTTCCCAGCTCCGAGTTCACGACTAAGCTCGGCTCGGCAGTTGCGGAGCCGGTGGGCCCGAGCAATTCACGCTGGAGCGACTTGGGGTGGCACCAGCGGTGATTTGACGTCAGATGCCAAGGGCTCAGTTCGGTGGGTGACTTGTGCAATACGGAGTAGTATGTGCTTTGATGCTGCGGTCGGTTTGTGGCTCAAAATAACGTTACGTTGCCGGTGTGGTTGCGCGGGGCTGCCCACGCACGACCAAAATCTGAATCGGCGCAACAAACAAAAAAGATGCACAAAACAAGACCCGGTCCCGGTGGCAACGCCACATCAACGCTCGCTGTACGGAGTAGTGAACTACTCCGTACCGAAGTAACTACCAGTCAGCTGGTCTTGCGAGGCTGGCCCAATTGGGCTTTTCGGCCGCGCGCCTGTACCTAAATGAGGGCTGGGCATCACAGCCTGAAGCTGAAGCAACCTTACTGTTCGTTCAATGTTTGCTGCAAACTCCATTGTCCGTCACCTCCAGGCCAGCCTACCAACGTACCAGAAGTGTACTTGAATCAGTCTTGGCTTGACCAGACGTGACATCGAGTGAGTTGACGACACGAGCAAATTCTCAAGCTACTAACTATGTACCTAGGAACTTGATGAGCAGGATCCTCCACTCACAAGTTGCGGCGTGCGTACTCCGTACTACGGGACACCACCCTATGTACGTATACCTTGGTCAGTACTGAAGCGTTGCATTACGGAGTAACTAGTAGTTACTTGCTCGTACCTTGAGCCATCCAACGTTCCGGTAAGTCAGGTCGCACCTCGGGTAACCTTCGTCGGTGGGTAGTTACCTGGTACGGAGTAACTTATAGGTACTCAGTACAGGGTACCGTCCGCCACTTGGGCCACCAGACCCGGCCAGCCACTGACACCACCTGCACACAGAGCGTCCGAACCATCGACTTCAGGATTTGGCAAAGCTGCCTGCCTCTCCGTCTGTTCGACATATCTACTCACCACACCGCCCCAATCGGCCGGAACCCTCATGACAGCCTTCTACAGCCCAGAGACTCCCTGATCTACTTGATGCCCGCATCATCGTCGCGAGCATCACCGCACTGCCGGCCGTCAGCAATCGGGCTGCGCCATGGACCACGTCCCCATGACAGACCAGCGGCCATCTAGCATCGAAAAGACGCCCATTCGTGTCTTGACCAACTCCGATGCCTTTCATCGACTCCCCGACGAAATTATCGGGCAGTAAGCTATGCTATGCACCTTCCTATGGACCGCCTCTTCGTCTGCTCTCCGCTGGTAAATGAAATGAAATGTTCTGACGTGACACAAGGATACTCCTCGCCGCCGAACCCAGCGACTTTGCTTCCCTGATTCTCCTCAACAGCAAATGGAGGGCAACTTCCCAACGCCCTCACTTTTATACACATCATTTGAAACAGTGTCCCTCCTACGCAGCCTCCCAGGCTCGGGACCACACACCGGCAGATGAGGACCTGTCGTTGCTTCGCCGCCTTTTCGCCCGAGAGGTAAAACGGAACTTGTTCGATGCGTATCTGCGACCCAAACAGACCTTGATCAAGCTCGTGTCCAACTCAATCAGCTCATCATCATGCCCTGGCGGAGAGGGAATGCAGTTCACCTCCTCGGCCAAAGGTCAGCACGTTCTGGCGTACAACTCATCGAGAATATACGTCATCGATGTCTGCAACCCCACAGTCAGCGTCAAACGAGAGTTCAAGATCCAACGGCGACCGGCTTCCGCCTGCATTACCGACGATGCTCACACACTTGCCGTCTTGTCGAGTGAGATGCAGGTCGACATTTATGACTTGACCCAGTCGCCGCCAGAACGGAAACAGTCTCTGGTTTTGGATAACAAGCCACAAACGATTGCAATATCGGCTTGCGGCGCTGTTCTTGCTGCCGCCTATGACGGAGGAATCGAAGTGTCCTCGTTGAAATCTTCTGCCTTGGCGACGGAGAAGAGAGCCGTCAAGTGTGACGCCGTTGATGCTCTGGCCTTTTCACTTGACGGAACCCAACTTTTGGGCACCACCGTAAACTCGTCTCCCCCATGCACAGTCGTTCTGACGGCACCGTACTATGACCCTGGCAGCCACATGTTGGAGGAAAATCTGGGTGTCATGTGGACGACTTCGATACTCTTCCCAAGTACAAGTCGTGACTGTAGTCATGCCATATGGCTGCCCGATGAGGAGCACGGAGAGCCTGAGTGGACTTTCACCTATGACCGCAGCTTCGAAACCTTTCGTGCCGTGCGACTTGACGACCTCCGTAATGGCACGACTTATTTCACCGGCCCGATTCCTAATGCCAAATCGCAGACAAAGCTATTGCCGTGTACCCTGCCCGCTACTACCTCTCGAGGAGAGCTCGTCTCGGCCGGCTTCCAGGGCAAAGAGGTTTGGATCTATGGAATTCCCGAGGATTTGGATGCAATACCGGAAATCCTGCCATCAACCCGTGAACCGTCGTCGGCTTTGCCAGCACTGGGTAGACACAACAGTACCCAAAGTAGCTTGTCCCGTCGCACGTCATCAAGGGGCCAGGACGGGGCTGAAACCGAACCGGTGCCTCAGTGGCAGATTCTCTGCGATAAGCTGAGAAACAATCTCGTTGCCGGGTTCAAGGTTACCGAACTCAACGGTGTCGGCAGCGTAAAGTGGGTTGGAGACTTTGGAGGGCACTCCTCATCTGAACGGCTTGTAGCTACTGCCACCGGAATCATGGGACCGAGACTGGTGACCGACGAGGAGGATATTGATTTTGTCGATGGTGGACGCATCGCCCTGCTGGATTTCGACTACGCGCTCGAGAATGGAGAGTCGACAGAAATGACGATTGAAGTGGGGACAGACAATGCTGAGCCTCTATGTGAGCAACAACGCGACCTGGAGACGGAGGTGGCCATTGTCCGACGAAGGACCGTTGCCAAGAAACGAGGAGGCAACGCGGCTCTTCTTCGAGCGGCAACAACGGCCGCTGGCCGAGAGCCTCTCTCCTGTCTCGCGCAACCCAGAAACGTGCCAAATGAGGATGACGACGACGACGACGACGACGACGACCCGCTGGTGCCAAGAACAATTGGGCTTCATCCCACAAACCGCCGAACCGACGCATCAGCCTCGCAGGATGAGGAAGAATTCGCATCCATGGAAGAGCAGGAGGCCCTTGATGCACCGTACGCGCATGCGAGCCCTCGATCCGGCACAACTCTGCGTCGGGCAGCCACGGCTGCGGCCGTGAATCGACGACTGAACCCTCGCACGGCAGACGGCCGTCCTATTGAATATCGTCGGGCAGACGGCCGCGCTGAACACCCTCACGAAAGCGATGCCGACAACTGGGTACCGCCTCCGCCTCCTTATCAGAAGGAGGATCCTGGTGATTTGCCCGCTTTTATGCGCGGACCGGCCGTTGCGCCCATTTCAGCTCCAACCAACATCCCGCCTTCCTCCGCACTTGATCACACTGGCGAAGCTTTGAATGACTCTGCTACCTTGGCACTGGAGCGGTCATCGCCTGTGAATAGGGACGGTGCTCAATACAGACGCGCTCATCGGCCAACTACAAGTGAGTCTGGAAGTATCGACGGACTGTCCGTGGCCGGAATACCTCGCCCGGGATCCACGCCATCTGCACAATCAACTCAAGGCGACGACGACATTTACGACGTCTCGCCTCAAGCCTCTCCCTGTATGTCTTCCGCGCGCCTGAGCGAACCTACAGCAACCCATGGTCAGAGAGTTTCGTCTCCCACGTCTCGGGGAGACACGTCTGCAGGGGCACTCTTTGATACCGCCTCATCACAGCCGTGGGCTTTGTCTCCTGCGTCGACGACGTCAGCTGCCGTTCCTTTGAGTCCCGGGTCCAGCACTGGGCCAGGTGCTCGCCCCAGAGCGCCAACCTTGGAATTGCGAATACCCTCGTCCCAGTTGGATCTAGTTTCCGCCCCGGCCACGGAGTCAGTCGTCCGGCGTCGGTCTAAGCTGCAGCAGACGTGGCCTAATCAACCTCAACGAGGAACAGAGTCGAGTAGAGGCCCGTGGCGGCAGTCTTCGTGGCACCCTTCCACCGCTCCGCCCTTGAACGTGACTTCAAATGATTTGGCAACGGGCTCTCCCCCCCCCGCACCTAGCTCTAGCCAGATTGCGAGTTTGAATAAGAGAATTAGCCAGGGCAATCCTCGTCGACTGTCGGGGAATATTCTAAACCCGCAGCTCTGGATGGATCACACCGGCAGTATGGCCGAACGCGTCGACTCACCGTTACCGAGACATGTCACTCCCGCGGGCGAGCAACGATTTGAAGTGGCGGAAGCTCTCGATTCCGATTGTCCCCTCATCATAAGCACACCGACGGGGGTTTCTGGATCACACGATCCGCCCGAACGACGAGGGTCTGCAGCACGTACCGAGACGCCCATACTTGCGCCAATTCCTCGACGTCCGCAACCCGCCAACTTTCCGAGCCCGGGGGGTGCTGCACAGCAACTGGAGAATATCTACAACAACCAGCCTGCCCCGGCCTCGTTACCCCCTCACATGCGTTCCAATGCCAATGCCTTGCCCATGTGGATGCGAACTCCGTCCGACTCCTCACGCAGAACGCCGAATGGTGTTAATAGACGTCGCAGCCGTGCGGAAAGGAGCGCAGCGAAGAATATGAAGGACGCCAAGAAGAGAGGTTGGATGCCCAAGAAGAAGAGAAAGGGGTCCGTTACGGACAGCGCCGGGTGGGTGGATATTCCCACACCATCCAAGACGAAGGAGAACAGGTGTGTTGTTATGTGACTGGCATTTGTAAAGACACACATGATTCCGAGCCGCGTTCGAATCTGGCTCAGGCCATCAAAAGCCCGGCCCATCTCCGCTTGTGCCCGGGGCCTCGAAGCAACATGTGCACAACGACGGCGCAAACGCTTTCAGGGGAGCCTGGATGCGAGATTTCTTTTCTCTTTTCATTTCTCTCTCTCTTTTTTTTTTCTTTCTTTCTTTTCAGTTGGGTGTAGTAACAGTCATTACGCAGCAAAAAAAAGGGGGTTTCAATTGTTGGGTGCGGGTTGTTTTTGGAAGAAAGATGATTGCATAGCGTCCACATGGATGTGGTAGTATCATACATACATAGCCTGTCGTATACAATTAATGCCAGAAAGCACGGTTCATCAAGATGGTATTGCGTCTTTGACACAAGCGCACCCACAACTGGTGACATTATTGCAACCTGAAGCTGGGAAAAGATGGGGCGAGTGTTGAATCCTCATTGCGTCAATGTGTAACTACACCATGTGTCGAGGTGAACATGTGTTTTGGATGAACGGCATGGATGGCACAATGCGCGGAAGTTTTGGTTATTGTTGCCGAATGTTGGACCGCAATGTAACTCACTCACTACCTAGGTAGTTACTCCGTACGTGAAGACAAGAGCGGATCACACACAGGTCGCGCGTCACGATTGCTACAAACAAAGACGGGGGTGGTGTGTGCGCAACAAAAGAATTGTATACAACGTGTAGTACTAACGGTGATGGTATGGTTCTTCAAGAAGCAGAACTGGACTCGTACATGGAAAGGAAAAAAAGAAAAAAGAAGACAAAAGACTACGCGTGACGCTTTACCTATACACGATTTCCTTTTCCTATTGACGTTGGTTGGGTTGTTTCTTCTTTTCCCGACACCCTCCCTCTCTCTGCTTTGATTCTGCGCCCTGTAGGATTGTGATTGTTTGACGTATGCGGCGGGGGACGGCAGAGTGAAGACAAGACGGATCACAGCTGGTGTTCGTCGTTCACTTTTACATGTTTGGCGTGGTGCCGGGGACGTGCAGTGTTTGGCTGCCGGGCACGTAGCCGCCTGTTCGGTGGACGGCGCCCGTGTCCACGTCCTCCATCGTGTTGCTGAAGAGGGTGTCGCGGCTGATGCTCCCGCGACGGACGCTTTGCGCGGACATCAGGTGTGACTGTGTGCTCGGGGGTTCCGTTGGCCGCGGGGGCGCGAGGTGAGCGCCAATGTGTCCCGTGCGGGCGCTGCGATCGTCCTCGGACGTCAGGGAGGAGGGTGAGAAGCGCGGCGACTGGCTGGGCGAGTCGAAGGGGTTGGGTATGGAGAGTCGCGCGGCTTGGCTCGGCTGCGAGGGCAGGCGTGGCGGTCCCGAGAAGAAGCTCGCGATGGAGCGTCGGAGCGATGGGCCGGGCGAGTCCGGCTTTCGGATGAAGTCTGTACGGTACGAGGTTTCGTCGTGGAGGATCGGACCGGATATGAGGTTGCCGTACGGTCCCGAGTTGCCGGATTTGTCGCGGGAGGCGGAGACGGACGTCGGCTTCTTGGAGCGGCTTCTTATGCAGAGGAATATAATGCCTAACAGGAGGAAAAGCGCGAGGGCGCCGCCGACCGCGCCGCCGATGATGGATATCTGTTTCGGCGACAAGGCGGATGGCGATGCATCGCTGCCGTGGCTCGCGTCGTCCGTCTTTGTCGTCGACGCCTCGGCGGTTGAGGTCGAGACTGACGTTGATTTGGAGCTTGGCGTCGGCGTCTTCGGTGTCGTCGTCGCGGTCGAGGTCATGCCTTGCGGCGGCTTGGACTGGTCCGAGTCCTTATTGCATGACTTGCCATCTGACGAGCAGGTATATCCGAACGGACAGCAGAGGTTGCTGCCGCACGTCGGTAGCTTGGCGCCGAGGGCGACGGTTTTTATAGGAGCGTCCGGATGGAGCGTCGGGTTCTGTTCCGCGATGTTGCAGGTTATCGGCTGGATCTTGTGGCACGAACTTTCGCTTGGACAGCATATGACGGTGGTGTTCCCAGCCAGGGGGACGCATTTGCTGTCTGTAGGGCAGCAGAGTCCTTCGGAGAGGCCCTGTGACGTACAGGACGTCCTGCCGCTGGTGGTGCACGAGTCGCGAGCAAACATGGCCGGTGCTGGGTTCGCAGACACGGCGACTGCCAGGAGCAGCAGCCGCAGCCGAGGAGGCAGCCTGGCCATTGTATGTTGTATATTGTATATTGTATATTGTGTATTGTGTATTGTATGTTGAAGCCCTCGGTCACTCCTTCCGGCCCTGTCCGTCGCGTAGAATTGCCTGGGGCTCGGCGGTGAGCCAACGAGCTGGTGAGGAAGCGGCGGTGATGAAGATGGTGATGGTGTTTTCGGTCCGCGGGGGGCGGGGACAGGTTCCTGTTATTGTGTGATGTACAAGGTAAAAAGAAGCTGCAAATGGGCCGGCAATGCTTTGCATTTGACTGCGAAACAGTTCACGAACAACCGAGCCGGCTTGTTCAGTGGTTGGTGCAGAGAGCCGGGATGCAAGACGAAAAGCCCATTCACTACGAAACCCGATGAGTCAAAGGACAGCGTAACGGTTGCAAGGCGCAGGGCGGAAGCAAAGACGGCAAGGAGAATGATGCACTCCATGGCTGTGTACGCTTCCCTTTCCCTCCTTGACGCATGCGCATTCAACCAGCATGCCGCCCTCCGTGGTCGATACGAACCTCAGAGATGGCTCACGGCACTCTGGTCCGTCATCTGCTCACCGGCACCGGCAATCGAGTCGCTCGCAGCCTTCCTCGCCTTTGCTTGCTTCCGAACCGTCGCAGGCTAGTGTTTGGGCTCGCACGCCTCTACACCACACGGCGGCCGATTGTGAGCTGAAGTCTGCTTCAGAAACAGGCCGAGTTTCGCTGAAAGGAGAAGGGCGTTGTTCGGGTGGGCAGCACGAGAGGCGATCAAGGGCCAAATGACAGGCTGTGAAGAAAGAGACTGACTGGGACCCCGGAAAGTCGGACAAGGCGCTTGGGGCAAAGAGAGCCAGGCGGATTGTCTTCACGATGAAGAAACGTCGACTGGACAATCGACGTCGACAGCGATTTGGCGTTGCGTCAGACCAGCCAAGGTCACTGCGAAGCGTGTGAGTTGATTGGCCCGACACAAGCGGGCGCAGGCGGCTGTGGCAGGAGCGTGGGGCTCATTCGCCGGGCGCCTCTTGCCGACAACGAGCTGCGGCGGGGCCAGTGCTCCTGCCATCTTCCATCTTGCCGTTTGTTCACTGTTTAGTGCCAACTCGTTGTTCTCGGCGGCTGGGACTGTTAGCCGCGGGCATGCGCGCGTCTCCTCCTCCAGTCCTCGACTCCCTTCAAGACGCATCGTAAGATTGCATCGATTCCCCCCCCTCCGCCATTGATGGAAATTGGCAAACATGCCTGATGCAGCAGACATGCACGCAACAGCCGACAAACGCGGCAAATCTGGCCCCGAACCGGAGCGCCTCATGGTTCTGCCACTTTTCCCACGTCAGTCTGGTAAAGAAAGGGTTGTAGTGGCGCGGATGAGGCAAAAGAGGTGACCGCCTTCTCGCTCTTTACTGCTTCCTTTCTTTTCTTCTCCGGTATTCATTATAAAAAAAAGATTCATGGGTCGCATGCACATACATCCTTGCCAGCAGAATGGAACGTCAACACCAGATCCGTTTCATCCTGAGTCCTGACCGGGCAGCAACTTCAACCGAGAAGAACACGCTCACTCATCTGCATGTCCATCACCCGCTCCCCTCCAGGTCTGGTACCAAGTCAGCACGTCCGCTTGTCCAGACCCCCCCTCCCTCCTCCGTCCATTTCAAGAAGCCACAGATTGCTCGGGGGAAGGGCAGCAAAACGGTCAAACGTCCGCTTCCTCCCTCCCTCGGCCCTCACGACAGACATCACGAGAACCAGACACACTCGACCAGCCAGGCTTAGTCGCCGCACATCGATACCACTCGGCCCAGACAAATGGCCTCCCACGTCGACCTGCATCGCCTTGCTTTTCTCCCACCAGCTCGCTCATCCGAGGGGACCGCCGAAAATGTCCCTCCCCCCCCCCCCTCGTCGCATCCCAGGCCAGAATACCACCCACACGCAGACAAGGAAACAAAAAAGCTGCGCACCCGCGTCACCCGCCCAGCAAGGTCCGCTCCGTGGCCCTGCCCGCCAATATATCACATCATGCATCACTGCGTTCGAACCGACCGCACCGCCTGCGTGCCGTCCACCACTCACCTCGCCCTGTCGGCTCAGCTGCCCGGCATCTCTGAACCACAGGCCCATGGACATGAACTGACTGACTAACTTACTCCGTACGTTGGCAACCCTTTCTCCGTCTCGCCGTCCTAGCCTGGCTCGTTAAGCCCACGCCTCCCCGGCCCGCCGACACAGTCTCTGTCGACACTGTCCTCGCCAGAACGAGGGGAAGCCGCCAGCCTATTGACTTAAGTAACTAACTAACTAGTCCAGCGTAGCAATCTTGTTGGAGTCCGGAGCACCGGCCGCTCCAGCACGGTAAGCTTCCTTTCCTCTCAGGAGAACATCAAATTATATCACAGCACTGAACACGTCCAGGGTGCCCGTTGTGAATTTCTGCCCTGCACAACATCATGTCCTCCTTTGTCCCCGTTTCCACTAAAGCCCCAGGGCACTCATTCACTCATTCATTCATTCACTCATTCATTCATTCATTCATTCATTCATTCATTGTTGGAACAATCCCACACCAAGTTGCGCCTGTGAAGAAACAAACCCCTGCATTGATTTTGCAACGGCCCGCGCCACAAAGAGCTACACTGATAGCTTCATTCAAACAAAAAAAAAACCCTTGTGTCCTGTCGAATGGGACTTTGACCTGCCTTGCCGTCCCACCAAACAAGCCATGCGATCTTTGTACTCTGTAGATTGAACCGCCAAGTACCTAGGTAGTGAGTTACTTCGTAGTCGTTCATTCCACTTCTCGGTCGGTCTTCACGTCCCGTCATAGTCGTTAGCAGATGGTGGTTATACCTGGACATCAGGCATGTAACTAATTACAATGCAAAAAAAAAAGGTCAAGCGATCTCTTTCGCGGTGCCAACGGTCCGTCTCCTCGCTCAATGACATTAACTAGTTCGTTGGTTCCACATCTATGCAAGTTATAGCCTCGTTCCAATATATCAAGTCAACTAGTCATGTACACAAGACTTGGTGCTGAACGGAGCAGATGATCCGCCTTTCACATCATCATCGCTCACCTTTACTCGGACATCAATTGCCAGGGGTGGTCGACTTGCTTGTTCGTTCAGCGTCACACCGTCGCCACGCATCGGCACCTACGGAGGCTTTCCGAATAATTTACCTTGGGAGAAAGCCACAGCACAGCATCACAGCGATGGATGCTCGGGATGCTCACACACCAGCGGCCAAGGTCAATGCCTCGCCCAGAAAGCCTCTAGGCTTCGGTCCGTGCAGGTCTGGTTCCAACTCGAGTTCACGACTCCGGGATATGCTTCGGTGGTGATGTACGTGGGTATTTGCATTCATTTGCTATGTACCAGCGAGTCCTTCCCATGACCCTTTCCGCTGCAGCCATTGACGGGCTGTGGGAATTTCCATGTCCCTGCCACTCCCACTAGAATCAAAGCCAGCCCGGTCCAAAGGACGAACGAGTGATGCCTGCCAGAATTGTTTTCCTCTGGATCCAAGAATGAAAACGCGCCACCCAAAAACGACGGATAATCAGCAAAAAAAAAAAAAAAAAAAAAAGCAGTACGGTAACAAAAATTCAAAACGAAAAGCCATCATTCGTAGCTCCATGATCCCAGATCATAACCGAATCATCAGTCATCAACCCCCGTCTCTTCCTCACCCGCCACTATCCACAAGTTGTTCCAAGTGTTTGAAGTCGTTGAAGAAGACCTCTCTGTTGCTTCTCTCTGTCGAAAAGAAAAAAAAAAAGAAAAAGGGAAAAAGGCGTGGACCCGGTTAGCCTCGCGGCGTCCTCTATATGAAAATCCCATGCCAGTAGGGTATATTGCAAGGAAACATGTTGGCTCTGAAGCCCATGATGATGAATTAAATGAACAGGAAAAAAAACCGAAAACTAGCAATTTCAAAGGAAAAGGCGAGCATGTTTGCGGCAATCCAAGCACAAGCCAGCAGACAAAGTCCCAGTCAAGCTCCAACCAAGAGTGGAGCACTCCAGTGAATGCCTCTTCTCATAAGAGACCGGCTACTTTGAAGAAGGCTGGATAGACCCATGTCGAGGAGGAATCTTTAAATCAACAAGTAGTCCCAGTGCTTTGCTTGCATCACGTCACGCCAATTGACGTATGGTTGCATCTCAGGCGCGCATGATCCGGGAGTGGCAGCCTGAGCCAAACCATCGGCTTGGATCCAGACTTCTTGAACGACGGTCACCATTCGACCGAAAGCTCCGCAGAGGGCGTCCCGGCCAAGCTGGGCTACGCGGTCCTCAAAGAAGGGTCGGAAGCTGCTTCCAGGCAAGCTTACTGACCCAGCGATGAGATAGACCCAGACGAGGCTGCGATCATAGCCGTTGGATCCAGAAGGGATGAATTGGAGTGTCGTGGTCAGCTTCTCGATTAGGGCCTGGGGAGAATGTTGGTTTCGAGTGAAGCCGGGAATCAAGCTGCAGAGATAGATGCGAGCAGCAATGCGGAACGCCGAAGTGATGTTCTTGCAGAGCTGCTTGGGCGACAAGGTGCCGCCGGCATTGTACGGCATCTTGGGGCCTGTATCACCGACCTCGGTGAGGGTAAGCTGCTCCCCCAAGGCGGAAACATGTTGACAGAGCGTGTAGTCATCCATGCCGTCCTTCTTGAGGGAATCGAGGCAGGCGATTTCGGAGATGAGATACATGACTCGATCCTCGCAGCCCATGAGCTCCCGCAGCCCAAGCTGGGAATTGACAAAAGACAGGTGCTTTTCCCGGTATGTGTGAGCAAAGGTGGGCGACGTGCCCTGCATGGTTGCGCCCAGTATGTCAATCCATGCCGTCAGTGTCATGTTGAACGGGGTCGGCTCAAACTGACCTGCCGGGTCGGACACGCGACGGGGCAGGTCAAGCTTCTGTACAAGGCTGATGGCGGCCTGGAAGTGTTGGTGCCAGGCAATATTCAGAAGGTCGTCGTCAAAGCGACCGACTATGCACTGGAAGAAGATGAGGCCCAGAGTGGCTTGCAGGATCTGTTGGTGGTTCTCGTCACGCTTCAACGATTCGCAGAGCAAGAAGATGGTCGCATATCGATGTTTCATGATATCCTCGTCAATCTCCTTGGCAGGCAGGTTGTCGTAGGTCTTGAGATGCTGGGCGGCAATGCTGAGGCAGCAGTTAAGGAAGACACCGTTGGACTGCAGGGCGGGAAAGATCAAATCGGAAGCAACAGACCCGTGTTGGTTGGACTCGAGAATGGGAAAAATGATGGGCAGAACGCGTTGGATGAAGTGGTCCAGCAGAAGCTGATCGCTGTCCTCCAATTCAATCCTGAACTGCTTCGAGTCATTGTGCGAACCATGCGCAAAGTCAAAGAAGTTGACATCAAGCGCCTCCTCGGCTAGCGATCCTCGTCGCTCTTGTCGAGTGTGGTCAGTCTCCGGCCACCCGTTCTCAAACTGGCCCGATGGCAGAACACTGCCGGGAGGGGGCGGCGTCTGATACGTGCTGAAAGTGGCCACATGGGACTCTCTCAGGGTGGGAACGTCATTGACAAACATTTCCCTCTCCGTCTTGACATCGACCTCGTACGGTAAGTAGCCAGCGAGAGCGTAGTCCGGGTGTAGCTGGGCGTTGTACACGGTGAACTCGGTCCCATTCGGTGGGCTGTTGAAATCGAAGCCGCCCGAGTAGTGAGAGTCAATCGAGGCCGACCTCGTCCGATCCGTGGGGTCTGAATAAGTCGCAGATGTGGACGCCGAATGCGACAACCCTGGAGGTGGACTGACCGAGGTCTGGACAGAGTTGGACGTCTTTTCCGCCAACTTCTTGCGCTTGATGATGCTCTTGATGTCCTCCTTTTGCTTCCTTCGAGCATCATTGTTACTCCACCAGATGGGACGCTTGTATTCGCATTGCAGACCAAGGTGTTTGCAGGCAGTGCACATGGGCGTGCCCTCATCACACTTCTTTCGTCTCAATCTGCACGTATAGCAGCCTGCGAGGAGAAGAAGGGTTGTATTAGCTTGGAGCTGTTCAATTGAGCGCGAAAGGGGACGGTGAGAGGAATCAAAGAATGGTTGACGCCAAGGAAGGAAGGAGATTGACAACAAGAAAAAAAAAGCAGATGGGCAGGCGACAGCGCCATGATACGGCCGCAACTTCCTTCCTTCTTGTCTTGTTGCTCTCGTGTAAGTGAGAAAGTGGGTAAGGGTAAGGCAAAGTGACAAATCGCGTGTAAGTTTGGTGGTGGCATAAGCATTCATTCAATCATTACCTGTTCTTGACCTGCGGTGCATCTGCGTCTTTGACTTTGACTTTGTGTTTCCATTGCCAACTTTCGAGGCCGCTTTAGTCTTTGCACTTTGCGCAACTGCCATTTTCGCAACTGAGTCGGGTGCTCCCATTTGGCAGTTGCGATGGTCGGGGGGCGAGGAAGGCATTTGTACGGTGCTGGTGGTGCTGGCGGTGCTAGACTGGATTAGAGGTGCTCGATGGCCGCTAGCTAGTACGGAGCACTACTTACTGGACGGCAGCAATGGGGCGTGTCCAGGAGAGGGGGTGTCGGGAGTGAGTGCGGGGACAGCTACCCTGCGACAAGCTCTGCTTAGAGGTTGTATCTGTCCACTGTGCGAATTGGTTCGCAATACCGTGGCTGGGGATCGCAGGACGGCGAGCAGCGAGCACTTGAACCCAGTCCAGACGTCTCCAAAGGTCCCCCCAAACGCCGATCCGAGAAGTCGAGTGAGAAGCGGGCTTTCCGCCTGTTTTCCCGCTCGTGGCTCGTGGGTGGCTGACCAGGAATGGTCTCCAAATTGGCTAATGATGTGTCGCCGTGCTGGAAGTCGTTATCGATCTGCGAGTGGTCAACGTTGCAGTCGACCTGTCGTATCAAACGAGGGGTGCGGTGGATTTCGTATTTTTCGTTTTTCTTTGTTTCCCTCGTCCAGTTCTTGTTGCAATTGACGTTCTCTTGTCCGTATGGTGAATGAATGAATGAATGAATGAATGAATGATTGATTGAATGAGTGAATGAATAAACGAATAAACGAGAATTACAAAGTGCCTGGCTGGTGTCGAGCAAGTCCGGCTTACTCTTGGCGGGCTGAAGCAGGAGAGAGTAAAGATTATCGTGTAAGTATTATCTTATCGGGGGGGCAGAGGAGTGAGGAGGGCCCGACCAGGGGTGAAAGAGAAAAGAGGGTTAAAATGAAAGAAAGGCCTACTTGGCAACACTTGAAACTTCTCGCCGTCTACGCTCAGGAAAGAAACAAAAGGGCAAATTAACGGGCAGTCGAAGGATGGCCAAAGGCTTATATCATGGTCGCCATTCTTTGGGCCAGCAAAAACACGCTGGCCAAGTCGACAGCCAGTTGCTGCAAACAATGTTATTTCTGTTTCTATTTTTGAACCACACAACTTCTGAGCCGTCATTGCACAACGAAGTGAGAGATCAGAGAAGTCTGCGCTTAGAGAAACCAATGGAGGGGGGGGGCCCGTTCTCGAGGCCCGCCCAGGATTGGGATGCTCACCAGCCTTCACGCTTTGCAGACCAGGGTATCTGGTCTAAAAAGGAAAGTCGCGCAGGAGACTGCTTGGAAGATGCCACCCACCTCCTCTGCACGTCCTCCGTACGAAGTACATGCATGAGCCTTTCAGTTCCGCCTGCCAGCCGCAATCCGTGAGTACTGATAGAGGACCGGCAGAGGGCGTTTTTTTGCCTGTGCTTGGGAACTCGGGAGTGTCAGTCTTCTCTGAAGACGAGGTCGGAGGCGACTGGACCATGATTGAGGAGGCTGTCGACTGGTCTATTTGCCCGAGGTCACGCCTTCTCGTCGTGGTCTCTGCGTGATGGAATGCAAAATGAAAAGTCGGTTGCCGTGCAATTCTTTCTTTCCCGTACGCACTGTAGGAATGCGGTGGTCAACAAACACGACTTGGATACAATCGAACGGGACAATTCTGGATGTCTTGAAGCCTCTCTCCTGCCAACCCCAGAGTGCCTTTTGATCCACGAAAGTCGTTGTTGGTTCCACCCGGCGCTTCCTTTGCTATACTCCGTAACGTGGCCTTCCTTCGAGTATTTCGTGGCTAGTAACGTCATCATTCCCAAAGTCAGCGGCACATCGTGGCTGCTCTTGTGCATATGATGAGATGCGATTGCAAGGCTTCGGATGTAGTCTGCTGTGATCCAAATGGACATCCTCTGAGCTCCAGGTCGGCCCACACAGCCGTCCTATTACTTCTAGAGTGTCACCTCATCGGTTAAGTGCATAGATGCATCTTGACCTGTTCAGAAGCACGAGGAAGCAAGGCCAGTACTCCGTACATGCGAAGAATGTGATGTCTCGAATCAGGCTAGGATCACCCGAAAATGCCCTTCCTATTTCTCTTGATGCTAAGCCGGATGGCCGCGAGCCATTACGATTGGGGGCATTGAGAAATTCTCTCAGCAGGCCAACCATGCTTCCAGAGTACTCATGACCGGTTGTCTCCCTGTGACAACTACGATCGGAGAGTAACATGTAGCTCCCCGGAATGAGCCAATATGACATACTAGCCATTCACATTCGCATTGAGAGACGCGAGCAGAGACGCTATAACTAACGTTTGTCGGCGGTGTGAGATGCGGCGATTTGATGATGGTCCGTCCTCTCTGTGCGACTATCCGAGAGCGAAGAGCTAAGCTACTATGTCTCGGTCAAGTCGTCGCGCAAAAGACGCCATGTGTGCATTCCGTACGGAGTACTTCGTACAGTCAATGTACGAAGGACACAAGCCATTATTGACACTGCATCATCAAGTCTCCATGCTATGCAGGGGACAAAATGCAACGAGCTGCGTTAGAAGTGCCAAAAACGGACAAGGCCCAGCCTTTCTTCCTCAATGCAGAAGCTCAATAGTGAATCGCATTTCACCAGACGACAGGGTCTCCATGGCCGTGGAGTTGCGCGTGAAGCAAGGCGACGTGCGAAGTACGGAAGAGATGCACACATGGCCATTCCACAGTCCGCTGTGCAACACCGAGCACAGGTACTCCGTACTCCGTAACTCCTCCATACACACACACGGCAACATGCAACCAGCCACTAGCACAGGTATTCTCGACGATGGTCAGCTCCCAGGTTGGGGATAAGTGACGGGCCAAACAGAGTCAGCCATCGTGGCGGCATGGTTTTGTGACTTGGGTATAGTGCGCATTGGGGGCATTCGGTGAGATGTCAGGCTTCAAGTTGATTCGACGATGCATGTGACGAGACGTTGGCTCGAACAGAAGCGGCAGGGGCCGCGGGACCAACCGATAGATGGTAGTGCCGCCATTCAACAAGGTCTGGGATTAGACGAGGCGGTGGATGGCGATCGAGATTGGCCATTCTCTGCAGGACACTAGACATGGGACCCAAGACGCCATGGGCCCAATGGTGTTGGTGTGATCAATTGTTGGTGTGCTAGAGATCCACCGCTGGCCGTTGACCCAGAGCAGCCAAGAAGACATTTCCTTCCATGTTTCCGGCCGTGCCTTCAACGTGCGGAGTCTGCAATGTTCATCCAAGGTGCCCGCGGCTGCGAATCCGAACTTGCTTCTTGCTATCGTGTCGTGCAGTCCTGGTGTCCTGCGGCTATCGTGGTCCAAGTTGCCCATTTCGGGAAAAAGAAGGAAGGAGACGGGACGGAATGAGGGAGAGGCGTGAGTCCCTGGACGTCGTGGACAAGATGGAAGGGCGAGAAGTTGAGGGCAAAGACATCAAGTCGTCTGTCTGTCGGAGAGTGACTGATTGCAGTCGGGGTTCTCGAGGTGGGACCACGTGCTTCCCGAGACGCCGACCTCTTGAGCACCGACCATCTTCAACCATGTGCTACGGAGTACGGAGTATGGCCGCGAATGAACCCCGTCAAATCCATCACTCTTCTTAGCCTTCAGGTGCCCGTTCCATCTCTCACTTATTACCAGAGCTCGAAAGTTCGCCAAAGTGAGAGAGACCCTGACGCCAGGGCGCCTATCGAAACGCGACCTCTGCCAGACAACCAACCGCCTTTGGGCAGTGCGCGAGTTGTATGACCCGCAGACCGAGTGAGCACAGAGGGCGAAGTACTCCGTACATGCAGATTCGGATCCTCGTTTTGATCAGGTTTATTATCCCTCGTCTGGCGCGGTATTTGGGCTAATTTCGGGCCCATGCCGTGGAGGGTAGGTACTCCGTACGGAGTAACTCATCTCATTCCCATTCTGGGCGCTTACGCCAACAGTTCTTACCTTGCTTGCGGCTTGCATTCTATTTTTAATTTAGCCCGGATTGACTGCATGTCTTGTGCCCAATTCGGCCACGCGCTGTCCACTCGAGTCGTTGCCAAAAGTAACACTCAGAGACTCTGTGGTCAGCTTCAGACCCTGATTTCAACTGATTGGTTCTGCTGCTTTGTAGTTATCCTTTGTCCGGCCCTGGACACCGAGAGGCATCAACAAGGCTGAAGATGGCGATACAAAGCGAAACCTGTGCGAATAAATGGCCAGTGCGCCCCGATCCCAAGTGCCGCCGCCGACGCAAAGTCACTGTCCGTATCCGGCCCATCATTAACTTACCCCTTCTTTACTTCTGGCTCGACTCTTGACATTAGTTCTTGGCCCTCATCTTGAGTATGACGGATCACTGCCAGCTAGACTGTATGGTCAACTTGGCGGAATACTCACTGACCCATTGTCAACTAGTCTCATGGTTCTCTCGTGCACCAGGCCATCGAGTCTCTCAACGTCTCGTCTGGCATATGACGTGACATAATACCTTCATCGGCACATGAAGTTCCTCGCACAAGACCATTTTGTCGCACCACGAGGCGGTTCGAGCGAGCACGCAGGATCTATGTGGAGGCTGGGAAATCCCGAATTTGACGTGGATGCAACGAAACATCGACACAAAGCCAACTTCAGCAATGTCCAGGATCATATGCCCGTCTCCACGCTTCGAAAGGAGTGGACTGTACTTGCGCAAGCAACGTTGAGAGACAGCTATTAACGAAGCCGCCGTTTTGGACCATAGCCACCATAGCCACCACCTAGATATCGAGATACCGTCGAGACCTCGCGACGCACAGTCGTTCTCATTGTGTTGGCATTGTTATGGACGGCGCATAACTGCGCTTTCTCGATAGATTTTAGGACACCATCTGTGCTCTACCAAGGTAATTCTTGCTCACCTACGCACTGTCCTGGCTTGCTCTAGGATATCCGTCAGTTACCAAAGCACAGAGCACGCTTACTGTTTGCCATGTTGCCTCACTTCGGATGCACTCGGCCGTCGAACCATGCGTCGTCCGTGGCAAGCACACCGCCGCAGCCCACAGTACTGTATGTATGTATGATCGTACAGGTAAAGGTTCATGCAAAATCCAGCCCTAGGAACCTTGAGACAGCTTTGCCATCGCGCATAACCCACCAGAGACATCTCCACCTTGGACCAACGCTTGATAGTGGACCGTCGGGAACCTGAGCCGGCTCAATATTGTCCTGCGTGAAATCTGGAGCAGGCATGGGGGCTAAGCCGGTTACGTATCACGGCGTCCAACTACGACTTCGTCGTACCATAAAGGTTCCAAATGCACGCTGAACGGTTCACGATACCCACCCAGCAGATCAAGAGCCTCTCCATTGCGCTCAACTGTCGGTGTCATCGGAAAAGCTGCGTAGATTTCTCCGGTCGCTGACAAACGTGTCCGTTTCATTTTTCCCCTTCAAGTCTCGAAAAGGTCTCTATTGATTCCAGAACTTGTGATAACCACAAGTTCCTTGATTCGTAGAACAGTGATACTCGAAGACGGAAAAGGCAGTTAGTTGAACCATTGATCTGTTCCTGAAGTAGACATCGACGCATTACGAGTAACCTAGCGTCTTCTTTGCCCGGGTCGGACTTGGTTCGAACGTGAGCCGCCCAACGACAGATGGCAAAGAGCAGTGCGTCATGTCTGTGACATGGCACACGTTATAGTCTCGGCTGCTGCTAAGGCCGGCTCTTGTTCTAGAGCACAACATGCGCAATATGGTAGAAACGGGAAGCACTGCATTCTGTACCCCGTTGCAGTTGAAGTCTCGGGTTGAGGCCGATCAGGACATGTTGTCAATTGGATCATCTCCCCAATAACTCCATGTGCCATGCAAGACATGGACAGGAGGGGCTGGGCTCGGACACGGAAGGGAGCATTAGCCTGAAGCATCCAGGCAACCCCTCGAAGTCCGAGATCGAAGGACAAGGCCTACCAACACTGGTTCACGAACCGCAGCATGGTGCCCAAGAACTCCGTTGCCATCAAGAGGCCCTAGTTATGCAGTCCTGCGATAATGAACTTTGGCCCCGCATTCATGAGCCATACGATACGTGCGAAGTCCGTCTAACCAAAGTCGAGTTTGTGTAGCAGAGCATGAGCAGGTCTTCGGCGTAGCGTTAAATTGATGCTTTCCACGGCCATGATATTCCCCTGGCTTTGTCTGCTTACTTGACAGCAACGGGCAGCGTTGGTGATTCGGGCTAGGGCTAGGGCTAGGGAGCCGGCGTTTTCATATACGGTCGCAATCAGAGGCCGGGACCTGCGCTGGACTTTCCGGTTTAGGTCCAGTGCACTCCGGCTCATCACTTGTCGTCAATACCAGCCTGGGGACGAAAACCAGACACCTCTCGTGCCACGCCTTTAACTACTGCTGGAACGAAGTGGCTTGCTCCAAGCTTCCAAGGATCAGGATCAGGATCAGTGGCGTAATGTTGCGCCACTGCACTGTGTGTTCAAGCATGGTCCCGTCCCGGCAGCCCATTGATTTTCTGCACCCCTTATCCCAGCTAGCCAATTCCTTGGCAAGTTGTGCAATAACAGGGCTTGATTGCTTTTGCAACTTCCAAAGTCCGTCGCTGAAAGATCGTATTACGACGAAACCCAGCGGTGAGATGGTCATCCACAGAGGGGAAATCAGTCGACCGGCCTGTGGGTGTTACGTTCGTATCCCTGGGTCCCGTCGTGCGAGAGAGGATCGCCCGGCACTCAGCGGACATGTATGTACGTGTACTCCGTACGTTGCCCATACTCCGGGCACACGTCGTCTTCCTGTAAGCCATGATGAAGTGATGGTGCTCCAGCTTTGGCTCTCTCAAGCCTGTCCGAACTTCGATTGCAGCTTGGGCCTCAACAATACCAGCTATTGTTGGATGCTGGCCGTCTTGTTGCTTGTAAGATTAGACAAAGGGAAGGGGAAGATACGCATTACCCGTGTCTTGTTCTCTGTACTCCGTACTCCGTACATCTCTTGTTGTCCCAAGGAGCTCGTGATGAGCTGCCATCGGCCGAGACCTGCGTCTAAGACTGCCAAGTCCGAAGAGGCGGTGACGTGCCGAACACTCCACATGGCTGGCATCGCTCCTCTTCCTCGACATAGTACTCCGTACTCCGTACTCATCTCAGACCTTCGCGGCCTTTTTTTCTCGATGATGACGCCATTGAGTAAACTTGTTGTCAAGGGCAAGGTCGTCGAGTCCTTTTTGGTAACCGACCAGACGCTAGCTCGGGACGCTCACGCCTCTATTGAACAATTGACCCAGCAGTGAGGGGTATCACTGATTAACCCTTGATGCCTTTCTCGACCAACACATCTTGTTCCGAAACAAAAGAGGAAATTAGGGCCTGAACTCTGAGAACTGCTCTGCACTCTGGGGCCAGAATTTCCCATGTTGGCCCGCACACGTTGGTCGAGGGCGGAAACCAACACACGAAGCTGCAGAACATCATTACTGCGGGAGTAGCCGAAGGTTGACGGATTCGCAGCCAAAATCTAGAGTCGCGTCGCCCAAACAGCCGTTTCGATACCCCCAAGCCACGCTGATGCCGTCTTGTTGATTCTGAAACTTTTTGCGATGGCGGGCGGTCGAAACATGGCTTCGACAGCATGTATGTTCTGGTCAAGTCAGCGACTATTGATATTTAGGGCTCTAGACGCGAAGATAGAGCACATCACATCGCATACTCCCTAGCTGTTCTTCCGGAAGCCGTATGAGTACTCGAAACTACAAGTACGGCTTTGTCGGGGAGCCAATTCCATGAGTAACAAATTCTGTTCGGGTAGATGTTATGCATATATTCCAACGCCAAAGCTCTCAACTAAAGGAGCTGCAGTTGGATGGGGACAAGCAGGTCATCTGAAAATCAACGTGTAGTCGTAGTCACACGGGTCCCTGGGCAAAGACATTTGGGCAAAGAAGACGAGAATTTCAGCTCCGCGTTCCTGACTTTGTAGGCATTCAGAATAAAAGGGTGATCTAAGTTACCACCGTGCGTGCACCTCCTGGCCATGGAGGTATGAGGATGCTATGGTTACTAACAACGCGTGACCCTGTTGCAGATGGGGAAGGGTGGGAAACGAGGAGCAAAATCGAACGGAAAGCAGATCGTATTGACGAGTGCGAGCCGACTGGCAAGCAAAGAGTCCAGAATACCGGGTTGCGGTGCGGAAACATTGAAACCACCATGATCAGCGACTGTTTAAAGAACCCACCGTTGCAGAGTGGCACAGGTGATCAAGCGAAGACCAGTGGTCTGCAGGACTTGTGCTGAAGGCCCCTGCTCTTGCGTTTCTGCCGGCAAGGATGTGGAATATGCCACCCAAATAGATAAGGGCACCGAAGACCTTAGAATGGGCGTGGGCATGGGCGTGGTCGTGGGCCGTAGGGCGAGTTGTCCCGTGTGACGTCTCGTGGCTGTGGTAACTTGTGAGATGGGATGGAAGAGCAAGACGGCAGGCGGGCAGCAGGCGGGTCGTCGAACAGGGCAAGTAGTTAATTGATCAGGTTTGGCGAGGGACAAACTGTTGGCTGGCTGGGTGCACGTGTTCATATCACATGTACCCCGGCCACTGTGGACAACAGTCCAGTCAGTGTCTGCTCGGTCTGGTACTTCCGTGCTCTGTGCTCCGTACGATGATCAATTCGTTATTCCATGGGCTACCAGACTGACTACTCCGTACGCCGTACGGAGGTGCCGATCCCTCGACGCGCTGACATGTTCCCATTTGCCAATTTTCGACATATCGCTGCACAGGAAAGACACACACGCTGCACAGACGCCATGGCGCTAAAGACTGGGCGACACTGGCCACATGTAACTATTTGGCACAGGCTCGGCAGCTGGACACGTTGTGCGATCAGCCATTTGCCACCACATCCTAGCCGGGACCAACAAGATCAAGTCGTCCGAACTTGTCGAGAGCAACAACCCTTGCACCGTGACAACGTCCTCAACACCCCAATGCCGACCATACGCGCTGATGTGTACGGAGTACGGAGTACTTTTGGACAACCTGATCGTTGTTGAGCAGGTCCTGTCTACGGAGTAACTACTTCCTGCCCCTGTCATCACCAGGCAAGGGCCACAACCCCCTCTTCGAATCGACCCTATCACGACACTGCTCCGACACCATGCAGCAACGATGCTGGCAGCTTGCATGTGAACTGTCCAATTGCTCTCGTCGACTTCGCGCCCAGGTCGGCCTGCCTCTTGGTATGGCCAAATAAGAGATCTTTTCTAGCAGGGGTTGTAGGGAGCCAGTCCCGCAAGTGGCCTGGCAACACCTCCCGAGTTGCATAGTCACTGTCTGTCTCTGCGCTGTGATGACCTTGTGATGGGCTGTGACGGAAGCCGCGTTATGCATCCGCCTCATGTCGACCAGTCCTCGGCCAGACCAAGTCTTGCAGACCACGGAACCACGGGACCACGGGACCAGAGACGACGGATGGCTATTTCAGTCCACCAACCAGCCAGCCAACCAGCCCTCTCCCCTCGGCAACCGCTTCGACAAGCGTCTTGGTGGTCCAGGGAGGTGTGATGCTGTCTGGTTCGTCACATCCGATGGCAAACGGCCAGACGTCTGCTTAATGTCGCTGAATATTACAAACCACACCATAGTACATAATAGTGAACACTGACCACCCGCTACGATAGTCTCCGTTTCTCTCGAGTTTTGCGATCCTCATCTGTATCTGCCGTCATCACGAGATTGCTTGCGGATTTTCTTCCATGTCTCACGGCGCATAGAACGCCTTGTGAAGCCCTTGCGGGTATCAAAGTAGAAATCGCTCACGGCCGGCAACGGCTCAGCCCTTTTTGGCCTTCAATCTTTGTGAGCCTCCTCGTATACTTCGACATTTGGCCAAAACAAGGACCACCTTTCGTCTGCATCCAAGCACGTGGCTTTAGGTCGAACAATGTACAAGATGGTCTGTTTCCCAGTCATACTAAACCTAAACGCCTATCCCTACTGCTATTGACACAATTTCTTCGTAGGACCACGCATACTACCAATCTAGAGACAGCGAGGCGTGCCAAGAGATGCGTCAGAAAACCACCAGAGATGCCTTCTTTCGCTTAAGGAACGACTCGCAGACGCAGCGGCCGGCGTCGGTAGCCACAGAGTTCGTTGACACGGACTGGGACGAGGAGATCACGAGTGAAGCCGAAGATAACTCACCCCGTACTAGTTTGCAATCCGTAAGTGCTGAATTTGATCACTTACTAGTTACAACGGATTTGCACATCCCTATTCTGATACGCCCCTTCGTCATAGTCCGGGCAACCGAGTTTTACGACTGTATCATCTTATGATGAGGTTCCCACCCCGCGGTCGAGCAGGGGACGGGAGACATACCCCGAGCACATATTCAAGCCAGTAGAAGGACCACGCGGCCCGCATCTATTTCGAAGCTCAACAGACCCGTCTATGGTGGACGATGACTTCATCTTAACGCTCTCACCCCTCACTCCCAAAGCTCAGAGAGGCATTGGCGACCTGCTAGACAGGCCGCCGATGCCACGAAGGAATAGCCCTTTTCAATACACCGATGCAGAGCTTGATTCTTTGTTCCTTGCATCGTGGACCCCGGAGATGGTTGCACAGTCGATGCTCAATGCGGGCATTGAGTTGTCCGTGGCCGATCGATTTATCGAGAACGATATTAATGGCGCTATTCTGATCACGTTGAAATTCGAGGATTTGCGGGAACTTGATATTCAATCTTTTGGCATTCGCACCAAGGTGTGGCATCAAATCCGGGCACTGAGAGACAGTAGACCCTCTTCTCCCCGACCAGCCACGCCTATCGAAGATGCGCCAAGCAGAGAAGCGCGTAGGGAGACTAGAACCAAGGGTGAGGCTGAATCGAATGCGAGTCAGAATAATACCCGTCGAGCTAGACGCAAGCTCTCAACTGATGAGGATGTCATTCATCCAATGGAATCAGTGTCCATCATCGGTATTGAACAAGTCATCCCAAAGCCACATCATTGCTCAAAAGGAGAGAACTGTTCCAAATGGAGGAGACAGCAAAAGTTTCTTGCAGAATTCAAGAAAACCAACCCTACCGTCAACATCAATGCTGGTGGTACTGTGATGATATACGGAGATGCGGGCAACCCCGAAACGGCCAGGGCCATCGACATAAACGAGACTTTTCGGCCCGTATCAGACGCAGTTCCGTCTGTCGTCGCTTCATCAGATGTCATGGGTCCTGGTGGCTTGCCTCCTCTGCAATATCTCCAGGAGGCCACGGTGCGGAGTATTCGGGCTCGAGATCCCCAGGATAATGTCCGTCAGTTTTTGAACTTCCAGCAGAAGAACAACTCAGACCAAGTACCACCGACCCCTCCATTCGAGGTTCTACCCTCAGTCAATATGCCTCATCAGGGCTTGCGCCAGCTACCAAAACTCTCCATCCCTGGCCAGTCGCAACCACTTCGAGCTACGCCTTTGAGAACATCTACAGTGCCTCAGCCCATGGAACCTCAGCGACCACAGCAGATGTCAAGACAGCCAATACAGCAGCAAGTGCAGCGACAAACGACACAAGCAGTGGAATTTGTTCCATACCGCATGAACAAGGCTGATCCCTTATCGCCAGACTTGGAGACTCCACGAAATCCATATCGCTTCGGGACACCCTTCTCCGAGTTGGACGTCCCCATCACTGCAATGCCCGTGGGACCAGTAGCTCGCGACACATCACAATCTGTACCTCCTGAACTGGGCTTTCGAGCGTCGCCTACGCCTCGATCTCAGTCAAGGTCGTCCAGTCGCCGTCCTTCATTCCCAGTTCTACCCCCTGTCAATGAGAATGGCGTGACACCGCAGCGTTCCAAAACACCTTCCCCGAAAAACACTTCACCTACATACCGTGTGCAGCAACAGCCACTTAAAGCTCCCCCTCGCTTCAATTATCCGTGGTCTCCAGCCGAGCGTGGCCAACTTGAGCAGTTTCCTCCTCTGTCGACTCTTCATACTGCAGCTGCCTACGACACATCAGCAAGGAAGGATTCTGTTACATACCAGGGCCCAATGAAGAAAAGGAAAGCACGTCTGCTCCGCAATGAGTGGCATGACGGATATTTTACTCTGAAAGGGAGCAGACTCAACATGCACAAGGATGCTCAAGAGTTGGACCGGACTCTCGAATACGTCGACATTGACGACTATGCCATCGCCTGCTCCAGCCTCGCGTCGACTTCCAAGCTTAATGCAGCCTTCAAAGCAGTTCGTATATCTCACAACCGTGAGAAGAGTGACCCGGTCGGGGCGTTCAGCTTCCAGCTCATTCCTCAGGACAAGAATGCTGGCGTTCGTCTGCGCAAGCGAGACAGTTCTTTGAGTGGTGTCAGCGGCCATATCGCTCCCTCCGAGGGCGTGAATGGGACAGGGAAGACGCATCACTTTGCTGTCAAAAGTCGCGACGATCGCATCGATTGGATGCGTGAGTTGATGCTGGCAAAGGCTATGAAGCAAAAGGGGGAGGGGTTCGAGATTAGCGTCAATGGGAACATGATTTAGGTGCATGTTTCGTCTCTTCCATTGAAGTAACGAGCTCCATCATTTTCAGACCTGTCGAACGTTAACCAAGCTGCGTGCTCCAAGGCGGCATGATGACAGTGCACTCACACGAATTCGACATTTGCGACATCCATCATACTAAACGTCAATCTTTTGTCTTTTTATAGCCGTAGCCATTGAAGATTTCTTTCGGGATGTAAGCCCGGGGAAGACTCGGGTTGATTCTCTGTGGTTTTCCCTTGCCCTTCTTTATATCTGCTGATTTGCACGTTAACGCATCTTTACATTTCATATTGCGTGCATATGACTCTCCTTTTTCCACAAAATTGGATGAGCAGGATACCATATTGGACTTTAGTTCGCGTCGATCGCTTTTGGCTGTGGTTTGCAGCATAAAATGGGGTGGCATTTTCAATCGAAAAGTATTTTCTGTATGAAGCTGTGCACCGACGAATTTTGATTCGTGATAAATCCTCCAGGATGATGTGGCATTTTTTTAGAGATTTTTTTCTCGTCTGACTCGTTTTTCTTTATCGACCAAAGGTCATGGCAACTTCGTCAACGTACCAAGGTTGAGTGAAGATTGTTTGTTCAATGACTTATGTATGACCCTGGATCAAGGCCACCATTCTAAAACATACTTTTTAGAACGGAGCTTGTGTTCCTCCCAAAATCTCCAACAGACTGAATAATGAGATGTTGACACGATCAAAAGTCCAGTTACGCCACCACCACCACCACCACCACAACAAACTGTAGGGTAAAGATATGGAGGGAACGTATATTCCCACTTCTAGTCCACGCCTACTGTATATGCAGAGAAGTACACTTAGTCTTACAGTAGTTCCCAGCCTCCGCTGCTACCAAGCAGAGTGCAGAGTGCTGAGTAAGAACGAGCACTCGATTGAAACGCTGTGTGCGTTGAATTTGGTTTCTCGATCTCACCAGCAAATCCTCCCCCCCCCCCCCCTAAATCTGAGATGTCCTCTTTTTACTTCTGGGGTTTTCCCCCCCTTCTTCACTGCGCTGCCCCCTTGAACGCCGGCCGAGTGGACCGAGCCTTCTCGGCGACCTTTTCCCAGTCAACCAAATTCCACCAGGCCTCGGCATACGCCGTCTTGCCGCCGTTGCCGCCGGCTCCCACGCCCCAGTCCAGCAGCCAGGCGTGCTCCCAGGTGTTGAGGCACAGCAGGGGCTCGAGCTCGATGCCGCCCGGGGGCAGGTCCGCGGAGCGTCTCCTGTTGCCGTAGACCTGGTTCTTGAAGTAGGAGCGGGCGGAGCCGTCGTTGCCGACGGTGTTCATGTCGCTCGTCTGGGCGCGCCAGTGGGCGCCCGGGTAGGGCGAGCCGGCGAGGTAGGTGGGCAGGATGCGGAAGTCGCTGGGGCCGGCCTTGACGAGCCAGACGAAGCCGGGGCCGAACATGGCGGAGGCGGTGATGACGAACTCGCGGCGGAGGGTTTCCATGGAGGAGAAGCACGCCTCGAGCTCGGCGCGGAGCGTGTCGGGCATGGGCGTGCCCGTGGGCGAGATGCCCTGGAAGAAGAAGTGGTTGTTGTGTGCCATGGAGGCGTAGTTGAAGATGGGGGCTTGGCTGGGCTCGCGGGCGGCGAGGAGGCTGATGGTTTTGGTGTCCTTGTCTTCGAGCTCCGTGCCTGGTGGGTGAAGCTGGTAGTTAGCGAGGTGTGGGATTCACGCCGGCGGCATGGCATGCGGCGAAGAGCTGGTGCTGCGTGTGCTTTCGGCTGGGGACGTACCGGCAGTCAGGGCATTGAGCTTCTCTACCATGAGCGTCATGTATTCTGACCATGCGATTGCGAAGCCACCGGGGCTCATGAGGTTGGGAACGCCCTGGGAGTAGTCGTGAGGCAGCGACGGGACGTGATGCAGGCTTCTTCTGGCGTTGCTGGTGGCGCGGAGGACCAGGCCCATGCTTCTGCCGCCGCGCGGTAACAGCCTTGATCGAAACATTGTGCGCCGAGGCGGATTGCGAGTTCGTCAGCCGGAGGTTAGAGGGTAGGATGGCCGTCGCGAAAGGGGAGCTTCTCTGCAACTCTTTTTTTTTTTTTTTTTTGAATCGGGTTCGAAAGCTGACGGCGGTCTCACACGTGTGGCTCAGCGTTGTGTGGCTTGGATCAACTGGTGTGGCGGTGCTCGTCTTGCTTGCACGGCCTCTAAAACAAGCTGCAGCTGAGGATTAGAATTGGAACATAGAAAAATTGAACTCGTTTGATAGTCATTTGAGATTTGTCCTGTATTTTGCTTCATTGTCATGTTCTTATACTCATTGTCCTTCTTCTGATCACTAGAGATGGCTGAAAAGTACAGTAGATCTAAAGGGGGTCGTTGAACTGGACTACTTGATAAAAAGCAATGCCTTGTATTTTACGAGCGGTTTTTAAAAACGTCTCGCGAAGCGGCAGTCACGGTTGTGCCGTTTTCCATGTGCTATCTGTTTCTCCGCCACATTGTATTGCTCAGTTGGCCTTGTGTAAGATCAAGGTACGAATAGAGCCATGTATTAATCCTGGCGACTTATAGTTTGCTGATAAGTTTTATATAGCAATATTATAATATCGTGAAGCAACAGAATCGAAAACTTTTTGTTGACTTGCTAGTTGTATATTTTCTTCTTTTTGCGCTCTCCGCAAAAAGCCTCTTTGCTAGTACCAGGCTCCCAAGTCCTGGCAGGACGATCTCGCGGAATATCCGCCCTCAAGTCTTCCGGCTTCAAGGGATTTTGAGCCAATGTTGAGCACGTCTGGGTGCTCGAATCAAGACTGAAACGAGACAGTGTATCGCAAGAGGACGGCGCTCGATCTGAGAAACAACTCCAGCCCCCCCCCGGTATTACGTCGAGTTGTAGACACAAGGTCGGGCAGCAGATCTTTGAAAATGACTACTTCACAGGACCTATTTTTGTGTCGACCTGCGCGTAATCACATGACACTTTTTCTGCATATCAAAATCTACTT
Source organism: Metarhizium rileyi (assembly GCA_031753515.1). Lineage (NCBI taxonomy): Eukaryota > Fungi > Ascomycota > Sordariomycetes > Hypocreales > Clavicipitaceae > Metarhizium > Metarhizium rileyi. The sequence continues at coordinate 557,553 of JAUKVO010000003.1, read as the reverse complement.
TCCAAGACAGCGACTGAATATGACTCTTTGGAATTCTGACGCTGACCTGGTACAACGCTGCAATAGGCTAGTTAGCCACATAGACAGACGCAGACTATTGGCTTTATGAATGCGGAATAAGTCAAAGATGAGCGAAGGAGGATGTGAGGGGGAGAAGAACAAGTAGAAGAAGAAGCACATACTACAACGACATGCCTCTCTTGTGCGAGTTCCAGCGGCTTTGGTACACCAAGAATAAATAACTCATGTACGCAACCGCTTCCAATTGGTAGTTTGAACGCCCCAAAACACAGACATTTTTGTACTACTCCGTACTGATTGTCTCAATCTTGTCGAGGCCGCAGTGGGCTCAGCCGAGCCGCTCGGCAGAAGGCATGCAGATAACACTGAACCTCTACGTCCAGTTTCCAGTGGTCAGCCGAATATCTTTGGGGTTCAATACACGGGTCCCGAGGATTGTACTTGTGTGTGTGTGTGTGTGTGTGTGTGTGTGTGTGTGTGTGTGAAACCTTTTGCCCTGCAGGAGGATAGACCTGGACGCGCACGACCTTTTCAGGCCGTCTTCTTAGACACAGCAGAGTAACATGCACTATTGTTACTCACGGGTACATCACCTGCCGTAGTTGTGTACCTGAAATGGGAAAAGATGCGTCATGTATCAGCTGCGTCTTGCAACGCCACGTTTCGTTCTCGACCCAACGCAAGCATGCGTACTTTCGCTGAAGAGATTGGGCACAAAGGGCACAGTTGCATGACGAGAGAGGATCGTTTCATATCTATCTGCTCACCAGGACGGCGAAAGGCACAAACAAGAAACTTGACAACTGGCAAGCTTAGTAGCTAGCTGTAGCTGGGATCATGTACAATGCTAGCAAGACTACTCCGTGCGGAGAAGGCCTCGTAGAGTTCGATAGAAACACACACAAACTATTTGATTTTTCAAGTTGGCTTGATGTCCATCTCTGGCGCTCATCGCTCTGCGCAACAACAGCAACACCATTCTGCTTCTGCCGAGCCTTTTGACGATGCAAAGAACCTCCCAAGTTCCCGCAGAAGCGCCAAACACTCGATGGCATTCGTCGCCAAAGTGCCGCACAGTTTTACCTGACTTGTATATTGACCGATGACGAGGCGTGTGCGCTCATCATCCTACTACATGCGTGCCCGCTGGTGCAGATGGAACACATGCTGGGCCAGGAAACTACTCCGGACCTGTTGAACTATGTGAAGTGACGATTACCACATCATGTTGTACACTGTAAGTGATGACGCATAGTTATAGTATACTTTCAATAGTTGGCTGGGTTCGTTCCATGCAGTCTTCCCGTATGCAATAATGCATCTGAGATGGCCAATATGCCTGGTCCGTTGGACGTGGTGGCAGACATATATTCCAGCATGTATGTCCGCAAATAGTCGTCTCAGCCAGCCACAGTTCCAATCTGCGACTTGCAGATTGACCGGTTGCAATAGCGTGAGTGAGGGACGACAATATCGAGGGGGGATAGTATAATGTTTTACGGAGCACGGGAGGAAATGAAGGTCTTGGGATTGGATATAAATACCTCACCATCACCCCGTTCTGATAATGATTCTTCAACAGAGTAGTATTCCAGTACGCATCTGCATCTGCTCCCTTTAAATCCTGCACCTCAAGTCCGAGTAGTTACCCCTTGCAAGTAGTTATCTCTTTTCAAGAGGGCCAGCGCGGCTGATACGAATCCCATGGATAACGCCGAGCCTGTACACGAAATGTCCCAGGAGGAGTTTGAAAAAGGAAGCCCTACAGCAGGCGATGCCTGGGTAAGTCGAGTTTCTTTCTTGATGAACTAGTACGCCCCCGGATGAGGCTTAACATCAGCAGATCAAATGGAATGTGAAGGGCGGCAGGGATCGCACTGAGACACGCACCATTGGAGTAGACCACTCCCTTAACGGTAACCCGTGAGTGAACTTTGAAAAGCGACTTTAGCTACTGTTGCTCATTAGTTGCAGGCATATTCAGGCTGTGACGATCAGATCTGCCCCCGTCACACTGCATGTATGGGTGTGAGTATAGGTCTCTAGTAGCAAAGCATATACGGGGTAAAACTAGGCAGTGCTGATTCTTTTAGCTCATCCTGGCCAAGTGGTCCTCCATACAGGTCTATCCCAGGGCCTACGAATGGAGAGCACAAGATTGACCTCGGAAGGATTGGATCGTTCCGCTTTGAACTCCGTGATTAAATTGGGCCCATGGGCACCTACCTGGATTGTGTGACCGGATCTAGGGCTGGCTGGCTAGTATTGCTTGATGCAAGGCTTCTTCTGACTGATCAGAAATGGTTCTCGCGGGCTGATCAACGCTTTATCTTTGGTCCTAGCTTTTATGTACCTTGCTTTACCTAGACGGCTATGGATGCATTCGACGAGTTATATAGGTCCTAGTACCGAAGTTGCTGATACTCAATGATGGCCGTGAGTACTATGATGTGTGTGACGTAGTTATAGGAAAGGCGAATGAGTGAATGAATCATGGCGTTGTGGACTTTGACTTTGACTGGGCTGCTGTTAACTTACTCGCCCAACCCATGGATTCTTCCTCGCCTAGGGAGGAGGGGGTTGTGGACCCCAAATGAGCAGGAAAGCGTCTGTAAAACATAGGCGCTTAGTATAAGGTACTCCGTCCTTGTTAGTTATCAACTACTGAAAGGAATCATTGGCGGCAAGGGTGCTGCTAGCCACTTTCCACTTACTCGCTGACGGGTAGGGTACTAGATACTTGGCGACTCTGCGCCAACAAGGTACCTATGTATTTTTCAACTGGCTTGCTCTGTACGGATACAAAGTAGAAATTAGTAGTTACTCCCGTACACAAAATGGCCCATTAAGCTCACCCAGGGTCAGCTGAGAACTCCCCCCCCCCAAAAAAAAAAAAAAAAAAAAAAAGACCATCACGGTTATTCGTCCAAGCTGTCTCCCTGACGAATTACCGTAGATTGCCAGGTGGGGTTTAAGTTAGGGTAACGAACGTTAGTTGGCACTGGAGGTACTCCATACTCCGTTACTCCGTAGGTCCAGACTCCACAGGCCACGCGCAGCAAGGCGGGGCGAGAAAAGCACCAAGACCCTCGCTTCCCTGTCTTCAGCTGCAGAGCCTGTCGGGTAACTCAAGACCCCAGGAACTGCTACGTCAAGGGTTTCAGACTGCAACTGCGGGTGGGGCCGTTGTGATTCCCGGTTTGGATATCATGACTCACATATCAAGATGAAGATGGATTCAACTCTCGACAAGAATCAATAGAATAGATAGATGGCTAGCATAACTAGATAAAACGTCTGGCATAGATGAAAAGGAAAGGAACACGGAAAACCAAAGACTGGTTGTACTGCGGCCCGCCCGGCAGGAAGCAAGCACAGTAACGTCTATATAGGGCTTTTTTTTTTTTTTTTCATTCATTGTCACTCCATCTCAATCCTTCGAAGCTCCTCGGGCACCTTGTGTTCATCTCCGGCGATGTGGCACCATCCTTGGCCATCCTCCGGCTTGGCCCAGGAGTAACTCCGAGTCTCATATTCAAACGGGCCACAGCACCCGTGGTTGAGCTGGCCGTCGCTGCTGTCTCTGTAATGTCCGCATTGCCCAGTCCAGACTCCGTATCCTCCTTCTTCCCTGCGATACTGCATGTTCGTTTCGGCGACAGCAAACAGGTCGGGGTCCGTGGGATCTTGTTCATACTTGGCTTCATCCATCTTTTGTTCCGCCCTGCTCTTTCCGGGCATGCAAAATTCGATCGGCGGATACTCCTTCTCCGCTGCTTTGAGCTCGTCTCTTGTTGGACATTGGTTCTCGACTGTGCCGCCCATGACCTCCTTGCAGACCGGCTCGAGCGCTTTCCGAAGCTTCTCGGTGTCGAACTCAAGGATATTGGAACGGAACGTCTCTCCGATCTGGTCGTTGAGGAGCACGCCCATTCGCTCCTCCCGGCTCATGCACCAGAATCTTTGCACAGGGTCGTAGCGGGAGGCCTGGGAGATGATCTTGTGCGTTCCGCCGCCGTCATAGCCGTCGCAGAGCACTACGCCAGAGCAAAACCCTATGACCCTGTTGCGATCTACATTTGCATCTCGACGCACTACTGTCTCCTTGGAACAGTCGTTTATTCTCCCCAGCATTGACAGATAAAGATGCGACTTGCAGTTGTTGCAGAGATCGCTGTAGGTCCGCCCGTTCTTTGTGAAGCAGGTTTCATCCATCTCCTTCTTGGCATAAAGCTCAGGAAATGTCGCCTTGTCAATGGCAATCACAGTAGTCTTCATGAGATTGAGAAATCCCACTATACCTGCAATAGCACCAAATCCTTGGGGAAGAGACCCAATGGCTGTGGTGGCGAGATTTTTGGCCCATTCCTTTCCATTCTCCTCCGACATCTCATAGCTAGATGTCGCGAACAGATAGCCGAATCTCCATTGGTCTCCATAGCCAGCGGTAGCGGCTATCTTGTTGGCACCTCTTAGACCGATGTTTTTGAGGATTTCTCCCATAGTCGCAGCTTTGAATCCGTTTTCTTGAGTGAGATTTTTTAGAGTCTCTTTATACTTTTCTTCGAGCTTAGCCTCTCCTTCAGAAAGATATGGACCAGTTCCCGGAGCGGCCACGCTTAGTCCGACGAGGCCCGCGACAAGGGCCAAATAGAGCTTCATGTTTTTGGAGAGAAAGAAGGAAAAGAAAGTCTTGGGTGGAGGGGAGGGAAGCCGAACTTGACAAGTGTCAACAGAGTAAGCGAGAGGATACAGTAGAGCAAAGTAAGAACAAGACAATGTAGTTGGCAGTGATATATATTCACGAGCAGTAACGACTACCCCAAAGCCCAGTCAGCTCTTGGAGACGCATTGAGTTTTTATTAGAAGCTGAAACACGAGTCAAATATACTGATCTTAATGGCCATAAAACTTGCAGACCAGTACACTATTCCTTCTCGAGACTGGGAAATCATGCATCAAGGCTCAAGACTCAAGAGTGATAAATTGGGGGGGTGAGAGGGTAATACACACATTATGAACACATATTTAGGCGAATATGAAAAAGACTACTGCATTATTTTATGTCTGAATTTTAATATAATATATTAAGCGTTAGAAAGTGACTAGTGTATATTCGTGAAACGCTTCGAGTCATGTCGATCAAACGTCATCGTAAACTAACATATAGTATTCAAACTGGTACCCTAGACTATTCATTCCCTCTCTCGTGTGCTGGGAAGCGTCCCACCTACCGAGGAAATATGAGGGGATTTAACTTCGTGTATATTAAATACTACTAGATAGTTATAGTATAGAGCTCCATCTTGGCCGATAAATTGCATACATGTAGCATGCTGGTATTACTACGTAGTAGCCTTAGACAAGCAGTATTATTAGTAGTACCTCTGCTAATAGCATGAGGAGGGAAAAACGCCAAACGAGAAGAAAGAAAAAAGATAAAAAAACACTCACTTCCCTCTCTTCTGCCTCAATTATCTTTGTTATCTCTTGGTGCGATTTTCATGCAGCACATGCTGTGCCCATAATGCGGTGACGCGCGCTTAGAGGTAACTACGTAATTACCTAGGTATATAGTGGGTATGTCGAGTCGGCGCTCGGCAGTGCATTGTAAGCTAACTGTTGCGGACGCGGGCTCGCTGGGTCGCAATTGATTGCTACATTCGGAGAGGTCTGCCGAGGTGCGGAGTACATGTAGTTACAACCGCGAGTTAACGGGGTACCATGCCGACGTTGATCTGCTGACCAAGGAGCACTTGCTTGGCACTAGTGCTAATCATGAAGAGGCAAGAAGCCAGGCCTGCCGAGTCTTATTCCTGCAGCTACCCTGATGAATCAAGAGGGGCTTGGCCAAGGATGCTCTCCATGATCAAATACCTCTATATTCATGGCAAGTTTTTTTGGTTAACTTGCTCGGGGCCCCACAAAACCCACCCCCATTAACTTTCTGGTCTAGGGTACGCCCCGAGCAGAAATGGCCAACATCCATCCGTTCTGTTCTGCGCTAGTACCCAAGCAGCGACCGCAGCAACCCACCATCAAGTTACAGAGAACTCCGTACCTAGGTACTCAAGTACTCCGTAGTTACTCCGTACCAAGCACTTCCGTCTCCGTGCCTTGTGCCACCACCTGTGACCTGGTGACGTCCAAGACTCCAACGACGACGAACACATTCATCATCTCAGCCTCTGTGCATCCCTTCCTTTTCGTCCTGCTCCGTACCATACGGGCTGGCCACCAACGACTGCTGCATCTGCTGGGCAAATCTCCTGACTCTTTCTCTTCCTCTTCCTCTTCCTCTTCCATCTCCTCGCTCTCGCTCGCGCGCGTGCTCCCGTCCGTTCTGCAACACGCACTACACCATCCTCTTCGCCTTCTCCTCTTGGCTCGTCAAGGTCCCGCCAAAGACCCTGTTTCATCCGCCGGTCGAGCAGAGACACGCTGGCCTTGGCTTTGACTCGCGTGGCAATCTAACGACACCTTGCGCTCACTTGTCTGCCTGCACCTCTTTTCGACGCGACCAGCCTCTCTCTCTGTGCCCGCACTTCCGACCACTTCCGACCACTTCCGACCCCATCACAACTCGCAGACACAACCTGACATCCTCGTCCGTGTGTGACACCAATAGAGCCGGATTGTTCGAGACTTCAGACAGAGTCCTCTACGTCTGTACAGCCCTGATATCGGTCTCCAATGGATTCCCGCGCCGCACAGCCTGCTGGCAATCCCGCAAGCATAGGCATCGACATACCGACTCACACGGACGACATCCCAGCTGCCTTGGCCACCGTTTTCTCCGCCGTCTCTTCAACCGTGGCCGCCGCCGCGGCCACCGCCTCGAGCACGACGTCTGCATCAACATCAACACCTACGTCCGAGCCGCCACACGATGGCGGGGAGGGCGAATGCCGCCTCCTCGGGTCCTTTGCCCTGATTGTCCAGGCGGCACTCGGCGGGCTGGCTTTGCTGTCGCTCGTGTACAAGCGATCCAGAGAGCGTCCACAGCGACCACTTAAGATCTGGTTCTTCGACGTTTCCAAGCAACTCTTTGGCTCTGTCCTGGTGCACATCGCCAACATCTTCATGTCCATGCTCACGAGCGGCCGCTTCTCAATAAAGCTGGAACCCGCCAATCCCGTCCAATCCCGAAGCGATGAGCCATACGTTCCCAACCCTTGCTCCTTCTATCTCCTCAACCTGGGCATCGACGTGAGTAACCAACTATCCGCTTCACTCCGAAAGGCTTGATGCACAAAACTTGTAACCACTAACCTAGGAAAATATCAGACCACGCTCGGCATCCCCATCCTCATAGTCCTCCTCAAAGTCATCACGGGTCTCGTGGCCTTCACTCCACTCGGCAAACCCCTCGAATCCATCCAGTCAGGCAACTACGGCCACCCCCCCAGCTCATGGTGGTGGTTTAAGCAATCCGTCATCTACTTCTGCGGCCTCTTCGGCATGAAGGTCTGCGTCCTCCTCATCTTCGTCGCCATGCCGTGGATCTCCAAAGTCGGCGACTGGGCCCTCTCCTGGACCGAGGGCAATGAGAGGCTCCAGATCGCCTTCGTCATGATGATCTTCCCTCTCATCATGAACGCCATGCAGTACTACATCATCGACTCCTTCATCAAGATGAAGGAGGCCGACCACGACCGCCTGCCCTCCGAGGACCCGGACCACGACACCCCCAGGTACAGGGGCACACGACTACAAGACCATGCCCGCGGGAGCGATGCAGACGACAGCGACAGCGATTTCGACAGTCGCAGCGAGCCCCTCGGGCACAAAAACGGCCTCCGTACCAGTGCCGACGGGGAGTATGACCCTGATGTCGACGGCGACGCTCCCACCGTCATCGGAAGCAGTTCCAGCCGCGCGAGGCTGGATCGCACCAGGGTCTCTACGGAGCTGTATCCCAAGGAATAGATGTATTTTCTCCTTTTTTTTTTTTTTTTTTTTCCCTTTCTTTGGGGTTTCACTCTTTCCTCGTCGTCTTTTCTTTCCTTTTTTTACAACGTAGAATGGCGGATCTCGACACCACGATACACGGTACACAAAGCGTGCAATTTTATACAAGTACATCCACTATATATGGCGCGTTCGCAGAATTGCTGGCGTCGGAGTTGGTTTTCTGCTATTCTAGCATATTGAACCTAATTTATATTTCCTTCAACAGTACTCCCTACCATGTCCTGCTTGGTCGCTAGTGATCAGAAAATGTAGTGCGTATCATGCACACGTACATTTTTTGGCCACGACAGTAGTGGCCCCTATCAAAATATCTTCAAGAGTGGCTTAATATGTACGTTATGTATGTATCTTGTCTTGAATCAAAGGTATAAATTGGAGTGGGCAAGAAGATGCGATCCCACATCATCAGACATCTCAAAAGGCTCCCCTTCCCCGTCCATTGATTGATATACAAAGCTGGCTCGGCTGATTTCCTTGAAGATGCTGCTTGCTGAACAAACTTCGTTTCTTATGATACATGAAGGGTGGAAACAGGCGACATGGCCTTGGAAAAAAAAAATGAGAAAGATGAAAACGACTTGAGACAGCCCGTGCCCATGGCCAATCCGAATATAAATGTGTCCCCTTTTTTGAAAAAAAAAAAAAGAAAACGCCTTGGAAAATGTCCAGTTCACTCAACGCCAAACCAGGTCGAATATTTATTTCTCTTGCATAAGGTCATACATATAGTTGGCTCATCGGGGTTGGTAGGTCTTTTGCCCAGGATAAGCTGCTGTGGTGGGTGATTGGGCTAGAGGGACATGATCTTCGTACTCTTGCGGTCGTGAATATCCCGATGTAAAGTCGAAGCCGGCGTTGTTGGTAATGGGGGAGTGAGGTGGTGACTGGCCAAAGAAATTGCTGGGTGGTTGTACAGGTTGTGCAAGAGGCCGCGGTTTGGGGGTACGCTGACGATCAGGTGCAGGTGAGTACTGACGTTCGGTAACTGGTGTAAATTGGCGGGCAGGGGCGGGCGAGTAGCTTCTGTTGACGTTGTCGCGAGGCGATGGAGGCGGGCGACCGAATCCTTGGTCTTGACGAGCAGCCGGCGATCCTCGTGGAGAGTGACCGTGAGGATGACCACCCCGAGGTGCAGGTGATTGTCTAAGTCCGGGGGAGTTTCCCGCGCGAGAGTCCATGCCATAAGGCGGTCTTCCACCTCGAGGTGAAGAGCCATTGTTGTCTCCCGTGGGGGGTCGTCTCAAGCCATAACCCTCGGGAGGCGTGCTGCCAGCCATCTCTCGAGTCGCCCCCTGTTCGTGTGGCATGGCTGGCATTTCCGCAAGCTGGTCGCGGACTTGTTCCTGGTGGTATGGAGAACGGCCCTGCGCGAGGGCTGGCGATCGACGACCTCCAAGTCCCATGTCAGCCCCGATAGGTGGAGGGGCGCCATAGGGTTGATGGTGCGGCCTGGCAGACTGGTTACGCAGTGGCATGGCTCCAGCAGAGCCTGCGGCACCGACAACACCATAAGACACATTGTCGTGTGGCTGGTACACGGGAGCACCGTAGGGAGTCTGTTGGCCAGCATGGCCGTAGCCATTGGTGCCGGACACAGCGTTATGGTCATCATATGGATCGTCCAGGCCAAAGCCAGCAGATTGATGATTCGTACCAAATTTATCATTATTACCGTGGGTTGGAGCTACGTACGGTCCTTGATTAGACTGTACGTAGTTCGGAGACAGAGAGTTGGGCAACAGCGCTTGTTGACTATGATTGGACCATGGTTCGCCAGAACTGCCGAGTAGATTTGCATCTGAGCGATTGTGGCTCATGCTCATGAGACCAACGGGACTGGGAGACGGTGAGTTCATACGGATGTTGTTCTGGGTATGGGCTGGCGACTTTTTGAGGTTGGACATTTCCACTTCTTCTCCTTCCACCATGACCTTTTTGGACTCGGCAGTTTCCCAGCTGGGCATCCGAGGCAGGGCGTCCTCTCCGCCCTTCTTGGACACATCAAATTCGGCGTACTGTGGTTCGAACTTTGTTGGTGTAGTGGATGGAAAGTGTGCCTGCATTGGAGCCAAGTTTCGGTAGCCTTGGCTCTGTTCATGATGAGGCGGGATAAACGGTTTGTCGAGATAGTTATGCTTGCGGCCGCCAGGCGGATCACAGCAGCCGCAACAGTTGCCACAACATTTCAAACATTGGAAGCAACTGCAACAGCATGATAAACCACAGCAGCAGCATCGTACAATGCACCAGACGACGGACAGGATGATGAGACTACCAACAACAATTATGGCAATAACAGGCCACCTACCGAGTCGTTAGCGGGAAGGCTTCGAAAAACGAAAGGGCTCAAACCAGGCGAGTGGCACTTAGGAATCGTACTTGCAAAACGAGGCATTCATGCAATTGTCCCAGCTTGAGAAAGCAGTCTGAACGTCGGTGACTGTGTTTCCGGTATCTGTCACGATATTTCTTTTTGTCAAGGTTGTGGCGACTGATCGAACGACGCCATTCCGAACTAATTCCCAGGCTGCAGGCCGCAAAGACCTGACCATTGCAACATCCACCGACGGCATCTTGGAGAGAGTCTCTCGATACGATCAAGGATGGCCTAGGACACAGCGATGCGAATAGCATAAAACGTAGCCAGCGCACGGCAGTGAGGTAGGAACTAACTTCAAATTCCGAAAGTGTGCGCCATGCGATAGACGAGCGAGTATCAAGCATTAAAGAAAATTGGAGTCGAGGCGGAGTCGTTAAGTAGCGGGCAAGCCAGCAAGTCGTCTCTCGTTAGACAGTAGATGGGAAACCGTCAAAGGATGGTGAACAGTCTCAACAATGAAAGCCTGCTTGGTCCCAAAACAAAACAGATGTCTGGCGCGGTAGTTTATTGGAGAGATCGAAGCAGACGAGAGAGTAGGGGCTTATACGACAACAAAATGATGCTGCCACTCAACCAAGTCCAGCCACAAGCAACAGGGAGTGAGGCCCGTCGTGATGCAAACCGTGGATGTCTCGGGCGTGGCGGAGAAAAAAAAAATTGCTGACAAGTCGAAATTTCCAAGCACCAGGCGGGTATCGATTTGGACGCATCGATGTCGGAAATTGGCTAGGCACAAGTAGAAAATCTTGAGAGCCACAAGATCATGAGAACGCTGGGGCAATGTATGAAGCAACAATGGGTGTACTGTGCCAACTTTTGGAGGCAGCGGTTTGGGGGAAGGCGGTGATGCAGCGGCGTTAGAACGGCTCGAGGCACGCGCGGCGCAGCCTTTAGCCCACGGAACAGGTATAAAGGAGAGCACCGGTCGTCAAAGGAGCATAGGGCTATAGCCAGAGGGAGAATCAGAACAGACAAAGGAGTGTGCGAGCCGCGAGCGGTGAGGGTGTCGAGAGAGGAAGAAGAAGAAGAAGAAATGTAGCAAGCCGATCGGTCACTGCGTCGAGGAAGCGGCTGGGGAAGAAGGAAAAGAAGAACTGCCAATTGCTGTGTGCGAGCATGTGCCGTCCACGGCAGATGACGGAATAGTCGAAGGGAAAGGATTCACGAAACGGAGCGAGGCAAAATCGGGAGGAATGGCAATGGGCAAAACGGTCTGCGTACGGAGGAGTATGTAACTACTTTAGTCACTGAACGCCGGACAAAAGAATGATCTCGGGAGAGTGCAGAGCATAGATGCCAGGAACCAATAAGAGCAAATGGCAAAAGATGGGACGAGCGCTGGCGACCGCGGTTACATGTAACTAACTACGGAGTACACACTCCGTACTCCGTACACGCACGTACTCCGTAACTTACTTCATGAAGGCAATCAGACGCGCAGGGGCATTGATTGCGTCAAAGTGTCCTGGTCGGTCGGCTTGGACCCACACATATGCCACAAGATTGGGGCACTTTGGCATTTTGGCCCACGATCAATCAAGCCCCGCAGGCACCTTGCCCGGTCGCAGGAGAGGGAGGAAAAAAAAAAAAGGACACAGGCAGCCAGTCAGACAGGTTCTGCGTAGAGGACCGCGCCTGTCATAATATTCGTGTCAATTGGCCTCGAGTCTTCAATGTTCAAGATCCAGCAAAGATCACGGGGGGTCTTTTACTAGTCACAGTTCGCAGATTTCCCCTGCAGCTGCCCCTGAAAAAGACTGGGGCAACCCGCCATTGCCCCACCTTTTTCTCGCCTTGTGTGCCTTCCAAAAGGTCAGCCTGGTGCCAGCTGCATCTATTGCGATCTTCCCCTGGCCAGCATTGACCTGCAGAGACCAACGCGACGAGAAGCACAAAAGAAAGCACGCGACTCCTAGGGTCAAAGAGGTAAAGAAAGGAAAAGGAAAAAGAAAAGAATTAATAAGAGAGAAAAAAGAAGAAGGGATCCGCTGCAAAGCCGCACCAAGTCATCATACCGCACCCGACAACTTAGTCATGAACAACGGCCACGGAGAGGCGTTCGACCAGACAAGTTGACAAGATGACAACAGACGTACGCAGTCCTTGACTCCGGATCAGGAACCACTTCGTCATCCCTCACTCATATTGACAGTTTCTGCTAGGGTTCTGCCCCGGCTGCTAATAATTTTCGGACCATCATGCATTCTGACCGCCGCAGCCAAGACACATGTACATACGTGTTGTGCGTGGACTCAGGGGTTCTAGTCAGCTGCTAACTTAATCTGCTCGACCAACTTTAAACGTGGACGCAAGGGCGGCCGCAGAAACCAATGCTCGACAGACGTCAGCGTGCGTTACTGACATTCAGCATGTCGAGTTGATGCACGTGTGCAGCAGTATCTCAAGTAACTCGTTACCTGCAACAGCCATGCAGAAAGACCGGCTCGGACAACATTGAACGCGAACGCGAACGCGAACGAGAATCGGGTGGCGTGGCTGTCGACGTCAAGTCCTTCCCCGACGGGAATTCCCCCAACATCCTCCGTTGTCGCCAGGATGGGGGGTCAATAACTTGCCGGGTGACTCAGTGAAGAGATGGGCATGGCTAAGCAGCCTTCTGTCGCTCTTTGCCAAGCCCTGTGTTGACGCTGCAGGTTTCCCACGTCGTAGGCCATCAAACTTGGTGTAGGCTCAGTCGAGTAAACATCCAACACTTCAAAGTGAGCGATCGGCGGAAAGAATCACTTCTTTCGGAACCTTGCTAGTTAGTCATTTCTGGACATATACGGAGTACGGAGTACAGTAAACCACCGTTGTAACGATAACCTTCGTGAGGCCAAATTTAACGATATTTGGTGACTATTGGTAAGGTGCGACTATTGTGGGGCTTGTACCTCTACCAAATTTTATTAGGGAATTATACCTAAAGATGTTAAAAAGTATATATCAAGAGATTGTTATTTCTTCGCCGCTTCACGCGCCTTATGCTAATCGTGCTAAAGCCGCCTTTAATGCCGTTAAAGCTGTTAAAGAAGCTTAAAATTAATTAATTTGCGTTGTTCTTCGAAGGAGATTAATTTATTAATAGCCTTAGACGCCTCTTATATAGTAATTTCTAGTATTTTTAGTCTTTTATTAACCTCTTTAATATTAATAGATAAGACCTATGAAAAATTTACTATAATATCATTAATTATTTTATTAGAGGCCTTATTAACGCGCTTAAAAAAAGGCTCAATTAGCTTCTTAAGGCTGCTATTATAGATTAAGATAATATTGCTAATATTTATAAGGCCTTAGCAGCGAGCATCGCGTGCTATAGCTAAAAGAGCCTAACGGCTTTTATTCTAATCCTTTAGCTAGCGCTTATAGGTATAAATATTGCTAAGCAGCTTTAATTTCTTCTAATAATTAGCAATAGTCTCCTTTTTCACATAATCGCGCTATACGTGTGTAAGCCACACGATAGCCTTTAATAAGGTTATACGAGGTATAAGGTTAATATTCTAAAAAGCTAGCTTAGCTACAAACTATAGCTACTACTTCTAATAGTAAACCTTAAGATTATTAATAATTCCTTAGTCTATAGGTTAATATAAGCTAGTTATATTAGCTAGAAGAAAAATAACCTTTATATTAATAAAGATTTTTGTGATAATAGCCTTATTTATAGCATGTATATACGCGCTAAAGTTATCTAATAAAAGAAGGACTTTTTAGCCTTATATTTGCTAGTTAAACTATAGTAGCTATTCGAGAAAGATATTAGAATTTATCTAGCCTTTTATATTACTTTAATAATATTTTAGAAAGCTATTAATTTTACTATTATTTTTACTAAAATAACGCGGATTTCTAGACTTTCTAATAACCTAAAGGTCTAGCTTATAGGTTTCTAATATATTAGCGTAAGAAAAGACTATAATATAAGCTTTATCTAGCTTTATCCCCTTTTATAGATATATTACTAGTATAAATAAGAGATTTCTACGTAAATAAACACTAGTCTTGTCTACGTTATAGGTATTATTATCTAGATAATGTCGCTTAGTCTCTTATATTGCTTTAAGGTCTTAGAAGGTATTAAAAGCTTTAGCAGACTTACTTTTACTAATAATCTTTTATTTCTTAAGATAATAGTGTGATTTGAAGTTATTAACCTATCCTTAAGAGAATGTAAGAGATTTAAGGCCGCAAAAGTCTTCCATTTTCTCCTAAAGCTGCCTTATAAGGCTAGCAATAATATCGCTATTTATAATATAACTAAGGTTATTTAATTAGGTTATTCATTCAAAGAGGGCTAACTCAAGTAATAGATACTTGCCTAGATAGCGTTTCTATGCATTTATAGGCTTTTTAGTATTAATATAATTATATTATACACTAATTAACTTAGATATTATAGATTAAGAGAAATTTTAGTTGAATTCTTTAGAAGCCTATTATTAGAGCTACTCTTGTCGCTAGAAGAGATTCTTACAATGTTTTTTTTGTATAATTTGCCTTTCTTAATAACTTATTAGTATTTGCTTATAAGTAGCTTAAGAAACTATAATAAAAGAGGCTAAAATAAGGTATTTTATAATAAAAAGAGTAGTATTATAGTAGTATTAAAGGAGGAAAAATGCATTAAAGGCTGTAAAATTTATAGCTTTAGTAGGCTCTAAATAACAATAATTGCCTTAATTTATATAGTAACTAATTCTAATGCCTATAATATCGTGCGACTCGCGACTTTTAACGATTTACTAGGGAAAAACCCTTCAAAGACCGTGAATTATCGTAATAGCGCGAATATCGCTAAGATAATGATCGTTACAACGGTGGTTTACTGTACACAATTACATTAACAAATAGTTGATCCCGTCGCCTAGCCATCATTCCGTCTCGCCCTTCGAATCTGAAACTCGACCCGCCGACGGCTTCGCATTCAATCTCCCCAAGAACATCTGCAAGCAGCTAAGCTACTCCGTAGTCTACGGAGTATTTGAAATAAGCTTGTCTCCTTATATGTTTTCTATCATGTCCTAGAAAGGCCGTGACGTGCACCCAATCCTCAATAGGGCGTCCCCAACTTTAAACCAACCAACTTGCTCCGTATATCAACGGGGTCTATCTGAGGGCTCCGGCAAGTACCAGTAGTAGTTAGATTTGCTACCGTTGCTCTGCTTGTGCCTGCTTACGCCATGACAAACTTATGTACCCGTTGAAGACAGGGTAGAGCCTGACCCTTTGCCCACTGTCAGGAGAACTTTGAAGCAATGAAATAGACAGAATAGGATGTACAAAGTAGGATAAATTAGTTATATGCTTGCGTGGCATGGAGCGGGACCCCAGGCCCACGACGAAACTAACCGAATCGGGGTTCCCGTCACAGCCAACATTGAACTTCAATGAATCTCCCATCCTCTTTCTTGATGTCACCTTGTGCATATGCACACACACACACAACCAACTTGCTTGCATGCAACAGGCACACAAGCACCGCCGCACTGGTGTGCCATAAAGTAGAATGCCAGGGGGGTCGCCATCCCCTTGGTTCCCTGAGAGCAGAGGCTGATGAATAAGTGGATGATGTACAGAGTATATAACTATGCGCTAGCGGCATGATGTCATTTCTAAATAGATAGAAGAACGCTACGATGTAAAACTAGGTGTCCCTTTGGAGGCTCTTGAACAATTTCCAACGCAATGCCACCTACCCCTCTCGGCTGCCCCGTTATCAAATATCAAATATCAAAGGCGGAGAGACGCAAGGAAACACAGGGGCCGGCTTCAGATAATCGATCTACTGACACAAACAACCAAGCTGGCCTCGCGTCCTGCTCGACAGCCGTTCCGCCGCGCGGATTGTCCTCTCCATCATCACCCACAGCAGAATCGGCAACATGCCCCCCGGCGTCGGAGCAACAGCAAGCCCATCCCTCTCGAGGACGGCGCGGTCAAGATCGCCCACGATGAAGCCCTTCTCCGAGGCATAGAAGCCCAGATCAACGACGACGCCCACCTCGGGACGAATCATACGCGGCTTGACGTATCCAGGCCCGCGGTGAAGCTCCGTGATAAGCACCTCCTGCGACGCGTCTCGTTGCGCTGCGCCGCCCGCCTCGGGGAGACCAGGCGAGTAGCTGACGCGAGGGTAGCAACGCCTCATGTGGGACACGAAGCCGTCGGTGACGACGTTGCCAAAGCCGACGATGTGTATGGCGGAGCGGCACAGGGCGCGGCGGTGCCTCCCGTGCTTGGAGAGCAGCCGGCCTAGGGCGTCGGCGGCGACGTTGCTCGCCCGTCCCTCGCAGTACTCCTCGATGTGCTTGGCCGGGCTGACCGACGCCATGGTCTTGAGCTCGTCGAGATGCCGCGGCAGCGGACGCTGCACCAGCACGCCGTGGACCCGTGCGTCTCGGTTCAGCTCCTCGATCTGGGCGACGACTTCGGCCGTGGAAGCCTCGGGTGACATCTCGTACACCCAGTATCCGACGCCGGCCTGCGACATCTCGTCAGCGAACCGAGGCTGCTGGGCTTCGCGTTCCCATCCATCCATTCCATCACTCACCCTCGCAGCAACGTGTGCCTTGATGCGGACGTAGTGTTCGGCCGCGGCGTCAGTGTTGAAGAAGAGGACGGCCAGCACGGCCTCGAGCTCGCCTCGTCGTTTCCGCAAGCACCACCGCTCGATGTCCTCGACGACGGGGTGTCCTTCGAGGAGAGTGGCCCCCATCTTTGCTTTTACTTATCTCGTCTCGTCAGACGCGCCCGAGCGGTGTGTCTGGCCGGAATGAGCGGCCTTGGGGGGGCCTATTTATGTATGGGTTGGTTCTCTTTGGGGTCGAGATGCAGCTGCACTCTTGCTTGGTGTAACAGGGCCCCTTGGCACGCGGGCCGTCCAGTCTCTTATTCCGAAAAGGGGGGGGGGGGGCGCGCCCATCCGTCGACGATGTCCGTCTGACTAACGATGAGACCCGATCTCGCTGTATCTCGCGACGACATTCTGAGACACGCATTATTACATCTGCCGTTGGGAACAAGTACTATCCAGACTCTGTAACTCACTAACCAACTACTCAGTAGCACGAGCCATGTCTGCGACTCGGGCCGACGACGCTACTGCTAGAGACTACACGCAGAGAGCATGAGCATAGTCGCTCCAAGACAACACGAGTGCCGTCATCATCGTGTGAGGCAGGTGAATCGAGCTTCAGGCGTGTATCCACCAGTCATGACGATATCATGTAACACAGAATATTGTCCAATCACAAACTGTTACCTCACAGTCCAAGATGAGTTTTGGCATAAACGAGTAGAGTGCGCCAGTCATGATGTGGAACTAGCCTCTTCAGAGAGGTGCTTCATTATTCTTCAGGTATCATCAGTAGCTACATTCCAGAACAACAACAGCATGTGCTCCGAATGCCATCCGGAATCCGCATCCAGCACACGCTTCTCCAATCCAGGAGTCCCCCACCAGAAAAGCCATTACATATACAACTAACCCAAGTAAACGCGCGAGCCCTATCCCGACCTTACTTGCCTGGCGGAGGTCCAGCGGGTGGCGCGTACCCTCCCTCAGGCTGATACGTATTCGGCGGCGGCTGGACGCCATACTGCTGCTGGTGTCCGTAGTACCCGTCGTTGGGGTTGAACGTGGTGCCCGTGTTCTGAGGGGCCTGCGGCTGGCCATACGGCGGAGGCGTGTTATAGTAGCCCTGCTGCGGCTGGCCGTAACCCGGCTGCTGCTGCTGGTTGTAGTCGGACTGGTACGCCTGGTTGTAGCCGTTCATATTGTGCTGCTGGCCGGCGTCGTGCTTGCCGGCGGGGGCCATCCAGCCGGTCCCGTACATGGGCGTATTGCCGCGACGGCGGCGGCGGCGAGCGGTGCAACTTGTGCCAAGGGCCATGTTAGTTGGTTTATTGCTTCAGGTCGAGGGCTGCGGGAGACGGGTGAGTGGACGGGACGTGAAGCCGACTTACGCGCACGTCAGCAGGACGAGAAACACAAGGAGGAGGACGCCCGCGAGGACGACCCAGCGACCCCAGCTGGACCAGCGGTTGTTACATCTGTACGAGTAGCCGTAGCGGTCGCAGTAGTAGGCTCTTTTGACGAGGCCCAAGACGGCAGATCCTGTCGTCGGGTCCGAGGTAGACGTCGGCGGCATGATGAGTTGCTTGTTGTCGAGAGTAATGAGGACTGAAGAGAAGAGAGCCCCGATGAGCAAGTCGTACAACGAAGCGAGTTATTTGAAGCAGACGTGATGCCAACGTCAAGCAAAAAGGGGGGGGGGGGGGGCGGCAAAGAGGGCTGGTCAAGTTCTCGGCGCAGCGATGGATGACGTGTTGCGCAGGCAAAGTATGATCAAGTGGCGTCCGGAAGTGCGCACTGTCGATCCGCGTCGGGAAGACCAGACAGACGCGAGATTGATGAAGGGTTGATGAGAAATAGAAACAACAAAGTCAACGAGTCAGCGATGAAACGTTTCGAGTTGTCTGCGCAAAAAAAAAAAAAAAAAGGGCGGACGAATCTAATTGTCAGAGCATGAGTGAGGCGCTGGGGCGAGCGTGCTTTTTTGTATTGCGTACGGATTACGGATATTGTGCCAGGGCAACATGGAAGAAAGGGCTCTCTGGGGCGTTGGGCTGAGCCACGAAAAACCGCACTAGCCGGACTAGCGTGCCGGGGTTCGAGGCTTGGCGCTCCCAACTGGACGTACTCGCTCTGCTTTCTCCAGCCTCAGCTAAGCAACTGGGTAAGTCGCGTTCTCCCCTCAAAGCACACAGCAGCAACTTGTGCAGCTCGGTTGGCTCCGGAGCACTCCGTAGACAAAAGGTTGCCCAGCCTGTGTCACCCAGTCTGCCTTGAATGTCACCTTGCACAATAAAGTTGGCCCGCATGGCGCCTCATCTTAGTCTGGGTGGCGACGCGAGAGATGTCCATGTGGGGCCACGCCGGCTGGCACCAGCTGGAGCTTCCATGTCAAGACGAGCGAATCATGGAGAGTCCTAGCTGGACGCAGGTGGGGGCCTCATGTTGTCGTCGTCGTGGCCAAGCCACCACAGCCGGAGGAGCCATTGTCGATTTTGCTTGTTCGTCAAGTCCTGGGGAGGTACTTCCGTACGGAGTAACTTACTCCGTACAAGATGAATGGCCACTTCTCCAGCGAGCATAGCCACACATATCTTGCTCAAAACAGGTGCGTGCAAGTGGCATCGCCATCCCGCTACGTGGCGCACGCGAAGCCCGTCATCGGCTTCCATCCCCAGACGACCCCACGGCAAGCTTGCCATGTTGCACAACAGCCGAATGGCGGCGCACGAAACGAAAAATGACGTCACGTCCACCTCAACCCCCACAGATCTGTTGTCGCAACTTCATCTCTGCATCACGTACGGGGTAGAGCTCTCCATATCCCCCGACGAGCGAGTGCCGTTGCCAGGTCACGCAGGGACATGTCTTTCCCTTTGTGCTTTGAACATACAGCAAGCCAGGGCCTCAAAAGGGAGGAATACAGCAGCTCTTCAAGACTACAAAGTTGTCCCAACGTCTGTTCGTATTCCAAGCGACGTCCTGCCATCACGAAATCGCAACTGCCAGTCCCAGTAAAGTATAATATTGCATTATATGAATATATAACTTAAAATATTTACCATAGAACAGCGAATGTCGCCTCTCTGAAACACACTTCGCAGCGCCGCTAGCCAGGGTCTTGAGCTGTTCCAAGACTATTCTTCGTAACTAAGTAGACGTGGCAACATAACGTTACCCGGTCAGCCATGAGGAACCAATAGCAGTCTGTACATATTCCTGCCCAAGAAGCTACTATTACAAACTATCTGATGCTGCTGAACTCGCCACGAATTTCGACAGTAAGTTCGAAAGCTGTACATGTATGGAAGAGTCATTGTGCAGGCAACTCCCGCCCCAAGCTCGTTCCGAGGAAGTGAAAGTCCCAGGTGAAAAGTCAGTTTCTCCTCTTCAATAGAATCCTCAACTGGCTAGTACGCCTTCCTGTCGCGAGATGTGCAACGCGCCCGTGTGAAAATCAATGCAAAGTTCATGCGAACAAGCTCAGAAACTATATCCTACCCCAACGACATCCTCAGTAAACCTGCCCGACACCATCCCACTCGCTACGCCAGAACACGCTGTGAAGTGCCAACGAGGCACCACTGTAACCATCACGTCCGCCTTGGAAACAAGAATTCGTTGCTCTACGTCACGACGAGGCTGTCACAAGACCGTGTAACAAAGTCGATAACGTGACCCAGGACGGCCGTGGTCTCCCGACTTTGTCCATTCTGCTGCAAGACTCCCCGAACACACCCACAGCACTCTTTGGGAACAACATGATGAGGGTGTCTAGTTCGGCCCAAAGCATTCACTCGTCAGGCTCCCATATCCCAATGAAAGAACACAACATGTATCTCCTGCCGCCTGGCAACGGCCGACAACCAACATTGCGATGCAGACTACAAATATTAGCCAACTAAGAGATATATCTTCATGCAGCAAGTAACAAAGACAGTGAGCCACATCAGGCAGCCACACAATCCGTCAAGCGTCCAATGAAAGGCTTAGGCCGCGGTTCTCATTATAAATAAGGGCCATTGTCAGCTCCATCTTCGTCTAGAATTCTCAACATCAGACATTCAGCTTTCATCTAAACATCCCCATCCGGATCCGGCTCCCGCCGCTCTCTACAAAAAGGAAGAACAGCTGTAAAGTCTCTCAACGTTGTTCCCCTAATAACGGTGTGCCTAGATTTAACAATGGCAGACAAAGGCAATTCTTCTTCTTCGGGAAGTAAATACGTCGGTCAGCAAGCCACAATCGCAGTGGCAGGCAAGGTTTCTGAGCTTGCTCTCGTGCTATCATCTGGTGATTTAGCAAGGAAGAAAAGGGAGAAGAGAGGGGGTAGAGAAGCTCGACTGGAGCTGGAGAGGGAACAAACAGGGAGCCAAGACATCGAAGCAGTAGCACTATGCTACTCGAAGAGGCGACCTAGTTCCTCCTCATAGTCATGATAGTCTGACACCTTTTTAACAACGAGTTCATTTGCCCCCTCTTTCCAAAACTGTGAGAAGGACTCTACCACATGGAGTGATAAATCCGCAGAAAATTGGGGGCAAAGGTGGTCCGAGACTAGGTAGTAGGCCGCATCGACAGACTTCAGACTCAGCCAAAACCAAGTGCCTTTTGACTGCCACATGTCTTGAATAATTCTTTTGAGTGGCCAGGCAAGCTTGACCTTGGATTCTTCTTCAGAAAAAGCCTGCATAAACTCTTGCCAGACGCAGTTATACTCGGTCAAACTGCGACAGTCGCCTTCGTCTACAAGATCAGCGATACCCTGATTCGTAAGCCAATATGGAACATATAGAGCCTCTGGGGGCAGAGCACATAGCCATTCCAAGTCAAGAAGGCAAGTGATATTCCAGTCATTATCCACGAAGATATTGCTTTGATGGAGGTCAGTGAGTTGGAGGAGGAAGGGCCCATTTCGCCACTCTTTTTTAATATAGTTATGAGAGAGTGTTCGCAGCAACGTTCGAATCGACATTTGAATGCGACAGTCTAGTTCCCCAGTAGTGGCACTTTTATTGCTGCAGAAGTAATTATCATGCAGCGTGACCATGTCGGCAACAAATGGTTCCGTGCAAGTGTAGGTGTCTCTAAGAGATATCGATGGCTCGGCCCCTTTGTTTTCTAATATCATAGTCCCTGCAAAGCTGGGTCGACTTGTTAGTGTCACGGTGCAGTCGTCGTTGAATCGAAATGAGCCGATTCTAGGTTGCGGAATGCGGGATAAAGATATCATAATGCGGGCTATACCATGAAATAGTCGATTTCGGCGGTCTGTGTCATTTCGATGGATGTTCCAGGTACTCGAGAGCATCTGGCCAATATCCTGACCAATATACTCCAACAACATGTATTGAAATGGCAGTTTTTCAGATACAGCCACTGGTGCGTATCGCGAGAGGGCCGAGTCTTGGAAGGGGTACCGAAAAAAACGCGAAAGAAAATGACGCAGGCGAGTATACCAGGGGAGTTGAGCTTCATGAGTAAACTAAGTCGATGATTAGCCTCTCCATCTCTTAGAAACACCCTGAGTAGACACATACATGGCCATAAGAAGTGCTAAATCCATAGAGCTGAGGGATGCGAATTTCGGGACATTGATCTTGCATCCAGATGTACGCGCCGACCTCGCTTCGTAGTTTTTCGTCCATAGTAAGAGAGTCTGGGTGCGCAAAAGGCATCGGGCAACGCATCAGAACACTACCCGCAAAAAGGCGGGATTTTATGTTAAGAGGAATACAGATATTGAACTTTCCCCTTATCCAATTCAAAGGAGGAGCGACAGAGCACTCTGCCTCACATTCAAGCCTAAGCTGCTTCTTTGTAATAGCTGAAATAGTGTCCTGGTGGCTCCATAGATTATCGTATAGCGCTTGCGCTAGAGCGACTTGGTGGTGACAATGGATCACATCGAAGTCCTCCGATTTCGCCTCTTCAAAAGTGACTGGCGCGTGATCCAGAAGCGGAATCGTTGATTTCATAGCGAGAGCTGCTTAGTGGGCAGCGACGACGAGTGTCAAGATGCAGAAGGTGCTCTCTCCTCGGTAGATTATGATAAACGGTGTCTTGTTTGTCGACGGCCTCTCGATCAAGTAGTAAAAGGGCAAGTATCAGCCGCGACTCGACGGCACTTCCAAGCTCCCAGGGACCCTGTGGCCAGATATGCACTTGCAGAATGGATCAGATGGCAATGGATAAGAGAAGAAGGGTGACAAGTGCGCAGGTCGTTGGTGGTATTTATTAGATTGTTGGCCTGGTGTCTGATGGTTGGTTGACACCAGAGATTGAGCGATGTGCCTTCCTCTTTGGCAGGGGCCTGCAGTTGGCCTAATCGTGCCCGCCCCTATCAAGCCTAGTTATCAAGGATAAAAAGGCTTAATAAAGGAGGCACAGTGGGATATCAAAGATATAGAAGAAGGAAGAAGGCAGTAATAACTGTGTGTGTATTATTAAGCTTGTTCTTCTAATCTAGGCAGGAATTTTACTACTATTTATAGTAGGTTAAATTCCCCTTTTCTAAGTCTCTACTTTTATCTAATATAAATTAAACTCTTATCTTTATACGCTAGAATAACTAGTTTTATGCCTTTTATATAACTTATACTAGTTATACTAGAATATTCTAGTTATACTAGTTATAGGTTATTAGAAGTTAAGTTAGGCTTGTTAAAAGCTAAGTTAGTAAGGGCTCTATTAGTTGCCTCCAAGGTTAGTTAGTGTGTTGCCTTCTAGTATCTCTAGTTAACCTAGATAACCTAGATTTCGTTTGACATACCCCTTTAGCTATAGGGAGCTAATTATAAGCTAGTTATAGCTATAATTTAATGGAATCTTAGTTAGTTATTATAAATTAAGTTTTTATAAGGCTTTTAATATTAATTAAGCCTAATAGAGACTTAAATTTCTAAAATTTCTATTCTATTAGAGGCTTTATAAGGCTATTTACTAGTATTTTTAAGGTTTTAATATATTTAATATTAAATTTATTATTTTAATAGGCTTACTTAATCTAGGTATTATATATATCTATATATTTAAGAGCTATTTTAACTTATAGAAAGTCTAGGGTAGCTAGCCTTATAGTTTAAAGGTTATTATAAAAAATAGTAGGTTTTTTAGTATCTAGTGTTAAATCTAGTTAACTTATAAGCTTATAAAAAGCTATAGTCTTTTTTCTAATAGATAATAAGACTAGTAATTTAACTTTAATTAATAATATAGTTATAATAGCTTATTTAATAGCTAACTATATAATAGAAGCTTTAAATAGTTAAATTAGTAAGCTTTAACTAGATTTTCTAGTAGCTTTATTATTTATAAAAGCTATATTTAATAATATAGCTAGTTTAAGTAAGTCTTTAATACTATTAAATTTAATAGCTAGATTTTTAGTATAATATAAATACTAAATAACTTTAATAGCTATTTTAATATAATTTAAGCTTAAATTAAAAAGCTACTCTAATAATTTTAAGCTTATATAAGCTATATTAGATTAAGTATTAACTAAAGGGTAGTTAATAGACTTAATAAGACTTAAATATTAATATATATTCTTTAAGCTAGCTAGGCTTTTATATAGCTCTAGAGTTTACTTTTATATAAAGCTTTTAACTAGCTTATAGCTTAATTTAGCTTTTAAATTAAAGAATTTAACTATAATTTTATTAATATAAAAGTTTTAGTATAGCTATAACTTTTAATTTAATTAATCTCTTAGAATTCTAGTACTTAAAAACTATTTTAAGTCTTTTAAATTCTTTATTTTATAGGTTTTCTTTAAGCTTTCTATAATAGATAGTATCTTTTCTTCTAAGAATTTAAAGTAAATAAATACTATATTATTAATATAAATAAATATAGTTATTTATAACTCTATAAATATATAAGAATTTTCTTTTAGTTATATAAGCTTTAGTTTAAATAGAGTTTTTATTAAGTCTAATTACTATAATAATAGTAACTTTTTTAGCCTATATAAGGCTTTTTTAAACTATAATATCTATTTAAGCTTATTAAAACTCTTAGAATATTTAATATAAACTATTTTATTTAAAAAGCTATTTATAAAAGCATTTATAGCGTCTAGCTATCTAGCTTCTAGGTTAAATTTAACTAGAATAACTATAATAAGCCTAAAGAATCTAGTAGCTAAAGTTATAATATAGGTATTTTTATTTAAATATAGTTATTAGTCTTTTTAAATATATAATTTAGCTTTAAATTTTATAAAATATTTATACTTATCTAGCTTATATTTAAAGACTTAAGTAGTATTTAAAGCTTTATATTTTACTAGAATCTACTAGATAGAATAAAAGATACCTCTATTCTAGTTTATTTAAAATTCTAAGTTTACTACTTTTTTAAATTCTCTCTTAAATTAATATTTTTCTAGATTTAACTATTTAATTAGTTTAAAAGGTAAATTTTATTAATAAAGGGATTTCTTAGAACCTAGAAAGAAGCTACTTATATAAGCTTATTTAAATAGCCCTTTAGCTACTAGATTTATTAATTTAAGACTTAAATATCTATAGTTTTCTTTGTTATCTTTAGGGTCTTCTATAGAATTCTTAAATAGAGAATTATCTAATATATTATTATTAAATATATTATTATTAATATTATTAGATATTAGTTCTTTAATTATTATAAAATTCTAGTAATCTTTCTTATTATTAATATAAGCTAGTAGTTAAATTTCTAGTTAAGTTTTTATAAGTAAAAAGTTATTTAATTTATAGAATATTAGCTTATTAAAGCTAATATCTCTAACTCTTCTAATCTTTTAGCTAGTTAGAATTTAAATTTAATAGATATTAGTAGAATTATAGCTAACTAGATAGCTTATTTCTATATAAGCTTCTAGTTTTAAAGCTTGTTTTTAAGTATTTTAAAGAGCTTTAGTAGTAAGTAAATAAGCTCTATAGCTATAAGCCTTTAAAAAACTAATATCTAGCTTTAACTTGTTAATATAACTAGTATCTAGCTTATTTAAAGCTAGCTAGCTATATAGCTTTTTGAATAGTATTAACTAGGTATTATTATTATTAATATCTTTGTTAATATCTTTATTTTTAGGTAAATTATATTTCCTTAGGGTTCTATTATATAGAAAAATAGTAGTTTTCTAGTATTTAAGCTATAAGTTAGAAAGTAAATTTAAAAATAGCTTTAAGACTCTAGCTTTTATAGCTATAATACTCTTTAATCTTTTAGCTAGGCTATTTTAAGCTAGTATATAAGGTACTATAACTTTTTCTTTAATACCTATATCTAATAACTAAGCTCTATAGTTATCTTTTAAAGCTAAGTTATTATTATAATAAAAGACATAGATTTATTATTAAAATTAGATTTTTATAGAAGCTTTTAGTGCTTTTAAGCAACTAATTATAGTATTTTAATCTATTAATAATAGTAAATATATAAAAATAAGCGCTATATAGCTATCTTTAGTAATAAAAGCTACTATATTTCTATTATAAGCTTTTTCTAGTTAAAAAATATTAATATAAAGCTTATAGAAAGGTTAAAGGCTAGATAGAAATAATTTTTAAAATATAACTCTTTTTACTTTAAATAAAGAGTATATTTTACATTCTATTATTATAAGTTCTTTAATTTTAAATTCTATAGTAGCTTCTAGAATATATTTTAAAGCTTTTAAATTTAAATAACTTAAGTATTAATACTATAATTCTATAATACTTATAGCTTTTAATTTTAATTTAAAATTATAGAAGCTAGAGAGTAATATAATATTAGCTTCTATTTTTATAGGTTAAGCTACTATATTTACTACTTAAGTTATAACTTTATTATATTTAATAACTAGTTATTAAAATATTTAGCTAGTTTTAAATAGAAAAGCTATTTTAATTATAACTTTTCTACTAGCTAGATTCTAATTATATTTAGCTTAAACTAGAAGATTTAGACTAGTAATATTTATATAGAAATTAAATATATAGGCTATTTTTTGTAATTTAAATATACTATTTGAGGTTTTTATTTAGACTTATCTATATTCTTAAATTTCTAGATACCTTATACCTAAAAAAGCTAGATTAGGCTCTTCTAGAGGCTTATAATCAAGGAATTAGTTCTCATTATTATATATATAAATAGTAAAGCTACTATCTAGTATAAATAAGTTTTAAAGACAATAATTTAGTTAATTTCCTATAGATAAGGTAGCTAATATAACTTTATCTTCTATTTAATTAGGTATTTTAGCTATAAAAGCTATTTTTATAGTAGAATTTTTATTCTTTAACTTTATTAAAGTTATTTTTCCTTAAAATATAGCTTTATTAATCTTATTCTTTAGTTTAGAATTATTTTTAAGCTTTTTAGTAATTTCTATACTTATATCTTTCTTAGGCTTTTAATTAAAGAGTCTAGCTTCTAGATTTAAATAAAAACACTTACTATAATAGTATTAATATCTATAAATATAATTAGAAATAGTATTTAAGGTATTTTATTAATTTTAAAAGCTAGTAAAGCTTCTTTCTAGTGGCTTTTATTACTATTAATTTTATTAACTTTATTTAAATAGATTAAATATTTTATATCTATCTAGTATTAAAGATTTCTAATTTTTCTTATTTTTCTAGGCTTTATCTTTTATTTAATTAGACTAGTATCAAGCCTAGTTATTAAGGATAAAAAGGCTTAATAAAGGAGGTATAGTAGGATATTAAAAATATAGAAGAAGGAAGAAAGTAGTAATAACTATATATGTATTCTTAAGCTTATTTTTCTAATCTAGGTAGGAATTCTACTACTATTTATAGTAGGTTAAATTCCCCTTTTCTAAGTCTCTACTTTTATCTAATATAAATTGAACTCTTGTCTTTATGCGTTAGAATAACTAGTTTTATACCTTATACTAGTTATACTAGAATATCCTAGTTATACTAGTTATAGGTTATTAGAAGTTAAGTTAGGCTTGTTAAAAGCTAAGTTAGTAAGGGCTCTTGTTAGTTGCCTCTAAGGTTAGTTAGTTAGTTAGTTAGTGCGTTACCTTCTAGTATCTCCTATTAATCTAGAAAACCTAGATTTCGTTTAATATACCCCCTTAGCTATAGGAAGCTAATTATAAGCTAGTTATAGCTATAATTTAATAGAATCTTAGTTAGTTATTATAGATTAAATTATTATAAGGCTTTTAATATTAACTAGGCCTAATAGAGACTTAAATTTCTAAAATTTCTATTCTATTAGAGGCTTTATAAGGCTATTTACTAGTATTTTTAAGGTTTTAATATATTTAATATTAAATTTGTTATTTTAATAGGCCTACTAAATCTAGGTATTATATATATTTACGTGTTTAAGAGCTATTTTAACTTATAGAAAGTCTAGAGTAGCTAGCCTTATAGTTTAAAGGTTATTATAAAGGATAGTAGGTTTTTTAGTATCTAGCTTTAAACTTAGTTAACTAATAAGTCTATAAAAAGCTATAGTCTCTTTTCTAATAGATAATAAAGCTAGTAATTTAGCTTTAGTTAATAATATAATTATAGTAGCTTGTTTAGTAGCTAACTATATAATAGAGGCTTTAAATAGTTAAATTAGTAAGCTTTAACTAGATTTTCTAGTAGCTTTATTATCTATAAAAGCTATATCTAATAATATAGCTAGTTTAAGTAAGTCTTTAGTGCTATTAAATTTAATAGCTAGGTTTTTAGTATAATATAAATACTAAATAACTTTAATAGCTATTTTAATATAATTTAAGCTTAAATTAAAAAGGTACTCTAATAATTTTAAGCTTATATAAGCTATATTAGGTTATATATTAACTAAAGAGTAGTTAATAGACTCTATAAGACTTTAATATTAATATATATTCTTTAAGCTAGCTAGGCTTTTATATAGCTCTAGAGTTTACTCTTATATAGAGCTTTTAACTAGCTTATAGCTTAGCTTAGCTTCTAGATCAAGGAATTTAACTATAATTTTATTAATATAAGAGTCTTAGTATAGCTATAACCTTTAATTTAATTAATCTCTTAGAATTCTAGTATTTAGAAACTATTTTAAGTCTTCTAGATTCTTTATTTTATAGGTTTTCTTTAAGCCTTTTATAATAGATAGTACCTTTTCTTTTAAGAATTTAAGGTAAATAAATACTATATTATTAATATAGATAAATATAGTTATTTATAACTCTATAAAGATATAAGAATTTTCTTTTAGTTATATAAGCTTTAATTTTAATAGAGTTTTTATTAGGTCTAATTACTATAATAATAGTAACTTTTTTAGCCTATATAAGGCTTTTTTAAGCTATAATATCTATCTAGGCTTATTAAAACTCTTAGAATATTTAATATAGACTATTTTATTTAGAAAGCTATTTATAAAGGTATTTATAGCATCTAGCTGCCTAGCTTCTAGGTTAAATTTAGCTAGAATAGCTATAATAAGCCTAAAGAATCTAGTAGCTAAAGTTATAGTATAAGTATTTTTATTTAAATATAGTTATTAGTTTCCTTAAATATATAATCTAGCTTTAAATTTTATAAGATATCTATACTTATCTAGCTTATATTTAAAGACTTAAGTAGTATCTAGAGCTTTATATTTTACTAGAATTTACTAGATAGAATAAAAGGTGCCTTTATTCTAGTTTGTTTAGAATTCTAGGTTTATAGCTTTCTTAAATTCTCTTTTTAATTAATATTTTTCTAGATTTAACTATTTAATTAGTTTAAGAGGTAAATTTTATTAATAAAGGAATTTCTTAGAACCTAGAAAGAAGCTACTTATATAAGCTTGTTTAGATAGCCCTTTAGCTACTAGATTTATTAATTTAAGACTTAAATATTTGTAATTTTCTTTATTATCTTTTAGTTCTTCTATAGAATCTTTAAATATAAAATTATTAGATATATTATTATTAATATTATCTAGTATAGGTTCTTTAATTATTGTGAAGTTCTAGTAATCTTTCTTATTATTAATATAAGCTAGTAGTTAAATTTCTAGTTAAGTTTTTATAGGTAAAAAGTTATTTAATTTATAGAATATTAGCTTATTAAAGCTAATATCTCTAACCCTTCTAATCTCTTAGCTAGTTAGAATTCAAATTTAATAGATATTAGTAGAATTATAGCTAACTAGATAGTTTATTTCTATATAAGCTTCTAGTTTTAAAGCTTGTTTTTAAGTATTTTAAAGGGCTTTAGTAGTAAGTAGATAAGTCTTATAGCTATAAGCCTTCAAAAAACTAATATCTAGCTTTAACTTGTTAATATAACTAGTATCTAGCTTATTTAAAGCTAGCTAGCTATATAACTTTTCAAATAGTATTAACTATATATTGTTTTTATTAATATCTTCGTTTTTATTAATATCTTCGTTTTTAGGTAAAATATATCTCCTTAGGGTCCTATTATATAGAAAAATAGTAGTTTTCTAGTATTTAGGCTATAAATTAGAAGGTAAATTTAAAGTTAGCTTTAAGGCTCTAGCTTTTATAGCTATAATACTCTTTAATCTTTTAGCTAGGCTATTTTAGGCTAGTATATAAGATACTATAACTTTCTCTTTAATACTTATATCTAATAACTAAGCTCTATAATTATCTTTTAAGGCTAGATTATTATTATAATAAAAGACATAGATTTATTATTAAAATTAAGTCTTTATAGAAGCTTTTAATGCTTTTAAGCAACTAATTATAGTATTTTAATCTATTAATAATAGTAAATATATAAAAATAAGCGCTATATAGCTGTCTTTAGTAATTAAAGCTACTATATTTCTATTATAAGCTTTTTCTAGTTAAAAAATATTAATATAAAGCTTATAGAAAGGCTAAAGGCTAGATAGAGATAATCTTTAAAATATAACTCTTTTTACCTTAGATAGAGAGTATATTTTACATTCTATTATTATAAGTCTCTTAATTTTAGAGCCTATAGTAGCTTCTAGAATATATTCTAGAGCTTTTAAATTTAAATAACCTAGGCGTTAATACTATAGTTCTATAGTACCTATAGCTTCTAATTTTAATTTAGAATTATAGAAGCTAGAGAGTAATATAATATTAGCTTCTATTTTTATAGATTAAGCTATTATATTTACTACTTAAGTTATAACTTTATTATATTCAATAACTAGTTATTAAAATATTTAGCTAGTTTTAAATAGAAAAGCTATTTTAATTGTAACTTTTCTACTAGCTAGATTCTAATTATATCTAGCTTAGACTAGAAGATTTAAACTAGTAATATTTGTATAGAAGTTAGATATATAGGCTATTTTTTATAACTTAAATAAACTATTTAAGGTTTTTATTTAAACTTATCTATATTCTTAAATTTCTAGATGCCTTATACTTAAAAAGGCTAGGTTAGGCTCTTCTAGAGGCTTATAATCAAGGAATTAATTCTTGTTATTATATATATAAATAGTAGAGCTACTATCTAGTATAAATAAGTCTTAAAGAAAATAATTTAGTTAATTTTCTATAGATAAGGTAGCTAATATAACTTTATTTTCTATTTAGTTAGATATTTTAGTTGCAAAAGCTATTTCTATAGTAGAATTTTTATTCTTTGACTTTATTAAGGTTATTTTTTCTCGAGATATAGCTTTATTAATCTTATTCTTTAGTTTAGAATTATTTTTAAGCTTTTTAATAATTTCTACGCTTATATCTTCCTTAGGCTTCCAATTAAAGAGCCTAGCTTCTAGATTTAGATAAAAACACTTACTATAATAGTATTAATATTTACAAATATAATTAGAAATAGTATTTAAAGTATCTTATTAATTTTAAAAGCTAGTAAAGCTTCTTTCTAGAGGCTTTTATTGCTATTAATTTTATTAACTTTATTTAAATAGATTAGATATTTTATATCTATCTAGTATTAAAGATTTCTAATTTTCCTTGTTTTTCTAGGCTTTATCTCTTATTTAATTAGACTAGTAGTTAGAAAAAGTAGGATTTATAGTGCTTATAGTAGCTATAAAGTCTAGAGTTAGTCTTAATTCTATTATATCTAGAAGCTAAAGTTAAATAATCTCTATAAGAGCTTTCTAATAGCTTGTAGTTTAAGCTTATAGCTTTATATAATTAGAAGCCTTTAAAATATTTCTATAGGTCTTTAAGACCTCTCTTTTATAGTTCTAACTTATTAGCTTAATTTAATTCTTTAATAGCTTTAATTACTAAGCTATATTTAATTTATTAGATATAGTATTATAATAGTTTCCTATAGAACTTATTATAAAGCTTTAGATATTATATAGAGATTTCTATTAAGCTAGAAATAGTTACATTTTTAATTAATAGTTAGCTCTTTCTATTTCTAGCTTTTTAAAATCTATTTTATTTAAATCTATAATATAAGAAGCTATAGCGTTTATACTTTTTATACTAGGCTTAATAAGCCTAGTTAAAAGAGTATATTTGTTATTATAGTTAATATTAAAGTTAATAAAGTCCTATATATTTTATATTATAGTAAATTTCTTGATTATTAATATCTACTTATACTAGTTAGACTAGCCTAATAGACTAGTTTTCTAGGAGGCTTTATTAATAGATTCTATTATTATTATAATAAGGTTTTATAAATATAGGAAAATATAGGGTTTTTATAGACTTATTCTCGTTTTTATTTAAATTTTTCTTGTAAAAGTAGACTCTTTTATAAGGTAGTCTAGACTAATTAAGTCTAGTATATATACTAGCTATAATAGGTCTAGTATAATATCTAGCTATAATAGGTCTAGTATAATATCTAGCTATAATAGGTCTAGTATATTATCTTTATAGTTATAGTAACTAGTGTATTTATTAAGGCTTATTTATTTTAGGTATAGCTTGATTTTTAGCGTTTATCTTAGTATTACTATATTAGGTCTAGCTTAATTAAATGATTATTGCTTAGTAAGCTTAAAGATCGATTAATAAAAGGTTTATATTATTAGATATAGAAATAAAAGATATATATTATTAGATATAGGAATAAAAAATATATATTATTAGATATCTTAAGTGCAAACTAGGCTTATAACTATTAAGCCTATTTATTAAAAATAAAAAGGCTTAATAAAGAAGGTATAGTAGAATATTAAAGATATAGAAGAAGAAAGAAAGTAGTAATAACTATATATATATTATTAAGCTTATTCTTCCCATCTAGGCAGGAATTTTACTACTATTTATAGTAGGTTAAATTCCCCTTTTCTAAGTCTCTACTTTCATCTAATATAAATTAAACTCTTGTCTTTATACACTAGAATAACTAGTTTTATACCTTTTATACTAGTTATACTAGAATATTCTAGTTATACTAGTTATAGGTTGTTAGAAGTTAAGTTAGGCTTGTTAAAAGCTAAGTTAGTAAGGGCTCTTGTTAGTTGCCTCTAAGATTAGTTAGTTAGTTAGTTAGTGTGTTGCCTTCTAGTATCTCTAGTTAACCTAGATAACCTAGATTTCATTTAATATATACTCCTGCCTTCCTTTATTTATTTATTTTACTCCCTTTATTTATACCTTTTACACTTACTTTAAGTTTACTTTAAGTCTACTCTACTTTTCTTTTTTAGCTATAAATATAATATCTCTTTTCTCTTTCTATTATTATTAAACTTTTCTTTTTTATTATCTTTTATTTTTACTACTTACTTTTACTTTCTTTTTATTTTTTTAGTTAATTATTTTTTTTTTACTTTATTATTATTTAATATTACTTTTACTTTATATTATACTACTTTAATTTATCTCTATATTACTTCTATTTTATATAATACTACTTTTATTTATTTTTATATTACTTTTATTTTACTATTTACTTATTATAGCTTTATTTATATTCTTACTATTTTCTCTTGCCTAGCTTTTACTCTATATTTAATAGTATATAGAAAACTATATTATTAATAGTAACTTAAATAATAATTAATATAATAATAGATTAAAAGCTTCTAATATATATACTTTATACTAATATAAAATAATTAATACTAGCTTTACCTTATATATTTCTAGTTTTACTTTAGCCTATAAATAGTATTAGAAAACCTATAAATAGTATATTTAAAAATTATATTATAAGTATTACTAAGGGTAATGCAATATTACAACTAGTTGTAAAGCGTAATAAAGGTAGTTTAAAAGAGTTATATTTAAGTCTTGCCTTCTTCTATGAGAGACTATAATATCAAGCTAGCTTTTTGTAGTATTAAAGCTAGACCTACTTTCTTTATTTAATACTTTACTTTTATAATATATATTTAATTATATTATAGTATACTATACTTATATAATAAGCTAATTAAAATAATAGAAGACAAGCTACTATAAGTCTCTAGCTACTTGGTGTAACTTATAAGATTGTTAATATTAATAATATTAATAATATTAGTAATATTAATAGTATTAATAGAAGTAATAATACTAATACTAGTAGTCTTTTAAATAAAAGAAATAATAGGTAATTATTACAATTAAATAGTTATAATAATAAGAGAAAGGAAATCTTATAAAGAAGTAGTATTAATCTATTTTATATAATGCTAATTACGCTAGCTTTCTTATAAAGCTATTTTAGTTCTCTTTATCTATTCTTTTACTTATATTATTATCTTATTTTTATTAATAAAAGTCTTAAGCGCTTAATTTAATAATATCTTTATTATAGTATTAGCTAGATTATTATTTCTATTAATCTATTTGATTTTATATATCTTATAGCACTTATATAACTATTTTAAAGCTATAATATTAATTATTAACCTTTTTTCCTTTATTATACTAAGTTTAATAAAGTATTTATATAGTAATAGAAAGTTTATATAAAGAATTATAGGTATTTATAGTATTTTAAGTCTTTTAAAGATAAAATTTAAAGTTATTATAATTATATAAGCTATATTTACTTCTTATATTATATTATATAATTTAAAGGCTAGAGTACTTTAAGTTATATATTTACTTTTAGTTAAGCTATATATAATAATATTATCTTTTATAGAAAAGTTAGTCTCTTTTATTTCTTTATTAGTAATAATAATAATATATTTAATCTAGAAACTTAAATCTTTATTATTAGCTAGTAAGCTATTTATAAATATATATAGCTTTAAGGTTTTAAGGTTAAGAGAGATTATATATAATTTATACTCTTAGTTTTTAATTTACTATTTAAAGTATTTATTTAAATAAGCTATATTTTCTAGTTTAAGCTTTTAATATTAAGCTATAATAGATAAATTATATAAGGCTTTAAGTTAATAGATACTTATAATATAGACTTCTTAGACTCTTTATTTAATATAATTTTATTTAATATTAGTAAATTTTATATTAATTAAATAAAGCTTTTTACTTTAGCCTTTCTATTAAAGTTCTATTATACTATTTTTATCTTAAATAAGTATATATTTATTAAAGATTAAAGGTATATTAATAGTAAGCTTCTATTTTAGTTTAATAGTAAACTTTACTTTCTAGAGTTTAATTTCTTTTTAGTTAAAGAAGTCTTTATTACTTAGACTTAGTATATTATTAGTTTATATTCTAGTAATTCTAAAATTCTTATTTTCTAGTACTAATATTAGTAAGTAGAGGTTATATATAGAGGTTATTATTTAAAGGTTATTATAATAATAGTAGAAGTAAATTGCTTACTAATAGATACTAGCTTTTATAATTTTATATAGAAGCTTTACTACTTCTATAATTATACTAGTAGAATATAAGTATACTATTTACTATAGTATCTTTATAATAATTAATTAATTTAGCTATATTAATAATTAAATATAGGCTTATATAATATCTTTAATCTAGAGCTTAATTTCTTAGGACTTTAATAAAAGTGCTAGTACTATAATTAAATATTAACTTACTTATTAAATTATTAGAGATTATATTAAAATTAGCTCTTTTCCTCTATTATTATACCTTTAAATAACTAGTCTAGACTTTTTATATAGTATAAAGGTGCCTTTACTTTTAATTTCTTATACTATATATAAGTTAAATAGTCTTTAGTTACTATACTTTATTTAATTAAAAGGTATAAAATAAAATATATTATAAGCTTAAAGGTTATTAAGTTTTAATTAATTAAAGTATTTAAAGAGTTTACTTAAGGTAGTTATCTTACCTTACTAGTAAAGGTTAAGTATAAGTTACTAGTTATCTTTCTCTTTTACTATTAGAAATATATATAATAATATATTAAATTATTTAATTCTTTTAATTAAAGTATTCTCTTAGTCTTTATTTATATAGAAAGTACTATTCTACTATTTTATATATTTATTAGAGAGATTCTCTATTATTAAGTCTATATAATATTATAAAGTAAAAGTCTTTCTTAGTCTTTCTCTTTGTCTTTTAATAAATTTAGTATTTCTTTTTATAGTTTTCTTAATAGAAGGGAGGTTTTATTAATATTAGGTTTAATTAGTTATTTTATAGAGAGGTTTTCTCTATTCTATAAATTATTAAAATAGAGCTTTATAATAGTAGTTTTAAATTTTATTAGTTTATAAAGTAACTCTAATATATAGGTTTCTTTATTATTAGCAATTAGCTTATAAAAGCTATACTATTCTTCTTTTTCTCTTTAAATATATATATTTAATTAAAGAGGTAGTTTATATATTAGTATTATCTTAGAACTATTTCTTATAGCTAGAGTATTATATACTTGCCTTTTAGCTAGAAGTCTTCTAACTTTATTAGTAGCCTTATAAATAGCTTTAGCTCTTTAAATAGCTAGCAAGCTAGATAGAGAATTATTAGTTATTTATAAATAGGCTTTAAAGATAAGTAAAGTTAGTATAAGTCTATTAGAACTAGTAGTATTATTAATAGCTTTTATAGTTATTTAAAGATATTACTCTAGTAATAGTTAATATTCTATAGATTTTATAATAATCTTATAGGCTTAGTAAAGAAGTCTATAATATCTTTTAACTTTACTAATACTATTATAGGCTTCTATAGGTACTTTATTAGTATTAATAGCAAGTAGTCTTATATAATTATAGAATTTAGCTAAAGTAAAATTCTTTCTAGTATTATAAACTATTTAATTTAAGAGACTTAAATAGATATCTATCTAGTATTTATATAATATATTCTAGATATTTTTAGCTTTTTACTTTTAAAGTTTAAGAAATCTAGCTACTTAAAATAAAGTAGCTATATTAATAATATATATAATAAGTCTATTTTCTAATTATATTATATTAACTATAATTTTATAGTTAAACTTATAGTTATCTTAGAAATTAAATTTAAAATAACTAGAGCTTTTACTATATATCTAGTAGTAGTAGTAAGCTTCTATTAGCTTTCTAATAGTATTATTCTTAAATTCTTTACTAGCTCTTTATAGTACTTTAGCTAGGCATTAAATTAAGGGATATTTAAAATATTAATATAGCTAATAGAAGTCTTTTTCTAATAGATAGAAAGCTACTATTTCTTTAGCTTTTAAAGTCTACTAAAAATATCTCTATTTATAAATAATTAGTACTCTTAAGCTTTCTTATATAAGAATATTATTAAAGTTATTAATCTTAATACTTAGTTAGTCTATATCTATTATAAATAGAAGAAAGAGAGTACTTATATTTAAAATATAGAATGTTATTAGGCCTAGTACTATAGGTATATAAATAATACTATTTAATTAAGTAAATCTTATACTAAATATAATTTAAGCTTCTTTTACTAGTTTAATCTTTAGTAAGAGTATAAGCTTTATTAAAGCTTTAACTTATTATATACCTACTATTAAGTATTCTAAGGTACCTATATTAGGTAAAATACCTTTAAATACCTTATTAGAATATCTCTCTAGTAATATATATATTATATTCTTAGCAACTTCTTGTCTATATAAATTATATTATAGGTAAGTATATTTAATAGCTTTATTATTTAAAATATTATAAATTATTTAATTATTAGATTAAAGACTAATTATAAAGAAGTTAGTAATAGTATTAGTCTTTTTATTATAGATACTATTATTACTATTATTATTATTAGTAGTATTATTGTCTTAAAGGTAGGTTTTAGAAGCCTTTTATACTTTTATAGTATAATTATTATTATTATTACTATTCTTGCCTTTATATATAGTAAGAAATACTTAGAATTTCCTTTTATTAAGTAGTTAAATATATTTCTTATTCTTTTACTAATAGTTCTTTAATTATTATCTTTTTTTATTAGAATAGTTTATTAACTAGTATTCTAGTTTATTATAAATATAATATTTACTATATTTTCTTTATAATTCTTATTTTCTTAAGCTTTTAGCGTAAGAATTATAGTAATAGTAGTAGTCTATATATATTATTTTACTTATATAATATTAGCTAGTAGTCTTTCTTCTAGCTTTATATAAACTTATAGACTTATAGAGGTCTCTAGCTAGTCTTTTAAAGCTAGGTAAGTAACCATAGGCAGCTTGCTTATATTTAGAAATACCTATAATTATAGTTAAAGTCTATTAATATAGTTTTTAGTCTATTATTAAAGCTAGAAATAGTTCTTAATATATTTATTTAAGAGTCTTAAGTAAGATTTTAAGGCACTAGAGCTTTATCTTTTTAGGGTTCTTTTTAATAATACTTTTTATAGAGGTAGTATTCTATTCTTAGTAGTAAAACTATAGGTTGCTTTCTATCTTATATTTCTAGTAGATTTTAGATATTATTTAATTATATATAAGATTCTTTCTAGATATTTTATTAGTAGTCTTGCTTACTCTTAGACAACCTACTATAGAAAAGAGATATTAGAGTAGTTTAGCTTAGCTTTTATATATAAGAAAGCTAAGACTTTCTAGTTAAATTAAATATTAAGCTTTACTTTAATTAGCCTTACTACTTTACTTTAATTTATTTTAATATAAGTGTAACTTTTTACTTTATAAAGGAGTATAAAAGTAAAAGAAGTTACTTAAATCTTTAAAATAAAAGTTTTAAAAGTATATAAACTATTTAATTAAAAGTTTCTCTAAGATATTCTTAGATTATTATTTATTTATTTATACTTAATTTTAATTATCTAGAGTAAATCTCTTAAGTATTTAACTATAAGTGTATTTTCTACTAATAAAAATAGTAGTTTTACTTAGGTAATATTCTAGCTAAAATAATAAAATAGTAATAAAGTAAAGCTAGAGGTACTTTTTAGTTACTACTAGAATAAATTAAAGAAAACTAATACTTAAAATACT
Organism: Metarhizium rileyi; assembly: GCA_031753515.1. Lineage (NCBI taxonomy): Eukaryota > Fungi > Ascomycota > Sordariomycetes > Hypocreales > Clavicipitaceae > Metarhizium > Metarhizium rileyi. The sequence goes on along the minus strand of JAUKVO010000003.1, from coordinate 518,357 downwards.
TTTATAAAAGAATAAAAAGAAGTAAAATTAAACTACTAGATAAATATAATAACTATATAAAATTAATAGTAAATAAAATAGAAATTAATTAAACTATTTAATTATAAATTAACTAATAAAGAATAGATATAGAAGAAAGAATAATATTAAAAAAGAAGAAAGAGAGGTTAAAGACAAGAAGAGTCTAGATACTATATATAAAAAGGTATAAGGCTAATACTAGCTAGCCTAGACTTTAAAGGTTAATCTCTAAGAAACTATAAAAAAAAAGAATAGAAAATTATAAAGAAAGTCTAGACTAATAGATAGATAAGAAACTTATTGCGTTTTATATTATTAGGCTAATAGTTATAATCTTATAGAAAGTTATATAAAGCTTTCTAATTATAGAAGTAATTATAACTTATAGAATAGTAATATTAAATAATTTAAAAGAGTAAGGTTAATAAGAGTAAGTAATAAAAGTAGAGAAAAAGAATATAATAGAAGTTAAGTATAAAATACTAGAACTAACTCTTAGAAAAGAAATATATAAAATATAAATAAAATTATTAAACTAAAATTCTAATTATTAAATACTATTTAATTATATTATAATATATAGTAGAAACTTATTTAAAGTAATAAATTATAATACTTTTAACTTATTTAATAGTAGTATTCTATTTAATACTAAAAGCTTTATAAGAATATTAGAAGAATTCTTAGAGAAATATAGAATATTAAAAGCCTAATAATAGCTACTTAAGCTAAAGCTATTTAATAGTAAAAATATTTCTAACTTTCTTAAAGACTTTAAAGAGAAAATAACTTTATTAGCTATTTTAAAAGCTAATTAAATAAAAAAGCTTAGAAAAAAGGTAATTTTAAAAGAATAAAATAAAGTAAAAACCTTAACTAGAATAAAATTCTAGAAAGAAGTAAAAAAAGAACTTCTATTATAGTATAATACTATAGACTAGAATTAAATAGAAATAGTAATTAATAAACTTAAAAGTTTTAATAGTAGGTATTTAAAGAAAATAATAGAATTTATATACTAGCTTTATTAATATAGAAACCTTTAAAGTAAAGTAAAACTAAAAAACTAGAAAAACTTTCTATTATAATTAAATATAATTTATAAAGTATTATTCAATTATTTAATTAAAAGCTTTATAGATAAAAAAAGCTATATTAGAACTAATATTATAACTAAGAAATATAGTAAGCTTTAAAAGAAACTAAATAACTATATAAAAGTAAGACTAGAGTTTAAAAATAGAAATCTAGTTAAAAAAAATAAAATAATATACTACTTTAAAGAGGTTAAAAGAGATATTAGGCTAGAATAATAGCCCTAAAACTAATTAAATATAAATAGGCAAGAGTAAGAGCTAATTATAGTTAGAAATAGATTTAAAGTATAAGTTAAAGCTTAATATTAATCTAAGAATAATAATTAAATAGTTAACTTAATTAAGAAACTTATAAAATAACTTAAAGAAATAAAAATAGTACTTATTAAATAGAAATAAGCTTAAACTAACTTAATTAAATAGCTAAAAAAAAGATAGTAAGATTTACCTTAGGCAAGCTATAAGTAACTTATAAAAAGAAGTTAATTAAATTAATTTAATTTAGTTAAGTTTAAAAGTAAGAAAAAAGGTAAATCTTACTTTAAAAATAACTTAAAGGTAAATTATATTTAAATAAATAGAGTAAAATTATTTAAATACTACTATTATAAGAAACTAGAGTATTTTCTAGATAAATATGTCTATTTAAAGTATAATTAGTTCTTAGAATTTACTATATATAATAATATAACTTAATTATTAGCTATAGAAGGCAAAAAGAAAAAATATATTATACTCTTTTAACTAGTATTCTAATTTTTTAGTTTTAGAAGCTTAGTAAAAAGGCTAGCTATCTAGTAAGTTAAATTATTTCTAGAAGCCTATATCTCTATATTCTTTAATTAAGTTAAAACCTTTAGAAATAAAAAGACTAATTAGTAAAAACTAATACTAGAAGAGCTAGATATTTTTAATAGAGAAATATAAAAGATTAATATATATAAGTAGTAACTATCTAAAATAAATCTATATAATATTAAGTAATTAAAGCTATTAATAATAATAGTAATAATATTTATAAATCTAATTATAATAAATACTAATACTAGAAAGAGAGTAAGATTTAATAATAGTAAGAAAGAAAGAGAATAAGAAGAGAAAGCTAATATTATAGAACTATAAGAGCCCTCTAAAAATCCTATAATACTTAACTAGAAAACTAGTAAAGAACTACTTTAATAAAAGAACTAATTAATTAACTAAATTATAACTTAGTTATAAGAAGAAATATTTGTAAAGAAGGTTAAAGTACTTCTTTAGGACCTCTATTAGATACTACTAGAACTTATAACTTCTTTAAGAAATAAATATAATACTAGAGCCTAAGAAATAGATAATATTAAATAGTATAATAGTAGATTAAAAGTACTATTTAATATACTAATTAAGTTTATAAAAGATAACCTTAAAGAGACTAATAAAGAGATATCTATATTTAATATAGTCTCTATAATAAAGGACTTTATAGAAAGAAGAGATAAAAAAGAGATATATCTATAGTTATCTAAAATAGAACTAGACTAGGCTAATAAAAACCTTTAGTAACTACTAATAGAAAGGCTATAAGTAATACTAAAACTAATTAATTAAATATAAGTAATATAGATTAACTTAATTCTATAATAAAAAGGAATCTCTAGATATATATAAAAGCTACTATACCTATAGATAAGACTAGAGTATAAAGAAGAACTACTAATAAAAGTATTAGTTAATAGTAAATTCTAAGGAAATATTATAAGTGCTAAGTTTATAAAAAAAGTAGAATTAAAAGTTTATATACTAATAAAAGATACTTTTACTACTTCTTTTTTAAGTAAAACTATTTATATATATAAAAAGATAAAAATAAAGTTATATTTTACTAATATATAGATATCTATTGGTTTATATATAGAGTTAAATATAGTCTATATACTACTAATATTAGGTATATCTTTTATAAAAATAGCTAAAGTCTTATTTAATTATAGTAAAGAAAGTAGTAAACTATTAATTTAATATAAGTTTAATAATATTAGAATACTATTAAGAGTAGCTAGATTAATATAATAGAAAGTGCCTAATATAGTAGAAAACTAATCTTTTTAAACTACTATAATATTAATAGTAAAAAAAGAAATACTTATACTATTTAATTTAAGAAAAGAATTCTAGGCTTAAGTTACTAAAAAGTTATATTCTAGATAGAGATAAAATAATAAGAAACTAGAAAAAGAATATAACTTTTATAACTTTTTAAAAGAATTACTAGAAAAAGAAGTTATTTTATTAGATAAAAATAAAAGTAAAAGAGTAATAGTACTTATTATAGAAGAAGTAATAGCTAGATAGTAACTTTAACTATAAGTTATAGTAAAAGATTTATATAATAAGTAAAGAAAAGATAACTAAAAAAGAAAACTATTAGATCTATAAGTATATATTATAATAAAGAAAAACTAGAAAGTATACCTAAAAGATAATATACTTTCTAATAGCTTAACTCTAGAAAAAAGCTATAACTAGAAAATAATAAAATAGTAGAAAGCTAAAAGATATCTAGAGTAGTATAATAAATATAAAGAATATATTATAAATAGATTCTTTAAGCTATAAAAAAAGTTAAGGTTAATATTAGCTAGGCTAGATTAAATACTTAATAGAGTTAAAGAAATATTAACTTTATAAGAAATAGATATCTTTATATAAATCTTAAAAAATAGAAAAGTAGCTCTAGTATAAAATCTATTAAAGTATAAGTAAGTAGACTCTATTATTATACTATTATAAGTTATTAAAGTTATTAAATATAAAGCCTAGTAAGTAGTATTTATACTAATACTATTAGTCTTATAAGAGAAGCTAGTAGAACTTCTTAAGAAAAAAATAAAGTATAAGTATCTAGAAAAAAGATATAAAGTATATAAAAATCTTTACTTTCTTATATAAAAAAAGAATAGAAAAGTAAAACTAGTTCTATTAGTAAAGAAATATAATAGAGTAACTATTTAAAATACTTATATTATAAAAGAAGTAAATAGGTTTAATAAAAACTTTATAATATACTAAATTCTATTACTAATAGACTTACTATTAGAATATAACTAGATTCTATTAGTAATAGAAAGTAGAGACTTAATAATAATATTAATACTAATAGAGCTTCTTAGGCTATATACTTTACCTTAAGAAGTAATTAATTTAGTTACTTAATTCTTAAAAGTAATAGAAAGAATTCTATTTAACTTAATACTAGATATCTATATACTCTTTATAGATAATATAAAGGTAAAAGTATCTATAATAATATATAATAATAAAGAAATAATACCTAGAGTATATAAGTATATTCTAGAATATTTAATTAATATTAATAGAGTTCTAGTAAACTTTAAACTAGCTAGATATACTACTTTAGTAAAAAAATTAAAGTTCTATAAATAAATAGTTAAAATTATAAAGTATATCTATAAAACTTATAGATATAAACTAAGTAAAAGTAGAATTCTAAAGATTCTAGAATAGAAAGAATATTAGAATATAAAGAATATTAGGTCTTTTATAAGCTTAGCAAACTACTACTACCTTTAAATTAATAAATATACTTAGAAATTATTACTAATTATAAAATTACTTTAAAAAGATATAAACTAGAAATAGAAAGAGCTATAAGTAAGAGTAATAGAGACCTTTAAAAAAGAGATAATATTAGTACTTACTTTAGTATTACTTAATTTAAAAGAAAACTATATAGAGATTATACTAGTAGTAAATATAAGTATTAAAGAATAGAAATATTACTTACTTTAAATAATAGAAGATAAAAGGCACTCTATTAGATTTAAAAGTAAGACTTAGAATTTAGTAAAAGCTAAATATAATACTATAAAGTAGAAATACTAAGTAATAGTCTATATACTAAAAAAACTAAAGATATATCTATATAAAGTATACTTTATATTAGAAATAAATATAAAAGTATTAGTATACTAATTTAATAAAGTAGTTTATAATATACTAGAAGCTATAATTATAAGATAGATTAATTATATTCTCTTATTTAATTTTATAGTAAGATATATTTTAAAGATAAAAAATAGAATTACTAATAGACTATTAAGAAAAGGTCTAGGACTATTAGATAAACTAGATAACTAAGTTAAAGGAGATTTAAAGAAGTTTATTAACTTATATCTTAATATACTTACTATATTAACTAGTAAAAAGAAATAATACCTTATAAAGCTCTAGTATATTATTAACTTCTTATAAATAGTATTTAAACTATTTAATTTTAGTAAGAAAGAATATAAAAAGGTAAAGCTAAGTATAAAAAACTTCTTTCTAGAAAATAGAAAGCTATAGAAAAGGCTAATAATAGATAGAAGAGAACTTACTTTAGTAATAGAATAAAAAAGCTACTAAAAGTATATTATAAAGAAAGCTTACTAGATAATAGAGTATAAAGAAGTAAAAGTAATATTTTAAGTTATATAATAATACTATTAGTAGTAATATATATAGAATATAACTAAAAAAGTTATTATATATTATAAGGTATACTAAAAATTTATACTCTAGAGACCTAGGGAATTATTTATTTCTTTAGCCTCTAGAAATTTAATAAGCAAGATATATATTAATACTTAGTATTTACTAAATAATAGTAGCTACTATTACTTACTAGAAGTAAGATATAGAATAATAGAATAAATAGAAGCTAAGCTAATTTAAAATACTAATATAAAGGTAGTCTAAAAGTTTCTAGCTAAAATATTTATAAAGTTTAGTATTTATAGATAAGTAGTATATAATAGAGGACTTAAAATAAGAAAAGATCTAGCTAGTGCCTTAAAAGATATTAGATTAAAAGGTATCTAGATATTAGACTATAACTTAAAAGTAAACTTCTCTATTAAAGCAAGCTACTAGTTTCTAGCTTTTATAATATTAAAAATATAAGAATTAAATAATAAATAAGTTAAACTTTTACTTTAAGCTCTTTTAGTAAACTATATAGCTATTAAAGTATCTTATAGAATATCTATATTTTATTTAATATATAAATAGAAACCTATATTACTACTTAAAGTAAAATTCTTTATATAAAAGTTAATTAAATAAAATAAAGTAACTAATAAGTAAAAGCTATTTAAAGTAAAAGTCTAGGTTTTAAAAAGAAAAAAGAAAGATATTACTAGAGTAAAAGTAAAAGTATTTAAATAGAAAAAAGCTTTAGCTACTTAAACTAATAAATAATAGGCTAAGTTAATTAAAAAGAAAGAAAATAAGTTAAAAGAAAGAGATCTAGTATTAGTATATAATATTAGAAGAAGTATTAATATATTAATAATAAAGAAACTTATAATATAGTAAAATAGACTCTTTAAAATTAATAGAAAATCGCCTATTATAAGAGTATACTATTTATATATATTAGATAATATAAAACTAATAAAAATAATATTTAAAGATTATATAAAGAAGTTTAAAGAAAATAAAGAAGAATAGTAAGCTTTAATAGCTAATAACTAGCTTCTAGCTAATCTAGAAATATTAGAGGTATAAGTAATAGAAAAAGAGAAGAAACTTAAAAAACTAAAACTAGCTAGAATAGAGTATATAATATTTAATTAAATAGTATTTATTAAAAAAGAAAGGTCTAATAATAAAAATAGTAAGAGAGAAATCTTTATAAATCTAAGAAAGACTTTAAAGTAATATATAGAGGTAGTATTACTTAAACTAACTAAAGAAATAAAGGATAAATATATTTTTATAATAATATTATTTAATTAAGTATTATATAATAATAAAAACTATAATACTAAGTAATATTAATTAAAAGATAAATAAAAACTACTAGAACTAACTAGTATACTTCTTTAAAATAACTATACTTCTATTTTTAGTAGAAAGGTTTTAATAAAGATAAAAAAGGTTCTAAATAAAATAAAAAGCAATCTAGAAATTAAGAAAATAGATAGAATTAAAGTCTAGTATTAAAGAAGTAAGAGAGGTAAACTAGTTTACTCTAAGAAAAGAAAAATAAAAGCTATTTCTATTTTTCTATTAGAGTTTATATCTAGTAGCTACTTGCTACTTATAATTACTAGTATATAAGCTATACTAAGTATAATTACTATAAAAACCTCTATTATATCTAGTTAAGAAAATATAATTATAAAAAGAAAATATTATATACTTTCTAAAGGTAGTAACTATTTTAGTATAAGTACTAGTATAATTAAAGTAGTATATTTTATTAGATTTACTAAAGAAAGCTATAATAAAAGCTTAAATATACTTAAAATATTTAAGTAAATTAGTAAAGAATTAACTATTAGAATAAGCAAGCTTTATAGAGACACAAATATAGTTTATTAAATAACTTTTAGCTATAATAATAGATACTATTAAAAGATTAAAAGGCTTAATAAACTAAAGTAAAAAGTTATAGAAAAGAGTCTAAATATTCTATTAACTCTAGTAAAATAAGATTAAAGAAAGAAAGCTAACTAGAGAACTTATATAAATAACTAGCTTTAAATAAATTAAAATATAACTTTAATTAAAGTTAATACCTTTAAGAATCTAATAGAAGAAAATATACTTTAACTATTAGAAATATTATATTAGTAGTAAGAACCTACTAATTAACTAAAAGAAAAACTAATCTAATAGATAGTATTAGAATTTAATTAATAGTTACTTGACTTATTATACTATAAACCTAAGTAAATAAAGGTAAATAGCTTAGATTTATTAAGCTCTTTATAAATAATTTTAATAATATTAGAAAGGTTCTTTTTAAAGTATTTAAGTTTAAAGTCTATAATTAAATAAAGTATAATAAAAAAAGTAATAAATAAGAAGCTTAAGAGAGAAATATAAAAGAAAAAAAAGTAAAGCTAAAGAAAAGAGTCTTTCTCTAGAAATAACTTTCTTTAAGTAATAAAAAGTAAATAAAGTACTTTAAAGGCACTAGTAAATAATAGAAAGCAAAGAGATAATAGAGTACCTTTAACTCTTAAATAAGTATAAATAATTAAAGGTAATAAAAGAGAAAAGAAAAAGAGTAGTTATATATATACTTAAGGTAGTAATTAATAGTTAGTAGAAATATTAGATAAAAAACTTTAGGTACTTACTAAGAACTTTAAATTTCTATAAAAATATAAAGAAGAGAACTAGCTAAAAAAGTATTAATAATATTCTTCTTTTCTTCTCTATATTCTAGTCTCTTATTATTATAAAAAACATATAATAACTTTAAATTTTATAATTATTATACCTTTACTCTAGAATATAATATTACACTTAAAAGGCACTCTTTTCTATTCTATAATTACCTTACTATTTCTTTTAAGAAACTTTAAAAGTAATTCTAATATAAGAAAATTAACTTATTAATTCTAAAAGTTACTTAGGTAATAATATATAAAAAAAGGCTATTTTAGTAGTATTATAAATAAAAGCTAGCTAAGTAAACTATTTAATTAAGATAACTATAGAATAAGTTAAGTACTCTTTATTTATAAATAAAAGCCTATTAAAAGAATATATTAGTATTATTACTTCTATTAATACTATTAATATCACTAACATTGTCGATATTGTTAATATCGACGACCTTGTGGGTTACGCCAAGTGGCTAGAGACTTATAGTAGCCTGTCTTCTATTATTCTAATTAGCCTATTGTATAGGTATAGCACGCTATAATGCGATTAAATATATATTATAAAAGTAAGGTATTAAATAGGGGAAGTAGGTCTAGCCTTAATGCTACAAAAAGCTAGCTTGATATTGTAGTCTCTAATAGAAGAAGGCAAGACTTAAATATAACTCTTTTAAACCCCCTTTGTTACGCTTTACAATCTAATTGTAATATTGCATTACCCTTAGTAATGCCTATAGAATATATAAAAAATATAATTAGCTTCTTTTACTCTTTAGTAAAGTACTTGTCTAGCCTAATAGATAGAATAAATAAAATACTAATAAAAGGTAAATTTACCTAGAAAGAAGAAACTTAAGTAATACTACTATTAAGTAAGCTATACTTTAAGTAATCTCTCTTTTACTAGCTAAAAATAAGCTAGAAAGAAGACTATAAGTTAATTTATAGTAGTACTTTAATATTATTTTACTATACTAATCTAGCGCTAATAATAAACTAATTTTAAGACTTTACTTAAATAAATTATATTATTAATATATATAGCTTCCTTTAAATAATATACTAAGAAGAAATAGAAGTATAGCTAGACTAATTTAAACTAATTATAATAGAAAGAATTATAAATAAAAGACTAGAATATATTATTATAATACTACTAGAAATAGTATTATTTAATTTTAAGCTACTAACTAAAAAAGACTTATTTCTAGCTATAAAAGAGAAAGTAAAAAAAGTTATTAATAATCTAGTTTAAATTAAATATTAGTACTTATTATACTTTTAGCTAATATATACTTATATAAATAATATTAGATTTATAGTAGAATTTATATACTATTCTAGCTATTAAAGTGCCTTTATATTTAATAGAAGAAATAGTTACCTTTACTATTTTAACTTAATAAAAGCTAGATATAAAGGTAAAGCCTAGAAATTTATTTAAGAGTAAAAGTAAATCCTTAAACTACTTAACTATTTCTACTATTTTTTATTTATTATTATATCTATCTTTAACTAGTATAATAACTATAAATATAAGTATACTTCTCTAATATTCTTACTTCTTATCTTTTAAGGTATAATAGAGCTTAAAGTAGAAAGCTTTATTAGAAATAGATAAAATTAAAGTATTTTCTAAGTTAAGCTTTAGAGATTTCTAGAAAGAAGTAAAAGTTTAATTAGTATTAAACTATTTAATCTTTATCTTAGAAATTAAATAGTTAGTGCTTTAAAATAAAATAATACTTTATAAAGAAAAATAGCTAAAATAATATAATTACTTAGAGATATAGCTACTAATAAGCTAGGAATTTCTAAAAAACCTATTTTTAAAGATATATAAAAATTAAGCTTTAGTAGAGGTAACTTAAAAGTAGACTACCTTTACTAGAAGTCTAGAAATAAAATACTAAAGATATATATAATTAGAGTTCTTAGAGAATTTATCCTAGAGAGACTAGAAGTTAGTTAGCTAGCCTATAACTATAATAGATTAATTAAATAAATACTTAACTTATCTAATATAATTTATAATAATATATAAAACTATCTAAAGATATTATACTAGGTAAATTATAAGAAATCTAGTATTAGTAACTTAAATTATATAATTATAGTTGCTATAAGAGAAACTAAAGCCAAGCTATAGTTTAGTAATAAGAAGCTAAAGAGCCTAACTATAATTAATCTATTAGATAAAGACTTATAATTTAAATTTAATAACTAGTATAAGAATAGTATAGGAATTAAAGCTAGAATTTATTAAGCTAGTTTATTAGAATTAAGCTTTATCTATAGTTTAACCTTTTAATTACTATTAGAATATAAAATATAGCTTATAGTAAGAAATAAGCTTCTAGTATTATAAAAAGCTAAAGATAATAATTTATAAAGCCTCTTATAGGCCTATAATAGAGAATAAGTCTAGTATTCTTATATTTATAATAAAATTAAAGTTAGAATTACTCTATTTAAGAATTAAATAGTATAAAGAAACTTAAAACTTTATCTTAAAATATATAGACTATAAATAACTATTAATATTACTACTATTTTAAATAAAATTACTAAAGGCTATAAGGTGCTTGCTTAATACTTTACTTTTAAAACCTATATTTCTTTAGTTTTAAAGAGACTTATAGCTACTATTATATAGTAAAGAATTAAAGCTAAAGTTAAAGAGATTTTTACTTAATTAAAAGAAAAGAATAATAATTGTATAAAATAAGTGTTAAAGTAGTTAGAGAGGTTTAATTAGAATAATAAAAGTAATAGTAATATAAGGCTCTTAAAGTTACTAAAGCTTAGTAAAAAGTTAAAGAACTTAAGGTTTTAAAGAGTTAAAGGCCTAAGTAAATTATTTATTTGCTTATAACTTTTACTTTTATTACTAAAGTTACTAGAGAGAATTTTTATTAGTAGTCTTACTTACTTTTAGATAACTTACTATAAAAAAGAGATATTAGAGTAGTTTAGCTTAGCTTCTATATATAAGAAAGCTAAAACCTTCTAGTTAAATTAAACACTAAGTTTTACTTTAATTAGCTTTACTACTTTACTTTAATCTATTTTAATATAAGTGTAACTTTTTACTCTATAAAGAAGTATAAAAGTAAAAGAAGTTATTTAAGTCTTTAAAATAAAAGTTCTAAGAGTATATAAACTATTTAATTAAAAGCTTCTCTAAGATATTCTTAGATTATTGTTTATTTATCTACACTTAATCTTAATTACCTAGAGTAGACCCCTTAGATATTCGACTATAGGTGTGTTTTCTACTAATAAAATATATAATTAAGATAATACTATTTAATATTACTAGCAAGTATAATAGGTAGAGCCTTATAGTAGAAGTCTTTATATAAGTTAATTCTATTATACTTATCTTAAAATAGACTTAATTTTAGTAAGAAGAAATTGTATAGCTTTCTAGTAAATCTATTAGTATTCTTATATAGCTTTATAAGATTAGCTATTTTTTTAACTATTTAATTATTATATAATATTAAAGTTTATAAGGTTATAGAACTTAGTTTATAATATAGTAGTTCTAGAGTGTTTTCTAGCTTTAAATAAGAGATTTAAAGTAGTAGAAAAAGGCTTATTAGTCTTAGGCTTAATATTCTTATATAAAGAGTTAATTAGTATAAAAGATATAACTTATTCTAATATAAATTAAATTTACTAAGAGATATCTATTAGTTAATCTCTTCTAGAGTCTAAGAAGTTAGTGTTTTCTTATAAAGTATTTCTAGAAAAGTAGTTATAATGTATTTATTATAATTTCTAATACTATAAACGCTATTTTCTTATAAATAATCTTAGAGGTCTTATATAAGATTTTAGTTAACTTAATTAAGGCTTTCTTTATTTTAATTCCTAAAATTATCTTAGAAGTTCTCCTATAACTAAAAGTCTCTCTATTATCTATTATTATAGTAAATAATATACTTAGTAATTTAATTATTTAGTTACTAATCTTTAATATTATCTTTCTAGAAATTAATATCTCTAATATATAGCTACTTTTTAGTAATACTAGTACTATACTTCTAAAGTCTTAGAAGAAAAGTTATATTAATAGATATATAAGAGAGATAAAGTATAGGAGTTTTAACTAGAGAATTATTTAATTATAATATTTTATATAAGTAAATATTAAGAAATTATTATTATTAATAAAAATTAAAGAGTTAAAGTATTTAAATAACTAGTCTAAGCTTATTAACTTTTTAGTATAAAGTAAAGTATTTAAATGCCTATATAAGTTTAAGTTTATTATAATATATATAATATAAAGATAATAACTAGTTAATAGCCTTTTAGTTTAATATATTATTTATTATATTCTTAGAAGCCTTTTAAGTAGCTTTAAATAGTTATCTTTCTTTAGTATAATTCTAGTCTTATAATAGAAATTTATCTTTTTTAATAAGTAAGCCTTACTAATCTATAGTTTTAACTAAGTAATAGTTTCTACTACTAATTAATATAGGTATTACTAAGAGTAATATAATATTATAACTAGTTATAAAGCGTAATAAAGGTAGTTTAAAAGAGTTATATTTAAGTCTTACCTTCTTCTATTAGAGACTATAATATCAAGCTAGCTTTTTGTAGTATTAAGGCTAGACTTACTTTCTCTATTTAATACTCTACTTTTATAATATATATCTAATTGTATTATAGTATACTATACTTATATAATAGGCTAATTAGAATAATAGAAGATAGGCTACTATAGGTCTCTAGCCACTTGGCGTAACCTATAAGATTGTTAATATTAACGATATCGACAATATTAGTAATATTAATAGTATTAATAGAAGTAATAATACTAATATATATATTTATACCTTAAACTTTAAGCTTTACTATAAATAGAAAAAAGTTATTTCTATTACTAATTATAATAACTATATTATTAAATCTATCTATAAAAAGAATAGTACTATTTCTAGTTAGTATATAAAATTTTTATATACCTTTACTTTTACTACTAAAAAATTCTTTACTATACTAAAATAAGTCTATATTAATTCTAGCTCTATATATACTACTTATTTAATTAAACTTACTTAGGCTACTAGTAAATTATTTACTTTATTAGCTTTAACTAATACTCTTTCTTTAAGCTACTATAGTAGTACTTAAATAAATATAAACTAGTAAATACTAGTTAATTTTTTTTAAAACTAAAATACTTTAATATAAAGTATATATAATATACTTATTAAATAGTATATAAAATATAAGAATTAGTATTATACTTAATTTAAATAATAGAAGATATTTTATACTATACTTAAGGCTATTTATAATATTAGTATTACTTTTACTTATATTATATATAATTTTACTACTAAGCTTTATTATACTTAATAAACGCCTTATACTTAATAAATACTTTATACTAGAAAGACTTTTAACTTAGTAAAAGTTATTAATAATAACTTACTTTTCTAATAGTTCTATTAATTATCTAATATATACCTATAATATATCTCTCTTTTTTTTTCTCTTTTTTTTTTTTTTTTATTTATACTACTTTAATACTAAAGGAAATTTATTTTACTTATATTTTACACTTATATATACTTAAGTTAGAAATTATCTAGTTTTATCTATAGTTAAATTAATATATTTATATTATATAAGCCTTTATTAGCTACTTTTTATTTCTATCTATAATTATATTAAGAGATTATAATAGTAACTTAACTCTTTTATACTTATATTAAAGCTAGCTTAAAACTATTATAAGTTTAAGTATTTTTCTATTTTTTTTTAAATTATTATAGTACTTTTATATTTCTTAAATTTTCTAGTAACTTTTAGATTAATTATATATACTTTTTTTATTTAATATAAATATTCTACCTCTTTTTCTACTCTAGTATATTCTTTATAACTATAATTTCCTTTACTTTAAATTTCTCTACTATTTTACCTATTTTTATTATATTCTCCTAGATTAGTACTAGGCTTAAATGTATATCTTAGAGTTATTAGCTTAGTAGTAAGTTAGTAGTAGCTCTTTTAATTAAGTTTATATAAAAAACTAAATAAATATCTTATAGTATATTTAATTAGACTATAAAAGATATTAGAACTTCTTATATTTTATATTTAGCTATTATCTAGTCTAATTTCTAACTTAAGTAATTTATTTTTATATTATATAAGCTTAATTATATATAGTCTTTAATTATAAACTTTTTTACTAGTTATTACTTTTAATTACTATTATTCTATTATTATTACTAGTAGAAAGTAATTACTACTTATACTAGATTAATACTATTCTATAAATATTCTAAAAATATAACTATTTATCTCTTAAAAAATATAAATAAAAGTTTATTTTCTAGCTTTTACTAGATAATAGTTAAGTTATAACTATATATAGTTTTATTTATACTTATACTAGTAACTATAGAGTCTTTATTATTTAAGGCTAGTTAGTATACTAGTAAGTAGCTAGCTTAATTATACTACTTAAATAAGACTATTATATATAAAATTACTTATATCTTTTAGTTTACTCTTTTTATACTACTATTAGTCTATAAGTAGTATACTATAAAGAGAAGCTATTTAATACTAACTTTTTTATAGAGTATAATCTAAAATTTACTTAACTAGTTTAAGCTTTTATTTAAAATAATATATATTAGAAATCTATAGAACTACTACTAATAGTTTTTAAAATATTCTATATATTCTTTAGCCTTTATACTTATTATAGCTTCTAACTATATATATTTAAATAGTTAGTCTATAATAACTAATAGATACTTTATTAGTAGAAAATACACCTATAGTCAAGCACTAGAAAGGTCTGCTCTAGGTAATTAAGATTAAGTGTAGATAAATAAACAATAATCTAAGAATATTTTAGAGAAACTTTTAATTAAATAGTTTATATACTCTTAGAACCTTTATCTTAAAGACTTAGATAACTTCTTTTACTTCTATACTTCTTTATAGAGTAAAAAGTTATACTTATATTAAAATAAGTTAAAGTAAAATAGTAAAGCTAATTAAAGTAAAACTTAGTGTTTAATTTAACTAGAAGGTTTTAGCTTTTTTATATATAAAAGCTAAGCTAAACTACTCTAATGTCTCTTTCTTGTAGTAGGTTGTCTAAGAGCGAGTAAGACTACTAATAAAATACCTAGAGTCTATTTTATCGCGCGCGAGTAGGTCTATTATAAAGTCTACTAAGATTTATAACTAGTACTAGTCTACAATTAAAAGTAGTTATAGAAGGCTTTATTAAAGTTATCTACTCTTATATCTTCTATAGTAGTAGTAATTTTAAATAAATCTAGCTATATTTTATAATATTTCCTTCTAGTAGTAATTTTATTATAGTATCTAAAATATTATATTCTTGCCTAAATATTCTAATATTAGAGAGTTATAAGCTTATTAAATTATTATAATTATAAGAGACTTCTATTTTAGAACCTATATTTATCTTTAAAACTATAGTTAATTATAAGCTAATATAGTATAATTAGTAATTTATTTATAAATTTCTACCTCTAGTAGAAACTTTTATACTTTCTTTAATACTACTTATTATTAAATATTAATTAGCTTATTATTAGCTATACTCTATTTCTATAAATTCTATAAATATTTATTTATAAATATCTTAGGCTTTATCTTTTAATTACTACTATAAATTATATTAACTTATACCTTTTCTAGGGCCTTTAAGATTATTATTAGCCTATAGCTAGAGAGTAGTTACTATTTATTCTAATTCTATTATAATAGTATATTAGAGTAGCTTGCTTAGATATCTAGCTAGTATTCTAGCTAGAAGTTAAATAGTATAAGTATTTTAGCCTATTATATCTATTATTCTATTATTACTTTTAGTACTATAAAGTACTCTAGATTTTTATAGTCTATAAGAATTATAAAAAGCTTTATTATACTATATAACTTTACTAATTATACTTTTAAATATAAGACTATTATAAGTAGTTTTCTATTATAAATTATATAGTTTTATTCTATAAATTAAAAGTATATTAAGTAATATACTACTAGATATAGTATTTTATTAGTAAATTATAAAAGATAGCAATCTAATACCTTACTTAAATAGTTTACTTTAACTATTATATCTTTCTTAAAGTTCTATTAGTATAATACTCTATTTATAATAAAAGCTACTTTAAGCTTTTTAAATACTATATTTTATAGCTTTATTTACTTAAAGGAAACTTTCTTTTTTATTAGCTTTAATAGTAGCTTTATTAGTTTTAAGAAGTTAAAAATAAACTTTTAATAGAAGTTTATAAAATCTAAGAATCTATAAATACCTTATACTTTTATTAGAGGTTTCTACTTCTAGATTACTACTATTTTATCTAGATTAAAGTAAATCTCCTTTTCTATATAGATAATAAACCTTAAGTACTTTACCTTTTATATACTAAAGGCGTATTTCTTAATATTAAGGTTTAGTCCTACTATATATAGTGTGTTACTTGTTATTTTACTCTCGTACTAGCAGGAAGCTTTGCAGCAGGAAGCTTTACAGTCAATCCAGCTAGCTGCAGGAAGCAGGGCAGGAAGCAGGGTAGGAAGTAGGGCCTGTGCCTATCACGTGACCTAGCTAGTCACATAACCTAGCTAGTCACATGACCTAGCTAGTCACATGACCTAGTTAGAAAAGGGGTATAAGAGCTCGCAGCAGCAACCCTCTCTAGATAATTCAATCCAAGCCTTTACATCTAAGTGCTTCCGCAGCTACCTGCGGCTGTCCCCGCGGCTACTCGCGGCAGCTACCTGCGGCATGACTCTAGTTAGTTACTAGGTCGTAGATTATTGATATATTGACTCTTTTCCTCTTGGCTTGTGGGAGCCTTTCTTCCTATAAAATAGTTTGCCTAAGACAACTCTAACCTTTAGTATATAGTCCTTCTTTAACCTACTAGAGTAAATAAGAATATTATCTAGGTATACTATTATAAAGTTGCCTAATATATCTTTAAGCGCTCTATTAATATAGTGCTAGAATATAGCTAGAGCTTTTACTAGCTTAAATAAGTAAACTAGCTACTTAAAGAGTCTAAATTAAGTCTAAAATACTATTTAATATTTCTTTTCTTCTATAATATAAATATAGTAGAAAGCTAACTTAATATTTAATTTTATAAACTACTTAGCTTCTATAAAAGAGTAAAGAGTTTCTTTTATTAGTAGTAATAGATATTAGTTTTATTTTATTACTTTATTTAATACTTTATAATTAATATAAAATCTCTAGCTTTTTTTAGGCTTTTTAGCTAAAAGAACTAGTACTACTACTAATAAAAAGCTTACTTAAATTTATTTTTTATCTATTAGCTCTATTACTTAATAGTAGATTTCTAGAAAGTAGTCTCTAGGTATATTATATAAAGAAGCCTAAGAAAGCTAGAGCTTTTCTTTCTCTATTTTCTTTAAGCAAATATAGTAATTAAGCTTTCTCTAGTATAATAGTAGTTTATTAGCTTTCTTTTTATTAAAGAAATTTCTAAAGTTCTAGAGCTTTATAGAAAGCGCCTTTAAAATTTTATTTCTACTAGTATTTTTAGTAATATAAGCTTAAAGTATTATTATTATTTTCTATAAGCTAGAAGCTAGAAATTAATACTTTATTTCTAATTTTTATACTTATTATATTAGGCTTATATATACTAACTCTAGTATTACTATTATAAGTATTAAAGTTTATTACTTTTCTAATACCTTTATCTATAAGCTTTAAGCTACTTTTACTATAATTTTCTATTCTATTATATATATAGTAACTTTATTATATACTAGCTAAAAAAGTTCTAGAATAATATCTTTTATTAAGCCTAGTATTATATAAGCTACTAGAGAAAATTCCTACTTATTTATTTTACCTTAAATATATATTAAATATAATATTTTTAAAAGTAATTCTATTTAAGTCTTTTCTTCTCTTTCTATTTTTATAGCTATTTAAATTACTCTTTTAAATTATAGTAAAAATTACTAAAGTTTTAGTTTCTATATAAATTTTTTACTTACTACTATATAGTAGTTATAACTTATATTTACCTAGATATTAGTAAACTTTAGATTACTAATTAGTATAAGTATAAAAAGTAGAAAAGTATTTATATTTAATTTAATTTTATTTAACTTAATTCCTTTAATACTAGAGATTATAGCCTATATATAAGTAGTTTTCTACTTCTATATCTTTAATATAAGTTTTAGTATAAAAGCTACTTATTTTCTAAGTTAAAAGTTATAGTAATATTATTTAATACTAAATTCTCTATAGTAATCTATTTTATACTAGTTACTATAAGTTAAAGCTACTTTAAGAGTAGCTATAGATATTTAAATATATAATAGTCTAATAATCTATAGTATAAGTAATTTCTCTTTTTATATTACTAGATTATTACTTTATTTAATACCTACTTTACTTTTTATTTTATAGAGCTTTTCTAGCTACCTTTACTTTACTTTCTAGTAGATTTCTTTCTATTAGTATAGCTCTAGCTTATATTTAATTTACTTACTTCTATTATAGAGGTATCTTTATTTACCTACTATTATTCTAGTTAAAGTTATATACTTTCTTTTTACTTATTATAGAATTTCTTATCTAAGTAGCAAGCTTTAATATTTATAGTAATATCTTATAGTTATTTAATTATTATTATATATTTTTTACTTAAAATATACTATAACTAATAATTCTATTCTATATTAGCTTATTTAATAATTATTAAAGCTTTACTAGCTTTACTATATTTATCTAGCTTAATTCTTCTATTAAAACTATTTTATTTTTCTAATAAATAAAAAAGTCTATAAATATTTTATTAATCTATTATTTTATTTAATTAAGTTTATTTAAAGCTATTTTCTCTTAGTAAAAGTCTATATATATAGTAAATAAATAGTTAAAAAAGCTAGTTAAATTATAGTTAATTTAATTATATAGTTTAAAAAAAGAGACTATTTAACTTTAAATCTTTTAAAATAAGTTTTAGAAAATATAAATCTATTAGTTTTATACTTCTTTAATAAACTACTTATTTTCTTTTAACTTATATACTATAAAAGCTTTTTAAGTAAAGAAAAGTACTTTATTACTATTAAATAGTAGGCTTAATTATATTAGCTTTTATTTTTTAGTAAAAGCTTTAGTTAGCTATTATATAACTTATAGTATATTATTACTATTAGAAAATAACTCTATATATTATTATATTAACTTATAGATTTATTTAGTTTAACTATAAAGCTATTTTATCTAATAGATAACTACTTCTTATAGAGTAGCTAGCTTTAATTAAAGGCTATTTACTATAATCTATTTTATTTTCTAGAGTATTTAAAGCTTTTAATTTATAAAAGTCTAATCTTACTATACTTCTATAGATAAGTATATATAAAATAACTAAAAGCTTAAAGAAAAAGAAAGGAAATTCTTTTCTACCTTCTTATTATAGGTTTAAGTATCTCTTTCTAGTAAGTACTAATATAGCCCTAAATTAGGTTTACAATAGCCCTATAACGCTCCTCGCATAACCTATCTAGATCTAGGCTTCTAGCCTAGTCTATAACAATAATAGCTTTATAATATTTCTAATAGAATCTATTTTAATCTAGGATTCTAGCTCTAGTTTATAATATATCTTTAATTTTATTTATTTATTTTTATAGGCATTATAATAGGTAGTATATTTACAAGCTTAAGCTTATAATAAATAAAGGGATTAATAAAAGAGTTCAATTTAACTTATCTTTCTATTATCGACTTTAGTATTATACTAGCCTTTTATAGTATTAAAGCTAGACTTACTTTTTCTATTCTATATCTTACTTCTCTTATATATTGTGTTGCTTGTTATTTTACTCTTGTACTAGCAGGAAGCTTCGTAGCAGGAAGCTTCGCAGTCAATCCAGCTAGCTGCAGGAAGCAGGGCAGGAAGTAGGGCTCGTGCCTATCACGTGACCTAGCTAGTCACATGACCTAGTTAGAAAAGGGGTATAAGAGCTCGCAGCAGCAACCCTCTCTAGATAATTCAATCCAAGCCTTTACATCCAAGTGCTTCCGCAGCCACCTGCGGCTGTCCCCGCGGCCACCCGCGGCAGCCACTTGCGGTATAGCTCTAGTCAGTTACTAGGCTGCAAGATTCTTATGATATCTTTGACTCTTTTCCTCTTGGCTTGTGGGAGCCTTTCTTCCTACAAAATATAACTAATTATATTATAAAATATTATATTAATACTATTTGTTAAGATAGGTTAATTAAAATAATAGAAGCTAGACTACTATAGGCTCTAGCTACTTAGCGTAATCTATAAGATTAGTAATATTAGTTATATTAATAATATTAGCGATATAAATAATATTAATAGTATTAATAGAATTAATAATACTAATATTAATAGTAAACTTAGCTTTTTAAAGTTTAATTTTCTTTTAGTTAAAGAATTCTTTATTACTTAAATCTAATATATTATTAGTCTATATTCTAGTAATTTTAAAATACTTATTTTCTAGTATTACTACTAGTAAGTAAAGGTTATATATAGAGGTTATTATTTAAAGGTTATTATAATAGTAAGAGAAGTAGATTGCCTACTAGTAGATACTAGCTTCTATAATTCTATATAGAGACTTAATTACTTGTATTATTATACTAGTAGGATATAAGTTAATTGATAACTCTAAGAAGTCGACCTCTGCAACTAGAAATCAACACAATGCTAGAACGAGCTTCTAGTCCTGCTATCCTAATCGAAAGACTTCTATGGAGTCCGAATCTAGTCGATATCTCTTACTGGAAATATCACCCTTAGGACATCCAGTTAATCAAGGTCCGTATTACCAGCGTACAAACCCCCCTCTCCAAGACGGTCTTGTATGCACGAATATTCTGAGCATACTGTCGTCGAATCAGCACACTGCTAGAGCCCCTGTTCGAGCAAACTTGGAAGGCAGGACTCAGCAAGAATCAGGGCATGATACCTCCCGTCCCTCTACATTTCGAGGTCGTTCAAGTGGTAAGAGACGCCAGAAGAACTGCCAGACATCCATCAACGTGGATAGTACGGCGAGTCGACTTGAAGCGCCCAGCGACAATCCTCAGAATCAGATGCATAGTAATCGCAACCCGAGGAGCGACTACAATTCTCGTCCTGCGTCACTTAAAAGACTATACGGCGATGAAAGGCTAGTGACCGGCAAAGACAAAAACTCTATGCAGTCTAGGAAGCGCCTCAAACTTAAGGGTTTGGAGAACGACCTGAAGTTTTGCGGCAAGGTATTCGTTGTCTAGTTGTAAGCCCCCAAAATGTGCTTCATTTGATGTGTCTCTCGCCTGTGCGTTAGCCTAAACGTTACGAGGGAATAATTTATCCGAGGCCAGGACAACAAACGCCGAAGCAGCTCCAACAGCTTCTTCTATGTCTGCACGACAACATGTTTCGGCTTATTGGACGACGATTGCGTTTAGCGAGTGTTAATCGAGGAGTCGGTTTACGAAAGCGGGAATTTAGTGTGAAAGCCATATATTGCTCTTTTCCTGCCACTCTAACCTTCTATCGGCCACAGCAGTTGTCAAGTCTATTCGACCAAGCAGAGAACGACAGCCGCCCTGATGATCCATACGATAAAGGCGTCGTTATAGCTAGCGATAGACTGGTATACCTAGGAGTAAATGAACAATCAGGTGATAGTTATCTTTCATGTAAAGATAATATAAGCAATTAATAGTACTAAATAGTGTCTAATAGTACAGTTATATTCCCAAATATCTTTATAATATAGGAGTATGTGCGAAGATACTACGATCATTTTCTCGACTAGCAAGAGACTACACACGACCTTAAGACACCGCGAATTTATACTATACCAAAGGGTAGGGTAGGTCATCTATAGCAAGTTTATTCCACACGAGCTTATAAGCATTTAGGGACGCCAATTCCAGCTAATCTTATCCTTATCCACGAATTTCTATCCTAGTTTAGCTTGCAACTATCCCGCGCGCGGAATACTTCTTCAAGGTATAATGCCTCTACTGCATACTACTTTAGTAGCATGCTACGCTTAATGAGACTTTAATCGATCGCTAGACGATTTTTTAATAGGTTTATACCTAAGAAAGATATAGAATTATAGCTAGAAAGGCACTCTTTTCACTTAGCACTAGCGGATAATGTGAATAGCATTTGGATAGCAACATAGGCTCGACCTAAAACAAACTTGCGTATATTAACTGCCTTAATTCCAGATATAGTCGAAGTTAGTTGCCACTAAGTAGACATCCAGCTACTCTTGTCTCGTATACAACGTTCTGTGGCTCAAGAGACAAGATGATATTTTATCGTCTAGATCTAAATATATTTAAGTCTGCTAATATAACTCTAGCATGCTTTGATCGACTTACTATTAATAGTCCTACTAGATTATTTAACCTTTTTCTATTGGTTCTTTCCCTAGTATCCACATGTGAAGCTACTTGTCTAGTAAAGTGTAGTATGGAGGCAAAACGCATCCAAGTATGCTATACTGCTAACAGCCTTTTCACTAACTACACCAAGAATCTTCTCACCTTCTGTCGTGATAGCATATCGACAAACAATCCTATTAGCCGCACTACATGAATTCTTTCAATGTCTTGGTCCGTGCAGTTCTTGGCCTGTTGCAATAGCAGAGACTTAGCTCAGCGACCGAGCTTGAATGCGTATTCAGCTGCCAAAGTCACGGAATTGGATAAGAGTGGCCGTTTATAATTCCACGATTGTGCAAAAAAAGCTGGGAATGTATTAGCCTCACATTAGTGCACTACAGAGCTTCTACTGTACCTAGCTAAACCTTGAATGGGTTTTTTTTTTTTTTTTTTTTTTTTTTTTAGCAGTGATTTTGCCTGTGGGATAGAATAGTCCGCTGCTATTATAATGTAGACTTCACCCGGAAGCTTATTCATCTCGTAAATATGCAACGGGCGTTGTTTTCCGATGGTCCCAAGGGTACAAGATATCAGCTACAAAACCGGACCGGAAGCCCGCTTGCTTTACAAGGTCCATCTTGGATGAATCAAGAGGTGAACGCTCTTCCAAGTTACTAGCGACCGCAGAAATTAGGCCAAGTTGGACTATTGAAGGTGTCTGGATCTAGATAATGACGCCATTGACAACTTGCTTCATGTCAAGTTCATCCGTATCGACCCCTTCGCCGCACACTATCTAGTAGCTGGGTACAACCTGCGGCGAAGTGACAAGGGCGACTGGAATGACTGCGGCCGTCTCAAAAGCAGGGTTGATGACGGGGAGAACCCTTCCGATACTAGTTACTATGTAACTAACTATTCTGCGTATTTTCAGGAAGACGTCTCTTGCGGTATAGATTCGCCTGAAGCTGATGACTTTGTTTTTTGGATAGTTTCAGATCGGACGAGGCTTTTTTTGTACCTTGGCCTTGTTACGAAAGCCCACTTGTAAGTTGTCTGCCGTCTTTCTAATACCTTCATCTCGATAGCTTGACAGTTGCCCAGCGTGTCAACCGGCTTTACGAATCGCTCTATGAGGTGCGCGTGTCAGCATGTGCTTTCCAACCTTTGTACGTCTCCTGATTTAGTGACTGCCTGCCTATAGCATTCTTGTTTGCATTAACGCGTTCGTCATAGGACAATTACGAGTCAGTAGGGGTGTGGATAGTTCTTTACCACGTGTCATGATAGCGTCTTCAGTTTTTATCCATCGAGACGGGTGGAACTACATCCAAACTACGAGCAGCAAAGTGTAGCGCTTCATCTCTCGCTCGACCAACACCAACACTTGTCTCGCCATGTTGAAGATGCTTGAATCTACTTACAGAGCTACACGCAATAACCACTAGTTATCTGCGCCTTGTGGTTCGCTCTAAGTAGGCAGAGATCAATCCCACTCTTGGTGCATGAGTCACCTACAAAAGAAGATCCATATAAAGTGCCCGCACAAGAATCCTTTCTTTTGCGGCCGCGCGGTCACTATAGTATTAGTAATGCACTTACCTTTCGTTTATGAGTCGGTTGACGCATAGTTCATGCGCATTACACTTGTGTCTTGTACCTTTCTGATTTGCATGATTTCTTTACTGGACAAGCCCGCTCTGTACAATCATATTCAGACCCAAGGACGGCATAGTTTATAATCTATCATCTATCCGGTAGTTCATTCCGTGCCTGGCTCGCTAGCTGGGTGATTTGTAAAGTATAGACTTATTCCAGACAACAACAACAACAACAACAACAACAACAACAACAACAACAACAACAACAACAGAGAGGGGTCCTGTTCGGGAGATCAAGAGTCGGCTAACTCCGCAAAGTACGCAGAGATATAGTAGTTGTCGGGGGGCCAATGTAGCAGCTTATTATATTATAGTTTGTCATAACTACAAGTACCGGGATGTAATGCTTCTCTTCTGATATACAGCCCATAACAAGCGCCAAGTTGTCTTGAACCACATGGTCTAATCTCCCATGAGCTCCACAGCCGCCTCCACTTACTTTATTTGAGACCAAATCTCCCTTCAACTTCGTCGTCAGACGTTGCCCAAGCTCGCGGCGTTCAACTTAGTCATTCACACTTGCATGTACGAGTCAAACAAACAAGGCATTTTCGGCGCCGAATAGCATGAATCAGAAGCATGAGGCGATCCTGCAATCAACTTACCACCCCCATGGATGGCCCCCTTGTATGTATCACGGATGGAAAACTATATATTCATACAGAGTGCAGCCCCAACTCTGCGTGTTGATTTCCCGTCTCTCATTGCGACTTGCAAATTTACCCCTCGTTGCCTGTCCATCTTTTTTTTTAAATATCTCCGACGCTTCTTGATAGCAGTTCGCCTCGTTCTTCTTTTGACCCAAGTCTTCAGATCCCAAATTCATTCCAAACTCCGCAACCATGAGATATATTCCCGCCCTCGTTGCCGTCTTTGCTTCGGCTACCCTCGCCGCACCAGCAGCCTCTTCCGCTCTACCCCGCGTTAGAGAATACTGTGCCGTCCCAGAGAACAAGGGACCTTGCAATCTCGCCATAGATAGGTGTCGTCTTGAGATACCATCAGATCAACGACACCACTTGAGCCAAGGCGGCCCAGACGCGGGGCCAACAAGGGAAGTCTTCTATGAGTGCATGGTCAGGCGCACTGTAGAAGCTTTCAGCGACAAACGAAAGGCAGAGGTCTGTGGCGCGGGAGTTTCCAAGGACGACTGCGAGTCCGCCTTTTTCGACTGTGGGACTTACCTTGTCATGAAGGATGTCGATGGTACTACTGCCCAACGAGACGCAATTGCGTGTGTGCGAAGACACCTCAGAGATTAGAGTTGTAAAAACTACAACGGCTACCTATCACAGGCTATCATTCAGTAGGCAAGAAACCCGTACGGCTCTATAGGTCTATTAGAGGCATCTAGTAGAATCTAACTCAACAATTTTTTTTATTTCTTTTTCCCTGAATGCTTTTGGTATTAGTTGTCGACTTGCATGTCAGAGGTCTAGTCTAGTAACCTTTGAAACATGTAAAATGTATTCCAGTAAAACCATAGCATCCCGATACAATATATAACAGGGGGCAACATAGCTAAAAAAAAAAAAATGCGGCTTGGGTCGTCTACCCGCGTAAATAACCACATGTGTTCCAAGTCATTGCCCGAGTATTTTGCTGCCAATGACAGCCCTGTACAGTTAACGCACCGAGTCACTGGCCTCATTTCCTGCCTTTATTGGTGCTGTACTGTAACTATAAGTTCTTCTTCCAGCCTCTCCGCATAAGTCATCATCTCGACGGTCACGTAATAGTGGTAAAAAAGATCCAGCGACTCCTACAACTTCCAGTTCGATTTGTCCACAAGCCTCATATATCATATCACGCCTTTCATGGGCAATGGTATCATAATTCTAGGTGGGAAACAGGCTTGACAATGGCTTTTGGAGCTACCGAGTAGTTACATCCATGTGATCCCCTTGGTGCATCTCCGGCACTTCTGCAACTGCCGCTCTTGCTTTGACATGTTCAGACATTCTCCCCAATTTCATTACAATAACTAAAACACACAAGTCAGCTTACTATCAATTCTTATCGAGGAGTGCTATTGGCCAGGCGAGAAGTCGTGAGAGGTCACGAGCCCATCATGCGGGTTGAGCACAAGTAGCAACTGAGTGAGACATGCGGGTTGACAGAGTAACGTTCACTAGCAACTGAGACAGAATGATAACTACAACTCAGAGTTTGTTTGTTGCGGGGAAACATCCAGTACGTACATACGAGAAACAACTATACAAATATCAAGCTACGATACAACTTAAAAGTTCGTTTGTTGCGGGGAAACATCCAAGTACGTACGTACGAGAAATAACTATACAAATATCAAGCTGCCAGTAACAGCGGGAAAAAATCAAAAAAACACCAGAAGACGAAGAAACCCTTGATTGATTAGATTAGTCTTACCATGACAACAAACAACTTGGGAAGAGTAACCATCTAACGTATCTGCACGGTAGAAGCAAAATCAAGGCTCAATACGCCAACATGCGTCGTCTCTTTGAAGTGTCACTTGTCACCCTCCTCCTCTCAGCATCAGCATCAGTATCAGTATCACTTACTTTGGCCTCTCCTGCTCATGTAGCCCGAGACGCCGACGTCATGGCGAGAATCGACACGTATGCCCGCTACGCAGCGGCGGCATACTGCAACAACCTCGCCAACAACGGCACAAACAATACAGTCTGCACGAACCCGGATCCTAAGCAATGCTTCGACCTCGCGGGTGCGACCACAGTGTACCAGTACGACGGCAAAGTCGCCGTCAACGTTGCCGTGAACCCCGGGCACAAGGTTATTGTCGCGTCCTTCCGTGGCACCCAGAACATCCTCGACTTCATCACTGATGTCGATATCCCCATGATTGCGCCGCAGAAGAGACTCGCCAGGGAGGCACTGGCTGGTGTCCCGCCCGGCACAACGCCGCCCGTGTAAGTCCCATATATCTCATAATCTCTTCTCTTCTCACAAAGCCTGGCTGGGCCTCTTTGGATTGACGGCTAAGACGGACGGAATCATGACGCTCTGTAGCGGCCGACCTGGCGACAGAGATGCTCTACTCCCCCTCTGCAGTCCGTGTCAGGTCCACAGGGGGTTTTGGCACGGCTTCCTGGCCGTCAAGGACGATCTGCTCAAAGTCATCGCCCGGCAGGTTCAGGCTCACCCTGACTATCGTGTCGTCGTCAGCGGACACTCTCTCGGGGGTGCCCTCGCGTCTGTTGCCGCCGCCTACCTCCGCAAGGCTTCCGTCAAGGCGGACCTGTACACGTATGGCTCACCTCGCATCGGAGATGTTCACTTTGCCGAGTTCGTCTCTGGCCAGAATGGCGGGATGCTTCGCGTCACCAACAAGGAGGATCCTATCACTGTGGTGCCGCCCGTCACTTTCCTGGGATACGCGAATACCTCGCCCGAGTACTGGTTCCCCGATAAGCCTAAGAACCCCGAGTACTATAAGGTGTGCTCGGGCTACCAGAACACTACGGAATGCAGTGGCCAGTTCTATTTCAAGCCCTGGCTTATCAATACGCAACACAGGATCAGGTTTTACGAGGGCGGCTTTGAAGCTTGTCCCGGGGACAGTTTGGAAGATGATTTGTTGGACACGAGCAGACTTAGTCGGGAGGATATGGAGAGGCTCAGTAAGGCGCTACATATGTAGCAAGGTCACCCATGCTCAAGCTGCGAGGGGTGGCAATACAAGTATCGCGGCCGAGTAGTTCACCTCGTTCCCGAAATTAGCTTAGTATACATCTAGCCACTACAGTAAGCTGTCTAGCAGGCAGTTACAGGAACGTCAAAAGTACTGAGACCAGCCTCCCGTCTTTCATGGTTCAATGGAAATGTCAGCTGCGAAAGTGGGTTGGAACGGGATACTGTGTGCGTGATATGACATCCATCTGGTGAGATGACCGCTCACCAAGTCTAATTATGTTCTACGTACGTGCGAGCTAACCAACCCGTCAAATGCATGAAAGCCCAAAACCCGCAGCTGGTGAATAAAAAGCAAGGAAGGATAAGTAACTCTCAAAAGTGCAATGTTGGATATGAGAAAGGAGCTTCCTTGCCAGCCAAGGGAGGATGCTTCCCCTCCTAGTGCCTCTAGATAGAGGAAGAAAAGAGAACGAACAGTGCCATGGTCAATATGCAGGTCATCATTCATCAGATAAATTCCCCTTGTGAAAGGAAAACGCTCGTCGTGGCTAAAACCAGCGCCAGTTGTCCACCTCTTCCAACTTCCGCAGTACTCCAACCGAGTCAGCGAAGAGAATGTTTCGTCCGCCCAGACAGTCCTTTTCTAGGATATCTCGGACAAACCCCACAATAGCCTGGGAATCTTCCCCCTTTGGCAACGCTTGGAGTCGACCCGGCTCCAGTTCTGCAACGGTTCGAACCCAGCTGATGGCCCGGCTTCGCGCGGGAAGCCGTTTATCAGTCGTCGTCCGCTTGCCAACGTGGCCGAATGCCCAGCATATCAGCGTACAGACGTACAGCCCCCAGTAGTCAGAAATTTCTGTGCACGTCATCGCGCCGTGGGGGGTGCTAGGAGGTGCAAGGCTTTGTGCTGATCTACCCGAAAGGTCCAGGAAATCTCGAATGGCTCGGGCCGCGAAGACGGTCGCAACAGCAGAAGTACCCGAGTCTCGCCACTGCCCCAGCTTTCGCTTGTGTTCGGCAAACAGACTCGCATCAGGTATCTTCTTGTTGAAAATCCAGCTATCGCCCGAGACTGCTAGCAGAACGTGCAGCGGAGTATAGTGTAAGGCGAGGTACGTGTTGGCCCCGGGACGGCGGCCGAAATATTTCGACATGTGCAAGTCGTTACTATGGAACGAAGACACATCCTGGTCCAAGTCGACCTCCTGGCGATTCTGTCGGGTTGGCAGCTGAAGAGCTTGGGTGGCAATGGCAAGAGAGACATCAAATGCCGGTGTTGATTCGGCGGCTGCCATGGTCGGATTCTTTATGAGATCCTCTATCGTGGTCAACACAATAGTAGACGGGTCAATGGCAGCCCATGCTTCTGCATTTCTAGCCTCCCAGAGATTTGTCGTACTGCCGGATAGAGCTATGTGAAATTTTGACGTGTTCAATTCGTCAACGCCCAGCACGGTAGAATACGGTTGCTCATGATAGCACATGCCATGGACGCTGAGAAGAAAGCAGGCAGCCAACAGTCTTCGACACGACTCCATGTATATCCACGCGTTCCAGCGTTCGGTATCGCCGCCAGATGATTGCGAAACGGTTGCAGAGCAGTACCCAGACACCTGGAAGAAAAACATCGACATTAGACCTCCACTCGAAACAGAAAAAGAGTTGCAATGCACGCCTACCATTTGACACAGTGTTAAGAATCGTGACGAGGGTTGATAATCGTCCTTGTGTCTTCCTCTGAATCTGGCGTAGTACTCGCAGAGCAACACTGTTTGCATGGTCGGTAGAGACCACGTGGTTGACTGGGTGAACTTTGCGCACGCACCTCAAGTCAGTTGCTGGACACTTGATCGCGGAGGCAGAGAAACTGGGAGCATTTCACTTACAGTCTTGGATCGATTCCAAGCGTATGAGTGCAATAGGCTGCCGTTGACGCGATGTTCTCGATGACCTAGGAACTGGGTCGCGAGGGCGGCCATGGCACATCGCAAAACATCCATGTGCTCTGGGATGACAGCCGCGCCATCTTCTACAGTCGACTTGTGGATGATTGGATAGAGTGGGTGTACCTTCTCCCAGAATATGTCAATGTAGTTTGGAAGCGCACTCCGAGCTTCCCGACTAAGTGATACAGGCATCATCTCCTGGGCTAGCAGGCCGAGCCTCGAAGTTCGCTCCAGCGGCCATGGCAAAGGATTGACGACACGGCCCGGTGGCAATGCTGCCGCAGTCGTAACCATTGTCTCTGAAGACTGGCCAACGACAAGCTGGGGCGACATGCGCATACTGGAAGTTGGGACATGGGATCCGTAGAGCCCGGGAGTTTCTCCGTAACCCGGGATGCCAACTGTTGGCTCATCGTCATACATGGGAGCATATGCCTGTGGGACAGAAGGGCTGTATCCATAGGCGACATACCCTCCGGTAGCCATCACGGATGGCGGCATGCCCCTGGATGTTGGCTGGTCAAGGCGTGGGGTCCAGGGACCGCTCGAAACGCCTACGGAAGATCGTGAGGAGCTTTGTGAAAGTTCAGCAGGTGTTGAGAAGGCGCCACCATGAGAAGTCGTCAATGGCGCTGCCATGCGTGGGCTAGCTGACCAAGTGAGTGAGGTTGTAGGGATTGTCGATACACAAATCGAGGAGCTTCCCTCGACCGTTGGCAGAGTAGGCATGGTCCGAGGCTCCGCAAACGCAGTTGCCGTAGTGGTTGGCAGATTCGGCACCGGCTCCAAATACTCGGTCTTTATTCCACCTAGGGTGATGTCGTCAGGGGTATGTCGCACGGCAACTGTCGTTGGCTTGGCCGAGTGCGAGGCCCACGGGGACGGGTGCATCGATAAAGTCGGGGTCGGTGCTGTTGACAACGGAGTCGGTGAGGCACTACTATACGGCTGTTGAACCTGAATCAATGATCCTTGCGGCGAACTGGGGTAACTGGGCAGTCTTCGGCCATCTCCTTG
Organism: Metarhizium rileyi; assembly: GCA_031753515.1. Lineage (NCBI taxonomy): Eukaryota > Fungi > Ascomycota > Sordariomycetes > Hypocreales > Clavicipitaceae > Metarhizium > Metarhizium rileyi. Next base: position 487,357 of record JAUKVO010000003.1, on the reverse strand, counting down.
GGAATGAGACCGGTTAGGTGGCTGGTTCGACTTTCCAACGCGATCATCTTGGTCACTAAGTGGACGTTAATCAAGACGCCCCCTTTCAAACAATGCCCAGACGCTGCTTACTGTCTTTGTTGATGGCGCTCGAGGAGATCTCGCCGATGAAATACCTTATCACACCCAGGAATTGTGCAGGGCAAGGCCGGAGGTTGGTGGCTAAGTTGATGACGCCTGAGTAGTCTAGTCAGCCCAGAGTGGTCTCATCCCCGCGGTCTTGAACCGAGAAGCAAACCTCAAGTGCTCGGCTCTAGTGAAAGTCTACGCAAAGGATACTTGTAAGCCAGCAGATGGTTTGTGGATGACGAGGATTCAACAATACCTTGGGTGGACGGCAGATATCGCAAGTGTGGACGGGTACTCCCTTTCTTGCTCTGCTCACTCTTCCAGTGATGGGGGTAAGTTTGACGGGAACCTCCTGCGGAGGCACGAATGGTCTCATTGGTGTCGTGGAGAAGGATCCAGAGTTTCCATGTCCATAGACCTGTCCTTGGCCGTACTGAGAATCCATAGAGTCAGCACTGGCGTTGCTCTGGCGCCTGTCATGGAGATGTCGACTGTCCGGATAATCGCCGTATGACATACTCGACGGTTGATGATCAACCGGCACCGAATATGAGGAGCGTATTGGAGGACTTAATCTTCGGACACGGGAAGGCGATGTATTCATGGAGTAGTCCAAGTCTCGGTTATAAGAGGTGGCGGCCATGGTCACGTCTGAGTGTTGCGATGATCTCGATGTTGTATTCATGGCGTTCTTTAAGGAGTGAGAACTAGCTTGATCGTCATCGGTATCGACGTTCATGATATTTCTAAGGCTGGCCATGGTTGGTTGAAAGATGGAAGCAGCTGTGTAAAGGATTCCCAGAAAAGACCAGCGTCAGAGAATACTAATATCAACAACCACTTCACACAGCCTGCTCGGCTACTAAGTTAAGAAACCTCAAAGTAAGCAGGCAGGTCCTATATTGGGAGAGATTTTCCGAGACCAGTCTCCGGATCAAGTGACCTTGGAGGCTGTGGGGATCAAAATGGGGTTGGCGTAACAAATTTGTTCAATACGCGAGGTAAGAAACGGAGCTTAGAAGAGACGTGTATGGCAGACCAAGATTCGGAATTGTTTGCCTTCAGCCTCATGAGACGACGGGGATGTTGAGATGACACACGGGACCCATCTGCGATGAAACACACAAGATATCCCGGCGAAATACTTGGGACAAGATAGCAATGATTACTTGTTCAAAGGAGCAGGCAGAGGTTAAAAGGAGGTCGAGGCCGGGCAACCCCATTTCGAAGGAGGGAAGGGAAGGCGACCCATGATCCCAGCGCCATGTCGACCAACGAGCCTGGCAGCTGAGCGAGGCCCGCAGGAACGATTACAATGCACACGGCCCACGTCGCCTGAGATGCGAACAAATCGCGGTCTGCGACGAATATGGTGTAAAGCGGGCTGAGGATTGCTGACAGCTGAGGGAACGAAGCAGACCGACGCTCACAAGTTCTTGGGTGACCCTTGTCGAGGCTGACGGCGTAAGATGTAAGAGCAGCCTCAGTGGAGGTGAACCGACCCGGCGGAAACTGGCACCTGCGACTCAGGTTGGCAATGTAGGGGGGTCGCGAGAGTAATTAAGGGTCAGGGATTCATTTGTCCAGCCTTGTCCTGCTTGAGCCAATCCGCAAGTTGTTCGTCGTCGTTGGAGTGAGCCTGATAGTACACACAGGCTCATATTGGTAGTTATGCCATGCTTCCTTCGTTCTTGGCACGTTCGAAGACTCGGTAGGTTTTGGCTGACCAAAACTTGCAACTGTAATATCGGCCTGATCAAGCATGGTTGAGACTTTGCATTATCGGAGGAGCCAATGGTTGCCAGCCTCGATGATCACCCACCGACAGCATCTCTTCCTCCGCCACGGGCTGCGATTGATACTTGCGAGCGAGGCTTGCTGGCTTTGCTTCAAGGGAAAACGCTAACCAAGCACGACTTCTCCGAGGTCACTGAAGAAGATACGATGGAGCGGCCAGAGAGCAGAGCTGCGGGCATCATGCGTGGCGTTCCGCGGCCGTGGCGGGTATGGCGTCAAGCGTGACCAAGCTCAGTGGAGAAAAACGACGGCGCTGAAAGGCTCTGGAGCGCAAGAAAGGAGCACGAGGAGGGTCTCACCCATGGCATGGCGTCGGTGGCTGTGAAGGTTGGCAGCCGCTTGGATCAGCGGGAACTCGGGGCTGGACAAGAGTGACTGAAGGGCTGAATGATGGTGTTTGGACGGGTGCGACGGTGGCGGAATCAGGCCGTGTAGTTCCGTAGTCGACCAACAAAACCACAATATAGGTAAGTATTTGAGTATACTAAGGGTGCACAGCTGTTGTTCCGTGCCCTGCCATTTGGGGTATCCAATACGGAGGACCCGCGCCTTGAATCATGCATGTAGGTAAGCTGAGGAGTGACGACTAACTTGGGAGCAAGTCGAGGTTGGCAATGGACGCAAGTCGGCGTCCGCAAGCAACCAAGGGCGCACTGCATCCTCGGAAACGTACAAGGCTGGTCCTGGTGTTGGAATTGTAACCCTCATTCGCTATTCTAGACCTGGCTTCGCAGGACACAGTACTCCGTATAGAACTCGCAATCGTCATGTCTGGATGTGACCGTCCGTGCATATTACAACGGCCATCATCACCATGATCCCTGCGACGAGGCACAAGGGCATGGGAGCCGGCGTGTGGGAACTTGGTGCGGAAAGCCCAGAGAAACAACGAGCCGAAGCCCCTGGCCGGCGCGAACTTCCGTGTAAATCATGGGGAAGTTGCTCTAGCGCCTCTAGCTAGCTCTTGTCTTCTTCTTTTGCTTATTGGGGAGGGAAGAAAGTCCTTAGATGAGGAATAACGAAACATGTTTGCAACCGCGGTCTTTTGGACGGGAAGTCGCGCACCGCTCAGGCAACGCTAGTCAGGAGATTGACGGTCAATGAGTGCCTGGTATTCTCGTGAATTGCACCAATAAACGCCTGATGGCGACGCTGCTCAGGCCCATGACTGACAGCTTCGTTCTTCCAGAAAAAGCCTGTTCGCGCTGCTGGGTCTCGTCTTTGTTGGTAAGAGACTTACTTGCAGCGCAGAAGTATTTAGACCAGTTTGTGTACAATCTGTGGGAGGCCCCGGCTTCGGCCTTGTTGGTGACTTGTCCAGAAATGCGGTTGGGACGAGTTGGTGTTGATATTGAAGTTATTGCCCATATAACATGTAAGCCCATGAAACAAACCCAAGCTCGAGGCAGCTGGTGGCTTGGCTTGTTGGCTTGGCTTGCCCACGTCGGCTTGCGGAGTTTTATCGCTGATCCAAAACCCATGAGAATTGCCCACGTCGTGGTCAAACGCCACACACGCGCACACACTCTCTCCCTCTCTTATCTCTGTCTCTGTCTCTGTCTTCCCATCCAACATCTCCGGTTCTTGCTGCATGTTGGCCGGATGGCGCGGAGTCGTTCTTGTCTAGCCCCTCACCTAGTCAAACGGTAAATACGGAGTGCATACGTATGTAAGATATGGAGTACGTCTCTCTGCGTTCTGCTCGTCCCACGAAACCGGTCCCACGATCCAGGCAATTACGCCACCACCTTCGAGAACGTCTTTACTGATGACGCGTATCATAGGCCAAGGCTAGACAGAAGAAGCTTGGTATGGTGAGGTTAGGTAGGGATCTGGTAGTACAAAACAAACACCGTTTTGTCCATAGACCGACCTTATGGAACGGACAAGGGCATCGGAGAATTCTCGCCTGTCCTTGCGCCTGTGGTGATGAACGACATGGAATGAAGTACTCCGTACTCAGTATAACTAGTAGTTACATATTTCTTGCGCTCTGTCCCAGTGCTTGGCCGAGGGCTTGTTCGTTTCAGCGCTGCATTCAGTCAGGATGGCCTGGTGGATGGATGAGACCAGCCAATGGTTGGGCCAAGCTGTGCTTTCGCAAGATGACCTGTCGCGCGTGGTCGCTTCAGATGGACAATTCAGGAAGTATCCGGCAAGGGCCGCCGTCAGCTATGGAGCTTTTCTGCATAAGCTGCTCCGTAGATTTGCGTTCAAGAGGAGAAACAGTAGGAAACCATCAGCACCCAGTCACGGCCTGGTAACTATGCCATGTGAGTTATGCAATGGGGGCCAACGAACGTGTGTCAGTCATGCCATGCCGCATTAGCTCTGGGAAAGCCCAGCAAGATGTCCATATCTTGACATGTAGCAACCCAGCTCGTCAGGGCTGCCACGTTGAGCGGCGCCTATTCCACCAGTGTCATGACCGAATGGCACGCCAGAGATGTATGTGGCAGACGGGGTCTTGCAGAGTCGAGGAAGTCAGGGCCTAGATCGAACGAGTACCACCACCACCATCGTCATCACCATCATCATCGGGAGTCCAGGAGGCAAGGGACCATCAATGCTCTCTCTGGTGGCGTTTGGACAAAAAGTGGTTTGTTCTGGTGTTGTTGCGGCCCACTTCATCTTCGCCCAACTCGAAACCGTCCGTCGACCAACGGCGAGTACAACACGCAGTCATCTGCAACAGTGACATTGGACTCTCATTGTCAACGTTGGTCGAGGGAAAGGACCAACAGGGGAACTTTTTTTTCGCCTTTTCCTACACCTGGTGGGAAGCTCGGTCGACCTCTACGCGCATAATACGGCAAGTGGGAGCCTGTGACGTTCCTTCCCGACGCTGTGGATTGCCAATGAAAGTGTGTGAGTGAAGGAGGGCGCGTTGCCCTGCTCCAGTCCGGGACCAGAGTGAGACCTGTTCGACAAGTCCGCACTCGATGCTCATGCCCATGCTCATGCTCATGCTCATGCATAGAGTCACGATGCATGATGAATGCGCAGAAACTGGCACAAAAGGTGAGGCTGCGCATGGCATGGGCCGGCAGCAACGAGTGAGACTGCAGCCCGATGCGAATGCTCGAGTGAGGGCAGCAGCACGACGCACATCACGGCATGTGCCTAATTTTAGGGACGCACCCATCAACGCCCAGGATCTGTTTCGGTACCAGCCTTCTCTTCTATGTAAGCAAGCGCCTCTGATCAGAAATCCCGTCACATATTCTACGATCTCTTCAAGATAGAACCTGGTATTGCAGCAAAAAAAGACAACAATTCTAGATGCTCGAGGGCAGAAAATAGATCCCAACAATGGAACCGGAGAATGAAGACAAAAACAAAGAACAAGGCACGAAAATAAAAACGCCATACGAGAAAACCGGGGCATCACGGGCTGCAGAGGCAACGTCGAGCCTGCGACCGGGATTCACCAACGTCACACTGATGCACCACTCAAGCGAACGAGCTGGGTTTCAGCCGTGACATTTCGTCCAGGGCAGACACAGCCTCCGAGGGCTGAGAGTTGAGAGCTGAACGGGTCAGAAGCCCGTTATTGGGAATTGGGCCTGAATGTCCCCGTTTCCAGAACAGTTACACAGCAATCATTGGTAGGAACAGCAACTTCGTTCCTGCAGACAAGATGGGGTAACTAAAATCACCGTCCCGAGTGCTCAAGTAGTTGGCTGAGGGGTTCAGTCGTGGTCATGATGTCCTGCCGTGATGATTGATCTGTGCGACTATCTCGCGCAGGCTGAACGGTACGTCGAATCTGGAACCTCAATGTTCTCGCTGGCTGCTTGTTATCGGTTGCCAGGCCTTGCAATATCCCATGGACCATTTGCGTCTGCGGTATTGCGTATAGTACACACGGAGTACGGAGTATATAACTATCCTTGACCGTTGATTCCATGCCCGGACCGCTCAACCCCAACCCGAGACTGGGCATTCTCGCGGCCATGCATCCATCCCGCCATCAGGACCTGAGCATCCGAGATAGCCCCCAATCGGCGTTTAAATTGTGGAAGCAGACCCTCCCTGGGCCTCAGTTGCCCAACCGCCCTGTAACTGACGCCCTGCTTGGCTGAAAGGTTGCCGAGCCTGACCTTGTCACTGCTGCGAACTGTTGACCAGTTGGTACGCTAGAACTGTACGGAGTAATGGGGGCGAGATCCTGCCCTGGCACCGGCCAAAAGGTCAGAATGAGCTTCAGAAACTTGATACCTGGTCGCAGCAAACCGACAGATTTTCCCATGCCTTCTCTCTCCAGTGACGCGGGGACGAGATCGAGGCGCGACTGTTTCATACTGTATGTACGGAGTAGTTCATGGGCTCTCTTGATCTAAAGATACGCTCGGCGCGACAAATGGTTGTAGAAATGAGTCCAAACAGCCCTGTAATTAAGGATAACGTTCGCGCAGCACGGCCACACTTCAGGTCAAACTTCCATGCGCCCCCTCACGGAAGATACTAGCAACCAATTGTCCAGCAGTATAACTATCGGTGATCCTGCTTTGTGGCCTGATGACGACGACGCTCCCACACACATGTCCAAGATTGCAAGTACTACGTGATGAAACTATCAGAGGCTATTGGCAGCGAGGCCACAGGTCTTCTCTCAAACAGTTCTAGCTAGCCTTCTCTCAACTTGCTACAGACCAGGCTGCGCGAAGGAGAGGTAATTACAAACAAGGCCGCTACAACAACGAGGTAACTAGCCGATTAGGTCGCAGGCGACAATTCCAAACCACTCGGCCGACCAAGACCCAGCTTGGAAATGCTGAATATGCAGTCACCAGATACAAACGTATACCACACGAGACAAGCTTCGTCCCGCTAGCAGAAGGAGAGAAATGCATCCTTCCCAAGTCTTCCACGACGGCTCCATCCTCTCCAGATAGTCCAGACTCCATACATGGAAACCCCCGTCTATGAGGTGCCTACAAAAGCCTATTGAATGAAGGAAACAACAGGACAGGTCTCGGTGAGAAGTCCCCTCGCAAGATGTAGGAAGCTACCTCGCAGCCACGATGTCACTGGTATTTACCTAGAAGGAAGGGTGTAAGTTAATAAGTATCAACAACTATATAGTTACTCAGTACATACGCACCCCCAACCAAGAGTAGCCATGCCGAGCAACAAATCTACGTACAAGTACTCCGTACCTAGGCATACAACGCATGCCAGCTTCCTAGGCCAAGGGAAAGCAACTCTTCAACAATTCACAACTACCTAACTAGGTGTCTGCCCCATCACGACATGCCCCCGACTCGAATGTGCACAAACCATCACCCTACGCCTCGCCACGATGAGTTACTGTTGAGACCACATTCCATATTCATCAAAGGTACACCTCGCTATATTTTCAGCAACCACTCTGCAGCAAGGAATACAAGGCAAGGCAGAACAAGTACTCCGTAGCACGAGACACAAATCAAGTCCCCCCGTCGTCCAATAGGATGATTTGCCAAACCCTAGTTATAAGTTAGCCACGAGTAAATAAATACAAGCTCCAAGTTACAACCCGTCTTCGAACTAACATACGGCAATCAAACCCCGCGCAATGACATGGTCAGCTTAAAACCGCTACAACAACTACGCCCATAAGCTTTTCAACGGCTCCATAGTCCTCAACGGAAATTATATTAAAAAAAAAACCCCAAGCAGCGCGTCAGTGCCGCCAGAACTCTCCGCAACGCAACCTATCAAAGTGACCATCACCATACAATACATCTCACCGCACGGCGCACAATCCAAATCGTGATAATACTAATTTTTTTTTTCAACAGCCATCATCGCATTACACTAAATGTACCTGATACAAAAGGCTCGAAGAAGACACTACAGCGGCGATGCCAGCCGCACCAAACCGAAAATAAAAGAAATATGTCAAGTGAAGAAGGGAACGAAAACAGCCGCGAAGCGTCGTGTCCTCTAATGAAATAAGGGGGGGATCCCGAGTGTCCTTGCAATAATTATGCTCTGCACTATACACCATGATTAGGTACAGTCGAATGCTTCTGTATTCAGTCGCGAGCGACGAGATGAGAGAAGAAGAGAGGAAAAGTAGGCGCTGTGACGTTGAATGAATGAATGAATGAATGAATGAATAAACATTTTTTTCCGCTTTTGTAGTAGAGTGACATTTGGAATTGGCCGTATCTATGCCTCGGCGTTGGTAGGCAGAGAGGGAGCGTTTGCCGGCACGGGTGACTTGGCGGCCTCATCGGACTCCTCGGACTCATCGTCAGAAACGGGCCGACTGGCGACCGTTCGTCTGTTCTTGGTCATCTGTGTACTTGTGAGCATCATGTTGATGGAAATACCGTTTGAGGACTTGCAGAACGTACCCAAGAGCGAACACCACCGACAAGACCAAGAGCATAGCCAGTGACAAACTCCTTGGAGTTGTTGGGGTTGGATCCAGGAGTAGTGGGAGATCGGAGGCCATCGCTGTTTGCCGAGTTGAAGCGAGCAGGGCTGTGTGGTCGGCTAGACGGCCAGAACTGCTTGAGTTCTCGGCTGAGTTCCTGGCCTGTGCTTGTCCAGTTTGTAATGATGTTATCGCGAAGATCTTGGACATGACGCTTGATATCTAGTTCATTCTTCTTGAGCCAGCTGACGTTGAGCTCTTGGCGGGACGTGCCGCGCTTGAACTGCCGGCTGATGTATTTTTCGTAATCCCGGACGATTCTGCGCGTGCAGAGTCAGTACACTTCTCCATTTGGGCAATTGTATCATCACTGCCAACAAGACGCTCACCTAGTAATGATTCCGGTTGTGCTCACTCCCTCGGTTCGCTGGGTGACGAGAAACATGCCGGCTGCCTTGATGGGCTGGTATATATCATCGCCCTCGTCAGCGCCATACGGGAGATCATCGTGCGCAACATAGTCGAGATGGTTGGCCTGGAGGAACTCGGCGGTGACAATCCACGGACAGTCCTCGATGACCTCGTCCACCCACTTGCAGTGTCGCACAGACTCGGCTCGCTCCTTGGCCGACATTACCGTCAAGCCCTTGCGCTTATGTGTTTCGTTGTCACCGGTGACACCAACAACGAGTGTGGTGTTGGGGAACGCCTTTTTGGCCTGTTCAAGCTGTCGCATGTGACTGTGAGGCTCTCATTAGCATAAATATTCAGAATGTGACAATGCAACAGCGGACGAAGGCGTGGTCGGTGAAAATCCGATAGGGAGGGGGATGCCAAGTCCCAGAAGAAGCAAGAAAAGAAAAGCCATCATCTCGGCTCGGTCGAAAAACATACCCAAGATGAAACAAGTCAAAAACACCATCAGCGTAGACTCGGACAGATCGACCGACCGGAGGAGAGTTGGTCTTGAAGCCGCCAGCAGGATGTATCAGCTTGCCAAACGGCGGCGGCTCCATGGACTCGTCATTGCCAATGCCATTGTCATTGCCAGAAAACTTGCGTCCCCTGCGGCCAACTCTCTCTGCAATGTCGATGCTGGCCTCTGTTGTATCACTGGGCTCGCCGGGGTCGATGACACTCTCAGCGGCGACGTCTGCAGAGCGGCCCGAGTTGCTTCGCAATCTCTTAGGATTCGGACCGTTGGTGCTGTTGCGGGCATGGTGTCGATCGGATTCGGGTGCCGTAGTATCGCCTTCTTCACCAGAAGCATCACGAGATGAAGGCTGCAACACGCTGTCAGGCACACCGTTGGAGATGGAGGCAGCGTTCCTCTTGCGTTTGCTTCCTTGCGATGAGGCGGATGGTGACGACATTGTGAATAGGGCTATGTCGCAATGCAGCGTCGTTCGTTTACGGTAAAGTGTTCGCGTGACCAGAGCAGCGACATTCGACGGGGTAAAAGACTACTCCCAGCGTCGAGGTGCCAGATACGAGGCGAGTTTGCAAGAAGGGATTGGTCTTGGACCGAACAGGAGAGTTTGTGACATTCGAAGGTGACAAAGGGTCAAGTTGATAGATTGTGGTGCGCGTGGCGGAGGAGGAGGTTGTCGAGATCGAGAGATAAGACCAGACAGGAAAGGTGACAGCTGAGCTGAGGAGAGGAAAAGACCCGGCCGAGCTAGCTAAAGAGACGACAAAGAACGGAGTAGCCCTGAGAGGGATTGATGGGGAGGGGGGGCAGGCGCCTCAGGAGCTCGTGCGGATGGAGATGAGCAGCAGATGAGCGAATGCAGGCAATAATTGGCTTAATAGGCAAGATTTTTGAAGAAACTTGGATGGACACATGCAACCTGTGACAAGTTTGACAGGGAACAGCGGCAAGCACAAGCACAAGCAATGTACGGAGTACTCCGTACATTGACTTGTAGTGCGCGTACAACTTCAGCCTGTCCCATCCGACCCACATTCGCGTCCTCACAAATGTCCACATCCAGATTCTATTGCACATGCAAAGGCGCGGGGATTAATTGTCCCGTCGCCATTCATGCTTGTACTTCCGTACCGAGTGCGGTCAACAAGTTGTGATTGATGTGCGACCCCGGATGGTGGAGTAATAATAACGCCTACGGAGTACTTGGACACGCATGCCCCACACACGGTTCGTGATGTATCACTACTGCGTACTAGCACTTGACCCGACTCACTTCCCATTTCTCTCTCCCAAATCAGGGTCCATGGCCATGTGTTTGCGGGTTCTCGGTACAATGCTAAATCTAATTGTTTGAAACAGTTCCAGACCGGCGCCTCCGCAACCACCAGAACAGCTTCAACGCATCATCGTCGAATTGCTTTCCCGACGGATTCTGGTGGAACCTCGCTCTTCCACCCAATCAACATTTCTCCACTGAACCTGTATCACGTGATATTCTACCCAAAGCCCCCTTGGTGCTCGAGACTTGTCGCGTCGCGCGTCCGAGTGAAGCGCCATCGAGATGTCTCGCAACGTGTTCTGATCACACTTCAGCACGAGCGATGCTGCAGGGGTTCGCTTCGGAATGTCGATTCGGTCATCGGCTGACAACACGTCGTGCGCAACAGGCTGCGACGCCCTCTTTTGTCCCTATGTGCACAGCCCAAGTGCCTGTTGCAGTTATTCTATTCCAATACTCCGTAGTTTATTGCTACATTACCGTCAAGCTCGCATACGTCAATCATTACGTCACTTTAGAACAAATTCAGACACCCGTATTCGAACACAGCCCTGGAAAGGGGGAACCAGGAACCGGAGGAGCCAGAAGTGAGTGCCCCAGTACCCATCACAACGACCAGCGTGTAGACCTCGACCAGTGCAATTTTAAATTCCGCCTTTCTCACCCCCTCGCTGTCCGGAGTCGCATCGTATCAGCCGACAAATGCTGGGGTAAGTGGTTTTTAACTGTACGGAGAATAGCTACGAAAAACATTGGCCAGTGTCAGATCTATATCTCCGTTCCGGATTACGGAGGGACTCCATATTGATTAGCACGATAGTTTCTGTGTAAATCCTCATTCCGTTTCAAAATGCCGAGTACGGAGTCAATGCGCACTCGTATCTACATACTTTTTTAAACTGCCCCAAATTTGGTATTTATATGGTAAAAAATAATATATACCAACGCTGGGACAAGGCGTGGCGAGATTCGATGTGATGTTTTCTCCCATCAAGCCACTGGCCACGTTCCTCTTTTTCGTTCCAGTTGCGTCATAGCTCACTGCATGTTATCAAGACAGACCATGGAACCACTCCTTCTCGTCATGTAGAGCACAAGACCATAGAATCGGACGAATACTCTCCTCTCACGTAACAGGATCTACATCCCAACGTTCACACCTTGGATGACAAGCTACGGAGTACCTCGACGGTAATCTCAACCCCAATCCAACTAATAACTGTGACCAAAGAGCGTCGATCCATCTTACTACAATACTCCGTACAAGGCCAACACCGCCATGCAATAAATGCACTTTGCGGTATTCTGGACACATGAACCGCCACATAAGCCCGAGGAGTTCTAAATATCAGCTTACGGATCGTGTGCTTGCGAGCAAGCAACCGCGCTTTTTTCCCCTGTTTATCACACTCGAGACAGGGATCATAGAAACATTTGCCGTGAGGGGCCAATGGGCCATTGTCAATCTGTACTCTATAATCCGTGCCCCCGTCCCTCTATCCCTCCTCCTCGGCCATTCTGTCGTCTTCCGTCAGCCTTCCAACTGAAAGCACGCTGAGATAAAGCCTAGTGTCAAACTCCGGCGCCATGTCAGACGGTGCGGTGAGATCTGGCCAACACTGTGACTGTCAGTGTCTTGGATTTGTCCTGGCTCACGGCTCTGCGGCATATTGCCTCATTTTAGCAACTCGGCCATTTGCTGTGCCACCAAACTCCGTCGAGCACCACTGGAAGTTGGTTGAAGGGCCAACAGCTGTGTTTGCTTGCTCTGGAGGCCACTTGTCCAGACTGCTTACGTACACGTAAGCATGCGACGATACTCCGTACGGCCTGAAAAGAATGGGAACACACAAGAGTACTTTTTTACTCCCTACATGGTGAGCCAGTTGTTGGGAAAACAGAGCAAAAGCCAGGCAAGGTTGAGGCGATGCAAACCGCGTGCTCTTCATTCAGCCTTACCCTGGAGCTGCAATAATCCCTTGGACGTGCGTCAACCATTTCCAGTCTCGGAGTTGATCAAGTTGCACGCCATCAATTGACACCTAGTCTAATGATGGTCGGCAAGTAGTTAGTCTTCTTCCGCACATGCGCGTCAAGTTGTTTGTCGGCATCAGTGGGAATCATTTGAGCTTGTGGATGGGTACGGTTGACCTCCCCTGCAAAAGCCTGTCTGCATCCGCAACGCGCCATTTTATCCATCTCCCGTCTTTACGCGGGTTGGACCAAAGTCTGTCTCATCGTTCTGCCTCGCTCCGCCTGCTCTGCCTCCTTCCTTGACCAACACGACGGCTGTGCATGCCATGTACTCCGTACGCACGCCCTTGGATGCTTGGACGTTGGGGGCCCTGAATCCCTATTCTATTCTTGCATGTGCCGAGCGTCCCGGCCCTAGAGGGAGGATCATTCGTGTTCCTCAGAAGTACTAAGTACCAGCAACAATGGAATTTCCCCCGTGCCGAAACTCCGGGTTCGGCCAGAGCACAGTGGCATACAGTGCGCAAGTCGAACACAGACACCGTCCAGCTGGGATGCCGTGGCGTCACAACCACAGGTAACAGATAGACCTGGAACTGGAACCTGCCCCGAGCTCGAAAGACCAACCAGCACTTGAGACCTCTTGAGCTTCCTTCTCTCCTTGTTGTACTCCGTACCGAGCTTGGGTCGTCTTGGATCCTGTCTTTGTCCACGAGCCACCTCTCCTCTGGCTCGCTTCTCCCGCCATGAGAATAAAACCGACTCGTCTACTTTCGTCTTCTAGTGTGAATTCTGTCAACAGCCAGTCGTCGTCCGGTCCAATGCGCTCCAAGACAGACAAGGCAGACAAGACAGACAATGCGGGGCCTGGAGGGGACGCAGTCAGCGGTCTGGCCTTGAAGCTTGTCATTCTGAAGGTACGTCGGCTCTTCGTCAAAGTGTCTAACTCACCCCCCCCAGGGCTTTTGTCTCTAACCCCCGAGCTTGATTGCTAATCTTGCCGTCTAGGCTAGGAACTTGGCCGCCAAGGACCGAGGAGGCACTTCTGATCCGGTCGGTGTACCTTGTCCTCAGTTGATCAATTGAGGGTGATGCTAACAGGCGACACAGTATCTCGTCATTACCTCCGGTGATAGTCGAATTGTCACCCATTCGGTGTCGAAAACCCTCAACCCCGAATGGAATGTAATCGAAGAACTTCCCGTCCATTCCGCTCAGAATCTCCTGCTCGATGTCATCTGCTGGGACAAGGATCGCTTCGGCAAGGATTATATGGGCGAGTTCGACGTAGCCCTCGAGGAGATTTTCCACAATGAACGAACCGAGGTTGAGCCACGCTGGTTCCCCCTCAAGAGCAAAAGACCCGGAAAGAAGAATGGTGTCGTTTCCGGCGAGGTCCAGCTGCAATTTACCCTCTTCGACACAACCAACCTTGGAGCCTCTTCCAGAGAAATTCTGGACAAGCTTTCCGCCATCATTGGCTCCATTTCCGCACCTGTTTCATCCAACCTGCCACGCTTGACGCCTGACGCGAGCCAAGATGCGACATCTGCGCCGAGCCATGACGAGCATGGCGATGACGACGACGAGGATGACCTCACTGAATTCGACGATGAAGAGGGTGACGACCCATCCAAACCAGAGACTGCTGAAAAACGGCGCCGTAGACTAAGGATCCGGGGCCTGAGGAAGCGAAGAAGAGACAACCCCTACGCTTTTAACAACGGCGGCTCGGATGTCGTAGGCATCATCTTCCTCGAGATTGTCAAAATCACCGACCTGCCTCCGGAGTCTAACCTCACGCGAACAAGCTTTGACATGGACCCCTTCGTAGTAGCGTCTCTAGGCAAGAAGACGTATCGTACACGCCGTGTCAGGCACAACTTAAACCCGGTCTACAATGAGAAAATGATCTTCCACGTGCAGGGCCACGAGCAAGCCTACTCTTTTGCTTTCACTGTCATCGACCATGACAAGTATTCCGGAAACGATTTCATCGCGTCATGCAACCTGCCAGTGCAGCAGCTCATTGACAGGGCGCCGCAAGCCAGCCCGGAAACTGGGCTCTATGGACTGCGGGAGCCAGACGAACATGCGCCCTCTGCAGCTAAATCCCGCTTCAAGAAGCTGGGCATGTCTCGGTCGTCGTCCACCCAGAGCTTGGGTAAATTGATGCGTCCGCAGCTATCCAAAAACTCGGCAAGCACGACGAGCACTCCGCCACAAAGCACCAGCGTGGAAACAAGTCAGGCGCCATCCACCAACAACCTTCTGCCAGTCTCTGATGCACTTGCTAACCCGGCTGAATCGTCAGATGCTGTTGCTGAAGGTGAGGCTGCAGATTTTCATGATTATGTTGTCCCCCTGAAAATGAAGAACCTGGACAAGTGGGAGAGTAAACACAGCCCGCAAATCTTCCTCAGGGCAAAATACATGCCGTATCCGGCCCTACGCCAGCAATTCTGGCGGGCCATGCTTCGCCAGTACGACACTGACGAGAGTGGCGAGATCAGTCGTGTTGAACTTACAACCATGCTGGACACTCTAGGATCTACTCTCAAGGAGTCTACAATTGACAGCTTTTTCCAACGGTTTCCTCACAAAGCTGCGGACAATGAAGAGACCTGGGATCTGACCATGGATGAGGCAGTCATTTGCTTGGAGGACCAGCTCGAGGCCAAGAGCAAGCCAACGACCGTTGCAGACAAGGTCAAAAACATGATACCCGACTTGAAGCATATTGGAATTCTCAACAAACCCGACATCACCGGTGACTTGAGCTCTGCCAACGAGTCGGGTACTTCGACTCCTCAAATCGTCATTGAGCCGCAAACTCTTGTTGACGCCAAGGGTTCTGGCGGAGAGGAGAGCGACGAGAGCGGTGACAGGGACGAGGAACATGTTGTAGAAATCCGCGAATGTCCCATCTGTCACCAGCCGCGACTCAACAAGCGTAGTGATACAGACATCATTACTCACATTGCAACCTGCGCCAGCCAGGACTGGAGACAGGTGAACACCGTGTTGATGGGTGGCTTTGTCACGGCCAGCCAGGCACAACGCAAATGGTACTCCAAAGTCATCACCAAAATCTCCTATGGAGGTTACAAGCTGGGTGCCAACTCGGCAAATATCCTTGTGCAAGATCGCATGACTGGCCAGATCAATGAAGAGAAGATGAGCGTCTATGTGCGACTGGGTATCCGCCTGCTGTACAAGGGAATCAAGTCGCGCGATATGGAGAACAAACGAAGTAAGTACACTGGTAACACTTTCCTTAGAAACGTGGCTAAGCTGACACCTATAATAGTTCGAAAACTGCTCAAGAACCTGAGCATAAAGCAGGGGCGGAAATTCGATGATCCTGCCTCGAGAGAGGAAATTGAAAAGTTTATTGACTTTCACGGTTTGGACATGTCGGAAGTTCTGTTGCCAATCGACGAGTTCAAGAACTTCAACGAGTTTTTCTATCGAGCATTGAAGCCCAATGCCCGGCCCTGCTCTTCGCCCAACAACCCTGGCATCATCGTGTCGCCGGCCGATTGTCGAAGTGTGGTCTTCAACCAGATGACCCAGGCGACCAAGATCTGGGTTAAGGGGAGAGAGTTCAGTATCAAGAGACTGTTGGGGGATGCTTACCCAGATGACGCCGCTCGGTACGAGAACGGCGCTCTGGGTATCTTCCGCTTGGCGCCACAAGACTACCATCGATTCCACATTCCCGTTGATGGCATTATGGACAAGCCAGTCACCATTTCTGGTGAATACTACACAGTAAATCCCATGGCCATCCGATCTGCTCTCGACGTCTATGGCGAGAACGTCCGTGTTATTGTGCCCATTGACAGTGTGGCTCACGGCAGGGTCATGGTGATTTGCGTGGGTGCAATGATGGTTGGCAGTACAGTCATTACACGGACCCCCGGTGAGGAAGTCAAGAGGGCCGAAGAGCTCGGCTATTTCAAGTTTGGTGGCAGCACGGTGTTGTTACTTTTCGAGCCGGGCAAGATGGTCTTTGACGACGACTTGGCAGACAACTCGAGCACTGCCCTGGAGACTTTGGTAAGCGCTTGTACCCGCCGAACATGATGGACTATTGGATACTGACTAGGACACAGATCCGAGCAGGCATGTCCATCGGTCACTCACCAGATGTACCTCAGTACACGCCGGACATGCGCAAGAGCGAGGGTGACATCACCGAGGCGGAGAAGAAGGATGCCAAGCGCCGTATCCAGGGCAACTTTGCCATGGAGCAGTCTCCCAGCGATAGCGGCGAGGACGAGCGTCCCAAGCGGAAACTAACGTCTGTGCCGACAATGAACACATTTGCGGCCTCGGCCATGTAGGTGGAATGTGTACTTTTTTTCAACATGTTTGACGAGATATACGGGCGTGGAGCAACAACACCTTAACGTGTTTATGTGACGCTCGAGAACGACGTCAGAAGTATTCTGATTTGTGTGCAGCGTTCAAATGGTATAAAGCAGGAGAAGACTCATACATTAATTACATGTAGCGTTTTGGAGGTTTAGCGGTCAGAGTTGATCTACAAGCATATTGACCAATGCGGTTCTCATTCAACTTTGATGACTGGGATGCTGCAACGAACGGGTGTCAGAGTGTAATTACAAGAAAGCCATTGTAAAGCTCAACCAGTGAGGCTATTTCCAGAGGAAGATGATCAACATTCATGACAGCAAAGTACAGCGTCCTGGCCCGGCGTCTAACTGAGTGGAAATGAGCTCCCAATGCCCCTCGCCCAAGCGCAAGCAAGCACGCGAATGCAGCATGGTGACGGATATCGCATCAAGACTCATGCCATGGTCCGCGTCGACCCTCCCGATAGCGTTGCGCTCTCATCCAGGAACCTGAAGCCACCGGCCGGCCAACCCATGCATGCATGAGCCTGATCAAAGTGGGCGAAACCGTGGAAGCGGCATCACCGGGTATTTCCATGCCATGCCAGTTCAGAGTCGACGTGCCCTGACGAAAGCACAAGTTTGGATCCCAGTCATGACAACAACGCGTTGGACACGAAACAAGATATTTTCAGAACCCGACTCCCCGTGCAATGATGCAGAACGCAAACGCAAACGAAGGAGCGCGGCTGAGGAGATCAAAGGGCATGGCATTCCCGCAACCAACACCGACGCCTGCCATGCGGGCGTTACAGATCGTCCCTGAGCGAGGAGTAGGGTCCCTGGGCGGATGGGGAGCAGGCCGCTCGCTCGTTGCTGTCTAGGGATGTCTTGGCCTCGCTGACGGGGTGAGGCGGGTCGGTTGTTTGTCGCCACGAGGTGAAGAGTTGCTTGCATAGGTGTGCGGATATGGTGTACGTGGGTGCCATTGGGGAGGCAGACTTTTTTAAAAGTATGTACGGTACGATAAGTATGTATGAATTCTTTGAGATGTATGTACGATAAGTATGTATGAGAGTTTTTTGGGATGTATGAGAGTTTTTTTGAGATGTATGTACGATAAGTACGTATGAAAGAGTTTTTTGAGATGTATGTAAGATAAGTATGTATGAGAGTTTTTTGAGATTGCATATAGATTTGGAGATTCACAAACAGAAGTCGTACTCTGCCTAGCAGCGAGACGAACCCCCCCTTTTGTTTCCCCCTCGGTCAGCAACGTCGTTCGATCACGGCGGCGTAGTGGCCTGATGTGGGTGCCGGGTGTTGAGGGCTCCGGGGAAAGTGGGGCGCGGCCGGCGGGAGAGAGAGAGAGAGAGAACGGAGGAAGGGCTTGCTTTGCTCGCAGAACAAACAAGTCCGTGTCCGTGTCGCGTCTTTCTTGCTGTGGCTTTGTTCACTTTGGTCTACGGACTACTCCGTACCGAGTCCTAAGTTACTGCCCTTGTCTTCTCGTCGTGTCGGTCGGGCTGACGCTGGCTCTTCTGCGAGGCCGGTGGCCTGATGGCCGTGTTGCACGGGGGCGGGTGGTGCCACTTTATGCCGCCTTTGTCTGCTCCGTAAGCTGATCTGCTGGGATCTGACCAAGTCGTTGCTGACATGCAATGCAGTTGCGTGGCCGCCGCATGACGTCAACGGACTATGGGTCAGAAAAGGCGAGAAAATGCAGCCTAGCCGTTTATACATACATACATACATACATACATACATACATACATATATATACATGCGTAACGCTGCACCAATCACCCCAGGCTCCCACCCTGCACAAGTGAAGTGAAGACAACGTTCGAGCAGAGAGGAAGGAAACGAGTCCAAAGCCCGAAAAAAGAAATAGACAGAAAATCCCAATCGTCACCACGCGCCTCGCTTGCAGAATGAAACCTCCCCAAAAAAGCACTATATACTAAAATAAAAGAGGTACAGAAGAAAAGAAAAAAAAACCCCAAAAAAACAAGACAAACCTGCGACAGCCGTGCGCGTCGTGTCGTCTTCCCAAGCAATGCCCAAGTAATGACTGCCCTCTGTTGATAATTCTCTCTGCGCTGTGCAACAATATAGTTACAGCCACTTCATGTCTACTTGCTTCTCAGCTCGCGGAACGAACAAGGCCCCGTCGTCCTTAAGTCAAATAGTCTGGCGCCCATCGTCATGCCATGTCCCAACATATTTGCCGTGCGTCATGGTTCGTAATTCTTCCAGCCGCCCAAACCATACATTGGCTCTGGCAGATCCGTCGGTTCTGGCCGCTCAGTCCGCAATCGCACTCTCGTCTGTCAGCTGCCGTACTTCCGTGCCGTGCTTCTCAGAAGGCACCGTGATATTGGCCCGGGCTTTCTGCTGCGCCTCCACGAATCGGCCCCAGTGCTCCGGATCGCTCTCTCTCATACTACGGAAGAGCGCATCCTTGTCTTCCTTGAATGCCCGCACTGCTCCCTTTTGCTTGACCCTTTCTAGAAAATCGCCCCCAACATCCTCCGCCAGCTCAGTCAGCATCTGCGAGTGTTTTGGATCTGATCCAATGTCGTCAATTGTGCTGATAAGGTCAAATTGTTCCTTGCGCACAAACCCTGACCGGAAACGATGCCCAGCACGGAGGACACGTCCTTCCTCTTCCGCCAGTTCCTTGGACAGTATCGAGTTGGACCTGGACAGAGGCTTGGCCGCGTGCATGTCCCCCTCGTCTTCCCCGTCCGATACCGCCACCGCCAAGTCGTCTCCCGTCGCCATCATCTGCAGTGGCTCCTCGCTGGACGTAGAGGAAATCTTGCGCAGCTCGTTGCTGCTGTTGAGACCTTCGACTGCCGCCTCCCGCGTGTCGGGAAATTCGTCTTCGAACCTCTTGATAATCCCCTGCAGCGTTTCGTCCAGGAACGTGAGCTTGCGCAAGTTCAACTCGTCGTCCGGATCCGCCCTGGCCTTGTTCAACGCTGGCTGCAGCCGCTTTCGAATCTTCCTGGCTCCCGCGAGTAGGTGCTTCGACATGTCCTTGGCCTTGCCACCCGTTGGCAACCCATTGAGTGCTGAAGAGTCGCTGCTGCCTTCCGCACCTCTGACAAACTCTCCCGACTGCCTGCGAGAGTCATCGCTTCGGTTCTTGAGACAGCATGCCAAAGCCTTGACCACGCCGGTGCCTCCGATAACGTAGTCCTCGTCCGGCGTGTCTTCATGGTCATACTCCGCTCCATCTTGCTCCAATACATCGTGTCCGACCAAGTGCGCAAGCACATCGGGATATGCGGCCACCTTGCCATCTGGAAACTCGGACTGCGACTCAGACCTAGAATTGGCTACTAAAGACCTGATGTCCGTGTCGGGTATTCTTTCCATGTTGCGGAGACAGTACGCTACTACTTGCTTCGCCATAGCCTTGACAATCTCCCCGGACCCTTGACTGGGCACTTCGATGTCGACACATATCATGCTGCTCGATATTCTTGCCGCAGCCATGAGTGAGGCATACAGCGCGCAAGCTTCTTCCTGCGCCTCCTCCGTCTTAGCATCTGCGAGCTTGACCAGCTCGGCATTGCCCAGCAGGTTGATATGTGCCAAGCTGTGCACTTCTGGCAATACCTCAACGAGGGCAATGGCTTGTTCGGAGCTCATGTTGACGTCCTGCAGATGAATTCGTTTCAAGTCTTCGAACTTGGGGAGATATCTGCTTTCTGTTAGCTATGCTAGTCACACTTGCCAGAACCAAAAAAAAAAAAAAAATCAAAAACAATCGACGCAGCCCTTACCTTCTCAAGAGGCCGAGAGCGCTCGGCCTGGTCTGAAACAGCTCTTGATTGTGGGAAAGGTCGATAAAGCGGAAGCCCTTCAGCTTGGCAATTACCGGCAGCACTCTTCCCAGACTTGATGGAGTCAGGTTGCAGCTGGCCAGGCTGAGCGCCCAAATGGGATGGTGCTCGTCCAAACAACCAGCAAGAGCATCGATGTGCTCATTGACATCGTTTCCGCCAAGATCGAGTCCTTCGCAGAACCCACTGGACAGATATCTTACCACATGTTTGATGCCGTTCCCATCAAGAGAGTTGTGTGCCAGTCCCAAACGCCTAACGCCACACTTGATTATGCCGTCCATGATTGTGCCCAGCTGTTCCATGCTGGGTTCCGTCTCGCCCATGTTCACCATTTCCAAGGCCGAACCACCCAGTCGATCGGCCATGGCCTTCGAGAAGACGTCTGATATCGCGCGAGGGATGTGTATCCCGTTGGCCAAGTCGCCGTTCTTGGCAGCAGGTGCCTGTCTTGGAAAAGGGATGTGCGAAATGTCCAGAGATTTGAGCGATCTGCACTTGTATAGGAACAAGGAAATATGCTTCCAGCCGTCAGGGCCGAGCTTGTTATTTTTTATGACAACCCTCTCGACAACGCCGCCTTGAGCCCCAAGCTCGTGCTTGGGCTTTTTACGCCGTGAGGTTGGCGGCATCTTGACCGCTAGGAGACCTGCTAGAATCACGCGAAGGCCTTCGTCGCTCAATCCACAATTCTCGAGAAGAATCTCTTTGACTGGAACAACTGCAAGATAGTCTCCTAGCGTAATTAGGTCGGGTAGCTGAAGGTAGTAATCTGTCAAATCCAACTTGTTAACTGTACCAGCAGCCATATTTGCGTTGGTCTTGTCCATTAACTGTTCCGTGATTTTCTTAAGAATCGGAGTCTCACGCAACTGGCAGCAACGGCGATATACTCTTGCAGGATTCGTGGTTGGATGAAATGATGACTTGGGAGTCGCAGTACCGCTGCGAGCTTCTGAAGATGAGTCTGAGCTGTCGTCGTAATGAATCTCAATCGGCACAGAGCCATTATCCTCGGCGAGTTTTCTACGCTTCTCTTTCCTAGCTTTACGCTCTTCCTCGCTTCTCTTCTTCTTCTCCTTCTTCTTGGTTGTCTCTTTCTCAGGTTCAGGCTCTATACGAGCAATTTCGTCGGTCGCACCATCATTCGTGATACCTTTGTCGTTGAAGAGTTCTGCCTCGGGTCTGGACGCATCGTTGCAGTCGGTAGATTTAACGGCTTCCTCGGCCTCCTTCCTGGCTTCAACTGCCCGAGGGTTCTTGAGCGCATCCCCTTCACCCTGTTCTGCGAGCCTCTTCTTCTGTGCCTTGTCCAACGGTTTGACTGCTTGGGCTTCGCCATCAGCGTACTTGGGCATAGGAGCAATTTCCACATCTACGCAGAAGGAAACCCGTCTAAGCTTGGCCTCCTTCAGCTCTGAAATATTGCATCTCTCACGGTGTTGGTCGATGTTCAATATCTTGCGTTCCACTAGACCGTTTCCGAGTTTCCCATTCACCATGCCGCTGGTGCCCGACGATGACAGACGTCGAAAGACTCCCAGAATGCCAGCCTGACTGGTCTTGGGCGGTGCTGGGGTATATGGACTGTTACCTTCTGGTTTTGCCGCGGCATGTTGCAAAACGGCATTTCTGGTAGGGTGTAGCCTTGGGGGTATTGGTTCCAGGTTGTCATCCAGAGGCGGGGAGCCGGGCGACTGTGGTGGTGCCGGAAACTGTGACGCTTGATCTTTGAGTTGCTGGTGTGACTCCTTCTGTACGAGATGATGTAGGGAATGGTGATTGGCAGGCGTATTACTCGGTGGCATAGCTGAGCCAGAGAATTTGGCGGAAATGTTGGAAAACCAAGAACTGCGTCGCTGTGGAGGAGTCCCATTGGGCCCGGGCTTGTTATCTATTGAGCCGGATCGTGATGACCGTCTCGATGCGCTGTTGGTATTTGACGGGCTGAGGGCAGGCTGTTCATTTTGTTGCTGGGCCGTACTCCTTGTGTTTGGTGTTCCTTGGGGATTACGAGGATCTTGCGACGGTGTAGGAATATTTCGCGGTTGTGCTGGAGCTGGAGCTGCCTTTGGAGTCGAGGAGAATGATCTGTTCGGTTTGTCTGTGGTCAAGCTGTGTCAGCAGACAACATCAACGCCAAAGCTTTAAAACACATGCAGGCTCGAGGTTCCTTGCATGTACAAAGTGAGGGCGCAAGAGGAAGCCTTACCTTTGGGCGAAGCCTTGGTCATCCAGCTAACGTCGACGCCGTGAACCTGTTCCATGGTGCCAGCAGGAAGCTCGTCTTGCCCGGCTACGGCACAGGACATACCATGAACCGCGGCGCCGTGTACAGACGATAACAGTAAGCAAGATGCGGTAGAAGGGAATACGTCCACCCCGTCGCGAAGGATTGTGTCGGCCTCGACGTCGGAAGAGGTCGCAAGCGAGTCCGTGATATGGAGTGGATGGAACGGACAAAATGCGGCAGGGCAGTTTCTTCCTAATTGATAATATACAAGTCGAGGGTGACGGAGCGGATGGGAGGTGTGGAAGTGTGTGGACTGGATGTCCAGATGTCGATTTCTCAGCTGGTGGACGACCGGGATTGGATCGACGACGAGAACTCCTTTGCCTTCTTCCCGGGTCTTGGGACTTCTTGGGTCTGGGGGACCGCCTCCACCTCAGGGTCAGGGCGCCTTGGATTGGAGGGGAAGGCCACCGTCAATGAGCCTTTTTGACTCGGCGCTTCGACAAGTTTCAGAAGTCCGGTTTTCTCTGTCAGAGGCTGACAATGGCTGCATGGATGGATGTATGGATGTATGTTGCACGCGGGCCAATTCGAGCAGACTACCGAGCCTTTCCGAAGCTCTTTACTCCGTACCACGCGGCGGCGGCGGCAGCGGGGTAATTGATTCTCCTAATCAGTTTCGTCGCAAGGGCCGTCGGGTCGAACAGAAAGAATGCTGGATGATTTTTTCTGGGGCGAGTGGACGAAGTGATGGGCAATATGGCAAGCGGCGAGATTGAGGCGTTTCCGTCATCGACCTCCGAGAACTCAGAAGAACCCTCCAAAGACGGGCCCAACACCCATCACAACTCCATATATTCTCCACTTGATGCTTCGATATTGACCTTGTCTTTGATCCACGGAACCCTAGACTGATTGGAGCCAGGTTACTTTCTCCTTAGGGAGAACGTGAACCCTGACGATGGAATTCGCCGTGCTGTGCGCTCTTGATGTTCGGACGTCGAAGTATGATGATGCTATTGGCAGTGCGATTCGGAGTAGGAAAATTTCTCCTTACCCTGGGCTTGAATTGGTTCGTCCTCTGAGCTGCTCAATCTAATGCTGTCGGAGAAGACGCAAAGAACCAAGGAAGTAATCAACCTGAATGTGATGGGAGCCTTCAGCCATCCATTGCAGGTACTTCGGTTACCTCTGGGTTAGTTACATGAGGCTACTGAAACCTTTCTTGTGTGCCCCCAACCCAGCACCAGCTCCATGTAATACCTAGGTACCTATTAGCTATTAGGTAGGTACCTTGACACCCGAGGGAGCAAGATAGATACACTCGCCCACCAGTACGCCAGGTACCTACCTCGGTGTAGGTTTGAGTAGCGCGCTCCTTCCTCATGCTCAACTTCGCATCGTGCGAACGAACAAGTTCTGCAGACCATCCACGATGCACACAGTCAACCATCAATCATCAACCATCAACCATCAACCATCAACCATCATTCATCAGCCCATCGAACTCCAATGCCAACCACTCGGCCCAAAAGCGCTTCATATGGATGTATCACCGAGAAGTTGTCCATTCGCGGACCATAACCTCTTCGTTTGCTCACTACTCGCCTCCGTGAGTTATTGTTGTTTGACCTGGGTCGCTTCAACCACAGAATCCATTTAAAACGTGGAGAAAAGAGTAGTTATTTGGTTGATTACATGGATGTAAGTACGTAAGGTCCTGTGTCAATATGAGCCACCCTCAAGCCAGCTAAGAAGAGGACAAGACGCAAAGATTGTCGATGAGGCTTCGCCGCCACTCGAATACGAAAAGGGCTTTTCGCATAGTCCATCTACTGCTGCCATCTCCTTTCAGGCTTTCTAGTAACTAGACTGTGGACAGGCGCTTCCGCCGTAGTTGCGCTCGTGCTGGCAGCACTCAAGACAGTTGATCAAGTTACTCACGGTTTTCCGTACTCCGTACAGAGTCAAGGCTAGCTAAACAGCCAGCCGAACCGAGTCCGTCGATTGCCCCGTAGCGCCACCAACCTTGTCTTCACTACGGAGTACCTTGACCGGTTAGGGTTTAGTCAGCTTGCGGCCAGACTACCTGCGGAGGAGGTCGCGTGGTGGCAAATGTGTGCTATGAGCTTTGACCTTAACGAATCTCACGTTATACGCCCGAGCATCCTTGGCACTGGTTTTTGACCAGGAACAATTATCCTATTGCCATGTTGCCGGGGGGCGTGATGAGCAGACGAACCAGGAGGTGAGTTCGCAAGGGTCATGAATGATTCACTTTACTCTGCGCGCTCTGGAAAACGTATGGATGGCAATGCCGATCGATATAGTATCGTTATCCTTACTCTTTCTTTCTGTAACGAAACATGATGTCAAACGCTCAACGCGGCGCGAGAGGCCTCAACTCAGCATGTACCAGAATTGCACGGCAACCAACCGATTTGGCCATGATTCACCAGCAGCCATGATCTACAGCACGACACACAGGTGACCAACCATGGTATTTGACTGATGCCGTGTTGCGAAATTTCGTTGGATGCCCGATATGGCTTCACGAGCTCATGCTTGAATAGGCCTGTTGAGATATGCCTTTCACTAGTCCTGGGATTCATAGGGTATAAAGTTGTGCTTCTTTGGGTGCCTACGGGGTGTCACCGTGACTTAAGTATCCATGAAGAAGCTGCGACTGCAGTTGTATAGCGACATAAAATTCGACCCGTGGGTATCCATTTTTACACCCAAGTCGGGAAGCTGGCAGATGGCATTGCTACCATTCACTCTGGCTGATTGCAAGCTCGTCATGTCTTGAAAATGCATGCTTCAACAATGCCTTCCAGACTCCTCGTAAATCTGCACATGCCGGATGACTTGGAGGACAACACTGATTCATCACTATCGGTATGTCGGTGGGACTGTCGCCATTCACAGCGCGCAGTCCAAATAGAAGTTCCGTTTGCTATTTCGTAAGTGGGAAGGAGTGCCCGGCTTTTGATCACGTTGGGCATAAATAGACAGGACTTCCTCCAGATTCTATCTTACATGCCGGACCCTTACGCCATCGACCGATCGATGCTTCCATCTCGAACTCACCATGCCTCACCATACGTCTAAGACGCCGCTGGCCGAGTATACCCATCCGCCCGAGACGGAAGAGACTCGTAAGCAAACCTTCTCCTTCCCAGCGTTGGAGAATAGAAGAGGGCTCACAAACCCATAGTGAACTACGCCGACCTCATCACACTGGACCTCGCCGAGTATGACAAGCCGGGAGGAAAGGAAAGGTTGGCCGATCAGCTTAGAGAAACAGCTCACACCATCGGTTGGCGTCCCTCACTCTGGCTTGGCCAGGAAGTAACCTGAATTTGGCACCATGACCGACTGACATGGTGGTTTGCCAGGTTTCTTCTACATCACCAACATCGGTCTCACTCAATCGCAGATCGACCAGCAGTTTGCTATCGCAAAGGCCTTTTTCGCCCTCTCGCCCTCAGAGAAGCTCCAGTTCCGCGCGCCCCTTGAAGAGGGCAACTACAATGGCTACCGCCCTCTCGGCTCTGTTGAGATTCTTCCCGGCCTCTACGACAACCTGGAATTCTACAACGTCTTCAAATTCCTGCCCCAAACGCAGCGGAGGCAGCCGCAAATCATTAGCGACTACGCATCTCAAATTCAGGGCTTCCAGCGGCACATGCACGAAAATGTAACCTATAAGATCCTACACCTCATTGCCCTCATTCTAGGTTTACCCAGCGACACCTTGGTCAAGGGCCACCGGTACGAGGCAAACTGCGATAGCTCCCTAAGATACATGATGTACCGCGCTAGATCGAAAGCCGACAACGAGAAGTACAAGGATGTTTATCTGCGTGGGCACTCGGACAATGGAACACTGACGTATGTCTTTCAACAGCCCGTTGCCGCATTGCAGCTGAGGCACAGTCAGGATTCGGAATGGAAGTATCTGCGCATTCCCGAGGGTAAGGTGGCTGTGAACATTGCCGACATCCTGGCCTTCTTGTCGAACGGGTACATCAAGAGCGGGATACACAGGGTGATTGCGCCGCCGGGTGAGCAGGCGTGCATGGATCGACTGGGATTGCTGTATTTTGTACGCCCGAGCGATGATTTGCCATTGAAGACGCTCGACAGTCCGTTTCTCAGGGCTATGGGATATGGGAAGAAGGGTTCCGATGATGACTTAGATATTACCGCGTCCCAGTGGGTGAGGGCGAGGGTGAAGAAGAATTGGAAGGGGTCGATCAAGGAGGGCGTCGACACCGAGGAAGGGTTTTTGGCCAAGGTGTTCTATTCTTGATTGGCGAGATGATGGCTGTCGGCATGTTTACGCGGTTACGTCGTTAGGCCCGAGGCTTGTGGTGAATTAACTAGTCGTAGAACTATTGTTGTCCGACATTCATCTATCTATGCGCACCCGACGTCGTGAAATCGATGTGCACCGCCTCTGAAGCTGCACGCAGTGGATTCCAACTAGGCCATTGACGAGCCTCGCTATTCATTCGTTTCCTGTTCCCGGCTACCAGCCTGTGTGATTTTTGTCTCTTCAACGACCAAGGCGTGCGTTATCCACCGAAACCAGCGTTGCGAAGCATCCCAGGATCCACAAAGTCGTAGCATGCAGGATGACTTTGCTTGCTTCTCTGCACCTACGCGCAATCGACTCGCTGACACACTACACACGGTCTCGTTCTGAGACGGCCTTCTGGAAAGACGGCAACGTCTGCAGTTGTGGAGGAGACGGAACGTGGTGCGTTGATAGGCAGGGCGGCACGGAAAAACGTTCACGAGAAGCACCATATGGCTGGGCGGATGGAATGGCTTAGCAGATGGCCCAGGACAGGGCAGTTTGCTGCTGGCAAGAGGGGCTAGGACGTATCAGGTCACGGCATGGCATGGGGCACTTGCAGATTCTCCTTGTCCGCAGGGGTTTGAGCGGGCAAGTCAATATTGAGGTAAAAGTTGTCTCGTCAAGTCATCTGTGGCGCGGAGGATTCGGTATTCATTCCATTTGGAGAAGAAGAAAAAAAAGTCGAGCTGGAAAAAGAACCGTTTTCCCCCCAAACTCCCGAAACCCAAGCCACCCCCTCCCCCTACGGAAAAGGCTACTCTTGAGCAAAAAAATGGACCATTGTGCCTAATGGCAAGTCCAAGTCCGCGGTCCTCTTCCCTTGCTGAAACACATCAGCAGTAGTAGTAGCAGCAGCAGTGTGTGTTCCTCTTTACTCGTCGGCGAGAATGGTCTTGATCTTCTCCTGCACGCGCTTCTCCTTCTCGGCCTTGGAAAGCTTGGTCTGTCTGTACTTCTTGGAGATGGCCTTCCACTCCTCCTTGGTCTTCTTGGGGGCGTCGCTCTCAACCTTCTTCCAGGGGTCGGCGCGGATGGCGGCGTGGGCCTCCGAGTACAGCTCCTCCAGGCCGTCGGCCTCGAGGTCATCGTCGATGTACTTCTGGAACTGGCTCTGGTAGCGCTCCTCGTCGTCGTCGGCTAGCGTCTCCATGTACTCGGCGACGTGGCCGCCGAAGATGTACTTCTGGAGAACCTCACTGTCCAGCTCCTCCGACTCCATGTCGTAGCCGGGGAAGCGCTTCTCCGAGTGGGGGACGAGGATGCCGCCGTCGGAAGCGCCCTTCATGGCGCCAAAGACACGGGCGCCGGTTGAGGTGCGGGCGAGACCAACGTCGAGGAAGACCTTGAAGGGGCGGCGCTCGCCGTCCTCGGTCTCGGCAGCCTCGGTGAGGGTGAACTCGCCGTCGGCCTCCTCAACACCGACAAAGTCCTTGTCGAGGCCGAGCTTGGACAGGGCACGACGGGCAATCAGGAGACCGGTGGCGTAGGCGGCGGCCCAGTTGGTCAGGCCGTGCTTGATGCCGTAGGCCTTGAGCTCGTGGGCGTAGGCCGACGCGAAGATCTTGTCGCCGGTGATCTCGGCGGTCACGATCTGCATGATGATGTCCTTGTTGGTGAAGCGGACGACCAGGCGGTACTTGGGCGCATTGTACTTGTTCTTGGCCTGGGTGATGAGGCGCTTACGGGCGTAGTAGTCGGTCTTGCCAGAACGTCTGCGCTTGTACTTGGTTTGGTAGCGGCTGCATGTCCAGCGTCAGCCATTTCCATTCCCGGCCCCTTCAACAAGCGAGGCGAGGACCAGAATTCAGCAGAAAAAAACATACCTGTAGTAAGCGCTGTTCTTAACCAACTTGTGGAAAGGCTATTTCAAGAATTCCCCGAGTCAGCAATTTGCGCTTCAGACTTGCTCGTCCTCCTTCCGAAGCAACTTGCGGTGACTCTGTGTACCACGAGCAGATAAATTTATAAAGCGAGTAACAACACTCAGTGCAGGCATTTCTGCCATTGCCAGCAGTGAACAGACAGATTGCAGATGGGGTCACTCTTTCAAGCGCCGACATCCTGTGGATAGGCCTCTCAACTTACCATGTTGACGGTAATTACCAACGACGGCTGGGAACTTGCTGTCGGGGAGTTGTATGCGTTGGTGATGCAGAAACAGATAAAAAAGTGAGCGAGTCCAATTTTGGTGGGGGATATTTTTCAAGCCCTAAGCTGTGTGTTCAGCCAACCCCTGCCGTCGGGTCCAAGCACGCGGGTGACAAGCCGCAGGGGCAGACGGCCGAGTCGGGTTGGTCACGACTCACGTGATGTGGTTGACTTCGGCCACGTTGTGGCTCGTGCAACAACGTGTGGCTGCTGCTCCGCCCGAGCCGAGGTGCCCCGGCTATCGACCTCCTCATCCTCCTCGAGCCAGGCCTTACATACCCTACGACAACAGGCTTCCAAGAAACCACGCCGGCCAACTGCTCGTCAGCAACCCGTCTTGCAGCCCAATGTCTCTGCTCGGCGTAGACGACTCTCCATAATCCGCAACCCATCTTTTAGAAGCGATCGACGACATGGCGCCATCCAAGCAGCCCAAAGTCCTCCTATTCGACATCGGCGGCGTCTGTGTAAGTCAAACGGCCATCATGACGGACGTCGTCCACAATCGCAACAAAAACACCAACTCACAATCCCGTCCCTCGCCCAACCGCAGGTCGTCTCTCCCTTCCAAGCAATACTAGACTACGAGATCAGCCTCAACGTGCCGCCCGGCTGGGTAAACTACTCCCTCTCCAAATCTGCACCCAACGGATACTGGCACAAGCTGGAGCGCGGCGACATCCCCATGGACGCCGTCTTCTTCGCCGGCTTCAACGATGACCTGCACAACGCCGAGCACTGGAGGGCGTTCTACACGCGCGAGGCCGCCAGGACGCCCTCCCTGCCCCGGCAGGTGCCGCCCGTCCCGCGGCTCGACGCCGAGTGGCTCTTCAACGAGATGATGGCCAGGTCCAACGCGCCGGACCCGTGGATGTTCCCGGCGCTCAAGGCGCTCAGGGAGAGCGGGCGGTACATGCTCGGCGCGCTGAGCAACACGGTCATCTTCCCGCGCGGACACAGACTCCGCCGGGACGACCTCGCCGCCGACCCGCTGAGGAGCCAGTTCGACGTCTTCGTCTCCTCCGCGCACGTAGGGCTGCGGAAGCCGGACCCGGGCATCTACGAGCTCGCCCTGCGGACGCTGGACGAGTTCGCGCGGGCGAACGCGCACACGGAGCGCGGCGCGCGGCTGGGCTGGGGCCGGGGCGTGGCCGCCGCCGAGGTGCTCTTCCTGGACGATATCGGCGAGAACCTGAAGGCGGCGAGGAACGAGGGCTTCGGCACCATCAAGGTCCACCTGGGGAGGACGTATGAGGCGGTCGAGGAGCTGGAGAGCGTGACGGGGCTACGCTTGCAGGGGGAACATGCCAAGAGTGCCGTCGAGCCACGGACACGGCGGTCCAAGATGTAGGATCTGCCGCCCGGGGGAGAGTGTCAAGTTGGAAGGACCAGGTTATGAACCTCACCTACCTATTCAGTGGCCGAATCTGCCTCGTTCTTCTCAAGCTTTTCGACGCTTTGGCCGGACACCTGATCCCCATCTTCTCGCACCTATCATTCACGCCCAGTCAGTCGCCGTCGACTATCTCAAGTCGGAGGGATCGGGTTAAGGCACGTTGAGAGTGGGACCTCTGGCGGGATACGAAATACATCTACTAGTGGCGAGTTCACTTGTGAGGCGTGGTACTCTACATCTTGCAAGTGGTTCCACCGAAACAGCATCATCACAGCGCCAACCCACGGCAACGGCTTGTTGCACTTGAGCATCATCCTCCGTTGCCAGATCGCAAACATCTCCTCATCCTTCCCTTTTCTCCACCCTCTATTTACTTCATGGTTACCGCTGCCATTGTCAGTCAGTTGTTAGATGTATCTTGTGATATCCAGGTAGCTAGTCATATATCATGCCGCCTACTCCATATAGTATCCGGTATTGAAGCGTTTCCATGTCTGCTCAGTACTGCAAAAACCACTCTAAAAGCTCTGTCACGGCAATGTGTAAACCATATGTGCACTACCCCTTTGTGCCCCAGTTTCTCAGTCGTCCACGCTCTCAATGACACTCACTCGGCTTTACCCTCTTTCGCCGCCGTGGCGCTTCTGAGTCATCGTTGTCTTCCTCATCCTCCTCATCCTCCTCATCCTCCTCATCCTCCTCCTCCTCCTCCTCCTCCACGTTTGGCTCCTGGTTAACAGTCCAACTCCCACCACTAATGACTTTGATGCTCGTCGCTTGTGTCTCCCCGGCGTCTACCAAGTCCCTCAGAACTCTGACAAAGTACTCATCGATACGCAGGCTCATAGGTCCTGCATATTCGCCGCATATAGGACATTTCCATCCATCCGCAATGGTTGGTTCCGTTCTGCTCCGTGAGACCTTGCCACGACGGCTTTGCAGCCAGGTATATAGGTCAAAGCACTCGATATGCTTGCATCGTAGCCCTCGAACTGGCAATCGAACCATACTGGCGCTGAATGGGTCCATCAATGATATGCACAAGGAGTCATTCTGCACAATGACATCGCCAGAGTCGTCACGTCGCAGACGATGCTCAATCTCCCTCACTGTCCGCTCAGCCTTGAACGCCCCTAGCTCTCTTACCGTAGTCAAAGTCGATTCATGATCCATGGTTCTTATAATCTCGACAGCTGAATAATAGACAGAATTCTCTTTGAAATTGTCAGGATTCTCAGTCAGGGTTATTTCCACTGTGTTGAAACCGGGTTGTATCATATCGGTGAGCTCTATCGGAAGGCATGAATTAATAATATAATACGGCCTGAGTGGATGAAGATAATGCGGCCTGAGAGGAAACGGCCATTTATCATTACAAATGATGTGCAAACTCGGGGGCAAGACGCAAGGAGACGAAGCCCAATCCACAATGCTGGTCGTTCTATCTTCTGGGAGATTCCGGCAAAACGCAAGGCGGTATCGCAGCGTCCCATGCCGATACGCATGTTGCCGATCCACATGTGCTCCGGTCTCTAGGGCGCCTAGAAGTTGAGACCTCTGTGCGAACTCGGTGGATGTCACTACAAAGCCGAGAGTTTGAACCTTTTGACGAATAAGGGCCGTTGGCTTGACTGCAAAACAATGCAGGTATTGGTAGTAACGGGTCCCAGCAGCTCCTGCATTTATTCTTTCCGGGCTGCGTGGGCGGACAAAACAAACGCTGGGTTGAGCAGAAGTCCAGTCATGTGTATTCTGAGGATATTCGCCGGGCCTAAGAGAAGAAGTAGTTGGGAAGGCCGCTCTTGAAGTAGCATCTTGCCCTCGTGCCATTCTGACCTGCGCATATGTTAACTGGTTCAGTCGCTCCTGAATGAAAGATGCAAGTCCTTTATCTCTTGGATAGAAATGGCATTCAATTAGTCTGGAGTGAGATAAGAAATGACTGTCTGGCGTCAAGTTCGAGCCCTGCACCACCCGCTGGTGCCCAGGTGTTCCAGTCTGGCTTGGGGGATAGCTTGGAGGACCTAGAAGACATGATATTAGGTCGAGGTCCTAATCCGATACTAGCCCCACTTTTCCTGCTTAGCTGAGACTAGCTCCACTTTTTTTTGATTGGTTCTAAATTGATGCATAAGAAATTATGCCGCCCTCGTTTTTTTTTCTTCCTTCCAATAACATCCACTCTCCTAACGCACAATCAATTACACAATCAATTATACAATCAATTCACAATCGATTATCAACATGCCGCGAGTCTCAGGTGCCAATCTTACTAGCTGTGCTAAGTACACAGCTTACATTGCAGGCGAGCCTAATGAACACGGAAAGGCAACTAGAAAGCGCTAGGCAAAGTCTAGACCTTTTGAATTTCTTGTAAGTTTTTTTGTCAATTAATTCTTAATTAATTGATAATTGATTATTAATTAATTGACAATAAATCGCGTAATAGTCTTATAAGTGCATATAATTCTACGTACACAATACGCGTTAAGTATAGGGTTTATTTATCACGCGTGTTACGCGTAATTTTTAGGTGAAATATTAATACATTGATAATTAATTATCTAGTAGTTATATTATTTATATAGGTAGTTTATAAAAAAAGCACTAGCTAATAAGGCCTTTTAAAAAGTAGAGCTAGTCTTAGACTAACTATTTTAGTGGAGCTAGTCTCGCATGAACAGCCTTAGCTAATATAATGTTATCTACAGACACGATAGCTTGCGTCACAGGGCCGTTGACGAACGAAGGCGCCAGGATAATATGCACTCGTGGATGGTGGTGGCGTGGATGGTGAAAGTTGCCTTGGCAAGGTGACACTCATTGGCTGGTCCTGAAAAAATGGCCTCCTAGGACTAGAAGCTCGCGCAGCTGTAATTGAGGCAGCTGCCACTGCGCCAGCTGTCAGTATGAGTCAATCAATCAATGCAAGCGAGTCGAACCCCAGATGAGGAGCGACAAGGAACGGGAGGCTAGTCTGTCGAAAGCCAGAGGTTTCACTTACCGGCAGCTTGAGACTGAGAAAGCATGCGGTTGGCAATGTTTATATACCTTTCCTTGATAGCCCTCCGTGTATGTTCCACGTGTTCCACGTGTTGCGAGTTATTTTAGAGTTTAGACTAGCTAGTATTAGTTTTATACTCTTTTATATATAATATTTAAGCTTTCTTTATTTTTAATTTCTCTTTTTTTTCTTTTTTTTTTAATATTATTCTTTCTTTTATATCTATTTTTTATTAGTTAATTTATAATTAAATAATTTAATTAATTTCTATTTTATTTACTATTAATTTTCTATAATTATTATATTTATCTAGTAGTTTAATTTTACTTTTTTTTATTCTTTTATAAAAGTATTTTAAGTATTAGTTTTCTTTAATTTATTCTAATAGTAGTTATAAAGTACCTTTAGCTTTACTTTATTATTATATTATTATTTTAGCTAGATTATTATTTAAATAAAACTACTATTTTTATTAGTAGAAAATATACTTATAATTAAATATTAAAGAAGTTTACTTTAAGTAATTAAAATTAAATATAAATAAATAAATAATAATCTAAGAATATTTTAAAGAAACTTTTAATTAAATAATTTATATACTTTTAAAACTTTTATTTTAAAAACTTAAGTAATTTCTTTTACTTTTATACTTTTTTATAAAGTAAAAAGTTATACTTATATTGTGTTGCTTGTTATTTTACTCTCGTACTAGCAGGAAGCTTCGCAGCAGGAAGCTTCGCAGTCAATCCAGCTAGCTGCAAGAAGCAGGGCAGGAAGCAGGGCCCGTGCCTATTACGTGACCTAGCTAGTCACATGACCTAGCTAGTCACATGACCTAGCTAGTCACATGACCTAGCTAGTCACATGACCTAGCTAGTCACATGACCTAGTTAGAAAAGGGGTATAAGAGCTCGCAGCAGCAACCCTCTCTAGATAATTCAATCCAAGCCTTTACATTTAAGTGCTTTCGCAGCCACCTGCGGCTGTCCCCGCGGCCACCCGCGGCAGCCACCTGCGGTATGACTCTAGTCAGTTACTAGGTCGCAGATTCTTGTGATATCTTTTCCTCTTGGCTTGTGGGAGCCTTTCTTCCTACAAAAATAGTAGTTTCGCCTGGGCTAGCTATCTATTAGGCTAGAAGACCCACGACCTCGATGACCCTTGGCTGGCCCTATCGAGATAACCCCCTTACGAATTATGACTAACTAGACCGAACTACCCGACCGATTAAACACGCAAGACACACACAAGCTAGCTATAGCTGCAGCTATTAGGCCTAGCAGCAGCTTCCAAAGCTACTAATCCTCTAGCTATTAATCTATTAAAGCCTCTAGCAGCAAGCTCGCAAGCTTCTAAGAGCTTCCAAGCCCGACTGGCTTGATAGATTGAAGCTTCCCACCTAGTTATACCAATTGATCAAGGTTATCTATTAAAGATAACTATAGTTAACTATCAATTGGAACAACAGATATCACTCCAACCTATCGGTGCCTCTAGCAGCCGGCTTGCAAGCTTTGAAGCCCAAGCCCGACTGGCCCGATAGATCGAAGCTTCCAGGTTGTACCAATTGATCAAGGTTATCTATCGAAGGTAACTATAGTCAACTATTATCATTAGTTGGGGACGACAGATATCCCTACAATCTATCAAAGCCTCTAGCAGCCGGCTTGCAAGCTCTAAAGCCCAAGCCCGACTGGCTCGATAGATTGAAGCTTCCAACCAAGCCGTACCAATTGATCAAGGTCATCTATCGAAGATGACTATAGTCGACTATCATCATCAGTTGGGGACGCCGGATATCCCTACAATCTATCGCAGCCTCCAGCAGCCGGCTTGCAAGCTTTGAAGCCCAAGCCCGACTGGCCCGATAGATCGAAGCTTCCAGGTTGTACCAATTGATCAAGGTCATCTATCGAAGGTAACTACAATCAATGATCGTCATTATCAGTTGGGGACGCCGGATATCCCTACAACCTATTATAGCCTCTAGCAGCCGGCTTGCAAGCTTTAAAGCCCAAGCCCGACTAGCCCGATAGATTGAAGCTTCCAATCCAGTTATACCAATTGATCAAGGTCATCTATCGAAGATAACTATAGTCAACTATTATCATCAGTTGGGGACGACAGATATCCCTACAATCTATCAAAGCCTCTAGCAGCCGGCTTGCAAGCTCTAAAGCCCAAGCCCGACTGGCATGATAGATTGAAGTCGCCCAATGACGGATATTCCTACAACCTATTGGTGCCTCTAGCAGCCGGCTTGCAAGCTCCAAAGCCTAAGCCTGACTAGCCTGATAGATTGAAGCTTTCAATCTAGTCATACCAATTGATCAAGGTCATCTATCAAAGATGACTACAATCAATAATCGTCATCATTAGTTGGGGACGCCGGATATCCCTACAACCTATCGCAGCCTCTAGCAGCCGGCTTGCAAGCTTTAAAGCCCAAGCCCGACTGGCCCGATAGATTGAAGCTTAGTCTTCTAGGTCAGACTAAGCCGTACCAATTGATCAAGGTTATCTATCGAAGATAACTATAGTCAACTATTATCATCAGTTGGGGACGACTGATATCCCTACAACCTATCGGTGCCTCTAGCAGCCGGCTTGCAAGCTCTAAAGCCCAAGCCTGACTAGCTCGATAGATTGAAGCTTCTAACAGGTTATACCAATTGATTAAAGTTATCTATCAAAGATAACTAGTTAACTATTATCAATTAGGGACGATAAATACCTCTATATAATCTATTAATGCCTCTAGTAGCTTATAAGCCTAGGCTTTTAAGCTTAACTAGCTTAACTAGCTTATAGATTAAAGCTATTTTATATATTCTATAAAGGAGCTTAGAAATATAAAATAGTAATAATCTATAAGTAGTCTAAGGTTACCTAGCTTATTAAGCTTAACTAAGCTTATAGATTAAAGCTATCTTATATATATCCTATAAAGGAGCTTAGGTATATAAAGATAGTAATAATCTATAAGTAGTTAAAGGTAACCTAGGTTTTTAAGCTTGACTAGTTTAATAGATTAAAGCTACTTGCTAAGACTAGTACTTACTAGTTATTTTAGCTAGCTAGAGGATCTTTTTCTTCTATTTCTAGTCGGCCTAAGACTAGTTATCTATAGCTATATTAGCCTTTTATTATAGGCTTTTATTAGTATCTTTTCTATTTAATACCTTCTATATAAGCTGCGCGCGGTATATACTTGCAACCTTATTAGAAGAGCTATTATAGAAGCTACTATAGAAGACTTAGTATAAGAGCTTTTTAGCTTGATTTTCTACTAGCTTTTATAAGCTAGAGCTTTTAGCTAGTTATCTAGCTAGCTTTTAAGCTAGCTATTTAGCTAGTTAGAGCGATTTTACGATTTTTTTTAAAACACGAAAATTAGGCTTTCTTTTTTTTAGTAGCAACTTTAGCTTGTACCGCTAAAGTTGCTAGGGACGATTTGTGTTGCTTGTTATTTTACTCTCGTACTAGCAGGAAGCTTCGCAGCAGGAAGCTTCGCAGTCAATCCAGCTAGCTGCAAGAAGCAGGGCAGGAAGCAGGGCCCGTGCCTATTACGTGACCTAGCTAGTCACATGACCTAGTTAGAAAAGGGGTATAAGAGCTCGCAGCAGCAACCCTCTCTAGATAATTCAATCCAAGCCTTTACATCCAAGTGCTTCCGCAGCCACCTGCGGCTGTTCCCGCGGCCACCCGCGGCAGCTACCTGCGGCATGACTCTAGTTAGTTACTAGGTCGCAGATTCTTGTGATATCTTTTCCTCTTGGCTTGTGGGAGCCTTTCTTCCTACAAAATATTAAAATAAGTTAAAGTAAAATAATAAAGCTAATTAAAGTAAAACTTAGTATTTAATTTAACTAAAAAGTTTTAGCTTTTTTATATATAAAAGCTAAGCTAAACTACTTTAATATTTCTTTTCTATAGTAAGTTATCTAAAAGCAAGTAAGACTACTAATAAATTATCTATAGCTATACTAGCCTTTTATTATAAGCTTTTATTAGTATCTTTTCTATCTAATACCTTCTATATAAGCTACGCGTAGTATATACTTGCGGCTTTAT
This sequence comes from Metarhizium rileyi, assembly GCA_031753515.1. Lineage (NCBI taxonomy): Eukaryota > Fungi > Ascomycota > Sordariomycetes > Hypocreales > Clavicipitaceae > Metarhizium > Metarhizium rileyi. The sequence continues at coordinate 449,459 of JAUKVO010000003.1, read as the reverse complement.
TAGAAGAGCTATTATAGAAGCTACTATAAAAGACTTAGTATAAAAGCTTTTAAGCTTAATTTTCTACTAGCTTTATAAGCTAGAGCTTTTAGCTAGTTATCTAGCTAGCTTTTAAGCTAGCTATTTAGCTAGTTAGAGCAATCTTTATAATTTGTTTTTTTAACACAAAAATTAGGCTTCCTTTTTAGTAGCAACTTTAGCTTGTACTGCTAAAGTTGCTAGGGACAATTTATATTGCTTGTTATTTTACTCACTAGCAGGAAGCTTCTAGGAAGCTTCGCAGTCAATCTAGCTAGCTGTAGGAAGTAGGGCAGGAAGCAGGGCTTGTGCCTATCACGTGACCTAGCTAGTCACATGACCTAGTTAGAAAAGGGGTATAAGAGCTCGCAGCAGCAACCCTCTCTAGACAATTTAATCTAAGCCTTTACATCTAAGTGCTTTTACAGCTACCTGCAGCTATTCCTGCAGCTACTTGCGGCAGCTACCTGTAGTATAACTCTAGTTAGTTACTAGGTTGCAGCTTGTAATATCTTTAACTCTTTTCCTCTTAGCTTGTGGGAGCCTTTCTTTCTATAAAACACTTACTTATAGTAGTATAGTAAGGCTAGATTATTATATATTATTATTATATATAATACTTATAATATTTCTCTTCTAATAATTCTATTTTATATTAGTTTATTTAATAATTACTTAAGCTTTATTAATTTAATTATATTTATTTAAGTTAGCTTTTTTATTAAAACTATTTTATTTTTAAAATAAATAAAGTAATTTATAAAAGTTTTATTATTTTCTTACTTTATTTAATTAACTTTATTTAAAGCTATTTTCTTTTAGTAAAAGTTAGAATATATTATAATTAAATACTTAAAAAAGTTATAAAAGTTATAATTAATATTTTTATTAAGTTTAAAGAAAGTAATTACTTACTTTTAAACTATTAAAAATAGATTCTAGTAAATAAAAATCTATTAGTTATATATACTTTTAATAAATTCTTTATCTTTAATTATTTTATAAGCTATAAGGCTTTTTTAAGCAAAAAAAACTATTTTATTACTATTAAATAATAAATTTAACTTTATTAGCTTTTATTTTTTATAAATAATTATAGCTAGCTATTATATAACTTATAATACTTTATTATCTTAAAATATATATTATTATATTAGTTTATAAATCTATTTAATCTAATAGTTAATAACTTTTTATAATATTATTATATTTTTTATAGACTTTTTATTATATTTTACTTTATTTTCTTAGTTTTAATATTTATTATTTATAATAATCTAGCTTTATTATACTACTATAAGTAAGTATAACTTAAAGAAATAATAAATATAAAGAAAAAGAGAAAAAAGTCTCTTTTTATCTCTTTTATTTTAAGTATATATATTTATTTCTATTAAAGGTAGTTAAGATTCTTTGTAATTTTAAAGTAACTTTAACTTAAATCTACTATAGGTTTAATTTATCTCTAATATAATCGACCTAGATTTAGGCTTCTAGCTCTAGTCTATAATAAAAGACAAGAGTTTAATTTATATTAGATAAAACTAGAGACCTAGAAAAGAGAGATTTAATCTATTATAGATAGTAGTAAATTCCCCGCCTAGATTAGAAAAACAAGCTTAAAAATATATATATAGTTATTACTACCTTTTCCTTCCATTAATCCTTTTTACCTTCTTCTATATCTTTAATATCCTACTGTGCCTCCTTTATTAAGCCTTTTTATCCTTGATAACTAGGCTCGATAGTATAGAATGCAAAAATCGCAGTTACTAGCTATTAGTCTATCTATTATATATTATTTAAGTGCTAGAACCCTCTTAAGTATTATAAGAAGGTATTATAGGAAAGCTAATATATTAAAAAATAGGTTAAATATAGTGTAATTTAAGTAGTTAAACTATCTATAAGTTTTAAGATTACTAAAAAACCTTCTCTAGCCTAAAAAAAATAGTTAAAATTTAACCCCCTTGTATATAAAAGTAAAAAAGCCTAAAAGAAACTACTATAAGATAGTATAAAGTAAAATCTCTACCTAAAAGACGTGGAGAATGTACTAACTAGGGTCGAAAAGTTGACCTCAATTTTTTGACCCCAATTCCGGGAATCACACCTATTGCATTGCACTACATGCGTTCGTACTATACGACTTGCCTTACCACCCGTGGTGTTGCCTACATTAAATAATCTGCAGCATATCTATTAGTATCAAATGTGGCAAGACGCAGCAAGTGCGACTAAATGCATAATGAACCAGGCTATGTCGGCTGGAGAACCTTTTCGATCTAAAGTGGGGTGCCAAAAGTCTGCGAATAAAATAGCAGCACGCGTGCCTGTCGCGATACACCTTTAATATAATACTACCTTTAATTATAAATATCTTTAAAATATAATGCCTAAAATATATACCTTTAGTATAAAGCTATTAATAAACTAACTTAAATATTATAAATTTTCTCTAGTTTAAAAAGTAGTAATAGTAAGTAAATTATCTATAAGTAAAACTTACTATATAATAGTAGTTTATTAGTAGTCTTGCTTGCTCTTAGACAACTTACTATAGAACAGAGATATTAAAGTAGTTTAGCTTAGCTTTTATATATAAGAAAGCTAAAATCTTTTAGTTAAATTAAATACTAAGTTTTACTTTAATTAGCTTTATTACTTTACTTTAATTTATTTTAATATAAGTATAACTTTTTACTTTATAAAAAAGTATAAAAGTAGAAAAAGTTACTTAAGTTTTTAAAATAAAAGTTTTAAAAGTATATAAATTATTTAATTAAAAGTTTCTTTAAAATATTCTTAGATTATTATTTATTTATTTATATTTAATTTTAATTACTTAAAGTAAATCTTTCTAATACTTAACTATAAGTATATTTTCTACTAATAAAAATAGTAGTTTTACTTAAGTAATATTCTAGCTAAAATAATAAAATAGTAATAAAGTAAAGCTAGAAGTACTTTTTAATTACTATTAAAATAAATTAAAGAAAACTAATACTTAAAATACTTTTATAAAAGAATAAGAAAAAGTAAAATTAAACTACTAGATAAATATAATAATTATATAAAATTAATAGTAAATAAAATAGAAACTAATTAAATTATTTAATTATAAATTAACTAATAAAAAATAAATATAAAAGAAAGAATAATATTAAAAAAAAAAAAAAGAAAGAGAAATTAAAGATAAAGAAAGCTTAAATACTATATATAAAAAGGTATAAGACTAATACTAGCTAGCTTAGACTTTAAAGATTAATCTTTAAGAAACTATAAAAAGAAAGAATAAAAGATTATAAAGAAAGTCTAGACTAATAAATAGATAAAAAACTTATTAAATTTTATATTATTAGGCTAATAGTTATAATCTTATAGAAAGTTATATAAAGCTTTTTAATTATAAAAGTAGTTATAACTTATAGAATAGTAATATTAAATAATTTAAAAGAGTAAAGTTAAAAAAAGTAAGTAATAAAAGTAAAAGAAAAGAATATAATAGAGGTTAAATATAAAATACTAGAACTAACTCTTAGAAAAGAAATATATAAAATATAGATAAGATTATTAAACTAAAATTCTAATTACTAAATACTATTTAATTATATTATAATATATAGTAGAAACTTATTTAAAGTAATAAATTATAATACTTTTAATTTATTTAATAGTAGTATTTTATTTAATATTAAAAGCTTTATAAAAATATTAAAAGAATTCTTAGAGAAATATAGAATATTAAAAGCCTAATAATAGCTACTTAAGCTAAAGCTATTTGATAGTAAAAATATTTCTAACTTTCTTAAAAACTTTAAAGAAAAAATAACTTTATTAGCTATTTTAAAAGCTAATTAAATAAAAAAGCTTAAAAAAGAAATAATTTTAAAAGAATAAAATAAAGTAAAAACTTTAACTAGAATAGAATTCTAAAAAGAAGTAAAAAAAGAACTTTTATTATAATATAATATTATAGACTAGAATTAAATAAAAATAGTAATTAATAAACTTAAAAGTCTTAATAGTAAGTATTTAAAGAAAATAGTAGAATTTATATACTAGCTTTATTAATATAAAAACCTTTAAAGTAAAGTAAAACTAAAAAACTAGAAAAACTCTTTATTATAATTAAATATAATTTATAAGGTATTATTAAACTATTTAATTAAAAGCTTTATAGATAAAAAAGGCTATATTAGAACTAATATTATAACTAAAAAATATAGTAGGCTTTAGAAGAAACTAAATAACTATATAAAGGTAAGACTAGAGCTTAAAAATAGAAACCTAGTGTATTACTTGTTATTTTACTCTTATACTAGCAGGAAGCTTCGCAGCAGGAAGCTTTGCAGCAGGAAGCTTCGCAGCAGGAAGCTTTACAGCAGGAAGCTTCGCAGTCAATCTAGCTAGCTGCAGGAAGCAGGGCAGGAAGTAGGGCCTGTGCCTATCACGTGACCTAGCTAGTCACATGACCTAGCTAGTCACATGACCTAGCTAGTCATATAACCTAGCTAGTCACATGACCTAGCTAGTCACATGACCTAGATAGAAAAGGGATATAAGAGCTCGCAACAGCAACCCTCTCTAGATAATTCAATCCAAGCCTTTATATCTAAGTGCTTCTATAGCTATTTATAGTTATTCCTGCGGCTACCTATAGTAGCTACTTGTAGTATAACTCTAGTTAGTTACTAGATTATAGATTATTAATATATTAACTCTTTTTTTTAGCTTATAAAAGCCTTTCTTTTTATAAAAATAGTAGTTTTGCCTAGGCTAGCTATCTATTAGGCTAGAAGACCTATAACTTTAAGACTAGCTCTATTAAGATAACCTTCTTTATAAATTATAACTAACTAGACTAAACTACACGAACTACTTGAACTACTTAAACTACTTAATTAAACACGTAATACACAAGCTAGCTATAGCTATAGCTATTAGGCCTAGTAGTAGCTTCTAAAGCTACTAATCTTCTAGCTATATTAATTTATTAGTGCCTCTAGTAGTAGGCTTATAAGCTTTTAAAAGCTTTTAAGCCTAACTAGCTTAATAGATTAAAGCTTCTAAGTTATACTAATTAATTAAGGTTATCTATTAAAGATAACTATAGTTAACTATTAATTAAAATAATAGATATTACTCTAATCTATTAGTGCCTCTAGCAGCTAGCTTGCAAGCTTTAAAGCCTAAGCCTAACTAGCTTGATAGATTGAAGCTTTTAATCTAGTTATACTAATTAATTAAAGTTATCTATTAAAGATAACTATAGTTAACTATTATTATTAGTTAGAGATAACTAATATCTCTATAACCTATTGTAGCCTCTAGTAGCTAGCTTGCAAGCTTTAAAGCTTAAGCCTAACTAGCTTAATAGATTAAAGCTTCTAATCTAGTTATACTAATTGATTAAGGTTATCTATTGAAGATAACTATAGTTAACTATTATTATTAGTTAGAGACAACTAATATCTCTACAATCTATTAGTGCCTCTAGCAGCTAGCTTGCAAGCTCTAAAGCCTAAGCCTAACTAGCCTAATAGATTGAAGCTTAGTCTTCTAGGTTAGACCAAGCTATACTAATTAATTAAGGTTATCTATTAAAGATAACTATAGTTAACTATTATTATTAGTTAGAGACACTAGATATCTCTATAATCTATTGCAGCCTCTAGCAGCTAGCTTACAAGCTTTAAAGCTTAAGCCTAACTAGTATAATAGATTAAAGTTGCCTAATAATAGATATTTCTATAATCTATTAGTGCCTCTAGTAGCTAGCTTGTAAGCTTTAAAGCCTAAGCCTAACTAGCCTAATAGATTAAAGCTTTTAATCTAGTTATACTAATTAATTAAGGTTATTTATTAAAGATAACTATAGTTAATAATTATCATTAGTTAGAGATAACTAATATTCCTATAACCTATTGCAGCCTCTAGTAGCTAGCTTGCAAGCTTTAAAGCCTAAGCCTAACTAGCTTAATAGATTAAAGCTTCTAATCTAGTTATACTAATTGATTAAGGTTATCTATCAAAGATAACTATAGTTAACTATTATTATTAGTTAGAGACAACTAATATCCCTACAATCTATTAGTGCCTCTAGCAGCTAGCTTGCAAGCTTTAAAGCCTAAGCCTAACTAGCCTAATAGATTAAAGCTTCTAATCTAGTTATATTAATTAATTAAGGTTATCTATTAAAGATAACTAGTTAATTATTATTAATTAAAGGCAATAAATATCCCTATAATCTATTAATACCTCTAGTAGCTTATAAGCCTAAGCTTTTAAGCTTAACTAGCTTGACTAGCTTATAGATTAAAGCTATCTTATATATTCTATAAAAAAGCTTAAAAATATAAAATAATAATAATCTATAAGTAGTCTAAGGTTACCTAGCTTATTAAGCTTAATTAAGCTTATAGATTAAAGCTATCTTATATATATTCTATAAAGGAGCTTAAGTATATAAAGATAGTAATAATCTATAAGTAGTTAAAGGTAATCTAGATTTTTAAGCTTAACTAGCTTAATAGATTAAAGCTACTTGCTAAAACTAGTACTTACTAGTTATTTTAGCTAGCTAGAGAATCTTTTTCTTCTATTTATAGTTAGCCTAAGACTAGTTATCTATAGCTATATTAGCCTTTTATTATAGGCTTTTATTAGTACTTTCTATCTAATACCTTCTATATAAGCTGCATGTAGTATATACCTGTAACCTTATTAAAAGAGCTATTATAGAAGCTACTATAGAAGACTTAGTATAAGAGCTTTTTAGCTTGATTTTCTACTAGCTTTATAAGCTAGAGCTTTTAGCTAGTTATCTAGCTAGCTTTTAAGCTAGCTATTTAGCTAGTTAGAGCGATTTTACGATTTTTTTTTTAATACAAAAATTAGGCTTCCTTTTTTTTAGTAGCAACTTTAGCTTATACTACTAAAGTTACTAGAGATAATTTATATTGCTTGTTATTTTACTCTTATACTAGCAGGAAGCTTCGCAGCAGGAAGCTTCGCAGTAGGAAGCTTCGCAGTCAATCTAGCTAGCTGCAAGAAGCAGGGCAGGAAGTAGGGCCCGTGCCTATCACGTGACCTAGCAAGTCACATGACCTAGCTAGTCACATGACCTAGCTAGTCACATGACCTAGCTAGTCACATGACCTAGCTAGTCACATGACCTAGCTAGTCACATGACCTAGCTAGTCACATGATCTAGCTAGTCACATGACCTAGCTAGTTATATGACCTAGCTAGTCACATAACCTAGCTAGTCACATGACCTAGCTAGTTATATAACCTAGATAGAAAAGGGGTATAAGAGCTTGCAGTAGCAACTCTCTCTAGATAATTTAATTTAAGCCTTTATATTTAAGTGCTTTTGCAGCTACCTATAGCTATTCCTATAGCTATCTATAGTAGCTACTTGTAGTATAACTCTAGTTAGTTACTAGGTTATAGATTATTAATATATTAACTCTTTTTCTTAGCTTATAGAAGCCTTTCTTTTTATAAAAATAGTAGTTTCGCTTAGGCTAGCTATTTATTAGGCTAGAAGACCTATAACCTTAAGACTAGCTCTATTAAGATAACCTCCTTTATAAATTATAACTAACTAGACTAAACTATATAAACTACTTGAACTACCTAAACTACCTAATTAAACATATAATATACAAGCTAGCTATAGCTGTAGCTATTAGGCCTAGTAGTAGCTTTTAAAGCTACTAATCTTCTAGCTATATTAATCTATTAGTACCTCTAGTAGCAGGCTTGCAAGCTTCTAAGAGCTTTTAAGCTTGACTAGCTTAATAGATTAAAGCTTTTAAGTTATACTAATTAATTAAAGTTATCTATTAAAGATAACTATAGTTAACTATTAATTAAAATAATAGATATTACTTTAATCTATTAGTGCCTCTAGTAACTAGCTTGCAAGCTTTAAAGCCTAAGCCTAACTAGCTTAATAGATTAAAGCTTCTAATCTAGTTATACTAATTAATTAAGGTTATCTATTAAAGATAACTATAGTTAACTATTATTATTAGTTAGAGACAACTAATATCTCTACAATCTATCGCAGCCTCTAGTAGCTAGCTTGCAAGCTTTAAAGCCTAAGCCTAACTAGCTTAATAGATTAAAGCTTCTAATCTAGCTATACTAATTAATCAAGGTTATCTATCGAAGATAACTATAGTTAACTATTATTATTAGTTAGGGACGACTAATATCCCTATAATCTATTAGTGCCTCTAGCAGCTAGCTTGCAAGCTCTAAAGCTTAAGCCTAACTAGTCTAATAGATTAAAGCTTAGTCTTCTAAGTTAGACTAAGCTATACTAATTAATTAAGGTTATCTATTAAAGATAACTATAGTTAACTATTATTATTAGTTAGAGACGCTAGATATCTCTACAATCTATTATAGCCTCTAGTAGCTAGCTTGCAAGCTTTAAAGCCTAAGCCTAACTAGTATAATAGATTAAAGTCGCCTAATAATAGATATTCCTACAATCTATTAGTGCCTCTAGTAGCTAGCTTGCAAGCTTTAAAGCCTAAGCCTAACTAGCCTAATAGATTAAAGCTTTTAATCTAGTTATACTAATTAATTAAAGTTATCTATTGAAGATAACTATAGTTAATAATTATTATTAGTTAGAGATAACTAATATCTCTATAACCTATTGTAGCTTCTATTAGCTAGCTTGTAAGCTTTAAAGCCTAAGCCTAACTAGCTTGATAGATTAAAGCTTTTAATCTAGTTATACTAATTAATCAAGGTTATCTATTAAAGATAACTAGTTAACTATTATTAATTAAGGGCAATAAATATCTCTATAATCTATTAATACCTCTAGTAGCTTATAAGCCTAGGCTTTTAAGCTTAACTAGCTTGACTAGTTTATAGATTAAAGCTATCTTATATATTCTATAAAAAAGCTTAGAAATATAAAATAGTAATAATCTATAAGTAGTCTAAGGTTACCTAGCTTATTAAGCTTAACTAAACTTATAGATTAAAGCTATCTTATATATATTCTATAAAGAAGCTTAGGTATATAAAGATAGTAATAATCTATAAGTAGTTAAAGGTAACCTAGGTTTTTAAGCTTGACTAGCTTAATAGATTAAAGCTACTTACTAAGACTAATACTTACTAGTTATTTTAGCTAGCTAGAGGATCTTTTTCTTCTATTTCTAGTTAGCCTAAGACTAGTTATCTATAGCTATATTAGCCTTTTATTATAGGCTTTTATTAGTACTTTCTATCTAATACCTTCTATATAAGCTACACGTAATATATACCTGCGACTTTATTAGAAGAGCTATTATAGAAGCTACTATAGAAAACTTAGTATAAGAGCTTTTTAGCTTGATTTTCTACTAGCTTTATAAGCTAGAGCTTTTAGCTAGTTATCTAGCTAGCTTTTAAGCTAGCTATTTAGCTAGTTAGAGCGATTTTACGATTTTTTTTTTAACACAAAAATTAGGCTTCCTTTTTTTTAGTAGCAACTTTAGCTTATACTGCTAAAGTTCCTAGAGACGATTTGTATTGCTTGTTATTTTACTCTTATACTAGCAGGAAGCTTCGCAGCAGGAAGCTTCGCAGCAGGAAGCTTCGCAGTCAATCTAGCTAGCTACAGGAAGCAGGGCAGGAAGCAGGGCAGGAAGCAGGGCTCGTGCCTATCACGTGATCTAGCTAGTCACATGACCTAGCTAGTCACATGACCTAGCTAGTCACATGACCTAGCTAGTCACATGACCTAGCTAGTCACATGACCTAGCTAGTCACATGACCTAGCTAGTCACATGACCTAGCTAGTTACATGACCTAGATAGAAAAGGGGTATAAGAGCTCGCAGCAGCAACCCTCTCTAGATAATTCAATCTAAGCCTTTATATCTAAGTGCTTTTGTAGCTACCTATAGCTATTCCTGCGGCTACTTGTAGCAGCTACCTGCGGTATAACTCTAGTTAGTTACTAGGTTGTAGATTATTAATATATTAACTCTTTTCCTTGGCTTGTGGGAGCCCTTCTTCCTACAAACTAGTTAGAAAAGATAAGGTAATATACTACCTTAAAGAGGTTAAGAGAGACACTAGGCTAGAATAATAGCACTAAAACTAATTAAACGTAGATAGGTAAAGGCAAGAGCTAACTATAGTTAGAGATAGATTTAAAGTATAGTATTAAGCCTAGTTATCAAGGATAAAAAGGCTTAATAAAGGAGGTATAGTAAGATATTAAAGATATAGAAGAAGAAAGAAGGCAGTAATAACTGTGTGTGTATTATTAAGCTTGTTCTTCTAATCTAGGCGGGAATTTTACTATTATTTATAGTAGGTTAAATTCCTCTTTTCTAAGTCTCTACTTTTATTTAATATAAATTAAACTCTTGTCTTTATATATTAGAATAACTAGTTTTTATACTTTTTATATAACTTATACTAGTTATACTAGAATATTCTAGTTATACTAGTTATAGGTTGTTAAAAGTTAAGTTAGGCTTGTTAAAAGCTAAGTTAGTAAGAGTTCTATTAGTTAGTTAGTTAGTGTGTTGCCTTCTAGTATCTCTAGTTAATCTAGATAACTTAGATTTCATTTAACATACCCCTTTAGCTATAGGAAGCTAATTATAAGCTAGTTATAGCTATAATTTAATAGAATTTTAGTTAGTTATTATAGATTAAGTTTTTATAAGGCTTTTAATATTAACTAGGCCTAATAGAGACTTAAATTTCTAAAATTTCTATTCTATTAGAGGCTTTATAAGGCTATTTACTAGTATTTTTAAGGTTTTAATATATTTAATATTAAATTTATTATTTTAATAGGCTTACTAAATCTAGATATTATATATATTTACGTGTTTAAAAGCTATTTTAACTTATAAAAGGTCTAGAGTAGCTAGCTTTATAGTTTAAAAGTTATTATAAAGAATAGTAGGTTTTTTAGTATCTAGCTTTAAACCTAGTTAACTTATAAGCCTATAAAAAGCTATAGTCTCTTTTCTAATAGATAATAAAGCTAATAATTTAGCTTTAGTAAATAATATAGTTATAGTAGCTTATTTAGTAGCTAATTATATAATAGAGGCTTTAAATAGTTAAATTAGTAAGCTTTAACTAGATTTTCTAGTAGCTTTATTATTTATAAAAGCTATATTTAATAATATAGCTAGTTTAAGTAAGTCTTTAGTACTATTAAATTTAATAGCTAGGTTTTTAGTATAATATAAATACTAAATAACTTTAATAGCTATTTTAATATAATTTAAGCTTAAATTAAAGAAATACTCTAATAATTTTAAGCTTATATAAGCTATATTAGGTTAAGTATTAACTAAATAGTAGTTAATAAATCTAATAAGACTTTAATATTAATATATATCCTTTAAACTAGCTAGGCTTTTATATAGCTCTAGAGTTTACTCTTATATAGAGCTTTTAACTAGCTTATAGCTTAGTTTAGCTTTTAAATTAAGGAATTTAACTATAATTTTATTAATATAAAAGTCTTAGTATAGCTATAACTTTTAATTTAGTTAATCTCTTAGAATTCTAGTATCTAGAAACTATTTTAAGTCTTCTAGATCCTTTATTTTATAGGTTTTCTTTAAGCTTTCTATAATAAATAGTACCTTTTCTTCTAAGAATTTAAGGTAAATAAATACTATATTATTAATATAGATAAATATAGTTAATTATAACTTTATAAAGATATAAGAATTTTCTTTTAATTATATAAGCTCTAGTTTTAATAGAGTTTTTATTAAGTTTATTTACTATAATAATAGTAACTTTCTAAGTCTATATAAGGTTTTTTTAAGCTATAATACCTATTTAGGCTTATTAAAACTCTTAGAATATTTAATATAGACTATTTTATTTAAAAAGCTATTTATAAAGGCATTTATAGTATCTAGCTACCTAGCTTCTAGATTAAATTTAGCTAGAATAACTATAATAAGCTTAAAGAATCTAGTAGCTAAAGTTATAGTATAAGTATTTTTATTTAAATATAGTTATTAGTCTTCTTAAATATATAATCTAGCTTTAAATTTTATAAGATATTTATACTTATCTAGCTTATATTTAAAGACTTAAGTAGTATTTAAAGCTTTATATTTTACTAGAATTTACTAGATAGAATAAAAGGTGCCTTTATTCTAGTTTATTTAGAATTCTAGGTTTACTACTTTCTTAAATTCTCTTTTAAATTAATATTTTTCTAGATTTAACTATTTAATTAGTTTAAAAGGTAAATTTTATTAATAAAGGAATTTCTTAGAATCTAAAGAAGCTACTTATATAAGCTTGCTTAAATAGCTCTTTAGCTACTAAATTTATTAACTTAAAACTTAAATATTTATAATTTTCTTTATTATCTTTTAGTTTTTCTATAGAATCTTTAAATATAAAATTATTAAATATATTATTATTAATATTATCTAGTATAAGTTCTTTAATTATTATAAAGTTCTAGTAATCTTTTTTATTATTAATATAAGCTAGTAGTTAAATTTCTAGTTAAGTTTTTATAGATAGAAAGTTATTTAATTTATAGAATATTAGCTTATTAAAGCTAATATCTCTAACCTTTCTAATCTTTTAGCTAGTTAGAATTTAAATTTAATAGATATTAGTAGAATTATAGCTAACTAGATAGCTTATTTCTATATAGGCTTCTAGTTTTAAAGCTTGTTTTTAAGTATTTTAAAGGGCTTTAGTAGTAAGTAAATAAGCTTTATAGCTATAAGCCTTTAAAAAACTAATATCTAGCTTTAACTTATTAATATAACTAGTATCTAGCTTATTTAAAGCTAGCTAGCTATATAGCCTTTCGAATAGTATTAACTAGGTATTATTGTTATTAATATCTTTATTAATATCTTTATTTTTAGGTAAATTATATTTTTTTAGGGTTCTATTATATAGAAAAATAGTAGTTTTCTAGTATTTAAGCTATAAGTTAGAAGGTAAATTTAAAGATAGCTTTAAGACTCTAGCTTTTATAGCTATAATACCCTTTAACCTTTTAGCTAGACTATTTTAAGCTAGTATATAAGGTACTATAACTTTCTCTTTAATACCTATATCTAATAACTAAGCCCTATAGTTATCTTTTAAGGCTAGATTATTATTATAATAAAAGATATAGATGTAGGCATTACTAAGGGTAATACAATATTACAATTAGATTGTAAAGCATAATAAAGGGTATTTAAAAGAGTTATATTTAAGTCTTACCTTCTTCTATTAGAGACTATAATATTAAGCTAGCTTTTTATAGTATTAAAGCTAGACTTACTTTCTCTATTTAATACCTTACTTTTATAATATATATTTAATTATATTATAGTATATTATACTTATATAATAGACTAATTAAAATAATAGAAGACAAACTACTATAGGTTTCTAGCTACTTAGTATAACCTATAAAATTATTAATATTAATAATATTAATAATATTAGTAATATTAATAGTATTAATAGAAGTAATAATACTAATACTAGTAGTCTTTTAAATAAAAGAAATAATAGGTAATTATTATAATTAAATAGTTATAATAATAAGAGAAAGAAAATCTTATAAAGAAATAGTATTAATCTATTTTATATAGTACTAATTACACTAGCTTTCTTATAAAGCTATTTTAGTTCTCTTTATCTATTCTTTTATATTATTATTTTATTTTTATTAATAAAAGTTTTAAGCGCTTAGTTTAATAATATCTTTATTATAGTATTAGCTAGATTATTATTTCTATTAATTTATTTAATTTTATATATCTTATAGTACTTATATAACTATTTTAAAGCTATAATATTAATTATTAACTTTTTCTCCTTTATTATACTAAGTTTAATAAAGTATTTATATAGTAATAGAAAGTCTATATAAAGAATTATAAGTATTTATAGTATTTTAAGTCTATTAAAGATAAGATTTAAAGTTATTATAATTATATAAGCTATATTTACTTCTTATATTATATTATATAATTTAAATACTAGAGTACTTTAAGTTATATATTTACTTTTAGTTAAACTATATATAATAATATTATCTTTTATAGAAAATTTAGTTTCTTTTATTTCTTTATTAGTAATAATAATAATATATTTAATTTAAAAACTTAAATCTTTATTATTAGCTAGTAAGCTATTTATAAATATATATAGCTTTAAGATTTTAAAGTTAAAAGAAATTATATATAATCTATATTTATAGTTTTTAATTTACTACTTAAAGTATTTATTTAAATAAGCTATATTCTCTAGTTTAAGCTTTTAATATTAAGCTATAATAAATAAATTATATAAGGCTTTAAGCTAATAGATACTTATAATATAAGCTTCTTAGGCTTTTTATTTAATATAATTTTATTTAATATTAGTAGATTTTATATTAATTAAATAAAGCTTTTTACTTTAACCTTTCTATTAAAGTTTTATTATACTATTTTTATTTTAAATAAGTATATATTTATTAAAGATTAAAGGTATATTAATAGTAAGCTTTTATTTTAATTTAATAGTAAACTTTACTTTCTAGAGTTTAATTTCTTTTTAGTTAAAAAAGTCTTTATTACTTAAATTTAATATATTATTAGTTTATATTCTAGTAATTCTAAAATTCTTATTTTCTAGTACTAATATTAGCAAGTAAAAGTTATATATAGAGATTATTATTTAAAGATTATTATAATAATAGTAAAAGTAGATTACTTACTAATAGATACTAGCTTCTATAATTCTATATAGAGGCTTTACTACTTCTATAATTATACTAGTAAAATATAAGTATACTATTTACTATAATATCTTTATAATAATTAATTAATTTAGCTATATTAATAATTAAATATAAGCTTATATAATATCTCTAATTTAAAGCTTAATTTCTTAGAACTTTAATAAAAGTATAAGTATTATAATTAAATATTAACTTACTTATTAAATTATTAGAAATTATATTAGAATTAGCTCTTTTTCTCTATTATTATACTTTTAAATAACTAGTCTAGACTTTTTATATAGTATAAAAGTGCTTTTACTTTTAATTTCTTATATTATATATAAGTTAAATAGTCTTTAATTATTATACTTTATTTAATTAAAAGATATAAAATAAAATATATTATAAGCTTAAAGATTATTAAGTTTTAATTAATTAAAGTATTTAAAAAGTTTACCTAAAGTAATTATCTTATCTTACTAGTAAAAGTTAAGTATAAGTTACTAGTTATCTTTTTCTTTTACTATTAGAAATATATATAATAATATATTAAACTATTTAATTCTTTTAATTAAAGTATTCTTTTAGTTTTTATTTATATAAAAAGTACTATTCTACTATTTTATATATTTATTAAAGGAATTTTCTATTATTAAATCTATATAATATTATAAAGTAAAGGTCTTTTTTAGTCTTTCTCTTTATCTTTTAATAGATTTAATATTTCTTTTTATAGTTTTCTTAATAAAAGAAAAAGTTTTATTAATATTAGATTTAATTAGTTATTTTATAAAGAAGTCTTTTCTATTCTATAGATTATTAAAATAGAGCTTTATAATAGTAGTCTTAAATTTTATTAGTCTATAGAGTAATTCTAATATATAGATTTCTTTATTATTAGTAATTAGCTTATAAAAGCTATATTATTTTTCTTTTTCTCTTTAAATATATATATTTAATTAAAGAAGTAACTTATATATTAGTATTATTTTAAGACTATTTCTTATAGTTAAAGTATTATATACTTGCCTTTTAGCTAGAAATTTTCTAACTTTATTAGTAGCCTTATAAATAGCTTTAGCTTTTTAAATAGCTAGCAAGCTAAATAGAAAATTATTAGTTATTTATAAATAAGCTTTAAAGATAAGTAAGATTAATATAAGTCTATTAGAACTAGTAGTATTATTAATAGCTTTTATAGCTATTTAAAGGTATTACTCTAATAATAGTTAATATTCTATAGATTTTATAATAATCTTATAAGCTTAGTAAAAAAGTCTATAATATCTTTTAACTTTACTAATACTATTATAGGCTTTTATAGATACTTTATTAGTATTAATAGTAAGTAGTTTTATATAATTATAAAATTTAGCTAAAGTAAAGTTCTTCTAGTATTATAAATTATCTAGTCTAAAAAATCTAGATAGATATCTATCTAGTATTTATATAATATATTCTAGATATTTTTAGCTTTTTACTTTTAGAGTTTAAGAAATCTAGCTACTTAAAATAAAGTAGCTATATTAATAATATATATAATAGATTTATTTTCTAGTTATATTATATTAACTATAATTTTATAGTTAAACTTATAGTTATTTTAAAAATTAAATTTAAAATAACTAGAGCTTTTACTATATATCTAGTAGTAGTAGTAAGTATTTATTAGCTTTCTAATAGTATTATTCTTAAATTCTTTACTAGCTTTTTATAGTACTTTAGCTAGATATTAAATTAAAAGATATTTAAAATATTAATATAGCTAATAGAAGTCTTTTTCTAATAAATAGAAAGCTACTATTTCTTTAGCTTTTAAAGTCTACTAAAGATATCTCTATTTATAGATAATTAGTATTCTTAAGCTTTTTTATATAAGTATATTATTAAAGTTATTTATTTTAATACTTAATTAGTCTATATCTATTATAAATAAAAGAAAGAAAGTACTTATATTTAAAATATAGAATATTATTAAGTCTAGTACTATAAGTATATAAATAATACTATTTAATTAAGTAAATTTTATACTAAATATAATCTAGGCTTCTTTTACTAGTTTAATCTTTAGTAAAAGTATAAGCTTTATTAAAGCTTTAACTTATTATATACTTATTATTAAGTATTTTAAGGCACTTATATTAAATAGAATACCTTTAAATACTTTATTAGAATATCTCTCTTATAATATATATATTATATTTTCTATAGCTTTTTATTTATATAAATTATATTATAAATAGATATATTTAATAGCTTTATTATTTAAAATATTATAAACTATTTAATTATTAGATTAAAGACTAATTATAAAGAAGTTAGTAATAGTATTAGTTTTCTTATTATAGGTACTATTATTACTATTATTATTATTAGTAGTATTATTATTTTAAAGGTAGGTTTTAGAAGCTTTTTATACTTTTATAGTATAATTATTATTATTACTATTCTTACCTTTATATATAGTAAGAAATACTTAGAATTTTCTTTTATTAAGTAGTTAAATATATCTTTTATTCTTTTACTAATAGTTCTTTAATTATTATCTTTTTTTATTAAAATAGTTTATTAACTAGTATTCTAGTTTATTATAAATATAATATTTATTATATTTTCTTTATAATTCTTATTTTCTTAAGCTTTTAGTATAAGAATTATAATTATAATAGTAGTTTATATATATTATTTTACTTATATAATATTAACTAATAGTCTTTCTTCTAGCTTTATATAAACTTATAGACTTATAAAGGTCTCTAGCTAGTTTATTAAAGCTAGATAAGTAACTATAAGTAGCTTACTTACATTCAAAAATACTTATAATTATAGTTAAAGTCTATTAGTATAATTTTTAGTTTACTATTAAAGCTAGAAATAGTTTTTAATATACTTATTTAAGAGTTTTAAGTAAGATTTTAAAGTATTATAGCTTTATCTTTTTAAAGTTCTTTTTAATAATACTTTTTATAGAAGTAGTATTCTATTCTTAGTAGTAAAACTATAAGTTACTTTCTATTTTATATTTCTAGTAAATTTTAAATATTATTTAATTATATATAAAATTCTTTTTAAATATATAATTAAAATAGTACTATTTAGTATTACTAGCAAGTATAATAGATAGAGCCTTATAATAGAAGTCTTTATATAAGTTAATTCTATTATTATTAGTATTATTACTTCTATTAATACTATTAATATTACTAATATTATTAATATTATTAATATTAACAATCTTATAGGTTACGCCAAGTAGCTAGAGACCTATAGTAGCTTATCTTCTATTATTTTAATTAGCCTATTATATAAGTATAATATACTATAATATAATTAGATATATATTATAAAAGTAAGGTATTAAATAAGGGAAGTAAGTCTAGCTTTAATACTATAAAAAGCTAGCTTAATATTATAGTTTCTAATAGAAAAAGGTAAGACTAAAATATAACTCTTTTAAACTACCTTTATTATACTTTATAACTAGTTATAATATTATATTACCTTTAGTAATACTTATACTAATTAGTAGTAAAAACTATTACTTAATTAAAACTATAGATTAGTAAAGCTTATTTATTAAAAGAAATAAATTTCTATTATAAGACTAGAATTATACTAAAGAGAGATAATTATTTAAAGCTACTTAAAAGGCTTCTAAGAATATAATAAATAATATATTAAACTAAAAGACTATTAACTAGTTATTATCTTTATATTATATATATTATAATAAACTTAAACTTATATAAGTATTTAAATACTTTACTTTATACTAGAAAGTTAATAAACTTAGACTAGCTATTTAAATACTTTAACTTTTTAATTTTTATTAATAATAACTATCTTTTAATATTTACTTATATAAAATATTATAATTAAATAATTTTCTAGTTAGAATCTTTATACTTTATCTCTTTTATATACTTATTAATATAACTCTTTGTTTAAGACTCTAGAAATATAGTACTAGTATTACTAAAAAGTAACTATATATTAGAGATATTAATTTCTAGAAAGATAATATTAAAGATTAATAATTTAATAATTAAATTACTAAGTATATTATTTACTATAATAATAAATAATAGAGAGACTTTTAATTATAGAAGAACTTCTAAGATAATTTTAGAAATTAAAATAAAAAAAGCTTTAATTAAGTTAATAGAAACCTTATATAAAACTTTTAAGACTATTTATATAAAAATAGTATTTATAGTATTAGAAACTATAATAAGTATATTATAATTACTCTTCTAGAAATACTTTATAAAGAAATACTAATTTCTTAGACTTTAAAAGAGATTAACTAATAGATATCTTTTAGTAAATTTAATTTATATTAGAATAAATTATATTTCTTATACTAATTAACTCTTTATTTAAAAATATTAAGCTTAAAACTAATAAACTCTTTTTTACTACTTTAAGTCTTTTATTTAAAGCTAGAAAATACTTTAAAACTACTATATTATAAACTAAGTTCTATAACTTTATAAACTTTAATATTATATAATAATTAAATAGTTAAGAAAATAGCTAATCTTATAAAGCTATATAAAAATACTAATAGATTTACTAGAAAGCTATATAATTTCTTTCTACTAAAATTAAATCTATTTTAAGATAAGTATAATAGAATTAATCTATATAAGGACTTTTATTATAAGGCTTTACTTATTATACTTACTAGTAATACTAAATAGTATTATCTTAATTATATATTTAGAAAGAATCTTATATATAATTAAATAATATTTAAAATTTACTAGAAATATAAAATAGAAAGTAATTTATAGTTTTACTACTAAAAATAAAATACTACCTCTATAAAAAGTATTATTAAAAAGAACTCTAAAAAAATAAAGCTCTAGTACTTTAAAATTTTACTTAAAACTCTTAAATAAATATATTAAAGACTATTTCTAGCTTTAATAGTAAGCTAAAAATTATACTAATAGACTTTAACTATAATTATAAGTATCTTTAAATATAAGCAAGCTACCTATAGTTACTTATCTAGCTTTAAAAAACTAGCTAGAGACTTTTATAAATTTATAAGTTTATATAAAGCTAGAAGAAAGACTACTAGCTAATATTATATAAGTAAAATAATATATATAGACTACTATTATAACTATAATTCTTATACTAAAAGCTTAAGAAAATAAAAATTATAAAGAAAATATAGTAAATATTATATTTATAATAAATTAAAATACTAGTTAATAAACTATTCTAATAAAAAAAGATAATAATTAAAGGACTATTAGTAAAAGAATAAGAAATATATTTAACTATTTAATAAAAGGAAATTCTAAGTATTTCTTACTATATATAAAGGCAAGAATAGTAATAATAATAATAATTATACTATAGAAGTATAAAAGGCTTCTAAAACCTACCTTTAAGATAATAATACTACTAATAATAATAATAGTAATAATAGTACCTATAATAAAAAGACTAATACTATTACTAACTTCTTTATAATTAGTCTTTAATCTAATAATTAAATAGTTTATAATATTTTAAATAATAAAGCTATTAAATATACCTATCTATAATATAATTTATATAAATAAGAAGTTACTAAGAATATAATATATATATTACTAGAGAGATATTTTAATAAAGTATTTAAAGGTATTCTATCTAATATAAGTGCCTTAGAATACTTAATAATAGGTATATAATAAGTTAAAGCTCTAATAAAGCTTATACTCTTACTAAAGATTAAACTAGTAAAAGAAGCCTAAATTATATTTAGCATAAAATTTACTTAATTAAATAGTATTATTTATATACCTATAGTATTAGGCCTAATAATATTCTATATTTTAAATATAAGTACTTTCTTTTTTCTATTTATAATAGATATAAACTAACTAAGTATTAAAATTAATAACTTTAATAATATTTTTATATAAGAAAGCTTAAGAGTACTAATTATCTATAAATAGAAATATTTTTAGTAGACTTTAAAAGCTAAAGAAATAGTAGCTTTCTATTTATTAGAAAAAGACTTCTATTAGCTATATTAATATTTTAAATATTCTTTAATTTAATATCTAGCTAAAGTACTATAAAAAGCTAGTAAAGAATTTAAAAATAATACTATTAGAAAGCTAATAGAAGCTTACTACTACTATTAGATATATAGTAAAAGCTCTAGTTATTTTAAATTTAATTTCTAAAATAACTATAAGTTTAACTATAAAATTATAGTTAATATAATATAACTAGAAAATAGACTTATTATATATATTATTAATATAGCTATTTTATTTTAAGTAGCTAGATTCCTTAAACTCTAAAAGTAAAAAGCTAAAAATATCTAGAATATATTATATAAATACTAGATAGATATTTATTTAAATCTTTTAAATTAAATAGTTTATAATATTAGAAAGAACTTTACTTTAGCTAAATTTCATAATTATATAAAACTACTTACTATTAATACTAATAAAGTATTTATAGAAGCCTATAATAGTATTAGTAAAGTTAAAAGATATTATAAACCTCTTTACTAAGCCTATAAGATTATTATAAAATCTATAGAATATTAACTATTACTAGAGTAATACCTTTAAATAGCTATAAAAGCTATTAATAATACTATTAGTTTTAATAGACTTATACTAACTTTACTTATCTTTAAAGCCTATTTATAAATAACTAATAATTTTTTATCTAGCTTACTAGCTATTTAAAGAGCTAAAGCTATTTATAAGGCTACTAATAAAGTTAGAAAACTTCTAGCTAAAAGGCAAGTATATAATACTCTAGCTATAAAAAATAGTTTTAAAATAATACTAATATATAAGTTACCTTTTTAATTAAATATATATATTTAAAAAGAAAAAGAAAAATAATATAGCTTTTATAAGCTAATTACTAATAATAAAGAAATCTATATATTAGAATTACTCTATAGACTAATAAAATTTAAGACTACTATTATAAAGCTTTATTTTAATAATCTATAAAATAGAGAAGACTTCTTTATAAAATAACTAATTAAATTTAATATTAATAAAATCTCTCTTTCTATTAAAGAAACTATAAAAAAAGATACTAAACTTATTAAAAAATAAAGAGAAAGACTAAGAAAGACTTTTATTTTATAATATTATATAGACTTAATAATAGAAAATCCCTCTAATAAATATATAAAATAGTAAAATAATACTTTTTATATAAATAAAGACTAAAAGAATACTTTAATTAAAAGAATTAAATAATTTAATATATTATTATATATATTTATAATAGTAAAAGAGAAAGATAACTAGTAACTTATACTTAACCTTTACTAGTAAAGTAAGATAACTACTCTAGGCAAACTCTTTAAATACTTTAATTAATTAAAATTTAATAACTTTTAAGCTTATAATATATTTTATTTTATATCTTTTAATTAAATAAAATATAATAATTAAAGACTATTTAACTTATATATAGTATAAGAAATTAAAAGTAAAGGCACTTTTATACTATATAAAAAGTCTAAACTAATTATTTAAAAATATAGTAATAGAAAAAAGAAGCTAATTCTAATATAATTTCTAATAATTTAATAAGTAAGTTAATACTTAATTATAGTATTAGCACTTTTATTAAAGTTCTAAGAAATTAAGCTTTAAATTAAAGATATTATATAAGCTTATATTTAATTATTAATATAGCTAAATTAATTAATTATTATAAAAATACTATAGTAAATAGTATACTTATATTCTACTAGTATAATTATAAAAGTAGTAAAGCCTTTATATAGAATTATAAAAGCTAGTATCTATTAGTAGGTAATTTACTTTTACTATTATTATAATAATCTTTAAATAATAACTTCTATATATAACCTTTACTTGCTAATATTAGTACTAGAAAATAAGAATTTTAGAATTACTAGAATATAGACTAATAATATATTAAATTTAAGTAATAAAGACTTTTTTAACTAAAAAGAAATTAAACTTTAGTAAGTAAAGTTTACTATTAAATTAAAATAAAAGCTTACTATTAATATACCTTTAATCTTTAATAGATATATACTTATTTAAAATAAAAATAATATAATAGAACTTTAATAGAAAGGCTAAAGTAAAAAGCTTTATTTAATTAATATAAAATTTACTAATACTAAATAAAATTATATTAAATAAAAAGCCTAAGAAGCCTATATTATAAGTATTTATTAACTTAAAGCCTTATATAATTTATCTATTATAGCTTAATATTAAAAGCTTAAACTAGAAAATATAGCTTATTTAAATAAATACTTTAAGTAGTAAATTAAAAACTAAAAGTATAAATTATATATAATCTCTTTTAACCTTAAAACCTTAAAGCTATATATATTTATAGATAGCTTACTAGCTAATAATAAAGATTTAAGTTTCTAGATTAAATATATTATTATTATTACTAATAAAAAGATAAAAGAGACTAACTTTTCTATAAAAGATAATATTATTATATATAACTTAACTAAAAGTAAATATATAACCTAAAGTACTCTAGCCTTTAAATTATATAATATAGTATAAGAAGTAAATATAGCCTATATAATTATAATAACTTTAAATTTTATCTTTAAAAGACTTAAAATACTATAAATACCTATAATTCTTTATATAAACTTTCTATTACTATATAAATACCTTATTAAACTTAGTATAATAAAGAAGAAAAAGTTAATAATTAATATTATAGCTTTAAAATAGTTATATAAGCGCTATAAAATATATAAAATTAGATAGATTAATAGAAATAATAATCTAGCTAATACTATAATAAAGATATTACTAAACTAAGCGCTTAAGACTTTTATTAATAAGAATAAAATAATAATATAAGTAAAAGAATAGATAAAGAAAACTAAGATAGCTTTATAAGAAAGCTAGCGTAATTAGTACTATATAAAATAAATTAATACTACCTTTCTATAAAATTTCCTTTCTTTTATTATTATAACTATTTAATTATAATAATTACCTATTATTTCTTTTATTTAAAAGACTACTAGTATTAGTATTATTACTTCTATTAATACTATTAATATTACTAATATTATTAATATTATTAATATTAATAATCTTATAGGTTACGCCAAGTAGCTAGAGACTTATAGTAGCTTATCTTCTATTATTTTAATTAGCCTATTATATAGATATAGTATACTATAATATAATTAAATATATATTATAAAAGTAAGGTACTAAATAGAGAAAGTAAGTCTAGCCTTAATACTATAAAAAGCTAGCTTGATATTATAGTCTCTAATAGAAGAAGGTAAGACTAAAATATAACCCTTTTAAACTACCTTTGTTACGCTTTACAACTAGTTGTAATATTATATTACCCTTAGTAATGCCTATAATTATACTTATCTTAAAATAGATTTAATTTTAGTAAAAAGAAATTATATAGCTTTCTAGTAAATCTATTAGTATTCTTATATAGCTTTATAAGATTAGCTATTTTCTTAACTATTTAATTATTATATAATATTAAAGTTTATAAAGGTATAAAACTTAATTTATAATATAGTAATTTTAAAGTATTTTCTAGCTTTAAATAAAAGGTTTAAAGTAGTAAAAAAGAGTTTATTAGTCTTAAGCTTAATATTTTTATATAAAGAGTTAATTAATATAAGAAATATAACTTATTTTAATATAAATTAAATTTACTAAAAGATATTTATTAGTTAATTTCTTTTAAAGTCTAAGAAATTAGTATTTTTTTATAAAGTATTTCTAGAAAAGTAGTTATAATATACTTATTATAGTCTTTAATACTATAGATACTATTTTTATATAAATAGTCTTAAAAGTCTTATATAAGGTTTCTATTAACTTAGTTAAGGCTTTTCTTATTTTAATTCCTAAAATTATCTTAGAAATTCTTCTATAACTAAAGATCTCTTTATTATCTATTATTATAATAAATAATATACTTAGTAATTTAATTATTAAGTTATTAATCTTTAATATTATCTTTCTAGAGATTAATATTTCTAATATATAGCTACTTTTTAGTAATACTAGTACTATATTTCTAGAGTTTTAGAGAAAGAGTTATATTAATAAATATATAAAAGAAATAAAGTATAAAAGTTCTAACTAAAGAATTATTTAATTATAATATTTTATATAAGTAAATATTAAAAAATAGTTATTATTAATAAAAATTAAAGAGTTAAAGTATTTAAATAATTAATTTAAGTTTATTAACTTTCTAGTATAAAGTAAAGTATTTAAATACTTATATAAGTTTAAGTTTATTATAATATATATAATATAAAGATAATAACTAATTAATAGTCTTTTAGTTTAATATATTATTTATTATATTCTTAGAAGTCTTTTAAATAGCTTTAAATAGTTATTTTTCTTTAGTATAATTCTAGTTTTATAATAGAAATTTATTTCTTTTAATAAGTAAGCTTTATTAATCTATAGTTTTAATTAAATAATAGTTTCTACTATTAATTAGTATAAGTATTACTAAAAGTAATATAATATTATAATTAAATTATAAAGTATAATAAAAGGTATTTAAAAGAGTTATATTTAAGTCTTACCTTTTTCTATTAGAAACTATAATATTAAGCTAGCTTTTTATAGTATTAAAGCTAGACTTACTTTCTTTATTTAATACTTTACTTTTATAATATATATTTAATTATATTATAGTATATTATATTTATATAATAGGCTAATTAAAATAATAGAAGATAAGCTACTATAAGTCTCTAGCTACTTAGCGTAACCTATAAGATTATTAATATTAATAATATTAATAATATTAGTAATATTAATAGTATTAATAGAAGTAATAATACTAACATAGATTTATTATTAAAATTAAGTCTTTATAGAAGCTTTTAGTGCTTTTAGGCAACTAATTATAGTATTTTAACTTATTAATAATAGTAAATATATAAAAATAAGCGCTATATAGCTATCTTTAGCAATTAAAGCTACTATATTTTTATTATAAGCTTTTTCTAGTTAAAAAATATTAATATAAAGCTTATAGAAAGGCTAAAGGCTAGGTAAAGATAATCTTTAAGATATAACTCTTTTTGCCTTAAATAGAAAGTATATTTTGCATTCTATTATTATAAGTCTCTTAATTTTAAAGCCTATAGTAGCTTCTAGAATATATTCTAAAGCTTTTAGATTTAAATAATCTAGATATTAATACTATAGTTTTATAGTACCTATAGCTTTTAATTTTAATTTAAAATTATAGAAGCTAGAGGGTAATATAATATTAGCTTTTATTTTTATAGGTTAAGCTACTATATTTACTACTTAAGTTATAACTTTATTATATTTAATAACTAGTTATTAAAATATTTAGCTAGTTTTAAATAGAAAAGCTATTTTAATTGTAACTTTTCTACTAGCTAGATTCTAATTATATCTAGCTTAGACTAGAAAATCTAGACTAGTAATATTTGTATAGAAATTAGATATATAGGCTGTTTTTTATAATTTAAATATACTATTTAAGGTTTTTATTTGAACTTGTCTATATCCTTGAATTTCTAGATACCTTATGCTTAAAAAGGCTAGGTTAGGCTCTTCTAGAGGCTTATAATTAAGGAATTAGTCTTTATTATTATATATATAAATAGTAAAGCTACTATCTAGTATAAATAAGTCTTAAAGAGAATAATTTAGTTAATTTTCTATAGATAAAGTAGCTAATATAACTTTATCTTTTATTTAATTAGGTATTTTAGCTATAAAAGCTATTCTTATAGTAGGATTTTTATTCTTTAACTTTATTAAGGTTATTTTTTCTTAAGATATAGCTTTATTAATTTTATTCTTTAGTTTAGAATTATTTTCTAGTTTTTTAGTGATTTTTACGCTTATATTTTCCTTAGGCTTTTAATTAAAGAGTCTAGCTTATAATTAAGGAATTAGTCTTTATTATTATATATATAAATAGTAAAGCTACTATCTAGTATAAATAAGTCTTAAAGAGAATAATTTAGTTAATTTTCTATAGATAAAGTAGCTAATATAACTTTATCTTTTATTTAATTAGGTATTTTAGCTATAAAAGCTATTCTTATAGTAGGATTTTTATTCTTTAACTTTATTAAGGTTATTTTTTCTTAAGATATAGCTTTATTAATTTTATTCTTTAGTTTAGAATTATTTTCTAGTTTTTTAGTGATTTTTACGCTTATATTTTCCTTAGGCTTTTAATTAAAGAGTCTAGCTTTTAGATTTAAATAAAAACACTTGCTATAATAGTATTAATATCTATAAATATAATTAGAAATAGTATTTAAGATATTTTATTAATTTTAAAAGCTAGTAAAGCTTCTTTCTAAAGGCTTTTATTACTATTAATTTTATTAACTTTATTTAAATAGATTAGATATTTTATATTGTGTTGCTTGTTATTTTACTCTCATACTAGCAGGAAGCTTCGCAGCAGGAAGCTTCGCAGGAAGCTTCGCAGTCAATCTAGCTAGCTGCAGGAAGCTTCGCAGTCAATCTAGCTAGCTGCAGGAAGCAGGGCAGGAAGCAGGGCCCGTGCCTATCACGTGACCTAGCTAGTCACATGACCTAGCTAGTCACATGACCTAGTTAGAAAAGGGGTATAAGAGCTCGCAATAGCAACCCTCTCTAGATAATTCAATCCAAGCCTTTACATTTAAGTGCTTCCGCAGCCACCTGCGGCAGCCACCTGTGGCATGACTCTAGTTAGTTACTAGGTCGCAGATTCTTGTGATATCTTTTTCTCTTGGCTTGTGGGAGCCTTTCTTCCTACAAAATATCTATTTAGTATTAAAGATTTCTAATTTTTCTTATTTTTCTAGGCTTTATCTTTTATTTAATTAGACTAGTAGTTAGAAAAAGTAGAATTTATAGTACTTATAGTAGCTATAGAGTCTAAAGTTAGTTTTAGTTCTATTATATCTAGAAGTTAAAGTTAAATAATTTCTATAAGAGCTTTCTAATAGCTTATAGTTTAGGCTTATAGCTTTATATAATTAGAAGCCTTTAGAATATTTCTATAAATCTTTAGAATCTCTCTTTTATAGTCTTAACTTTTTAGCTTAATTTAATTCTTTAATAGCTTTAATTACTAAGCTATATTTAATTTATTAGATATAGTATTATAATAGTTTTCTATAGAACTTATTATAAAGCTTTAAATATTATATAGAGATTTCTATTAAGCTAAAAATAGTTATATTTTTAATTAATAGTTAGCTCTTTCTATTTCTAGCTTTTTAAAATCTATTTTATTTAAATTTATAATATAGAAAGCTATAGTATTTATACTTTTTATACTAGGCTTAATAGGCTTAATTAAAAGAGTATATTTATTATTATAGTTAATATTAAAGTTAATAAAGTTCTATATATCTTATATTATAGTAAATTTTTTAATTATTAATATTTACTTATACTAGTAAGACTAGCCTAATAGACTAGTTTTCTAGAAAGCTTTATTAATAGATTCTATTATTATTATAATAAGATTTTATAAATATAGAAAAATATAAGGTTTTTATAGAATTATTTCTACTTTTATTTAAATTTTTCTTATAAAAGTAGACTCTTTTATAGAGTAGTCTAGACTAATTAAGTCTAATATATATACTAGCTATAATAAGTCTAGTATATTATCTAGCTATACTAGGTCTAGTATAGTATCTAGCTATAATAGGTCTAGTATAGTATCTAGCTATAATAGGTCTAGTATATTATCTTTATAGTTATAGTAACTAGTATATTTATTAAGGCTTATTTATTTTAAGTATAGCTTGATTTTTAGCGTTTATCTTAGCGTTACTATATTAAGTCTAGCTTAATTAAATAATTATTACTTAGTAAGCTTAAAGATTAATTAATAAAAGGTTTATATTATTAAATATAGAAATAAAAGATATATATTATTAGATATAGAAATAAAAGATATATATTATTAGATATCTTAAGTATAGACTAGGCTTATAACTATTAAGTCTAGTTATTAAAGATAAAAAGGCTTAATAAAGGAGATATAGTAGGATATTAAAGATATAAAAGAAGAAAGAAGGTAGTAATAACTATATATATATTATTAAGCTTATTCTTTTAATCTAGGCAAGAATTTTACTACTATTTATAGTAGGTTAAATTTCTCTTTTCTAAGTCTCTACTTTTATCTAATATAAATTAAACTCTTGTCTTTATATATTAGAATAACTAGTTTTTATACTTTTTATATAACTTATACTAGTTATACTAGAATATTCTAGTTATACTAGTTATAGGTTATTAGAAGTTAAGTTAGGCTTGTTAAAAGCTAAGTTAGTAAGGGTTTTATTAGTTAGTTAGTTAGTGTATTGCCTTCTAGTATCTCTAGTTAACCTAGATAACCTAGATTTCGTTTAATATATAGATTAAAGCTTAATACTAACCTAAAAATAACAATTAAATAGTTAACTTAATTAAGAAACTTATAAAATAACTTAAAGAAATAAAAATAGTACTTATTAAATAAAAATAAGCTTAAACTAACTTAATTAAATAGCTAAGAAAAAGATAGTAAGATTTACCTTAGATAAGCTATAAGTAACTTATAGAAAGAAGTTAATTAAATTAATTTAACTTAGTTAAGTTTAAAAGTAAAAAAAGAAGTAAACTTTACTTTAAAAATAACTTAAAAGTAAATTATATTTAAATAAATAGAGTAAAATTATTTAAATACTACTATTATAGGAAACTAGAGTATTTTCTAGATAAATATATTTATTTAAAGTATAATTAATTCTTAGAATTTATTATATATAATAGTATAACTTAATTATTAGCTATAAAAGATAAAAAAAAGAAATATATTATACTTTTTTAACTAGTATTTTAATTTTTAAGTTTTAGAAGCTTAGTAAAAAGGCTAGCTATTTAATAAGTTAAATTATTTCTAGAAGCCTATATTTCTATATTTCTTAACTAAGTTAAAACCTTTAAAAATAAAAAGACTAATTAGTAAAAACTAATACTAGAAAAGCTAGATATTTTTAATAGAGAAATATAAAAGATTAATATATATAAGTAGTAACTATTTAAAATAAATCTATATAATATTAAGTAACTAGAGCTATTAATAATAGTAGTAATAATATTTATAAATTTAATTATAATAAATACTAATATTAGAAAGAGAGTAAGGTTTAATAATAGTAAGAAAGAAAGAAAATAAGAAAAGAAAGCTAATATTATAAAACTATAAAAGCTCTTTAAAAATTCTATAATACTTAACTAGAAAACTAGTATAAAATTACTTTAATAAAAGAACTAATTAATTAACTAAATTATAACTTAGTTATAAAAAGAAATATTTATAAAGAAAGTTAAAGTATTTCTTTAAGACTTCTATTAAATACTACTAGAACTTATAATCTCTCTAAGAAATAAATATAATACTAGAGCTTAAAAAATAAATAATATTAAATAGTATAATAGTAAGTTAAAAGTACTATTTAATATACTAATTAAGTTTATAAAAGATAACTTTAGAAAGACTAATAAAGAGATATTTATATTTAATATAGTTTTTATAATAAAGAACTTTATAGAAAAAAGAGATAAAGAAGAGATATATTTATAATTACTTAAAATAGAACTAGATTAAGCTAATAAAAACCTATAGTAACTACTAATAGAAAGGCTATAAGTAATACTAAAACTAATTAATTAAATATAAGTAATATAAGTTAACTTAATTTTATAATAAAAAGAAATCTCTAGATATATATAAAAGCTACTATATTTATAAATAAAACTAAAGTATAAAAAAAGACTACTAATAAAAGTATTAGTTAATAGTAAATTCTAAGAAAATATTATAAGTACTAAGTTTATAAAGAAAGTAAAATTAAAAGTTTATATATTAATAAAAAATACTTTTACTATTTCTTTTTTAAGTAAAATTATTTATATATATAAAGAAATAAAAATAAAGTTATATTTTACTAATATATAAATATCTATTAGATTATATATAGCTTTAAATATAATTTATATACTACTAATATTAGATATATCTTTTATAAAAATAGCTAAAGTTTTATTTAATTATAGTAAAAAGAGTAGTAAACTATTAATTTAATATAAGTTTAATAATATTAGAATACTATTAAAAGTAGCTAAATTAATATAATAGAAAGTATCTAATATAGTAAAAGACTAATTTTTTTAAACTACTATAATATTAATAGTAAAGAAAGAAATACTTATATTATTTAATTTAAGAAAAGAATTCTAGGCTTAAGTTACTAAAAAGTTATATTTTAAATAAAAATAAAATAATAAAAAACTAGAGAAAGAATATAACTTTTATAACTTTTTAAAAGAATTACTAGAAAAAGAAATTATTCTATTAGATAAAAATAAAAGTAAAAGAGTAATAGTACTTATTATAGAAAAAGTAATAGCTAGATAGTAACTTTAACTATAAGCTATAGTAAAAGATTTATATAATAAGTAAAGAAAAGATAACTAAAAAAGAAAACTATTAAATTTATAAGTATATATTATAATAAAGAAAAACTAGAAAGTATATTTAAAAGATAATATATCTTTTAATAGCTTAACTTTAGAAAAAAGCTATAATTAGAAAATAATAAAATAATAGAAAGCTAAAAAGTATTTAAAGTAGTATAATAAATATAAAGAATATATTATAAATAAATTCTTTAAGCTATAAAAAAAGTTAAAGTTAATATTAGCTAGATTAAATTAAATACTTAATAAAGTTAAAGAAATATTAACTTTATAGAAAATAGATATCTTTATATAAATTTTAAAAAATAGAGAAGTAGCTTTAATATAAGATTTATTAAAGTATAAGTAAATAAACTCTATTATTATACTACTATAAGTTATTAAAGTTATTAAATATAAAGCCTAATAAATAGTATTTATATTAATACTATTAGCTTTATAAAAGAAACTAGTAAAACTTTTTAAGAAAAAAATAAAGTATAAGTACCTAGAAAAAAAATATAAAGTATATAGAAACCTTTACTTTTTTATATAAAAAAAGAATAAAAAAGTAAGACTAATTTTATTAGTAAAAAAATATAATAAAGTAACTATTTAAAATACTTATATTATAAAAGAAGTAAATAAATTTAGTAAAAACTTTATAATATATTAAATTCTATTACTAATAGACTTACTATTAGAATATAATTAGATTCTATTAGTAATAGAAAGTAGAGACTTAATAATAATATTAATACTAATAGAGCTTTTTAAGCTATATACTTTACTTTAAAAAGTAACTAATTTAATTATTTAATTTTTAAAAGTAATAGAAAGAATTCTATTTAACTTAATACTAGATATTTATATACTTTTTATAAATAATATAAAAGTAAAAGAATCTATAATAATATATAATAATAAAGAAATAATACTTAAAGTATATAAGTATATTTTAGAGTATTTAATTAATATTAATAAAGTTCTAGTAAACTTTAAACTAGCTAGATATACTACTTTAGTAGAAAAATTAAAGTTCTATAAATAAATAGTTAAAATTATAAAGTATATTTATAAAACTTATAGATATAAACTAAGTAAAAGTAGAATTTTAAAGATTTTAAAATAAAAAGAATATTAGAATATAAAGAATATTAAGTCTTTTATAGGCTTAGTAAACTACTATTACCTTTAAATTAATAAGTATACTTAGAAATTATTACTAATTATAAAATTACTTTAAAAAAATATAAATTAGAAATAAAAAAAGCTATAAGTAAAAGTAATAAAGACTTTTAAAAAGAAAATAATATTAGTACTTACTTTAGTATTATTTAATCTAGAAAAAAATTATATAAAGATTATACTAATAGTAAATATAAGTATTAAAGAATAGAAATATTACTTACTTTAAATAATAGAAAATAAAAGACACTTTATTAGATTTAAAAGTAAAACTTAGAATTTAATAAAAGCTAAATATAATACTATAAAGTAAAAATACTAAGTAATAGTTTATATACTAAAAAAACTAAAAATATATTTATATAAAGTATACTTTATACTAGAAATAAATATAAGAGTATTAATATACTAATTTAATAGAGTAGTTTATAATATACTAGAAGCTATAATTATAAAATAGATTAATTATATTCTTTTATTTAATTTTATAATAAGATATATTTTAAAGGTAAAAAATAGAATTACTAATAGATTATTAAGAAAAGGTCTAAAACTATTAAATAAACTAAATAAGTAAGTTAAAGAAAATTTAAAGAAGTTTATTAACTTATATTTATATACTTATTATATTAACTAGTAAAAAGAAATAATACTTTATAAAGCTCTAGTATATTATTAACTTCTTATAAATAGTATTTAAATTATTTAATTTTAGTAAAAAAAAATATAAAAAAGTAAAATTAAATATAAAAAACTTCTTTTTAGAAAATAGAAAGCTATAAAAAAAGCTAATAATAAATAAAAGAGAATTTACTTTAGTAATAGAATAAAAAAGCTACTAAAAGTATATTATAAAAAAAGCTTACTAGATAATAAAGTATAAAGAAATAGAAGTAATATTTTAAATTATATAATAATACTATTAGTAGTATTATATATAGAATATAATTAAAGAAGTTATTATATACTATAAAGTATACTAAAAATTTATATTTTAGAGACTTAAAGAATTATCTATTCTTTTAGCCTCTAGAAATCTAATAAGTAAAATATATATTAATACTTAGTATTTACTAAATAATAGTAGCTACTA
The DNA here is from genome assembly GCA_031753515.1 of Metarhizium rileyi. Classification (NCBI taxonomy): domain Eukaryota; kingdom Fungi; phylum Ascomycota; class Sordariomycetes; order Hypocreales; family Clavicipitaceae; genus Metarhizium; species Metarhizium rileyi. The sequence goes on along the minus strand of JAUKVO010000003.1, from coordinate 415,907 downwards.
TTATTTACTAGAAGTAAAATATAGAATAATAGAATAAGTAAAAGCTAAGCTAATTTAAAATACTAATATAAAGGTAGTCTAAAAGTTTCTAGCTAAAATATTTATAAAGTTTAATATTTAAAAATAGATAGTATATAATAGAAGACTTAAAATAAGAAAAGATCTAGCTAGTACTTTAAAAGATATTAAATTAAAAGATATTTAAATATTAGGCTATAACTTAAAAGTAAACTCTTTTATTAAAGTAAGCTACTAGTCTCTAGCTTTTATAATATTAAAAATAGAAGAATTAAATAATAAATAAGTTAAACTTTTACTTTAAGCTCTTTTAGTAAACTATATAGCTATTAGAGTATTTTATAGAATATTTATATTTTATTTAATATATAAATAGAAATCTATATTACTATGTAAAGTAAAATTTCTTATATAAAAGTTAATTAAATAAAATAAAGTAACTAATAAGTAAAAGCTATTTAAAGTAAAAGTCTAGGTTTTAAAAAGAAAAAAGAAAAATATAATTAAAGTAAAAGTAAAAGTATTTAAATAAAGAAAAGCTTTAGCTATTTAAACTAATAAATAATAGGCTAAGTTAATTAAAAAAAAAGAAAATAAGTTAAAAGAAAGAAATCTAATATTAGTATATAATATTAAAAGAAGTATTAATATATTAATAATAAAGAAACTTATAATATAATAAAATAGACTCTTTAAAATTAATAGAAAATTACTTATTATAAAAGTATATTATTTATATATATTAGATAATATAAAACTAATAAAAATAATATCTAGAAATTATATAAAGAAGTTTAAAGAAAATAAAGAAGAATAGTAAGCTTTAATAGCTAATAACTAGCTTCTAGCTAACCTAGAAATATTAGAGGTATATATAATAAAAAAAGAGAAGAAACTTAAAAAGTTAAAACTAGTTAAAATAAAGTATATAATATTTAATTAAATAATATTTATTAAAAAAGAAAAGTTTAATAATAAAAATAGTAAAAGAGAAATCTCTATAAACTTAAGAAAAACTTTAAAGTAATATATAGAAGTAGTATTATTTAAACTAACTAAAGAAATAAAAAATAAATATATTTCTATAATAATATTATTTAATTAAGTACTATTATTAGTATTATTACTTCTATTAATACTATTAATATTACTAATATTATTAATATTATTAATATTAACAATCTTATAGATTACGCCAAGTAGCTAGAGACTTATAGTAGCCTATCTTCTATTATTCTAATTAGCCTATTATATAAGTATAATATACTATAATATAATTAAATATATATTATAAAAGTAAGGTATTAAATAAAGAAAGTAAGTCTAGCCTTAATACTATAAAAAGCTAGCTTAATATTATAGTCTCTAATAGAAAAAAGTAAAACTTAAATATAACTCTTTTAAATACTCTTTATTATACTTTATAATTTAATTATAATATTATATTACCTTTAGTAATACTTATATTAATTAATAGTAAAAACTATTACTTAGTTAAAACTATAGATTAGTAAAGCTTACTTATTAAAAGAAATAAATTTCTATTATAAGACTAGAATTATACTAAAGAAAGATAACTATTTAAAGTTACTTAAAAGGCTTCTAAGAATATAATAAATAATATATTAAACTAAAAGACTATTAACTAGTTATTATCTCTATATTATATATATTATAATAAACTTTAACTTATATAAATATTTAAATACTTTATTTTATACTAGAAAGTTAATAAGCTTAAACTAGCTATTTAAATACTTTAACTCTTTAATTTTTATTAATAATAATAATTTCTTAATATTTACTTATATAGAATATTATAATTAAATAATTCTTTAATTAGAACTTTTATACTTTATCTCTTTTATATACTTATTAATATAACTTTTTTTCTAAAACTTTAAAAGTATAATACTAGTATTATTAAAAAGTAGCTATATATTAGAGATATTAATTTCTAGAAAGATAATATTAAAGATTAGTAACTAAATAATTAAATTACTAAGTATATTATATACTATAATAATAGATAATAGAAAGACCTTTAGTTATAGAAGAACTTCTAAGATAATTTTAGAAATTAAAATAAAGAAAGCCTTAACTAAGTTAACTAAAACCTTATATAAGACCTCTAAGATTATCTATAAGAAAATAGTATTTATAGTATTAGAAATAATAATAAATATATTATAACTACTTTTCTAGAAATACTTTATAAGAAAATACTAATTTCTTAGACTTTAAAAGAAATTAACTAATAGATATCTTTTAGTAAATTTAATTTATATTAGAATAAGTTATATTTCTTATATTAATTAACTTTTTATTTAAGAATATTAAGCTTAAAATTAATAAGCTTTCTTTTACTACTTTAAACCTTTTATTTAAAGCTAGAAAATACTCTAGAACTACTATATTATAAACTAAGTCTTATAATCTTATAAACTTTAATATTATATAATAATTAAATAGTTAAGAAAATAGCTAATCTTATAAAGCTATATAAGAATACTAATAGATTTATTAGAAAGCTATATAATTTCTTTTTACTAAAATTAAATCTATTTTAAGATAAGTATAATAGAATTAACTTATATAAAGACTTCTATTATAAGGCTTTATTTATTATACTTACTAGTAATATTAAATAGTATTATCTTAATTATATATTTAGAAAGAACCTTATATATAATTAAATAATATTTAAAATTTACTAGAGATATAAGATAGAAAGTAACCTATAGTTTTACTACTAAAAATAAAATACTACTTTTATAAAAAGTATTATTAAAAAGAACTCTAAAAAGATAAAGCTCTAATACCTTAAAATCTTACTTAAAACTCTTAAATAAATATATTAAAAACTATTTCTAGCTTTAATAGTAGACTAAAAACTATACTAATAGACTTTAATTATAATTATAAGTATTTTTAAATATAAGCAAGCTATCTATAGTTACTTACTTAGCTTTAAAGAACTAGCTAGAGACTTTTATAAGTTTATAAGTTTATATAAAGCTAGAAAAAAGACTACTAGCTAATATTATATAAGTAAAATAATATATATAGACTACTACTATAACTATAATTCTTATACTAAAAGCTTAAGAAAATAAGAATTATAAAGAAAATATAATAAATATTATATTTATAATAAATTAAAATACTAGTTAATAAACTATTCTAATAAAAAAAGATAATAATTAAAGAACTATTAGTAAAAGAATAAGAAATATATTTAACTATTTAATAAAAGAAAATTCTAAGTATTTCTTACTATATATAAAGGCAAGAATAGTAATAATAATAATAATTATACTATAAAAGTATAGAAAGCTTCTAAAACCTACCTTTAAGATAATAATACTACTAATAATAATAATAGTAATAATAGTACCTATAATAAGAAAACTAATACTATTACTAACTTCTTTATAATTAGTCTTTAATCTAATAATTAAATAGTTTATAATATTTTAAATAATAAAGCTATTAAATATATTTACCTATAATATAATTTATATAAATAAGAAGCTATAGAAAATATAATATATATATTATAAAAGAGATATTTTAATAAAGTATTTAAAGGTATTCTATTTAATATAAGTACTTTAAAATACTTTATAGTAAGTATATAATAAGTTAAAGCCTTAATAAAGCTTATACTCTTACTAAAGATTAAACTAGTAAAAAAAGCCTAAATTATATTTAGTATAGAATTTACTTAATTAAATAATATTATTTATATACCTATAGTACTAGGCCTAATAATATTCTATATTTTAAATATAAGTACTCTCTTTTTTCTATCTATAATAAATATAGACTAATTAAGTATTAAGATTAATAACTTTAATAATATTTTTATATAAGAAAGCTTAAAAGTATTAATTATTTATAAATAGAAATATCTTTAGTAGACTTTAAAAGCTAAAGAAATAGTAGCTTTCTATTTATTAGAAAAAGACTTCTATTAGCTATATTAATATTTTAAATATCTTTTAATTTAATATCTAGCTAAAGTACTATAAAGAGCTAGTAAAGAATTTAAGAATAATACTATTAGAAAGCTAATAGAAGCTTACTACTATTACTAGATATATAGTAAAAGCTCTAGTTATTTTAAATTTAATCTCTAAAATAACTATAAGTTTAACTATAAAATTATAGTTAATATAATATAACTAGAAAATAAATCTATTATATATATTATTAATATAGCTATTTTATTTTAAGTAATTAGATTTTTTAAACTTTAAAAGTAAAAAGCTAAAAATATCTAGAATATATTATATAAATACTAGATAGATATTTATTTAAGTCTCTTAAACTAAATAGTTTATAATACTAGAAAGAACTTTACTTTAGCTAAATTTTATAATTATATAAGACTACTTACTATTAATACTAATAAAGTACCTATAGAAGCTTATAATAGTATTAATAAAGTTAAAAGATATTATAGACCTCTTTACTAAGCCTATAAGATTATTATAAAATCTATAAAATATTAACTATTACTAGAGTAATACCTTTAAATAGCTATAAAAGCTATTAATAATACTACTAGTTTTAATAGACTTATATTAATTCTACTTATCTTTAAAGCCTATTTATAAATAACTAATAATTTCTTGCCTAGCTTACTAGCTATTTAAAAAGCTAAAGCTATTTATAAGGCTACTAATAAAGTTAAAAGACTTCTAGCTAAAAGGTAAGTATATAATACTCTAGCTATAAGAAATAGTTTTAAGATAATACTAATATATAGATTACCTCTTTAATTAAATATATATATTTAAAGAGAAAAAGAAGAATAGTATAGCTTTTATAAGCTAATTACTAATAATAAAGAAACTTATATATTAAAGTTACTCTATAAACTAATAAAATTTAAGACTACTATTATAAAGCTTTATTTTAATAATCTATAGAATAGAAAAGACCTTTCTATAGAATAACTAATTAAATCTAATATTAATAAAACTTCTTCTTTTATTAAGAAAACTATAGAAAGAAATATTAAACTTATTAAAAGATAAAGAAAAAGACTAAAAAAGACCTTTACTTTATAATATTATATAGACTTAATAATAGAAGATTTCTCTAATAAATATATAAAATAGTAAAATAGTACTTTTTATATAAATAAAAACTAAAAGAATACTTGAATTAAAAGAATTAAATAATTTAATATATTATTATATATATTTCTAATAGTAAAAGAGAAAAATAACTAGTAACTTATACTTAACTTTTACTAGTAAAGTAAGATAACTACTCTAGGTAAATTCTTTAAATACTTTAATTAATTAGAATTTAATAATCTTTAAGCTTATAATATATTTTATTTTATATCTTTTAATTAAATAAAATATAATAATTAAAGACTATTTAACTTATATATAGTATAAGAAATTAAAAGTAAAGGTACCTTTATATTATATAAAAAGTCTAGACTAGTTATTTAAGAATATAAATAGAAAAAAGAAGCTAATTCTAATATAATTTTTAATAATTTAATAAGTAAGTTAATATTTAATTATAGTATTAGTACTTTTATTAAAGTTCTAAGAAATTAAGCTTTAAATTAAAGATATTATATAAGCTTATATTTAATTATTAATATAGTTAAATTAATTAATTATTATAAAAATATTATAGTAAATAGTATACTTATATTTTACTAGTATAATTATAGAAGTAGTAAAGCCTTTATATAGAATTATAGAAGCTAGTATCTATTAGTAAGTAACTTACTTCTACTATTATTATAATAACTATTAAATAATAACCTTTATATATAACTTTTACTTACTAATATTAATACTAGAAAATAAAAATTTTAAAATTACTAGAATATAAACTAATAATATACTAGATTTAAGTAATAAAGACTTTTTTAACTAAGAAAAAATTAAACTTTAAAAAGTAAAGTTTACTATTAAACTAAAATAAAAGCTTACTATTAATATACCTTTAATCTTTAATAGATATATACTTATTTAAAATAAAAATAGTATAATAGAACTTTAATAGATAAGTTAAAGTAAAAAGCTTTATTTAATTAATATAAAATTTACTAATACTAAATAAAATTATATTAAATAAAAAGCCTAAGAAGCTTATATTATAAGTATCTATTAGCTTAAAGCCTTATATAATTTATCTATTATAGCTTAATATTAAAAGCTTAAACTAGAGAATATAGCTTATTTATATAAATACCTTAAGTAATAAATTAAAAACTAAAAGTATAGATTATATATAATCTTTTTTAACTTTAAAATCTTAAAGCTATATATATTTATAAATAGCTTACTAGCTAATAATAAAGATTTAAGTTTCTAAATTAAATATATTATTATTATTACTAATAAAGAAATAAAAGAAACTAAATTTTCTATAAAAGATAATATTATTATATATAGCTTAACTAAAAGTAAATATATAACTTAAAGTACTCTAGTATTTAAATTATATAATATAATATAAGAAGTAAATATAGCTTATATAATTATAATAACTTTAAATCTTATCTTTAATAGACTTAAAATACTATAAATACTTATAATTCTTTATATAAACTTTTTATTATTATATAAATACTTTATTAAACTTAGTATAATAAAAAAGAAAAGGTTAATAATTAATATTATAGCTTTAAAATAGTTATATAAGCACTATAAGATATATAAAATTAAATAAATTAATAGAAATAATAATCTAGCTAATATTATAATAAAAATATTATTAAATTAAGTGCTTAAGACTTTTATTAATAAAAATAAAATAATAATATAAGTAAAAGAATAGATAAAGAGAACTAAAATAGCTTTATAAGAAAGCTAGTATAATTAGTACTATATAAAATAAATTAATACTACCTTTCTATAAGATTTTCTTTCTTTTATTATTATAACTATTTAATTATAATAATTATCTATTATTTCTTTTATTTAAAAGACTACTAGTATTAGTATTATTACTTCTATTAATACTATTAATATTACTAATATTATTAATATTATTAATATTAATAATCTTATAGGTTATACTAAGTAGCTAGAAATCTATAGTAGCTTATTTTCTATTATTTTAATTAGCCTATTATATAAGTATAGTATACTATAATATAATTAAATATATATTATAAAAGTAAGGTATTAAATAGAAAAAGTAAGTCTAGCTTTAATACTATAAAAAGCTAGCTTAATATTATAGTCTCTAATAGAAGAAGGTAAGACTTAAATATAACTCTTTTAAATACCCTTTGCTATGCTTTACAATCTAATTGTAATATTATATTACCCTTAGTAATACCTATAACTATATAATAATAAAAATTATAATACTAAGTAATATTAATTAAAAGATAAATAAAAACTACTAGAACTAACTAGTATACTTCTTTAAAATAACTATACTTTTATTTTTAGTAAAAGAATTCTAATAAAAATAAAAAAGGTCTTAAATAAAATAAAAAGTAATCTAGAGATTAAGAAAATAAATAGAATTAAAGTCTAGTATTAAAGAAGTAAAAGAAGTAGACTAGTTTACTTTAAGAAAAAGAGAATAAAAGCTATTTCTATTCTTTTATTAAAGTTTATATCTAGTAGCTACTTACTACTTATAATTACTAGTATATAAGCTATACTAAGTATAATTACTATAAGAATCTCTATTATATCTAGTTAAGAAAATATAATTATAAAAAGAAAATATTATATACTCTTTAAAAGTAGTAACTATTTTAGTATAAGTATTAGTATAATTAAAGTAGTATATTTTATTAAATTTACTAAAGAAAGCTATAATAAAAGCTTAAATATACTTAGAATATTTAAGTAAATTAGTAAAAAACTAACTATTAGAATAAGTAAGCTTTATAGAGATATAAATATTATAAGTATTACTAAGGGTAATATAATATTACAATTAGATTATAAAGCGTAATAAAGGGTATTTAAAAGAGTTATATTTAAGTCTTACCTTCTTCTATTAGAGACTATAATATTAAGCTAGCTTTTTATAGTATTAAAGCTAGACTTACTTTCTTTATTTAATACCTTACTTTTATAATATATATTTAATTATATTATAGTATATTATACTTATATAATAGGCTAATTAAAATAATAGAAGATAAGCTACTATAAGTTTCTAGCTACTTAGTATAATCTATAAGATTATTAATATTAATAATATTAATAATATTAGTAATATTAATAGTATTAATAGAAGTAATAATACTAATACTAGTAGTCTTTTAAATAAAAGAAATAATAGGTAATTATTATAATTAAATAGTTATAATAATAAAAAAAAGGAAATCTTATAGAAAGGTAGTATTAATCTATTTTATATAGTACTAATTATACTAGCTTTCTTATAAAGCTATTTTAGTTCTCTTTACTTATTCTTTTACTTATATTATTATTTTATTTTTATTAATAAAAGTCTTAAGTATTTAGTTTAATAATATCTTTATTATAATATTAGCTAGATTATTATTTCTATTAATCTATTTAATTTTATATAATTTATAGCACTTATATAACTATTTTAAAGCTATAATATTAATTATTAACTTTTTCTCCTTTATTATACTAAGTTTAATAAAGTATTTATATAATAATAGAAAGTTTATATAAAAAATTATAGGTATTTATAATATTTTAAGTCTATTAAAGATAAAATTTAAGGTTATTATAATTATATAAGCTATATTTACTTCTTATATTATACTATATAATTTAAATACTAGAGTACTTTAAATTATATATTTACTTTTAATTAAGCTATATATAATAATATTATTTTTTATAAAAAATTTAGTTTCTTTTATCTTTTTATTAGTAATAATAATAATATATTTAATTTAAAAACTTAAATCTTTATTATTAATTAATAAGCTATTTATAAATATATATAGCTTTAAGATTTTAAAGTTAAAAGAAATTATATATAATTTATATTTTTAGTTTTTAATCTATTACTTAAAATATTTATTTAAATAAGCTATATTTTCTAGTTTAAGCTTTTAATATTAAGCTATAATAGATAAATTATATAAGGCTTTAAACTAATAGATACTTATAATATAAGCTTCTTAAGCTTTTTATTTAATATTATTTTATTTAATATTAATAGATTTTATATTAATTAAATAAAGCTTTTTACTTTAATCTTTCTATTAAAGTTCTATTATATTATTTTTATTTTAAATAAGTATATATTTATTAAAGATTAAAAGTATATTAATAGTAAGCTTTTATTTTAATTTAATAGTAAACTTTACTTTTTAAAGTTTAATTTCTTTTTAATTAAAAAAGTCTTTATTACTTAAACTTAGTATATTATTAGTTTATATTCTAGTAATTCTAAAATTTTTATTTTCTAGTACTAATATTAGTAAGTAAAAGTTATATATAGAAGTTATTATTTAAAAATTATTATAATAATAGTAAAAGTAAGTTACTTACTAATAGATACTAGCTTCTATAATTTTATATAGAGGCTTTACTACTTCTATAATTATACTAGTAAAATATAAGTATACTATTTACTATAGTATTTTTATAATAATTAATTAATTTAACTATATTAATAATTAAATATAAACTTATATAATATCTTTAATCTAGAGCTTAATTTCTTAAAACTTTAATAAAAGTACTAGTATTATAATTAAATATTAACTTACTTATTAAATTATTAGAAATTATATTAGAATTAGCTCTTTTTCTTTATTATTATACTTTTAAATAATTAGTCTAGACTTTTTATATAGTATAAAAGTGCTTTTATCTTTAATTTCTTATACTATATATAAGTTAAATAGTCTTTAATTATTATACTTTATTTAATTAAAAGATATAAAATAAAATATATTATAAGCTTATAAGTTATTAAGTTTTAATTAATTAAAGTATTTAAAGAGTTTACTTAAAGTAATTATCTTATTTTACTAGTAAAAGTTAAGTATAAGTTACTAATTATCTTTTTCTTTTACTATTAGAAATATATATAATAATATATTAAACTATTTAATTCTTTTAATTAAAGTATTCTTTTAGTCTTTATTTATATAAAAAGTATTATTCTACTATTTTATATATTTATTAAAGAAATTTTCTATTATTAAGTTTATATAATATTATAAGATAAAAGTCTTTTTTAGTCTTTTTCTTTATCTTTTAATAGATTTAGTATCTCTTTTTATAGTTTTCTTAATAGAAAAAGAGATTTTATTAATATTAGATTTAATTAGTTATTTTATAAAAGAGTTTTCTCTATTCTATAAATTATTAAAATAAAGCTTTATAATAGTAGTCTTAAATTTTATTAGTTTATAGAGTAATTTTAATATATAAGTTTCTTTATTATTAGTAATTAGCCTATAAAAGCTATACTATTTTTCTTTTTTTCTCTAAATATATATATTTAATTAAAGAAATAACCTATATATTAGTATTATTTTAAGACTATTTCTTATAGCTAGAGTATTATATACTTGTCTTTTAGCTAGAAGTCTTTTAACTTTATTAGTAGCTTTATAAATAGCTTTAGCTTTTTAAATAACTAATAAGCTAGATAGAAAATTATTAGTTATTTATAAATAGACTTTAAAGATAAGTAAAATTAGTATAAGTCTATTAAAACTAATAGTATTATTAATAGCTTTTATAGTTATTTAAAGGTATTACTCTAGTAATAGTTAATATTCTATAAATTCTATAATAATCTTATAAGCTTAGTAAAAAAGTCTATAATATCTTTTAACTTTACTAATACTATTATAGGCTTCTATAAGTACTTTATTAGTATTAATAGTAAGTAGTTTTATATAATTATAAAATTTAGCTAAAGTAAAGTTCTTTCTAGTATTATAAACTATTTAATCTAAAAAACTTAAATAAATATCTATCTAGTATTTATATAATATATTCTAGATATTTTTAGCTTTTTACTTTTAAAGTTTAATAAATTTAATTACTTAAAATAAAGTAGCTATATTAATAATATATATAATAGATTTATTTTCTAGTTATATTATATTAACTATAATTTTATAGTTAAACTTATAGTTATTTTAAAGATTAAATTTAAAATAACTAGAGCTTTTACTATATATCTAGTAGTAGTAGTAAGCTTCTATTAGCTTTCTAATAGTATTATTTTTAAATTCTTTACTAGCTTTTTATAGTACTTTAGCTAGATATTAAATTAAAAAATATCTAAAATATTAATATAGCTAATAGAAGTCTTTTTTTAATAAATAGAAAGCTACTATTTCTTTAGCTTTTAAAGTCTACTAAAAATATCTCTATTTATAGATAATTAGTATTCTTAAGCTTTCTTATATAAGTATATTATTAAAGTTATCTATTTTAATACTTAATTAGTTTATATTTATTATAAATAGAAAAAAGAAAGTACTTATATCTAAAATATAAAATATTATTAGGCCTAGTACTATAAGTATATAAATAATACTATTTAATTAAGTAAATTTTATACTAAATATAATTTAAGCTTCTTTTATAAGTTTAATTTTTAGTAAAAGTATAAGCTTTATTAAAGCTTTAATTTATTATATACTTACTATTAAGTACCTTAAAGCACTTATATTAAATAGAATACCTTTAAATACTTTATTAGAATATCTCTTTTATAATATATATATTATATTTTTTATAGCTTTTTATTTATATAAATTATATTATAAATAAATATATTTAATAGCTTTATTATTTAAAATATTATAAACTATTTAATTATTAAGTTAAAGACTAATTATAAAGAAGTTAGTAATAGTATTAGTTTTTTTATTATAGATACTATTATTACTATTATTATTATTAGTAGTATTATTATTTTAAAAGTAAATTTTAGAAGCTTTTTATACTTCTATAATATAATTATTATTATTATTACTATTCTTACCTTTATATATAGTAAGAAATACTTAGAATTTCCTTTTATTAAGTAATTAAATATATCTTTTATTCTTTTACTAATAGTTCTTTAATTATTATCTTTTTTTATTAGAATAGTTTATTAACTAGTATTCTAGTTTATTATAAATATAATATTTACTATATTTTCTTTATAATTCATTTTCTTAAGCTTTTAGTATAAGAATTCTAGTTATAGTAATAGTTTATATATATTATTTTACTTATATAATATTAACTAGTAGTTTCTTTTCTAGCTTTATATAAACTTATAAACTTATAGAGGTTTCTAGCTAGTTTTTTAAAGCTAGATAAGTAACTATAAATAGCTTGCTTATATTTAAAAATACTTATAATTATAGTTAAAGTCTATTAGTATAATTTTTAGTCTACTATTAAAGCTAGAAATAGTCTTTAATATACTTATTTAAAAGTTTTAAGTAAGATTTTAAAGTACTAGAGCTTTATTTTTTTAAGGTTCTTTTTAATAATACTTTTTATAAAAGTAGTATTCTATTTTTAGTAGTAAAACTATAAGTTACTTTCTATTTTATATTTCTAGTAAATTTTAGATATTATTTAATTAAATATAAGGTTTTTTTTAAATATATAATTAAAATAATATTATTTATTATTACTAATAAGTATAATAAATAAAGCCTTATAATAGAAGTTTTTATATAAGTTAATTCTATTATACTTATCTTAAAATAAATTTAATTTTAGTAAAAAGAAATTATATAGCTTTCTAGTAAATCTATTAGTATTTTTATATAGCTTTATAAAATTAGCTATTTTTTTAATTATTTAATTATTATATAATATTAAAGTTTATAAAGTTATAAAACTTAGTTTATAATATAATAGTTTTAAAGTATTTTCTAGCTTTAAATCAAAGATTTAAAGTAGTAAAAGAGAGTTTATTAGTTTTAAGCTTAATATTTTTATATAAAAAGTTAATTAATATAAGAAATATAACTTATTTTAATATAAATTAAATTTACTAAAAGATATCTATTAGTTAATTTCTTTTAAAGTCTAAGAAATTAGTATTTCTTTATAAAGTATTTCTAGAAAAGTAATTATAATATATTTATTATAGTTTCTAATACTATAAATACTATTTTTATATAAATAGTTTTAAAAGTTTTATATAAGGTTTCTATTAATTTAATTAAAGCTTTTTTTATTTTAATTTCTAAAATTATCTTAGAAGTTTTTCTATAACTAAAGGTCTTTCTATTATCTATTATTATAATAAATAATATACTTAGTAATTTAATTATTAAGTTACTAATCTTTAATATTATCTTTCTAGAAATTAATATTTCTAATATATAGTTACTTTTTAGTAATACTAGTATTATATTTCTAGAATTTTAAAGGAAAAGTTATATTAATAAATATATAAAAGAAATAAAGTATAGAAATTTTAACTAGAGAATTATTTAATTATAATATTTTATATAAGTAAATATTAAAAGATAGTTATTATTAATAAAGATTAAAAAGTTAAAGTATTTAAATAGTTAGTTTAAGTTTATTAACTTTCTAGTATAAAATAAAGTATTTAAATACTTATATAAGTTTAAGTTTATTATAATATATATAATATAAAGATAATAATTAATTAATAGCCTTTTAGTTTAATATATTATTTATTATATTTTTAAAAGCCTCTTAAATAGCTTTAAATAGTTATCTTTCTTTAGTATAATTCTAGTCTTATAATAGAAATTTATTTCTTTTAATAAGTAAGCTTTATTAATCTATAGTTTTAATTAAGTAATAGTTTCTACTACTAATTAGTATAAGTATTACTAAAAGTAATATAATATTATAATTAAATTATAAAGTATAATAAAGGGTATTTAAAAGAGTTATATTTAAGTCTTATTTTTTTCTATTAGAAACTATAATATTAAGCTAGCTTTTTATAGTATTAAAACTAGACTTACTTTTTCTATTTAATATCTTACTTTTATAATATATATTTAATTATATTATAGTATATTATACTTATATAATAGACTAATTAAAATAATAGAAAATAGGCTACTATAGGTTTCTAGCTACTTAGTATAACCTATAAGATTATTAATATTAATAATATTAATAATATTAGTAATATTAATAGTATTAATTAAAGTAATAATACTAATAAATATAGTTTATTAAATAACTTTTAGCTATAATAATAAATACTATTAAAAAGTTAGAAAGCTTAATAAACTAAAGTAAAAAGTTATAAAAAAGAGTTTAAATATTTTATTAATTCTAGTAAAATAAAATTAAAGAAAGAGAACTAACTAGAAGAATTATATAAATAACTAGCTTTAAATAAATTAGAATATAACTTTAATTAAAGTTAATATTTCTAAGAATTTAATAAAAGAAAATATACTTTAACTATTAGAAATATTATATTAGTAGTAAAAACTTACTAACTAACTAAAAGAAAAACTAATCTAATAGATAGTATTAGAATTTAATTAATAGTTACTTAATCTATTATACTATAAATCTAAGTAAATAGAGATAAATAGCTTAAATTTATTAAGCTTTTTATAAATAATTTTAATAATATTAAAAAGGTTCTTTTTAAAGTATTTAAGTTTAAAGTTTATAATTAAATAAAGTATAATAAAAAAAGTAATAAATAAAAAGTCTAAAAGAGAAATATAAAAAGAAAAAGAGTAAAGTTAAAGAAAAAAGTCTTTCTTTAAAAATAACTTTCTTTAAGTAATAAAAAGTAAATAAAGTACTTTAAAAGTACTAGTAAATAATAGAAAGTAAAGAAATAATAGAGTATTTTTAACTTTTAAATAAGTATAAATAATTAAAGGTAATAAAAGAAAAGGAAAAAAGAGTAATTATATATATACTTAAAATAGTAATTAATAGTTAGTAGAAATATTAGATAAAAAACCTTAGATATCTATTAAAGACTTTAAATTTCTATAAAAATATAAAGAAAAGAACTAGTTAAAAAGATATTAATAATATTTTTCTTTTTTTCTTTATATTCTAGTCTCTTACTATTATAAAAAATATATAATAACTTTAAATTTTATAGTTATTATACCTTTACTTTAGAATATAATATTATACTTAAAAGATACTTTTCTTTATTTTATAATTACTTTACTATTTTTTTTAAGAAACTTTAAAAGTAATTTTAATATAAGAAAATTAACTTATTAGTTTTAAAAGTTATTTAAATAATAATATATAAAAAAAGGCTATTTTAATAGTACTATAAATAGAAGCTAGCTAAGTAAACTATTTAATTAAGATAATTATAGAATAAATTAAATACTTTTTATTTATAAATAAAAGCCTATTAAAAGAATATATAGAAAATATAATTAGCTTCTTCTACTTTTTAATAAAGTACTTATTTAATCTAATAGATAAAATAAATAAAATACTAATAGAAAATAGATTTACCTAGAAAGAAAAAACTTAAGTAATACTACTATTAAATAAGCTATACTTTAAGTAATCTTTCTTTTACTAGCTAAAAATAAGCTAGAAAGAAGACTATAAGTTAATCTATAGTAGTACTTTAATATTATTCTATTATACTAATCTAGTACTAATAATAAACTAATTTTAAGACTTTACTTAAATAAACTATATTATTAATATATATAGCTTTCTTTAAATAATATACTAAGAAGAAATAGAGGTATAATTAGACTAATTTAAGCTAATTATAATAGAAAGAATTATAAATAGAAGACTAAAATATATTATTATAATACTACTAGAAATAGTATTACTTAATTTTAAGCTACTAACTAGAAAAGACTTATTTCTAGCTATAAAAAAAAAAGTAAAAAAAGTTATTAATAATTTAATTTAAATTAAATATTAGTATTTATTAGACTTTTAGCTAGTATATACTTATATAAATAATATTAGATTTATAGTAAAATTTATATACTATTCTAGCTATTAAAGTACCTTTATATTTAATAGAAAAAATAGTTACTTTTACTATTTTAACTTAATAAAAGCTAGATATAAAGGTAAAGCCTAAAAGTTTATTTAAAAGTAAAAGTAAATTCTTAAACTACTTAATTACTTTTACTATTTTTTATTTATTATTATATTTACCTTTAACTAGTATAATAACTATAAATATAAGTATATCTTTCTAATATTCTTACTTTTTACCTTTTAAAGTATAATAAAGCTTAAAGTAAAAAGCTTTATTAAAAATAAATAAAATTAAAGTATTCTTTAAGTTAAACTCTAGAAATTCTTAGAAAAAAGTAAAAGTTTAATTAATATTAAATTATTTAATCTTTATTTTAAAGATTAAATAATTAATACTTTAAAATAAAATAATACTTTATAAAGAAAAATAGCTAAAATAATATAATTACTTAAAAATATAGCTACTAATAAGCTAGAAATTTCTAAGAAATCTATTTTTAAAGATATATAAAAATTAAGCTTTAATAGAAGTAACTTTAAAGTAAACTACCTTTACTAGAAGTCTAGAAATAAAATACTAAAGATATATATAATTAAAGTTCTTAGAAAATTTATTTAAAGAGACTAAAAGTTAGTTAGCTAGCCTATAACTATAATAGATTAATTAAATAAATGCCTAATTTATCTAATATAATTTATAATAATATATAGAATTACCTAAGGATATTATACTAGGTAAATTATAAGAAATCTAGTATTAGTAACTTAAATTATATAATTATAGTTACTATAAGAGAAACTAAAGTTAAGCTATAGTTTAGTAATAAAAAGCTAAAAAGCCTAACTATAATTAATCTATTAAATAAAGACTTATAATTTAAATTTAATAACTAATATAAGAATAATATAGAAATTAAAGCTAGAATTTATTAAGCTAGTTTATTAAAATTAAGCTTTATTTATAGTTTAATCTTTTAATTACTATTAGAATATAAAATATAGCTTATAGTAAGAAATAAGCTTCTAGTATTATAAAAAGCTAAGAATAATAATCTATAAAGCCTTTTATAAGCCTATAATAGAAAATAAATCTAGTATTCTTATTGTTAGTATTATTACTTCTATTAATACTATTAATATTACTAATATTATCAATATTATTAATATTAACAATCTTATAGGTTACACCAAGTAGCTAGAGACCTATAGTAGCCTATTTTTTATTATTCTATTTAGCCTATTATATAGGTATAGTATACTATAATATAATTAAATATATATTATAAAAGTAAGGTATTAAATAGAAGAAGTAGGTCTAGCCTTAATACTATAAAAAGCTAGCTTAATATTATAGTCTCTAATAGAAGAAGGTAAGACTTAAATATAACTCCTTTAAATACTCTTTATTACGCTTTATAATCTAATTGTAATGTTATATTACCTTTAGTAATACTTACACTTATATTTATAATAAAATTAAAGTTAAAACTACTTTATCTAAGAATTAAATAATATAAAGAAATCTAAAACCTTATTTTAAAATATATAAACTATAAATAACTATTAATATTACTATTACTTTAAATAAAATTATTAAAGGCTATAAGATACTTGCTTAATACTTTACTTCTAAAACTTATACTTCTTTAGTTTTAAAGAGACTTATAGCTACTATTATATAGTAAAAGATTAAAGCTAAAGTTAAAGAAGTTTTTACTTAAGTAAAAGAAAAGAATAATAATTATATAAAATAAATATTAAAGTAATTAAAAAGATTTAATTAAAATAATAAAAGTAATAGTAATATAAGGCTTTTAAAGTTACTAAAGCTTAATAAAAAATTAAAGAACTTAAAGTTTTAAAAAAGTTAAAAGCTTAAGTAAATTATTTATTTATTTATAACTTTTACTTTTATTATTAAAGTTACTAGAGAGAATTTTTATTAGTAGTCTTACTTACTTTTAGATAACTTACTATAAAAAAGAAATATTAGAGTAATTTAACTGAGCTTTTATATATAAGAAAGCTAAAACTTTCTAGTTAAATTAAATACTAAGTTTTACTTTAATTAGCTTTACTACTTTACTTTAATTTATTTTAATATAAGTATAACTTTTTACTTTATAAAGAAGTATAAAAGTAAAAGAAATTACTTAAGTCTTTAAAATAAAAGTTTTAAGAGTATATAAACTATTTAATTAAAAGCTTCTCTTAGATATCTCTAGATTATTATTTATTTATTTACACTTAATCTTAATTACCTAGAGTAGACCCCTCTAGTGCTCGACTATAGGTGTGTTTTCTACTAATAAAGTAGCTTTATTTAATATTATACTTTTAACTACTTATAAAATCTTTAAATACTAGAAAACTACTTAATTAATAGAAAATAAAAAAAGAAATAATAGACTATTAAAGCTTATAATAATAGAAAAGTAATATATTTTTATTATAATTAAAAAAAATTATAAGATTATATATAATACTTTAATTAGTATAATAAGTAATTATATATTAAAGTTAATTATATAATAATACCTTTATAAAAATTAAGTATATAAATAAAAAGTAATAAAAAGAATTCTATTAATAAAAGAAATAGTAGTCTAATATTTTATATTTATATATTATTAAATATTAATTATTAATAAATCAATAGAAATATATAGCTTTTAACTTAGTAATCTATTAAATACTAATATACTGAAGTAAGTTATTTTCTCTAATAAAACTTCTATTTAAAATCTACTAAATAATATATAATATTAGCTTTTTTAAAAGCTTTATAAAAAGTATAAAAAGCCTCTAGTTAATTTTAAAGTATATAAAAAGCTTAAATTATTATTAATAGCTTAAAAAGTAATTTATTAGACTAAAAAAAGTAACTTTATTATTATAAAAAAAGACTAAAATATATTATATAAGAGATATATAGCTAAAAGCTATTAAAAGATATTAGTAAAAAGACTTCTTTTAATTTATAATAATATATAGTAATTCTAATAAAATAATATAAGAATATATAACTTTAAAAATATATTATAATAGCTATAATAGTATTATATTTAGTAAATTAAATAGCTTATATATAGCTTTAATTTAAATTTAATTAAATACTATTAAAAGACTTTAAAGTAAAATTTAACTACTTTATTCTCTTATATTAAAGACTTAAAAAATAATATTATAAATATAGCTAAATTAAAAGAATATATATATATAGTATAAGTAGTAGTATTTTAAGCGCTTATAATAAAGCTAATTAAGTTACTTTTCTACTATTTATATACTATTATTTATATAAGAGATTAGTATATAAAATATTAAATACTAGTTATAGAAAATTCTAGTTATATAGGTTTTATTAAATTCTAAGTATAATTAACTAAGTTATAGTTATTTAAAGTAGTGTGTAATTATCACGTTAATAGTAGTAGGGTGTTTTATTCGCAGACTTTTAAGACCCTACTTTACTCCGTACCCAGGACGGGATCTGCGTATTGCCGAGTTTGCTGGCTAGGACTACGGACTAACTACACGTAGTAGTAAATGTTTGCGCTGACGGCCGGCCGGACAAGCCCTCGGTCTCTACTCCGTACAGCAAATCTCATGGACACGCAGCAATTCGTACAGTGCGTGAAGCTGCCGAGCAGCATTATTCATCATACACTGGAAGCGAGAGGTAAACCATTGCCAAGCACAAACTCAATCTAGGACTTGAGCCACATTCCCCTGGCATTCAGCTGGGCATATGGAGGCGCAAGGACGACTCTCACCAATTTGACAGGTAATGATACTAGGCTTGAGGTTTCGCACAACCGTCTAGTCCTTCGTCCCGGCTCGGGTACTGCGGAACGAGCAGACTTTTACCCTAACGCAAGTACTCGAGAACGACGGGATGATGAAGGCGCGTCTCGTCTTGGAAGTCTTGGCTTGTGTGGTCTCGGGCTCAATGTATGACGCCTTGTTGGATCGACAGGACCTTCACATGCAAGCATGGGGAACAAGCGGCAAGCTGGGGGGTGAGCAAGGGGGACAATAAGCCGTCGACGATTTGAGTAAAGTTGCGCGTCTTGCTGGTATTGCAAGCCAGTCGGCATCGCGTCCATCCTTCTGTTGAAATGGCGCAAGCGGACGGAAGAGGCGCGAGACGGAGTTTTTGGTTTTTCTGCCACTGGAGCAAATTAACTGAAGTTACAAGAAAGGGGGGGGGGGGGGGGGGGCGACTTGCGGCTGCTGCTGGGAAAAGGCCGGCGATGACTTGACACTAAGCCTTGTTCGGCCATGCCCCCCGCCGACGCCTGGGCCGCAGAAAACTCGACTGCGACTGGAATCGCGAGGCAGATTCCAGGCACCTGCTTGGGCAGCGGCCGACCGTGACTTGTGAGGCTCGAGAGGAACTTTGAACACTAACAGGCCAGCCGCAGCCACCAGACAAACGCAATCTCCAACCCAATAAACCCAACAAAGCGCCTGACATTGAATCTTCCCGTCAGTCAGTCAGTCAGTCAGGCACCGAGAGCCGTCCAATCCAGTCTTGCAACCTCGAGGTGTCTGGTCCATCTTTGGCTGCCTAATGGTCCCAACGATCCTCCAACGATCCTCCAACAACACTGAAGCTGGCCACGACAGAAGCAGCCCGCAGCATCAGTCACAGTACGGAGTAACTAACTCGGTAACGTACTCCATACTCACCTTTCTTTGATCCTGTCGTTGGTTGCCCTTGCTGTGTGGAGGCCCCCCCCCTCCCCCGGTCCTGGCCTCGAACCAGCATCTCCCCAACAGGCGGGCAGGCAGGCACAGATTGACGGGCAAGACAACAACAAGGAGAGACAAGTCACAAGGCAAAGCGAGACAAGACAAGAACCGACGGGCGGACAAGTCGACCACCAACCAGGGTCTCTTCTCATCTGATTGAATTGACGTCTTCGTGCGGATGGCGCTGGGCGTGGCTTGGCTCCCCCATCTGCAACTTCTGACTTTATGCGCCCAAACCTACTATCTTGCCCATCCTACATCATTCAATCAACCCTCATAGTACGGCACCATTATTCATTAGTTCCGCTGCCGCTGTTGTGATCATCATCATTGTTACTATCATCACTATACCATTACTACCGTCAGCAGCTTTCATCCTGACCGGAGAACGGACGAAGGCTAGACCGGCCGAAGAAGAAGAAGAAGAAGAAGGGAGCTGCTTTCCCCACGTCGTCACCATCAATTCAATCAGCCCGTGTCCTGTCAACCCGTCAGCCCCGTCTGGTGTCCCGTGTCCCGTGTCCCGTGTCTCGTGTCTCATTCACTCGCCGCCAGACACACTCACTCCCTTCGCCTTGGCGTTTGTTGTTCATCGCTCGACTCGACCTCCTGGCTCCTACATCGACAACCTCTCTGACTGGCTTGTCTGCAGCCATCGACCGTGGCCATGGCTACACCGGTGGCCAGCGAGCCGCCGCTTCGTCCTGACGTTGGCGATACCCTGGTAGTCATTCGTACGTTGGTGCATTTTCTTCCTCGCGTTCCTCTGCCGCTGTTTTGCCCTCCTCAATTACTCCGTACCCCCCCCTTTCCCCTTTCCCTAATGCGCATTTCACCCGCGCTCTCCCCGTCGTCAATGTTGACATGGGTGGGACAAAGGCTGCAAGGTCGCCAAGCTCACGTGCATCGCTCTGCAAACAGATGATTTCATAGCACGAAGCTCCGATGAGCTAAGCCTCTCCAAAGGCGATAGAGTCGAACTGATTGAGCGGGACGACGAATTCGGTGACGGCTGGTTTCTGGGACGCAACCTCGTCAATGACAACACTGGCCTTTTCCCCCAAGGTTAGAAGTCTCCCTCCTCTCCCTGATACTGGCCTGTACCTCATGCTAATCTTGCGCCAGTGTACACGCGTCCAGCCCCCAAGAACGTACCCGTACCCGGCGTATCCCCCTCTCAACCGCCTCCTCCCACTCCGCAGAACGATGAAGATGTCGGCGCACCCGGTGCTGCCAATGCTTCTCCCACCTTGACTCCAGTCCCAGTGTCTACACCGAGCCAGTCGCCTGCCGAAGTGTTGGAGTCGGCAACATCGTTGCCTCTCCACATCAACAAATCCGAAAATTCAGCTACTCCGAGCAGAACAACAAACAGCTCACCCGCCCCGGAACTTCGTCGCCCCTCGAGCCAGAATCAGGACAGCCAGGTGCTCAGTGACACGCTCAACGTCATAAACGAACACATTACGCACCTGAGGGGCTCACCAAGCAGCGGAGCACTTCGGCTACCCACTGGAGTCAACGATTCCGGTAGCGAGTACAGCATACCGCTAGACCATAGGATGTCCTACATCCAGGGTGAAGAGACTGACGAAGAGGAGGACAGGGATCACAGCCGCTCCGAGGTGGAGTCGTGGAGTGCAGACCAGGTTGCCGAATATCTTTTTACTGTTGGCGTTGAAAAGCAACATTGCGAAGTCTTTCGAGACCAAGAAATTACAGGCGAGGTGCTGTTGGGCATGGACCAGAGCTCTCTTTTCATCAAAGCCTTTGATCTCGGTTCAGTGGGTAGGCGGCTGAAGACGTGGCACAAGATCAAGTCCCTCCAAGACGAGGCCAACAGCAGCCAGACCAGGCGAACCACGCGGACATGGGGCAGCGAGGTCGGCTCGGACGATGGCAAAGGAGCTAGAAGTCGAACAAACACCACCACAACCTCTGTGTCTAATCGTATGTCGGCGCAACGGCTGTCTTCCGGGCAGACGGCCAAGGCGAGCCCTACCATGCTGAAATCACCACTTTCGGCAAGCAGCTCCCACGACAGCCCAACCCAGCCCAACCACACCAAACGACCCTCGGCAGCCTCTGTCAGAGAACTCAACCACACACGCCGCCATTCTTCAATCGACTACCGTGCTCCAGCTCCGCCCATGGCCGGCGTGGTTCCAGGAACGGCATCTCCCGCATTATCACCGAATGAAACCATGTTGAGTCCCGCAGCGCACAAGAAGCAGGCCTCGTTTGACCGAAATTGGACGCTTGGAAACGCATTCGGTCAGACGCCAGCTACGCGGCCTCTTTCGTCTACCGGAATACAAGACCTGAGAATTGGTTCAGATCCAGATCTCCAAGATTCGGCGGTGGACTTGGATCGAGGATACTTTTCAGGTGCGGAAACAGATGCGAGACGGCGCAATGTCCTGAGGAAACGAGACGGAGCTACTCATTCCAGGCAGTCGAGCTATGCCGAGGAGCAGCGGGTGCGCAGCGCTACCGCACTGTCTAGACATTCCAGGTTTGGCAGTGTCGATTCCTCCAGGGACTCTCCTCTGTCGCCAGCCGCTCAGAAGTACTACGGATTGCAGTCGACGGCACATAGGAGAACGGCGTCGACAAACACGACGGACTCTGTTCGTCCCACACCCCCAGCCAAGGATAGCCCTCCGGGTGCGCCTATAGTCACCCGTATAGATACCGGAATGAAGCTCGCGCGATCGCCAGCATCGCCAGTGAATGCTGCCGGCAAACAGGGATTCGCGGCCGACTGGCTGGCTGCGGTTGTCACCAAGCCGATGAGTAAAGGCCGTCCCGGCATGCGCGCCATTTCGGATAGACTTACGAACCGATCAAAGGACATGACGACACCAGAGGCCGGGCTCAACGAGCTCAACTCCCCCGGACGTGCTACATCAAGTACAGCGTCTGTAGAGCCGAGCCTGGATATGGAATCCCCTGCCACGGGCAAGAGTTTCAACTCGACACCAGCGAACAAGAACAGGGGGAGAAAGAGCAAGAAAGACACCAGCGCGTACACGCGAGGCCTTCTCAAAATATCGCCCCTGAAGGCCAAGGAGGGCGCCGATTACTACGGGTGGATGAAGAAGAAGAGTTCCAACCTCATGACAACCTGGAAGCCGCGCTTGTTTGTCCTCAAGGGTCGTCGTCTCGCCTACTACTATTCCGAAGACGATGACCAGGAGAGGGGGCTGATTGATATTTCTTTCCACCGTGTCTTGCCCGCAGACAATGAGCGGCTGACAGGCCTACACGCCACCATTACCGGCGCAGTTGGCGGCCCTAGTCTTCCAAGTGTCGGCAACGACTTGGAAGGCAAGGGTGCCGGCGAGTCCGTCTTCATCTTCAAACTCATGCCGCCTCGAGCTGGCCTCTCGAGGGCCGTCAACTTCACCAAGCCCACAGTGCACTACTTCGCTGTGCCCAACATCCAGCAGGGCCGCCTCTGGATGGCCGCCTTGATGAAGGCCACAATCGACAGAGACGACACGCAGCCCATCACCACGACATACCAGCAAAAGACCATTTCTCTCACCAAGGCTAAGCAAATGCGGCACCGTCCTCCGGCCCTAATGAACCTAGAGGAAGCCGTCGAAGACGAGGCAAAGCCCGAGAGTCCCCGACCCTCCAACGGCCTGGGCATCTTTGGCGAATCGGACAGCGGCGTTTCGGGCATGGACAAACTTGCTGGCGTCAATGTCAAGGTCGAGGCCAAACCCGTCTCGGCCGCCGCTGTCAACCGCCCGCCGCAAAGCGCATAGGCTACGCTTTGTCGTCGCAAGTGGAAGTAGCAACGTTAACCCTTGTCTTTGTACCACGTCTCGCTCGACCAGCTACGACGGAATGGAAACGTCATCATGTACTCTCTCTCTCTCTCTCTCTCTCTGTCTCTCTCTCTCTCTATATATATATAAATATTCCCCCTTCTATCTCCACGTTCTTCGATTCACTATATCCGTCCACCCTCCTTCTCCCCCTTTTCTTTTCTATTTATTCATATTTACAGACTAGATGGTATGAGCGTTACGGAAATGTCCATGGTTGAGATTAATGATGGGGACTTGGAAGGGCTCACAATGTATAGCCAATTTACGTGCTGCAATCTATCTTTGCATGGCCCTGGAGGTGTTGAATGCGTGATGAAAATGTCTCTTGTCACCCACCCTTGCGTTTCCCAGATTCATCTACAAGTGACTGCGGTGCTGCGGCGCTGATTCCAGCCATATGTATATATATATATATCATCGAACTTGACACCAACTATGGGAACACAACACGCATGACGTCGACGATAGGGCACAAGAAGTAACTTGAGCCATGTGATTCAGCCATGGACAACGGAACATGACAATCGAACTGTGGAACGCAACACGGGATGATGACTACAAACGGCCAGGACACAAAAAATTGAGTAATGTAATTGGACTAAATCTACCATCGCTACGCATCCGCTACAAAAGCCCACAGGACAGACAGAGTGTAAAGACGGCCAGAAGTAACTACTATGGGGGTCAGTCATTGTTCTCGTAACAAAACACAAAGCCCTCCCTAACCCCCCAACCCCCCCCCCGGCCGAACCTTTTATTTCCCAACACCATGCTTTGATATTTCCCCCTTGGCCCCCCCTCGCGGCCCCAACGCCATGAGTAAAACCACCCTTGTTTCGAGGAACAAGGGAAAAGACGACAGAGGAAAAAGAAAAGAAAAAAAAAAACAGAAAAAAGGGGGGGACCAAAATGATGGAATCATGAATAACGATATATAAGTGCAGGACAGACGTTGCTCTCAAGGCTCCCTAATCTTCTGGTTCATCCCTACGAGAAGCTGTCGGATAGACTTGATGAGATGCTGCTCGACACCTTCAAAGTTGCCGCCGGACGCTGCGCCCGACTCGCCCTCGCCGCCCTGGGGCACGATGCTGGCGTCGGCGAGGCCGAGGACGCGGTCGATGGCGGAGAGCGCGACTGCTTCGGCCCGCGCCTCTCCCAGGCGGCCCTTGATTGCCTTGATGGACACGTCCTTGAAGCCGTTCAACGAGGCGAGCACCTTGGCGTCAATGATGAGCGGCGACTCTCTTGGCGGCGGCGACCCTGGCGCCGGGCTCCTGTTCTTGTTGAAGCCCTCTATGACTTGAAGGATTCCCTTGATGCAGATCGCCTCCATCTTGTCGTTTTCCGTGGCGTCTTTTTTGAGTCCCACACAGCGATTCAAGGCCGACATCACTATCGCCTCGGCCTTGGGGTTGCGTGCCTTCTTCAGGTTCTCGACTAGCCCGTTCTTGAGCTTGACCACGGCCGATAGGAGTCGAGGATCAATGACTGGCTTTGCAGGCGCCGTGGTAGGCGGCGTTGCCGATGGCCGACTACCCGGGGTGGGCGTTTGTAAGGGGGCAGCCGGGCTGGGCACGGTTTTGGCGCCAACAGTAGCAGCAGCAGCAGCAGCAGCAGCAGCAGGAGTAACCGAAGGAGCCAACTGTGCTGGTGCCGCGCCGGGTTGCGCTCTTCCGGGCTCTGTGTCGACGGGAGCATTCGACTGGGGCGGAGGTGGTCTCGACGCATAAGGAGAACTATATGCTCCTGGCTGGGGACCACCAGGCTGTGCCCTAGCCGGTGCTGGCGGAGGTCCGTATCCCGGTAGTTGTGTTGGAGCGATCGCTTGAGCAGCAACTGATGCCGGCAATGTATTGCCTTGTCCGGCATGAGCTGGCGCGGCCGCGTATGGCTGCATCGGACGAGGCATCTGGCCGGGCTGCGAAGGATATCTTGTGACCTGGTATCCTGCTGGTGCTTGGCCTGGAGCATAACCGGCAGCGGCTCCCGGAGCCATGTGCTGGGCGGCGTTGTACGGATAGGAGTAAGGTCCGTATCCCTGAGCCGCGAGAGCTCTGTCGGGGGATGAAGCCTTTCGTTTCTTCCCTGCGTCCAGCTCGACGCCCGGTACTCGCGACCAGAGATTGGTTGTCTCATCCTTCTTGAACGCTTCGTTCCCAATGAGGTTGTGTCTGACGCTGCTCTCCCAGCCCTTTGTCTCGGTGTGGAAGTAGAACCAAGGATACCTCTGGCATATCCTTTTATAAATCTGCTTCAGGGTCAGGCCATCGGGTCCGGCGGCCGTAAGGGTCTCATCAATAAGAACGCCGTAGTTTTTGTTCGGCTTCTGCAGCTGCTCATCTGTGTAGTCCTCGATTTTAAGTTCCAAGGGAGGTGACTTGGGCCGGGCCTTCTTCTCCTTCTTCTCCCGTGCTCTTCTCTCCGCGTCTGATCCCTCGCCACCCTCTTCCTTAGGTTTGCGTGGTTTGTACTTGCGCTTTTCCGGACGGTCACCAGCGTCTTCTGGCAAGGGGTGCTTCCTTGGCCGACCAACCTTGCGCTTGATGGGTGGCTCGACCGGGAGAGCCTGCGGAAGCGTCTTCTTCGCCATTTCTTGCTGTTGTTTCTTAAGTAGGCGTTGTTCCCGTTTCGACATGATGCCATTCTTCGGCGGTCTTCCAGGCCCTCGCTTCTTGGGTATCTGTAGTAGTACAGGGTCAGGTTCTGCGGTTGACTCGTTCTTCATTTCAGAGCCGACTCCTCTCTCGTCGCCGTCGCCCTCTTCGGCTTCCTCTCCTTCCTCACCCTCCTCATCCTCACCCTCATCCTCACCCTCTTCTCCATCGGAGACCGCTGGAGGGCTAATCTCAATATCAGAAAGCTCATCGCTAGTGTCCTGCACCTCCCCATTGCCGTGGGATTTCTCAAAATCAAAGCTCATCTCCTTTCCGCCATGCGATTGACGTTTCTTGGGCGCTGGCTCGTCCTCAAGGTACTCTTCTGCGCCCGTTCGGCCCTTTTCAACGCCGTTGATAATGAAGCAGAAGTCGACGTCTTTGATCTGCAAACGATCACCACATCTGAGAACAACCTTGTCACTCTTGTAATGCACGTCTTCGCAGAAAAAGCCGTTCTTGTGCAAGGGGTGTGCCTCAAAAACACCCTCCTGCTGATTATAAGCAATCTTGAGATGTTCTCTTGAGATGGCCTTGGTTTTGCCGGCAATGTTTGGGCCAGGAGAGTGAATGCCAATAAACGGAACGTGGTACGGTGATGGTCGAAGAGAGCTTAGGTCGACAGCGGCCGCACCGGGGGTATGCGACACGTATTGGCGATTGGAGATGATGTTTTCTTGCGAATCCTCGTGATCCTGCTGCGATGATCCGTTTGTGCTCGTTTTCCGTCGCTTCGGTGGTCGTCCACTCTCCTCACTATCGGATTCTGGGCCCAACATTCCACCTTCTTCGCTGACGTAGGATTTGCTGAACTTGCTTCGGTCACGGCGAATGGGCGATGGTGGCGGCAGGCCTTTGCTTGCGTTTTCTTCCACCCTCCGCTGGTGCTCATCGGCGCGTTTCCCGTCACGTCGTGCCTGCTCCAGGGCTCTCTGATCACGTCCGATGATAACAGCATAAGTTGTCATCTGGAAGACACTGTCTGCGAATTCTATGCGGGCAAAGGACTCGAGTCCCTTTTCTGTGTTGCCCTGTCGCAAAACACCCGCCGCACCAGCACCGTTCACCCCGTCGTCGAGAAGATTTGGAAGTGTGACCTGGGATGGAGTCACTGTGGGTGGTGGAGATATGGCATTCTGGGCTCCAGACATGGAGGCGAGAGCCATCATCATGTAGGCGTGTTGATCGAGATTCGCCATCTGTGCAGGGGTGAAGGGTGTTGAGGAGGCAAATGGTTCGCTGGTTGCAACACTGGCCACGTTTGGGGGAGGAGGAGGAGGATGAGGAGGAAGAGCAGGAAGAGGTAGTGGTGGCGGTAGTTGCTGCTGCTGCTGCAAATGTTGCGCGGGCTGGCCTTGGGTTTGAGGTTGGCCCGACATGGTAAAGTCACCATCAGCATCCTTTGAGGCGGATGGTATAGTCAAAGACTGGTCGACAGTAGTGTTGCTAGCGTTCTCTGTGCAGGTTCTTGGACTGGGCACCGAGGAAAGATGCGGTGCAGCGGCAGCGCAGGCCGCGTCGCCATTGCGCTCTGGGGTTGATGGCGACACGGGCTCCTTTGGTAGCTGCGCAAGTTCGTCCGTAGCGGCAGCAGTAGCTGCTTTTCGAGAAGCCGCGTCCGCCGCCGTCGTGGCTTCGCTGGCGGCATCTGGCGCAGTCACGATCGCAGCTGCATCTGCGGGTGCTGAAGCAGAAGCGGCAGCCGGAGCGTCCGTGTCAGGCGTGTCCAGGTGTTGATCGGGGCCCTTGCGGCCGTCACTGGACGAAGTCATCGCTGCTCGGTGGACAGCTCCTTCGCCTCGTCAAGAGGTGCCGACGGTTGTGCAGAGCTGGGGGCGACGACGGCGCGGGTCGCGATGGCGATGGCGATGTTGTTGGCTGAAGCCTCGGGCAAAAATGATCAACTGAGGCGGCGTGACCCCATTTGCTGCCTTCCCTCCTTCCCTGCTTCCTTCCTTTCCTTCCTTCCTGTGTACCGCGATGCAAGTGGGGGCCGCTCGTCACTAGTCAGTTTACTGGTCACTTGCGGGAGGAAGACCAAGCTGTGGACCAAGCTGTGATTGGCTGCTTGGCCATCTCCTCGCCATTCAGTTTGCCGCAGACCGCCGCTAGAGCCACTGAGGACGCTTCCCCGTCATCTTTCCTGGCCTTGTCAGGTTGCTCCTTCCGCCTTGCTCGCGTCTGTAATGAACAAAGGAAGGAGCTTCGCCCGCTGTCATCTACCTACGGAGTAACTTACCTGGTAGGTGTATGTGAGGAAAACCAAGGCACTTGAATCACCTCGAAGAATTTTCACGCATGCTTGGAATTATTTCTCAATCGATTCGGCAAGTAACTAACTACGGAGTATAATTAACTATCCATACTCCCCCACCCAAGGCGGCGTGAACAGCAAACAGGGAGACCAAACGCGGGCCGCTCAAATCAGATGTACGTCCACGATGGCGTCTGTTCCGGTATGGCATGTATCGTCCCTTTCCCGCATAAACATGGCGATATATATTCGATTTCAAACCATCCTCTCAGAAGCATTGGCTGACCCGAAACGCCTACTGCGACCCGTTCGTTGTTCGACCCGGAACATGGTTCAGCGTTTCCAAAATAGCCGTCCATGATGACCCCAAAGGGGCGGTCACACATCCCATCTCGCCTCCTGATTCGCCGATCCGACCCAATAACGTCGTAGTACGCCAGCCAATACATGCTGACTTCAGACCATGTTTCCATCAAAACCCGCTTCACAGGCGCTTGCTGTGACAATCGGGGTATAAGCAAAGTCATAGTATGACGCCTGCTGAACGTATCGTTAAGCGCCCTGTGACTCTTGATCTCGCCATGTAGAATGGATAAATACGGCATTGCCGTCCTCGCGAGACTGTGAGCGAATGCTGGTCCTTGTTAGACAACACACTTCTTTCTCCTGTCGTTTGCTTCTTTTGTAATTCGTGGTTGGTGATAACGGGGGGAAACCTTCGTATTTTGTTCTTTTGGCTGGGCCATCTATTCGCTTGTATCAGCCATTCATTCCGTCCACTTCATCAACAATGCCTCTCTGGAATCGCGACCCGGATCACCATCACTCCCCTTCTCGATCCCCAAAGCCCCTTCAACGCAGCGATACCATGCACTCGCGCTACGTCCAGATGCTCCTGGACGTGGACGCCATACCACTCGCTCACAGCGTGCTCGCCTCCTTCTTCGTCTGGCTTCTCCTCGCCGGCTTCTTGGTCTTCCCGGGAACTTTCACAACGATCCAGAAATCCATCGAGTCCAAGCACCCTGAAGGGCTGGGGGACCAGGCCACTGAAAAGATCTTCAAGTCCGTCAAGAATATCCCCCTGCTAGTCATGGCCGCGATTGCATGCGCAACGTCGGTCGTCGGCATGGCGGTTCTTGCGTCGAGACATCTGGACAACTACGTCTGGCTGCTGAACAAGCTGATCACTCCGGGTGTTGCGAATTGTCTGGCAGGCCTGATATCTACTCTGGTGGGAGTGTATTCGCAGCAGCATGGGGTATGGAGCGTGACGGCCAAGGTTACGGCGATTGTGGAAGGCGCTTGTCTCGGCGTTGCCGCTGGGCTGTTTCTGCTTTTCGAACGGTTCTTGTTGAAGAGGGTCAAGGAGAGACATGGGATGCATTATGATGAGTGGCCGAAGGAATATTATTCCACGGGACGTAACAAGGGTACGACGAACTTCTAAAAGCCAGTGCTAATGAAGAGGAACAATGGGCATGCCGTCATTTGCGTGCGCATGGCACGGTCAATGTTATGAGATATAATAATATGGGTAGACGTACAAATCATGGACTGAGCAAGGGAGCTCTCTCTTCCCGAACCAACCGGTTCCGCTGCTTCTTGATGAGCCATTCGGATGCCCTGTGAGCCCAGTGGCAGAGCATACCTGCTGCAAAGCCTATCGCATCATTCCTGAACGCAAGTATGCCTGCTGTGGTCATTAGCATCACAGTCCATCGCTCTTGTCGCTCCTCATCAGATGGATCTCGATGTATTCTCGTAATTCCACCAGAAAAGGTTTCACTGGCTGCATTTTCCCACAAATCTGGGGCTCCCTTGTTGAGCGAATGGCCTACCTTGGCCAGTTCCAATCCAGCGGCGAGCACCATGATGCCGAGGATGCTCTTCGGATAGGACCTTAGCAGATCAATCAGCGTCTCGCCAAAGACGAGACCGAGAACTAGCTTCACAATGCCCAAGAAGATGATACTCGCGCCCGATCGGGCACCAAACCGGTATTGGGCCGCTAGTCCGCCTGCGCCGTGGCAAACGGGCATTGCGCCGAACCAAGTAGCCGTGAGATTCATCAAGGCCACGCTGGTACCGACGGATGTCACCGACGGAGTAGGCACACCTGGTAGCAAATCAGCCGCGAGAGCGGTGACAGCAATGATGGAGTTGAGCGTCGTTAGTGGAAGCTGCCCGACTGCCATCCACAAGGCCGGGGCATCGCCATGTTGACCAATCCACCTTGGCAGGATGAACTGGGGATTCCAGACATGGAACGAAGGCAGTGAATGATGCGAAGTAAGAACAGCAATCATGGCAAGGACGATGGCAAGGACGAAAAAGGTAAACGCGTAGGGAAACCTGGGAAGACGCTGGGTGGTAACGAGGGCGAGAAATGCGAACAAGGCCCAGATCCCATTGTCCAGGACAGGATGGAAGCAGTGCAGTGGCTGGAGAAGCGAGGTTCCGGCACCGATGATGAGAGACAGGCCAGCTCCGAGTTGGATCCCCTTAACGACGGGGATCGGGACAACAGACACAGCCCAGCGTAGGAGGCCCGTGACGCTCATGACCAGCACGGCTGCTCCCACCCACTGGCCAGCCGCGACGACAGCCTCGATGGGCGCATTTTCTCCGCCGGAGATGGCGGCAGAAGCAATGGCCTATGACGAGGATGCATTTCAGTCCAAATCACGCAGGGGTAAGCTGACGGCAAGAGGAGGTAAACCTTACCTTCATGGGTTGAACAGGTAACGGGATGCCATACACAAAGCCGGTGATGATGTTGAATGCCCCCGAAAACACGAGGGTCGAGCCCAAATGAACAGAGCCTTGCACGGCGAGAGCAATCATGAGTGGCAGCAGAGTACCCAGGTCGCCAAGTGAGCCCGAGATCTCAGCCAGTGGCGCGCGGCGAAATGTCGACACATTGTGAGCGTTCACACGACGCAGATGGGCCGGCCACGATGCCATTTGACGGCACGACGTGATGGTTCGTCGCGATTAGACGCCACAACAAAGGTTCCATCCAGATCAAAGATATTAAGCAGACAGATGAGTATACAAAGGTATACAAGGGCGTGATTGCGAGGGTTTGCGCACCAAGCACTGTTGTTTCGAGATGCTGCCTCCACACTTGTGCCGTGTCGTTGTGCACCTTGTAAGTTAAGTCCAGTCGGCGAAAGTCGAAGGCCGACGTACAGTGTGCGAATTGAACACTGTGTCCATCACACTGTATCGACAGCCCTTTTCGCTAGTTATGCCGCCCGACTCCAATGTCAAGTTTTATCTCCGGCGGCTGTCCCATGGCTTTGAAAGGAAAGCCTTCGCGATGAGGCAATTCTCGATTCGAAGCGTAGCGCAAAAAACATGAACTTGATCCACGCGGACCTTCTGTGGACTTGGCCGTCCGCCGTCCGGGGCTGCTTGGTGGAGCTGTGAGAGCCATATCCCGGTGTTCGGCAGGCAAATTGCAGTTCCAGTTCGGTCGTCGGGATGGGCTCGTGTGTGCAGAGCGTTTGCAGGGTGGTTTCTGCCGTCCTGTACGGAGTACTCCGTATATAGTCATCACACAGCTCTACGGAGTTGTCGGTAGAACACCAAGTCGTCAATGAATCTGGTCGAATGTCAAAACACCGGACGCCCGGTCTACGAGTAGTTCCAAAATTCGCGCAGACAAGATACTTTATAAAGCGGCCTAGGCATAAATCCATACCTCGGGTCTGCGTAACTTAACTAGTAAGTTACTTCATACCTTAACTACCTAGGTAGTTACTCCATACTCCGTAGAATGATGGGCCCTCCACATGGGGACCACACGTTATCGCCGGGCTCAAGCAGAGGCGCTGTTTTTTATTGATTTTTTTATTATTATTATTTTTATTTTTATTTTTATTAAAATCCCCAAGCCGTTGTTTGGCCAGGCTTTGTCGAGGCGCGCAAAGTCGAGTTGTTGAACCCTGCTGGCCACGGTTCATGACCTTTTTTATTTCTCTTGATTCTATCCGTCGAATACGGCGGTGTCAGGTAGGCCCATATGTGAGGAACAAGTGACTTGGGATGGACGAGGTTCTGAACGCTTGATGAGTCGATTTCCAAGCATGTCGTTTTCTGCAAGGCTCAACTTCCAGACTTGGCCGAAAACACGACGATGCAAATGGAACCCCGTGCAAGTGCAAGAACAGGCCAACGAGAAACCAGACTAGCCGGACTCGGCTTTTTTATGCTGCTGCGCTGCGCAGACCCCAAGACCCAGCACAGCAAGCTCCAGAACTTGCCGCAATCCCCGCCATCCGGTTGGTCCAGGGACGCTGGTACCCGCTTTTCCCAGCAGCTCTGGAGTCTGGGGGCCGTCCATCCGGAACTCGATCTACAAAATCATGGCCCCCAGTCCCGCCTTTGCGAATTCCCATCACCTTGCTCTCTCACCTTCCATTCTCCCTCACGAGTCACGGCCAGTACCTACAGGTGAGTGAGTTCAATCGCAGAGGCGAGCCAGCCCAGCCGTTGCTGTCGATTCAAGTCTGCTGAATGCTTTCTGGGTCGAATCCCACGTTGGCCTGTTGGCTTCTGGACCCCCGGTCATAGAGCTTGTGCTGCTCGAGCTGCAGTTGCCGACGGAGCCGATGCGCACATCCATCAATCAATCAATCGATCAATCCATTCAATCAATCTGCTCTCCTCATCGTTCGGAAGACAGCACAGACTGCCTAGTTACCCCGAATTGCCCGGCTGGCTCGCCCTCAATTGCGTCTCTTCTACTGACTTACCTACTTACACTGACTTACTGACTGACCCTTTTCCTCCTCCGCAGACCAATTCCTTCGTCGTCCCTCCGCTCCCGACGCCCAACCAACACAATGGCTGCCATCAACACTGCTCTTGTCCCCCGCGAGGCCGTGCACGCTCTCGTCAAGCGCAAGAGCTGGCCCGCAGAGAACGCCGGTGTCATGGTTGTCTTCTGCATCGTCTTCGTCGGTACGTAGCGGCGCCCTCCCCCCCAAAGTCACGTCGCAATGTCAATTCGCGACTGTCGCCCTTTGCTGACCTCGATACCACCTCGCGCCTTCCAGTTGGTGTCGGTCTCATCGCGCTGTGGATCTCGAAGCTACTTTCTCGTCGCAAGGAGGCCAAGGAACGCGCCCAGTCGAAGCAGTAACTAAACCTCTTCTCTGTTGGGTCATGCGTGGTTGGGGTAGGGAAGGAACCGGAGGTGACGAGCTGGTCGCCGCAGGAGGGGGGAGCTGGAAGTATGAAGCTGCGGTGACGAGCCGGGGGGGAAAGACGCGATGCCCGTTGTCTGGATTCATCGCCGACACTACTCGGGCTCTTCTTGTCTGACGCTGATTGATGTACGAACGAGTTACTGCCGACCATGTTGACTTGTGGGACGTTTTCTTTCGAGTGCCGTGTCTCTGAGGATTCATGTACATGATAATGCTTCATGTTGTGGTCGGGACGGCAGAGCAGAGATGTACCGAGTATCATTTTTGAAACCCCTAAAGTCCGATATACGTGTATCTGGTTGCCCGCGACCATAATAAGGCTCTGCTGTATTCTAATTCTAATACTGATTGTTACCTTCGTTCTAGAGCACTTGTCGCGCCGTGCCGCGCCGACTACGTACGTGCTCATCATGCATCAGGCTGAACTTGTCATGCCCGGACAATGTCACAGTCCCTCCCGCGCCAACATGTCCGCGACGCCCAGATAAAAGGCCACGGCATTGAACCTCTTCCTGACGCCCATCCACCCCCTCACCATCCACCGCACCCGGTTCGGCCAGTTGATCAGGTCCAAGTGATTCACGCCCACCAGCGTGCCCTGATACGCACCCCACCGCGCGCTCTGCACGCTGACCAGCCCGTCATTGACGCCCTCGGCCTCGTCGATGATGCGCTTCGGTATGCGAAACGGGCTCAGCAGCGGCGGGGGCGCCATCACAGCCCCGTACGAGAAGTACCGCACGTCGGGGTCATCCTGCGCGGCTGGGTTGAACTCATCCTCCATGTAGGACGTCGTCAGCTGAGCAAACGCGCCGGTAGACAGCCCCGCGTGCTCGAGGAGGCGGTACAGCCGCGGGAGGTACAGGATGCCCGAGGACGCGTGCAGGACATAGTCTACAAACGGCGAGCCGTGGTGCGGCGTCGATATCGTCGTGAGCGAGGCGACTTTGACGGCGGTTGTGCCGGCGCGCTGCTTCAGGACTTGCGATATCATCCATCGCGCGTCTAGGCCGCCCATGCTGTGTGCGATGACGTTGACGCCAGCGCTTGCGTCTACACCTGCCCGCGCAATGTCGTCGGCGAGCTTGGCGGCCCTTTCGGCGATGGAGCTCGAGGGCGGCACTGTCGTCGTGATGACTGCCGCGCCTTGCGCCGTGAGGGCCTCCCGTATGCCGTGCCAGTACTGGATGCGTGGCAATGGCGGCAGATGGAGCTCCGAGAAGCCTAGGAGGCCGTGGGCCAGCACGATCGGGTGCCTGGGCGTTGCTGGGCGGGTTAGGCCGTCTGTTCTTTTTGCCTTTTCTATTCTCCTGCGCGTGTGTGCGTGTCGGGAAACATACCATAGTGTTGGCGGAGGGCTGCGTAGTCGTCTTCAATTTGCCGACCTATGTCTCGGATGCGAGGATCTCGTGCGCGGTGAGCATGGCGGCTGGATGTGAAATGGCGACGGGGGAATTGACGAGTGTGGAGGGAGGCGAGCGATGCGCTTCTCTGGGCGCATTTTCTCATCTCGACATTGTGCTTTGGGGATGCTTTCTGGATGCTTGATGCCATTGGTTGTAACTTGTAAGTTGTGAGTCGTGCTCGCAAGCTCGTCTGGGTGGTTGGGCGGAGGGAGCTGACGTCATTGGATGGAGCTTGGGCCTTGCAAGGCGGTCAAGTTGCGCGTACCCAATGAAGCTCTGAGGACGACAACTTGGTTAATGACGGGAGCGAAGAAGGCGAGTTGAGCAAAGGGTAATCTATAATTGGCTGCTGCTACCAGACAGTCGCATATCATACTTGATCCAACCGTCTATCCTAGGACTTGTAACCATGCTTGAACAGAGACTCCACCAACTCCAGTGATATCATTTTCTTGTCATCGTCATCGCGGTCATTGAGCGTTGTATCACCTCTTCTCCGCAGGGATTTGACTGGGTGCGTTCTCATTGGTGACGCCACTATATGCCGGTCGGGACTGCATTCCGTCAAAAGGTCCTGACAAGTTTTCTGCCATGGCTTCGTCGTAGCTCGGCGGTGCGTCATCGTAAGGCGGTACTGTTTGCCCGGGCAGTAGCTGGGGAGGGTATAATGGATCTTGAGGTGGTCGATGTGGTAATTGTGGCCTTGAAACCCGAAGTGGACTGGAAATCGGATTCTGGCCCTGTGCGTGCGACGGACCAACCGAGGAGTTATTGGGCGCCGAGCTGCCTGGTCGTGGTGGCAGTCGTGGCGGGATATTGACCGTTGCTCGACCAGGGAGAATGTTTCTGGCCGCCCTGACAAGTTCGGGTGGCGGCGTTATGCCCGAGAAGACCTCTATCGAGCCGAAGTGCAGAGGAAGGAATATGGTTTGAGGAGGGTTGTTGATGAACCCGGACTTGGGCTTGCCCCAGCATAGCCCCAGCTTTATCTCCACTTCATATCGTCGTGATAGATTGCAGGTGAGAAAGGACGGCGCAATGGTATTGGGCAGTGACTTGTCTTTCCACAAGGTGTCTGGCACGACTACCTCAGAGCCGACTTCTGCATCTGGCCCAAGGGTGAGAGGTATGTTCAGATCGGAGTTGGAGATGACGACCCAGCGGTTGACCTTTCTATTGGAGATGTTGTATGTTCTTACTTCCGTGACACCAATGAGATCCATCTGGAACGAAACGAGACTGACTTGCTCCGAGCAGTTGGCAAGCTTCTTGGCGAGAAGTCGCAAGGGAACGGGCTGATTGCATGTAAGAACCGAGGGATGAGGAAGTCGAGCCGACATCTCAATCGAGGGCGCAGGGGCTGAGTCTGGCGAGTCGACTCCAGTTCCGCGATGACCAGAAGCGTCAGTGCCGGTCTTGTCCCCCTTGTTTGCGAAGAACAGGTTCTTCTTCTTACTCTGCGGGCCCGGTGACCGCGGTCGAAAGGTGAACGGACGACGGGCGAAGGCTTCCTGGCCGCTTGGTGCCGGCCTCGGAGGCTCGATGGGGAGGAATTTGTATCCGATTTGGTACCTCCAGTTCTCCTTCAAAAACCCAGGTCGTTGGACTGTGACTTTGATGTAGTAGCGGACTTCCGCTTCCATGGGATACCCTGTCAAGGATGGGGGAAGGGTTCGCGTAACATGCTGAAGGTGCAACTGTTTCGTGCCATCCATCACTCGAACTCCACCCATGCCGAAAAGACCGCCCCCGGATGCAAAGCCGCCTACCCCTGCGAGGCCGCCTATCTTGGACATTGCTCTTGGGTCGCTGCAGGCATTGTTGATGGGCAGCTTGAACCGAAATGGGAACTCGTGCTCTCCGGGCTGCAGCGGGAAGGCACCATACGGACTCGAAGAACTGGAATAATAGTCGTCAGGGAAAACTTGCTGAACCTTGTATAAGATCTTGTGGTTCTCGCTGGCGATGCTACCCGGCGGGCCAGGCAACGGGCCTATCGGTCTCGGACCTGACTCCTCATAAGGATTCGGGACTTGTAAAGCGGTGACGGATTCGCCTTCTAGCTTTACGACTATACTGCCTACTTGCTCCGAGCGATTAAGCCTGAGGATGATTCTTCCTGTGACCTGGTCGAGATTGGTGTAGAACTCGGGTTGGTTGTCGAGAGCTATGTGGATGGACATGGTAAGTGATGGCCGACAAGCACCCTCAGGTGTTGGCGCTCAAGCACGTTGTAGTGATGTCGAGAGGCGGGGAGAGACGAGAGGGGAGGTCTATTGGGAAGTCAAGAAAGATGAGTAAATATGATTAGGAAAGAGAAGCTGCTGGGGCTGTATCGTCACATCGACATGCTCCCGTTTGCTTCGTGCTGAGCCTCTGTGTCGGACGTGTGACGTGACGAGGGCCATGCGGGAAATTCGGCTGCGCAGAACACCACAAGCTCAGCCGTGCTGAAAATAGCAGCCAGGAGCCTGTGTGCTGCGCGGTGGGTGTTTCGGCTGGCAGTGAGAAACACTGTGCAGAGCAGCAACGTTGGGAGTCTGATTGTTGCGCAAAGCTCCAATGGAGAGGCGATGTCATAAAGTCGTCGTGGTCAAAAGTCGACGTCGCTGGGCTAAGCCTCAACCAAGCCTCAGCCGAGGGGTCGAGTTGGCCGGGTGGCGGAATGGGTGGCTTCGGCGGGGCGTTGGAGCCGCGCGTTGAGATGAACTTGCCATCTCACGCTTGGTTTCCGTTTTACGTCAAGTCGAGACAGCGTCATGTCTGCTGGGCGTAGAGTGAGATTGAGCGTGAGCGTGAGCATGCGCTTGACGATAATATTAATTTTCGACTGGAGAAGGGTTCAAGGTGTGGCTGTATGTATTTGGGCCAGGCACGAAGTACACAAGTACGTACCTAGCAGTGTTACATGACCAGCTGAGTGACACCTGGCATAAGTGTCTGAACAGGAGGGGGGTTGCGAAAAAAAAAAAAACAAGCTTCGAGCTATGGCCAAGACACCATGTGAAAGGCATCCAAGGCAAGTACTCCGTACGGTACGGGGTATCTGCGCACTTAATTATCATTGATCCAAGGGGTCACAAAAAAGCAGGACCAACTTGGCCAGGCAAAAGTACCTCTACCCAGGTACATAACGAGGTGTACAGTACCTAATAGGTAGGTACTACTTAAGGTATCCATCCTATTTTGCTCGTGTACTGAGAACTTGGGCTAATACGCAACGGAAATGTATGCACCAGACATGTGCATGCTCGGTTGCTCCTTCCTCAGGCAGAGACACGTCAAAGCTCAACACCGCGCCATCTTTGTTGTGAATGCTGAGACAGCGGGAAGAAGCCGTGGTTCCGTCAGCAGTCATGCTCTCGCGATAGGCACGCACATCGTTGCCCAGAATCCGAGATAAAGGCAAGACAAAGGTCTCTCCTTTCCCTCTCCGACAGTCAATCTTGCCGTCCCGAATGCCCTGAATAGCTTGTTCTGGTGCCATACAGATGCAAAGGTCAATCGCCACTCAACCACAGGACACGAGCCCCAACAGCCATACCTTGCTTGGACAGCCCTCGCTCTCATGGATGCTCCTCGGCTCAGCTGGGACTTCTCCTCGACTTGATGCGCTCTGACGGGATGGATCGGCGCTGTGCTCATGGGCACTCATCACAAGGTCGTTGGCCCGACATAATCATCAGCCTGTGGTGACACGGTCGGATTGCAGCGACTATCGCTGTTGGTTTCTCGCCGACAGACGCCCAAGGAAGGCCCTGATGGATCCGCAAGCATCTAGTCAGTTACACCGGTCTTATGGATTACTCCGTACCTGGGAATCGAGCACAAGGCCATCATTTGCCTCTCAAAAATGAGCCTCTCCTTCTCGCACTACCCGTCGAGGCCTCCCTCGAGGCGCCACTAGAAGCCAGTTAGGATGAGCCGGACTTCTTGTCCAATTTGCGCCGGGACATTGGCGGGACATGAAGAGCAGCCCGGCGAGCCTGGGTCTTTGTGTGTTCGGTTGTCGATGTCTGGCAATGCAAGCCAACCAACCGTGGATTCGCCATCACATCACCCCTGCTTTAGGGATGAATGTTGTACAACAACAGCCTTGTATCTCTGCTGCATCATTACGAGCTAGGTTACCACCATCCCTCACGGAGTGGAAGCTTGAGCGTTGACGTTGAGCGCGACATAGCGAGAGCCTATGCTTGTCCGTCTTTCCCGCCTCCCTGCTCTCTCGGAGGAACGGTAGAGCTACCGAAACCCCTGTTTGTTGTGCTGTAACTACGGAGTATGTGTTTCTGCCTTGTTTGGCTTGGTCTGACTTACCGTTGTTAGACTCGAGTGGTTCTTGAGACTCCCTCATGTTTGGGGGCGACGGCAGAACCAGACTATCGGGACCATTCTTCTCTTCCTGCCTTTTTGCTGGCTTTCTCGAGTCGGCAGGCTGAGAGTATACGGAGTACTCCGAAGTATGGTATTGTATGTATTGCGCTTGTCGCCCGGTCTCGGTGCAAAGTCGACTGTGCTCATGTTCACATGGCTTAGCCTCGTTGCTCATCCCGGCAGATGATTAGATGTTGCAGCTTGTGACCGTCTGCGCAGTGGCGAATGCGGCAACTTGTGAGCCACACCCTTCTTCCCATCCAGCATCTGGCCTTTTTTCCTTCTTTCATAACCAACAGTAGGACAGACCGGAGGTCATCCACTCCCCCCCCCGAGGCATGCATGGCCCGGCTGTTGGGCTGCAGCTGTGCCGAGAACAAATCCGAATCCAAGTAACTAGACAGAGGCGGGGGATGGCTATAAACAAGCATCTCTCCCAAAGGGAGTCTCCAAGTCTTGATGCCTTTTCCACTTCTTCACACTTCTGTTCTTTTGCTCGAATATGACAGAGCTGGTCTACATTCATCATGGAGGCCGACTGTGGCTCGTCTTGCCCAGTTCCGGGAGGCTTTTATAGTTACCGTCCTAATGTTGGTGGCAACGCTGTGCTTCTTGCCGTCTACGCCCTCCTCTTGCCTGCGGTTCTTTATCTGGGGATACGATTGCGTACTCTGCCATTCTCCTTGATTTTGGCATCGGGGCACCTGGTCGCCTTGATTGGTTATGTTGGCCGAATTTTGCTGCACCGAAGCCCTGACAACGCCGCCTATTTCCTCCTGTCGCTTTTGGGCTCAGTCCTGGGCCCCTCACTAATCACAGCCTCGATCTGCGTGGCTTGCCCTCACATCCTCAGCGTTTACGGAGAAGGTATTAGTTCATGCAGCCCGAAGCTTGTCGGGTCAACTCTGTGTATCTCGATTACAACTGCTGTTGTGGTTGAGGTGGTTGGGAGCGTGCTCGTCACGTATGGCTTCGGAGGCAATTCAGTGAGCAGCGTGATGCAAGAGACACTTTACAGAAGAGATATCGAAGCTAACGCGTGTAGCAGAGGACCAATTCGGCATCGATCATTGTCGCTGGCTTGAGCGTACAAGCTGCAGCTCTATTTGGGAGCGCAGTCGTGTACTTCTTTCTCGTCTTGACGCTCAGTTCTGGCCATCGCGCTCCAGACGAAATTCACTCAAGAGTATACATGGCGCCCAAGTTCGGAAGATTTCTCAGAGGTAAAGACAAACTGTCCACATGCTGGTCTGAAGCCCACGCCTAACTCACTATCTCTAGCCATCGAGTTATCAACAACAATCCTCCTTG
This sequence comes from Metarhizium rileyi, assembly GCA_031753515.1. Taxonomy (NCBI): domain Eukaryota; kingdom Fungi; phylum Ascomycota; class Sordariomycetes; order Hypocreales; family Clavicipitaceae; genus Metarhizium; species Metarhizium rileyi. Next base: position 374,160 of record JAUKVO010000003.1, on the reverse strand, counting down.
CGTACTCAATCTATCGGATAGTTGAGCTTGCGGGCGGTGTAGATTCTGGCTTGTTTCAAAACGAGATAGCCTTTATGATAATGGACGGTGCCTTGCCATTGGTGTCTGCCATACTTCTCACTGCCTTCCACCCTGGAGCTGCTTTCGGAGCTGCTTGGAAACAAACATCACCTCGTCAGTTGAAGCGAGCGAACGATTTTCCTGCTGAGCAGGAAGCGCATCGGCTGAGCTACAACACTCATCATGCCTACGATCCCAACATCCGCAAACAAACTTCCCCGAGCTCTTATCATGCGCAACCGATGGCGGCGAGCGCATGTTCGCCGGAAACACAGTCTGGGCCTTCGGGATTACCCTCCAACCCGAGACCAAATCAGAAGGCAGCAAGTCCAAGGATGCCCTCTCCGAGGTCAACTGCTTCTACTAGCAAGCGCTTAAGTGACAGGATCAATCTGCGGAAAGACATGGTTGATAGTGATGCTCTGTGGTAGTGAACGAGTATCGCAATGACGGTAGGCATGTGAGCTATTACATCGTCATCGGATCATAGGAACGGGGAAGCTTCTCCTTTAGGTCTCCAGAAACAGTGGTGTCCTTCTTTTTTTCGAGTTGAAACACGGAGCTGCAAGGGGGCCGCCACGGTACGTGGCTTTATGGCAGCTTGGCCATCTTTAATAATGCCAGACACAGATACTTTTCTTCATAAGCAGAGGACATCTAATAAACTCTGTCAACGAGCCTTTTCTTCCTATTGTCAACGCCTTTGGAAGCCTCTTGTATTGTGTTCAACGCCTTTTTCAAGCCCGTCAAGCCTCACACAAAGGTTATCGCCACGGCCCTATTGAGCTCGTTCAACTTCAATAGAAAGGTTATAAAAGCCTTCAAAAGGCTATCGCCACGAGGCTGTAAGCTTGTTTAATTAATGCCTTAGTTATCTATCTAGATTATCTATAATAAGGCCTTATTTTTCCTTGTTAAATAGCTTCAATTAAAGACTTTTCTACGCTTAATATTACTTATAGCTTCTTTTATAATAGTTATAAGCCTAGTTTGCCTATTTACTATATTTCTTAACTAAAACTATATTTTCTTTTAGAATATTTCTCTTTAAAATACTATAGATATTAAAAGCTCTTTTAAAGTTAGCTTTAAAGGTTTAAATAACTAGTACTTATAGATATTAATAATTAGAAAATATACTACTAACTAGAGTATTTAGAATTATATTAACCTAAATAAGACTAATAAAGTAGCTATTTTATAACTAATAAAACTTAAACCTTAATATATTAATCTAGAAGCTATAAGTATTATAGCTCTTACTAATAGTTAATTTAAAAGGCTTAAGTCTCTTAAAAATAACTATTATATAGACCTTTAGACCTACTAAAAGTAGTAAAAGGCTCTATTAGTTATCTAATAATATATTATTAATACTATTAGTAGCTACTATAGTATAATAATTATAGTTAATAATATAGCTAAATAGCTAGAATTACTATAAGTATAGCTATAACTTATATTATAGAAGTAAGAAAGAGAGATACTAGCTAAGTATTAAATAGTTCTAAAGGCTTTAAATAAAACTAAAGTTAATACTTAAGTTACTAGCTAGTAGAAGGTTCTTATAGAGGCTTATTAAATTAGACTTTTAGATACTTAAAGTCTTTAATTAATCTTTAATTTTCTAGTATTTATAGCTTTAGTTAGCCTAGCTTTCTCTAACTATTAGAATAATTATATCTTAAACTTTATAAACCTTAATAAAAAAGAGTAGAAAAATAAAGTCTTAAATAGTCTTTAAATAAGTAATCTTTTTAAATAAGCCTACTACTTTTAAAAGATATTAGTATTAGAAAAAGAAAGCTTTTTAGTATTAGTAATCTTTTAAGAAAGGCTTACTAGTCTAAATAAAAAGTTAGATAAAAGCCTTTAATTATTAGACTTAAAACTACTAAAAAAGAATTTAACTTATTTCTATAGTTAATAATACTTTTATAATAAGTGCCTTTATTTTAATAAAACACTAAAAGACTTAAATTAAAAGCTAGATACTAATATTAAAGCTTAAGTTTATTAAAAGCTTTAAGACCTTAAGACTAAGAAAAAGATTAATTAAATAAAGTAGTAAACTACTAATAAAAAGAAATAAAAGAATTAAAAGAAGACTAGTTCTAAAGGTATTACTTTTATAGAGTAAATTTAAAGGCTTAAAAAGGCTTAAAATTATTAGAATTAGTAAAATTAGTAGTAGTATACTTTTATAAGCTAAAAGGCTTAAATTTAATAAAAGTAGTAAAAGTAGCTAGAAAAGGCTAAAAATACTTAATTTATTTACTTTAAAAGGCTTTATATAACTTAAGCGCTTTAAGTAGTAGCTACTCTTTTAATTTTAATATAATAAGCTAATTAAAGTATTTCTTTATTAAGAGACTCTTTTATTTTTAATTCTAAGTCTAATATATATATTTATAATAACTTTAATTAATTCTTTAACTATAAATTAAATTAATAGAATAAAGAGACTTTTATAAGTAATTTAACTCTTTAAATTAAAAGCTATAGAAAGGTTCTTCTATAAATTTAGTTAGAGACTTTCTAACTTAAATAAGTAGCCTATATTCTAACTTTTTATATAAATATAGCTTTATTAGACTATTTTTTAGAAAAAAGTTATAATTAAAATCTAGTTATAAGCGCTATATTAAAGAAAAACTAGATTATCTTCTATATAAAGTATTACTATAAATAGCCTATTATTAAATTTAATTTACTAATAGATATATTAATAAATATAAAAGCTACTAGAAGCTTTTAATTTATAAAGCTATAACTTAAAAAAATAGATTCTATAGACTTTTAGTACTAATAGCTTAGTTATTTAAATATAGTAAGCTTTAAGCACCTTATTCTAGAGATAACTAGAGCTTAAATTAAAGGCCTTATATAAATTAACTATAAGCTTTATTTAAAAGCTAAGGTAAAAAGAATAATATCTTAAAGAAGTCTATAAATAAAAAGCTTTAAGCTCTTTTAGTATATTTATATAAATATCTTTTAATTTAAGTAAAGCTATAATAATAAAATTACTACTCTAGTAATTAAAAACGAATTTATAGGTCTTTTTAAGGTTTTTAAGCTTAAAAATACTAGTTAAATAGCTTTATTTTAAGCTTTTTAATTATTTAAAGCTTATATTTAATAGTAATATTAGTTAGATATTTACTATATTTACTAAGATAATAATAGAAGCCTTTAGACTCTATATAATACTTAGGTATAAGAAAAAGGTATTATTAATAAACCCTTCTTATCTTATATACTAGCTTAAAATAGTACTACTAAGAGGTCTAGAGGTATTCTAAGCTTTAAAGCTTAATTAATACAGCTAGTAGCTAACTTTTCTACTAACTTATAGCTAGAGACTTAGAAAGCTATAGTCTACCTTTATAATCTATTACTATAAGAGAGTACTAAGTAAAAATCGCCTTACTAGTAGCTTTAATAGTAGCTTTAATTAAATAATTGTAATATAAGTTATTCTAAAAAGCCTAATATTATACATTTAGTTGTATATAGCTATAGAGCTTATTTAATAATAAAAGAAGCCCTTTAAGGCATTTAAAAATAAGCCTTTAAGACGTCTACTCACGTAGAAATAGAGTACCTTATAGACTATAATTTTACTAATATCTTTTATATATAGATTTCTTTTAAGTTAAAAGTTAGAAGAATTAGAGATATAACCTTTAATAAAAAAACCTTCTATTAAAGCTATAAGCCTTAGACTCTAGAGCTATAGGTAGAAATTATAGAATTTCTAGCTTAAGTTAAATTAGACTATAAAGACAATAAAAATAATAAAATTTAGTCTATAATTAAGGTTAATATAAAAGGTCTTTAATTTAATAAAGAAAAAAGTAAGTTATTAGAGCCTAATATCTTTAAAGACCTTAAATTATCTATTCTAGCAAGTAGCCTTATTTAATAAGACCTTTTTACACTTAACGCCTCTAATTATAGTAGTTAAGACTCTTAAGGGCCCTAAAGGTTATAATAGCTCTCTAAAAAAGCTCTAAGTAGCTTCTATAGTAGCTTTACTATTAGACGCCTAGAAAAGCCGCATAGAAGAACTCTTTCCCTAGAACTAACCTACTAGAATAACTTAGAGAAGTACTTATATAAAGCTAAATTTAAGAAAGCTAGAAAGCTTAAATTCTATAGCTTTTATAGATAAGAGATCTTTTAAGCTATTTAAGCTAATTAAATTAAATAGTAGTTACTACTTTTAACTTAAGTATTTAAATATAAATTTAATAAGTATAAATTTATTAAAAAATTTAAGGCCTAGCTATATATTTAAGGGAATCTTTAACTACTAGATAATAAAAATACTTATATAGTAACTCTAATAGATAGGTTATTTTAAACTCTAGTAGTAATTATAGTAAAGTTTAACCTTAAAATAAAATAACTAGATACTATTAATGCCTTTATAAATAGCTTACTTAATAAAGAAATTTATATTAACTTTCTATAAGAATTCTAAAGACCTAGTTAGAAGTTAAAGCTACTATAAGCTTTCTACAAATTGTAAAGGTTACTACTACTATAGTAGCAGACTCTTAGATAGACCTTCTAGAAGCTAGGTCTATTACCTTATTTAGAAGACCTCTATATATTTAATAATATAATATTAACTATCTTTTTCTATATTAATAATATTATTATTTTATTTAAGTAAAAGACTTTAAATACTACTAAATAATTAATTTAATAGCTTAAGTTAACCTATAATATAAAGGACCTAGGCCAAGTATAGTAGTTTCTAGGTATTTAAGTTATTTATAATTAACTAAATAAAAAGCTATAGCTATATTAGAATTCCTATATTAATAAGCTAGCTATAAAATTTAATATTATTAAAAGAGATAGTTATTAAAGAAATCTAATACTAATTAATTAATTATAGCTTAATATAGAAATAGCTACTACTAACTAAATTTATTACTACTAATAGACAATAGAATTAATTAATTATATTACTATTATAAGTAGGCCTAATATTATAAAATTAGTAGCTAAGTTAGCTAAATTCCTTTTTAATCCCTTAGAAGTCTACTAAAAGATTGCAAATTAAATTATTAAATACCTATATTTAACGTAATATCTAGCTTTTAAATTTAATAGAAGCTACAATAAGCTAGACCTTTAAATAGCTTCTAATATAGCTTTTATAAATAACTAATAGACTTAAAAGTTATTATAGAGCTTAATTATTTAATTATTTAATAGGCCTATAAGCTAGTTAGCTAACAAGTAGAATACTATTATAACGTTAACTATAGAAGCTAAATTACTTGCTTTTTCTTATATAGTAAAGGAGGCTATTATAATTTATTAACTATTCTAATAGCTAGAGCTTTAACTAGCTTAAAAGCCTATAATTTAGTATAATAACTTTTAAATAATTTAAATTATTAATAGAAGCCTTTCTAGAATTAAGACTACTCTCTATTATATTAATATTTATAGTAGCTAGATTTAAGAAGTCTATTAATAAGAAAGCTTTAAAATTAAGTATATCTCTAGTACTAATAATATTACTAATAGGTTAATAAAAGTCCTACTAGATTAGAGATTTAAGCAATTTATCAAGTAGCTAGAGCTAGTTAATATTATTAGATTTATTAATAACTTTAAAGGCTTAATAGATAGACTAGCTTGCTCTAAATAGCTTTATTCTAAGCTATAGGAGTGTGTCAATAAGCCTTTTCTTCCTATTGTTAACGCCTTTAGAAGCCTCTTGTATTGTGTTTAACGCCTTTTTCAAGCCCGTCAAGCCTTACACGAAGGTTATCGCTACAGCCCTATTAAGCCCGTTTAACTTCAATAGAAAGGTTATAAAAGCCTTCAAAAGGCTATCGCCACGAGGCTATAAGCTCGTTTAATTGATGCCTCAGTCATCTATTCGGATCGTCTATAATAAGGCCTCGTTTTTCCTCGTTAGATAGCTTCAATCAAGGACTTTTCCACGCTCGATATTACTCACAGCTTCTTTCGTGATAAACTCACTTGACTTTCGGCTATACAAACTTTGACCAGATTATCCTGTAGTGCCCTCGTAAATGGTCACGGCAACTTCATACCTGATCGGCCAAGGCGACGCCTAACATGACGCTGCTTAAACGCCAACTTTTGGCTACCAGCCGTGTAACAAGGTTACCGAGCCCAGTCTCAAGCCGGAAGAATCTCCCACCAGAGGGAAGGTTGCCCAGGCATCACACATGAAGGCTGGGGTGACATCACTGACAGCACCGTCTGGCAACAACTGGGTAGCGAATATGGCAGTACTTCTGAAATCACCGCTGACGACGGTGATAAGGTACTGTATCCAATACAGGCCGACGCCGTACGCGAACCCGTCGCGAGGCTCGAATACCAGCGGTAGCGAGAACAGCTTGACGAGCGGATGGCTGTCCTCTCCAATGCCAAGGTCATGACTAGACAGATCATCACGGACAGCCGGATTCTCCCTCGATTCCAGCCCGCTTGTGTGTAGCAAGAGGTGGCCAAGTGTGATTGGGGTACCCGGTCTGCGGACTATAAAGTCGTCGGCATTGGAGCCTTCTGAATCCGCTCTAGAAACCAAGGGGAGAGCATCGATTTCAGGAACACGTTTGACTCGGTGTGATCAAGGCCCTGGCTGGGGGATCAACCAGCTTCTTCACTGGGTACGTTGACGAGACCAGGCATGTCCAATATATCAGGGCCATTACACAACCACACACCTCCGGAGCCTCGTTCTAGTGGCCCCTTGCAACGAGAAGTGTCTTGAAGAAATTGCTGGCATTGACAGGAGGTCCGGCCTCTTCACATCTTGCATGCCAATGGAAACGCCATGTCAAAGCAAGAAATATCGATTGTTCTGGTAGTTGTGGCGCGAAAGTTGGAATAGGCTTTTGTCTTTTGTTATTGTTCGGCATCTGCCTCGGTTTTCTCCGATGGCCTTTTCACATGGCCGTACCAGCGGACCGGTTCAATTCCATGGCACAAGGCAGAAAAGGAGAGGGGGGAGGGAGCCTGATATTTCTCAGAATGATTGAGTGACTGGCATTCTCCCAGCTTCTACCAACTCATATCGCATACATTCTGCTAGCTGCCGTCTTAGATTGTCCATCTAGATGTAAGTAAATATATAAAGCAACGCTTGATTCGCCGTCGCAACCTCCCTCTTGTCCTTGTCCTATCCCACACAAGTGCCCTCGTGAGTCGTAACCCAGCGACGCCATCAATCAAACGATTCTCACCGTCAAGCCCGGCCCTCTCATTGATATTTGCCTCCTTTGGATGAAGCCGACGCCCACTCTCTCATACGTTCTGCACGATCCTTCCGAACATGGCGCGACAACTAGTACATAATGTACTTGCTCACTGTCTGGCACTTCCAGTTTCTGCCTCCCAACAACAATACACCTCAGATGTTCAATATCCCTCCTATCCTGTTCATCGAAGACCAGGCTCCCTCTTTCACCGAACAAGCGGAACTCTCTCGCGGGAGCTTTCAGCTCGATGCCGAGCATCCCAATGTCCAATTGCTGGTCATGATCAGAATTGTCACGCTGACTGCCGGCGAAGGATGCATGCACAGCGTCGTTCCATTCTACGGCCCCGAACGGCACATGGACATATTGAATCCCACCCTCGTATGCCATCCAGGACCACGAAGGCACCTTTCGCTTCTTCGTCGGATAGTGTATCCTCCTCATTCTTTCATCTCCAGACCGTTGCCACAGAAGGCTTCTATGCAGGTAGCGGTTGAAAATGCCGTATCCCACTTCAGTCTCGAAAGTCTGCGCCAATCTTCTCTCCAGGCCAGAGATGGCAACCGACCTATCTGTGTTTCTTGTGAGGACAAAGTTTGAGTATCGCTCAAAGAGCAACTCGAAAAGCTGGACTTTGTTGGTCTGCGTACGTTGCAACGCAGACTTCGGGAACTGAGGGTCGCCGAGAAAATCTGCTTCCTCACTGGCCATCAACAAAGTCAGACGCAGATGACTCGTATTCTTTTGAAACAAGATGCATGTACAGAAGAGAGAGGGAACATGTTCGCTCCTTGCAACATGAGTTGTTGAATCCACCGCTCACTGCTCACTTGCCTGTGTAGTCTGCTGAGTGTTTCGCAGTGAACGCCGCGGCCGCATTGCCAATATGTCTGATTTGCAGTGAAATGAATCGTCCGATGTGACAAAGCCCTTTCTTGTAGAACCCACGCCCGCTGGTTCAGTTCTCCTTCCTCGACGTCGTGGCGAAAATCGTCGACGAATTCGCACAGGTAGTACGCATTGCCCGAGACACTTGGAACTCGTATACAGCGTTGAGTTGGCCGCGGATTTAGAAAGCCCTCAGAGGAGCCCCTTGCGGAAGTAGCCGCAATGGTACAGTAGGCCGAACTGTAATACATGTCCATCTTTTGGGCCTCGATGTCCCAGTCGTCGAATCGGCGGCATTCCTCGGAACATTCTTCGTGCGGCTGGACTATGCAAAGCGAGTCGATCCAGAGAAAGCGTACCCCGAGCTCTCGGGTGACGGTGATGGCATCTTGGAAAGTCTTTGGCAGCACACCCAAGTCTATGCTCTCGCATAGAGCACCGATATTGCATCTATGAGTGCAGAACTTGCCATGTTGCTCAGGGTCACCCCACCGATGAGACAAGGCAATGTATCTCCCGTTGTCGCCTTTCTTTGTGCAGAGGAGATGCAGCGAGTTTGAGCTCTTCTCGTCTCCCACATCTAGGACCCTTGACGGGAGTGAAGCTGGGCCACTGGACTCGGAATGGCACCCGTGCTCTTCGTGCTGTTCATCGCATACTTGAACCCATTCGCGGAGCAGCTCGAAATAGATCGGACTCCCCAGCTCGGGCAAGGTCGGGAATCCGATCTGAATATCCGACGTGTACTTTGGGACATTCAACCCTGGCCGTTCACACTGTGTGAGACCTACTGCGTATAAAGATGAAGACGAAAGAGGACTGGACAAACCTGGAGCAGCGCATAGTCGAAAGATGGGTGGGCCGTTGACATCCATTCTCAAAGCCGAACCATCCCTGATGAACTTGATATCCTGCTGATCGGCTCGGCCAGACCGCTCCAGATATCTCGACAACATTCCGCAGAGCTCACAAGACGCCCATGTCTCTGATATCTCAGAGAGGCTGCTGACCTCAAGATAGAAATCAGTAGATGGTAACGTTAAATCACGCGACAACTGGCCACTACAGGGACGACACAGCTTCGCAAAGTCTGGCCACGGAGGTAGCAGAACCCGCCGATCGACTCGGCTGAAGAAGCTAGTGGCGAAGTAATTGTCCACAAAGTCGATCCATTCATAGATCTCTTGATGCTGAAGAAGCGGTGCATTATCGCGAGCGACTTGGAGGAGCTGTGGAAAAAGTCGACCAAGATGGTCTTGTCGGAGAAGCTGTTTATCGTTGAGAAGCCGAAGGAGCTGGGAAAGCTGACTCTCACCCAAAAGCTGTTGCAGTTCTCGAAGCTGACCCGGTTGAAGATGGGGAACAAGTTGACCGAGTCGATGCTGGTGACCACTTCGGGCAAGTAGCCGACTATATTGACTCGGACGAACACCCTGAAAACTATGCACATTCTGCAAAGCTTGCTGAACCACGATTTGTCCATCGTCATCGGGAACAGCCTCAGCTGAGAAGGATTCAGACTCGTCGCTTGCGTTCATCGTGCCATCCCTTCCGAGAGAGCTCCGGCAAGGTTGCACTTGTTTCGGCGCGCGAGAAATCCGGCCACGTCTTGACAGTCTAGTAGCGCTAAATACAGAGATGCGAGGTCTGTCACTCCCATCACTCGTCACATTTGTAAACTCGTAACCGAGAAATGTTCCTCCGCACGGAGTACATCGCACAGATACTCCTCGAAAGCATTACTTATAGAAACGCAAATGAAGAAAGTGACGAGCGAGTCCCACCAAACTTCGGCACCACCCGCCCTTCCCTTCTACTTAGAGCCGTAGTAAAGGTGGGCCCGAAACGCTAGGACCCGTATTTGATAGACACACCCCCAGCACATCTGCACTAGTCCCAATCGAGTCGGTGAGGCTTTGATGACTACAGCAGAGGCGATAAAGGGCTCATAAGAGCATCACACGCTCCTGTAGATGCTTCAAGTACGAGGTTCTAGCTGGTTCCCATAAGACCATGTGTCGTAGCTATTCTCTCACAGGCCTTGAGATCGCAATATCGCAATTCAACTCTGTACAGAAAATTCGGGCCATGAACTACCAAGTTAGAGGCCATCACATCGATCCTGTGGGACAAACTTGCGTGCACCTGAAACAATTACTCAGGCTGCAACACATGCATGAGCTGTCAGCTTACGGAGTACGGGGTAGTTAGTTAGTTACAAGCTGTCCAAGTGTGACTTGGCAGACTGCATTGCGTCTGAGAGCAGCCACATGGCCACGTATTACCAGTGGTTGCTCAGGTTACTCTCCAACCCCCAAAACCCATCACTCCGTCACATTTTCGCTCTCGTAGCCAAAAAAGTGATAGATATGATTTGAGAGGTGCGAAGTCAAATTGAACTCGGGGATCACCCGCTCTCTGCTAAGCGGCCAGAGGGTGAATGCAAGGCTGCCCCTATCATTTATCATTAATGACAGCCGATACTCTGGGCTGGCACAAAGTGGTGGAAACTTCTGCCGAGATCTCGCCCCCCTCCCAACTTTCTGATCCGTAAATGATAATTCAAGACGTATGACTTCTTTCTAGTAAGTCTTCCCAGATCTTTGATAGCGAAGAGCAAGACTAGTGCAATGGCTGAGACTGAGCCACCATCTCGGGAGCGAACAAGGTCATTTTCACCTAGGATAGTTCCCCCTCGTGCCGTTCAAGGAGTTGCCATGATGCGCCCAGTCAGACAGTCACGAGAGCCCGCGAGCGACGATGATGAATCTATTGCCGATGAAGGCGTGACGGAGCTTACTCTCGAGGGAGAGCCTCATGAGCCTTGGTGCGACATTCTGAATCTGTACCAAGGGCCTGACTCTAGGTGGACCAAGCAATGTCCAGAGCTCCATGAATCGACAGAAGACAAAAGTGACCAGAAGAAAGCCTACGCTCTGACTGTGTTTCACACCAAGAGCAACAACGACGCCGGAGGGCTGCATGTTCACTCCATCGTCGTCCACAGCACGCTGCTGAAGCAAGTATTGCAAGAGCTTTTCCAAGGGTTCGAGGGAATCGCGAGTACCCTGAACCATCTCCAATTCCAAGCTCCCTTCCGCCACTTTTTCTATCAATGGGATCAGCTTGAGACGACTGCCCAGGACCATCCGGATTCGGAGACACGAAGCCACATCAAGCTGCTTCACGGCGTCCTGAAGAAGGAATTATCTGCGACACTATCGACCCACAAAGACTTCGTGGAACACAGCGTCGTCACGTATGAATACCTCTGGACGCTCTTTAAGCCCGGAGAGCTCGTCTACTCCTCTGAACATGGACATTTTCGTGCGTTCAGAGTAGTCAGATCGACGTACGAGCGTCGAAGAAGTCCCTTGGAAGATGCCGAAGAAGTTTTCCTCATCACTTGTGAGTATATGGACTGGGACGGCCGTATGTTTGGTGCTGCGCAATCTGAATTCGAGATCAAACCCTTCGACGGCACTTGCCTTATCACCAAGCTTGATGTGGTCCCGGTGGCGTACCACGAATCGAGCCAGGAACTTCGAGAAAGACTCCTGGTTCGCGGTCGCAGATTCTGTTCACTGAGTGGATTCCATCACAAGGCATATGACGGATTTTTCCTCGCCCAGGAAGGAATCAGAGGGTTCTTCGTAAACACCACCATGACCGCGGTATGTCGTATCCATCGTTTCATGATGGGCCTTTCTAAACGTTTCCAGGTCCATGGGCGGATCATTGTTGACACGGAAACTTATCGTCTCTATAATCGGGAAGATGCCATTAGTGTCACAGACCGCCGCCGACAATTGCCTTTCCCAGAGCGACGCCGTGGAAACGGTGTTGGCGTTGGCGTTGGCTCGAATCCATCTCTCCCAAAGAAGGTCCGCACGACAACACAGCATCAGGTGGGGAAGGATGAGAAGAAAGATGGGACTGAACAACCGCAACAGTTGAGCGACGAACAGCTGCTTATCTGCAGTCTATATGTGAGAGGGTATTCCTTAAGGAAGAAGTCCTGGGGTAAGTGTCGGCTACCTTTTCTTTTGCGAGAAAGAGGTAGTTATATTTTGCTGATAGGTAGCATGCCCAACAGGGCAGTTTTTCGTTGACCATGTCCGTGATATTGATTGGAAGCCCAACATAATCGACGACTTGCTCTTGCCCAACGACTTCAAGGATTTGATTCTGGCTTTCGTCAGAGGCCAGCTTTCTCAAGACGATGATTTCGACGACATCATTGAAGGCAAAGGTAAGTTGTTCTGCGCATTATCCAGCTGTAGCTCTGTAGGACCACCTAGGGCTCGAGGATCCTGGTCGAATAGACGTAGATTCTTCGCACGCCAGCTTGTGTACTGATGTATGTGCTCCTCGAATGTAGGAAAGGGATTCATCATGCTCTTCAGCGGCAATCCTGGAGTCGGAAAGACCTTGACCGCTGAATGTAGTAAGTCATCTAGTTACTCCGTCCGAGCCCGTCCGTATCTCGCTAAGTATACAAAAGTCGCAGAGGAGATGAAAGCGCCCATCTATTCGATCACCTCTGCTGATCTGGGCGAAGACGCTGCCACTGTTGAGCGGAAATTGCTGCAGATTCTAGATCTTGCCACAAGATGGAAGGCTGTTCTCCTGTTCGATGAATGCGATGTTTTTCTGGAGAGTCGATCAAGGCAGCATATGAACGCCAATGCAATCATAGCCAGTAGGTAGCGCCATCTGCTGTTTTATCAAGAAGTCATCAGTGACAGTTCGGACTAGCCTTTCTTCGCACCCTCGAATACTACAAGGGCGTCTTGCTTCTTACGACGATTCGACTCTCAAGCATCGATCCCGCCTTTCAGTCTAGAATCCACCTTACGCTAGACTACCCGGATCTTGACCCTTCAATAAGAAGAGATTTGTGGTTCGAAACTCTTGTCACGCTGCAAGAGTGGCATCTGGCTGGGCGACGTGGATATTGCGTCCCTGGCTGAACTGACGTTGAACGGTCGTGAAATCAAGAACCTTGTGAAGGCCGCGCAACTTGTCGCCAAGTTGAAGGAAGAGCCAATAAGTATCCATCACATCAATGCCGTACTCAACGTCACCAATCGCCGTCGAGGGTGTAACTGAGGAAAGCTCGGTCTTGGTGGCAGATGTGGTTCGGAGTTGGGTTGGGGTTGTGAATGTGATAATGAATAGTCTTGACTTGGCAGCCGCTCTTTAAGTCTGCAGCTATGTCGGGCTTAAAGCGATCGGCTAACTATACTTTGACTAGACAAGAAACAGTGACTCAACTTTTTGACTCGGAAAGTAGAAAGTAGACCAAAGGGTAGAACCGTCACTTACCGAAATCATACCCAACCAATCGGTGGAAGCTTTTCTCTGATCGAGCAGAGGAAACGGATTGGATTGATTACTAATTTCCGTGGCAGCTCTGCGGCTGGACTAAGGTTCTTCCGCTCCACGACGGAGACCGGTCAAATAAACTTGATAGATTGAACCACCTCAGGTTCTTTTCTTCTAACTTACTTGGTACTTTCAAATGCCGTCAACTTGAGCCGATCAACGAAATGCCACCAGAAGTTCGAGGATCCGGCGGCCTTGCCATCAAAGACACCCCGTTGCGGCGGTATCTTACTCTTCTTGCAATGCAAACCATCGCCCGGTTCTACAAATGTGACGGTCCTTGCGTTCCTCTCTCACCATGCGTCATTGTAAAGAAGTGCGAGAGCATAGATCTCACTAAAGCCGCCACAATCATCTTCATCGCTAGCTAGACAACTATTCTAGTTCCTCACGTATATTGCTCATTCACTCATAAGGGATCAACCTATGTTGTCATGCAAAGGGTTCGCGGCAAAACCCTCGCCGCTGCCTGGCCAGGCCTGTCAGACTCGGAACGCGAACATGTCTTGAGGCAGTTGCGAGATTTTGTCAAGCAGCTGAGGGCGCTCCCGCCGCCAGATCACGCTGTATAAAGCTGCGTGGGGGGCTCACTGTGATTCTCGCATTCCCCGATCTGAACCAAGATTCGGGCCTTTCCAATCGATACTAGCGTTCCATCACTGGTTGCGCGAGGGACTACAACTAGATGAATGCCCAGAGGGCAAGAGTGATGATAAATAGGTTGAAATCAAGCGCATGATAGTCATATAGGATGGCGAACAGGCAACACCCGTGTTTACGTATGGCGACCTCAACCCTTTTAACATTCTCGTCTAAGACGGGAAAGTTGTAGCTATTATAGACTGGGAATTCTTAGGGTGGTACCCCTATTATTAGGAGTACACATCAGCTTGGCTTGGGAACAAGACGAGGCAAGCATGGCAAAACTTGATCTCAAAATTCATTGACCCGTGCCCAGAGGAACTCGAAATGGAGGCGATCAGACAGAAATGGTGGGGCGACTTCTGATTGCTTCTTGATGAGAAGAACCTAGCTATCGAGGGTTCAAGAAATCTGTTTCTGCTCCATCGTGTCCCAGGTTGGTTTCGACTCTGTCATACGATCAACCTTGAACGCGTTATGCAACAAGGGCAACACCGTCACACCTTGCCGCGTTCTCGCCTAGCAGACACCAGACGGTTGGTAGCGAATCAATGTTTCGAATTGGCAGCGACGTATCAGGTACCTCTCAACATCGTCCCCAGATAGTTATACCGTAAACTACATCGAACTTGGACTCTTCCAACCTCACGACACTTTGGCTATGTTGCAGCCAGTCAATGCTCAGCATGAACAGATGAAAACTATGTGTCAGATGATGTAAGAGTGTATGTATAGTTGTCGATCCATCAGCGCACGTTCTCATTGTGACAACTACTTGCTAGCTGATTTCACCAGCAGTGTCCTCTTTTAATTCCTCGCCCCCTTGTCGGAAAGTCGGCTCAAAGTGACCGTGGTTTAGATCCCATGGTTCACTGTGCCCCGTCTCGTGGCTAAAGACCACAATGGGCCATAGCATGATGTCGAACACGGGTCCCAAGTGCCTGAGCCCTCTCTACACACGCCGTTGGAACTGGGACACGCCGTTGGAACTGGGACAAAGGCCGATGTCAGGCTGGCACAGACTCAGCAAGTTGCTCTGCCAAGAAGCTGGACGCGATGAGGCGTGAGCACTTCTACAGGAACCCTTGCTGAATCATCCGCGAGCAAGACGGCGCATGTCTTTCATGGAGAATTGTGTATAAGCCCTGCGGAAGTTGAACGCATTCAGGTCATCTTGCAACGAATGCTACAACTACAACATCAACTTCTTGCTACGTGTCCATCACACAGCCAGCCACCACCATGCGCTTCACCCTTCCCTGAGGACAACGCTGCTCTGCGTGAACGTATGTCTGTTTGACCAGGCTATCTAGACCATCAGCACAGCACGCCTATGAGGGTGACAGGAAGAGTGAGAGTAGTTGATGTAGTTAACGCTTGCGCTTGTTGACAGCTCCGTCTGGCCGCGAGCAATCGTCATCCCGGAACACGCGTCTTATACGTGCCGCTGCCTATTATATTTGCGTCCTCTAATTGATCCAACCGGGTCTGCCGGACATCTCTCCGCTCTACGCATACCAAGGGGCCTGCTACTACTGAGTAGTCCACGATGAGTACATCTAATCGTCGCTGTAATATAGTGTGCGGGGCGGCGCTGTATGCAGATTACTAGCCGGATTTAGCTAGAGGTTTAATATCCACACCCTTTGGTGTGGATTACACGGTGGAAAATGGGAAGGTGATCCCTTAAGGAAAACCTCTTAGTATTATTACCACTTTAGCAAATTTAATTCTAGTGTTTTAGTGTGGTATTTTATTTAATTGACATAATCTATCAGCACGGCTGTTATTCTGGCCTAGCTACAATAATTACATCCTCCACGATAGATGCTTCTAATAGGCTGCTTTAGGCAGCTTATTGGCTTGATGATCGGGTTGCCCTACTATTTATAGTATTATTTGATCGAGTTAATGACGATTGACCCTTCGGCGCTCGCGCTGTGTCTGTGAAAGCGATCGGGCTTCAACTTCGTCTTATGTGAGTGTTCTTCGTATGCTTGAGGTAAGGCGCTAGGTGCTCTGTTGACTTAAACGTGATAGTTGTGGCCGTATAGGCAGCTTAATTAGACGAGGGTTTTCAATTGGCTGTATAATGATATTTTGACCGACTTCTTGGTGTTTAATTCGATCGTTTTCTGGCTGCCGCTGTCGCCCAGGCAATTAATTAGTTGCGTTAAAGTTTGACGAATTCCCATTGAGGCTGACGGTCTTCTGCGGCCACAGTCGCAGCATAATAATATATACGTTAGAATTCTTCGGCTATTAACTTCGCGATAATTGCTAGAGCTCTTTTTAATAAGGTAGATTCTATTTTCGCGTGTAAATTGCTATAAAAAGGTATAGACTTCGTCAAATGATGAGAATCCTACTATAGGTGGAAAAGGTAGTATTTAGGCTCCTTTGTCGCGAGGGGCTTTAAGAAGTTAATAAGTTACACCTATTGGGATAATAATATTATTATAATAATAAGTAGCAGGAATAAAGGTATCTATATTAATTGATAGAGAGCTTAGATGAGGATAATAGGTAGTGTAATTATTGTTGTTAAAGGAAGAAGGTTAACGGCTTTGACGGTCGGGCGCACGATGTTTTTTTTAGGTAGTTAGTGCACTAAAAAGCGTGAAAAATACAGTGAACCTGCGTTATAACGATCCTATATCTTAACGATATTTGGGTTGTTACAATAATTCACGGTTATCTAAGGTTTTTCCCTAGTAAATCGTTAAAGTTATAATACTTATAATATTATAGGCTATAAGCTTAGTTACTATGTAAATTAAGGCTTTTATTGTTATTTAGGCCTCTATAAAGCTGTAAATTTTTGTAGCCTTAAATGCGTTTTTTCTTTTATACTACTATAATACTACTCTTTTTATTACAAATTAACCTTATTTTAAGCTCTTTTATAATAAATTCTTAATAGATATATAAGTAAATACTAATAAGTTATTAAGAAAGGTAAATTATATAAAAAAAATATTATAAGAATTTCTTATAGTAATAGGTAAAGCTCTAATAATAGGCCTATAAGAAATTCAATTAAAATTTCTCTTAATCTATAATATCTAAGTTAATTAATAAGCGCTATAATTATATTGATTTTAAAAAGCCCTCTAATACCTAAAAATATTATAAAGGCAAATATTTATTACTTAAGTTAGCTTTTTTTAAATTAATAACTTAATTAAATAATAATAGCTAAATTATAACTAGTAATATTATTACTAATCTTGCGAAGTAGCTCTAGGAGAAAATGTAAGACTTTAATAGCCTAGAGACTTCTTTATTCTCTTAAGAATAAATTAATAGCTTTAAATTATACTATTTTATTAAAAAATAAAAGATTAATAGTAAAAGTAAGTTTACTAAGGCTTTTAACTTCTTTTAAGACCTTACTATAATATAAGAGACTATAAAATAATATATAAATAATAATATATATAATATAAATAAATTTAGGCTTTTTTAGCATAGAAATCTCTTATTTACACTTATAATTTATCTATAAAAGAGAATTAAGCAAGATAAATTATATATTATAGTTTTATCTTATGCTAATATATTAAAAACCTATTAGCTTAATCTTTAAGTAATTAGTAAGTCTAAAAACTCGCGTTATTTTAGTAAATATAATAGTAAAATTACTAGCTTTCTAATATATTATTAAAGTAATACAAAGAGTTAGATAAACTCTACTATTTTTCTTAAATAGCTCCTTTAGTTTAATTAATAAATATATAGTAAGTATATTTTACTTTTATTAAATAACTTTAATACTTACTAATATACTATAAATAAAGCTATTTTTATAGATATACTTATTAATATAAAGGTTATTTTTCTTCTAGCTAATATAACTAGTCTATATTAACTTATAGACTAAGAAATTATCTATAATTTAAAAGTTTACTATTAGAAGTAGTAGCTATAGTTTGTAGCTAAGTTAGCCTTTTAAAATATTAATCTAATACCTTAATTAACTTTATTAAAGGCTATTACTTAGCTTATATATATATAGTATAATTTAGTTAAAATAGAAACTATTACTAATTATTAGAGAAAATTACAGCTACTTAGTAATATTTATAGCTATAAGCGCTAGCTAATAGATTAAAATAAAAGCTAATAGACTCTTCTAGCTATAGTATATAATACTTATATTTAAAGCGTAATAAATATTAGTAATATTATCTCTATTAATAATAATAGCTTTAATAAGCTTATTAAGCCTATTTTTAAGCAAATTAATAAGAGCTCTAATAACTTAATTAATAATATTATAAGAAGCTTTTTATAAGTCTTACCTACTAATCTTAAAGACATTAAAGTAGGACCTAAAATACTAGTAATTACTATATTAAAGGTATCTTAAGCTATTAAAAAATTAATCTTCTTTAAGAAATAATATAAATCTATTAATTTTAAGCTTTTTTAATAGCTTTAATAGTATTAAAGGTAGCTTTAGTAAGATTAGTAAAAGGCTTATAATATATTAAAAAAATAATAATCTTTAAATATATACTTTACTATATCTTTAAGTGTATTTCTCTAATAAAATTTAGTATATATACATGCCCTATAATAGTTGTATCTTAATAATAGTCGCCAAATAACAATGAAAAGGGCCTCACGAAGCTTATCGTTATAACGTAGGTTCACTGTAGTGCGTGATTGTAAGACCCATTTATTACCATGTAAAATGTATGTAGAGGTGTGGCAAAGAGGATGTGGGCGTATGAATTTTACGCACGCTATATTACAGCGACGATTAGATGTACTCGTCCACGATGGCTTGGGATCAAGGCCAATCAGATGTTATCTACTTCCCATGACGGGGAAATAAAACTTTGAGCGCTAGTGGCAACCAACTTGCCCTCAGGAGACGCCTCGGAGAGATTTGCGCGGAAAGGCTCTATTAATGGCATTGCATTTCTCAAGAGGATGGCAAGACGGCAACACTTTTCTGCTGATTCAAAGTCGCCTCGAGATATATAAAGCCATTGCCGATGAGTGTACACGACAGTGACTGCGTAGAGTGATGCCCTTTCTAGCAGTCATGATGTAACTTTCCGTACATGTACGAGCCAACTTGGCGAAACTGACCTGGAGATGCGTACTTGGCAAGTGGGTTGTTATCCATGTACGAATCGCGAGAAAGAGGTTGGCATGACTGACTAGTTTGGTAGTGTGTTTCCGTCCAGAACACAGACTTTGATTTGATGTTCACACGGCCCGAAAACATGTTTGGCATATCAGAGTTGTGCTGTACAGCCCTGACGTTGGTAGAAGAAGGGTTGCCGCGGCGTCTGCCATCGGCTCTGGCTGGTCTTGTAGTACATCTCTGAGACAGGCGTTGTTCTGTGCGACACACCAGAGGTACGGATTGCGGTCGACATGTATGGAACAAAGAGAGTCAATGGCGGATTAAATGCTCGTCCATGAGATTGACAAGAGAAACGCAAAAACGTATGCAGCTTGTGCCCTGACGAGTACCCCCTGGGACAATAATGATTCATATCCAAACACGGGCTATGAGAATGTCCATAGGAACAGACCTTATCAGGTATGAAGTAGCAAGTAGCCGGTGGTTCAATTGAAGGTAGTAGTTATATATACTATGTAGAATTCGTTATTGTCAGACGAACAAAAGCAGCCTCTGCATTTGCATGAGCAGCATAGGGAAAACCTTTGCCAACCAAGCAAGCGGTGAAAAACCTATGCCAAGGCTGAACACATGAACCATGATTTCCAGAATAACCCAGGATCCTTCCCAAACATCGCCGAGGTGCTGGACACCCACGGACTCAGCTTATGGGCAGCTTCCGCCTCAGCTTAGAATCCGTCACAGTGTGCGACACTGCCGACACACCTGGATCCCGAGCATTGATCGAGTAGATTAGGGACACGCTGTCGGTTGCAGTAATAGAGGGATGAAGGGTTCAAGTCACGATAGCCTGTGTTGCCTCGTCAGTAACTTCATACCCGGAGCAGAATCTCGAGGCTTCCGGTCTCACCTTGATCCTGTAGGACGTAGCCACAGTAAGAATATGTAGGGTTGCAACGCCTGGCTGCGAGGCTGCCCGGCTGTTGAGGGCTGGTGTTTGCCTCGAGAGGCGAGCAAAATCCAAGTGAAGCACAGACAGTCAGAATGTAGGCGTAATGCATTGTGTGAGATGGGCAACTACTAGCAGAAGTAGAAGAAGAAGAAGAAGAAGAAGTTGTATGGCTATGGGGCGTTTTGCTGTATTTGGTAGCTATGGAAGACGATTGCAGACAACTCTGGAGAGACCCCCCGAGGCTATATTTATAGTTGATGGAAAGATGGTTTCCTCGGTCCAATGTTGAGTCGAGTCGTGTTGGGCCGGAACCCGGCCGGGCGCTCGTCGGGAAAGGCTGGGTTGAATCACCAAGGCTAGATAGGACGAATTGGAGGCATCTTTCTTGACTTGGTTAACATGCCGTTGGAATACGCCGAGCCTGACAACCATGTCTCGGATGTACGAACGATGCAAGCCAAGCCATGGAAGGTGTGTGCCTTGAGTCTTGACCGACAAAAAGGAGCTTTCACTCTGTCGTAGATGCTCTGAAGTTTGTCTCTCTCTGCATCCCACGCACGACTACCACTCAGCTGCCAAGATGGCCGGGTCGTCCGCCTCTGCAACAACTTGTTGGTGTTGATGCATTTTTGTGTAGTCATAGTTCATAGTCTGATGTTGTCTTCCCCTCCCCCCTTTCTGACGTCGGACGGTGCAATTTGCAACCGGGACATATTGGCAAAAGTCGGGACAACATCAAAAACCCCCAAACGATTACGATACTGAGTGACTGGCGTAGTTACTGGTGTCACGTTCATGAGAAAGCATGTGTTACACTACACGTGCGTCGACCAGGGCAAAACCAACCGCACAGCTCAAGTAAGTGAACTACTTAGTTAGTTAGTTACTTCCGCTGACCTAACCTCTGAGAGTTATCAGTATCCGTAATCATGTTCCATTCATGTTGTCTGACAAATCTCACACATGACCCCGGCGTTATGTACTCGGCGGGATTAGAGTCAAATGCAACTGTGCACACGAGGCGGGCAATCTCGGCACTTCTTCCTTCGCAACAACCCCTGCCGAGCAGACAAGCAGAGCAGTTGATGCTGGGCTTGGTTGGAGTTTACAGAAAACGAAAACAAACAAAATACTCACACCTGTTGTGCCGCAGCAGAGCAGAGCAGAGAAGAGAGAGGGGGATACGATTCTGCGGCCATCTCTGACAAAGCAGCTTTTGCAGTTTCTTACGGCAGGTCATGCTGGGTTGTTTGAGACTTGCAGCGGGCCAGAACAGTCCGTGTCACTCGGGTAGTTATGCTCTCGAGGTCACACGACAATCCAAGACGGGCTTTTCTATTGACTGGCACCGGATGACGTATGGATTGAAACCCTAACCCTTGTCGTGATTCACAATCCCCCTCTCAGGCCCATTGTCAGGCATCCCAGTTGATGGATGTTGCGGATACGAACCGGGTAATGAACGTGACTAGTTAGGTTGCCAATACGTAACAAATATCGCCCCAAGTCTCCGTCTCATCTGTGGCCATTTGACGAAATTGCGGTGTGAGATACACCAACCAACCAGCCTTGGTGCCTCACTCATACTCGGTAGAGGCCTAAGTTAGTTATAACGTTAGTTGACTGGTAACTACGTTATGCGTACGCCTGAAGTAAGTGAGGGAGGTGGATCGAAAGACGAGTCAAACTAGATGCCCCCGTGTGCGATGATGCAAGATGCTCATCGAGGCCGAGTGTAAGTAAGTTAGTTACATTGCGGTGATTTGATTTGTGCGGGCTTTCCATATCCCCTTTCCCTCCTCTTCTTCAGTATACTATGTATATATTTCAAGTTGAATGTGCCCACAAATATCCAGTCATCTCTGCCGTTCTTATCTCCTGTTTCGAGTCATTGCAAGTGGCAACAACGGCTTGAGGGAAGCAAGCATCGCAAAGGGACCATGGCAGACGTCTTAGATCTATAGAACTAGAACTGCCCAAGCTACTGAACTTGCTTTCCTGATAATGGTATGCTTCCCGCAAGTGATCCGATACAAGGACTATTATATCAATACGACTCTGAAAACCTTTTTTGTGTGACGCGCGCACCATTAGTTTGGCCTTTTGTCTTTTTTCCTTCCTTTCTTCTTTCTCTGTTTCTTTCTTTTCTCGCGCACTCCGCTCTCTCTCTCTCTTTTTCCATACGAGGGTTTTTAAAACGAGTTACAAATACGAGAGAAAAGCGATTCGAAGCTTATCTGTCCGGTGAGGCATGTAACTGCTTTCAACAACCACATCACGTACGTATGCTGCACTGAATCAAATTCCTCGACCGACGTCTCAACAAGTAGCGCAACAAGATAGCATTTCTCCACACAAAGTACGAGCATTCTCCCACGCTAGTAATGCGCTTTAATTTTAAAGTCTTGGTATATTACTCACCTAACCCTGCCTTATATGATATATCTATGCAGCCCTCCATGTCTTCTTGTAAAACTACCGACATGTAAACTAGTATCAAGCACCTAGCTTTAGTGTAATATAATAGACTTTTCATGCTGTCGAGTTCGCTCGGCACCATGACAAGGGGGCCGGGTCTTAGCAACTTCGTTACCGCTTTTTGACTTGTACATTAATCACATCATTGCTGCTTGGCAGGGCCATCTGCAGCCCATAACTACCAAGCACGGTCAGGCTACTAGCTTGGCGAGCACCATCCGAGATAGTTACTAGGTTGCTAGTCGAACGGAACCGGGACCGCAGGGTCTCTCCATCCGACGCCTTCGCCTCTAGTAGTCTCAACATGGCCATCTTCAGGGATGTATATATGTGGAGAGAGTCTTGAGTTCTTGACTCGCACTATACGTACTATATTGGTTTCCACACTTGTTGTTGCGACTGGTCCCCTTCGCCGGCATGGAAAAATCGCCCATGCCTTCTTGCAAAAGTTGAACGCGGGAACCAGGTACTCTCGGACGCTTTTTGTTTTTTTCAACTCTACTCTACTAACTAGTCACGGCACCCAAGTACAAAATCTGGCGTCTGGCGTCTGGCGTCTATACCGAGACGACGTTGATCTCATTCGAGTCGGGGTCACCCTCGCTGCTCCCAACGCACCACAGTCGCCAGAAGCCAGTTTCACACGACCGTCTCTCGGTTTGGCAGCACTCGGAGCCCTTGCCCAACCATTCTTCACACTGTACCATGTCGTTGGTCTTGAACTTTCCCACGTAGGTCATTTTGAGGGCAGGGTCCTCTTCCGAGAAGGAGTCGACATGCCCGACCCTGTGTTGATCGATGCCGCAAGCCGCAGGCCTGCCGAACCATGCACACTCCCTCCCTCCATCATGGCAAACTTGTTTGTGAGGGGACCGGTACCATTCCTTCCTGTCCGCTCTATCCATCTCCTCAGACGTAGGCACCGGAGCGCCCGGCTTCACATAGTGCCCCTTGTCTTGCGTGTAGAACTTGTCGTCCCCCAACCTATCCGGGCAGTACCACTCGGACGAGTCGAGGTCATAGCACCTGTTCTTGACCGACTTGATCTTGGGATGCGGGTGCTCGTAGTGCTCAACCTGGTCGTCCAGGACAGGGTAGGCCTCGTAGTAGTGCCAGGTGTTTCTGGCGTCCATGTACTTGGCCAACTGTTGATCCGGGTCGTACTGGGTGAAGCCGTGCTCGCCAGCCTTGAGCAGATACCTTCCGGCCTGGTATCCGGTAATCTCGGGCTTTTCCCAAAGCTCGAGGATGGGAAGCCTAAAGGCGACCTCGAGATGGTAGGGCGTCGTGCCGTCAGAATCGAGCAGCGGCGTCTCAACCGTGCAATTGGTCTGTTCCTGAGCTCTGGCGCAGGACTCATCCTTGAAGTGAGCCCACTGAGAGCATTCAAATGGGCCCTTGTCCGTGAAGGAGAGGGGACATTGGTCTGTTGACCAGATGTTGTCTCCATTCGTGTTCTGCAAAAAGGCCCTTGTTTTGCAAGCACCCTTGAGTGACAGTTTGACAGTCCAAGCTTCGGTCCAGCAGGAGAACTTAGGCTCGCACTGGGTCACAGTCCCTTCTGTAATTCCCTTTGACGTACTCTTGGCGCTTGAGCGAGAGTAGCCGCCGGTGATGGTGACGCCAGCCATGTTGCCAGTAAATGGGCTCCAGAATCCAGCGTTGACCTGGCCCCCAACGTTCCAGCCTGATGTGGTACTATCAACAGTGATTGTGTTTTTTTGGGTAGTCAGCTGCATGCTGCCGCTTCTTTGGTCGTTGTCTGCTCTGCGAATCTGCTCAGTCCGTAGCACGAGGTCATAATCGACACTGCCTATGTCTGTAAACAGTTTTTCGCTGACAAAAACTGTTTCCAGGAGATTCCAAGGATTCCAGTGTGGCTCGCATGTTGGCTCTTTGAGGTCGGACTTGTAGTCAGCATTCGATAAGCCAAGCGTGAGTCCTTGTCTTAGTTTGCTGAGAAGATCTCTCTTGCGCTCTTCACTTTCGTCTGCCCGTAGGAAGGAGGAGCTTTGGCACCAGACTTGTGCCGCAAACAGCGCGGCTCCAAGAGCAGCGAGCTTCATTCTGGTAACGTGGCTGCCTTGAGGTGGCCGCCGAAAACAAGGACCGAATAGTGGCCGAGGAACGAGACGACGAGCTGTGCAGGAGACGCGAGAAGAGAACCGTGATGGGAGGACTGAACTCGAGAGTAGTCTGTCCGCATCTTATACAGTACACTAGCGATATGATCTCTGATTATCGCTGCATAACACAACGTCATTTTTTCATGTCATCCTTTATGCATCATGTGGCTGTGATTAATAGCTTTGCTATTATATACATGGTAAAGTAGGGCCGGCCGCTCTTTGTCACCGGATTTTGCGTTAGTATTATGCATATTCGATATTCGCCGACTGAATAACTAAGTGGATACTGCCATGCTTTTTCCCATGAGGATCACTCCATAGTTGATCGAAGTGGAGTTTGAAGTTCATGCCGTTTTATAACCTCGTACGACTTTGGCATGAGCAATTTGAACTCCAAGGGATAAACATCATGCCTTGCAGTACGCCTGACAGATCACATGATGGAGATACGAGGTAGTTATCGGGTGTTTACATCCTTAGCCAACATCCCAATCAAGTATTTAAGCTGCTGTCCCAACTGGCCTCTGTGGAGCCAGAATGCATTGAGTGTCTTGACCTTGTCCTTTGAATTCATGGTCAAATCCTCGTACCTACACATTCTGACATAACAAATACACCTTGTACCTACCTTACCATGCGTGTGATCTGGGCGGCAACGCTTTCTCTCTGCCTGGAAGGCCTCGCGGCCCCCGTCTCCCATATGAAAAGGGTTGGACCTGAGGGGCCGATGTACGAGGTAGAGGGATCCCGTCCGCTCTGGACGATTACCGAGTCTCCCGAGCTAGAGCTGCTTTCTGATGAAGAGCGAGAGCCGCTTTTGAATCCCGAGAAAGTCGAGGTGCAACCTTCTCAAGACGTTGCAACGGAGCTGACACAAAATAACAACGATAACAACGACAAACTTGAGGTGCTTCCACTTGAAGGCAATGCACCAGATGGCGATATCCCTGCGTCCAGCTCCTCGGGACCCGAGGGGCCGCCACCGCCGCCTGAGAGCGGAGGACGACTACCCGAATCATCTTCGCCATGGAAGGGCAAGTCTCATGAAGACATCAAGAAAGAGTGGCTTGCCTTGTCTCCAGAAAAAAGAGCAGAAAACCGTGCAATTGATCCTGTGCACAAAATCTGGGACTCGTTGAGCCACGACGAGCGATTCTTCCTTGTGCTTGAAAACCCGAAAGCGAAGGATTGGCCAAACCTCACGCCAGAACAAAGACTGTATCTCTGGACGGAAAAACCCATCGTAACGTCAAAAGAGGCGCAAAAACTGTGGGCGCTGTTGACACCAAAACAACGCGATACTAACTGGACGCAAGATCCCAAGAATTGGAGGAACCTGACGCCGGCGCAGCAAGAAGAGGTCGTCACCTCCGTCCAGAAGAATTCAATATATCAAGGCCTCGATCGCGAAGAAATCCGAACAATATTGAAAGAGATAGATTCTTACCCGCCAAACACGAGGAACAGAATAATGAATGAAAGGCTTGAGAGAAAGAAGGCTAAAGCCGTGGAAGAGCTGGCCGAACGTGCGAGGCAAAATGCAAGGAATGCAAATGCAGTTGTAATGGCAAAGGCAAATACTGCAAATGCAAAGGCAAGGATATTGAAATATTTAACAAACTCTCCCGCGACTGTTCGGATGAACCAGATACCGAAAGTCTAGTTGGTTGTCCATCAAAGCTTGCACGCAAATGCACGCAAACGGTGAAAGGGGGGCAAAACAGATATGGGCGCTTATATCACTCCGTGTGTAACTATATACCAAGTAGACTCTGATGTGTCTTAGGCTAGAGATGAAACACAACAACTATATTCTGAAGGGACATGATCCAATCTCTACTGATCGCTAACACGTGACAGCGTAGTAAAAACACACTCATCTTGCGTTTGAATAAGTGGGAGAAGGAGAAAGGAAGAGCAACGGGAATGTCACGGTCCTGCGCTATTCACTTCAACTCATTGACGCCCGCGTGAGCCATCTGGTGGTTTAGGTACGACAAAACAACGGATCAGTGAGTGGCCCCCTTGTCCACAACGGCCGGACCGCGGATGCT
The DNA here is from genome assembly GCA_031753515.1 of Metarhizium rileyi. NCBI lineage: Eukaryota > Fungi > Ascomycota > Sordariomycetes > Hypocreales > Clavicipitaceae > Metarhizium > Metarhizium rileyi. The sequence continues at coordinate 347,200 of JAUKVO010000003.1, read as the reverse complement.
GGCGAGCTGAATGGTTGGTTGTTCAGTAACTCCAGGCATGTTCTCTATTTTGCCTGTTGTTCGCCTCCGGGGCAAAGAATAACCAAGTCAAGTTGGGTTATTAGTCAACACGTCGGGATCATCTGCCCTGCAGAAACAGCCGGCAAGCTCGCTCAGCCTTCACGTCGCCAAACACACAGCAATGTCTTGTCGATCCCCTCCGGCTCCGGCTCCGGCTCCGTAAAAGAGTGTTTATGAATGAACAAGTCAACGTGTCTCGTGTCTCCTTGGCGTTGGCGCGTCGGGTCGCCCGCACTCCGGACCAACTCGTCGGTCCGGAGCCCCGCGTCTCCCGCTCCGCCGCACGGCAAATTTCGCATCGTTTTACGCCCCGTCGGCTTTGCTTTTTTTTTTTTTTCTTTTTTTTTTTCCCCGGGCCACGCGGGTCAACTTGGACGCGAAACTCGGCATCTTCATCGCCCGGCTCTCGCGTCCGAGCGCACAGGTTTAAAAAAGTAGACACGTCCCCCCCGTCGTTTTGTTCGGCATACAAAACGTTAGAACCAGACAGAACGGATCTTCTAACCAAGAGCCCCCTACCCTATTGCCCCATTGACGGAACGGAAAACGTCAAGACGAAAAACGACAAGACTCCTTGCACCTCGACGGCCGACAATAAGACAATGTCCGCCAGGCTGGTCCTCCCGCTGCTCTCGCTCTCCGCCGTCTACTTCATCTTCTACTTCGCCGACGCCAATGGCCTTCGCGAACTGGGTGAGGCGGCCCAGCATGCCGGGAAGCTGCCCGGGCTGGATGAGCCGCTCCGGACCTACTACACCGGTCTGCGGCCCCTCGACCAGATCCTCACCACGCTGACCATCTTCTTCTGGCCCTTGAGCGACGGGACGCAGCCGGGACTGACGCTGCACTCCATCGCCTTCTCGGGCACCTTTAGCTCCGCCTGGATCCTGGTGACGCTCGAGTCGTGGAGGAAGGGGAACGCGTGGACCGCGGCAGCATTGTGAGTGATGAGTCCAGTCCCGTCTTGAATCTTGGGGACCGTTCGCCGGGGGGGGGGGGGGGACCGGAAATCCAAGTTCAAAAAAATTCAACTGTCCGGCTGGCTAATCGTCGTGACCATGGGGGTTTTGCAGTCCCGCCGTCGCCGGCCTCGTCGCTCAGGTGCTCACCTTTGCCTTGGCGACGCCGCTGTATTGCTTCTTGCACCTCGTGTGTGCCGGCACGTCTGCGAGCCCAACGGCAAACAAGATGCGCGTTCCTCACGGCGTCGTCCAGGCGCTGCCTCACGTCTTCACCGTGGCCATGTTCGTGCCCTCGCTGCTCTTGGTCGCGCCGCTCTCCGAGACCATGACGCCTGACCTGAAGCAAATCTGCATCGCCATATGGCAGCCCTGGCCTGCGTACGTGGCCGTGCTACTCGTCCTCGTCAACTTGGTGACTGGATCCTCCGTTGACCACGGGGACGGCCCTTCCAGCCCTTCCAGCCCTTCCAGCAACGCCAAGAGGACAAGTTCCCTGCGGTACGTCTACGCCTTTGCCTTTGCCAACACGGCGGTTTCGCATCTCGTGAGCCTCGTGATCCCCGCGGCCACGGTCATCGTGCCAAGCATCTTCCAGACACAGTACCTGGAGCCTCTCCATCCTCTGAGCGTGTTTGCGACGCCCTTTCCCTGGGCCTCCGCCGCGTTCAAGGTATCGACGGTGGGACAGGGGGCGCAGATTTTCTTGAGATGGGACTATGTGATTGGGTCCACGGGCGTTTTGGTCTGGGCTCTGAGTCTGTACAGGAGTGCTCACCGCGCCGTCAACGTCCAGGTCAGCCTGTCGGACCTGTTGTTCAGGGTTGTGGCCTTGTCCGTCCTGTGTAGTCCCGTCGGCGCCGCGGTGGAGCTGATGTGGGAGCGGGAGGAACTTTTCCTACACGATTCGGACAAGACGAAGAAGGCCGTTGGGTCCAACAAGAAGTAGTGATTCGATAGATAAAGACATGGCTGCGGGGCAATAGAGCTTGGTTGGCGGCGGCCAATGTCAGAGAAGCTGGCCAGTCTGATACAAACTCAATCGAGGGCTTTCACTCATGACTCTTATCATCACACGGCCGGGGTTTATCAGGACGTGACCCCGGCATGGTCGCAGAACAAACACCATGGGCCCTGTCCCTGCTTTCTATGAATAATGAAACAACTCGACCTTCATGTGTCGCGGGACATGTGTGGACACGCTCCTCACCATCTGGCTTGGCTTGTCAACTCTTGTGATGAATACGTTGGATCTTTTTCTTGTGAGGCTGCCCCGAGTCAGGACTCACTACGTCCCCTTCTCTCTCTTCTCTTTTTCTATTCTGGCTCTCATGAGACAACAGTTGGGGCCCTAAGCAATGATGTATGATGGAGAGCCAGCCTATCCGGTAAACAGGCATCCCATATCACGACCCGTCACCGGCGACAATGACAACTCGACGGTTTGGGAGTTTAGAGTTGGGAGCCAGTCGCGGCGCAGTCTGGGTCGATCGAAACAGCGCAGAAGGATGGAAAATAAAAAAAGCGACAAGAGAGAGAGATGCAGTAGGACGAGTGGGAAAATGGATTAGATAAATAAATGAACAAACTGCACAGGCCCTGCTCCGTAGCATCACCGCCGTGAAATGGGGGGGGGGGGGGGGCCGAAATGGTGCACCGATGCTTGAACGCTTGAACGCCCCTTCATCTCGGGATACAAGCGACCCACACGATTTATTAATTTGTAATTCGGTGCCGACGATGGGAGATGAAGAGAAACGCTTTGTTGCTTGCAGGGTCCGGGCCAAGATGGACCACGATGATCCAATGTTTAGTCTTTCCATATTGAGCGTGGACCACGATGATCCAACGTTTAGTCTTTCCATATTGAGCGTGTGTGCGTGCGGCCCGAGGACGCGAACCGGCGAGATGGAAAGAAGAAGAAGGAGGAGGAGGAGGAGAAGCCCAGTTGACTTGAGCGCTCATGGCTCATGCTGGCCCCACCTTTCGGCACCAGATCTCACTGCCATCCAGCTGCCGGTCGAGGCCTGGCCCCTTTGGGACGCTGGTGCAGGCCGTCTTGGTCTCAACTGCTGTGGTTCCCGCCTGGCAATGCAGGTGTGCCAGGCTGCTAATAGCGGGCAGCGTCGCGCGGTCTACTACCGGTCCCCTCCTGAACTTCCAATGTTCCTCAATGGGTCCAACGTCCGTGCTTGTGTGAAATGCGCTGTCAACTCATGTCTGGTGCAGCCAAGCTGTCTTGTCAGACTGTCTGGTCGTCAACCTTGGATCGTCAAACTTTTCTTCCATTTTTTCTCCCGCCGCGCGACCACACGTTCGTTCGTCCTTGTGCCCGTTGACGCCAGGCAATCCATCCCTCGTGACATCAATCACACGCTCTCCGAATGCGCACCATGACGTCCGGGCAACAAGTCACTTTCTAGTCCCGTGTGTTGGGGTGCATCATCGCCAATCTTCCATCCTTTTCCGTACGATGGGGTAGTTATCCGATGGTCGATGAGCCGACCAACGTGGCAAGGCCCAGCTGGGGCTGCGATTGATACTAAAATTGGGGGTCATAGATCTCAAGAGCTCGCTGCAAGACACCTCGTCCAGGGAATCCTGGCACATCCTCCCACGCAGAGAGTCAAGCGATCGATTGATAAGCACGTTCATCGTCGTGTGCGGCGGGCAAATCGCCTTGCCCATGATCCTCCGAGACGCGCAGATCCTCCGAGACACGCAGAACGCGCGCGGAGAAATGTAACATGTGAACCAAACTTGCCCTCCGCCCACAGAAGAACTAGCTTTCCCCTTGCTCAGCCCTTAGTTACTTGCTGTCCGCCTACCGAGTAACTAACTAGTTACGTGTCGAAGCAACCAGCCAGGTTGCCTACGGCTTCTCTCCTTCTGTTCCTGGTGATGGCTTCATCTAGTTCAGACGGCACCGTGACGGACGGGCAGGAGGATACCACGCTACCTTGTCCGCTCCTCCGTCCCTCGTATCCATACGACCCATCCGCATCGATATGAGGGCATTTCGCGACCTGATCAGCCATCGTGGCCAGCGGCGGCGTATGGATCCAAGGGACCTGAAACATTTCTCCCCAATTCATGACGGGTCAGCGTGGGGAGAAAGGTGTCCGATTGACTACACGCAGGCGATAACCTTCGCGAAGCAGCCCAGCCCACGGCGGCCTCCTACCGGCACTGGACGAGGCTCAGAGTTTACTTTGTAAGAGTCAAGGTACTGACATAGGCTTAGGGCTCGGAGCCGGCGCAATCATCAGGCTAAACTGACTAGTCGTGCCCATTACTCGTTGCCAGCCCAAGGCTCTCCAGCGTGACACACACACACACACACTCTCTCTCTCTCTCTCGCTCGAGGACTGCAACCTGACTAGCTAGTACTGTAGTTGATCTATGCGGACCTCCAACTTGACACATGCGTGGCCTTCCGGTTTTGGATTCGTCTACTCCGTAGTTACACAAAAAAAAAATGTTTCGTCATCGGACCCCTGTTCCAATGGCCACGAGTTGAGAGAAGATTCCCCCGAATCTTCTCCTGGTCCCTGTTCCTGTTGGCCCAGCTGTTGCGTAACCTTTCTCCAATCACGACCCTGCATGCGGTTTCAAGTTCGTTGATGCCGGGTGGAGCGGCGCTGCTCCGGAAGCCGGTGCGCACGACCTTTTGCCCGGCTTCCGGCACCCAGGAGACTTACCTGCCATTCTTGGATCTCGTGGCCGGGTTAGATTGAATCCGTAGTCTGTTCTAGCAGGTCTGGCAGGAAGAGACGCAGCGTTATTAGTGTAACGTCCCTGCGCAGTGTAAGAGGACCCCCCTCGGAGCGTCCAAGTTCCCTTCACCAAGGTTGTTATCGCCAAAGCTTAAATCTAGGCCATGTGGGCTTGCCCGGCCGGGCATAACCCAGCCCAGCTAGAGGCTTGTTTCATAAGAAAGAGTTGTTTCTATGGTGAATTCCCCCCCGACTAGTTATGCGTGGGGGGGGGGGGGGGGGGGGGGGGGGGGGGGAGAGGACGTGAAAGGCCATGGATGGTCACGACAAGCGTTCCCCTGGTCTGGTAGCTTTTCTATTTCCGCCGTCGTCTCTGTCTGATACCAGATACCAGCTGGTAGCTTGTATGAATCCTCCTGGTGCGCAGGGGGGGCCATGTTGAGAGGAAAGACGGGGAGCCGGCTGGCCAGCTTGTGCCTGACACGACGACCAGATCTCATATAAATGCATGGGTCTTGGCACGGGTTGTGGGAAAAGTTTGGATGCTATAATACGCAGATCTGCTGTAGATCTCGCTCTCGAAGGCCAATCTTTCTTTCTCTCTCGTTTGTTCCCCCTCCCCCCTTTCGTGACGCAGCTGGGAACGCCCGCGGCCCTGAATAATTTTGAGTCTCGAGAACTTCTTCAGACACCTTGACTGGACGGGGAAGTAACGGCCGGAGCCTACTGCCTCTCCCTATCCCAATACTGGCGTTGCCTGTCACGCGTGCCGGGGAGGGATAGCATAGGGTCGTCCACCCGGGCTTTCGTTCCTCTGCTTCTTTTAAAGGTCCAACCCAAAAGTCTGGTGCTTTTTGCTCTCGCTCAGCTTTTCGCCGCATCTGCGCTCTTTCGCTCAACTCATGCTCGCCGGTCTGGAAGGACGCCGGAAAACAACATCACAATGGCGGGTGGCAGCGATGACGAAGCCATGATGCTCATGTTTGCCATCCGTGCAAGGAAGAATGAGGAGGCGACTTTGGCCTTTATCATTGCTTTGCTGTCGATCGGCGTGGCCTACATCGCCTTTTATCTCGTCAGGCAGTCCAGCCACTGGGTGAGACGGACGGCAGATGGGAAGTCGGCGCTGCCGCCGTTACTCGCTGCCTTTCCTAGGTATGTTGCGCAACGAGTTTCTCTAAGAATCCTCGTCTCCGGCTAACCGTGCTGTGCAGAATGATCAGACGGGCGTCTCTTCAGCGCGCCGCCGGGGTACCGTCGCTCGGTCACGCTGCCATCACGACCATCTACCTGGGCCTCAACTTGGTTTGTGTCTTTGCCAACCTGGACACCAACTCGAACATGACGTCCAACATTGCTTCGCGGACTGGCTGGTACGTGCTCGGACGTGTGTTGCTGCCCTTCTTCTCTGTGGCTCAATGGCTGACAAGTTGTAACTCCTAGGTTGGCCGTGGCGAATCTCGTCGTCGTCATGTTCTTTGCCCTCAAGAACACGCCCCTTGCCTTCTTGACTGCGTGGTCGTACGAACGTCTCAACTGTCTGCACCGCATCTCAGGATACGTCGCCGTGACGCACCTCGTTGTGCACGCCGCCTGCTACTCCGTCTTCTTCTACAGCATCGGCCTCGCCAGCCAGCTGTTGTCGACGGGCGACGTCTACGGAATCATCTCCGGCTCGTGCTGGGTGCTTCTCGCGCTGGCCGCCGTCTTCATCCGCCGCTGGTGGTATGAGCTGTTCTACTATCTCCACGTCTCGCTATGGGTTGTGTCCATCGTCACGCTGGGCTTGCACCAGCCCAAGATGGCCAACAAGTTCATCTACGGCACCATCATCGCCGGCTCCATGTGGGGCTTCGATCGTATTATTCGATTCGTTCGACTCGTCGCACACAGCGGCAACACAGCAACGCTTACACCGTTGCCGAATGGAGGCACTCGCGTCACGCTGGCCAATACTCCCCTGGGCGTCACTGCGGGCAAGCACTGCTTCCTGTGGATTCCGCGGCTTCGTCTGTTCGAGACACATCCGTTTACCATTGCCTCTGCCGATCCCCTGGAGTTCGTCGTCGCCTCTCACAACGGCTTCACCGCCGACCTGCACAAGCACGCCCTTGAGTACCCCGGGGTGCCGCTCAAGGCCTCGATCGAGGGGCCGTACGGTACAGTTCCCAAGGCGTCGTCCTTTGAAACCGCCATCCTTGTTTCGGGCGGCAGCGGAGCGAGCTTCACCTTTGGCTTGGCCAATACTCTGCTGCGGCGAGTGAGGAGCAGCAATACGAAGCGTATCATCTTTGTCTGGATAGTCAAATACAACTGTACGTCTCCCCGGCACCACTTGGTGACGAGTCCTCGCTCGAAGAATGGCTTGGCTAACTACCATCGGCAGCATACTTGAAGTGGTTTGCCCATCATCTCGTTGCGTTGACAAAAGACACGCGGTTCGAGGTTCACGTCTTCGTGACGAGGTCGCAAGCGCCACCAGTGCCGCCCAAACCAAACCCCTTTGTCGACCATCCGCAAGACCAAAGCAGACATTATGCTGTCAGGACTGGTGGCATCGAAAAGAAGCAGATCCGGGTCATCCGCCCCATGGTGTCGGACTCATCCCTCGACTTGGAAAAGTGGCAGGCGTCATCGGACAACGAGTCCATATTTAGCGAGAGCTCATACTCCTCCCTGGAGGATCTGAGCAACTTGTCCATCAAGTATCAGAAGCCCAATGTGGCCTCACTGATCCGCGACGTGGTCAACGCCACACCTCGCGAGGAGCGCGTCCTCATCTCCGGGTGCGGTCCATCTCAACTGATGGGCCTGATGAGGGAGACGACGGCGGAGTGTATCGAGGCGGGCGGACCGAGCATTGAGCTGCACTGCGAGGAATTCGGATGGTGAAGGAGTCAAAAAACAAAACACACGTGGATATGTCACACGTGACGATGCTTGGATTATTCCAGACAGCAAGATATAGACTTGATGAGTCACGAACGCAGGCGTTCTAATTGGGTCTGCTTGTCTGGATGTAACTATGTACCTAGGTAGTTATTTACCGCCGCCCAGATGGGGGTCTTTTACTAAGCTTTGCAATATGGCAGCGTTTTTTATGCCTCACACGACAAGGCGTTTTGGATTTTCTGTCCATGATGATTATTCCGTGACGACTTGCCGCCCCATCCATGGATGAGTGGATGGATGGATGGGCAAACGAGCGATAACCACCGCGAGACCAGCTCATCTTCCACCGGCGCCATCACCAGTGACCACCGCACACACAAGTCTTATCATCTGGGCGAATCAATCCGCCGTTATGTGACTATTTGCGTCTCTACATGCCACAATCGTCGTCAGTCTCGGCCGGGAATCATCTGCATACTGTTGATTTGTTTCTGCGTCGCGTGCATGTGCGTGCATGAGGCAGAGTTGCGCGCTCCCTTGATGGCGCTCGCGTGACCGAGAAGAATGACGAAGAAAATGACGAGAAAAACGATGAGGATTCAGTTCCATCTCAAGTCATTGTAATGTAGATGGAATCAGCGTCATTTCAATTCTCGTACTTCGTTCGTATGGTGCTACGAGAAAGATATGTTCATGGAACGCAGTGAAAGTCCCGTCATAAAGTCCTACTTCAGCAGTAGAGACATAGACTCATGTGGACAGCTTCGCGTCACATTATCATTCACATCTTCCCATCTCACTAAAAAATTTCGTCTTGGAAATGTGTTGCCTCAAAATAGAAAAAGAAAAAAAAAGACACTCCATCGAATAGGGTATATGCCAAAAACACCATTCCATAACTAATGGACCAGATATCAAAGTGTTCCATCATTTTCCAATCAATCATACGCCTTTTCATGCCCCAGCCCCAAGACAACTCCCCTGTGAACAGTAAATGCATATACTTTAAAGAAAATAGAATCAAGGTGATAGTCCAGGACTCCCTGTCATAGCATCCTCGTTGTGCTGAACATGTGGCCGACATGATTTCCTCCTTTCACCAACCCGCGGCTTGTTGGAGAAACTTCCAAACATCCCATTCACCGCATAACTCCGTCGTCTGTTCACAGCTTCGTTTGTTGACATCCCCTCCCCTCCCCGATCCAGCGCTGCTCGAACATCAGGGTTGGGGTCAACCAAAAGCCTCGCGCTGCGGGAAAATTGCAAGAACATGGGATAGGAAATCAGTGAAACCTGCAGTGCTACAACAACAATGTACGCCGTCTGGACGCTGCCGCCGTTTTTTAGAATGGCATACATGATGAAAGGGAAAAACGCTGGCCCAGAACCGCCCATGGTAATAAAGGCCGCGGCTCGCTTGGTTCGACGTCCTTGACCGCGTAGGCCAATAGCGAAGAGAAGGGGCCAAATAGGGCCTTCTGCGAAGAAGAATAACATGACAGGGATAACGAGCAGGTCGGGATTGGGTGGTTGCAGTACGACAGGCAGCAAGGCGAAGAGGAAGCATAGCAGGATGCAGCTAGTAAGTATCGTGCGCGGCTGAGGAAGTCGGCGGTTGGAGACGGAGAAATACGCCAAACATCCCGCCAGGAAGCGGGATACGGCGAATGCGGCATGTCCGACGAGGAGGTAGTCCGGGATCGAGATGGCGATGCCCGGAGGCTTGTCGGGGTCATATGTCGCGCCAGAGTTGGTGGTGCCGGATGCTGCATCGGCGCCGGTTGGAGGGTTCGGAAGAATCGAAATAAGAAGGCTCCGGAAATATATACTGTTGCTTTCTTGACCAGCAACGTACATGTACTGCGCGAATACGGCCAGTACAAGGCTGACGGTTCGTAGCTGCAGGCCGCAGATGCTTCGTTTCGTCGCATCAATAGGAAGCTTGTTGGCGGCAAGCTCGAGCTCGCTATCACTGACCTCTGGTAAAGGCATGTAGAAGAAAAATAGGCCCAGCACTACGCAGAGCAGAGTGATTCCAAGGTAGGTCCACTGCACGTTGATGAGTGTCATACTATTGGACCTACTCATGCTATCCTGGCTGATGCCGGTGAAGAAGACCTTTTGAGCGAGCAGTCCGCTGACGACGCTGCCGACACCTTGCACGGCCTGTGCTAATAGCAGCCGGGTTTCACCGTATTCCGGTGGTCCGCAAAGAATCATGAATGAGTTCGCAGCAACTTCCAGCACGGAAAGGCCGAAGCCAACGACAAAGCTACTCAGCATGAAGCCGCCAAAAGAGTTGGTCACAGCTGATGGCCAAAAGATGATGGTGCCGATGCCGTAAATGCACAGTCCAACGATGAAGGTGACCTTGTACCCGCCCACATTCTCAGTCTCATTCTTTTCGTGACGTTTCGACCGGTTATGCTCATCTCTGCGCAAAATCCATTCCCCAACGAGCAAGGGCCCAAAGAAGTATCCAACGCCAAAATAGGCGCTGGTCAGGCCGAGTGTCTGAGCCGTTGACATCTGGTTGACCGTCGCTATGGCGTTGTTAAGAGTATTGAGGAGGCCGTACGAGATGCCCCATAAAAAGAAGAGGATGGCAACAATAGTGCAGTACTTGAAGGATTCGGAGGCGTTGGCACGGAGCATGCTCTTCGGCTTGGTCATGTTGACAAAACCGAAATATACGCCGTTCTCAACCGATGAGGTGGACACTGTTAGATTGGTTGGGGCGCGAGTAGCTTCTAAATCGGGGTGCACGCCTTCACTCAGATCTCTCATGTCCGGTGTCGTCAGGAACTCCATGGCGGTCATGGGAGCTTCGTTGTCCGTATTCGGCTTGTCAGTACTGGAATTGCTGCCAGCACCCGACTCTGGCGTCGCCATGGACTCGCGTGCAAGACTACCAACATATCTTGAAGGCGGCGAGTCGGGCGCACTGTTGGATTTGTTGCGAGAAATCCTGGTTCCGTCCGGATCATACAACATGGCGGGCAATAGTTTGAGTACAAGTGGTTTCAAGGTAGGGATGCAGGCACAAGCCATACCAACATTGACCTCTACCGCGCTCCACATAAAGGACAGAGAGGCATTCCATGCGAAGTCTTGGTGGCCGCCGAAGCGAGAATTGGGATCACTCGTCGACCTGGTGGGTGCATCTGAAATAGCCTTTTGAAGGTAGTAGATGCGAATGACATCGACAATGGTGACGAAGATACCGACGGCGAAGGTGATGACGAGAATGGTTTTTTGCCGCGAAGGAAGTCGCATGCCAGTCAATACGGGAATAGGCAAAGCCAAGATTGCGAGGTCGGTGACGATGTTGACTGGTGCGGCGCAAATGAATTCGGTCAACAGCGGAATACACTTGGTTGAACCGTCCGTCATTGTCTTCCAAGCGGCGGCCGCGGGATTACACTGAAATATGTTCATAAAGGTCAAGACGAGGCCCGCAATGTTGACGACGGCCAAGGTTGCCCAAGAGGCATATCGCAAGACGAATTGGGTGTTTTTGGCTAAGCGCAGATAGAATATCAGAATTGCAGTCTTCGTTGCCATGAGCGCGGGGTTATATAATATGGAAAAGACGTATTCGGCTCGTCGCAGTTTCGGCAAATCGGCGTCGCTGATGTCATCATCGTACTTTCCAAGACCGACCGTCGCGCCGTAGCAAATGCAGAAGGATAAGAAGAAGGCAATGAGCCAGGCCAGTATCATAATCCTGTCATCCCAGGTGATCCTCCGAACAATGAAGTACCGGCAAAAAATGCGAGCACCGACAAAGACAGAGGCCAGGACCAGTGTTGCGGTTGTGACGGCGAAGACGGCCGGACCTCGATTCGGTATGGATACATGGTCTTCCGCCGCCATAGAAGACATGGCGAAAGGCGCAGCCAGCCCGTCATACAGACCGGTGGGTGCTGTGTGCTCCTATCGTGGTCGTTTCGCGGTATATTATAACCGAACGACGTGGACGGAATTCATGGGCGCAAACATGGCCCAAGCAACCGGTCTCTTCGGAAAAGCTTGGCGATGTCTACTGTCGGCACGCAGCTGCTGGCGGCATCGAACCACGACGAGAATGAAGCTGGGGCCCAGTCAAGCAGGGCGACAGAGATGGCGGGTATGTGGTTGTTTATCGAGATACGACGGCTTGCCCAATGCTTGGGAGCATTGTCGAGGCCAAGTTGTGGTCAGGAGAGCAAAGGCTGCCGAGGGGATTGGCGAGGCTGTATGGCTCGGTGACGTTGGGATGAGACAGTCTTTACTACCTAGGTAGTTAACAGATGCCAGAAACTTGAGACGGACGAGGCGGCGGTCGGCAGAAGCAAGCACCAGCTGAAAGTGTGTCCACACACCAACCACTTTTAAGCCTTTGCGCTTTCGACTATGAAAGTCTCGGTCGACACAAGTGCCTTGATTTCAAAGAGGCAAGAAAGATGATCCACATGCGCCACCGAAAAGGATGGGTGTAGCATGTACGGAGTAGTTATCGCCTTGTTGGGTTTTGGGAAACGCCAGGGGTACGTTGCACCGTGAGAACAAGTACGGAGTATAAGACCAGGTTTGCAAGATGCTGAGAAGAGTGCTCGTTGTTTTGTTTTTTTGACACTTGCCGCCGTGGTGATTTGGTAGTGACTATGCCGAGAGAGCAAGCAGGGCAATGCGTCATAAAATCAAGTCGAGCCCTGCAGTGTGGGGGCCGTCGTTTGCGACCCCGAACAGGCGGGAATATTGAGTGGAAATACGGAGTACGGAGTATCGTGCCTGCACTTGGTCCGGTTTGTGAAGCTGACGATGGAGCGGCAGAAGTCCACGAGTCAATCGATGGCACTTGACGCTACAAACCATCAGATAGGGTTCGAAAAAGACGGCAACCAGACTGAGAGGCAACGGTTTGTAGGTCGCAGGTTGATTTTTAGCAAGGACAGCGGCGGACTGCAGTTTTAGGACCACTTCGATATGGCCCTCGTTTGGTCTTTGACCTTCATCTTTGATCCCTGTCGAGGAAACAGCCGGCCCATGATGACAAGGGACAGTTTGGTTGCGATAGCCATCACTGGCCAAGTTCAAGGAGGCTCTGCCAGAACTCGCCAAGTGTCCACCCTCCGGAGGGCCAGAAGGAAAAGATCCACCGCAGTGCGTCCTCATGGCGTTGGCTGGAGCCAGATGCACGGATGGATGGATGTGGTTGCCAGCGTCATCGCCTTGCCTGCAGCAAGTGCAGCAAGCGCAGCAAACCTTGCACCTGGACAAGTCCAAGGGGGCGAATTGGAGGGTGGCAAGGTGGCAGCAAGCCGAGGCGTGGCATCGAGAGAGCCAATGGAGGAGAGATGCGTCATGGTATTGAAGCTCTCGCCGGCGCATCGGTCGGCCAATTCGGCAGCCGGTGATGGGGTAGCAGTAGATGCACGATTTTGACGTCTTGTAAATTACTCCGTACTTATGTAGGCGAGAACCGCATGCATTGATGGGAGAATGGGGGCGCTTGTAGTATCCCAAGTCGGCATGGTGCGGAGCACGGATGTTGACGTTGAGGTAGAAAGCTCATCAAAGCAAACACTGAAGTGTACGGAGTACGTACGGAGTACGGAGTAAGGTCTGTAGCCTAGAACATGGTGTTGCTTTTTCTTAGGGGCGGGTTTGGTTCCTGGTTGATGTGCGAGCAACAAAAAATCAGGATGTGCTCCCTCTTCTCGCCCGTTCCTGCCTCTCTTGGTCTGCTGCTGCCATAAAGCCAACTTGCTCTGTCGTGACTTCCTTTTGCTCGACCCAGACTGCAGGGCGCAGCATACCAGTTGGCCATGGCTGGTCAAATCCAATTGGGCAGTCACGATACTCCGTACAGTTCGTTTGACGTGAGCTTACTCCGTACTGCACATACATTCACACAAACAAACACATCATTTCATCCCTTGCCCTGCACAACCGCAGCTGCCCCCCTCCTGTCCACACCTGCGAAAAACTTTGCAATGGAGCAGCATCTTAGCCGCCGGTCCTTGAGCTTACTGCAACCGGGATAGGAAGACCACGCCGCCAAGTCAAATCGCATGCGTGCTTCGCCAATCGTCGTTTTTCTTGCGTGAGACAAGTGGTCACCGGGGAATAAAAAACCAGAGTCAGCCAGCCACCACCTCAAGGCGCGCGTCCAACAACAAGAAACCTATCGATGGAAAGGCAAAAGTGCGGGAAGAAACGGCCCTTGGGCTCGGATGTCAGTCAGTGGACAGATCGCTCCTGGGCTTGGGTTGTGTTACCAACGGGTGGCGAACAGGAGCAACCATCGTGGACTGGCTGGGGTGTTGGTTCTGCTGACAGGAAATGCAGCGGCATGCTTGCCACTGATTTGCATCTGCACTCACCGTCACATGCTACGCTATAACTAATTGAATAGTACTTATTAACGTTAGTACTCGGATCCCCGCAAATTGTTACTGTTGGTTCAGAGGCTGGGCTAGACTGGGCTGCGTGTACGACTGGAAGTGATACAACTCCACAGCGGCCAGTTTGTCGGTATTTCAAAAGCAACACTGAAAAGCTCGGTGAACAGCTTGAACGAAGCGAGGAGGATGCGGCATCATGAACCAGGCCTGCTTGGCGCTCAACAAAAGGCTTCTTCCGCATCTCATTGGTAGTGACTAACTCCTAGGCGCTTGTGAGTCTCATAAAAGAGTCTTGACTTGCGCCTTGGATGTAGCAGAGATCACAATGCCAACGTTGGGAATGCGATGCAGACAAACCAGCTGTTCTACTTTGAACGTTCACATTGATGCCTCTCTGTACGGAGTACGCACGGCCGTGAAAACTGAGCCGATCTCCCTAGCACCGTTGCATCGCTTCAGGCCTTACGATTCAGGTCCATGCAGCGTACGGAGTAACGTACAGCGCAACAAGACGACTGGGTTGTCGATGATCAGCCATGTTACCTCGTGTGTTAGTTAACTAACCTGTCTACTATTTACGATTTACTTTTCACTCACAAGTGTCGGCGCTACGTGCAACCCCAGATATTGGCCCGACCTGAACAACACGATGCTTACCGCTACTTGGAAGTCTACAGGGCTTTTGGCCCGTTATCTGATTGCGACTGGCGAGAACATGTGGTCCAGTGATCAATGTCGTTTTGTTTCATGAGCCAGAGATGCTGCTGCCATTGCCCAGTGTCCAATCACCGATCATGATGTATTTGTGCCTTGGCCGCATATATTCGGTGATCTCTCACACATCGCATTGATACGGAGAAATAACTAAGATACCAACAACCAACAACCAATCTTCCCAGTCTTTGGTAAATGTGGGAAACCCCAACGAGGACAAACCTCCGTCACAAAAACCCATCGCCATTGGCTCAACTTTGCAGCAAAGGATGGATATTGCACATTATGCCAAGTGAGCTCCATGAATGACGACATCCGCGCTGGGCCACCACAAAAGTACTTGCAGTGTTGTTGTGTCGGTCTAAACCGCACACGGTAAGCAACCAATTTGTTGTCATCGTGACCAACAACAAGCTCGGCATGGCGCGAGAGCAGACATCTAGCACTGCGAGACCCAAAGAGGCTAGGAAACTACCGAGCTGGGTTATGGGTCGAATGTATAAACCAGCCGTGTCCATGATCAATATGTTCAAGGTGTTCGGCGCAGACTCACTTGTCCATGCAGGGATGGTGTGAAGCCCAAAACTGTGTTTGCCCTGCATCGATCCTGTTGGTCTCTGCTTTTAATTGATCCCCGTCGTCACTTCCGCTCCCCTCCCCTGTCGCACACACGAACCTGGTAACTGGGTACGAAGCTGCAAAGCCACAAGTAACGTTAACTACTTAACTAACTGACTCTGTAGATGCCGGCTCTTCCCCCATCCAGTCATTTTAATTGCCGCCAAGATCCCCTTCTGTCTGTCCTCGCTCCGGTAACTATACGCTCAGGAGTACGGAGTAACCGTGACGCCAAAGACAAAAGTATAAGTTGGTTACCCAGTCTCGCTGTGCAAAGCTTGAAATTACCATACTCAACTATAGTAGCAATTGTAGTTGGTTAGTTATCTTGTGTGGTGTGTGTGGCTCGGCTGTAAGAATGCCTACCCTAGACATGTGATTTCAAATCGATGGGTCTATGCAATCTCTTTATGCTGATGCAGATATTTGCCGGGACGCAAACCACTTAGACAGCAAGTGCCGATGACTAGATCAAACGTAGCAAGTTAGACAGTGTACCCCGGATTTCAAAGTTGTATCAAGTCATTATGGAATGGGATGCACGGGGATCGAACAGGAAGAAGTAGGAAAGCAAAGTAACGCTGCGACAACCCATTGTGCTCTGTCACGGTGGTAATCACATGTTTTTGCATGGGAATAGATAGGATGCACCATCTCATCGGGTTGAGGCGGTGACCTTGGGAGGGGGAACAAGTGTGTTGAAAAGCTACGCTGGACAATGTAACTAACTGCTGATGCAAGCTTGGCTCGGCGTTATCGACACGGTGTGGCGACCAGCTTCAGGCACGAACTTTGAGTTTACGCCCTTGTCTCTCTCATAATGGCGGGTGTTTGTCCGGCGCAGTCCATGACGGGTAGACCCGTATTCACATGTAGAGCCTGGATAATTATACGTGCGATGAAGGGCGTCGAGTTCAAGTGGCAGGGACGGGGGAAGCATCTGCCCAGCTGTAGCCTTTTCACGTGAATGATATTTGTCGAGGCGCTTCTCAAAGTCTTGCACCAGTACGCTCTAGCTTCGCTGACCTTCAAGTATCTCTTCTCGTGTCTTGTTCGACGATCTCACTCGCTCGACTGGCTCCATGCCCTCCGCCCTGCCATCCATTAGACCCTGTATGTCTAACTGCGGACCTTTGTAGTGCTTGCGTCCGTCGAAGATCCACGTTCCTCCCGCAATCAGGAGCATGACGCCAAAGGCGACGATGCAGTAGTTCATGCTGCTTGCTGTGACGGGGATCGAGGGCGGGAAGACAAAGAGGACGGTTGTGAGAATCGTCCATAGGATGCCGACCTTGGGGGGGTTGTTAGTTAGTCTTTTTTTGGACCATATGATGATGCCGTTGTGCGAACATTCCACGCTCAACTTACGATATTGAGGATCCAGCCAGACGCACCAGGCAGTTTGAAGGATCTGTCGTCAGGCAACATCTTGCGTCCGCGGAGGACGTTGATGGCTGGAGGGATAGCATACGTGACGCCCAGCGCAACCACGGACGCAGCAGTAATGGCGTTGAATGTACTGCTGGATCCTAGAAAGATGCAGCCGAACACGATGACCCAGGCTACTGTCCAGAATAGAGCATTCAGGGGAACGTCGAGGGTAGGGTGGACGCGAGAGAAGAACGCGCTGAAGGGCATGCCGCGGTCTCGGGCGAACGCATAGCTCATCCGCGTGCTGGTGCAGACTAGTGTCGTTGTCGTGAAGACCATGCAGAGCAAGGGGAAGATGAGCAAACACGTGCTGCCGGCTTTGCTCTTGGTGGCCTGCATGAAGATTTCCAAAAGGGGACCCCATGTGGCGCTGAGAACGTTGCCGATGTTGTTTACGCAGAAGAGGATGCCGCTGAGGAAGATGAAGCCTGTGACCATGCCGATGCCGATGCAGTAAAGCATGATTTTGGGCCCCTGACGTTGGGGATCGGGTATCTCCTCAATCATGTGTGCCGTGGCGTCGAAGCCTGAGAGCGCTGTCAGTAGATGCAATGTTGATTTCGATTTCGTCGTCGTGGCAGCACCGAGCGTGAAGACTGAAGATGAAGATGAAGATGAACATGTAGAGCACTCACCCGTCAATGCGAACGCTCCTTGGAGCAGGCCGAGAAGCCAAGCCAAGCCATCCGGCCACCCGACATCGTTGATGAACTGTCCATAGACAAAAGCACCAGTCTGGAAGTCGGGCGACGCACAGGATAACACGGTAATGACGATGACGATGAATCCGGCCATGGACCAGAAGAACGCAGCCTTGGTGAAGTAGGGCAACAGTCTCGTCAAGAAGGCATTGATAACAAGAGCAATAAGTGCAAAGCCAATGTAAATCAGAAACTGGTGCCAGGGCTTCGCATCGTACGAACTGTTATAGAGAGAGATGATGCCGACGATGAAGGTGCTGCCGAGCAGAGGACCGGTGGCACTGAGGGCGACCCAGCCGCTGACGTTGATCCAGCCGGTCACGTAGCTGATGGCGCGGCTCGAGCTCTTCCACGAGATGATGGCCGCCCAGTGATACTGTCCACCAGCCGTGGGATACGCGGACAGGAACTCGGCAAGGGATGCGGCAAGACACAAGTTGCAGACGCCGGCGACCATGAGGCCCCAGATGACGGAACTTGACCCCCCGGAGGGGAGCGCAAGCGTGATGGAAGCAGCGAGAGCGGTCCAGGTGTTGAGAATAGCAAATGCCAATCCCAGCATGGAAATCATGGAGAAGTTGCGCTTCAGCTCCTGTTTGTGTCCCATGGCCTCGAGCTGTGCCGCGTCCTCGGCGAGACTGGTTCGCCGCTTCTCACGATGGCTGAGAAAACTGCCCCGACGGGCGTCTGGCTGCACGGAGTCCATGGTGTCGATGGGGCAGCTGGCCTATCTATTCGATCGAGGTGCTCGAACAGGAAGCTTTGAGTCGTCCAGAAGACAGGGCGAACTGTCTTTGGGGGGGGGGGGGGGGAATGAGGATTGAAGGAGCGAAGCTGCGATGGATTCTACTTTTCACCTGCAACCGACGTAAGGCGGAGAACCTGTAACGGCTCTATGGAGACAGACTGAAGCGCGGCGTAAGATAAGCATACCTCAAACGTTCCCATGATTTTGCCTCCGGACACACACACACACACGTATACATACCATCGTAGGTATGACTTCAACGGCTTCACACGGCACATGGCCAAAATCTGGGGGTGGAGGGAGCACCCAGAGAACGCTGGAGTTGGGTCCATCTCTTGACACAGGATAGCCTGGCCCTTCAATCAACCCTTGAGCCTGTAGTTATTGTCTGGGGTTGGTTTATGGGCATCGATCCGCTCCATCATCCACCGTTCGTCCGATCCATGGCGATGTTTGGCGGGGACGCCTCGGGCGCTGCGTGGCGCGTTGGCTCGAGGAAGTTGTTGTGGATGAAGGATGCAGCGGGCGCTTCGGCCGGAAGGATCGGCACTCACCCAATCGCTACAGATGAACTATGCAAGCCATTGATCGGTAAGCCGCCGTCTTGCAAACGTCGACGTGCTTGAGCTTTGACGATTCAATCTTAGCACCACTCTTGTTTCAGTGGGAAATATTTTTGGGTCCACCATGACTTTAGCGGGTCTCCAATCTCCGCTGGAGAACTCACCCAACCCTCCCCTGCGTCGCACAGACCGACCGCAGCCATCGAGATGGGACTGGACATTGTGAACTTGACATGGCCATGTTTCCATCTTTGGCCGCCATGTCCTCGATCTGCACTAATTGGGCGAAACTTAATCACTTGTTAACCTCGGAGGTGCATCACGGCACCATCTTCCCTTTTTTGCAACATGTTTCGGGGCAGGACCCAGGAGACAGAAACACGCCAAAACCTCTCCCATTGCTAGCATGGGCCGATTGAAGACAAAATTAAAGTTGTAACTATACCTCGCAACAGCATTATACGAAATGATGCAAACCATTGCAAACCAAACGTAGGAATCTGCTCATCAATCTCATGGATGTTTTGGCTCAGGTATGCTGGTGCCAACTAGAGTCTTTCTTCCACTGCCAGTTCTTTAATACCGAATCCAGACGACAAGGAAACAAACTCTATCGCTGCACTCTTCTTTTCTATGTCAGCCAATGCCTCAAAGAAAGCTATAGGAAGCTAGTTAGTAACTTAGTCGATGATAAGTTTGCCTCCTGATTGTCATCTCCGTTACACAGAGCTGTTGTCCCTCCAAACCCTCCGCCCTGTCGTCCATGTTGCATGCATCGCCTGCTTCAGCCTTCTGGATTTCTCGACCCTGCTCATCACCTTGTCTTCATGGCTGCTCTCACCCCGGAGGCCACACCAGCCTGACGAATTGCCAAAGCCAGAATTTTGCCTCCGGCCGAAGTGAGAATCGAACCTCCAACACAACACAGCCAAGCAGCCATCCAGATTCATGGACCTGGCACGGTATGTTGTGATTACCGCCCACAAGAATGCCTAGCCGTGCTAGAAGCATATCAAACCCGTTCATCGCCCTCACGCCCGGTTACACTAGCGCTGACATGCAAATAGCCCGGTGCAGCCGTTACGCCTTGCGAAGCGACACGTCACTTTTGCGCCAAGCCATGCCGTCTTCGTCCTCACAACTTTCCGCTTGCCGCCGCCGAGTTGCGAATGCAGGCGCGGAGGCAGCCTCGAAAGTCCAAAGTACATAAATGAGCATCAACACCAAATACCTGATCGATTGACCTTTTCTGCACGCAGCTTTTCCAACCGTGTCAGTTACCAGTTTCTCTTCGGACCCGTGCCGTGTCCACCAGTTGCATCCCCTGCCCTAACCCGTCAAACACCAACTTCCCATCACAAGACAACATGGGCTTCCCCTCGCCCAGCCGCACGACCGTGTCGAACCCCCCGTCTTTGCCCATGCTCAACGCCCAGCACGAGAGACTCATACTTGAACTCCTCCCCTTCAAAGACGCCGCCAAGTTTAAGGAATGGCTCAACGGCGAGCTGGTGCAGGGCTCGTGGGCCGAGTTCTGGCGCGACCTCGTCACCAAGACCCGCGCTTCGTGTCCGGAGCCAGACAAGAGCAGGACGGCCGAGGCGGCCAAGAACGCCATCAACGGCCGGAGCGTCAAGTTCCTCGTCTATCATCCTGACAAGACGAACTGGACCGTCGAGGACCACCACGTGCGCTTCATCGTGACGGTCATCCAGGACAACATGCTCAAGTCCATGTGGTCCGACTCGGACTGGAAGAAGAGGGCTGTAGAAGTGTGCAAGGCCGTGTTTGAGGTGCTGTGTTACCTGAAGGCGAGCCGTTACGCCGTTGACGTTGAGGCCGGCGGTCCTCCTAGCTACTCGCGGTAAGGAGCATCTTTTGGGCAGGGCATGGCGCGTTGTCGGGTTTTCGCACGTACGTCGGGTAGTAGCAGGAGGCTTTTGCGCGTATCTTGTCTTATTTTGCATACGAAACTAGGTACAGCGTTTCTAATAGTCGCTGGGTGAAAAGCTCGGTTTTGTTAGACGTGGTAACACTTGTGGTGTCCTGTTTCACAGACTCGCGTGACCTGCTGTCCAACAGTAATCGAGTCTAGTGCGCCTTCATAGCCTTTCGAACTTGTACCTCCTGCCAATAAGTCTCCGTCTTCAGCTGTCTGAATCTCTTCCCGAACCATACCATCGGCAGGAAGACGGAACAAATGGCAAGGGCCACGAAAGCCACACTGATAAAGCAGTTCTGTAGCCCCAGCGTCTCCAACCAAGGCGTGATTCCGTACCCGATGGCGAAGCTCATCGTATTGCGGATGATGATGATGCTGGTCAGGCCGTCGCCGGAGATTTCAGGGAACGAGTCTACTAGGTACGCGACGGAGAGGGTCACCCCTGCGGCACTAGTTGCTGCGAGGACGACCATTGCGAAGAGGAGGCCGAACCAGTGGATTTGATGGGCGGCCTGAGTATGTTAGAGGACAGATACTGTTGGAGGCTTCCGGCGAGGTATGTAACTTACGCCCACACCCCAGAGTAAGAGGGAGAAGGGGGCGGCGATGGTCATGCCCGAGAACAGCCAGAGGCGTTGCTCGGGCTCGAATATCCCTTGGTTGCGTCGGGCAAGATGAAGTACCACCTTGTCGGATGCAATGCCGCTGTATGCAGAGCTGCCGTCCATCTATTAGCACGCGTTTCATAGAGTTCGATGAAACAGTCAGACACACCCCAGTATCACGCCGACCAGACAGGCAATGTAACTCAGCCCGACTATACTCGGCTTGAAGTTATAAGGTGCTCCGCCCAGAATAATGGAGGAGGTGGCATTCAAAATGTTGAACCAGATTAGGTACGTCCCGTAGGAAAAGCCGGCAAAAAATATGTTGGGCCAGGTAAGGAGCTTGAGGGATTGCCACGCTCGCCAGTGCATAAGAAATGGGCGCGAGCTATCCTTCAACGAGAGCTTCTGAAGGAAGGTTTTCCCATGGCCGTGGACAGGCGGAGCAGGGTTTGTTCCAGAGACGCTTTCAACATCCGCCACAGGTTTGTCCCTCGCCATATCAGCAGCGGGATGTGTCGCCGAGATCTCGGTCGTGGGCACACCATCAGCAGAGTTAATGACGGAGCGATCGTAATTCGTTTCCTCCATGAAAAAAAAGAGAAAAATAAAAGCGGCAGCTCCGAAGATGGCCATGAAGAAAAAAGGCCATTTGTAGCCCATGCTGTCATTGATGAAGCCGCAGATAACGGGGGCAAAGTAGTTAGACGAAGCCAGCACCCACGCGTACCAGCCCATGTATGTGCCGCGCTCATGGGTGAAGTAGATGTCTGTGATGGAGGTTTCTGGCAGAGCCTCGATTGGAGCTGCTACGAAGCCGGTGACGATGTTGCGAGCAATCCACTGTCCGTTGCCACTGGCGAATGGACTCCATACCGAGACGGCCTGTTTGAACTTAGAAGTGGGCACGACTGCATCGTAATGGGCTTGCAAAGGAGAGCAGGAGTGTTCGTACAACGATTCCCAGCATGGAAAGCAAATATGTCAGACGTTTTCCGTATTGCAGGGCAAACGGTTGCCAGAATAGGAGACCCCATCCAAGCAGCAGGAACATGTATCCCGTGCCAGTATTAAGATCACTGACTGAATTGCGCAAAAGCACGTCAGTGAACTGCAAATGAGCGTCGTTTCAAAGCGAATGTAGCTTTACGAACGTACCGGTAACACGCAATGCAGGTGATAATGGCACCAGAACCGAGTACACCACTGACAAGGCCATGCCATTGAAGAAAACGAATCTGTATTGTAGGGCTGACGCCCGTCTGCCAATCAGCCTTATTCTCGACTTTCATTTTCGACAATGAGGGGGTTACAGCAATAAATGTATACTCAATCACTTGACGGCACACGGCCACTGGTAATTTACTCACAAAATCAGGCAGACAAGGTGCAGACGCTTTCGCGACGGCGACCAATTCAGTGGATCATCTGGATCGGACGATGGCTTCGGGACGAGAATAATGTCATTGTCATTGCCAGCATGCGGAGCCGCCGCAGTGCGATCTAAATCAACAAGATGAACTGTGCCCGGTACCTGTGAGGACGTGTCCATGTCTGGCGGCAATGTTCGCGCGAGGTCTTGACCGGTTCTACCTTTTTGACGACTGAACGAATGCAGAGGATTTGCGACCAATGACAACTGCCGGGAGGCACAATGTCGCAAGTCAGAATGTGAGTATCACGCTAGATGCACCAGCAACCGGCCGCCAGACTGGAAAACGTGTTTGGCGTATGCAGAGACAGTGTGTTGGAGGTATGGTGAGTGAGATGCTACTCTGCAGGGTTGAAAGGCATGAAGGTTTCAATCGTTTGGGGGGAGCACAGAGACGACGATGCAGAAACAGCCTAATTCAAAAACAACAGCCCCGGAGCGGCGGGCTAATCGCAGTTGTGCATTGTTAAGTCGTCATCTTGATGGCGGTGCAATTGGCTGGGGAGGCAAAAGGAAAGACTGAACATTGAACTGAACCTTGAAAGAATGGATGGATGAGCAACATGAAATGGGGTGGAGCAAGTTGGCAGATGTCAGACCAAGTGAGGATGCCGGCAGCGGAGGCTGAGGCCCCGCAATTCTTGGCACTCCATTGCGTTTCCGCCATTTCCGCTCATTCAAGTCTAATGTCCGATGTCTTGAACCTCCGACCGACAAGATGCAAGGACATGACATCCATGTTGACTTCACACAATATCAAGTGTCCAACTTCATCTGTATGTAGATACATGTACGTAGCTGAGGACCTACCTTGTGGTTGCCCCATGCCCGAACGAGGTCAGCGTCTTGAAATCTTTAGTCTGGTTCAGAAACAGCTATACTTGTAATACGCTTTCCATGCAAATAATGGTCAGATTCAGTGGCTTAGCTAGCTACCTTCCTACCTGAGGAGGTAGTTACTAGGTAGAAGAACCAAGAACATCCACGTCACATCTTGTCTCAACTAGTAGTGATTGACGCCGGATTGTCACAACTAAAAACCAGAAACCACGATGTCTTTTTTGAACATTTGCTTTCTACTTGGAGGGATCAAGAGGATCCATACACACCTATATATTTCACATTTGATCCCACAGCAGTTTGTCCTAGAATCAGTCCGGTTCGCAAGGGTCATTGCAACAGACCACACCAACGCGAGTTTTTTATCAGCAAGGCACACGGATCTCATGTAGTAGATCAAGAAAATAGACCGAGTAGCTCAGCTAGCTACAAGAACCAAGAATCTTTACATCACATTATATCTCAACTTGTAAAGTAATACTACCACTTCCGTCCTCCACTATAATCATCACCACTACCACAATCACCACCACCACAATCACCACTACCACTATAATCACTACCACAACTATAATCACCACTACCACTATAATTACCACTACCACTATAATCACCACTACTATTACTATCACTACTACTAGTATTGATACTCACCTGAACCACGCCTGGAGGGTACTCTCTACGCTACTGTTTCCCTTATCTTACTATTTCCCACGAGGGACAAAGCACACTACTTCAAGTGCCGCTATCAAAAGTATTTCCATGCAAACAAAAAATGTAAAAGAACCATGTCGGATATCAATCTTAACTTTGCCAACCCCGACCGTCTTAGTGGTACAGAGTAAGTTAGTATAACAACAACCTGATGCTCAAGTACTTTTAAACTTGTGAACCGCATGAAAACACCATCTTTCAACCGACCTAGAACGCAAATATGAGCATAGAAATTCGAGCTGCTTTTTCATTCACCATGTTTGCTACTGCACCAATACAAGTCCACACAGACGGTTCCCACTATTGAAGAGACAACTATCTCTAGAGCAGCGGGCCCTGTCTGACGACCTTTAAGCTCTTAGATCGGTATTGTATTTGATTCGGACTGGCAGTAAGCCCTAAATCGATCTACTAGATACTAATAGTTAAACGTCGCTTCTAAGCAGCTGAGTTTCCCGAGACGGGCTCCCCTCCTTGTTATCGCAGGAGATCGCAAATAACCCCAACATAACACTTCACAATGAAGCACCAGTCATTACGCGAGAAATAGTGGGTCTGAGCAGCAACCTACGAGCGCCAGCAGGCAGGTGCTCATACGTCCTAACTAGTTAATTATTACCTCTGCGCGAACTCAGCCGAAATGCCATCCGACGCTGTCGCTGAAGCGTCCAACGCACTAGCAAATGCCATTGACAACGAGGACAATGTGTTATTTTCGATGCGCTACCCGGAGCTCCAAAAACAATTTTACGCGTCGATCCTTGAGCAAACCGTCGAGCTGGAGGATATGATTTGCAGATTGCTTCAGGTTCAAACGTGCAAGATTCATAGACAACCCAGAGCATGGAGGCATGGCAGTTTCAACGTTGCCATTATTGTGTGGCTACCATCTGGTAAAACTGCTTATTTACGGCTTCCATTTCCACACCGCATCGGAGAAGGCCCGTTTCCAGGCAACCTGGAGGAAAAGATTCGTACAGAAACCGCCACCTATCTCTGGCTCCAGGCGCACTGCCCGGATGTACCAATTCCTACACTGTATGCTTTCGGACTGCCAGATGGCTCAATAGTATGTCTACTATCAACTATCGCCATCGTGGCTCTCCCTAGCTAACTCTTCCCTTTAGCATACACGTCCTCAAAATACTACTTGGTGGCGCAGAGCTTGGACAGGTCTCCGCCGTATTTTCGCATGTCTTCTCGACTACCCCGCCCCGATACAATATTCGCGCCATGCGACTCGTCATAGCCTTGCTTCTGGGTTTCTCCTCATGAGTGAGGCGGAAGGGGAAAGTCTCGCCTTGTCTTGGCCTAAATACTGTCATGATAAGAGCCGCCGAGAGAATCTGTTCCGCGGATTAGTACGCATCAGTTTGTCCATGAACTCGATACCCCAACCTCGACTCGGATCATTTTCATTCCAGGACGGCAATAGCAACAGCATTAGTCTCTGCAATAGACCGCTAAATATGTATATGCATATGCTAGAGAATGAGGACATCTTTTCAGGAATACCTCGTGGGCGTACGTACGCTGAAGTGGAATCATACATCTCAGACCTGCTCTCCTTACAAGATTTCAAGCTAAGGAAACAGCCAAACGCCATCTTTGACGAGGAGGATGGCCAACGCCAATTAGCAGCGAGTGCAGGGATGCGAGCCATTATGCATCACTTCATTAACCCCGATACCCGCCAAGGGCCATTCTATGTCACGCTAAATGACTTGAGTCAAAATAACATATATGTCGATGAGCAATGGAACGTCCGATGTATTATTGATCTCGAATGGACCCATACTTTACCTGCCGAGATGCAGGCCCCTCCACACTGGCTCACATCCAAGTCTGTCGATGGGTTTGACGATCGCGACGACCTCGAAGAATACGAAGAAGTTCTGACTGAATACATTTCCATCTACAGCGAGGAGGAGATGCAACGCAACGGCTCAAACAAGCAGGCGGCAACACAGCTCAAATCATGGGAAAATGGCAGCTTCTGGTACTTCAAGGCCGCAACGATACCCAAGGGCGCTTATAACATATTCAACTGCAATATCCAGCCTCTTTTCAACAAGAATCACCCTAATCAGTCTATTTTTGATAAAGTGTTCTCCTTCTACTGGGGACAGCAAGCATTAAGCTTTATAGAGAAGAAGGTAAATGAGAGGAACAACTATATAAAGGATCTCAAGGAGGCCTTTGCTTAAGATAAGCTATGTTTTTCATAGAGAATGAACTCTCTGTATTGATAACCTTCATCTTGTTACTGTTTCCTTTGGGTATGACTAGCGTTGGGCGCTACTATCATTTGAGTTGAAACTGTTTACCTACATTAGGGCTCCCAAGTCCTCGGTGCAATTAGCTGTGACACTTAGCGGCTTGTTACCGAGAATGATCACCACGCTCATAACTACCTGGGGACCAACTGCCACCCATTGAGCATGCCATAGAGCTCACACCCCAGGAAATGGGTGTCCTGCGCTTCAATGCGCGCACTGGGCCGTGTCCGTATGGGCCGACATGCACTGACATGTATTGCTCGCGTGGCCATCATTGCCCACTGGATCCATCCTGCCAGCGGCGCGATTTGGGGATATGCATCTTAGCAGGGGAAAAGTGAAAGCAGTGTAGGCGATTCTGCTACCCCAGTTCTCGAATGTATGCTGACACTGACCACAGAAAACGCATGGTCGAAGGCGTGCTCTTCCCAGAGTACATTTAACTTACACATAGTTCGATAGAAGTGCCTTTCTGTGATAATGACGGCAGTTCCTTAGTTCCTCTGCTGGGGATGCACTGAGTTTCTAGTACTCCGTATGGTGTCTCTGGTTCTTGTTCATTCTGGGGCATGTATTCCACGACAAGTAGTCGTCTTCTGCGATGCCGGCGAAGCGCGGAGAGCTAACCTATATACCACTCAAGGCTTACATTAACATATTGGTGCATCTTGAAGTATATGTTGGTTCCAGTATTTTGCTGACCTACGCTTCTGTATAGAGTATAACTAGGTAGCTTTAATATACCGAACCCTTCGGTAGAGTGGCTTTTGGTCCAAATCACTCCAGAGCCCCAGGGACGAAATCCACAACCATGGCCTTCGAAACGATGGCATCATCCGACGTAATCCATTTCCCAACGAAACCGTGATGAGCCTTGTCTTCCTTGACGTAAAAGTCCCTCTCGACCACCGAGTCGAACTCGACAACGAAGACGTGAGTGAAGTCATTCTAGTCGTCCCAGTTAGCTAGCATACCGGGGCGCGGTGGTCACGACTAACGTACGTGCAAGCCCTCGATGGACATCTCCCTGCCGCCTTTCGAACTGACAATGTACGGCTTCCCCGTGGAAGCGAGAACGCACTGATCCTTCAAGCCGAGCATCTCGTCGCAGCACTGGTGACGTACAGATCAGCGGGCTGGTTGAGCCAGGTTCTGTCCGGTGGGCGTGGTTTACCTGCTTCACAGACTGTGCACTAGCGTCCGGCTTGAACTGGAAGATGACGACGTGGTGAACACCCATTTTGGACGACGATGTTTGAAGCTGACAGACTCTTGGGAACGTGTGCTGTTCATGTGATGCGCGGATAAAGAGGATGAACCGCGATGAAGAAGGGACGCAGGAAAGATGGAGGTTGGACCCCGCTGCACGTCGACGCGGGGGAATCTTGAAGTGTTTTGTGTCGCAATGAGATATGAAGGGGTCTAGTCTAAATGCACAATTTACCGTGGCGTGGCCATGTCACAATTTTTGTGACAGTTTGCCTGGTGGCAATGTCGAATGCGTTGACGCCTGACAATGATCATATACATGCACCTTCTTTTAGGTACTTTTTTTCCTCTTCGCGAACTGAGGAGACAATGGCAAGTTACTTGGTTGCCCATTCCGCAAGATTTTTTACGTTCAAGAACCGCATTGAAGCTACTTTCCGTGCGGAACGTGATAGAGGCTTAATTTCTGACTACAGGTTCGGTGCACAGAGGAAAGTGACACGAAAAACGGACTGAAGGTCTTCGTTCAGATTCCAGGACGATGTCGTAGACTAATAATACCTGGAAGTCTTAACCTCAAGTCTCTCACCGTTTTCGTCATCATTGCCGCCTTCCCATCGTCAAGCAACAGGCCACAGACTTTCTTTACCCTATGATCGCCGCAGAGGGAGAAAACATCGCATTGGCAGCCCGGTAGCCGACCTTGTAGAATATTAAACAGCCTGGTCTATCCTTTGCTCCAATGTATCCTGCGGCTATGACGGAAGCCTGGTATTGTATTTATTGTAAACACCCTCTATTATGGACCAATTTTGTAGAAGGTATCCCGCCACGTGGATCACGGCGTCTAACACTTGTCGAAGAGAAGTAAAACGCGCGAGTCCCTGGTGTCTTGGGTATTTCCTGACTTAGTGGCCCGACTTGGCCCGATGTTTGCAAGACACGCTTGGCCAAGTAGATGATTCTTGCAGCTCGCTTTGGAATGCGTTCCATTGCATCTCGGAATTCGATTGTCGGTTAAGTTCGATATGGAAGGATAGATAGCATGATTCTAGCATCATCATCAGCTTGAACTCAGTTGCTGAAAAAAAACTTCCTCGTTTTGAGATCCGTAAACCTTCTAGCCCAAGCTGCAAGAATGCTCTGGTAGGCGTGACAAGGTTCATCTGCCGGACCCGAACTGACCAGAAGTCGACGGAGAATATCCCCCTACGACAAAATTAGATGAAATCATTACAGATAGGTTCGACTTAAGGTTAGCCTCCACTGGTAATGTGTACAGCTCTGCGAGAAGCTCCGCCAGCTCTACTTTGTCATGATGCTATTTCTCCCAAGGAGCATTTTACCAGGTCGATGGGGTGCGTACAGAGTCACCTTAATAAGAATAGAGACTTGGCATTAAATAGGCCGATGCTTGGAGAATGATTGTCGCGTCGTTTTCTCCCACAGACGGGATAGTCTTTGTCCGTTGCGTAATTGGACGAATGCAGTTTTCAGGTTTCTTTGCAGACAACAAAGCGCAATAAACAACAAGCAGAACGTAAGAAGCATTTCGTAACACGTCTGGTTGCCCGGGGGCCTCAACAAACTTGACGAGATTGATGGATGCATCATACTTCTTTAGAGCCAGCTAAGTTGTTCAGACTTTGCAGCTGCATTAGCCGAGAAGCTTTCGTGTCGATACATGGCTGCCAGTGCCATGCAAGCATGCCAAATTGCTGAATGGAGCTTTGATGCTTGTAATAGCTCTCTGTTAAAAGAGCCAGTAAGGTGATGCTCCAGTGTGGAAGAAGCGGAATATGGCCAACGCCTCCTGCAACGAAGCACCTTTGGCGGCGAAACGGCATAGCCTGGCTGACTGGCGAGTACGAGTGCATTGTCATTGTGCTTTGGGCGTAATGTTGGCTTTTCGGATGGGGGTTTCGAGAGGTCGTTGGCACAACCATATCTATGGCCACGACAAAAACGCTTCATTGAACATCACTTATAGTCTGGCTTTGCCTAAACGCATTTGATCTGGCGAAGCTTTCACAGTCAGCTACCGCATGAACGAAGACGAGACATTGTTTCAAGAACCA
This sequence comes from Metarhizium rileyi, assembly GCA_031753515.1. Taxonomy (NCBI): domain Eukaryota; kingdom Fungi; phylum Ascomycota; class Sordariomycetes; order Hypocreales; family Clavicipitaceae; genus Metarhizium; species Metarhizium rileyi. Next base: position 317,310 of record JAUKVO010000003.1, on the reverse strand, counting down.
GCAAGCCACACACTCTGTATTTGTTTTGTTGGGGGGGGGGGCATTCTTTTTCCTCGAAGTCCCAAACGCTCTGAATTTGAACTCCTGCTATTCGGATCAGACTGCTCATGGGCGAAGATCTCGCTGACTCCTCTTGTGACAGTGACATGGGCTAGGATCGACGGTCGATATCAAGCGATTGTCGCCGAGACACGACGGTTGATGGCAAAATGGATGAAACAGTCTCACCGGATATGGCACAGCTCGTATGCAAGTTCAAATACTGAAATAGAGTTAGTTAATAGGTTGTCAGAATGTGTGTCAGCTATGTGCACGTGAGATCTGTGTGTTACCACTACATGTAACTTGCAGAGCCCTAGTCGGCAGGGGTCGAAGGCAAGAAAAGCTCCGAGATGAGTTTGACACAGGATTAGCGAAAAGGCGTGATTCGTTACACCTTGTGGTACGGAGTACATCGAGATTACTGCACGTTCTACCGTGGTCTGGCCATAAGCTGATTACGTAATCTGGAGCGTTTCCTGCTCTCCTATGCAACCTCTTGTGCATTCTAATTTATAATCACGTGCTGTCCGGTGCAACTACAATAAGCTTGAAGGGGAATCGGCTAGCCTCAGGTGGATTCAAAAAACAATGGCCGTTCATAATTGAGTTGAAATTAGTTGTATAGGTATTTTTCAGGAAGGCTATGACGCGTCAGTCGTGTTGACCCTATAAAGTATTTTTGTATACTCGTGCTACGCCCCACTTAAAGATGGTGGTCCGAGCCTCGCGTAATATGCACATTTCGGCTCGTGACTTCTTCCCAAGTCTGAAAGGGCCTAACACTGTCCCCGTCCCTTCTTCCAAGCGGCTCACCAGAATGAAGTTGCTGCTTGAAAAAACTCTCAGGCTCCGTAGCTTGTCAAGGCGTCGGCATGTGCACTTCAGTGTGACAGCGGAGGACAGGGTGGGCTGGGCGGACGCTTGGAAGGGTTCAGCAGTTGTTATGCTATCAGGCGTGAAGGAGAAAGACCCTTATAGCAAACCTAAAAAGGAACATAATGGCAGTTGAGTTACAGCTTATTGTTCTTGGACTTTCAAATGTTGCTCCTGATCTGGGATAGTAGCGTCGCTAGCTCGGCCCCTTGCCCGCCTTCTACCAAAGCTTATTTCCCTCTTGTTCTATTGTTCCCTTTTTTGAGTTTCATCAAGTGAAGTAGAGAAGGAGCCATTGGTCAAGAGAAGACGGCTATGTCTGGCAGAAAAGACTACAGAACTAGTGGACGAACTAGAGAGTTATCAGTACTTGGGCCAAAGTCGAATTAGACGATACGCCTAAGGGTAGTAGGTTTGCCTTCGCATGACCCCAAAATTATTGTGCAAGTTTTTGCCCCAAACTCTAACAGTGAACTCATTCCATTGAATATAATATGTCCTGAGTCTCTGGCCGGGAAACGTTGACATGATTTATCTAGAACACCTCGAAGTCGGACATTTCAACCTGGAGAATTTTTTATTGGAGAGGTGACCTTGACTTGTAAGTGTCTCACTCAGGGTGCAACCCACCAAACTCATCGTCTTTTGATCAAGATTATGCTAATCACAGGGGATCTAGGTCTTTCACGATGAAACCGCCTTATTTACTCAGAGACATAGAGCGCTTCAACCAGCAAAGCTATTCGGTTTCGCAGGTCGGCCGCTGCCACACGTTTCATCATCTGCCTCACGGAAAGAATGGACCAACGCTTCCTGTTTTGACGGCAAGACCATTTGGTTCTACTGGAGAGGCAACATCGTCTGGTTCTACGGGTGCAAAAGCACTTGATGCCGGGGATCAGAAAGACAGATGTTGGCGTCAAACACCCGCTAGGCTACTCATCAAGGTGCGGAATCTCTTCAACATGAGAGCCCGGCGATACCGACATGACCGTTATTCTTCCAGGGGTACGGATGCCCAGGTAGAATTTTCTTCAGCCTACGTATCCAAATGGGAGGACTCGGTAGGATTGCCCACTGGTACACGCTGTGCATCGTTTTTGACGGCCTTACCTACGGAAATCCTGCTGGAAATCATGAAATATTGTTCGATGCCCACTCTATACTGCCTTAGACAAACGTCGGCCATCTTCAAACTCTTATTCGAGAACTCAATGTTCGAAGAGGTCCATCTAGTGCCTGAATCAGGCAGCGAGCGCATTGGGTTTGACATACTCAGCCTAACAGTTTGGGAAATGGTGGAGATTGCCAATCGATTGCACCACGAAATGTATTGTGCCCCTTGCTTCGCAGCTGAAGAACGTAATGTTCTCGCTGGGAAGAAAGAAGTACTGGGCGAGAGGCCACATTGTGAAGGGTGTAACCGAACACACAGCAGGGCACTCTTCTTTCCCGAGGACTTGCAAAGACATGATGACAACTCGGCCGGGTTACTGTGTATTGGAAGGCTTGCAAAGATTACTCTCTGCGATCACCGCTCATCTCAATACATCACATGGCAGGATATCGAAAAAGTCGCTCGGCAACATACACCCTATAAATCCGCATGCACAGACTGTTCACATCAGCCCGCCACAAAGGATGATGCGTTTATGTTGTATTCATCTCCTTTCCCAAGGCTTTTTGCCCAATACATGGAAGACGGACCATCGGTCGAAATAGGCTATGGGTGGGATCTACCTTTGCTGCGGATTGATCAAACAGTTCAACATACTCTGACCTCGCTATGGCAAGCGCTTTCCAATGTGCTTGTAGCTCCAGACACTTTAAAGAACTACAGGCTGTGCCCGCACATTTCTGCCGGCAAACAACTCCGGGACTTTGTATCTTCTGGCATTTGCCAATGCTTCCTAGGGAAGGGACGCAGTCGGTATCGATTTATTACCCCTGCCAACGCGTTTGACAGCTGCGAGTGTGAAAGAAAGATCACACTCGAATGTCGAGTCTGTGGTGCGGTATATATGTGGCTATGGTTCCATGAACAAGTAATTCTCTCTCTTCGATACATGTGGAACATTCATAGCCCGGCAAGCTTCGGCTGGCTAAACCTAGTCGGTAAAGAGGATCGAGAAAGGCTCTTTACCCAAGCTAATAAGCATATTCTGTGGTGTGATACAAATGATTGTTGGAAAAATAACGGAAGACAATGGGAATCATTCATAAAGGTCAATTCTGAGAGGGAATGGCGGACAGCAATGGAGCTATGGGAGGCTGATCCCGAGCTGGAAGAGAGTGACGCCGCTTCTGAGGGTCTTTTTCATCATCGTGACCGAGGTGAGATGTTTGAAGCGACTGAAGCAGGGTCTTTTCAGAGCTGGTAGGTAAAACAGTCGAAAGGTTTTGAGAAACCGGCTAGTTAGTATCCATGTTATGGCCAAATATTGAAGATGGGCTAAGCTTCAAAGATAAACACATATGTAGACTGTGCTCAGGAAGACTTAAAAAGAAGGGAAAAATGTACTCACGAATCGGCTTTCCTGCCACAAAGAGCGGTGATTGAAAAGCGACAAGAATTTGTAACATTGGAGTCCCTCAGTTCAGAGTGACGGCTCCCTAGACCGACGGCCTACATTGAGGCGAGTTATTATTAGCGAATATTTCTGTTACGAAACTGAGCTACATAAAATATGCATTCCTACGGCAGCAAATGACCACTAAGCACTTGAATGTAGCGAAACATCGGTTTCATGCCTCCTTGACTCACCCGCTGCTCTTTTCTGACACTCAAGGCCCCTGATGACACGGCTTCTTTGAGGTAATAATTTCCTCGGATTGCTGTTGCCAGATCGATGTAGCTACTCGCTGGCGTTGTGCAGAGCGACGCAGACAGAGTTCTTTGACTGGAAGGGGAAAAGGGGGAAAATCGGATGGAGATCTGATCAGTGCAAGTGAAGAGTTTGGCAAGCAACTTCCAGCAAACTTCTGAGCCTCCAATTTCTCAACAGCATTCAATTGTACCACAGAGAACTGGCTCGGGACCAGGGTAAGAACGACTTGCGGTCTTGGGTGCAGAGAGGAAGGAGCCACCCAGGTAGAGCTGGGAGTGAAATGACCTGCCGTACCCTGTGTGTGCTCTTGCGGAAAGAGCGTGAAAGGTTTTACGCGAGAAAACTTAGGGAAGGAGCTCATTGCGCACAAAAAAAGCCTACAATAATTAAATGCACATGTTCATAATTGTAGCATCACTGTTACTACTTTTAACACCAGCAGCAACAGCAACACCAGCAGCAACAGCAACAGCAACAGCAACAACAACAACAACAACAACAACAACAACAGCAGCAGCAGCAGCAGCAGCAGCAGCAGCAGCAGCAGCAACAACAATAACAACAACAACAACAGCAGCAGCAGCAGCAGCAGCAGCAGCAGCAACAACAATAACAACAACAACGACGACGACGACGAAGATGGGGCCAGAATTCTTTGCAGGAATCGGTTTTAAGTTGGTAGGCTTCCTACTCGGTGTCGGGGGTCTGTGGTTCGCCTAGCAAGCGAACCGCCGATCCGCCGAGCAGCATGGTCAGTATTTCATCGAAGCGGCCTGTATTTGATCGGCAGTACTAATGTTAGGAAGAGTGGGCGCAGAAGAAGCGAGCGGAGGAGGAGGAGAAGAGGGGTATGTTCACTTCACCTTAGCTTACCTGATTTACAAGAAGACTAAGTATTTCACAGAGGAAGAGAGGGAGAAGAGGAGTATGTTCACTTTACCTCAGCTTACATGATTTCGAGAAGACTAACTATTTCACAGGGGAGGAGAGGGAGAAGAGAGGTATGTTTACTTTACCTTAGCTTACCTGATTTACAAGAAGACTAAGTATTTCACAGAGGAAGAGAGGGAGAAGAGGAGTATGTTCACTTTACCTCAGCTTACATGATTTCGAGAAGACTAACTATTTCACAGGGGAGGAGAGGGAGAAGAGAGGTATGTTTACTTTACCTCAGCTTACATGATTTCGAGAAGACTAACTATTTCAAAGGGGAGGAGAGGGAGAAGAGAGGTATGTTCACTTTACCTCAGCTTATCTAATTTAGAAGAAGACTAAGCCTATTTCATAGAAGAGGAGAGGGAGAAGAGGGGTATGTTCACTTCACCTCAGCTTACCTAATTTACTAGCAGACTAAGACTATTTCACAGCGGAAGAGAGGGAAAAGCACGGTAAACGAAGGAAATTATCCTCTTCTTATATTCATGTCTATTAACCCTTTTTAGAATGGGAGAAAAAAGCTGCTAAAAGGGCAGAAGAAGCGGCGGCGGCGGCAGCAGCAGCAGCACCACGACCAAGAGCGGCGGCGGCGCCGAGGAGGAGGCCGCAGAAGGCTCCCTGGAGGTGGTAGGCTGGGACAGCCATCGTGTTGAATAGGGAGTCAAATCACGTTAAAATAACACCCGTGTTGACGAGGCGGTCGAATCACGTTAAAATAACACCACCGTGTTGACGAGGCGGTCGAATCACGTTAAAATAACACCCGTGTTGACGAGGCGGTCGAATCACGTTAAAATAACACCACCGTGTTGACGAGGCGGTCGAATCACGTTAAAATAACACCCGTGTTGACGAGGCGGTCGAATCACGTTAAAATAACACCCGTGGACGCCAACCCACGATAAAAACGGCCTTAGAAGAGAGGATGCGACATCCACCAGTCTGGGGCAGGTCACAGTCCCAGGCTGGCCCGGTTCCGCGGGTCTGTAGGTCAGGCGCCTCATCACATCGTATTTGCGCACCTTGTCCGGGTCTAGTAGCCACAAGAACTTTTTTGGCGAAGCGAAAGCAGCCCCCATATCATGCTTATCTCACCAACAGCTGATATAAAACGATGTCACCTCAATACCCTCCTCTTCTCGTCCCCTAGTTTCTTCATCTCCCTCCCGGCAAACTCCAACCGAAAATACACGACCAAGTATCCCGGTGTCGGACATTCGTCTTGATTTACGATACAGACGCTGTCTTTTTGAACCGAGTCTGGTAATGATACCTCTTACTGGTATGTTAATTATTCTAGGTCGAGACGTAGCCTTGCTGATATTTAGTAGTTGTCCAGCGTGGTCCAGACCTCGCGCAAGTAAAGCCGTCATCTCATCTAGTTACCAAGAAGTCCCCACTCTCTGGATTGAGTTTTGTCAGCTGGCACCGATCCTAGCTCGACTTGAAACACAACTCATGTTTTTTCATCCATTAAGACTCGCACATGGGAAAACAGCCTTGTCCGATTGAACACCAACTATTCCTCGTTACATTCTGTCTGAAAATCGTCACGCGGTTCTGCCTTGTCATGGTCCCTTGTTTCCCCTTCGGCTACAAATTGTCCCTCAGTATGCTGCCACAACCTGTACCAACATCCACCCCATCGGGCATGATCATAAAGTACGTCGATTTAGAATCCCCCGAAGCTATGAAGGACATTCCCTTCTTTCTGCAATGTATGCGTGCTGTTTTCTGACAAGCATCCCTGGAACAGCACTGTATTAGCTACCCGTCTCGTCGCTTCATCAACAGTGGCGTCTGGATTTCCAGCAGTGGGAACTCATGGATGTATCCATTTGTTGGCCTTTCTGATCCCCTCGGATATCGAAAATCATAACGAAGTAGCAACGTGGTTAAGACCATCTTCAGAATATCAGACGCCATGAAACGCCCTGGACACGCCCAATTCCCATAACCAAAATTCAGGTGACTTTTATCCGCAGTGGCATACTGGTGCTTGTTGTTCTGGCTTGGGTCCTGGCAGCGCTGTTGATAATACCGAAGGCCGTTGAAGGTATTAGGGTTCGAAATGATGGCAGGATCCATGGAAATCGACTTTGGCGGAATGCAGAGCTGTGTGCCGTACGGAATATGCGTGCCATCCTGGAGGGTGATGCCAGCGGGTGCTTTGACAACGCGGAGAAATCCCACTGTGGAAAAGAAGGTATCAGACTCGAAGCTCGACAACGATAGGAAGGATACTCAACCATTACATACACAAAGACAGAGGGCTATGTCTCTGGGATCTAGCAAACGTTAGCCTGCTACACTTCAGAAGATGCAGCTGTAATGCCGTATCTGGCGTGTTGCGATAGTACTCACTCTCTCATGAAGCTATCCAGCTTCCGCAGATCAGCAAGTACCTGCTTCGTGAAGCGCACCTGTTTACCATGGAACACTGCCTCTGCCTCTTCTCGCAAGGAATCAACATACCCAGGGCGGGCGACGACATCGAACAGCACATGTGAGCCGGATGCTGCTGTACTGTGACCAGCAACGGCAGTCATAGTGAGCATTAGATCAGCCAGGATTTCAGGCTGACCATTTTCATCTTTGGGATCGGTCATTGTTATCATGGCTTGCAGCAGGTCGTTGGGTACGGGGCGGTCACCGCCGCTATTATCGATCTCTCGTCGGCGTTCCACCTCTGGTATGAGTATTTTCTTTCCCACGCGGAGAAATCCCTTGTACCGCCACGTGAATGGGAGGATTACATTCAGAAAGGGCTGTAAAAACCGGGGAACCGACCTCATGGCGATCTGGGTCATGGTCACTACGAAACAAGTCAGCTCGGTAGTAAAGTGCAACAAGGAAGCATTACCGTTGTCTGCATGACCAAAGGCGGCCTTGAGCCATTCGTCGTCTCGACACAGCGGTAAACCGACAAAGATCCGATGAACTATACGCTCAACTACTTTTAAAAAGAATGGCTGAATAGACACTGCGGTCCAGTCTACGCGGTACATTGTCAACGTCAGAGGTCATACACTCCGGCATCGAAGGGGAGCGCAGGGTACCTTGACAGGGAGGCAGATCAGTGCGCAGAGAATACTCCAGCTCGTCTTGCATGTCGTCGCATAGCTTGGTGAGACTGGGCGTGATTTTCGTCTGTCGGGGAACTCAGCGCCTGGCCAAGTTGAGGGCATTCAGAAGGAGCATGTACCTGCAACGCGCGGATGCCGACGTCGTGTTTTCCAAGCAACCCGATGCCGCTATAATGGCCGCCGAAGTTCTGATATTGTCAATCGTAAGGTTGCATTCTCATCCGGGGCAGCTTGAAGGAATGTGTGGCTTTCTTCCCCTACCTCTATCAGACCATGAATTGCACTTAGCTCTCCCGGGGGCCTGTTGTGAAGGTCATCTAGATATTTCCGGGACACGACAAGGATATCACGGTCGTACCGAGATATCTGAAACATGGAGTCTTTCCACTTTTCAGGGCATTAGCACAAGGTTCAACTGGGACGAATCGACAATTGGATATTAGCATACCTTGTTGTATCCTTCGTCGATCATGGAAGCTGCGTTGAAAGTGTAACGCATCTGAGTCAGGAGCGGTGGCTCCCACGACCAACGAATCCCTACAAATGGCGCCGCAATGCCCTTTGAAGGCTTCCAATATAGCACTAAGCATACTGCTAGTAGGAAGGTGGCAATGATGACATGCCTGGCCGGAGTATGGGATATCGACAAGTACTGCAGAGGTAGGAGCGAAGCACCACTCAAAACAAAGCCGGTGGAATTCTCGTGGTGGATATCGAGCATGATGTATGAGCCAGTCAGTGTGATTTTCTTGCGGTGACCAGGTTGACGTCTTTCAGTTTGAAAACAAGCTTTTAGAGGGGCTCATGAAAAGGAATAATGTGTGCACCTCGACAGGAATCAGGGGTGGAGGATTTATTCCTGGTAGACGGCACCGACATGTTATAGCTTAACTATCAGCCCAGCCTCGGGGTTCGCTGAACTGGTGGATCTTGTGTTACGTCTAGAGAACATGTTACATTGTCAGGGACAGCCTACAGACTGTAACTACTCGTAGAGTGCACCTCCAGGTGTGTGTATAGGCGGTTGGAGTGCTCGGCAAAGTATAGACGGCAGCGCCAGTCCTACTACTACTGTACTTTGGCTTCGACCCATGGCTACTAGGTAGTTCCCTACCCCGTCCGAGTTGCGACCAGGAGAAGTTCTTGGCTCCGTACATGCAGGAGGGACAAACGACTCTAGTCAAATTACAAGCTCTGTTATTTTTGAAGATGACATACACAACGTCTACGAGCAGAATAGAGCTCAGTAGTAGAAAAGATGGGAAGTATCTTGCGGCCAGAAAATTGTCTTCGAGACGCTTGTATTTTTAAAGGTGTGATTCCGGGAACTATGAGACGACACCTAGGTGATGACGCTATTTTACTCCGTGGTCACAGCCTGACTTCTTGTTTTCGCTCCTTTTCCTTTTTGTCTTGAAGAGTCAGAGACGGGCTATATGCTATCCACCAATACGCCTGTGTGATTTCTTACGGTTTACATAAGCAGGAAAGCAACAAAGGAGGCGGCGAGTAGATACACAGGGTAATGAAGAGATACTTTGGGACGTAAAGCGGTCATGATGCGCAGAAAAGAAGGCCATGATGCCTCCCAGGCTCCTCCTAGCGATCTAGCCGGCTGGTCAATAAAGTCTATTTTCGCCGCGTTGTTGATGGATAGGCCTGAAAGTCCGGCTGGTGCGTCGTTCAAGTAAGGGATGACATATCGACCCAGGAGTCTCCTTCCGATGCCTTGATTCGCGTGCATGCGGACCAGGAACTCGGACTGCGCGCAAATGCTATTCGTGCGCGGTTTCTGTACGACAGTGAACTCCTGGAGCATGGCGTCTATTTCTGCAGCGGAGGGTTTGCCTGACGGAAGTCTTGCATGGATGAGGTTTGCGAGTCTGGCGGCATCTTCTATCGCCATGTTGGCGCCTTGACCTATGTTGGGGCACATCTGCGGCTAGTTCGTCAGCACAGAACTTTTTCAACGATGATGATGATGGCCCGATCTCTGGACGAAGAAACTCGTGCCGTCGAGTAGCTCGTGCGTGCGGACGGACGGACGGACGGAGGAGCTCCTGTTCGGGTTCGGGTTCGGGTTCGGGTTCGGGTTCGGGTTCGGGTTATTTATAGTATACCTTGCGGATGGCGTCGCCAATGCACACCAAGCGGCCGGAATGCCACTGCTGGAAAACCCCTTCCTGCAAAGGGGTCATTTTGTAGATTGTGCATCTGGACCATACGTCGCCGAAAGTGAGGGCGTCGGAGATGCTCTTGGGCCGCAGTCCGTCGCAGATCTGTCTCGCCGTGGAATCTGCAGAGCTCTGCGCCTCACCGCATGATGGCGTCTCGTGCTGCTGCGGCGGCGGCGTCTTCACGATGACGAACCAGAAGTACTTGTCTTGCTTGCCTGTGAAGATGTGCATGGAGACGCCGTCGTCCAAGCGGCTGAGCTGGACTCCGAGCTGCATGTGAGGGACGTTGCGAGAAATGCCGTAGATGCAGGAGTATTCGTACTTGATACCTGGGGTTCCGGCTTGCGTCAGCGATGGATGGAAAACAATGAAGAGCGCGTTTGGTTTGGCCTTGCAGTGCAGTACCTGTGTTCTCTTGTTCCGTCTCGGGAACTCGAGTCCCTTTCCCTTCCTTCAAGTGCCTCCATATCTCGGATCGAACGACGCTATGCACACCATCGGCGCCGACGACGAGATCGGCAGTATATTCGCTGCCATCTGCCGTCTTGACCACGGCGCCGTCTCTGCCGCTTTCAACAGCGAGCACCCTTTTGCCCGTCTGGATACGGTCCCTCGAATCGAGGGTGTCGTGTAGTATCTGGAGAAACCTCTGCCTCTCCAGAAACGACACGGGGTAGTGATAGCTGTGAAGACGAAGAAGAAGTTAGCATTCTCTCGGCCCGCTTCATCCTCACTCAGCATGGATGGCAAGCAAGCCTGCCTGATTTTTTTTTTCATACTTGGAGTGCAGGGCTTTGGGATACTGGCTTTCAAAGCTGAAGCCGTCGGGATAGCGTATCCGGGCGAGCTCCAGAGGCTCGATTTCGTCCTCGACGGCATCGAAAATGCCGAGCTGGTCGAGGATACGGCCTCCGTTGGGAAGAATCCCAATCGACGCCCCGAGCTGGGGGGCGATTTCACCCTTCTCTAGAATGATAAAGGACACATGGAGTCGTTTCAGGCAATGAGCCAGCGCCAATCCCGCGACGGAACCTCCAACGATGATGACTTCGAAATCAGTCGGCATTTTTTGGGGGGGGGGAGGGCCAGTTGCTAGGGATGGATTACAGGTTGTTTGTTTTTCCCTTTGCCTCCGAAACAGCTTGTGTGAGTGTGAGGTCGACTCTTTGCTCGATTTGATTTCACAAACCTCACTTAGTTACTCACTCTTCTGCCCGGCAAGAGACGCCCAAAGGTCACCGAGAACTTTGAGAGTCAACTTTGGACCCTGACATTACTGTCCGTGATTGCTGAGACAATGCGACTCCGGGGGTTGGATCCGAAATCAGTCCTTCCTGGTCCGAACTACTCCGTCCCGTACCTATGAGCCGAATCATATGATATGATAAGACATGCGATTGGAGGCGTGTCCCTAAAAGAAAAAAAAAAGTCTCTTGTGGTTGCCAATGCCAGGCTTGGTTGTGTTTGTTTGATGCAGCTCGAGACCATTGCGTGTTAAGGCTGATGCAATGGTTGCATTCCGAGTGCAGCATTACGATGGCCTTTCACGTGGAATGAAACCCCGACAAGTCTTCGTTGCCGGAGAATCTTGGATCCAAGTCATGTGCGTTGAAACTTGGACGGAAACGAAAAGACAGACATATATGTCGGTGCAACGACGGGTCCAGTGTCGTATGTCGTCGTATTGCATGAAGCTGGCTGGCACGTCAAGTATAAGAATGCAATGCACGATAAGACCCGAACGGTAGATGCAGCAGCAGCAGCAGCAGCAGCAGGGGATGATGATGGCGTTATCGGTTCCTGCATCTGCGAGGACTCCGTATCAAGTTACATGTTGCATCGTGTCTTTGATTCGCACAAGTCCTCCGTTCATGTACAAATTAAACAAGCCGTCCCTCGTGGAAGCGCGCTTCATGACGCCAACTGCAGCATCACTCCCGATTCGAAACTCCACTGCCTGCTCGTCTGCTCGTCTGCTCGTCTGCTTGCTCGTACGATGATGGCGTCTAGTGACTGGCTGTTTGGCGCTTTGCAGGCACTCCTGGCTCTGGCTGGCCTCACATGGAAGCTGAGAGAAGGATATCCCATCATGCATACACCTGCCTTATCGTCGCCTCTTTATGCGTCCGACCATGCAGCCAGACGGTTCGAAGTGCCTTCTTGGCCAGAGGTCATTACGGGCACGTCATCATCGACCTTTCGAGACAACTGGCCCTGGTTCTCTCTTCACCTTTTCCTCTACATAGGCCAGCTAGCGGGGCTCGTACTGATCGTCATACATGAGCTCCCGGCGGCTACGACACGATTTCGCAGTTGCAGGTAAGTACAGAGTGACTCCGTAGACTCATCTTCATCTTTCGTCCTTCCCCCTTCCCCCCCCCGTTACTCGTATGTCCAGGCATGCTGACGACGCCTCGGCCCGGAGTGTTGTTTTCGTAACGGGCTGCATATCCCACTGCTTCGGATTCTCAGCCGCCATGCCCCTGCTCTCGCTTTGGCTTCTTCGCCAGAGCCGTAAGAGCGAAGCTGCAGACCGTCCGTCAAGGCGTCAGGGCAGGGCACTCCTGAAAGCCGTCTTCTGGGCGACTGCCGTGACGCATGTCGGCGCGTTCCTGGTGGCCTTGACGGCAACTATTCTAGGCCGGAGAGATGGACCGCTCCACGTCATGAACAGTCTACTCGGCGTGCCTGACTGCTTGCGGCTGCCGTGCGCGGAAGAGGCACAGAGACAGGCGAGACTGAGGCAGATCAATGAGATGACGGGCACCTCGAGCGGCTTCTTCCTGACAATGGGACTCTACTGCCAGACACCGGAGGCTAGAAGGATACGCATGAGCTGGCAACTGCTTGTCAGGATGTTTCTAGTTAGCTTGATTCTTGGTCCTGCCGCGGGAGGCGCCGATGTGCTGTTACTCCGAGGACTTCATCGTGGGGGGTTCGACAACGACGTCAGGAAGCAAGAGGAGACAAAGACCGATTGATGAGACATGGGTCAGTGTAACTATGACCCGTGCCCACTTATCGGAGGGGGAGGGGGCAATTCAGCAGCTATTCATATCTAACACGGAGAGCGTGCCGCGTTGTGACTTCGGAGTCGCCGTGTTGATGGGGAGGTGGCACAGGACGGATGTGAAGGACGGGGAAGGGGGGGGGGGGGGCAGATCAAGTGCGAACGAACGATGGATGGATGGATGGATGGTCTTTTCGAAAATCGAACTTGGCCATTCATTGCTTTGACTGAATAGACCTGAACGTCGGGTTGCTAGTCTGCCGGGTCAACTTACTCCGTAACTAAGTTAGTTAACTATACGTTGTGTGGATTCGTCATGCTCTTACTTACACCATGACTTACATTTTGGGATTCAAGCATGGAACATGTGGAGTTAGTTTTGTGAGTGAACAGAAGTTGCAACGTCAAGTAACCAGTGCCAAGTCCATGATTCGATCTAGTCTGGACCAGGATCATTATCACGGGTGTACGGAGTACTCCGTATACAGAAGCAACCATGAGTAAAGTCATAAGTCACAGTCGCATGGTAAGCAGTAATTCATTGCCCAAGATTTCCAGTTTTCACCCGTTGTTGTTACGTGTAAGTTATAGACTTAGTTTTGATTTGACTGTTTGCTGTACGAATATTGCCCCGATGAAGGGTGCTGCTACTAACGTTATAGTTTAGTATAGTGATAGTTTAGTATAGTGATAGTTTAGTATAGTGATAGTTTAGTATAGTGATAGTTTAGTATAGTGATAGTTTAGTATAGTGATAGTTTAGTATAGTGATAGTTTAGTATAGTGATAGTTTAGTATAGTGATAGTTTAGTATAGTGATAGTTTAGTATAGTGATAGTTTAGTATAGTGATAGTTTAGTATAGTGATAGTTTAGTATAGTGATAGTTTAGTATAGTGATAGTTATAGTATAGTGATAGTTATAGTATAGTATAGTTATAGTATAGTATAACTTAGTAACTACTAACTAGTTTGCATGTGTCTCAACAACTCAGGCCGAAGACGACTTCATCTGTTCCTGCCGTCCCCAGACCGCGACCAGCTTCTCCAAGCCCTTGCCCGCCTCCTCAAGAGCCTCGAGGCATGTCTTCCTCACACTGGGAGACTGCAGTCCCGCCAGCGCACTGTAGATGTCCCGTTCGTCACGGCTTTCGAACGCCCTCTGCATCTGAGACCGAGTATGGTCGTCGTTGAGGGCAATGACGATGGGGAAGGACAGCTCACCGTTGCGCAGGTCCTCGGCCACGCTGCCCTTGTTGACTGCATACTCCCCCGAGTATATGTTCTTGCAGTCGTTCTGTAGCTGTGCGTACCAACTACATGACGAGAACGGGTCAGTAGGGTCAAGACTCAGGACGGGGTCGAGGGAGAGAAAAGGAGACGAAGGAGGAATAAGGTCCATACCCGAACCGAGCAAACAGGTCGTCTAGTTCACTGCCTCCATCGTTGAGCAGTCTCCCCAGAAGAACGAAAAGCGTCCCCGTCTTCAACTGGGCCATGTGCTTGTACCTGGGAACCCGCTCCTCGGGTGGAAAGTCAAAGGCTTTCAACCCGTCCCTGCGCCAAACGAGGGATAAGTCCTGGCCCTCGAGCATCTGCTCCAGGCCTTTGAGCAGTTCCAGGCCGAGGACAGGCCGCTCACGCATCGCCCTGTTGATGACCTTTGTGAGCACAAAGTATGCTCTGTTGGCGGTCTCGCACGACCCGTAAATCAAGTGAGCCGTAGTCTGGTTTTTCCGCCTGGAGCTGTCGTCGCAAATGTCGTCGACCAGGATCAGGCAAAAGTGCACGGCGTCCATGATGTCCAGAATCAAGGCATACTTGTCGGGGTCCTCGGCCTTGAGTTCCGGCCGGAAGGCCTTGACGAACGGCGCAAAGTGATGCCGCCCATAGATGGCGAGGAGGTATTCGTAAGGACAATCGGGAAGCTTCTCGCGGTCCTCTCTGTTCTCCTCGGTAGCGGGACCCTTTTCATAGCCGTAGTGTCGGACAACGGGGGCGTCAGAGGGCTTGAAGGGGACTTTGTTCTGGACAAGATATCCGAGGGCGAAAGCAGATACGAGGGCCGCAGCCTCGCCAGCCATGAACCGGCCCGTGAACCAGGTCATTGCCGTCTTGGACGTGACGAACTAGGGGGGGGGAAAGGGGGGGCAAGGGGGCAAGGAGGTGGGGAGGGAGATAGGCAGTAACTAACTATACTCGGTAGTATGGTCAGAGTGTGAAACCAGAGGTTGCTGCTATGATAATTACTGGATCAGCTCTCGATTGATGGATGTAGATTGCCGAACGCAGGGAGATGAAGGTGTAACAAGGAGAGCAACGACGAAGATGCCAAATATAATGTGTGGACACTGGGCACTGGGCACTCGCAAAGAACCACGTTTTTAAGGGAATTTGCAAAACGAGAAAACTGTAAAGAGTCTGCCCCGAGTCTGGACAGCTCGTCACTTGGCTCAGCCGGGTATAAAAAGAATGCCAGGGTCCAGGTCCGTCCTTGATTCTGCTCAAGCCAACTTTTATTTTTTCCCTTGGTTTGTAGTAGTCATCTATTTTCGTTTCCCCCCTTTTCGATATCGAGACCCCCTCCCTTTATCAAAACCAATGGACGGATTCAACAACGTGCAGGCCCCGTCCAGCTACCGGCAAGTCCAATGGCTCGCCGATACCTTTGTTGCACTGATGGGCCTCGGCTGGGTCACCAACTATGCATTGATGATCTGGCAGTCCACAAAGCGAGAGACGTACAGCATGGCTCTCATCCCGCTCTGCAACAACATCGGCTGGGAGCTGGTCTACACGCTTGTCTATCCGTCCTCGAACAAGGTGGAACTGGCAGTCTTCGTTGCCGGCGTCACGCTCAACGTCTTCATCATGACGACCGCAGCCCGATCAGCCAGGATCGAGTGGAGTCATTCTCCTCTGGTTGCGAATCATACAGCCTTGATCCTGCTTGTGGGAACTTTGGTATGCTTTGCCGGCCATGTTGCACTGGCTATGGAAATAGGACCTGCGTTGGCCTATTCCTGGGGAGCCGTCATATGCCAGCTGGCCCTGAGCATCGGAGGCATGTGTCAGTTATTGCAGAGGAACAGCACAAGGGGCACATCCTGGACGCTTTGGTATGTTGAATAGATACTGATACTGATACTCCGTACTCTGGGACAGATGCCGGGGAACGACGGGCGTCGGCCGAGGGTCAATGGCATGGGCGCGTAACTCACATCATCTTTCAGGTCAAGCCGATTTCTCGGTTCGTGCTGCACCGTCGGCTTTGCCTTTCTTCGATGGAAGTATTGGCCGGAGGTGTATGGATGGCTGAACAGCCCCCTCATTCTTTGGAGCCTTGCCACCTTTGTTCTCACGGATTCCGTCTATGCGCTTTGTCTGTACAAAGTATCCCGAGCCGAAGGAAAGGCCAAGAAACTTGACTGAGGCTCGGAACTTGCCGCGCGGCATGGGAAACGGGAAACGCGAAACGGGAAACGGGAAACGGGAGACGGGAGACGGGAGACGGGAAACGGGAAACGTTGTGTCAGGGGTTACTGACTGTTCTTCCGACCAAAGTCACTTGTCGTCAGTCAGCCCGGACCAAACATGTATATCTTTGTGTCACAATCTCCTCTCTCAACTGTCGTCGGGTGTTCCGGATGTGATGGGCCTTGCATGGCTTGAAACATGTATCTGAGATAAGAGAAGATCTGATATAGGGACATGTCAAAGAAGTTCGTAGCCTGTAACTAATGCAAAGGGCCTCGTGCGCCAAGATAAAGAGAGACAACCCTTCTCCGGCCAGATATCTTCGAAAGGGCTCGTGACATGCCGCGACCAGATGATTGATTGATTCTATTGCAAGATCACTCCTATCAGGCTCACTTTACGTTTCCTCTACTACTCCGTACATCGATAGCGCGTACATGATCAACGCAGAATAGACAGGCAAAGGTACTAAGTTGGTGCAATAATACGGCCTACCTACTTGCACGTGGTTCATTCAGAACTGATATAGATAGCATCATTACACAAGAAGGGGGGTCCGGTCCAGGACATAAAGTACGGAAAAACGTATCGATTTCCGCCATTGACCTGACTTTGGATTTCGTGTTCCCAGCAATTGGGTCAGTGCAATGAAAGCAATCACAGAAGAGATATTCCCTCTTTCTTCTCAGACAGAGACCAAGATGCCTCATTCCGAGTGTCTGGAATCCAACGGCGGCAGCACCACGTATCTGGAAGATAAGGCTAGTAGTAACAAAGAAGTTGCTTCCCTGTAAATACATTGCAGAACTCACTGACCCCAGAGAACCAGATCCTGTCTGCACCCCTCGACTACTTGCGAGAGTCACCCGGCAAAGACATTCGCGGTGGCCTGACCAACGCGTTCAACGAGTTCCTTTGCGTGCCCGAGGAAAAGGTCAAGGTGATCAAGCGGGTGATTGATCTGCTTCACAATGCCTCCCTGCTGTAGGCTCTGCCCCCAAACCCGTCCTTCCTTCTTCCCTGGCAGCAAACTGTCTCTCATATGTTTCTTCCTCCTAGCATCGACGATATTCAAGACTCCTCCAAGCTACGCCGCGGCGTCCCCGTTGCCCACAGCATCTTCGGCATCGCGCAGACAATCAACTCTGCCAACCTGGCCTACTTTGTGGCCCAGAAGGAGCTGGAGCAGCTCACAAACCCTCGCGCATACGCCATCTTCACCGAGGAGCTCGTCAACCTCCATCGTGGCCAAGGCATGGAGCTTCACTGGCGAGACTCGCTCCAGTGTCCCACCGAGGACGAGTACATGCGCATGGTTGGCAACAAGACGGGCGGCCTGTTCCGGCTGGCTATCCGGCTGATGCAGGGCGAGAGCTCCAGCGACGGTGATTTCGTCCCGCTCGTCGAGACGCTTGGGATCCTGTTCCAGATCCGGGACGACTTCCAGAACCTGCAGAGCGACGTCTACTCCAAGAACAAGGGCTACTGCGAGGACATTTCCGAGGGCAAGTTCTCCTACCCCATCATCCATAGCATCCGATCGCGTCCGGGGGATCTTCGACTGCTCAGCATCTTGAAGCAGCGGAGCGAAGACTCCATGGTCAAGGAGTATGCGGTTGACTACATACGATCCACGGGAAGCTTCCGCTACTCCCGGCAAAAGATTGAGTCTCTGCTCCGGCAGGCGAGAGAGCAGCTGAGGGGGCTTGAAGAGGATGGCTCGAATCGGGGGGAGAAGATGCGGGCAATTCTAGAATTGCTGGAGATCAAGGGTTCTTCGGCGGAGGACTAACGAACGGGCGGCGGCCGCATGGCAACGTATTGATTGCACGGGATCTAGATCTTTGTCAGATACATACATACATGTTCATGAATCATACGTATTTATTTCGACCTGCACTGTGGAAGACTGTGACGCACGGGAGGAGGAAGGCATGTGAAGTCGGAGTAAAACTCGTCCAGATGAGCACGAATCCACGAGTTCTATGCAGAGATGTGTGCAGACTTCACTCAGCAGCTGTATGGGCACAACCATCTCACTCATTCCGTAGGTAGTCAGGCAAACCATATTGTTTGTGACTTGTATGACTGTACTTTTTTTGTGGCAAGAAAAACGCAATCAACTTGGTCTAGGCAAGGCAAGGCAAGGTAACGCCATGATGAACATTGTCGACAGCCTGCCTATAGCTTGCTGATGCCCTCTTGTGCATTGCATTACTCCATGCCTGTTGGCAAGCTGAAGTACAACGTCTGGTACACCCCTGACTTGCCATAGCTGAAGGACGTGTAGCTGTGAATCGGGGCACCGCGATCGAGGCTGGGATCGCCACTATTTCCAAGGTCAGCATTTCCATGTCGAGA
This sequence comes from Metarhizium rileyi, assembly GCA_031753515.1. Classification (NCBI taxonomy): domain Eukaryota; kingdom Fungi; phylum Ascomycota; class Sordariomycetes; order Hypocreales; family Clavicipitaceae; genus Metarhizium; species Metarhizium rileyi. The sequence goes on along the minus strand of JAUKVO010000003.1, from coordinate 298,521 downwards.
TCTAGTCAACTACAATGCGGGACGAAAAAGGGAGCAAGAAAGAGATGGGACGTACAACGCGGTTTCAAAGGCTGCCCGGTGCTTTCCTTCCGCAGCCCACCCCTGGTTGCACTTTTGCAGAATCGTTTCGAAATTCCGCAGCGCCTCGGCATCACTCTTCAGGTAGTTGAAGACTGGGACGTGCAACTTGGGACTCGGGAGGTCTTGGCCAGGCGTGACGTCCAAGCAAAGGAATAGCTTCGCAGCCATCTTGGAGACGTCTTTTACCGGCGTCTCGTAATCATCCGCGATGGCTTCCTCCTCCTGTAACAGCAAGTGCCAAATGCTTCTCAGGATTTCCAGGCCCTCAAGCGTCGTTTCGTCCTGTCGCAGTCCACCTACGGTCATACATTGTCGTACAGTGTTGAATGAATTGCTGGTGATGGATATGTATATCTTGACCCTGGCGCGAGACAGCTCTTCTTCCTTGACGAGGTCGACTGACACCATACCTACATTCCCCAGTCCCGGAATGTCTTGAAGGAATCTGCCAGTCGGTTAGAACATGACTATGACTGACTCTGACTGAGGGGAACAACCATGCGCCATTATCTCGGAATTCCAAGAAAACGCAGGACAACGTGGCATGATGTAGACGACGTACTGAGAGATAGTTTTGATGGCTTCTTCACTAATGGGAGGCTGTAGACGACGTAAAACGTTCCACACAGTCTCATTCATGGACTTGCCAGACCCCATCTCCTTGACGGTAGGACTCAAGTAGAACTTGGCACTCGTCCGGGAGCCATCCAGGTTGAAAGCCAGCGCCGAGAAGGGGAGTCTTGTCAAAAGACGTGGTGTCACTCCGGGCGGCAACTGACTCGACTGCCAGGCTTGAATGTTCTGCTGCGCCGTGTTTGCTTCTTCCGTCGTGGGCACGAGGGCATCCATCAGAGCATCACACCATCGTCTGCTGAATCCCAGCTCTGCAGACAGGGAAGCCAGGCATCTTCTCAGCGTCCCATCGGTATACATGTTGCCGTCTTTCGGGCTCTCAGCACCCATAGGCTCCCAGCAGTATCGCACCATCGGCCTTCCGGCATCCAAGTTCAGGCTGAGATCCAGCGGGGAGCCACTCGGCGTCAGCGGCGAGTTGGCCGGGGAATCCTTTGTTGGGCGCGGCCCAAGGTGAGGGAGAACATTATCGCAGAGGAATCGAATGTGCTCTCCCTGTTCAGCAGCCGAGTATGTCCCTGTTGCTCGTAATAGGGCGAGCAGCGGAGGAACAGCGTGGTGCATCCAGTAGCTCAAATCCACGTTATTCTGGGTGGGAGTCTGGTCGGCCATGGGTGGGTGTGCAAGACTTTTTTTCACTTTTTTTGTCTATCAAGAGGAATGAATAATTTGCTCGTTTAGGAGATGCGGTGATTTCAAACGGGGCAGACGCTTCGACAAAGCAAATCAAAGCAATGACACGGCTCCAACTTATAGTATCAAAGTTGTCGACGGCGTCCCCAAGCTCTTTCGGTGTACTTCCCGAACGCATCTCCCCCTTCCATCAGGTTGGCAAGTCGGATCTGATGACGGCAAGACTGTAAACTCGGTCAAGATCGAGAGGATTTCGGTTCCTGAATCCCTCGTGCAACCTCGGGACGAGGGTCACACTGCCTGGATACGACTCGGGGGGTCCAAGTTATATGACGTGTAACCTGAATAACTCTATAGATCCATCTTGTTGTCGAGCGCTCCACGCACATAATGCCAGCCAATATGTAACTATCCTGCTCACCAAGTGGCTCTGATATTATAGCTGACACGGTAGAAGCAATGCGATGGAGTTCTACGATTCTCGTCTACACCAGGCCAAAGCCCCGATCTACCAACAACAACGCCGTCAGATGTGACCCCGATCTAGTAGATTGCGCCATAGCCATCCATTCCATGCCGCCTTTTCAGCAAAAGATACATCCATGGGAAATGGACCGCTGATCCCCTGTTGGAGACGCAGCCATGCGAGCACGTGTTTGTAGGTGCCAACAGGAACAACCGTGTCTTTCTTCCGAAACTGCCTTTTGGGTTATGATGCTCGGCCGCGCTGCTTGCTCAAGCCGGACGAGAGCTGCGGAACGTTGTCCTTGTAAGGAAGAAGAACCTCTGTTGAGGGCACGGAATCCAAGAAACTATCAATACGTACTACAATCTCTGTCACATAGCTGCCAATTTGAAAAAAGTACTGAAACACACAAAGCCCGTCAATATAACTACGTTGCTTCTCGAAACATCACGACCTTTCTACCGCGATTTGGATGCCGACAGAACTAGAGACTGACGCATTGGCAACGGAAACAAACTCATGCAAAGCAGCTTCAGAGTCTCTCCTAGCAATGCGTATAACTTGACTTCTAATTTGCAAAATAAAAACCATGACCATGTCATCAAGCGCAGTACCCCTCGCAACACCAAGGAAACACGAACACGACAAACGGCCAAGTATTGTGCAAAAGAAGTCGAATCGGCTTGTTTTCCTACAACTACAACTTGACGCCTGGAGAGATACTGCAGCCCCTGGAGATGCAAACACCTCTACTTACTGAGAATCCCTCTCGTCGCCCAAGGGTGGGCTGAAGTACAGAGTTTGGTAGACCCCCTTCTTCTCCGTGAACAGATACGACGCATCACAGTGGACTGGTTTCTTGCGCCCATGTGTTGCTGGCCCACTGCGCGAATAAAAAAAAAAGAAGAGATATAATCAGTAACTTTCTTGGAAAGCTGTTTTGCAGCGTCTCGTCGTTCGGACATGTTATGTTTGCCCCCCGAAAAGAGACAGGCACACTTTGAATGGAAAGCAACGTACAATGCATCTGTAAAAATCTTCTTGTATACGCCTTCTTCACCCCATGGATGACCGCACAGGCGGAATATCTCCTCGTAGTTCTGGATGGTTTCTTCATCGCTCCGCACGTAGTTCCAGGTCGGCAGATACGTCTTGACGTTGGGAAAGTCCTTGCCCGGCTGCAGCTCGAAGCTAAAGTACAGCTTCTGGCACAACATGGACGAGTCGTTTATCGGCTTCTCGAAATCGTCGTCCACGGGGCCTTCTGGCTGCTGCAGCAGGAGGTGCCAGATGGGATGGAGCTTGTCCAGGTACGTCTTGGTCTCCTCGTCGTTGATGATGCCCCCGAGGGTGACGTATTTGCGCACCGTGTTGAACGAGTTGCTCCGGGTGTGGATATAAAGCTTCACTCGTGCCTCGGATAGATGGGCCTCATCGACGCAGTCGATCCCTACGAGTTCGATCGGAGAGGGTTCGGGGATGCCTGCGAAGAATCTGACCAAAGGGGGTCAGCATTCGTGTGAATCTGTGAGAGGAGCCTTGTTGTGTTGGTGATTGGTTGGATGGTTATAGTCATGTCTTACTTCTCTAGCATTTCGATTGCTTCTGGCTTAAAGGCCGGCGTGAGGTGTCGGAGGATATTCCACACTTCTCCTGCTGCTGGAGTTCCAGTCATGATCTCTTTAGCCTTGGGGTTGACATAGAGCTTCATGGATATGCTGGAGCCCTTCAGGTCGAATGCAGACAGGGCAAAAGGGATTCTCTTCAGAGGAGCAGCTTCAACCCCTTCGGGCACAAAGCTTTGCAGCCACTCGGGCAGCATGTCGACAATCTTCTGTGCTTCTTTCGGGTTGACGGCAAACGCAGAGAGCAACGCACTGCTCCATTTGGTAGACAGTCCAAAGTTGGCCGCAAGAGACGCCATTATGTTTTGAGCTGCCTGTATTGCCAAGGGATCATCGCCCTCTTGCCTGCTCGCACCCAGCATCTCCCAACAATATCTGACACAATTGTTCGACGACGCATTGAGGCTCAGCTGGAGAGGAGAACCGCTTTGAGTGAGGAACGATGGACCATTCGCCTTGGACGGCCGCGGGCCAAGGTTGGGCAATACATGCTTCTCCAAGAGCCTTACCTGAGCTTCCTGGTCTGCTATGGTGTAAGATCCAGCAGCGTTGAGAAGCGACTTCAGCGGCGAAACAAAGTTATGTGACCAGTATTGCGCGTCTCGGGGATCGGCTGCCGCATCCCCGTTAGCAATTGGCATTGTTTGTCCAGGCATAATAAAGTCGTGAGTGGGTGTAAGTAAAGCGAGTGGGCAACTGAGCAGTGAGAAGTTATGGTCTGTATCAAGCCCTCAAATCGTTGATGTAGCTGGCGTAAACCTTTCGATAAGACGCCGTAGAAGCCAGTGACAGGTTCAAGAGGCCCTTTCAAAAGCTTCAGAAGTCTCTAGTGCTCCCTATAGTGGCCAATCTCCCACAGGATCACATGCCAACAGAACACTTTTGTTCACTCGGGTTGTACAGACGGACCATGATTGTCCGAAGACATTCCACACAGCGGCAATCTGCAGCATCATGACGAATAGTTACGGAGTACGGAGTATAGAAGTCCACATATGCCCCCTCCGTCATGGGTGTTGAAACGAAACATATCCCCGCAGAGCTGCAATATCTCAGTTCACATATAGATTTCTGCTCTTGAGCTCGGCCGACATGTCATGCGACGGTAGACGTGGGACTTGACCCCGAGTACGATGGTGCTGGTGCAACTTTGATGGAGCATTATCTATCTATACCTGTCTCTTAGTTTCCTCTTCTGTAGATTCCTGCATGGCCGATTCTGAGTAAATCAGCCTTAGCAGCAGAAACATGGCTATAGCGGCCCATGAGCATTCCATTCCCTTTTTCATCCCTTGGTTCACGAACGTCAGGGCCGAAAACTGAGCAATAGATCTCGGTACGCAACAGCTTTTTGATTGGCAATGGCAAACTCAAAAGTGATACGAAGCTATCTCAAAAAAAAAAAAAGAAAAAAAAATCCATACAACCTCTGCAAATTTATCGGTAAACAGGATCCTGACCAGCCCGGCGTTTCCTTTTCTACACAACGGTGTAATATCACGAGCAAACCGACAAGTCGTCGTGAGCTTCAGTCTCGGTCAAGTCTCAGACTTGACAGGACGGCGGCGACGCAAGAGCACAACCGCCGTACGGTGGGGAAAGATTCTATCTCCGTGAAGCATATTGGGAGGCCGCCCCGATGGGAAGTCCCCCTGCAACTTAAAGTCATACTCCAGCAGGATCCGGCTCATGATGGACTTGATCATATACTGCCAGTCATGCTCGCGAATTAGTCACGCTCGAGATAGAAAACCATTCCCCGGCAAAAGGCATCTGGGGGGGGGGGGGGCTTTCGGACTTGGACCACGTACCGAAGCGATGAAGCGTCCTGGGCAGGCATATCGGCCGAGACCAAAATTGAGATTTGCAGTGCTGCTGTTGGAGAAGGCAGTCGGTGCGGAATGCTTTTGTCTAACCCACCGCTGTGGGTTGAAGGAAGCTGCATCGGATAAGTTCTCTTCATCCATGTGGATAGACCTCGCAAGGACGGCAATCTGCTGTCCAGGTTCCAGTCGGTAACCATCAGATAATACGATTGGCGTCCTGACTATACGTCTGAAAGTGACTAAAACTCGATATTAGTCGTGGCCATCAGATCGGAGAGGGCGAAACGAGTGAGCATACACTCTCCAACTGGATTCACGCGCTGCGATTCTCTCATCAAGCTGTCCAGTTGCTTCATCTCAAGCATGGACTGTTGCGTAATACTGTCCCAGCCATCCTTTAGCAGACTCTTCTGCTCTTCCCGGAGGCTGTCTGCCAGATCGGCGTCGGAGATAATGTCGAAGAGCAAGTGAGTGCTCGCCATGGCAGTGGTATGGACGACAGCCATGCTCAGGATTCCAAGGGTGCGGTGCGCGAGGGACATTGGCTCGGCTTCTTCCTCTGTTCTCGCCAAGTCCATGCACCACTGGAGGAAGTCGTCGTGCGTCTCTTTGGGACGCTCCCTGCGTCTCTTCACCTCGCCGGCAAGGAGTGTCTGTATGTATAGCAGCTGTTCTCGGGCCTCCCTGACCGCCGGAACCCAGGTCCCCAGAAAGGATGTTAGTAAAAGACCAAGCCGGCGGGAGGTCGAGATGCTGTCGAAAACGTTGCGACTATAGGATGCCGTTGTCTTGAGGAATATCTCATCTCGGCAGATTGGCTCTCCGACAAACACCCTCGCCGCGGCGCGAGAAGATAGATGAAGAACCATCTCATACGGATTGACCGGAAACCAAGAGTCTATACATTCCAAGCAGGTTAGCCCCCCTTGCGAACCTGACCGGATTTGCAATGGGTAATTAGGTAGCATTACGAACCATCCTCGGCTGGTAGGACCTGCTTGAATGAAAGAGTCAACTCGTCCATGATCATTGGGATGATTTTGGCTGAGTCTAGTCAGCACCGCTTCGACAACAACAGCAACAACAACAACTTGTTTGCAGCACTTACGGAGTCTCGGGGTCAAACGACGCTGTATAGCGTGCGTGTGAAGCTCGCTGCCAAGAAGAATACCCGTGACGTCGCCGGCGTTGTCATCAAAGCTCGCTGTCAAGGGATCCAACTTGTCACTCGTAACAGCCCTCAGCTCAGAGGCGTATTTTAGAGGAATAACGACCAGGTCCATATCCATCTTGAGCAGCTTAAAGGGCTGGTCTCGATACTATGGTATCGTGAGCTTTTGTTGTCCCTATCACAGCATTCCGCGAGAAAATAATTCGCAATTGTTACCTTTTGATAACCATGTTTGATAAGATTGGGAGCCTGGTCATTGTAGCTGAGTCGGTCAAAGATGGTTGGGAAGAATGATGGCCAGCATCGAATGCTTGGTATGTCTCCTTTCTGCTTGCTACGATAAGCAACGTAGCCGAGTAAAAGGCTGACTAGGACCGCAACAACGTGAGAGTTGAACCTGCCAGAGAAGGAACTGGTCCAACTTGAATCGAGGTTGAAGCGATCTGGCAAGCAAGAGCTTTCGTTCGCCGCGTGGAGAGCCATTATTACGACACTGGTCTTGGCTACAGAAAAAAAAAACAGCTCTAGTAACACTGATCTATTTCAACAGTTGACACAAGCTGATTCTCGCAAGGCATTCGTCGTGACCCCCGGAGCTATGAATAATGGCAACCCTGTGACTCGTAGGCGCCTATCAAACTTGGAGCACCGCTGTCAGAGTGAAGACACCATGTGACCAGCGGCAGACTGGGTTGAAAATAGAAGCAAAAGTATGATAAAGAACCGTCCTGGCATTCATCATTGGCTGGCTTCTCAAATGCAACCTGATGTTGTATTTCGGGGACCTGTCAGCCCCGTCATTCGAACGCAATACAACAGTGACATGCATGAGAGGGACTGATATGCCGCAGGAACCAGATTCGGTCTCAACTGCAGAGTCTCATCGGCAGGTCACCTGTCAGATAGATCTTTTATGCCGAGATATGCGTGGTAGGCTCCGGGGGGGGGGACTGGGTGTGTGTGTATTACGCATCTTCGGGACGCACAATTTCTCAGCCACGCTTCCTTCTTGCCTTCATCAAATCTGCGTGATAGCTTGCCGCCCAGTCACTCAATATTGCGGATGGTTCTGGCTCGATAGACTTCGACCGCACCGTATCGGCTACCTGGTAAGGGGGATCGAGACGGCTATCCGGCAACTTCCTGTAACGAACTCTCATGACAATCAGGCGTTTCAGCCTGTCAGGGCCGACGAAGATCTAAGGACATCTGCAGATTGTGAAGGATTGGGAAGTTGGACCGACAAAGCGCTTAGTTGGGGAGGAAAACAAAAACCTCGCATGCGGGAAACAAAACGCTCCGAATGGCTCTCAAAGCCATCTGGGCGGCGGGAATCTAAGAGCAGAACGACGTCTCTTGTAACAGTTGCTTCGACATTCATTTCCAAGTAACTCAGCTGATCCAACTTTCCAGAAAGAGCCCAACAGACAGACCAAAAAAAAAACGTCACAATGCTAGCAGAGCTACTTGCCATCTACAACGCTCACTCGGTAGCAGCAGTCGTCGTTGTTGGCGTTGCGATAACAGCTGCCATATTCTTTCTGTACATTGATTATCCCTCTGAGGTTCGGGCACTTTTCTCTCTCTGCGGTACGACGGTAGGCATATCCTCAAAGCTGATTTCCTGTGACTCAAGGTGGACGTGCCCATCATCGGTATCGGGACACGATATACAAAATGGCTGGCGGCTATACGGAACGTGTGGTACGCAAGAGAGTCCATTCGGGAGGGATACGCCAAGGAAAGTTGTTTCCACATCGCAGTGGTACAAAAGGCCATATTCTGACACTCGATATTTTACAGCACGGAGATTATGCGTTCCAGATACCAACCATGACGCGCATGGACGTCTTTATATGCGACAGACAGATGACAAGGGAGTATTATACTGCAGATGACGATCATCTGTCCTTTCGAGCCGTCATGGCCGAAGTACGCAGCTGAGCCACCAAAGACACACTGAGACGAGGGCAAGGGCAGGTTCTGACTGTGTAAAAGGAGTTCCAGTTCGAATATCTTCTCCCGGGCCAGTTACACAGCGTCCGCAGGATACCCAATTCCGTCATTGCGAAAGCGCTGAGCTGGCAGAGGACAAGAGCGAGTAAACCCGAAGACCCCTTTTTCAAGGCCTTTTCGGCCGAGTTTGTCCACGGTTTCCAGCAGGAAGTCCAGCTCCTGGTACAGAAACAGAGTCGGCGCTTGATCCCCCTGTTCAACGGTGCTCTCCCGGATGCGCACTCCGGATGGACTGCTGTGCCGTGTTTCCCGCTTGCACTCAAGGTCGTTGCCCGATTGACGACGTACTCATTGTTTGGCGAGCCGTTGTGTAGGAGCGACGAGTTCCTAGATATGTGCTGCATCTTCGGTGACGCGATTCCTCGAGACGCCCTCATCTTGCGTTCCTGGCCGGGCTGGGCAAGGCCGTAAGCTACGCCCTCAGTCAGGGAAATCATGACAATTTACCGTTCCATAGCTGACGCTGCTCAGGTTTGTCGCAAAGTACCTGGCCGCCCCCCGACTTGTGAGGCGGTTGCAGGGAGTTTTGCACGCCGAGATTCAGAAGAGAAGAGAGGCTCGCGAAAAGAACCCCATGAAAGTCTGTCTTTTTTTTCTTTTTCGTCACTACACTGGCGGCCTCGTTCAACGTGCTAACATGTTGGCGCTAGGATATCTTGGACTTCTCGATAAACTGGGTTGACCAACGAGCTGATGGCAGTTATGACGATTGGCATATCACTGACATGATGACCAATACCATCTTCGCCGCGCTACACACTTCTAGTCAGGTATGCTGCCCATCATGAATTCTTGAGTGTTGAGTCTCATTGCTAAGTACAAACCCACAGCTGGTCGTGCATACCATCTTCGAGCTCGCTACACGCCGTGAATACGCTGAGCCCTTGCGAGAAGAAATACGGCAGTGCTTTGAACTACACGGAGAGGGTACTAAGAAGAGTCTAGACTCCATGTACAAGGTCGACAGCTTCATCAAAGAGACGCAGAGGACGAACCCTCTGGACGCCTGTATGGAAAGCCTTCCAGTCCAATTTGACCCCTGATATGTAGTTTCTGACTTTACTGCTAGCTTCTCTTGCAAGGCTTGCCCTCAAAGACTACACCTTTTCGAATGGTCTGCACATTCCCAAGGGAAGTGCAATCTTCACACCAAACGCGCCTTTGTTTGAGGACGAGAGGTTTTACCCGGATCCCCAACGCTTCGACGGCTTCCGCTTCTCCAAGATGAGAAACGACCCGAAGCTCTCGTCCTCTTGCGACATGACTTCAACGAATGAGCAGAGCATGCACTTTGGCATCGGACGCCATGCCTGCCCCGGCAGATTCATGGTTTCCGACGAAGTGAAGCTTGCAGTCGTCCATCTGCTGCAGAATTTCGACTTTTGCGTGGAAAACTTCGGACCGCGACCCAAGAATATCCCGTTCGGAAAGTTTATTCTCCCAAACATGAGTGCCAAGGTGTGGCTGAGGGAAACTACTCGTGGCACAAAGTGAGCTGCCATATCCCCGGAGGCACCGGAGCGGGCTCTTCTAGAGATCGGTCTATAATTAGATTAGAGTCGAAGTCTGTTCCTCTTTACTCCTCCTAGATCAAATATCAGCTTGAACAAAATATGAAACACGTACTGCTCTAGTTCCCCTTTCTAAAAATAGTCCTAAGCTGCTACTGCTATAAATGGAGCTTAACTAAGCCTTTCTGTGAGGTGTAAAACGGCGAACCATACAGTAGGCATTAAAGCCTGAAAGCATCCATCTGATAGCTTTATAGTACTTATTGTGTTACTTGTTATTTTACTCACTTACTAGCAGGAAGCTTCGCAGTCAATCTAACCAGCTGCGGGAAGCAAGGCACGTGACCACGTGCCTACCACATGTCTACCACGTGACCTAGTCTGTTAGAAAAGGCGTATAAGAGGTAGCTGCTGAGGCCTTCGAACTGTGCCTGTGCTTTCGACCTGCAACGCAGCAACCATCCAAATAGACGGTGACAACCCCCGAACTGGAACAGCGACTACCAAACACCAACCATGGCGCAAGAGGAAAAAAATGAGCCGCTCAAGAGGGCGCTCGAGGAGCAGACACGTCGGGCTGTTGAGGAGAAACGTCAAGCTGATCAAGCAACACGTCTAGCTGATGAGGAGAAACGTCTAGATGATGAGTGGAAACGTCTAGATGATGAGTGGAAACGTCTAGATGATGAGTGGAAACGTCTAGATTATGAGTGGAAACTTCTAAATGATAAGAGAAAACGTCTAGCTAATGAGGGGAAACGTCTAGATGATGAGAGGAAACGTCTAGCTGATGAGGAGAAACGTCTAGATGATGAAGCGACACGTCCAGATAATGGGGAGAAACGTCTAGCTGATGAGAGGAAACGTCTATCTGATAAAGCGACACGTCTAGCTGATAAGCAGAAACGTCGGGCTGATGAGGCGGAACATCAGGCTGATGAGGCGGAACGTCTAGCTGATGAGGCGGAACGTCTAGCTGATGAGGCGAAACGTCTAGCTGATAAAACAACACATCTAGCTGATGAGGAGAAACGTCTGACTGATGAGGCGAAACGTCTGCGTGAGCATGCCGAGCAGAACTTGAGAGCCTTATATGCCGAGCTGCGGCAAGAACAAGAGAAACAAGAGGAGCTCAACAAGAGAACACGCCGTAAGCTTAGCCTTGCCCACTAATGTTTGAGCCTTATTCCCTGACTAACTAACTGATTGCTTCTAGGCCAACCGCTTGAGGACTACCTAAAGCGCGTGCATCTCCTAAATTACCATATGCCACGCCTCCTCCCGCCGCCGACCAAGACAGCCCAAACATCCTCCGAAGGTCAACAGTCTACGTCGACCACGCACGGCCAAACCGATATTATAAACAAATACTACCCACTGCGGATAAGCCTGTGGACCGGCTTTCCTAAGCTCTGCCAGCGACAATTCGCGCGTATCCAAGACGCGCTTGGCACGCAGCAGCTGTTCTCGTCACCATATGAGCTTGATCACAATGAGAAGAGGCTGCTTGAGAACCTACCCGAGGGTTTCATCCAGTCAGAGGCGTTTTTTAGCGAGAGAAAGTCGTCCTCCTTTTGGTATGAGACGCTAGAGCGGCCGGCGCAGCGTATCATGAACGCCTACCTTGACACGACTACGCAGGAGACGTCGCTGTTTTTTGACGGCCTCAAGTCTGGCAGCATGGGCGACAGCGAGGACAGTAGCAGTGAAACTGAGAGCGTTATTGGGCAGCGGCGTCCTAGGAAGAATTCGCCCGACTGTCGGGTCTTACGCTCGAAGATGCTCTCGTTAGAAGAAGCAAGAGGCCGCGATTTCACGGTCCCCTATGATCCCCATGAAGAACCAGACGAGGGCGGCAGAGAGGTCCCTACTCGCCTCGTCTCACATATTATGGTCGGCGAGCATAAGGCCATTCACCAGCTCCGTGCGGTGATGCTCTCCCAGATTCTAAGAAACGCTATACCCGAGGATTTCATGGTGCGGCTGGCGCAGAAGGCCTTGAAGAAAATGCCCGTATCAGGCGTGATAGATGGCGCTAAGGCGGCAGCACAGTCGACGAGTAACATCCCAGGCTCCATCTTCTTTGCAAATACACTAGCCCAAACTTTCCACTACATGGTAACGTATGGGCTTGAATTTGGGTATGTGGCTGCTGGCGAGAGCGTCACCTTTTTACGTGTGCCTCGCGACGACCCGACCACGCTGCTGTACTACACGGAGCTCTATCCCCAATACTGCCGTCCGCAGACGAGGGCCGACGACGTGGTCGATGTTCATACGCTGGCTATTGCTAGGCTCTGCAGCCTCACCCTGCTCGCCCTAGAATCGCCCGCGTTGGAATCACGGGAAATCAGCATCCAGCTCTCACAGCTGGCCGAGTTCCCCAACTTGCCGTTGTTACTACGTGAGGAGTCGGCCGCCGCTTTGTCTCCGACGACGAAGACTCCATCATCAATTCGCAATAGTAGCCGAGGGAGACGGCGTGACGAACTGAGTGATGACGATGACGACGACGAGAATGTTGATGATGATGGCGGTCGCCGTAGTCGTAAGATGGCGCATCGGCCTCGGAACCCCTCGCCCCTTGGAAATCGGTCGACGACGCCTGACCAGCAGACATCGGACGCCGCTAACGACGTCGATGTCGCCAACGATGACGAGGACGACGTGGACGACGAGGACGACGTGGACGACGAGGACGACGAGGACGACAAGGACGACAAGGACGACAAGGACGACAAGGACGACAAGGACGACAAGGACGATATCGATGTCGCCAGCGACGACGACGACCGTGACGCCGCTCCCGCGTCACGAATCGCCAGTGCCTCACAGCTAGGCCGCGGTCCGCGCCACAAACTTCCATTGCGGCCGAGTCCCTTTGACCCAGTGTCGTTCATGCCATTACGGCCGTACTGCACGCATCTCTGCCTCCGCAGTCTCCTACGGGGGGAGGACAGCGTCGACTACGACTGCCCTAATGTCCTTCTGCACCTAGAAGCCGCGCGGCGGATCAGAGGACCAGCAATAGCAGACAAGGTGGCTGGTCACCGCGGTCTTCGCGGCCACCACCGCCACCCCATTAGGCCAGAGGAGCTCATCGAGCTTGTCCAGCAGCAGCTCCTTGACAATATAGAGCAGGACTGCAAGTGCCTCCTTCGCTACGGTCTTCAAGGCGGCATTGGCTGCCTCTTCCAGCTAACTGTCACCGGCTTTGGCTACACGCTTGTGGCCAAGGGCGTGCAGTCTTGGGACGCGCGCCGGCTCTATCATGAGGTTGATATATATAAAAAGCTAGCAGCACAGCAGGGCGTTCTAATCCCTGTGTGTCTTGGCGTGGTGAGGCTCCAGCTGCCATATCCTTTAGGTAACGGGAAGCTTATGACCCATATGTTACTGCTCTCATACGCAGGGAGGCCGCTAGATTCACCATGGTTGCAGTGCCAGCTTGAGGAGCGCCAGGTGGACGTAGATGCTGAGGCTTCTCGGACTCATAAGGAGCTACAGGCGCTTGGGGTTGAGGACGAGGATGAGACGAACGGTGGCAATATGACGTGGTGTGAGATTGTAGGGCGGGTCATGAAGATTGATTTTGACCACGTATATCTGTGGGAGGTGCAGCATCCCACCAACACCACCACCACTACTACTACTACTACTGCTGCTGCTGCTGCTGCTGCTACTGCTGCTGCTGCTGCTACTGCTGCTGCTACTGCTGCTGCTGCTGCTGCTACTACTACTACTATAGCTGCACCGAATGGGAAGACGCGGCCCGCTAATAGGCCTTCGCCGCGTTGGCTGGAGTGGGAGAAGTGTAGGCAGAGAAGATGGCAACATGAGCAGCGGCACTTGACAGTGACAAGTTTGCTACTAGCATAGGTGGAATCAAGTACCCATGATTGTTCCTAGGGCCTGTTGGCTGATAGCTCGCTGGTTGGATTTTTATAGAAGTTAGTTGGTCCTTTTACACTCCCCGCTTCGAGCAAGACACCACGTCCAATCCATTTGCCTAGGAAACGACGCTTATTTTTTGGTTGAAGACGCGCTATATACACGATAGGGGGCTCCCTCATTGGGGCCTATCACTTTCCAGTATATTCATCCGCTTAATTCTGTTCCTCCATGTTATGTTACTCTCACAAAAGACATCCAGCGTATAGTGCGAAAGTACATAGTTACCCGCTGGTCGAAACCGACAGGCTGATATAGTGTAGCCAACCAAACTATGCAAGACCCAACTAACTAATTGCATCAGCGCACAGAACGCAGATGGAACCCCCGCAGGATCTATTAAGTTATACAACAAGAGCTTATAATAAGGGTAAATTAGTTCTCATCTATAAAAAGACGAGAATGAGCACTATAAGACTTGAATATTATATAAACTAGAATTAATAAATACGCTTATTTGTAGCCATTACCACATGGTAATACACTTCGTACGTACGAATAGCAATTGTAAAGGGTTTATTCAAAGTCTCATAGTTATCTTCTATTAACGTAGACTACGAAGCATCGTGCCGGCCTTTTATGTGTCAAGGCTACACCCACTTCCCCTATTCTATGGCCCACTTCTGCTGCGTGTATCTGTCACAGAAAATGTGACATGGCCACGCCACCATAATTTGTACCTTAGCCCTTATATTTCATTGCGACAGTATCTAATTACATCGTCTCTAGGGACTTGGCGGTGTCCACAAGGTCTGAGGAGGTACATGCATCTACGGAGTACAGGAAGTAGTCAATTTAATTTCGATAGATTGACTGCCATAGGGCTCAAGGCATGGAAATGTGGCTGATATTACCTTGTCAACTCAATTTAACCTTTCTAGATCGCTGTGCTCGTGATTTCTTCTTTCTCGTTGACTGATGTGTCCCTTGTTAACTGGCAAACATCCTCAAGGCTCGAATACACTAGTTTCATTGCGCCGCACACGGTTAGCGGTATAAAAGTAAACGTGACAGTCTCTGGTTATATATAGATTCATCCGTCATAAACAATACTCTCGTCTAGCAGTATAGAGTTTTCAGTAGTTAAGTATACTATTGATTGCATGGCCCGACAGCCCTGGGACTACGAGTTCGGCCCCGGGAAAGTAAGAAATGATTCAACTAAGCCTGGTCGTGCTTTAGATTCGAAAGGTAAACAGATTAGCACGTATGCAAGCTGGTTTCACAGTCTATAACTATACGCCTGCATACATAGTTATGCTACCTTTATTTCTGGTTTGATAACGGGGTCTCGTGAAGTATGTCTTTTCATATAGCCAGGATTAGCTATAGCAGCTGCAATGATGCAAATCGCTTATTGAAGGTTGGCCCGTCCTGCCCCCTCTCAGCTAGACTTTGATTGTTCATATAGTAACTTAGAAAACAAACTATGTCGTCCACACCTTGTGGCTCATTGACCCAGTGGCCACCGTGGTCATACTCGCGCCAACTCACACTCAATCCCAGTTCAGACAGAACCTTCTGCAGACGTCTCGCATTCTCTACAGGAACCACGGTGTCGTCCAATGCATGTCCCAGAAATACGGGGATTGCTTGAATCTGAGAAGGTATAGGCTCAGCTTTTACTCGCCCATTCCCCTCGGCGGTATAGTAAAGGTCTTGCAAGGCAGAATACAGGCTAATTACCTGTTGGACATGCCCTCTTAAGCTATCTCGGGCCGCGATTCCCTGCTCGACGTTTCGGGCAAAAGGAATCCAACTGCACAGCCCAATAAGGCCTGCGAAGCCTCCTTGACCCTCGGCAAGCAGTGTAGACAGGACAGTGGCGAATCCCTGGCTGATACCGCAGAGGAAGATTCTGCTCCTGGGGACAAGTTGCTCCTCGGTTTTGATGATGCCCAGTAGTCTTTGAATGCTTTGACCTAGGCCATCGTGCTGAATTTCACTATGCTCTTCGGGGTCCTTGACGGACCACATGTCAAACCACTGGGACATGTCTGTGTCAAACCGCCTGGAGCGCAAGATGGGTGCCGTAGGAAAGACCCAGCGGACAGTGGGGAACAAGGCTGGCAACGTGCGTTGTCCATCTTGTTGAGAATCCATGCCTGCACTGGCCTCACTTTCAAACAATTCGCTGGCAAACTCGACGGCATTACTGCCACGGCCGTGCAAGAAAACGGCGGTATGGGTGTGGCGGTGGCCATGCGCGGGTGCTTGAGTGTATGCGCTGGATGACATGTTGAGTTTGGTGAGATCAGCAGAACCCAGGCATATATGCGCGCACTGTTTTCAGACAAGCTGCCAAGAAATTTGTCAGTTGTGTTGAGCTCGAAGCAGGAGATCGTGGCCTCGTTTTCAGGAGAAGGGGAACGTGCATAACGTAATTTGTATAGCAAGCACCTCCTTAGTAAGCGTAGGGATGAGGTCCCACGCTATTTCCCGATGTGAATTAAACTTTTGGCGGGACGGGCAGTAGCCCCACTAATTACTACTCTAGGGACGTATGGCATCAATCAACAAGTTTCGACTATTACCCACTCCGAAGAGTCGTAGTAATTATTGGCGTTGTCGTCGCCTGAATTTCACATTTAGAGCATGTGGTGGAACTCAGAAATTTCATTACCACTGACACTGTGATTTTGCTTCGAACAACAAGAATGGTTACGTGGGTGGGGTCGTCCATTTCAGACGATGACTCGTACGGCTTACGTACTATGTTTCTCGCGATAATTTGTCACAGAGACCCGCCGCCCCGCCGCCCCACCGCGGGTAAAGCCTAGTGCCACGGGAACAGCTGCCCGCACTTGGCGTCTCCAAGTTGAAGCTTGTCCGATTGCATCGATTCATCCATGTCCGTTTCCAGCTGCCCAACAGCCAAGCCCAAGGCATCAAGACATGATAAGGCCTTTTATTGGATTCATGGAATGCGGGCTGGAGCTCTGCAGTTTGATTGCATGTCGAAACCAGCTACTTAAACGCAGTCAATGCTCCAAGTGGCGACTGACCTTACGAGCCTCTCCTTTCTCCGTATTTGGCAAGTCATCAAGTTAGTTAACGATTCCGCCAACACCTTCAAAGTGACGCTTGGACACACTAGGTAACTTAGCTTCTACGCCAAATCAGCCAATGCCCATTTTCCAGAACGCCATGGCTCCTCTTTGCATCATCGCTGCATTGTCCACTCTTCCTTATATTTCTATCCAGGTTCTCGCTTTCCAGTCATGTCGATTTACGCCCGGTGACCATGGCTGGCCGGATCCAAGTGCATGGGCCCAGCTCAACTCAACAGTCGGCGGCAGGCTCATCGCAACGGTTCCGCAAGCCAGCGTATGTCATCATGGTGGTTATGCCTCCAGCCACTTCAATGAGACTGCGTGCAAGATCCTTCGGTCAGAATGGGACTCTACTCCAACCTAGTGAGTGTTCCAAGCCTATGCCAGTCTAACTTTTCTTTAGGAACTGGGAATATCGAGCAGAGTATTGACAGGTGCTCTCAATACCAGTGAGAATTACCCGGGGGAGATTATGAATCCATACTTTCAAAACCAGTCTTGCGACCCCTTTTCCCCGGCGAGTAAGCCTTGCCAGCTTGGCAATTACGTGAGCTACTCAATCGCCGTCACCGGAGCCGATGATGTTGTTGCCGGCATTCGGTTTGCAAAGACCAAAAACGTCCGACTCGTCATCAAAAACACCGGGCATGAGTAAGTGCTCTCGAGCCTCTTCCAAGGCCGAAATTCGCTCATTCGAAGCTGACCCATGGCCCTACCCTGCAGTTTGCTAGGCAAATCCACCGCGAGAGGCGGCCTTGGTCTATGGATGCACAACCTGAAGACTTCCAAACTCATGCTGGATTACAAAAGCAGTCACTACATGGGACCCGCCATTAAACTAGGCGCTGGGATAAGGGCTTACGAAGCGTACGAGACCGTCCACGCCGCGGGATACAGTGTCGTTGGCGGAGACTGTCCGACCATCGGCATCACGGGAGGCTATACCCAAGGAGGCGGTCACTCGCCCCTAAACGGAGCGTATGGAATGGCAGCCGACCAGGTTCTAGAATGGGAACTTGTCACCGCCGACGGCAGTCACCTCACCGCTACTCCAACCAGCCACAACGACCTGTACTGGGCTCTGAGTGGTGGCGGGCCGGGAACATTTGCCGTTGTCCTGAGTATGACGGTAAAGATTCATCCGGAGGGCCCCGTGGGTGGTGCAAAACTCAAGTTCAACGGCTCGTCGGTGACAAAATCAACCTACACCAAAGCCATGAAGTCGTGGTGGGCAGCCTTGCCCGATCTTGTTGATACCGGCGCAACCGTAATCTGGTCCGTCAGCAGCGCCGGGTTTAGCCTCAACATCTTGACGGCTCTAAACAAGACCGCCCGGCAAGTGGAGCAAATGCTCAACCCGTTTCTCCATCAGCTAGATGACCTCGTAGTGCCGTATGACTTCACGACAACCGAGACGGCCAGCTACTATAAGCATTACAACGACACAAACGGTCCTCTGCCATACGGAGTCTGGCCGGCAACCACGTTTTTCAGCGGCAGACTGATCCCTCGTGCCATCGTCCAGACGGATGACGGCATATCCAGCCTGACATTGGCAATGGATGCCATCATAGAAGACGAGTCCGCAGGCTCATGGTATTACGGATGTCAGGCCTTCAACGTCCGAAACATCAGCCACCCCGATAATGCCGTCGTCTCGCACTGGAGAGACGCCATAGGCTTCTGTCTCTTCATCTCGCCTTGGGACTGGACTGTTCCGTGGTCTGAAATGTTGGCTCGAAAGAGGCATCTGGGACAAGTCATATACCCTGCCATCGAGGCAGCGACGCCTGGCGGCGGTGCGTATCTCAACGAGGTTGACCCTTTTGTATACCCCCCTGGGTCGTCTGGCTGGCAGAAGGCCTTCTATGGAGAAAACTATGCCAAGCTCAGGTGGATCAAGGACAGGTGGGATCCGGAATCCGTCTTCTATGCGTATACCGCCGTGGGCAGCGAGGACTGGGTCACCGACGATAGTGGGAGACTCTGTAGGGCTGGAGGTGTGATGTGAAGGCATTCTTCTTGTGATGTTTGACATGGGATAGTCTGAAGTCTGTTCAAAGGGGTTCTGTTGTTTTGCCTGGTAGTTGGGCTGCTTGATTCAGCAAAGCTTTTCATCTACTAAAATCGTTCATATAATAACTACTACGTGACCTCATAATAAGAGTATCAAGAGAAATTTGCAATATAATATCGGGTACATCAAGCATATTGATCAAGTCGTGCCTCGGATGATCGATCGAGTCTCATATATTGTACTCTTAGACTGATACAGACGACCAGCGTACGCTTTACTACGATACGAAGCTTGACTTGAAACAACATATACTTGAGTTTTGTCCGGGGGCCTGCATTCTCATAGAGGGAGTTGAGATGAAGCCATGTCGTTCACGTGCCAGCTTAGCCAGCTAATCCCGGCGAGGTTCCCTGCGCTCCGACTTATCCCCATGCCATGGCGGGTGATTTACCTGTGAGCCAGAGAAAAAACAGAGGTGAATGGCCATGATTGCTCCGCGCAACAAGTTTGCCTTGCTATGCTAACCTGTGACTTGAATCACCACTTTCCCCTTGGCCTGCTTGTTTTCAACCTTGTCAAACGCCTTCTGATAGTCGACGAAACTCACGGTACTATCAACTTTTGCCTTGCACTTTCCGTCCTCGATCAAGTTCGAAATGACCTGCAGATGCTTCCCGTTTGGCTCGACAAGAAACCATTTTGCCTCCTTGAGCTTCTTGTCGCAAGATCCTGGTCTCATCTCCATCGGATCGCTCGCCACACTCAGCAGCACTCCCCCGTCCTTGACGGCCGACCAACACGATGCCAGAGTCGTTCCACCGACGCAGTCCAGAACAAGATCAACTTCCGGACCGGATACATGTTGAGCCGCCCACTCGGCAACACTCTGCTGTTTATAGTCGATTACCTCTGACGCACCCAGCTCCTTGACATACGCGGCAGCAGAGCCGCTCGCAACGGCAGCAACGTGACCTGCGCCAGCAAGAGCGGCAAACCGAACTGCGAAGCTGCCGACGACTCCGGAAGCTCCGGTCACGAGGACCCGGATGCCGCCGTTCTTCTTGGCCGCCTCCTCATCTCCCAGTATCGCTGCAGAGTCCAAAGTGCCGTGTTGGAAAAGCCCCTGCCAGGCGGTCAACGAGCTCAACGGCGTTGCGCCAGCCTCGACCCAGCTCATATTCTTGGGCTTGTGCGCCATTTGCGACAGTCGCGCTGAAGAGTACTCCCGCAGGTTCCCCGTCTGCGATGGGTTGACGCGGAAGAATACTTCGTCGCCGACTTTGAAGCCGAATGATTCGGCCGATGCCGCGTCAGGCAGCTTCACGATGACGCCGGCGCCCTCTGTGCAAGGCACTCTCTCCCGATCTGGGGCGAACAAGGAAGAGAACCATTTTTCCCAGTGGAGCTCGCCGAGACACGGCGTGGCAGAGTACATTTTGATTATACAGTCCTCCGGATGGGATGCTCGGGGCAGCGGGCTGTCTTCGAGCACCAGGGTCGTTGATTTCGGATCAGGTTGGTGGACGACCTTCATTGTAGTTGGTAGCGGCGACGACATTGTCGATGTCGAGTATCAATGGATTATTGTTGATGGTTTCTGGAACAGACCGATCTGATGAGGAAAAATGTCTCGTGTGTGAACCCGAACAAGCCGGACAAACCCTTCGCTTTTATGAACTGCAGAACATGAGCTATATAGATAGCACTTTACAAGTGGCAAAGTTGGCGTCTTGCTACGGATGGCTGGGTAGCCTGCCTGCATACATAACGTATAACGTCGTCAGCAGATTACAGTGGCGCTGAGGTTGGTTGGCTTCCCGTCATTTGTTCTGTCCGTCGTGGTTGGTAGTACAGTCTTGTCGAAATCAAGCCCGAGGGTTCCGGGCCAAACAAATGGCATTCTATGTACGTTGGGTTCTTGGCAAAGGTGGTTTACAAGCCTTGTCTAGATCCGTGCAGTTGCATAACTCCAGGTCGAGAAAACAGCCACTCAAGCCCTCCTACCGCCACTCATCGTTGTATGATGGCCAGTGGGGTGTCTGATGTCAAGAGCCGTGAAATGTGAGTCTCTCCTGTCACAGCTGTCAATATCATGACAACAAATCGAATCCGTCGAACAAACCCTACGAGGTTGACCCTAACCCTGACTCTAAATTAGCAAGCTGTTTCGACAAACCCGTCTCCTCTTCCTTCTCAAGGAACCAGATGTCGTGATCTGTTATACCGTAGAGTTATCCCGAAATCTTCTTCCGTCGTCCGATAGTCTACGATCATCCCTTCTTCAAGTATCAAGCCCCTCGAAGCAAGTCATGAGATTTTGCATAACTATAATGCCACACTGACATATTTTATCGATGAGTCCGTACGTACGTCAATAATTGTCTTGATGCGAAATCGATCTGTGCGTTGCAGAGATGATTTCCATTCAGCAGATACCCTCTATTTTGGTGATGAAAAAAGACGGGAACTTCACCAACCAACCTCCGAGTTGAAACCTGCGATGCAACGCCCCCTCATCTCCCCGCATTGGCACGTCATGAGCCTGGGGTGAGCGGTTTTTAAACTCAGCGTGGGGATTCATCTCCCTGTAGATCCGAGTAGAATCTCCCATCTTCCTATCCTTCTGTAACTTGGGACACTATCCTGAAGTCAGCTCCAGTACACGACGCCATGGGAAACACCCTATCGTACAACCTGGAAGAACACATCGTTGACCTCGGGCCTCGTGGCAAAATCAAGGGTCTTCAGTATGACAACAAAGCACGCCGCTATGCTGCTGTCCCTTACGCTCTACCACCCACAGGTGAACACCGATGGCGTAAACCACGACCCTTGCCCCCATCATTCGCCTATTCCTCGCCCAACCAGGCATTTGACGCCACTGAGCTTCGTCCTCCCGCGTCACAAGAAGATCGCGAACTGTCCACTGGCCGGGTGAGGACGGAAAGCGGCGGCATAAAAGGCACCGAAGACTGCTTATACGTCAACATATGGACGCCTGTTCCCAGAGATGCAGCATCGGGTGAAGCCTGGCCCGTCATGATCTGGTTGCACGGCGGATGGTTCCAGGTCGGCGATGCGTGTCATGACCCGTCAAGCGATCCGACAGAGTTGATTTCCACGGGGGGGCTAAACGCCATAGTCGTGGCAGTAAGTTACCGCCTCAACATATTCGGCTTCCTGTCCTCGAGGGCCTTCTCGGAAGAGAGCGGCGGCGAGGTAGCCGGCAACTTTGGCCTCTGGGACCAAAGACTGGCGTTGGAGTGGGTGTACGAGAACATCGGTGCCTTTGGCGGAGATGTGAACAACATGACGATATCGGGACGGAGTGCCGGCTCCTATGGCGTTGAGGCGCAGATGCTGCATGACTTCCGACGACAACATAATCCGCACGCTGGAAAGTTGTTCTGTCGCGCATGGATGTCGTCAAATGCGATTCCTGCACAGCCCAGGACTGTCGAGGAAGCGGAGGCGCAGTTCGACGAAGTCTGTCAACACTTCCATATCCCTCTCTCGTCTCCCAGGCCGCAGAAGATCTCGCAGCTTCGCAAGCTTGGCGAGGCAGATGTCTTGAAATGCATCCGGCACCTCAAGAACCATACCTTCCGACCCGTGACGGACGACTTGTTCCTCCACGCCGGCATGGTGGACTACATCCAGTCGGGGGCATTCGCGAGGCTCTTCCAGTTGCGCAGAATGAAGCTTCTCATCGGAGAAGTGGCCAACGAGGAGACCCTGTATGCGCAGTTCAATGGTCCTACCGAACCTACACTGGAGTCTCTGCAGCACCAGGCTCAAAATTACTACTCTCCCGCTACGACGACAAAGATTTTGGCCCAGTATACCCTTCCAAGCTCAGACAATCTTGACGACTGGAAGCGCGCGTTTGGCAAAATCATTGCCGATGGACAGGTAAGAGCATCAAGCAGGTACTTGGTAGATGCATTGAGCAGACATGGCGTCACGACGAAGGACATTTGGCGGTACAGAATCGGCTATAGACTGGGCTTCATCGATAAATCTGTTGCGCCAGTGAACTTTGGGGTCAGCCATGGCATGGACGGGCCTCTATGGAAGTAAGTCTGCTGCTACTTGGTGATGCCGAGGCTGCGATTTCTAACCGATGCAGTTACTCGATAAACCAGCTGCCCAGTGCCGAGGAGCGTGAAATGTTGGACAGATGGATAAAGATACTTGTTGCGTTTGTCAACGGCGAACAGAGCTTCGACTTGGGCACGAATGCTATTGATGAGCTGAAAGTCCTGACGGCAGAGATGGATGTGAGGATCGAAAAGGATGCGAGGTACAATGAACTTTGCACTCTGGGTGCCATATTCTCACAAGGGCGATGATGCTTGTACACGTACGTGGAGGACAAACACAATGTCAATGTCAAGAGGCTGTAAGTAAGTGCCAAACAATGCAGGAATCTACATGTTATGCTATCCTAGTTCTCAACGTCAGCTATCATAGCCAAGAACACGTACGGAGTCTGATGTGATTGTTGAGACTGGCATGCCAGTCGTGCCTCCAAAAGGGCGGTGGTCCCGAGTCTCTATCTAGCCCTTCAGTGGAATCAACATTTCTTACAAGGCCGAAGTCGATCGTATGAAGCATATTGCCTACCATTGCGTCTAGTTCCTATGGTAAGATAGATGTCTGGCTTGGTATCGCCATGCAAGTACCCCTGATTGTGAATATTCCTGAGCCGACGAATAGTTTGATCGGCGATGAGAACGACTGTTTCAATATCTGGCCCTAAACTGATCACGTTGGCTGTAGCTTGAAAGCAGTAGGAAAGGCAGACAAGCCAGCATAGACAGGGACTGAAGCCCGCCTCCCCGAATTTGCGGTCGACTCTGTGTTTTGCATTGATAAGAATGTCCTGTAACAGGAAAGAATGTGAGATGACTCAGAATCAGCCCGCAAATGATCGCCCGACCACTTATAGTTTAGTGTGGGAGTGTGATTGGTCCGCGACGAAGCAGCCTGTAGTTACTCCGTAAGTCACGCACCAGACCGGAGAAAAGAGTCTCCATTGCCCCCACTTTTGACCAAAATGCCACCCTCCTCGAATTTGGCCCGTCACGGTTGGGCAAAAGTGCATGTAGCCGGCTTGTAACTTGGTATATCATCAGTCCCTCCATCTTTGCATCCTGCATTGCTCACCCAAACACGACCAACAGCACAAGCCGACCTTTGATTTGGCTGCGGCCTGCCCCAGTTCTCAACAAGATCTTCTCTCCTCCATCAGATCTCCATCAGACCTCGACCATGGGCCGCTCATGGCGAGACCGCAGAATCGAAAGCGACGGCCCCCAGACGAGCTCTCGCAAGGCAATCCCCCGGCCAAGAAAACCAAGACCACCAGGGACAACAACTTTTCGCCAACATTCTGGGATAAACTATCCAAGGTCTGGCTTACACCCCGTGCATTGAGAGAACTTGACCGTCGGAACAACTCGCACCCTCTGCTACAATCCGTACAACCACTTGTAGGGACTCTGACAGAACTCACTCGGTTCGCAAGACACGGCGGCCCAGATCTCAATCATCTTCGAGGGGTGAGAGTCCACGTGTTCATTTGGGAGAGCTACCAGTTTCTTGTAAAATTACTAATAGTAATTGTCTAGTATCCTGACTCAAAGAACGACATGAGCTCCAGTGCCCCCTCTACGGCTCGAAGTCGAGGAACAAAGTCCACGGCGCGGACAAGCGTTTCCTCGAAGCCCAGGAAATCTCCTCCATACGACGATGATTTTGAACAACATCTCATCGACAACTGTATATATCCCGAAGGATATGAGCACCCGTCGAGCCGTGTCACCCCAGAGCCCGGCAATTTGAGCCAAGCCCGCCAGGAATTGTCAAATCCAAGGGCATCCTTGTCGCCTTCGCAATTCACTGAGTCTATGTTCCGCGACTTTAGACGAAAAAACAAAAGCAAATCAGAAGGCAGCATCATGCGTACTGTGATACCGATGCTTGCTGGCAATATAAAAACTCCCAACGAGGGTAATATACCGTTCACTAATGTTGTACCACTTGCGGATGAGTCTACTGTTCGAGCGGTGCCGGACTACTTTGACGGAGCCAGAGCAAGTGAATTTCATTGTGCAGTTAAGCGCAACCTCAACGAGCTCATTATTCCCACAAAGCATGCAAACGCTCCGGCCGTGCCAAACTTTTTCCTAGAGGCCAAAGCCCAAATGGAAGTGCTTCCGTGGCCGAGAAGCAGGCTTGTCACGATGGGGCGTACGGCGCCCGCGCTATGCACGCATTACAAAACTACCAAGAGACGGAGACGACGTATGACGGCAATGCCTATACCTATAGCCCGACCTATCACGCCGGCACAGGCACACTTCAACTCTACGCCCACCATGTCACTGGGCCCACGACAGAAAGGCGGCCTGAATATCACATGACCCAGCTCAGGTCATTTGGAATGACAGACAGTCGTGATACCTTTGTTGCAGGTGCAGCAGCTTTTAGAAACGCCAGAGACTCAGCGAAACGGTATTAAGATAGCGTTATTGGGGCTGCGAATACCAGAGCTACCCGATTGGCGGCGGGGGATTTGTGAAGATGTTTGTCGGGGCCGACAAAGCTGCAGCCCTTGACACGCAATGTGAACCCGCAGATCGTGCAAAAAGGTATTGCAAAATGGTCCTATTCATCATCATCGTCACTGTCCTTTCCTTCGTAGGCAGCGAGGAATGCTTGGACTACGTAGAGACCTCGCGTTATGGGAGAACTTCCAAGCATTCCTCGCTGCCTACGAAGGAAAGGATAGTGACGATGACGATGAATAGAACCTTTTTGCAATACCTTTGTTGACCGTACGGTCAACACAGCACCACCCTCGGTGATGCCTACATGTAGAGAATACAGGCGCTGCACTGCGGTGGACGTACTGATAACAGGTAGAGAGCGCGGACTCTCTTTCCCGTAGGTCGCCCTGCCTGCTAACTATTCAGTTATCAAGTTCCGACTCGGGTGGGCATATGCTGTGAAGCTCAAACAGGGACGTCAATAGCTGTGGTGCTCACCGCTTGCCACGTATTATCTCATCGTCCGTAAGGTTGACCTGTTACCTGATACGGTAAAGCTTTTATGAATGCTCGAATAGTAGCAGACCCGTTTTCAAAGATTCCCCCCTCCCCTTATTTTCTTGCTCTATGTGACAGCAGGGTTCTTGGTGAATGTTTCAAACGAATAGGGTACGTCTATGACATGGCTGCTTTACGTTATAGCCGCAACTGAGTCGGTGTCACACATTCGCACAGCTTTATGATGATGGAAGTTGAAAAACTATGCCCATTAGTGGTTCCTTTTGTCAGATGGCTTCTGTGTGTGTTGTGCACAATGTTGGCCCGGATGACCCCTAACGGATGTCACAAAGTAGGAGACGGATGCTCCCATGGTTTATCGTTGGGGAATTCATGTAACTATAGCCCTCAGGGTCTCTTTGCCAACCGCTCCTATCGACGATGGGTTGTAGGTCATGTTTTGTCAGGGCGCCTGGATGCGTAGCTTCGCGCGAAAAGACGGACTTGTTTCGAGGCTGGAGCCGGCTGCCGCGGGCCCGGGACACATGGTTTCCAGATGACGGCGCAGACGGCATCATCGGTATACACGAAGTTGCACTCGATGCGCTTGGTGCTCGTCGCTTCGGCTTGGAGGGCTTCCAGGAGGCAGATAACATAACAGAGGAACACTTTGACTCTTGTCCATGTTCCCAACCGCCAGCTCGTCTTGCGAGAAGACTATCTCGGTGGCACGCTTTTGATGGCCAGTTGATGATTGTCTTCTGCCCCAGTCATGTCCATGGGTGCTGTGTTGTCCTGCGATGGTTAAACACCAAGCCATCCATCCATCCATCTTGGATGAAGTTTGCTTGGACGGGTCCTTGGTCGGAGGTCGGTCGGCACTCCGGGAACGTTGATGGTTCGTGCAAGGAGCAATGACCTTCCCGTCCATCGTGCTGATTGGGAAGCCGGCTTTGTCGCATGGCATCCATCGTAGGCGCAGAGGCGTCTTCTCGCGAGATCTTGTCGGTAGGTAACTATGATCCGGTAGGTACCTGTGACGCCTTCGCTTTGCTCCCTCGTTGATGACATAGGCTGTAAGCCATGGAAAAGCTCGCTGCTAGCGTGTCAAGCCCGCTTCTGAGAGTTTCGACGATGTGCCCGTGGAACCCGGGCGTCGAACGTAGATGGATGATATCTGCGTGTAGGTACAGACAGCTTATGCAGCGACGGCCGATTGCCCGGCACATGGAGCAGGTCGTTTCGGTGTCTAGCATCTTCTTTTGCTGGCATTCTTCTGCCTGAGTGCTTTGCTGGCAGGACCGTTTGTGTTGATTGTCAGTTATATCCGTCCTCGAGCACGATATTGCACACCAAGTCAAACTGCTCAGCTGGGCCAAGTTCTGCAGGTCCCTAACTAGATGGTTAGCTAGGACGAGATGGCATTAGCAGTAAGCAGCCTAGTCGACTCGCTATGAATCATAAACCAAGTTACTTCTTCGCGACTATGCCCCCCGACTTGACCCGTGCGTAATGGGCCGGAGCGGCGTCACGGGGCAGCCGTAAGTCGAGACTGACTGACCGGTGAACGCAAACAACGGTGATAAACTTGTCGAGTCAAAACTGCTTTTTACAACGGACGAGGTCTCGACCATTGGGCTGAACTATCCAACTTGGCAATGCTACCCTTTCGCGTTGCATTTTGATGGTTCCAAGGACCAACTAACGTAGTTATGTTACGCAAAGGCAACAGCGGGCGGCTCCATACTCCGTATTTGGACCGAAATGCTTCGTGTCAACTACCATAAACTAGGAACAGTTCAGTCCGTTTGGTCTCTCAGGGGCCATCATCATCATAGACCAGGGTTGACCAGGGCTGGTTCCTCCTCCAGCCCGATTACCTTTCCCGACCAGTCCGTAGTTCACGACGAACGAAGATCAAACGCCAAACCCAGGCAAAGCAAGTAAACTTGGGCTAGAGAGCGTGTGTGTGAGACGCCTTGCTTCCTTCCTGAGCCTCTTCTAACTCAACTCACCTGACTCACTGAGCAATGGCAAGGTTCCGTCTGTCTGGCTTGCGGATGTTGGATGGATGTTTGGCTAAATTAAGCACAAAGAGCGAGAGACAGGACCTGGAGTCATGATTCGTTCGTTTCCGTCCTCATTTCGGCGTCCTTTTCCCCAGGAGTCAGGATGGCATGTCTCAAGTTCAGCCAACCGAGTCCCGGGACTGAAAGGTTGCACACACATCCGCGCTCCCTCCCTCACGGGCCCCGTTGATCACATTCACCTCGTGCATCAGATGACCAGGCAAGTAAGTAGGAGGCTGCAGCTGCTCAACAGCAAGAAGCTATTCGCGTCCGGCGGTATCGAAAAAAAAAAAGAGAAAGAAAAAACGACGCAGCCCTGCAACTCTCCATCCACACAAACAAATGACACTCGCACGACCCCGTCGATGTGCACATCTAGTCCATGTCGTACGCAATACCTCCCCAAGCAGATTGAGTTTGAGTTTGCATGGGGTTGGCCAGAGGGTTGCAACAAGCTGTCATCGACCTGGACCTGGTGTTGATCAAAGCTTGAGAGTCTCAAACATCGAGATGGCCCCCCCTTCCAAGCTACTTCGTGATGGTGAGATCCGGATTGGTGTTGGGGTTGTAAGCTCACCGGTGCAATCATATCATATGCAGCGTCGTGTCCCATGTGGATGGATGGATGGGTTCTTGTCTTCCTCGTGAGACCCTGGCGCGTGGTTTCTTTGTGATGAGCTCAGCCGCCGAGGGTGCGAGGTTTGATCTGATCTGATCTGATCAGTATACACGACACGACCAGACCTTGGCGATAAAGCTTATTTGACTGTCCATGTCGTGATTTTACGGTCCCCCTCCCCCCCCGCGGGACATTCCTCCCCGACAAGTCCTTCTTGTTCGTTCTAGAACCAGTGTGGGAGTTTTATGCGGATTGTTCAGGCTCTTTATATTAAACCCCGGATTCACCCTGCGCGAGCCCTCCGAGAGTCGGGCTCCAGTTAGTTCACACAATCCAGATTTTTTTATTTCTTTTTCATTTTCACCTGCGTTGCTAGAGACATAATTCCAAAGACATGACTACGCCGGCTAGTCGACAGGTCACGTACGACTCTGCCGCAAGCACCGAGGGATCGAGAGAAAAACGCACGCACACACACTCGAAATGGAGCTTTGGGGTTCTCAACGACAAGACGACGATAGAGGTTCCCGGTACGTGTCATCCATGAGGCTACTCCTCGATATGAGCTTTTTTTGAGAGAGAGAGAGTAGTGACTGACCTTGTTTGTTTATCATGGCAATGCATAGGTTCCGTGTTGCTGCTCGCTGCGGACCGTAACGAACCTCTTGGTCTACGCAACATGCACGCGCGGACGTCACATTCTTCTATGCCGACTGGGTTCGCCGTCGAGTCTGATAGAAACTCCCCTAGACGGCAGACACAGTCACCGCCGGAGAAGAAGAAGACGGCAGACGGCAACATCATCCTCGATCCGCAGCCTGACGAGTCGGCCAACGACCCCCTCAACTGGCCCGGCTGGAAGCGAGACTCTGCCCTGCTATCACTGGGCTTCTACTGCATGATCGGAGGTGGACTGGGATCCATCATGGCCGCCGGCTTCACCAACATCGCCGACGACTATGCTGTCAGCGTGGAAACAGTCTCCTTGGTAGCCGGCCTCTACATGGCCGGTCTGGGCATGGGCGCGGTGGTCGCATCCCCGACAGCAATCCTCTTCGGCAAGCGTCCCATCTACCTTGCGAGTGCTGTGATATTCATCGGAACCTGTGTCTGGTCCGGCCTGTCCCCTTCCTTTCCGTCACTCCTGGCTGCTCGCATCTTCCAAGGCATGTCCTTGAGCCCGATCGAGTGCCTGCCATCAGCCACCATTGCCGAGATTTTCTTTCTCCACGAGAGAGCGTACCGGATCGGCATATACACATTGCTGCTGCTCGGGGGAAAGAACCTGATTCCTCTCGTGAGCGCCGCCATCATTGAGCGATTCGGATGGCGCTGGGTGTTCTTGTAAGTCGAGACGAAATTGTTCCTTTCCTTTCTCCCCCCCCGGGGGCTGAACTCAAGTCAAGTGGAAGTAGTTGAGCATCCTTTGGTACCTGAGAACTGACTGACTGACTGTTTGGTTGACAACAGCGTCGTGGCTTGTGTTGCCTGCCTCAGCTTCATTCTCTTGTTTCTCTTCGTGCCCGAGACGTTTTGGGATCGGACGCCGACGAGAGGACCTGCCAGGCGACCAAGTTTTCTTCGCCGTCTCTCGTCCCGGCGAAGTATCGGTATCTTGGCCGTGCTGCCCCCGGTGCCGGTTGCAAATCCAGCGCCAGCCGCGGTCCCGGAGGCCTCTCCTTCAAAGACGGACGACGACGACTTGCCAGAGAAGGGGGCGGGTGAGAATCGGTCTGAAGATCCAACAAGCAGCCCCATGAGCGGAACTACAGCCACGACGCCCGACATGAAACGAGACGGAGACGGGGACGGATCTTTCCCAATACTTGATGGCGAGGCAAGCAACACCAACACAGCAGTGAATCGTGTCAACAGCTCCAATGTCGATTCCGAACGGGCGCAAGCTCCAGCTGGCTTGGCTCCTTGCTACACGCATGAGCTACGCCAGAGACCTGCAAAGTCTTTCACGCAACAGCTCAGGCCATGGCACGGTCGACTGAACCAGGACAAGTGGCTCAAAGTCATGATGCGCCCCTTTATCCTCTTCGCCTATCCGGCCGTCCTGTGGTCGTCGGCCGTCTATGCCTGTTCCATCGGCTGGCTCATGGTCATATCCGAGACCATGGCCATCATCTACCGCGACCCCAAGTCGTACAACTTCACCTCCCTGCAGACGGGCCTCGTCTACATCTCCCCCTTTGTGGGCGGTATTCTCGGCACAGCAGTGGCCGGAAAGGTGAGCGACGTCGTCGTGCGAGCCATGTCCTCGCGCAACGGCGGGCTCTACGAACCCGAGTTCCGGCTCGTCATGGCCATCCCCATCACCCTCGCTACATGCATCGGGCTGATGGGGTTCGGCTGGTCAGCACAGGAGAAGGACCACTGGATAGTCCCTACCGTCTTCTTCGGCGTGCTCTCCTTTGGCTGTTCTCTGGGGTCCACGACGTCCATCACTTTCTGCGTCGACAGCTACCGGCAGTATGCTGGTGAGGCACTTGTGACGCTGAACTTTTCCAAGAACATCTTTCACGGCTTGGTCTTTAGCTTGTTCGTCTCTCACTGGATGGTTGACGAGGGTCCGAGGAAGGTCTTTATGTGGCTGGGCATCATCCAGCTCGTCCTGCAGATTACCACGATACCGCTGTTCATCTTTGGCAAGCGGGCTAGACTGTGGACGGTGAGGAAGAACTTTATGGAGAAGTTTTAGGGACCAACGTGAGTCAGTCGGTTAGTAACTCGTTTTCAGTCTTTTGCAAAGATGTTAAAATCCCGCTAAGCCATTTTGAACAAGTTGTGTGAATATGTATGTATGTATAAACAGAACGACTTCTTCGCAGCGTTTTCACCTAACTTGCCTCGTGCCATGGCATAACAACCCAGCTCGAGCTCGGCGAATGCTTCAACGAGGTTCTTTTTATATTCATGTTGTGTGCGCTGGCTTGCATGAGGAATTGGTTTTTTATATATACTATACTATAGTTAACTTCCTGCTGCTAACTCTAATAGATCAAAAAACGGGAGGATAAACATCAATTGAACACTGCAGCAGCAAACACCCGTAAGCAACCGCCTCAGAATCCCCATCTCTCAAGAGACGGAACCATTTTGCCTTGTTGCCCACATCATTCGGGACAAGACGCCGTGCCAGAACCTCTTCACGACATGCTTCTTCCCATCGCCGACGCTCCTGTACCAATTCTCCTTCGCATCACCCAAGCATTCCCCCACCGTGACAGACTTGAACCCGTTCCTGAACAGCGACTTGAGCATGTACTCGGTCAGATTGTACACGGATTGATACACCGTGTCGTGCTCAATGTCCAGCCACTTTGTAGTCCTCGGGTCTTTCCCCTCGACATTCCTATCCCATATATCCTTGGACACTTGAATGTCGCCAGGGGTGTCGTGCAAGTAGCCCTCTGTGTCGAGATTGAAGTACGTAACGTGATAGCCCAGCTCTCCCAGCCGCCGGTCGACCTTGGCATTACTCGCCGAGTAAGGCGGGCGGAAATACGTGGGGAAGTAGCCCAATATGTCGGCTATCGCTATCTCGTTGTAGATGATCTGGTGGTCTAGCTGCGAGTCGCTCATGTCGGGGAGCCGCTGGTGAGACCACGAATGGCTGCCGATCTGGTGCCCGTCGTCGACCATGCGCTTGATGAGGTTGCGCCAGGGCAACTTGGGATCGTTGATGGCGCCTTTGCCTAGGTTGCGACCGGTGATGAAGAATGTGGCCTTGGCCTCGTATCTCTGTGCGGCGTCAACAATGATTTCCACACCGTCAACTGGCTGGTTTCCCCCAATCATCATCATCATGTGTGTGTGTGTGTGTGTGTGTGTGTGTGTTGGTGGTTTGATGTATCTATCCATCACGTCTCCTCGGGGAATCCAAGATGCAAGCAGCAAGCATACCTTGAGCAAATCCAGAAGATCGGCAGTGTACTTGAACGGGCCATCGTCATATGACAGCGCGATGGCGCCGTACTTTTCGCAATGGTAGATTGCACTCCCGTATGGAAGTGAGCCGCGCTGTCTGCGGTCGACATCCTCCGTGCCGGGACCATCTGGCCGGACGTTGCCGTCGCAGCTATCGGAGAAGTCGACCTGACAGGCAGGCGAGGAGCAGTACTCGTATCCTCTTCCGCACCATCTATTTACTCCTCAATAAAGAGGGAGCATTGTCAACAGCGGCTACGCGGAGGGATGACGGGGCTCGTTACATACCCTTCCTTGGAGCAGCAGTATCCCTTTTCACAGCGCCCTTCGCCCTGGCCAGTGCCACATCGGCTCCCCTGTCGAGAAGCTATGGTTCCAACTGTTGGATGCTCGACTTCCCGTTTCCTCTCGTAATTCGACTGCCTGCCTTGGACGGCAAGGCTAATTGCACTGGCAGCTTGCGCGGCCGCAACTACAATGGCACAGGTCTTCATCGCGCGCAGAAAAGGGTTGAAAAAAAAAGGGACTGAGTATCTGACATATGATGCCGGCCGACAGCAGGGTACCGTTTTTTGATCTTGTTCTGTTGGCCGAGAAAGGGGTAACGTTACCATGTGAGTGTTGGGAACAAAGGGCCAACTACAGGATTTTATAGCCATCCTTGGGACGGAAGAGAAACCGGGTCGGATTGGATCTATCTTGACCTAGAATTGCACGTATTTTAGTATCACGGCATGCATATAACCGCCACCGGCCGGTGTGCAGTGCGAGGCCCAGCCCGATATCTCACAGCATCGGAAACCAAGATCCGGGGCGCGAGACTTTTTGCACAACACGATAAGTCGGGGAGTGAGAGATTGTGCTCTGCAAATTACTTAGACTCTCGGCATAGTCAGTTATATGTTTGAAAGTCATGGTTTGTGGCAGTCAGACAAGATGCAAGTAGCTCGTGTAAACCTGGCGCATTGGTAACACGGCACAGCTTTCCCAGTCATGGTGCGTCTTTTGCTGGCCAAGTCGCATGGAATTCGCCCTCAGGACATCTTCGACGGGTAGTAAGAGCGCGAGGTTGGTAAATCCATCGTAACTACTACACCCCGGGAGCGATTGCCGGCAAGACGTCAATACGAACTGTTTTCGATAACCCAGTTCCGACCCTTGCGTGTCATGTCCAATGACATCAAGGACTCGGGTTGAATTACGCTGCTGCAAGCTGGATAATCGCCGCCACCACATGCAGCTGCATGAATGTGACAAACACATTACCGTCTTGCATCGCACCCTTGTCCGTGACACGTTGGAAGTCGATGTTGGGTTGGATACTCCGTACTTCTCTTCTCTTGCTGACGGCCATCAGAGCCCCTGGTTCCCCTCGTTGCCATTTCCGGAGCCAAGCAGGACCCCAACTAAACTGAGTGCCTGAGTTGGACTGCTCACGATAATGTACATGTACGTGTACATGCATACACAGTTACCTGTGTCTTATCTTGAACGGCAAGTTGGCGGGAGGTTGTGACGACGGCTGGAGTATATTCCAACAGGGCTCAACTAAAGATGTTTTTACTTTTACTCTCCACTTCCATTGATCTGGGGGATTGTCAAGTCATGATGACAGTTGGTACTGCCTGCAGGGTCCGTGAGCCCGATTCCACGAGTTGTTTTTCGAAAACGGGGGTTGCTCTTGGCAAGACGAGACACAACAAGCAAAGCAAGTCAGGGCCCGCATCGTACATGAGCGCGTGGAAATAAGAATGCCACAAGCCCCAAGGGATTTAGGGTTGACTACTCCGTAGTGAGAGCGGATTCGATTCTGTCAACTCTGAGAGTGCGGCGAAGTGCTCTGTAGAATAAAGCAATTCAGTCCGACATCGGTTCATCCCCATCATGTTGATCGGATGGAATGGAAAATAGGAACCTGGATGAGCACTCAACGAGTTCAGACGGGGCGACAAGTCGGTGTTGATCCTTGTTGAAGGCCCAAAGGTCTGCCCGCCTGATCAATCCGCGGCTCGATGGTTGGTAAGCCCACGGGTCAGAAGGCGACCGTGTGTGGCTCTTTGGCTGATCCTTGGCGGCGCCCACGGGCCAATGAAGCGGATATTCAGATCCATCTGATTCCCATCTGATAAGGTCGACTCCATAAATTCCTCCAATTGAGCCCTAGTACTCCGTACTCTCCGTATCTTGGTCTCAATTTTTCGTAGTGGGGGTTCCAAAAAGAAAAAAAAAATTGGGCAAGGAAAGTAAAGGCTAACTAAAATGGCAAGGATGTCGGACTTTGCATTCGATCCGCGCTCAGCAAGCACCGGCTCGTTTCCCTCATTGAGCGTAGTGCCATCAAACTTCTTATCCGAGTTTTTTTTCTTGATCTAATCAATCAGGTTGAAAACTGAGCCGGGGGGGGGGACCGGCCACGGATATAAGGTTTCCAAGACCCCAAGAACCCAAAAACCCGTGACCCGCTCCTTCCTGCATCCCATTCTTTCTCACTTCCGCTTTCGGACTGAGACACCACAACTTTCCCGCTCCTGAACACCAGAGACATTCTTCAAATTCCTCAAGACATGTGCGCTCTCCAAAAGGCTCGCTGGTGTTGAGATAGTTACTGTTCGCGGCCATCAAAGCAATTGGGCCATTGCGCTGCGCTGCACTACACTGGCTTTCTTTGCCTTGTCATCCTGTCGCGAACGTTAGCAGCCCTATAGGGTATAGCCCTCGCGTGCAGTTTTCTCGTCTTCTCGTCTTCTCGTCTGCCTTTTCTTCCCACTTTCAATTCCCCTCAAGTCTCGTTCTTGGTCCCCCGAGGCCCTTGCCTGCCAAGCGGCTGCTGCTGCTGTCCCTGGATCGCTTCTCACAGTACGTCCGCTGCCCATCAGCGTCGACACAGAAACAATGGGCGGCTCACTCGAGGCCGAAAAGGCCGCCGATCCTCCAGCCTCTCTCAACACCGTCGGCCGAGATGACGCTGCACCACTGGCCACTGCCGCCGACGCCGTCAAGGACATCAAATCCCCCGGTGTTGCTCGTGTCGAGGCCATTGCATCCGTCACAACCAACTGGGATAGGGTCTTCATCTTCTTCGGCGTCTTCCTCGTCGCCTACGCCTACGGCCTCGATGGCACCCTTCGATACGCTTACCAACCCTCGGCCACCAACTCGTTTGGCAAACATTCCCTCGCCTCTACCATCAATGTCATTCGATCCGCTGTCTCGGTCGGCGCCCAACCCACCGCTGCCAAGGTTGCCGACGTCTTTGGTCGTGTCGAGCTCATCTGCCTGTCCGTCTTCTTCTACGTCCTGGGCACCGTCATCGAGGCCGCCTCGACCAATGTCGACACCTTTGCTGGCGGCAGCGTTTTGTATCAAATTGGCTACACCATGATCATTCTGCTCGTAGAGGTCATCATCGCCGACATAACCTCCACCCGCGCCCGTCTCTTCTTCAGCTACGTTCCCGCTTTGCCCTTCATCATCAACACCTGGGTCAGCGGCAACATCTCCGAGGCCGTGCTTCAGAACAGCACATGGAAATGGGGTATCGGAATGTGGGCCATCATCTTCCCTGTCTGTTCCTTGCCTCTGATTCTTAGTTTGGTTGTCGTTTCGCGCCGCGCCAAGCGTCGAGGCCTGCTGGAGAACTACACGTCGTCATTCAAGCAGCTTGGCTTCAAGAACTTTGCTCTGGAGTTGTTCTGGCTCCTTGATGTCGTCGGCATCATTCTCATCGTTGCTGTTCTGGAGCTCGTCCTTGTTCCGCTCACTCTTGCTGGCGGCGAAAGCTCGCAATGGAGATCGGCTCACATCATTGCGCCCATTGTCGTGGGCGTTGTATGCATCCCCGTCTTCGTCTTCTGGGAACTCAGGGCGCCGCATCCGCTTATCCCGTTTGCCAACATGAAGGACCGCTCTGTCTGGGCTCCCATGGGCATTGCCATCTTCCTCAACTTCGCCTTCACCATGCAGGCTGATTTCCTGTGGACTGTCCTCATCGTTGCCTTTGACTTTTCGCAAAACACCGCCACTCGTGTGACCTCGCTTTACAGCTTTACCAGTGTCATTGTCGGGCCCCTACTGGGTCTAATCGTGTACAGGGTCCGCCGACTCAAAATCTTCGTCGTTCTTGGTACCATGCTGTACATGGTTGCCTTTGGTCTCTTGATCCATTTCCGAGGCTCTGCGAGTGGCTCAGCTCGAGCTGGTGTTATCGGCGCACAAGTAGTTCTCGGAGTTGCAGGCGGGATGTTCCCCTACACCACCCAAGCCTCATTGCAGGTGAACCTAAGACACGAGCACCTGGCCGTCATGACGGGAATCTATCTTGCGACTTACAACATCGGCTCTGCACTCGGAAACACGATATCCGGAGCCATGTGGACGCAACTTTTGCCCGCGAGGCTCAATGAGAACTTAAACCCTATCAATGCAACTCTGGGCGCCTTGGCCTACAATTCACCACTGACGGTCGCGCCCTTGTATCCAGTCGGCACTCCTGAGCGCGCGGCCATGATATCTTCATACCAGTATATCCAGAAGCTGCTCACCATTACCGGGCTCTGTCTCTGCGTTCCCCTCATCGTTTTTGGGCTGCTGCTCCGCAATCCCAAGCTCAACAACAATCAGACTCTTGCCAAGGAAGTCGACTCTGAGACGGACAGTGAGATGGATACTAGAGCATAGTTGGATGGAAGCTGAACGAAGACATGATTCGGGGCAGACGTGTTGTTGCCAAGCATTGTATATAGATGGATAGATAGTGACGACGATGTTTGCATTGACTGACGACATAGCGAGAGAGAAGCTGATTTTGAATAGATTGTTTGTGAATGACACCATCTAGATTTTCGATCATGGGTTGACAGAGGAAACGCACCGGACCATTGAATTAGTCTTGTAAACATCCAGATGTGCTATCGACCGCTCCTTACAACCCAAGCCTGTTTCCGTGCTCGCCATGTCCCTCATCTCTAACTCGTATTTTACAGAGGGACATTTCGGCGCCAGTCCCGGATTCTATGTACAGCGTGTTGGGGGAGCTCATGTGGTCCCTGCCGAGCGCCCATGGTGTGTCCATTTCCAGCAGACACTCGTGAACATTACTTTTTATTTACGCAGACTCTCCGTACTTGGCAGTGGCTTATTTATGTACTCCGTAGGCTCATCTTAAAATCAAGCAAACGTGGCTGGGAATCGGACAAGCTGAAGCACGCAACGGCGGTTTATTTTATTGTAAAACGCAGCCATACTAGTCTGCATCGGGCCACCAGCTCCACCTTTTCTCTGTATGGAGTAACTCCGTACTCCGTATTGGCTTCGGCTGCTATAAATAAACACGGCACAGCATCCCTGGCAATCACGCATTGCGCAGCTCAGCAAGTCGGTCTGCTACAGATCTAGGGACTCACTTGGTTAGGTCTGTAGTGGATGGCATTGACAGTTCCTCCGTAGATTTCTGTCTATTCTCGTCAAAGTCTCCAAAGTCAACACATGACGGTTTAGTCTTATAAGGTAAGTGAGTAGCAAATGTACGGAGTAACTCGGTACATGAGATGAAATTTATATAAGTAGCAGAAGCGACATGAAACAATACAGACAGGGAAGCGGCCGACTTCGTAGATTCGTAAAACACCCGGAACGGACGAACTCGAGTACTCTGTACGAGAAAGCCTTAGGTACCGGTTGCGTGCTCGGTTGTTCCACCCACCAGCGAGTGACACAACCCCCAATATAGGAGCGGTTGCAGAAAGGGTCTCAGAAAGGGGTCTTGGAAAGGTTGCATCATATTCGTCATTGACTTGACCGCTTGATTGAAAGCCCAAGGGTGTCAAAACCCGAGGCCCCCGTTTCCGAAACCCCCCTCAGCGATTTTTCTCGACCGAATATCAGCAAGTCATCCCTCGCGCGAAAAGGTCCCAAACGTCAACCAACAATGGCGGATAAAAACACAGCTTGCCTCAGGATCGCCCTAGTGGCAGAGCAGCGGTCGACGTACCTCAAGCTCGGCTACACGAAAGAGGAGTGTGCGGCGCTGACGCACGACGGCGAGGTGAAGGCTGTTGCGGCCGCGCTCGAACGACTGGGACACGTCGTCACGCTCGTGCCGGGCGTGCCGTCGCTCGTCGAGCACCTGGATACGGGACGACACAAGAGCTGGGACCTGGTGTTCAACATGGCACAGGGTTTCCACGGATCGGCGAGGGAGTCGCACGTACCGGCCCTGCTGGAGGCCTACCTGGTGCCGTACACGTTCTCCGACGCGGCAACCATGGCGCTGTGTCAGAACAAGGCAAACACAAAGGTCAGTGCTTTGCATGGTGTTGTTGTGTGTGTATGATTTCCTGAAGAAAAAAAAGAGGGAGGGAGAGAGAGAGAGAGAGAGAGAGAGAGAGAGAGAGAGAGAGAGAGAGAGGGCGGTTCGAAACTAAAGGCCAGGAGAAAGATAATCCTAGATCATCACGGCGTCCCCAACGCGCCCTTTGTGGTGATACCGAGCGAGAACTTCAGCCTCCTGAACCGTGCCACGCTGCCGTCCAAGTATCCGCTCTTCGTCAAGCCCGCCGCCGAGGGCTCATCCAAGGGCATCGACGGCTTCAACAAGGTCGACGACTTTGCCGAGCTGGAACGCGCCGTCCGCAAGCTCAAGCTCAGGTTCCCCGCGCAGGACATACTAGTCGAGTCGTTTCTGCCGGGCAGGGAATTCACGGTAAGCATTCTGGGGACGAGATCTGCCGGCCGCGTCATCGGCATCAGGGAGCATATCTGGCAGCAGCAGCCCGACGGCGACGCATGCCAAGCGACGCACGAGTTTGCAGGCTGGAACAGCAAGCTGAGCGAGGGGAACCTGCTGCGTTACAACGATTCCCACGACATGAACGACCCTCCTGTCAAGGCTGCCTGTCAAGTTGCCCTGGACACCTGGGCCGCGCTGGGCTGCCGTGACGCCGGCCGCGTCGACATCCGCTTCGACTCTCGCGATGCCGCTGCTGTTCCCAACGTTTTAGAGGTTCGTTCGTTCGTGTCCTCTCTATGTTCCTGTGCCATGAGAAATCCTCCCTCTAGCTTCGCTGGGCCGCAAACGATGCTGACGTTTTGGGCTGGCCTCAGGTGAACCCCATTGCCGGCCTCCTCCCGGGCCATTCGCCGCTCCCTGCGAGCGCCGAGGAGAACGGGCTCTCGTTCGAGGCGCTGTTGGCAGCTATTGTCGAGAGCGCTCTTACACGCCAGTCTTGAACGTGTGTCCCTTTTTCTCTCGAGGTTTCGTGTCCCTTTTTCTCTTGAGATATCGTGGTTGTGGCGTGAGCAAACCCCGGGGTTTGGTGGAATCTACGCATCGGCAGAGGGATTGTTTTTAATATCAAGACGTTGGATTATGTTTCGAAAGAAAAAAAAGTTGAATACGATCATAACTTACATGCTGCTTTTGTGTCGATTTCTTCCTTGTAGAGAATCACTTTTCATGCACTTGTCAGTCAGCTAGCACCAAGCAGAGATATCCGTGTTATTACCATGCACCATGTTTTCGCCACGGAATGTTTTTCAGTGTTGTTCATCTTATAGTAATGCATAGTTTATGCGCTCGCTCTAGTTATCTAATGACTTGTATTAAAAAAAAAAACCCAAAAAAAAAAAAACCATGATGCTTTCGTTCCTCATCCCGTCTGCTCTTGACGTACACAAACGCCAACATCCCCACGTTACTTGCGCGCCTCAAAGGGAGTTTCGTAAGGCACCTCAGCCTGCGGTGTAATGCGTGCCAGATGACGGCGCTGGCCGTCCTCCCAGTCCACGAGGGCCGTGTGCTGCGTGACTCTGTTGTCCCAGAGGACGACGGTGCCCTCCTCCCACTTGACTCTGGCCTGGAAGTCAGCTCCATAGGCCAGGTGGTCATAGAGAAACTTGAGGATGGTGTCTGACTCTTCCCTCTTCAGGCCGAGGATCTCTCGGGTGACTTGCGTCAAACATCAGTTAGCGCCGGTGTCAGTCAGGGTTTGGTTGGCAGGCGGGTGTTGTTGTCGAGCCGACTTACACTGAGGGTTGACGTAGAGCGCCTTCTCCCCCGTGGCAGGATGAGTCCGCACGATGGGGTGGTCGTTGACCACGGGCTCTCGTCGCTTGATGCTGTTCCTGGCAGCGGCGGCGTTGACCTGCTCAACGCCGGAATGGGTTGCCCGGAGGCCGTGCAGGCGTTCCTGGAACAACGGGCTGAGACGGTTGTAGGCCTGGACGGCGTCGACGAACAGAGTGTCGCCGCCGGTCTCGGGCTTGTTGAGGATGTAGAGAAAGGTGGTTCCTGGAGGCTGCTTCTCGTAGGACACGTCCGAGTGCCAGGCCACCGAGCTGGTTCGTGTCTGGAAGAACTCGGCGGCCCCCTTGTCGCCCTCGCCACGGTGGACGAGGTGAATCTCGGGATATCCCTCGGGTGCCCCTGACGTGGGGTGGATGTGGTGACGGCCAAAGTACTCGCCGTACTTCAGGGCCTCGGGGATGGAGAGGTCGGCAAAGTCTTGCTTTCTGAAGGCGACAACCTTGCGCTTGGCGACATAGTGAGCCAGCTCATCCTTGCCGGCGTCGCTGAGGGAAGAGAGCTGGATGCCCGTGACCTCCGAGCCAATGGTTGGGGTGAGTTGTGTGACCTTGGATCCCTCGGGGAAGAGGTTGGGATATGATGTGTCGGCGTCTTTGCCGTGTTCATGATGCTCAAAGGCCTCCAGGGGACCCCATTTCTGCTCACGGTTCCAGGTAGGGAGATAGTGAGGGTACTGTGAGACGGCCTTGTTAGCTGACCGGTTCTCGAGGACACCAACTATGCGGTTTGGCACAACAAGTCTTTCTTTCTTTCTTTCTTTCTTTCATACCTTGGCTCCGTTGCCGCCCTTCCTCCCAGTCTCGACCTCTCGATCCACCTCATAAGGGTCGATCTCCTTGTACTGTCCCAAGCTGACTTTGTAAGTCGAGCGAGGCTGAGCCTCCTCCGTAGTTGTGGCAGATACTGCTGAAGGCGCCATGTTATGTGTTGTAGGGGCTTGAGGACGTACGTTGCTGTTTGCTTCGAATGGCAACTCGTCCGTGTCAAACTGCCGAGCATGGCGAGCTCACAGTTTCTTTATATACATGATGAATCCCTCGCTGCAACCCCACAATCCTCCTCTGACGCCAACTATTGCGAAATACGCACCATTTACCGTGAGATTGGTAATGCCAGCAGATGATCTCCGGTAGGGCATGACGGAGGAGTTTGTTTGAGACAAGCAAGGTCTACCACTAACGACTTTTCAGGCGTCTTCAACGTCTTACTGTTAGTGGACAACCTTCCCCAAAGTTTAGTCCCCGTTGACGTGATGATGGTTGCCGATCACGTCAACGGGCTCAACCCCCTTTCTTAGCAAGTTGTCGCCGTCGCTCCTACACAACGTTGGCCTGACGCGCCCGGACATGCGAGCACGCAATTCGGACCAGACAATGCCTAATTCATCTGGGCGTATTAAAACGAGCAGGGTTTCAGACGTTGGCCGTGTTCAATCATGTCATTGCCGTGTCACATTGTTGCCCGTTGTCGGAAACAAACCCCCGATTCGAAACCAAGATGACGTGCTCGTAGCCACGTGCGGATTAGGTGGATAACAGGGCAATCGTGTTTCATAGTAGGACAATACCCCTAAACCTTTATATAATTATAATCTATACAAACAAGAATAGAAAGTCTCAGAATCGTATGAATACTAGTTACAAATTCCCATCTACAACTGTATACATGAATATCCCCCCCCCCCCCCCCCCCCCCCAAAAAAAAAAACCAGGCTCTACAACTACTTGTATAGCAAACCAACTAGTAGTTAGTTAGTTACCTTAGGTAGCTAGCACTGTGGCTAGCACATGTAGGTAGGTGTAGGACCAAAGGGCCTAGATGTGACGATTTCACTTCTTGACAACCCTCATCGACTTGGGTCTGGAAAAGTCCAGGTCCTGGCCATTCTCGGCCTTGACCTTTTTCAGCTCCCAATTCTGAACGAATCCGCCAAAGGTAGCCAAGCGGTTGTAGGCGAGATTTTCAAAGTCTGACAGGACGACGGCCGTGCCGGACGCGGCTTCAACCTGTACTTCGTGTGCCTTGACCCAGGAAGGCAGAGAGTAGCCCGAACCCTGGCCGGCAGGCAAGCAGTACCTTGCACAGGAAGTCAGACTGACAATGCATCCAAGGGGCGTCTTGTCGGCCGTGACGCCCATCGACTTGGGGCGCGAAAAGTCCAGATCCTGTCCGTTGGCTGCCCTGACCTTCCTGAGCCCATCCGTCCCAACGGTGCCGACAAAGCTTGCGACGCGGTTGTAAGACAGGGCGTCAAAGTCGGACAGCTTGACGGCGGTGCCCGGGGCGGCATCCACGCTGACGTTGTGGCCGTTGATCCAGGCCGGCAGCGAGTAAGCAGACTTTTGTCCCGCCGTCATGCAATAGCGAGCGCCGGAGTCCATGCTGACGATGCAGCCCTGGGGTTGCTGGGCCGATAGGAAGCGTGCTTCGGGATAGATGGACTTGACCCAGCCGACGTACTTGGATACACGCGCACCTGTCGACAAGGTCGCATGCCCGCCGTTGGTCGTCGCGATGATGACTGGCCTGCCCCCACGAATCTGCCACCAAGCAGACCCGCTGTCGCCCGGGGCTGTCGTGGCCCAGTATGGCGAGGGTCCCTCAGACTGGTAAGGCGCGCCGATTCCATGATCGAGCTCGAACAAACGGTCGATTCGACTACGGCCGTAGAGACGTCGTTCCCCCTTTGCCGGTCCATAACTGCCGCTTTCGCTCTTGCCGACACCCCACGTTCCGTACCCGACATAGATGATGTCTCGGCCCTTCTCGTCAGAGGCATCGTTCAGGATGGGTCGGTCAAGCGGTCTGCCCTGGCCATCGACCATGGCATTGCGTGTGGGCAACTTGAGGATGGCAATGTCGGTCGACGCACCACCCATCCCCGGCGGAATGTTAATCCGCTGCGGGGGCACATACACGGTGCCTCGGCCCGACGCGATCACCTGACCGTTGGGCGCGCTGAACTTCTCCTCGATGGCCGTCGCGGTTCCGACATAATCGACGCAATGCGCGGCAGTCAAGATGTAGCTCCAGCTCTCCTTGTCGCCGAGCCATGTGGCGGTGCAGCCGCCAATGTTGCCGACGACAAGCCATGGCAGCTCGAGACTTTGTTGCCGCAGTTTTTCATTGTCCGTCTTGATGCTGTTGGCCAGGTTCGCCACGTTTCCTCCGTTCTGCTTGAAGGTCGCCTCGTCAATGACTACGGGACTGGCCAAGGACAATGGTGCCAGGCCAACCAGCACGGCGAGGCTGACGGTCCCGATTCTGTACATCATTTTCACTTTTCTCCGGAACGAACTCGTTAGTTTGTACTCGTAAAAAAGGGCTGGCTGCACTGTGCTGATGAGTTCGCTCGGCTTGATCCTGCCTGACCTGCCGTCGTTAGCATAGTGAATTTTATTCTGCTCCTAGCCAGCCCATCCTCAGCACTTGCTTGAGTTCAGGTACACCAAGAAACCATGAAGCTAGTGAATCATGCATGCGGGCTGGCAACGACTTACGTTGACGCGGGTATTATGTCACACGGCACGATTTCCGGTGTAGCTTGGGGGGGGCAGAGCGAGAGACTTCTTTCTTGATTGCCTGCCCAGGTATTTCAAAAGAGCGGAATCATACGAAATTAAATACTTTTCAGGTTCCTACCTACTGTCTACATAGGAGTTGTAGTAGTAGTAGGATCACGACTTCCTCTTCTCACCTCGGCAGTAATGCTCGCCTGTTCTGTT
Organism: Metarhizium rileyi; assembly: GCA_031753515.1. Lineage (NCBI taxonomy): Eukaryota > Fungi > Ascomycota > Sordariomycetes > Hypocreales > Clavicipitaceae > Metarhizium > Metarhizium rileyi. The sequence continues at coordinate 254,054 of JAUKVO010000003.1, read as the reverse complement.
CTGTTCTGTTCTCAGCCAGAGCAGCATAATGCCATTGCCAAGCGCCCTTGTTAGCCAAGAAACACTTGGACAAGACTATAAAGGGCACAGATTATAAGAGATTGGTTCTAGAATCTAAGCCCGCTGGCCGCGCATGCCGCCTCGGGCACCTTAATCTCGAAAGGGATACGCGTAGCGACGAGTTCCCGTCTTGACGTTTGTTACATTGCAAGGTACACCGCAAACTCCCCCCCGAACGAAACGCAAAGCCGATTATCCGCGCTGTGCTACCAATTTTGTAAATTGTCAGGGCGAACAGTGGTGGAGAAGAGCGAACACAGAAGTGGACGAATCTATACCGAGTTTCGACAAGATGGGCGACACACAGCCGGATGAGGCGTTTCATCAAAGGGGAGTTAGTTGCATTTTCTCCCGACCATCTGCGCAGTTTAGTCCGCAAACGGTTGTGGATATAAGAAGACGGCGTAAACTTGTAGTTACTAACCTGCCATTTTTAGTCGTACTAAAGAGGAAGCCAAGAGTGACCTTCCAGATAGGGCTGCGCAGATTTCCAGGATTAGAAATGACTCGAGTCGCGGTTTTCGTGGAATGAACTTGAGATTATCTGATCCATTCGGATGGAAGACGCTTGTGCGAGAAACAGCAAAGATCGAGCGATCAGACATTGCGTCGTCATCTACCGACGGTCCGAGAGGAAACTTTAGAGTTTCGGCTATTCAATCTGGTGCCTTGCGTCGCATAACTATCGGACCTAGATTTGGAGAACCTTTGGAGCCCCGATCCGGCACACCGTGCTGCCTTTTTCATCCAAGGGGAAGGGGAAGGACCGAAAGGCGCTTTGATTCCGAGGTCATACAGGCCGTGGATGTGGTATTGGACTCCCTGGACAAGATGATAGTTAGTGAACTCGTAGGCTGCAAGTCGCACAAACACGTTTGCAGACTCGAGTATTTAAAAGAAGCAGTCGACCGGCCAGAAGAAGCCGTTTCTTTCTCGATCAGAAAATAAAACACCCCTTACAAGGCAATCGTTTGCATTCCACTATTCAATCACAACTCCCCGGAAACAACCCTTTCGGTTCCCAGTAAGAAAGAAAAGAAAAATGAAGTACTCGTTGATTTCCGCGGCCGTCTTGGCCCCCCAGCTTGGCTTCGCCCTTGTTGGCAACACCTGGTCCTTTTCAGGCAAGCCCGCGGGCGGTCTCAAAGACGTAACCTTTGGCTTCAACATGGCCGGGGCCTCGCACAAGTCGGGCTACTACGTCGCCCAGCAGTTCAAGTTCCAAGGCATCACGAGTGTAGGCTACTGCGGCGTCCAGAACAGACCCAACGCCAAGGGCAAAAGCGTCGTCCACGCCGCCTTCTCGTCCTTCCAAAAGGGCGCTACCTCCAAAGACCCCAACTGCTCCGACGGCGCTGACGGCGGCGCCGGCGTGAGCTGTTCCGTCGAGTTCAACGGCGACTATGCCGCCACCTACAACATCGTCGTCAAGCGTACCACGGGAAGGACCTGGACCGGGACCATTGTGAACACGGCGACTGGTCAGCAGACCCATGTTGGCACTTACACGTTGCCCTCTGGCGCAGGCGGCATCGAGCCCAGTCAGATGGGCTTCGTCGAATACTACCCGTGGAATTCCGGCAGCCACAAGTGTTCGGATCTGCCCAAGATTGGAGTCACCATGTATAAGCCAACGTCCAAGACGGCCGGCGCTGGCACGGGCTCCATCGGCAAGCCATACGAGTATGGCGACTGCGTGGGCAAGGTCGACTTTTCCACTGCCCAGGTTTCCAATGGCTACAAGATTGACGTTGGGTTTCGCGGGGTCTAATGAATTTCGAATTGCTGGATTCTAAGAGATATTTGCGAAGGAAGAAAAAAAAAAGTCCACTGATTCGTTGGGCATTTGGCCTGCAATATACAAGACGCCCATGAGGGCTTTGTTGGTAGTGACTGGGATAGGAGGCCCTGACTTGGGCGGCTCTGAGTCTGGTGTCAGCGAACCGCGGATGTCTCTTTCTGCGTTCGCGGTACCAAATTAGATTTTAAAGTTTTCTTTTATACATTATCTGACTGACTTGACTTGACTTGAACCCCTGTGATAAACCTTTTGACGATCCCAGCCGTTTAGTTATACCACCGCCTCATTAGGACCTTGGATCGAGGCATGTGTCGTGCGTGACCAGGCTTGCTAGAGTCGCGATGAGGCAAATGAACTGCTTACTACATCTACTTCATCCTTGTTCCCATGGAAAAGTGCCAAAGGCACGTTGGCAGCTCATCATGGCAGTGTGATTGTCCTCTTTGGTTGTGGTGTAAGTGAAGCAGCGGTCTCCAGTCGCAAAAGCGTTCATCCTCTACCTGTACCACACAAGGGTCATCGTCAACCATCAGGCGCCACAGACTCTCCTTATTCACTGCTATCTGCTGCATTGGGTTCAGTTGCCATCATGCCGCCAGTCCAGACTACAGTCTGACCTTGATCCTCTCCACCGTCGATGTTACCATGTCTCCTATTTTGGGACAGTGGCCAAGGCACTCGCTCTACCTGCCCGCGAAACGAGCCCAGATCGTAGCAATCCTCAGTGGCAAATTTGTTGGTCAAATTTTTTGACGAAACAATGTTCACCGAGTGAGTGTGTACGGGCTCCTCATGGACTGTTTGCTAGTCAATTCTCCAAGACATGTCGTTGATTCTTATTCAAGGTTGAGCAATGGAGAACGTATCCTATAAACCTGACAGGTCGATTAACAAGGGGCTTCCGAAACGGCAAAAACAGTGGAACATTGTCGGGATGTTGTTCTGCATGGGTTAACTAACGAATAGCCATCTTCCTATGTATGCCTGTCCCCGTCATCGCAGACGTCTTGGTCTCTTGGTTGTCTAGTCAGCAACGCCAACAGAGGCGAATCCCCGTCCAACGACCCCGTCAGAAGAGGCAAGACAAAAGTTCTCGTCATCTGCCATTCACCCTGTAATCCCCGGAGTGTATTGTATCATGGTCGCGGTGATCGTGGGTCACGTCTATCAGAAACCAAACATTGGTTTCCCTTCTCAGCTACGCACGCAGAATACGCAGCATCATCCGGCGCATGGAGTACGGAGGACAATGACACGAACCGACAACATCTCCATCTCCATCACCATCACGTCTCGCGGAACTCTTCCTCGACCGATCGAGAAGCCAGCCCTGTATGTGCCAACCAGGCATAGTACATTTGGCCTCTGGGCTCTCCTTATCACACCAGAATTGTGACATGACCAACGCCATGGTATATTATGCGTGAAAACCCCTCTATCTCTTCCGACTTTGCGTACGGGAGTTGGCATAATCATGCTGACGCTACCCCTCGCTTCATTTTGAACAAGTCCCTCAGCATTCCTGGGCCAGAAAATAGTTCTGCTTCAAGACGCAGGCCTCTTTTCCGCGGGATATCTCAAAGCCGTCCCGGCGCTCAAACAAGATTCAGACCCGTTGCAAGCGTCACCCACATCGCTCGCCTTGAGGTGACGTGGGCTTCTACAGAAGACATGGGAAGACGAGAGGAAGCGTCAGGTCTGAAAGATGTGTTTCGCCAAAGTACGACTTGAGGGGGTCTAAATTTACTGGGCTGGCTATGCTGCTGAGGGCAGATATAGAAACGTCGGGTCGGAAACTGGGGATTATACCGACGATGAGTCTGGTCCGAGCGAGCTTCACTCGTCAACGCCGGCGTGAGCAAGGCATCAAAGGTGCGCGGAGATGCTGCAGGCTGTCGTGTCATGTCATGCATGAGATAAACTACCACTCTCCCATAGAAGGACGGTTCGATCCTCCTCTCGAGCCACTATACTGTCGTCGACTTGGCCCCCCCGTATCTTTGGTCATTGTGTTTCAGAGCGAGACTAATACGTGTTCCCAAGCGGTGCACACCCCCAGTCCGACTCGAAACGCCCCCAGCCGCCATTCTCCAGCTCACTGGCCATATACATGGTGTAAACGACCATGTCGTAGTAGCCATCAGCCGGTGTCTTGTCGCCACACACGTTCCCGCCCATGGCGACGTTCAACAGGATGGTCATATCCCTCATGGACCGAGTGCCCTCGGGGATCGGCGCCTTCATGACCGGCCTGTCGTCAATGTACCAGATCATTCTGCCCTGTCCTGCCTGGCCGCCGGGCTGGTGCCATGCAAAGTCGTATCGCACGGGTCGAGCATGCATGTCGTGAATCTTGGTCCCCAGGACGCGATGCTTCTCAGGTTCGTGGTGCTGTCCCCAATGGAGACATGACCTGTTCTCGCCGTCGCCGTTCCACGTTTCCGCAATGTCTATCTCTCCGTCGACGGGCCAGTTGAACGGCTCTTGAGGCAGAAGCCAGAAGGCAGGCCAGATGCCGTCAGCGCAGGGGGACATGATGACGGCAGTGAGGACGCCTTGGTCCCGCTCGAGAGTGTGCCTGCTCACCAGGCGGGCCGAGGTGTATTTTTGCTCGGGTGTGGGCGAGGAGTTGTTTGCCAGCGCTCGAATCACCAGTTGTCCGTTCGGGGTGCTATATCTGCCGGTTAGTTCCGTCATGTTCGTTTGAGGGAGAGGGTGCTCATGATTGTACTGGAACGAATTCTCTGGTGCAGCCGTGTAGTGCTCCAACTCCTGATTTCCCCAGCCGTCGGGGCCATTGCCCAACTTCGCATCCCATTCCACGTTGAGTGGCGTGTCTGGGTAGAATCTCGGGACCCAGTACGTGTGAAAGGTCGGCTCGGGACATGGCCGTGGTGGTCTGGAGGCCATGGGTGGCGGAGGTGGTGGTTGATCCTGACCTTGACCTTGACCTTGACCTTGATCTCTGGCGTTGATCATGCCCTCGAAATCGGCCTTGAGGCCCTTGAGCTTGTCCCTCCAGGGCATATTGCGATGGTACAAGGTGAAGCTGCCCTGATGATATCGACTTCACCGGGCAATGTGCAAAGTGCTTTGAACAGTGGAAGAATGAATTCCGATATTGGGAAGGCACGAACGACGTCGCCCAACTACGATTGGGTGGCTATGCAAAGTGCTTCCCTAGACCTGAAAGATGACTTTAGCCCGGTCACACCGAAACCGCACCTCACATTTCGGCATGCCAAAGTTGGTGCCTCTTTATCCAATGGAAACCGCTGTGTTAATTGCCAAGCTGCCTTCGACAGGCTCCCCGATGCGACACTACACTATACTTCGGCGTATCGCCGCACATACGGCGGTTAACTCAGTTTACAGGACAGCCTTCCAACGACAAGCCTTGTTGATGATGCCTGGGGAGTCAGGGTTAGGGTTATCACTTGGGCGCCAAGAAGCGTGTTTATCACGAAAGAAGCTGTGAGTAATATCGAGCGTGGAAAAAGTCCTTGATTGAAGCTATCTAACAAGGGAAAAAACGAGGCCTTATTATAGACGATCTGGATAGATGACTAAGGCATCAATTGAACGAGCTTACAGCCTAGCCTTTTGAAGGCCTTTATGACCTTTCTATTGAAGTTAAACGAGCTCAATAGGGCCGTGGCGAGAACCTTCGTGTAAGGCTTGACAGGCTTGAAAAGGCGTTAAATACAATATAAGAGGCTTCTAAAGGCTTCTAAAGGCTTCTAAAGGCGTTAATAATAGAAAGCAAAGGCTTATTAACACACTTCTATAGCTTAAAATAAAGCTATTTAAGGCAAGCTAGACTATCTATTAAGCCTTTGAAATTATTAATAAATCTAATAATACTAACTAGCTCTAGCTACTTAATAAATTATTTAAATCTTTAATCTAGTAAGACTTTTATTAAATTATTAGCTATATTATTAGTACTAGATATACTTAACTTTAAAGCTTTTTTATTAATAGACTTCTTAAATCTAGCTACTATAAACATTAATATAATAGAAAGTAGTTTTAATTCTAGAAAGGCTATTATTAATAATTTAAATTATTTAAAGATTATTATATTAAATTATAGGCTTTTAGACTAGTTAAAGCTCTAGCTATTAAAATAGTTAATAAATTATAATAGTCTTCTTTACTATATAAGAAAAAGCAAGTAATTTGACTTCTATAGTTAAGATTATAATAGTACTCTATTTATTAGCTAACTAGTTTATTAGTAGAAAAAACACTTATAATCAAGTACTAAAGGAGTCTACCTTAGGTAGTTAAGACTTAGTATAAATAAAGAAATAATTGTTAGTATTATTACTTCTATTAATATTATTAATATTACTAATATTATTAATATTGCTAACCTTATAGATTACACTAAGTAGCTAGAGACCTATAGTAGCCTATCTTCTATTATTTTAATTAGCCTATTATATAAGTATAATATACTATAATATAATTAAATATATATTATAAAAGTAAAATATTAAATAAAAGAAGTAAGTCTAACTTTAATACTATAAAAAGCTAGCTTAATATTATAGTCTATAATAGAAAAAGATAAAACTTAAATATAACTCTTTTAAATACTCTTTATTATACTTTATAATTTAATTATAATATTATATTACTTTTAGTAATACTTATATTAATTAGTAGTAAAAACTATTACTTAATTAAAACTATAGATTAGTAAAGCTTACTTATTAAAAGAGATAAATTTCTATTATAAGACTAGAATAATATTAAAGAAAGATAACTATTTAAAGCTACTTAAAAGACTCTTTAGAAAATAATAAATAATTTATTAAATTAAAAGACTATTAATTAATTATTATTTTTATATTATATATATTATAATAAACTTAAACTTATATAAGTATTTAAATATTTTACTTTATATTAAAAAGTTAATAAACTTAAATTAATTATTTAAATACTTTAATTCTTTAATTTTTATTAATTATAACTATTTTTTAATATTTATTTATATAAAATTGTAGGCATTACTAAGGGTAATGTAATATTACAACTAGTTGTAAAGCGTAACAAAGGTAGTTCAAAGGGTTATATTTAGTCTTGCCTTCTTCTATTAGAGACTATAATATTAAGCTAGCTTTTTGTAGTGTTAAGGCTAGACCTACTTCTTCTATTTAATACTCTACTTTAATAATATATATTTAATTATATTATAGTATATTATATCTATATAATAGACTAATTAAAATAATAGAAGACAGGCTACTATAGGTCTCTAGCTACTTAGTGTAACCTATAAGATTGTTAATATTAATAGTATTAATAATATTAGTAATATTAATAATATTAATAAAAGTAATAATACTAATACTAGTAGTCTTTTAAATAAAAGAAATAATAGGTAATTATTATAATTAAATAGTTATAATAATAAAGAAAAGAAAATCTTATAAAGAAATAGTATTAATCTATTTTATATAGTATTAATTATACTAGCTTTCTTATAAAGCTATTGTAGTTTTCTTTACCTATTCTTTTACTTATATTATTATTTTATTTTTATTAATAAAAGTCTTAAGCACTTAGTTTAGTAATATCTTTATTATAGTATTAGCTAAATTATTATTTCTATTAATTTATTTAACTTTATATATTTTATAGTACTTATATAACTATTTTAAAGCTATAATATTAATTATTAACCTTTTCTCCTTTATTATACTAAGTTTAATAAGGTATTTATATAGTAATAGAAAGTCTATATAAAGAATTATAGGTATTTATAGTATTTTAAGTCTTTTAAAGATAAAATTTAAAGTTATTATAATTATATAAGCTATATTTACTTTTTATATTATATTATATAATTTAAATACTAGAGTACTTTAAGTTATATATTTGCTTTTAGTTAAGCTATATATAATAATATTACCTTTTATAGAAAATTTAGTCTCTTTTATTTCTTTATTAGTAATAATAATAATATATTTAATCTAAAAACTTAAATTTTTATTATTAGCTAGTAAGCTATCTATAAATATATATAGCTTTAAGGTTTTAAAGTTAAAAGAAATTATATATAATCTATACTTTTAGTTTTTAATTTACTACTTAAGGTATTTATTTAAATAAGCTATATTCTCTAGTTTAAGCTCTTAATATTAAGCTATAATAGATAAATTATATAAGGCTTTAAGTTAATAAATACTTATAATATAGGCTTCTTAGGCTTTTTATTTAATATAATTTTATTTAATATTAATAGATTTTATATTAATTAAATAAAGCTTTTTACTTTAACCTTTCTATTAAAGTTCTATTATATTATTTTTATCTTAAATAAATATATATTTATTAAAGATTAAAGGTATATTAATAGCAAGCTTTTATTTTAATTTAATAGTAAACTTTGCTTTTTAAAGTTTAATTTCTTTTTAGTTAGAAAAGTTTTTATTACTTAAATCTAATATATTATTAGTTTATATTCTAGTAATTCTAAAATTCTTATTTTCTAGCGCTAATATTAGCAAGTAGAGGTTATATATAGAGGTTATTATTTAAAAGTTATTATAATAATAGTAAAAGTAAATTACTTACTAATAGATACTAGCTTTTATAATTTTATATAAAGGCTTTACTACTTCTATAATTATACTAGTAGAATATAAGTATACTATTTACTATAGTATCTTTATAATAATTAATTAATTTAACTATATTAATAATTAAATATAAGCTTATATAATATTTCTAATCTAGAGCTTAATTTCTTAGAACTTTAATAAAAGTACTAATACTATAATTAAGCATTAACTTACTTATTAAATTATTAGAAATTATATTAAAATTAGCTTCTTTTCTCTATTACTATATTTTTAAATAACTAGTTTAGACTTTTTATATAGTATAAGAGTACCTTTACTTTTAATTTCTTATACTATATATAAGTTAAATAGTCTTTAATTATTATATTTTATTTAATTAAAAGGTATAAAATAAAATATATTATAAGCTTAAAAGTTATTAAGTTTTAATTAATTAAAGTACTTAAAGAGTTTGCCTAGAGTAGTTATCTTACCTTACTAGTAAAGGTTAAGTATAAGTTATTAATTATTTTTCTCTTTTACTATTAGAAATATATATAATAATATATTAAACTATTTAATTCTTTTAATTAAAGTATTCTCTTAGTCTTTATTTATATAAAAAGTATTATTCTACTATTTTATATATTTATTAAAGGAATTTTCTATTATTAAGTCTATATAATATTATAAAGTAAAGGTCTTTTTTAGTCTTTCTCTTTATCTTTTAATAGATTTAGTATCTCTTTTTATAGTTTCCTTAATAAAAGAGAGAGTTTTATTAATATTAGATTTAATTAGTTATTTTATAGAGAAGTCTTCTCTATTCTATAGATTATTAAAATAGAGCTTTATAATAGTAGTTTTAAATTTTATTAGTCTATAGGGTAATTCTAATATATAGGTTTCTTTATTATTAGTAATTAGCTTATAAAAGCTATACTATTCTTCTTTTTCTCTTTAAATATATATATTTAATTAAAGAAATAACTTATATATTAGTATTATCTTAGAACTATTTCTTATAGCTAGAGTATTATATACTTGCCTTTTAGCTAGAAGTCTTTTAACTTTATTAGTAGCCTTATAAATAGCTTTAGCTTTTTAAATAACTAGTAAGCTAGGTAGAAAATTATTAGTTATTTATAAATAGGCTTTAAAAATAAGTAGAGTTAGTATAAGTCTATTAAAACTAATAGTATTATTAATAGCTTTTATAGCTATTTAAAGGTATTACTCTAGTAATAGTTAATATTTTATAGATTCTATAATAATCTTATAGGCTTAGTAGAGAGGTTTATAATATCTTTTAACTTTACTAATACTATTATAAGCTTCTATAAGTACTTTATTAGTATTAATAGTAAGTAGTCTTATATAATTATAGAATTTAGCTAAAGTAAAGTTCTTTCTAGTATTATAAACTATTTAATCTAAGAGACTTAAATAGGTATCTATCTAGTATTTATATAATATATTCTAGATATTTTTAGCTTTTTACTTTTAGAGTTTAAGAAATCTAGCTACTTAAAATAAAGTAGCTATATTAATAATATATATAATAGATTTATCTTTTAGTTATATTATATTAACTATAATTTTATAGTTAAACTTATAGTTATCTTAGAGATTAAATTTAAAATAACTAGAGCTTTTACTATATATCTAGTAGTAGTAGCAAGCTTCTATTAGCTTTCTAATAGTATTATTCTTAAATTCTTTACTAGCTCTTTATAGTACTTTAGCTAGATATTAATTTAAGAGATATTTAAAATATTAATATAGCTAATAGAAGTCTTTTTCTAATAGATAAAAAGCTACTATTTCTTTAGCTTCTAAAGTCTACTAAAAATATCTCTATTTATAAATAATTAGTACTCTTAAGCTTCCTTATATAAGAATATTATTAAGATTATTAATCTTAATACTTAATTAGTCTATATCTATTATAAATAGAAGAAAGAAAGTGCTTATATTTAAAATATAGAATATTATTAGACCTAGTACTATAGGTATATAAATAATACTATTTAATTAAGTAAATTTTATACTAAATATAATTTAAGCTTCTTTTACTAGTTTAATTTTTAGTAAGAGTATAAGCTTTATTAGAGCTTTAACTTATTATATACTTACTATTAAGTATTCTAAGGCACTTATATTAAATAGAATACCTTTAAATGCCTTATTAGAATATCTCTTTTATAATATATATATTATATTTTCTATAGCTTTTTATCTATATAAATTATATTATAAGTAGGTATATTTAATAGCTTTATTATTTAAAATATTATAAACTATTTAATTATTAGATTAAAGACTAATTATAAAGAAGTTAGTAATAGTATTAGTTTTCTTATTATAAGTACTATTATTACTATTATTATTATTAGTAGTATAATTATTTTAAAGGTAAGTTTTAGAAGCCTTTTATACTTTTATAGTATAATTATTATTATTATTACTATTCTTACCTTAATATATAGCAAGAAATACTTAGAATTTCCTTTTATTAGATAGTTAAATATATTTCTTATTCTTTTACTAATAGTTCTTTAATTATTATCTTTTTTTATTAAAATAGTTTATTAACTAGTATTCTAGTTTATTATAAATATAATATTTACTATATTTTCTTTATAATTCTTATTTTCTTAAGCTTTTAGTATAAGAATTATAGTTATAGTAGTAGTCTATATATATTATTTTACTTATATAATATTAACTAGTAGTCTCTTTTCTAGCTTTATATAAACTTATAGACTTATAAAAGTCTCTAGTTAGTCTTTTAAAGCTAGATAAGTAACTATAAGTAGCTTGCTTATATTTAAAGATACCTATAATTATAGTTAAAGTCTATTAGTATAGCTTTTAGTCTACTATTAAAGCTAGAAATAGTCTTTAATATACTTATTTAAGGGTTTTAAGTAAGATTTTAAGGTATTAAAGCTTTATCTTTTTAGAGTTCTTTTTAATAATATTTTTATAGAGGTAGTATTCTATTTTTAGTAGTAAAACTATATATTACTTTCTATTTTATATCTCTAGTAAATTTTAGATATTATTTAATTATATATAAGATTCTTTTTAAATATATAATTAAAATAATATTATTTAATATTACTAGTAAGTATAATAGATAAAGCCTTATAATAGAAGTCTTTATATAGGTTAATTCTATTATATTTATCTTAAAATAAATTTAATTTTAGTAAAAAGAAATTATATAGCTTTCTAGTAAATCTATTAGTATTTTTATATAGCTTTATAAGATTAGCTATTTTCTTAACTATTTAATTATTATATAATATTTAAAGTTTATAAAGTTATAAAACTTAGTTTATAATATAATAGTTTTAGAGTATTTTCTAGCTTTAAATAAAAGATTTAAAGTAGTAAGAGAAAGCTTATTAATTTTAAGCTTAATATTCTTATATAAAGAGTTAATTAGTATAAAAGATATAATTTATTTTAATATAAATTAAATTTACTAAGAGATATCTATTAGTTAATTTCTTTTAAAGTCTAAGAAATTAGTATTTTCTTATAAAGTATTTCTAGAAAAGTAATTATAATATATTTATTATAATTTCTAATACTATAAATACTATTTTCTTATAGATAATCTTAGAAGTCTTATATAAGATTTTAGTTAACTTAGTTAAAGCTTTCTTTATTTTAATTTCTAAAATTATCTTAGAAGTTTTTTTATAACTAAAAGTCTCTCTATTATTTATTATTATAGTAAATAATATATTTAGTAATTTAATTATTTAATTATTAATCTTTAATATTATCTTTCTAGAGATTAATATCTCTAATATATAGTTACTTTTTAGTAATACTAGTACTATACTTTTAAAGTCTTAGAAAAAAGGTTATATTAATAAATATATAAGAGAGATAAAGTATAAGAGTTTTAATTAAAGAATTATTTAATTATAATATTCTATATAAGTAAATATTAAGAAATTATTATTATTAATAAAAATTAAAAAGTTAAAGTATTTAAATAGCTAGTTTAAGCTTATTAACTTTCTAGTATAAAGTAAAGCATTTAAATGCCTATATAAGTTTAAGTTTATTATAATATATATAATATAAAAATAATAACTAATTAATAGTCTTTTAGTTTAATATATTATTTATTATATTTTTAGAAGTCTTTTAAGTAGCTTTAAATAGTTATTTTCCTTTAATATAATTCTAGTCTTATAATAGAAATTTATCTCTTCTAATAAGTAAGCCTTATTAATCTATAGTTTTAACTAAGTAATAGTTTCTACTATTAATTAGTATAGGTATTACTAAGAGTAATATAATATTATAACTAGTTATAAAGCATAATAAAGGTAGTTTAAAGGGTTATATTTAGTCTCGCCTTCTTCTATTAGAGACTATAATATTAAGCTAGCTTTTTATAGTATTAAAGCTAGACTTACTTCTCTTATTTAATACCCTACTTTTATAACGTGTATTTAATTATATTATAGCATGCTATACCTATATAATAGACTAATTAAAATAATAGAAGATAGACTACTATAAGTCTCTAGCTACTTAGCGTAATCTATAAGATTATTAATATTAATAGTATTAATAATATTAGCAATATTAATAATATTAATAAAAGTAATAATACTAATAAAAATATTATAATTAAATAATTCTTTAGTTAAAATTCTTATATTTTATCTCTTTTATATATTTATTAATATAACTTTTTCTTTAAAACTTTAAAAATATAATACTAATATTACTAAAAAGTAGCTATATATTAGAAATATTAATCTTTAAAAAAATAATATTAAAGATTAATAATTAAATAATTAAATTACTAAATATATTATTTCTTATAATAATAAATAATAGAAAGACTTTTAGTTATAAGAAAACTTTTAAAATAATTTTAAAAATTAAAATAAAAAAAGCTTTAATTAAATTAATAGAAAATTTATATAAAACTTTTAAAATTATTTATAAGAAAATAATATTTATAATATTAAAAATTATAATAAATATATTATAATTACTCTTTTAAAAATACTTTATAAGAAAATACTAATTTCTTAGACTTTAAAAGAAATTAACTAAAAAATATCTTTTAATAAATTTAACTTATATTAAAATAAGTTATATTTCTTATATTAATTAATTTTTTATATAAAAATATTAAGCTTAAAACTAATAAACTCTTTTTTATTACTTTAAATTTTTTATTTAAAGCTAGAAAATACTTTAAAATTATTATATTATAAATTAAATTTTATAATTCTATAAACTTTATTATTATATAATAATTAAATAATTAAGAAAATAGCTAATTTTATAAAGCTATATAAAAATACTAATAAATTTACTAAAAAGCTATATAATTTCTTTCTATTAAAATTAAATTTATTTTAAAATAAATATAATAGAATTAACTTATATAAAGACTTTTATTTTAAGACTTTATTTATTATACTTACTAGTAATATTAAATAATATTATTTTAATTATATATTTAAAAAGAATTTTATATATAATTAAATAATATTTAAAATTTACTAGAAATATAAAATAAAAAGTAATTTATAGTTTTACTACTAAAAATAGAATATTATTTCTATAAAGAGTATTATTAAAAAGAACTTTAAAAAAATAAAGCTTTAATATTTTAAAATTTTATTAAAGACTTTTAAATAAATATATTAAAAACTATTTTTTACTTTAATAGTAAACTAAAAGCTATATTAATAGACTTTAATTATAATTATAAGTATCTTTAAATATAAGTAAGTTACTTATAGTTATTTATCTTACTTTAAAAGACTAATTAAAGACTTCTATAAGTTTATAAGTTTATATAAAGCTAGAAAAAAGACTATTAGTTAATATTATATAAGTAAAATAATATATATAAATTATTATTATAACTATAATTCTTATACTAAAAGCTTAAGAAAATAAGAATTATAAAGAAAATTTAATAAATATTATATTTATAATAAATTAAAATACTAGTTAATAAACTATTTTAAAAAAAAAAATAATAATTAAAGAACTATTAGTAAAAGAATAAAAGATATATTTAACTATTTAATAAAAGATAATTTTAAGTATTTCTTACTATATATAAAAGTAAAAATAGTAATAATAATAATAATTATACTATAAAAGTATAAAAAGCTTCTAAAACTTACCTTTAAAATAATAATACTACTAATAATAATAATAGTAATAATAGTATTATTATAGACTAGGCTAGAAGCCTAAATCTAGATAAGTTATACAAGGAGTATTATAAAGCTATTATAGACTTAATTTAAAGCTATATTAGTATTTACTAGAAAGAGATACTTAAACTTATAATAAAAAGGTAAAAAAGAATTCTCTTTCTTTTTCTTTAAGCTTTTAGTTATCTTATATATATTTATCTATAAAAGTATAAAAAAGCTAGACTTTTATAACTAAAAGCTTTAAATACTTTAAAAAATAGAATAAATTATAGTAAATAGCCTTTAATTAAAGCTAGCTACTCTATAAAAAGTAGTTATTTATTAAATAAAATAGCTTTATAATTAAACTAAATAAATTTATAAGTTAATATAATAATATATAAAGTTATTTTCTAATAGTAATAATATACTTTAAGTTATATAATAGTTAATTATAGCTTTTACTAAAAAATAAAAGCTAATATAATTAAACTTACTATTTAATAGTAATAAAGTACTTTTTTTTACTTAAAAAGCCTTTATAATATATAAGTTAAAAGAAAATAAGTAGTTTATTAAAGAAGTATAAAATTAATAGATTTATATTTTTTAAAATTTATTTTAAAAGATTTAAAGTTAAATAGCCTTTTTCTTTAAACTAGATAATTAAGTTAATTATAATTTAATTAGTTTTCTTAATTATTTATTTATTATATATATAGACTTTTACTAAAAGAAAATAGCTTTAAATAAACTTAATTAAATAAAATAATAAATTAATAAAACTTTTATAGATTTCTTTATTTATTAGAAAAATAAAATAGTTTTAATAAAAGAATTAAACTAAATAAATATAATAAAGCTAGTAAAGCTTTAATAATTATTAAATAAGCTAATATAAAATAGAATTATTAGTTATAATATATTTTAAGTAAAATATATAATAATAATTAAGTAACTATAAAATATTACTATAAATATTAAAGCTTATTACTTAAATAAAAAATTTTATAATAAATAAAAAGAAAGTATATAATTTTAACTAGAATAATAGTAAATAAATAAAGATATCTTTATAATAAAAGTAAGTAAATTAAATATAAGCTAGAATTATACTAATAGAAAGAAATCTATTAAAAAGTAAAGTAAAAGTAGCTAGAAAAGCTTTATAAAATAAAGAGTAAAGTAAGTATTAAATAAAGTAATAATCTAGTAATATAAGAAGAAAAATTACTTATACTATAAGTTATTAGACTATTATATATTTAAATATTTATAGTTACTTTTAAAGTAGCTTTAACTTATAGTAATTAGTATAAAGTAAGTTATTATAGAGAATTTAGTATTAAATAATATTATTATAACTTTTAACTTAGAAAATAAGTAGCTTTTATACTAAAACTTATATTAGAAGTATAAAAGTAAAAAATTACTTATATATAGACTATAACTTCTAATATTAAAGGAATTAAATTAAATAAAATTAAATTAAATATAAATACTTTTCTACTTTTTATACTTATATTAGTTAATAACTTAAAGTTTACTAATACTTTAGTAAATATAAGTTATAACTATTATATAATAGTAAGTAAAAAATTTATATAAAAACTAAAACTTTAGTAATTTCTATTATAATTTAAAAGAGTAATTTAAATAATTATAAAAATAAAAAGAGAAAAAAAGACTTAAATAAAACTACTTTTAGAAATATTATATTTAATATATATTTAAAGTAAGATAAATAAGTAGAAATTTTCTCTAGTAGCTTATATAATATTAGACTTAATAAAAGATATTATTTTAAAACTCTTTTAGCTAGTATATAATAAAATTATTATATATATAATAGAATAAAAAATTATAGTAAAAGTAGCTTAAAGTCTATAAGTAAAAGTATTAGAAAAGTAACTAATTCTAATACTTATAATAGTAATACTAGAGTTAGTATATATAAGCCTAATATAATAAGTATAAAAATTAGAAATAGAGTATTAATTTCTAGTTACTAGCTTATAGAAAATAATAATAATACTTTAGGCTTATATTACTAAAAATACTAGTAAAAATAAAATTTTAAAGGTACTTTCTTTAAAGCTTTAAAACTTTAAGAATTTCTTTAATAAAAAAAAGGCTAATAAGCTACTATTATACTAGAAAAAGCTTAATTATTATATTTACTTAAAGAAAATAAAAGAAAAAAAGCTCTAGCTTTTTTAGGCTTCTTTATATAATATATCTAGAAATTACTTTCTAGAAATCTACTATTAGATAATAAAGCTAATAGATAAAAAATAAATTTAAGTAAGCTTTTTATTAGTAATAATACTAGTTCTTTTAGCTAAAAAGCCTAAAAAAAACTAGAGATTTTATATTAATTATAAAGTATTAAATAAAGTAATAAAATAAAACTAATATTTATTACTACTAGTAAAAGAGACTTTTTACTCTTTTATAAAAGCTAAGTAATTTATAAAATTAAATATTAGATTAGCTTTTTACTATATTTATATTATAAAAGAAAAGAAATATTAAATAATATTTTAAATTTAATTTAAACTCTTTAAGTAGCTAGTTTACTTATTTAAACTAGTAAAAGCTCTAGTTATATTCTAGTATTATATTAATAGAATACTTAAAAATATATTAAGTAACTTTATAATAGTATACTTAAATAATATTTTTATTTACTCTAGTAAGTTAAAGAAAGACTATATATTAAAAATTAAAAATATT
This sequence comes from Metarhizium rileyi, assembly GCA_031753515.1. Taxonomy (NCBI): domain Eukaryota; kingdom Fungi; phylum Ascomycota; class Sordariomycetes; order Hypocreales; family Clavicipitaceae; genus Metarhizium; species Metarhizium rileyi. The sequence goes on along the minus strand of JAUKVO010000003.1, from coordinate 236,676 downwards.
TTAAGTAAATTATATATAATAAAATTAAACTTTAATATTAAAAAATATACCTTTAGTATATAAAAGATAAAATACTTAAGGTTTATTATTTATATAGAAAAGAAAATTTACTTTAATTTAAATAAAATAATAGTAATTTAAAAGTAAAAATCTCTAATAAAAGTATAAAATATTTATAGATTTTTAAATTTTATAAACTTCTATTAAAAGCTTATCTTTAATTTTTTAAAACTAATAAAGCTACTATTAAAGCTAATAAAAAAAAGAGTTTTCTTTAAGTAAATAAAGCTATAAAATATAATATTTAAAAAGCTTAAAGTAGCTTTTATTATAAATAAAGTATTATATTAATAAAACTTTAAGAATAATATAATAGTTAAAGTAAACTATTTAAGTAAAATACTAGATAATTATCTTTTATAATTTACTAATAGAATATTATATCTAGTAGTATACTACTTAGTATACTTTTAATTTATAAAATAAAACTATATAATTTATAATAGAAAATTACTTATAATAGTCTTATATTTAAAAGTATAATTAATAGAGTTATATAGTATAATAAAGCTTTTTATAATTCTTATAGACTATAAAAATTTAAAGTACTATATAATACTAAAAGTAATAATAGAATAATAGATATAATAGGCTAAAATACTTATATTATTTAACTTCTAGCTAGAATACTAGCTAAGTAAGCTACTTTAATATACTATTATAATAGAATTAAAATAAGTAGTAACTATTTTCTAGCTATAAGCTAATAATAATTCTAAAAGCCTTAGAAGAAGTATAAGTTAATATAATTTATAGTAGTAATTAAAGAATAAAGCCTAAGATATTTATAAATAAATACTTATAAGACTTATAGAAATAAAGTATAACTAATAATAAGTTAATTAATATTTAATAATAAGTAGTTTTAGAAAAAGTATAAAAGTTTTTACTAGAGGTAGAAACTTATAAATAAATTACTAATTATACTATATTAGCTTATAATTAGCTATAGTTTTAAAGATAAATATAGATTCTAAAATAAAAGCCTCTTATAATTATAATAATTTAGTAAGCTTATAATTCTTTAATATTAAAACACTTAGATAAAAATATAATATTTTAAATACTATAATAAAATTATTATTAGAAAGAAATATTATAAAATATAGCTTGATTTATCTAAAATTACTATTATTATAGAAAATATAAGAGTAAATAACTTTAATAAAGCCTTTTATAATTACTTTTAATTATAAACTAGTATTAGTTATTAATCTTAGTAAACTTTATAATAGACTTACTTATATATAATAAAATAGACTCTAGGTATCTATTAGTTATTATAGACTAACTATTTAAATATATATAATTAGAAGCTATAATAAGTATAAAAGCTAAAGAATATATAGAATATTTTAAGAACTATTAGTAGTAGTTTTATAGATTTCTAATATATATTATTTTAAATAAAAGCTTAAATTAATTAAGTAAATTTTAAATTATATTCTATAAGAAAGTTAGTATTAAATAGCTTTTCTTTATAATATATTACTTATAGACTAATAGTAGTATAAAAAGAGTAAACTAAGAGATATAAGTAATTTTATATATAATAGTTTTATTTAAATAGTATAATTAAACTAGTTACTTATTAGTATACTAACTAGCTTTAAATAATAGAGACTTTATAATTACTAGTATAAGTATAAATAAAGCTATATATAGTTATAACTTACTTATTATTTAGTAAAAGCTAGAGAATAAACTTTTACTTATATTCTTTAAGAGATAAGTAATTATATTTTTAGAATATTTATAAAATAATATTAATCTAATATAAGTAGTAATTACTTTCTACTAATAATATTAATAGAATAATAGTAGTTAAAAGTAATAACTAGTAAAAAAATTTATAATTAAAGACTATATATAGTTAAGCTTATATAATATAAAGATAAACTACTTAAATTAGAAATTAGACTAGATAATAGTTAAATATAAAGTATAAAAAGTTCTAATACCTTTTATAGTTTAACTAAATATACTATAAGATATTTTATAAGAAGAAAGGCTTTTATAAGCCAAGGAAAAGAGTTAATATATTAATAATCTACAACCTAGTAACTAACTAGAGTTATACTACAAGTAGCTGCCGCGGGTAGCCGCGGGAACAGCCGCAGGTAGCTATAGAAGCACTTAGATATAAAGGCTTAGATTAAATTATCTAGAGAGGGTTGCTGCTGCAAGCTCTTATACCCCTTTTCTAACTAGGTCATGTGACTAGCTAGGTCATGTGACTAGCTAGGTCATGTGACTAGCTAGGTCATGTGACTAGCTAGGTCACGTGATAGGCACGGGCCCTACTTCCTGCCCTGCTTCCTGCAGCTAGCTGGATTGACTGCGAAGCTTCCTGCTGCGAAGCTTCCTGCTAGTGAGAGTAAAATAACAAGCAACACAAATCGTCCCTAGCAACTTTAGCGGTATAAGCTAAAGTTGCTACTAAAAAAAGGAAGCCTAATTTTCGTGTTAAAAAAAAAAAAATCATAAAAATCACTCTAACTAGCTAAATAACTAGCTTAAAAAGCTAGCTAGATAACTAGCTAAAAGCTCTAGCTTATAAAAGCTAGTAGAAAATCAAGCTAAAAAGTTCTTATACTAAGTCTTCTATAGTAGCTTCTATAATAGCTCTTCTAATAAAGTCGTAGGTATATACCGCGCGCAGCTTATATAGAAGGTATTAGATAGAAAGTACTAATAAAAGCCTATAATAAAAGGCTAATATAGCTATAGATAACTAGTTTTAGGCTAACTAGAAATAGAAGAAAAAGATTCTCTAGCTAGCTAAAATAACTAGTAAATACTAGTCTTTAGCAAGTAGCTTTAATCTATTAAGCTAGTCAAGCTTAAAAACCTAGGTTACCTTTAACTACTTATAGATTATTACTATCTTTATATACTTAAGCTTCTTTATAGAATATATATAAGATAGCTTTAATCTATAAGCTTAGTTAAGCTTAAAAAAGCTAGGTAACCTTAGACTACTTATAGATTATTACTATTTTATATTCTTAAGCTCCTTTATAGAATATATAAAATAGCTTTAATCTATAAGCTAGTTAAGCTAGTTAAGCTTAAAAGCTTAGGCTTATAAGCTACTAGAGGTAGTAATAGATTATAGAGATATTTATTGTCTTTAATTAATAATAGTTAACTAGTTATCTTTAATAGATAACTTTAATTAATTAGTATAATCTATTAGAAGCTTCAATCTATCGAGCTAGTTAGGCTTGGGCTTTAAAGCTTGCAAGCCGGCTGCTAGAGGCTGCAATAGGTTGTAGGGATATCTAGCGTCCCTAACTAATAATAACGATTATTGATTGTAGTTATCTTCGATAGATAACCTTGATCAATTAGTATAATTGGATTGGAAGCTTTAATCTATTAGGCTAGTTAGGCTTAGGCTTTAAAGCTTGCAAGCTAGCTGCTAGAGGCTGCAATAGGTTGTAGAGATATTAGTCGTCCCTAACTAATGATAATAGTTAACTATAGTTATCTTCAATAGATAACCTTGATCAATTAGTATAACTAGATTGGAAGCTTTAATCTATTAAGCTAGTTAGGCTTAGGCTTTAAAGCTTGCAAGCCAGCTGCTAGAGGCTGCAATAGGTTGTAGAGATATCTAGCGTCCCTAACTAATAATAACAATTATTAATTGTAGTTATCTTCGATAGATAACCTTGATTAATTGGTATAACTAGATTAGAAGCTTCAATCTATTAGGCTAGTTAGGCTTGGGCTTTAAAGCTTGCAAGCCAGCTGCTAGAGGCTGCAATAGGTTGTAGGGATATTAGTCGTCCCTAACTAATAATAATAGTTGACTATAGTTATCTTCGATAGATAACCTTGATCAATTAGTATAACTAGATTGGAAGCTTCAATCTATCGAGCTAGTTAGGCTTGGGCTTTAAAGCTTGCAAGCTAGCTACTAGAGGCTGCGATAGGTTGTAGGGATATCTAGCGTCCCTAACTAATAATGACGATTATTAATTGTAGTTATCTTCGATAGATAACCTTGATCAATTAGTATAACTGGATTAGAAGCTTTAATCTATTAGGCTAGTTAGGCTTAGGCTTTAAAGCTTGTAAGCCGGCTGCTAGAGGCTGCGATAGGTTGTAGGGATTTTGTTAGTAGTCTTGCTCGCTCTTAGACAACCTACTATAGGAAAGAGACATTAGGGTAGTTTAGCTTAGCTTCTATATATAAGAAGGCTAAAACCTTCTAGTTAAATTAAACACTAAGTTTTACTCTAATTAGTCTTACTATTTTACCTTAATCTATTTTAATATAAGTGTGACTTTTTACTCTATAAAGGAGTATAAAAGTAAGAGAAGTTACTTAAGTCTTTAAGATAAGGGTTCTAAGGGTATATAAACTATTTGATTAAGAGTTTCTCTAAGATATTCTTAGATTATTATTTATTTATTTATACTTGATTTTAATTACCTAGAGTAGACCCCTCTAGTATTTAACTATAGGTGTGTTTTCTACTAATAAAAATAGTAGTTTTGCTTAGGTAATATTCTAGCTAAAATAATAAAATAGTAATAAAGTAAAGCTAGAGGTACTTTTTAGCTGCTATTAGAATAAATTAAAGAAGACTAATACTTAGAATGCTTTTATAAAAGAATAAGAAGAAGTAAAATTAAACTACTAGATAAATATAATAACTATATAAAATTAATAATAAATAAAATAGAAACTAATTAAACTATTTAATTATAAATTAACTAATAAAAAATAGATATAAAAGAAAGAATAATATTAAAAAAAGAAGAAAGGGGGGTTAAAGATAAGGAGAGCCTAGATACTACACGTAAAAAGGTATAAGGCTAATACTAGCTAGCCTAGACTCTAAAGGTTAATCTCTAAGAAACTATAAAAAGAAAGAATAAAAGATTATAAAGGAAGTCTAGACTAATAGGTAGATAAGAAACTTATTATATTTTGCGTTATTAGGCTAATAGTTGTAATCTTATAGAAAGTTATATAAAGCTTTCTAATTATAGAGGTAGTTATAACCTATAGAATAGTAATATTAAATAATTTAAAAGAGTAGGGTTAAGAAGAGTAAGTAATAAAAGTAGAGGAAAAGAATATAATAGAGGTTAAGTATAAAACACTAGGACTAACTCTTAGAGAAGAAATATATAAAATATAAATAAGATTATCTAACTAAGATTCTAATTATTAAATACTATTTAATTATATTATAATATATAGTAGAAACTTATTTAAAGTAATAAATTATAATACTTCTAACCTATTTAATAGTAGTATTCTATTTAATACTAAAAGCTTTATAAGAATATTAGAAGAATTCTTAGGGAAATATAAAATATTAAAAGCCTAGTAATAGCTACTTAAGCTAAAGCTATTTAATAGTAAAAATATTTCTAACTTTCTTAAGGACTTTAAAGAGAAAATAACTTTATTAGCTATTTTAAAGGCTAATTAGATAAAAAAGCTTAGAAGAGAGATAATTCTAAAAGAATAAAATAAAGTAAAAACCTTAACTAGAATAGAATTCTAGGAAGAAGTAAAAAAAGAACTCCTACTATAGTATAATACTATAGACTAGAATTAAATAGAAATAGTAATTAATAAACTTAAGAGTTTTAATAGTAGGTATTTAAAGGAAATAGTAGAATCTATATACTAGCTTTATTAATATAGAAACTTTTAGAGTAAAGTAAAACTAAAAAACTAGGAAAACTCTCTATTATAATTAAATGTAATTTATAAGGTATTATTAAACTATTTAATTAAAAGCTTTATAGATAAGAAGGGCTATACTAGGACTAATATAATAACTAAGAAATATAGTAAGCTTTAAAAGAAACTAAATAACTATATAAGAGTAAGACTAGAGCTTAAAAATAGAAATCTAGTTAGAAAAGATAAGGCAATATACTACCTTAAAGAAGTTAAGGGAGACGCTAGGCTAGAATAATAGTACTAAAACTAATTAAATGTAGATAGGCAAGGGCAAGAGCTAACTATAGTTAAAGATAGATTTAAAGTATAAGTTAAAGCTTAATATTAATTTAAGAATAATAATTAAATAGTTAACTTAATTAAGAAACTTATAAAATAACTTAAAGAAATAAAGATAGTACTTATTAAATAGAAATAAGCTTAAACTAACTTGACTAAATAGCTAAGAAAAAGATAGTAAGATTTACCTTAGGCAAGCTATAGGCAACCTATAAAAAGAAGTCAATTAAATTAATTTAACTTAGTTAAATTTAAAAGTAAGAAAAGAGGTAAACCTTACTTTAAAGATAACTTAAAGGTAAATTACATTTAAATAAATAGAGTAAAATCGTTTAAATACTACTATTATAGGAAACTAGAGTATTTTCTAGATAAATGCGTTTATTTAAAGTATAACTAGTCCTTAGGATTTACTATATATAATAGTATAACTTAATTATTAGCTATAGAAGGCAAAAAGAAGGAATATATTATACTTCCTTAACTAGTATTCTAATTTTTAAGTTTTAGAAGCTTGGTAAGAAGGCTAGCTGTCTAGTAAGTTAAATTATTTCTAGAAGCCTATATCTTTATATTTCTTAACTAAGTTAAAACCTTTAGAAATAGAAAGACTAATTAGTAAAGACTAATACTAGAAGAGCTAGACATTTTTAATAGAGAAATATAAAAGATTAATATATATAAGTAGTAACTATCTAAAATAAATTTATATAATATTAAGTAACTAGAGCTATTAATAATAGTAGTAATAATATTTATAAATCTAATTATAATAAATACTAATACTAGAAAGAGAGTAAGATTTAATAATAGTAAGAAAGAAAGGGAATAAGAAGAGAAAGCTAATATTATAGAACTATAAGAGCCCTCTAAAAATCCTATAATACTTAACTAGAAAACTAGTAAAGAACTACCTTAATAAAAGAACTAATTAATTAACTAAATTATAACTTAGTTATAAGAAGAAATATTCGCAAAGAAGGTTAGAGTACCCCTTTAGAACCTCTATTAGATACTACTAGAACTTGCAATCTCTTTAAGAAATAAATGTAATACTAGAGCCTAAGAAATAGATAATATTAGATAGTATAATAGTAGATTAAAAGTACTATCTAATATACTAATTAAGTTTGTAAAAGATAACCTTAGGGAGACTAATAAAGGGATATTTATATCTAATATAGTCTCTATAATAAAGGACTTTATAGAAAAAAGGGATAAAGAAGAGATATATCTATAGTTATCTAAAATAGAACTAGACTAGGCTAATAAAAACCTATAGTAACTACTAATAGAAAGGTTATAGGTAATACTAAAACTAATTAATTAAATATAAGTAATATAGATTAACTTAATTCTATAATAAGAAGGAATCTCTAGATATATATAAGAGCTACTATACCTATAGATAAAACTAGGGTATAAAAGAAAACTACTAATAAAGGTATTAGTTAATAGTAGATTCTAAGAAAATATTATAAGTACTAAGTTTGTAAAGAAGGTAGGATTAAGAGTTTATATACTAATAAAAGATACTTTTACTACTTCTTTTTTAAGTAAAACTATTTATATATATAGAGAAATAAAAATAAAGTTATATCTTGCTAATATATAGATATCTATTAGGTTATATATAGCTTTAGATATAGTCTATATATTACTAATATTAGGCATACCTTTTATAAGAATAGCTAAAGTCTTATTTAACTATAGTAAAGGGAGTAGTAAACTATTAATCTAATATAGGTTTAATAATATTAGAATACTATTAAGGGTAGCTAGATTAATATAATAGAAAGTGCCTAATATAGTAAAAGACTAATCTTTCTAAACTACTATAATATTAATAGTAAAGAAAGAAATACTTATACTATTTAATCTAAGAAAAGAATTCTAGGCTTAAGTTACTAAAGAGTTATATTCTAGATAGAGATAAAATAATAGGAAACTAGAGGAAGAATATAACTTTTATAACTTCTTAAAAGAATTACTAGAAGAAAAAGTTATTCTATTAGATAAAAATAAAGGCAAAAGAGTAATAGTACTTATTATAGAAAAAGCAATAGCTAGATAGTAACTTTAACTATAAGCTATAGTAAAAGATCTATATAATAAGCAAAGAAAAGATAACTAAAAAAGGGAACTATTAAATCTATAGGTATATACTATAATAAAGAAAAACTAGAAAGTATACCTAAGAGATAATATACCTTCTAATAGCTTAACCTTAGAAGGAAGCTATAACTAGAAAATAATAAAATAGTAGAAAGCTAAAGGGTATCTAGAGTAGTATAATAAATATAAAGAATATATTATAAATAGATTCTTTAAGCTATAAAAAGGGTTAAGGTTAATATTAGCTAGGCTAGATTAAATGCTTAATAAAGTTAAAGAAATATTAACTTTATAAAAAATAGATATCTTTATATAAATCTTAAAAAATAGAGAAGTAGCTCTAGTATAAAATCTATTAGAGTATAAGCAAGTAAACTCTATTATTATACTACTATAAGTTATTAAAGTTATTAAATATAAAGTCTAGTAAGTAGTATCTATACTAATACTATTAGCCTTATAAGAGAAGCTAGTAGAACTTCTTAAGAAAAAAATAAAGTATAGGCACCTAGAAAAAAGACATAAAGTATATAGAAACCCCTACTTTTTTATATAAAAAAAGAATAGAGGAGTAAGACTAGTTCTATTAGTAAAGAAATATAATAGAGTAACTATTTAGAATGCCTATATTATAAAAGGAGTAGATAGATTTAATAAGGACTTTATAATATACTAAATTCTATTACTAATAGACTTACTATTAGAATATAATTAGATTCTATTAGTAATAGAAAGTAGAGACCTAATGACAATATTAACACTAATAGAGCTTCTTAGACTATACACCCTACTTTAAGAAGTAACTAATTTAGTCGCTTAATTCTTAAGAGTAATAGAAAGAATTCTATTTAACTTAATACTAGATATTTATATACCCTTTATAGATAATATAGAGGTAAAAGAACCTATAATAATATATAATAATAAAGAAATAATACCTAGAGTATGCAAGTATATTCTAGAGTATTTAATTAATATTAATAGAGTTCTAGTAAACTTTAAACTAGCTAGATATACTACTTTAGTAGAAAAATCAAAGTTCTATAAATAAATAGTTAAAATTATAAGGTATATCTATAGAACCTATAGATATAAACTAAGTAAAAGTAGAATTCTAAAAATCCTAGAATAAAAAGAATATTAGAATATAAAGGATATTAGGTCTTTTATAGGCTTAGTAAACTACTACTACCTTTAGATTAATAAGTATACTTAGAAATTATTACTAATTATAAAATTACTTTAAAAAAATATAGACTAGAAATAGAGAGAGCTATAAGCAAGAGTAATAGAGACCTTTAAGAAGAAGATAATATTAGCACTTACTCTAGTATTACTTGATCTAGAGGAAAACTATATAGAGATTATACTAGTAGTAGATGTAAGTATTAAAGAATAGAGATACTACTTACTTTAAATAGTAGAAGATAAAAGGCACTCTATTAGATTTAAAAGTAAGACTTAGAATTTAGTAAAAGCTAAATATAATACTATAAAGTAGGAATGCTAAGTAGTAGTCTATATACTAAGAAAACTAAGAATATACCTATATAGAGTATACTTTATACTAGAAATAGATATAAGAGTATTAGTATACTAACTTAATAGAGTAGTTTATAATATACTAGAAGCTATAGTTATAAAATAGATTAGTTATATTCTCTTATTTGATTTTATAGTAAGATATATTCTAGAGGTAAGAAATAGAATTACTAATAAACTATTAAGGAAAGGTCTAAAACTATTAGATAAACTAGATAAGTAAGTTAAAGGAGATTTAGAGAAGTTTATTAACTTATATTTTAATATACTTATTATATTAACTAGTAAAAAGAAATAATACTTTATAAAGCTCTAGTATATTATTAACTTCTTATAAATAGTATTTAAACTATTTAATTTTAGTAAAGAAGAATATAGAAAGGTAAGGCTAGGTATAAAAAACTTCTTTCTAGAAAATAGAAAGCTATAGAAAAGGCTAATAATAGATAGAAGAGGACCTACTTTAGTAATAGAATAAGAAAGCTACTAAAAGTATATTATAAAGAAAGCTTACTAGATAATAGAGTATAAAGAAGTAAAAGTAATATTCTAAGTTATATAATAATACTATTAGTAGTAATATATATAGAATATAACTAAGGAGGTTATTACATGCTATAAGGTATACTAAAAATTTATACCTTAGAGACCTAGGAAATTATCTATTCTTTTAGCCTCTAGAAATCTAATAAGTAAAATATATATTAATACTTAGTATTTACTAAATAATAGTAGCTACTATTACTTACTAGAAGTAAGATATAGAATAATAGAATAGATAGAAGCTAAGCTAATCTAAAATACTAATATAAAGGTAGTCTAAAAGTTTCTAGCTAAAATATTTATAAGATTTAGCATTTATAAATAAGTAGTATATAATAGAGAACTTAAAATAAGAAAAGACCTAGCTAGTACCTTAAAAGACATTAGATTAAAAGGTATCTAGATATTAGGCTATAACTTAAAAGCAAACTTCTCTATTAAAGCAAGCTATTAGTCTCTAGCTTCTATAATATTAAAAATAGGAGAATTAAATAGTAAATAAGTTAAACTTCTACTTTAAGCTCTCTTAGTAGACTATATAGCTATTAAAGCGTCTTATAGAATATCTATATTTTATTTAATATATAAATAGAAACCTATATTATTACTTAAGGTAGAATTCTCTATATAAAAGTTAATTAAATAGAATAAAGTAACTAATAAGTAAAAGCTATTTAAAGTAAGAGTCTAAGTCTTAAAAAGGAAAAAGAAGAATATTACTAGAGTAAGAGTAAAAGTATTTAAATAGAGAAAAGCTTTAGCTACTTAAACTAATAAATAGTAAGCTAAGTTAATTAAAAAAAAAGAAGATAAGTTAAAAGAAAGAGACCTAGTATTAGTATATAATATTAAAAGAAGTATTAATATATTAATAATAAAGAAACTTATAATATAGTAGAATAAACTCTTTAAAATTAATAGAAAATTGCTTATTATAGAAGTATACTATTTATATATACTAGATAATATAAAACTAATAAAAATAATATCTAAAGATTATATAAAGAAGTTTAAAGAAGATAAAGAAGAATAGTAGGCTTTAATAGCTAATAACTAGCTTCTAGCTAACCTAGAAATATTAGAGGTATATATAATAAAGAAAGAGAAGGAACTTAAGAAGCTAAAACTAGCTAGAATAGAGTATATAATATTTAATTAAATAGTATTTATTAAAAAAGAAAGGTCTAATAATAAAAATAGTAAAAGAGAAATCCCTATAAACCTAAGAAAGACCCTAAGGCAATATATAGAGGTAGTATTACTTAAACTAACTAAAGAAATAAAGGATAAATATATTTTTATAATAATATTATTTAATTAAGTACTATATAATAATAAGAACTATAATACTAAGTAATATTAATTAAAAGATAAAAGAAAACTACTAGAACTAACTAGTATACTTCTTTAAGATAATTATACTTCTATTTTTAGTAGAAGGGTTCTAATAAAGATAAGAAAAGTCTTAAATAAGACAAGGAGTAATCTAGAGATTAAGAAAATAGATAGAATTAGAGTCTAGTATTAAAGAAGTAAGAGAGGTAGATTAGTCTACTCTAAGAAAAGGAGAATAAAAGCCGTTTCTATTCTTCTATTAGAGTTTATATCTAGTAGCTACTTGCTACTTATAACTACTAGTATATAAGCTATACTAAGTATAATTACTATAAGAACCTCTATTATATTTAGTTAAGGAAATATAATTATAAAAAGGAAATATTATATACTTTCTAAAGGTAGTAACTATTTTAGTATAAGTGCTAGTGTAACTAGAGTAGTATATTTTATTAGATTTACTAAAGAAAGCTATAATAAAAGCTTAAATATACTTAGAATATTTAAGTAAATTAGTAAAGAACTAACTATTAGAATAAGCAAGCTCTATAGAGATATAAATGTAGTTTATTAGATAACCTTTAGCTATAATAATAGGTATTATTAAGGGGTTAGAAGGCTTAATAAATTAAAGCAAAAAGTTGTAGAAAAGAGTCTAAACGTTCTATTAACTCTAGTAGGATAAGATTAGAGAAGGAAAGCTAACTAGAGGACTTATATAAATAACTAGCTTTAAATAAATTAGAATATAACTTTAATTAAAGTTAATGCCTCTAAGAATCTAATAGAAGAAAATATACTTTAACTATTAGAAATATTATATTAGTAGTAAGAACCTACTAACTAACTAAGAGAAAAACTAATCTAATAGATAGTATTAGAATTTAATTAATAGTTACCTAATCTATTATACTATAAACCTAAGTAAATAGAGGCAGATAGCTTAGATTTATTAAGCTCTTTATAAATAATTTTAATAATATTAGAAAGGTTCTTTTTAAGGCATTTAAGTTTAAAGTCTATAATTAAATAAAGTATAATAAAAAGAGTAATAAGTAAGAAGCCTAAAAGAGAAATATAAAAGAGAAAAGGGTAAAGCTAAAGAAAAGAGTCTTTCTCTAGAAATAACCTCCTTTAAGTAATAAAGAGTAAATAGAGCACTCTAAAGGCACTAGTAAATAATAGAAAGTAAAGAGATAATAGAGCACCTTTAACCTTTAAATAAGTATAAATAATTAAAGGTAATAAAAGAGAAAAGGAAAAGAGTAGTTATATATATACTTAAGGTAGTAATTAATAGTTAGCAAAGATATTAGACAAAAAACCTTAGGCACTTGCTAAAGACCTTAAATTTCTATAAAAATATAAAGAAGAGAACTAGCTAAAAAGGCATTAATAATATCCTTCTTTTCTTCTCTATATTCTAGTCCCCTACTATTATAAAAAACGTATAATAACTTTAAATTTTATAGTTATTATACTTTTACTTTAAAATATAATATTATACTTAAAAGGCACTCTTTTCTATTTTATAATTACCTTACTATCTCTTTTAAGAAACCTTAAAAGTAATTCTAATATAAGAAAATTAACTTATTAGTCTTAAAAGTTACCTAGGTAATAATATATAAAAAAGGCTATTTTAGTAGTACTATAAATAGAAGCTAGCTAAGCAAACTATTTAATTAAGATAACTATAGAATAGGTTAGGTACCCTTTATTTATAAATAAAGGTCTATTAAAAGAATATATAGAAAATGTAATTAGCTTCTTCTACTTCTTAGTAAAGTACTTGCCTAGTCTAATAGGCAAAATAAATAAAATACTAATAGAAGGCAGGTTTACCTAGGAAGAAGAAACCTAAGTAATACTACTATTAAGTAAGCTATACTTTAGGTAACCTTTCTTTTACTAGCTAAAAATAAGCTAGAAAGAAGACTATAAGTTAATCTATAGTAGTACCTTAATATTATTCTATTATACTAACCTAGCGCTAATAATAAACTAATTTTAAGACTTTACTTAGATAAACTATATTATTAATATATATAGCTTCCTTTAAATAATATACTAAGAAGAAATAGAGGTATAACTAGACTAATTTAAACTAATTATAATAGAAAGAATTATAAACAAAGGACTAGAATATATGATTATAATACTACTAGAAATAGTATTACTTAATTTTAAGCTACTAACTAAAAAAGACTTATTTCTAGCTATAGAAGAGAAAGTAGAAAGAGTTATTAATAATCTAGTTTAAATTAAATATTAGTACTTATTAGACCTTTAGCTAATATATACTTATATAAATAATATTAGGTTTATAGTAAGATTTATATACTATTCTAGCTATTAGAGTGCCTTTATATTTAATAAAAGAAATAATTACCTTTACTATTTTAACTTAATAAAAGCTAGATATAAAGGTAAAGCCTAGAGGTTTATCTAAAGGTAAAAGTAAATTCTTAAATTACTTAACTACCCCTACTATTTCTTGTTTATTATTATACCTACCTTTAACTAGTATAGTAACTATAAATATAAGTATACTTCTCTAATATTCTTGCTTCTTATCTTTTAAAATATAGTAAGGCTTAAAGTAAAAAGCTTTATTAAAGATAGGTAAAATTAAAGTATTTTTTAAGTTAAGCTCTAGAGGTTTCTAGAAAGAAGTAAAGAGTTAGTTAGTACTAAACTATTTAATTTTTATCTTAGAGATTAAATAGTTAGTGCTCTAAAATAAAATAATACTTTATAAAGAAAGATAGCTAAAATAATATAATTACTTAGAAATATAGCTACTAATAAGCTAGAAATTTCTAAGAAATCTATCTTTAAAGATATATAAGAATTAAGCTTTAGTAAGGGTAACTTAAAAGCAGACTGCCTCTACTAGAAGTCTAGGAATAGAATACTAAAGATATATATAATTAGAGTTTTTAGAGGATTTATTCTAGGGAGACTAGAAGTTAGTTAGCTAGCCTATAACTATAATAGGTTAATTAAATAGATGCCTAACTTATTTAACGCAATTTATAATAATATATAAAACTACCTAAGGATATTACGCTAGGTAAATTATAAGAAATCTAGTATTAGCAACCTAGATTATATAATTATAGTTACTATAAGAGAAACTAAAGTTAAGCTATAGTTTAGTAATAAAAAGCTAAAGAGCCTAATTATAATTAACTTATTAGGCAAAGACTTATAATCTAAATTTAATAAATAATATAAGAATAGTATAAGAATTAAAGCTAGAATTTACTAAGCTAGTTTATTAGAACTAAGCTCTATCTATAGTTTAATCTTTTAATTACTATTAGAATATAAGATATAGCTTATAGTAAGAAATAAGCTTCTAGCGTTATAAAAAGCTAAAAATAATAATCTATAAAGCCTCTTATAGACTTATAATAGAGAATAGGTCTAGCATTCTTGTATTTATAATAAAATTAAAGTTAGAACTACTCTATCTAAGAATTAAATAATATAGAGAAACCTAAAACTTTATCTTAAAATATATAGACTATAAATAACTATTAATATTACTACTACCTTAAATAGAATTACTAAAAGCTATAAGATGCTTGCTTAATACTTTACTTCTAAAACTTATACCTCTTTAGTCTTAAAGAGACTTATAGCTGCTACTATATAGCAAAGGATTAAAGCTAAAGTTAAAGAGGTTTTCACTTAATTAAAAGAAAAGAATAATAATTATATAAAATAAGCGTTAAAGTAATTAGAGAGGTTTAATTAGAATAATAAAAGTAATAGTAATATAAGGCCTTTAAAGTTACTAAGGCGTAGTAGAAAGTTAAAGAACTTAAGGTTCTAAAAAGTTAAGAGCCTAAGTAAATTATTTATTTACTTATAACTTTTGCTTTTATTGCTAAAGTTACTAGAGAGAATTTTTATTAGTAGTCTTACTTGCTCTTAGACAACCTACTATAGAAAAGAGATATTAGAGTAATTTAGCTTAGCTTCTATATATAAGAAGGCTAAGACCTTCTAGTTAAATTAAATACTAAGTTTTACTTTAATTAGCCTTACTACCCTACCTTAATCTATCTTAATATAAGTGTGACTTTTTACTTTATAAAGGAGTGTAAAAGTAGAAGAAGTTACCTAAGTCTTTAAGATAAGGGTTTCTAGAGTATATAAACTATTTAATTAAGAGTTTCTCTAAGATATTCTTAGATTATTGTTTATTTATCTATACTTGATTTTAATTACCTAGGGCAGACCCCTCTAGTATTCGACTGTAGGTGTGTTTTCTACTAACAAAGGATATCTAGCGTCCCCAACTAATAATAACGATTATTGATTATAGTTATCTTCGATAGATAACCTTGATTAATTGGTATAACTAGATTAGAAGCTTCAATCTATTAGGCTAGTTAGGCTTAGGCTTTAGAGCTTGCAAGCTAGCTGCTAGAGGCACTAATAGGTTGTAGGGATATTAGTCGTCCCTAACTAATAATAATAGTTAACTATAGTTATCTTTGATAGATAACCTTGATCAATTGGTACGGCTTGGTCTAACCTAGAAGACCAAGCTTCAATCTATCGGGCCAGTCGGGCTTGGGCTTCAAAGCTTGCAAGCCGGCTGCTAGAGGCTGCGATAGACTGTAGGGATATCTGTCGTCCCCAACTGATGATAATAGTTGACTATAGTTATCTTCGATAGATAACCTTGATTAATTGGTACAACCTGGAAGCTTCAATTTATTAGGCTAGTTGGGCTTGGGCTTTGGAGCTTGCAAGCTGGCTACTAGAGGCACTAATAGATTAATAGCTAGAGGATTAGTAGCTTTAGAAGCTGCTGCTAGGCCTAATAGCTACAGCTATAGCTAGCTTGTGTGTGTCTTGCGTGTTTAATCGAGTAGTTCGTGTGGTTTAGTCTAGTTAGTTATAATTCGTAAAGGAAGTTATCTTAATAGGGCCAGGCTTCAAGGTCGTAGGTCTTCTAGCCTAATAGATAGCTAGCCTAGGCGAAACTACTATTTTTATAGAAGGAAAGGCTTCTATAAGCCAAGAGAAAAAGAGTTAATATATTAATAATCTACAATCTAGTAACTAACTAGAGTTATACTACAGGTAGCTGCCGCGGGTAGCCGCAGGGACAGCCGCAGGTAGCTATAGAAGCTTTAATACACTTTAAAGGCACATGCTTAATTTAAGAGATATAAAGGCTTAGATTAAATTATCTAGAGAGGGTTGCTACTACAAGCTCTTATACCCCTTTTCTAACTAGGTCATGTGACTAGCTAGGTTATATAACTAGCTAGATCATGTAACTAGCTAGGTCACGTGATAGGCACGAGCCCTGCTTCCTGCCCTGCTTCTTGCTGCTAGCTGGATTGACTACGAAGCTTTCTACTGCAAAGCTTCCTGCTGTAAAGCTTCCTGCTAGTAAGAGTAAAATAACAAGCAACACAATAACTAATACTAGTCTATAATTAAAAGTAATTATAAAAAGCTTTATTAAAGTTATTTACTCTTATATTCTTTATAATAGTAGTAATTTTAAATAAATCTAGCTATATTTTATAATATTTTCTTTTAATAGTAATTTTATTATAGTATTTAAAATATTATATTTTTACTTAAGTATTTTAATATTAAAGAATTATAAGCTTATTAGATTATTATAATTATAAAAGGCTTTTATTTTAAAACTTATATTTATCTCTAAAACTATAGCTAATTATAAGCTAATATAATATAATTAGTAATTTATTTATAAGTTTTTACTTCTAGTAGAAACTTTTATACTTTCTTTAATACTACTTATTATTAAATATTAATTAGTTTATTATTAATTATACTTTATTTCTATAAATTCTATAAATATCTATCTATAAATACTTTAGGCTTTATCTTTTAATTATTATTATAAATTATATTAAATTATACTTTTTCTAAGGCTTTTAAAGTTATTATTAGCCTATAGCTAGAGAGTAGTTACTATTTATTCTAGTTCTATTATTGTAGGCATTACTAAGAGTAATATAATATTACAATTAGATTGTAAAGCATAATAAAGAGTATTTAAAAGAGTTATATTTAAGTCTTACCTTCTTCTATTAGAGACTATAATATCAAGCTAGCTTTTTATAGTATTAAGGCTAGACTTACTTTCTTTATTTAATACCTTACTTTTATAATATATATTTAATTATATTATAGTATACTATACTTATATAATAGGCTAATTAGAATAATAGAAGACAAGCTACTATAGGTCTCTAGCTACTTAGCGTAACTTATAAGGTTATTAATATTAATAATATTAATAATATTAGTAATATTAATAGTATTAATAGAAGTAATAATACTAATACTAGTAGTCTTTTAAATAAAAGAAATAATAGATAATTATTATAATTAAATAATTATAATAATAAAAGAAAGAAAATCTTATAAAGAGATAGTATTAATCTATTTTATATAGTACTAATTATACTAGCTTTTTTATAAAGCTATTTTAGTTCTTTTTACCTATTCTTTTACTTATATTATTATTTTATTTTTATTAATAAAAGTCTTAAGTACTTAATTTAATAATATCTTTATTATAGTATTAGCTAGATTATTATTTCTATTAATCTATCTAATTTTATATATCTTATAGCGCTTATATAATTATTTTAAAGCTATAATATTAATTATTAACTTCTTTTTCTTTATTATACTAAGTTTAATAAAGTATTTATATAGTAACAGAAAGTTTATATAGAGAATTATAGGTATTTATAGTATTTTAAGTCTTTTAAAGATAAGATTTAAAGTTATTATAATTATATAAGCTATATTTACTTCTTATATTATATTATATAATTTAAATACTAGAGTACTTTAGATTATATATTTACTTTTAGTTAAGCTATATATAATAATATTATCTTTTATAGAAAATTTAATTTCTTTTATTTCTTTATTAGTAATAATAATAATATATTTAATCTAGAAACTTAAATCTTTATTATTAGCTAGTAAGCTATTTATAAATATATATAGTTTTAAGGTTTTAAGGTTAAAAGAGATTATATATAATTTATACTTTTAGTTTTTAATTTACTACTTAAAGTATTTATTTAAATAAGCTATATTTTCTAGTTTAAGCTTTTAATATTAAGCTATAATAAATAAATTATATAAGGCTTTAAGCTAATAGATACTTATAATATAAGCTTCTTAGGCTTTTTATTTAATATAATTTTATTTAGTATTAGTAAATTTTATATTAATTAAATAAAGCTTCTTACTTTAACCTTTCTATTAAAGTTCTATTATACTATTCTTATCTTAAATAAGTATATATCTATTAAAAATTAAAGGTATATTAATAGTAAGCTTTTATTTTAGTTTAATAGTAAACTTTACTTTTTAAAGTTTAATTTCTTTTTAGTTAAAGAAGTTTTTATTACTTAAATCTAGTATATTATTAGTTTATATTCTAGTAATTTTAAAATTCTTATTTTCTAGCGCTAATATTAGTAAGTAAAAGTTATATATAAAAGTTATTATTTAAAAATTATTATAATAATAGTAGAAGTAAGTTACTTACTAATAGATACTAGCTTCTATAATTCTATATAAAGGCTTTACTACTTCTATAATTATACTAGTAGAATATAAGTATACTATTTACTATAGTATTTTTATAATAATTAATTTAGCTATATTAATAATTAAATATAGACTTATATAATGTCTTTAATCTAAAGCTTAATTTCTTAGGACTTTAATAAAAGTACTAATACTATAATTAAGTATTAACTTGCTTATTAAATTATTAAAGATTATATTAGAATTAGCTTCTTTTTTCCATTACTATATTTTTAAATAACTAGTCTAGACTTTTTGTATAGTATAAAGGTGCCTTTACTTTTAATTTCTTATATTATATATAAGTTAAATAGTCTTTAGTTACTATATTTTATTTAATTAAAAGATATAAAATAAAGTATATTATAAGCTTAAAGATTATTAAGCTTTAATTAATTAAAATATTTAAAGAGTTTATCTAAAGTAGTTATCTTACTTTACTAGTAAAAGTTAAGTATAAGTTACTAGTTATTTTTCTCTTTTACTATTAGAAATATATATAATAATATATTAAACTATTTAATTCTTTTAATTAAAGTATTCTTTTAGTCTTTATTTATATAAAAAGTACTATTCTACTATTTTATATATTTATTAGAGGAATTCTCTATTATTAAGTCTATATAATATTATAAAGTAAAGGTCTTTTTTAGTCTTTTTTTTTATCTTTTAATAGATTTAATATCTCTTTCTATAGTTTTTTTAATAGAAAGAGAGGTTTTATTAATATTAGATTTAATTAGTTATTTTATAGAGAGGTTTTCTTTATTCTATAGATTATTAAAATAGAGCTTTATAATAGTAGTCTTAAATTTTATTAGTCTATAAAGTAACTCTAATATATAGATTTCTTTATTATTAGTAATTAGCTTATAAGATTTATACTATTTTTCTTTTTCTCTTTAAATATATATATTTAATTAAAGAAGTAACTTATATATTAGTATTATCTTAGAACTATTTCTTATAGCTAGAGTATTATATACTTGCCTCTTAGCTAGAAGTCTTTTTACTTTATTAGTAGCCTTATAAATAGCTTTAGCTCTTTAAATAGCTAGCAAGCTAGATAGAAAATTATTAGTTATTTATAAATAAGCTTTAAAGATAAGTAGAGTAAGTATAAGTCTATTAGAACTAGTAGTATTATTAATAGCTTTTATAGCTATTTAAAGATATTACTCTAGAAATAGTTATTATTTTATAGATTCTATAATAATTTTATAGGCTTAGTAAAGAAGTCTATAATATCTTTTAACTTTACTAATACTATTATAGGCTTCTATAAGTACTTTATTAGTATTAATAGTAAGTAGTTTTATATAATTATAGAATTTAGCTAAAGTAAAGTTCTTTCTAGTATTATAAACTATTTAGTCTAAAAGACCTAGATAGATATTTATTTAATATTTATATAATATATTTTAAATATTTTTAGCTTTTTACTTTTAAAGTTTAAGGAATCTAGTTACTTAAAATAAAATAGCTATATTAATAATATATATAATAAGTCTATCTTTAAGTTATATTATATTAACTATAATTTTATAGTTAAACTTATAGTTATCTTAGAAATTAAATTTAAAATAACTAGAGCTTTTACTATATATCTAGTAATAGTAGCAAGCTTCTATTAGCTTTCTAATAGTATTATTCTTAAATTCTTTACTAGCTCTTTATAGTACTTTAGCTAGACGTTAAATTAAAAGATATTTAAAATATTAATATAGCTAATAGAGGTCTTTTTCTAATAGATAGAAAGCTACTATTTCTTTAGCTTTTAAAGTCTACTAAAAATATCTCTATTTATAGATAATTAGTACTCTTAAGCTTTCTTATATAAAAATATTATTAAAGTTATTTATTTTAATACTTAATTAGTCTATATCTATTATAAATAGAAGAAAGAGAGTACTTATATTTAAAATATAAAATATTATTAAACCTAGTACTATAAATATATAAATAATACTATTTAATTAAGTAAATCTTATACTAAATATAATTTAAGCTTCTTTTACTAGTTTAATCTTTAGTAAGAGTATAAGCTTTATTAAAGCTTTAACTTATTATATACCTACTATTAAGTATTTTAAGGCACTTATATTAGGTAAAATACCTTTAAATACTTTATTAGAATATCTCTCTTATAATATATATATTATATTTTCTATAGCTTTTTATTTATATAAATTATATTATAGATAGGTATATTTAATAGCTTTATTATTTAAAATATTATAAATTATTTAATTATTAGATTAAAGACTAATTATAAAGAAGTTAGTAATAGTATTAGTCTTTTTATTATAGGTACTATTATTACTATTATTATTATTAGTAGTATTATTATCTTAAAGGTAAGTTTTAGAAGCCTTTTATACTTTTATAATATAATTATTATTATTATTACTATTCTTACCTTTATATATAGTAAGAAATACTTAGAATTTCCTTTTATTGAATAATTAAATATATTTTTTATTCTTTTACTAATAGTTCTTTAATTATTATCTTTTTTTATTAGAATAGTTTATTAACTAGTATTCTAGTTTATTATAAATATAATATTTATTATATTTTCTTTATAATTCTTATTTTCTTAAGCTTTTAGTATAAGAATTATAGTTATAGTAGTAGTCTATATATATTATTTTACTTATATAATATTAACTAGTAGTCTTTTTTCTAGCTTTATATAAGCTTATAGACTTATAGAAGTCTCTAGCTAGTCTTTTAAAGCTAGATAAGTAACTATAGGTAGCTTGCTTATATTTAAAGATACTTATAATTATAATTAAAGTCTATTAGTATAGCTTTTAGTCTACTATTAAAGCTAGAAATAGTCTTTAATATACTTATTTAAGAGTTTTAAGTAAGATTTTAAAGTACTAGAGCTTTATTTTTTTAGAGTTCTTTTTAATAATACTTTTTATAGAAATAGTATTTTATTTTTAGTAGTAAAACTATAGATTACTTTCTATCTTATATCTTTAGTAAATTTTAAATATTATTTAATTATATATAAGGTTCTTTCTAAATATATAATTAAAATAATACTATTTAGTATTACTAGTAAGTATAATAGATAGAGCCTTATAATAGAAGTCTTTATATAAGTTAATTCTATTATATTTATCTTAAAATAAATTTAATTTTAGTAAAAAGAAATTATATAGCTTTCTAGTAAATCTATTAGTATTTTTATATAACTTTATAAAATTAGCTATTTTCTTAACTATTTAATTATTATATAATATTAAAGTTTATAAAGTTATAAAATTTAGTTTATAATATAATAGTTTTAGAGTATTTTCTAGCTTTAAATAAGAGATTTAAAGTAGTAGAAGAAGGCTTATTAGTTTTAAGCTTAATATTCTTATATAAAGAGTTAATTAGTATAAGAAATATAATTTATTTTAATATAAATTAAATTTACTAAAAGATATCTATTAGTTAATTTCTTTTAAAGTTTAAGAAGTTAGTATTTTCTTATAAAGTATTTCTAGAAGAGTAATTATAATATATTTATTATAATTTCTAATACTATAAATGCTATTTTCTTATAGATAATCTTAGAGATTTTATATAAAGTTTTAGTTAACTTAGTTAAGGCTTTCTTTATTTTAATTTCTAAAATTATCTTAGAAGTTCTCCTATAACTAAAGGTTTCTTTATTATCTATTATTATAGTAAATAATATACTTAGTAATTTAATTATTTAGTTACTAATCTTTAATATTATTTTCTTAGAGATTAATATTTCTAATATATAGCTACTTTTTAGTAATACTAGTATTATACTTCTAAAGTCTTAGAGAAAGAGTTATATTAATAAGTATATAAAAGAGATAAAGTATAAAGATTTTAACTAGAAAATTATTTAATTATAATATTTTATATAAGTAAATATTAAGAAATTATTATTATTAATAAAAATTAAAGAGTTAAAGTATTTAAATAGCTAGTTTAAGCTTATTAACTTTCTAGTATAAAGTAAAGTATTTAAATACTTATATAAGTTTAAGTTTATTATAATATATATAATATAGAAATAATAATTAATTAATAGCCTTTTAGTTTAATATATTATTTATTATATTCTTAGAAGCCTTTTAAGTAGCTTTAAATAGTTATTTTTCTTTAGTATAATTCTAATCTTATAATAGAAATTTATCTTTTCTAATAAGTAAGCTTTATTAATCTATAGTTTTAACTAAGTAATAGTTTCTACTATTAATTAATATAAGTATTACTAAGAGTAATATAATATTATAATTAAATTATAAAGTATAATAAAAGGTATTTAAAAGAGTTATATTTAAGTCTTACCTTCTTTTATTAGAAACTATAATATTAAGCTAGCTTTTTATAGTATTAAAGCTAGACTTACTTTCTCTATTTAATACCTTACTTTTATAATATATATCTAATTATATTATAGTATGCTATACTTATATAATAAGCTAATTAAAATAATAGAAGATAGGCTACTATAGGTCTCTAGCTACTTGGCGTAACCTATAAGGTTGTTAATATTAATAATATTAACGATATTAGTAATATTAATAGTATTAATAGAAGTAATAATACTAATAATTATAATAGTATATTAAAGTAGCTTACTTAAATATCTAGCTAGTATTCTAGCTAGAAGTTAAATAATATAAGTATTTTAGTCTATTATATTTATTATTCTATTATTACTTTTAGTATTATAAAGTACTTTAGATTTTTATAGTCTATAAAAATTATAAAAAGCTTTATTATACTATATAATTTTACTAATTATACTTTTAAATATAAGACTATTATAAGTAATTTTCTATTATAAATTATATAATTTTATTTTATAAGTTAAAAGTATACTAAGTAGTATACTACTAGATATAATATTCTATTAGTAAATTATAAGAAATAGCTATTTAATATTTTATTTAAATAATTTACTTTAATTATTATATTTTTTTAAAAGTTTTATTAGTATAATACTTTATTTATAATAAAAGCTACTTTAAGCTTTTTAAATATTATATTTTATAGCTTTATTTACTTAAAGGAAACTTTTTTTTTTATTAGCTTTAATAATAGCTTTATTAGTTTTAAGAAATTAAAAATAAACTTTTAATAGAAGTTTATAAAATCTAAGAATTTATAAATATTTTATACTTTTATTAAAGATTTTTACTTTTAAATAGCTACTATTTTATTTAAATTAAAGTAAATTTTCTTTCTAGTATAAATAATAAACTTTAAGTACTTTATTTTTTATATACTAAAAGTATATTTTTTAATATTAAAGTTTAATTTTATTATATATAGTTTACTTAAAATATTTTTAACTTTTAGTATATAGTTTTTCTTTAATTTATTAAAGTAAATAAAAATATTATTTAAATATACTATTATAAAATTACCTAATATATTACTAAGTACTTTATTAATATAATACTAGAATATAGCTAGAGCTTTTACTAGCTTAAATAAGTAAACTAATTACTTAAAGAGTTTAAATTAAGTTTAAAATATTATTTAATATTTCTTTTCTTTTATAATATAAATATAATAAAAAGCTAATTTAATATTTAATTTTATAATTACTTAGCTTTTATAAAAGAGTAAAAAGTTTCTTTTACTAAAAGTAATAGATATTAGTCTTCTTTTATTACTTTATTTAGTATTTTATAATTAATATAAAACTACTAGCTTTTTTTAGGCTTTTTTACTAAAAGAACTAGTATTACTACTAATAAAAAGTTTACTTAAATCTATTTTTTATCTATTAGCTCTATTATTTAATAGTAAATTTCTAGAAAGTAGTCTTTAAGTATATTATATAAAAAGGCCTAAAAAAGTTAAAGCTTTCTCTTTTTTATTTTCTTTAAGTAAATATAATAATTAAGCTTTTTCTAGTATAATAGTAGCCTATTAGCTTTCTTTTTATTAAAGAAATCTTTAAAGTTCTAGAGCTTTATAAAAAGTACCTTTAAAATTATCTTTTTACTAGTATTTTTAGTAATATAAGCTTAAAGTATTATTATTATTTTCTATAAGCTAGTAGCTAGAAATTAATACTTTATCTTTAATTTTTATACTTATTATACTAAACTTATATATACTAACTCTAGTATTACTATTATAGGTATTAGAATTAGTTACTTTTCTAATACTTTTACCTATAAGCTTTAAGCTACTTTTACTATAATTTTCTATTCTATTATATATATAGTAATTTTATTATATATTAATTAAAGAAGTTTTAGAATAATATCTTTTATTAAGCCTAATATTATATAAGCTACTAGAGAAAATTTCTATTTATTTATTTTACTTTAAATATATATTAAATATAATATCTTTAAAAGTAATTTTATTTAAGTCTTTTCTTTTCTTTTTATTTTTATAGCTATTTAAATTACTCTTTTAAATTATAGTAAAAATTACTAAAGTTTTAGTTCTTATATAAATTTTTTACTTACTATTATATAATAGTTATAAGTTATATTTACTTAAGTATTAGTAAACTTTAAATTATTAACTAATATAAATATAAAAAGTAAAGAAGTATTTATATTTAATTTAATTTTATTTAATTTTATTCTCTTAATACTAGAAATTATAGTCTATATATAAGTAATTTTCTACTTTTATATCTTTAATATAAGTTTTTATATAAAAGCTACTTATTTTTTAAGTTAAAAGTTATAGTAATATTATTTAATATTAAATTCTCTATAATAACTTACTTTATATTAGTTACTATAAGTTAAAGTTACTTTAAAAGTAGCTATAAATATTTAAATATATAATAGTCTAATAACTTATAATATAAGTAATTTTCCTTTTTATATTACTAGATTATTACTTTATTTAATACTTACTTTATCTTTTATTTTATAGAGCTTTTCTAGCTACTTTTAC
The DNA here is from genome assembly GCA_031753515.1 of Metarhizium rileyi. NCBI lineage: Eukaryota > Fungi > Ascomycota > Sordariomycetes > Hypocreales > Clavicipitaceae > Metarhizium > Metarhizium rileyi. The sequence continues at coordinate 210,548 of JAUKVO010000003.1, read as the reverse complement.
TTTACTTTTTAGTAGATTTCTTTCTATTAGTATAGCTTTAGCTTATATTTAATTTACTTACTTCTATTATAAAAGTATTTTTATTTATTTACTATTATTCTAGTTAAAATTATATACTTTTTTTTTACTTATTATAGAATTTCTTATTTAAGTAATAAGCTTTAATATTTATAGTAATATTTTATAGTTACTTAATTATTATTATATATTTTACTTAAAATATATTATAACTAATAATTCTATTTTATATTAGTTTATTTAATAATTATTAAAGCTTTATTAATTTTATTATATTTTTTTAGTTTAATTTTTCTATTAAAACTATTTTATTTTTCTAATAAATAAAAAAGTCTATAAAAGTTTTATTAATCTATTATTTTATTTAATTAAGTTTATTTAAAGCTATTTTCTCTTAGTAAAAGTCTATATATATAATAAATAAATAGTTAAAAAAGCTAATTAAATTATAATTAACTTAATTATCTAGTTTAAAGAAAAAGACTATTTAACTTTAAATCTTTTAAAATAGATTTTAAAAGATATAAATCTATTGATTTTATACTTTTCTAATAAACTACTTATTTTCTTTTAATTTATATATTATAAAGGCTTTTTAAGTAAAAAAGAGTGCTTTATTACTATTAAATAATAGACTTAATTATATTAGCTTTTATTTTTTAGTAAAAGCTATAGTTACCTATTATATAACTTATAATATATTATTACTATTAGAAAATAACTTTATATATTATTATATTAAGTTATAAATTTATTTAATTTAACTATAAAGCTATTTTATTTAATAAATAACTACTTTTTATAAAGTAGCTAGCTTTAATTAAAGGCTATTTACTATAATTTATTCTATTTTATAGAGTATTTAAAGCTTTTAGTTTATAAAAGTCTAGCTTTATTTTACTTTTATAAGTAAGTATATATAAGATAACTAAAAGCTTAAAGAAGAAAAAAGAGAAATTTTTTCTATTTTTTTATTATAAGTTTAAGTATCTCTTTTTAGTAAGTACTAATATAGCTTTAAATTAAGTCTATAATAGCTCTATAATACTTCTCGTATAATCTATCTAGATTTAGGCTTCTAGCCTAGTCTATAACAAATATAGCTAATAGAAGTCTTTTTCTAATAAATAAAAAGCTACTATTTCTTTAGCTTTTAAAGTTTACTAAAAATATTTCTATTTATAGATAATTAGTATTTTTAAGCTTTCTTATATAAGTATATTATTAAAGTTATTAACTTTAATACTTAGTTAGTTTATATCTATTATAAATAGAAAAAAGAAAGTACTTATATTTAAAATATAAAATATTATTAGGCTTAGTATTATAAGTATATAAATAATATTATTTAATTAAATAGATTTTATATTAAATATAATTTAAGCTTTTTCTATAAGTTTAATTTTTAGTAAAAGTATAAGCTTTATTAAAGCTTTTACTTATTATATACTTACTATTAAGTATTTTAAGGTACTTATATTAAGTAAAATACCTTTAAATACTTTATTAGAATATTTTTCTAGTAATATATATATTATATTTTTTATAGCTTTTTATCTATATAAATTATATTATAGGTAAGTATATTTAATAGCTTTATTATTTAAAATATTATAAATTATTTAATTATTAAGTTAAAGACTAATTATAAAGAAATTAGTAATAGTATTAGTTTTTTTATTATAGATACTTGTAAAGGTCTAGCCTTACTATACTCTTATAGGTAAGTGTATATAAGATAACTAAAAGCTTAAAGAAAAAGAAAGAAAATTCTTTTTTATTTCTTTATTATAGGTTTAAGTATCTCTTTCTAGTAAATACTAATATAGCTTTAAATTAAATCTATAATAGCTTTATAATACTTTTTATATAATCTATTTAAATTTAAGCTTTTAGTCTAGTCTATAATATACCTTTAATTTTACTTACTTTTTTCTTTACTAGAATATAACTTTAATTACTTTACTAGCTTTATATTTATTACTAGAATAGCTATACTTTTACCTTTCTTTATTTATTTATTTTACTTTCTTTATTTATACCTTTTATACTTACTTTAAGTTTACTTTAAGTTTACTTTACTTCTCTTTTTTAGCTATAAATATAATATTTCTCTTTTCTTTTTATTATTATTAAACTTCTCTTTTTTATTATTTTCTATTTTATATTACTTACTTTTACTTTCTTTTTATTTTTTAGTTAATTATTTTTTTACTTTATTATTATTTAGTATTACTCTTACTTTATATTATACTACTTTAATTTATTTTTATTTTACTTCTATTTTATATAATACTACTTTTATTTATTTCTATATTACTTCTATTTTACTACTTACTTATTATAGCTTTATTTATATTTTTACTATTTTCTTTTATCTAGCTTTTACTTTATATTTAATAGTATATAAAAGACTATATTATTAATAGTAACTTAAATAATAGTTAATATAATAATAGATTAAAAGCTTCTAATATATATACTTTATATTAATAGAAAATAATTAATACTAGCTTTATTTTATATATTTTTAGTCTTACTTTAGCCTATAAATAGTATTAAAAAACCTATAAATAGTATATTTAAGAATTATATATTTATACTTTAAACCTTAAGCTTTATTATAAATAGAAAAAAGTTATTTCTATTACTAATTATAGTAATTATATTATTAAACTTACCTATAAAAAAATAGTACTATTTTTAGTTAGTATATAAAATTTTTATATACTTTTACTTTTACTATTAAAAAATTCTCTATTATATTAAAATAAGCTTATATTAATTCTAGCTTTATATATACTACTTATTTAATTAAATTTACTTAGGCTACTAGTTAATTATCTATTATATTAGCTTAACTAATACTCTTTCTTTAAGCTATTATAGTAGTATTTAAATAAATATAAACTAGTAAATATTAGTTAATTTTTTTTAAAACAAAAATACTTTAATATAAAGTATATATAATATACTTACTAAATAGTATATAAAATATAAGAATTAATATTATATTTAATTTAAATAGTAGAAAATATCTTATATTATACTTAAAGCTATTTATAATATTAGTACTACTTTTATTTATATTATATATAATTTTACTACTAAGCTTTACTATACTTAATAAATACCTTATACTAGAAAGACTTTTAACTTAGTAGAAGTTATTAATAATAACTTACTCTTTTAATAGCTCTATTAATTATTTAATATATACTTATAGTATATTTCTTCTCTTTTCTTCCTTTTTTTTTTTTTTTTACTTATACTACTTTAATACTAAAGGAAATTTATTTTACTTATATTTTATACTTATATATACTTAAATTAGAAATTATCTAGTTTTATTTATAGTTAAATTAATATATTTATATTATATAAGCCTTTATTAGCTATTTTTTATTTTTACTTATAATTATATTAAAAGATTAAAGTAGTAATTTAACTTTTTTATATTTATATTAAAGCTAGCTTAAATCTATTATAAGTTTAAGTATCTTTCTATTTTCTTTTAAATTATTATAGTACTTTTATACTCTTAAAATTTTCTAGTAGCTTTTAAATTAATTATATATACTTTTTCTATTTAATATAAATATTTTACCTCTTTTTCTACTTTAGTATATTCTTTATAGCTAGAATTTCCTTTACCTTAAATTTCTCTACTATTTTACCTATTTCTATTATATTCTTTTAGATTAATACTAGACTTAGGTATATATTCTAAAGTTATTAGCTTAGTAGTAAGTTAGTAGTAGCTCTTTTAATTAAATTTATATAGAAAACTAGATAGATATTATGTTGCTTGTTATTTTACTCTTATACTAGCAGGAAGCTTCGCAGCAGGAAGCTTCGCAGCAGGAAGCTTCGCAGCAGGAAGCTTCGCAGTCAATCTAGCTAGCTGCAAGAAGCAGGGTAGGAAGTAGGGCTCGTGCCTATCACGTGACCTAGCTAGTCACATGACCTAGCTAGTCACATGACCTAGTTAGAAAAGGGGTATAAGAGCTTGTAGTAGCAACCCTCTCTAGATAATTTAATCTAAGCCTTTATATCTAAGTGCTTTTGCAGCTACTTGCAGCTATTCCTGCGGCTACCTGTAGTAGCTACCTGTAGTATAACTCTAGTTAGTTACTAGATTGTAGATTATTAATATATTAACTCTTTTTCTTAGCTTATAGAAGCCTTTCTTTTTACAAAAATAGTAGTTTCGCCTAGGCTAGCTATCTATTAGGCTAGAAGACCTACGACTTTAATAACCCTTGGCTGGCCCTATCGAGATAACCCCCTTTACGAATTATAACTAACTAGACTAAATACTACACGAACTACCCGATTGAACACGCAATATACAAGCTAGCTATAGCTGCAGCTATTAGGCCTAGCAGCAGCTTCTAAAGCTACTAATCCTCTAGCTATTAATCTATTAAAGCCTCTAGCAGTAGGCTCGCAAGCTTCTAAGAGCTTCCAAGCCCGACTAGCTTAATAGATTGAAGCTTCCAATCCAGTCATACCAATTGATCAAGGTCATCTACCAAAGATAACTATAGACAACTATCAATTGGGACGACAGATATCCCCACAACCTATTAGTGCCTCTAGCAGCTAGCTTGCAAGCTTTAAAGCCCAAGCCTGACTGGCTCGATAGATTGAAGCTTCTAATCTAGTTATACCAATTGATCAAGGTCATCTATCGAAGATAACTATAGTCAACTATCAATTGGAACGACAGATATCCCTACAATCTATCGGTGCCTCTAGCAGCTAGCTTGCAAGCTTTAAAGCCTAAGCCTGACTAGCCTAATAGATTGAAGCTTCTAACAAGTTATACCAATTGATCAAGGTTATCTATCGAAGGTGACTACAATTAATAATTACTATTATTATTAGTTAGGGACGACGAATATTCCTACAACCTATCGCAGCCTCTAGCAGCCGGCTTGCAAGCTTTAAAGCCCAAGCCCGACTAGCTCGATAGATTAAAGCTTCCAATCTAGTTATACCAATTGATCAAGGTTATCTATCGAAGATAACTATAGTTAACTATTATTATTAGTTAGGGACGACTAATATCTCTACAACCTATCGCAGCCTCTAGCAGCCGGCTTGCAAGCTTTAAAGCCCAAGCCTAACTAGCTCGATAGATTGAAGCTTCCAATCTAGTTATACTAATTAATCAAGGTTATCTATCGAAGATAACTATAGTTAACTATTATTATTAGTTGGGGACGACTAATATCCCTACAACCTATCGCAGCCTCTAGCAGCTGGCTTGCAAGCTTTAAAGCCCAAGCCTAACTAGCTCGATAGATTGAAGCTTCTAACAGGTTATACTAATTGATTAAAGTTATCTATCAAAGATAACTAGTTAACTATTATCAATTAGAGACAATAAATATTTCTATAATCTATTAATACCTCTAGTAGCTTATAAGCCTAGGCTTTTAAGCTTAACTAGCTTAACTAGCTTATAGATTAAAGCTATTTTATATATTCTATAAAGGAGCTTAGAAATATAAAATAGTAATAATCTATAAGTAGTCTAAGGTTACCTAGCTTTTTTAAGCTTAACTAAGCTTATAGATTAAAGCTATCTTATATATATTCTATAAAGGAGCTTAAGTATATAAAGATAGTAATAATCTATAAGTAGTTAAAGGTAACCTAGGTTTTTAAGCTTGACTAGCTTAATAGATTAAAGCTACTTGCTAAGACTAGTACTTACTAGTTATTTTAGCTAGCTAGAGGATCTTTTTCTTCTATTTCTAGTCAGCCTAAGACTAGTTATCTATAGCTATATTAGCCTTTTATTATAGGCTTTTATTAGTATCTTTTCTATCTAATACCTTCTATATAAGCTACACGCGGTATATACTTACAACCTTATTAGAAGAGCTATTATAGAAGCTACTATAGAAGACTTAGTATAAGAGCTTTTTAGCTTGATTTTCTACTAGCTTTATAAGCTAGAGCTTTTAGCTAGTTATCTAGCTAGCTTTTAAGCTAGCTATTTAGCTAGTTAGAGCGATTTTACGATTTTTTTTTAACACAAAAATTAGGCTTCCTTTTTTTGGTAGCAACTTTAGCTTGTACCGCTAAAGTTGCTAGGGACGATTTGTGTTGCTTGTTATTTTACTCTTATACTAGCAGGAAGCTTCGCAGCAGGAAGCTTCGCAGCAGGAAGCTTCGCAGTCAATCCAGCTAGCTGCAGGAAGCAGGGCAGGAAGTAGGGCCCGTGCCTATCACGTGACCTAGCTAGTCACATGACCTAGCTAGTCACATGACCTAGCTAGTCACATGACCTAGCTAGTCACATGACCTAGTTAGAAAAGGGGTATAAGAGCTTGCAGCAGCAACCCTCTCTAGATAATTTAATCTAAGCCTTTATATCTAAGTGCTTTTGCAGCTACCTGCGGCTGTTCCCGCAGCTACCCGCGGCAGCTACTTGTAGTATGACTCTAGTTAGTTACTAGGTTGTAGATTATTAATATATTAACTCTTTTCCTTGGCTTGTAGGAGCCTTTCTTCTTATAAAATATCTTATAGTATATTTAGTTAAACTATAAAAGGTATTAGAACTTTTTATACTTTATATTTAACTATTATCTAGTCTAATTTCTAATTTAAGTAGTTTATCTTTATATTATATAAGCTTAACTATATATAGTCTTTAATTATAAATTTTTTTACTAGTTATTACTTTTAACTACTATTATTCTATTAATATTATTAGTAGAAAGTAATTACTACTTATATTAGATTAATATTATTTTATAAATATTCTAAAAATATAATTACTTATCTCTTAAAGAATATAAGTAAAAGTTTATTTTCTAGCTTTTACTAAATAATAAGTAAGTTATAACTATATATAGCTTTATTTATACTTATACTAGTAATTATAAAGTCTCTATTATTTAAAGCTAGTTAGTATACTAATAAGTAACTAGTTTAATTATACTATTTAAATAAAACTATTATATATAAAATTACTTATATCTTTTAGTTTACTCTTTTTATACTACTATTAGTCTATAAGTAATATATTATAAAGAAAAGCTATTTAATACTAACTTTCTTATAGAATATAATTTAAAATTTACTTAATTAATTTAAGCTTTTATTTAAAATAATATATATTAGAAATCTATAAAACTACTACTAATAGTTCTTAAAATATTCTATATATTCTTTAGCTTTTATACTTATTATAGCTTCTAATTATATATATTTAAATAGTTAGTCTATAATAACTAATAGATACCTAGAGTCTATTTTATTATATATAAGTAAGTCTATTATAAAGTTTACTAAGATTTATAACTAATACTAGTTTATAATTAAAAGTAATTATAAAAGGCTTTATTAAAGTTATTTACTCTTATATTTTCTATAATAATAGTAATTTTAGATAAATCAAGCTATATTTTATAATATTTCTTTCTAATAATAATTTTATTATAGTATTTAAAATATTATATTTTTATCTAAGTGTTTTAATATTAAAGAATTATAAGCTTACTAAATTATTATAATTATAAGAGGCTTTTATTTTAGAATCTATATTTATCTTTAAAACTATAGCTAATTATAAGCTAATATAGTATAATTAGTAATTTATTTATAAGTTTCTACCTCTAGTAAAAACTTTTATACTTTTTCTAAAACTACTTATTATTAAATATTAATTAACTTATTATTAGTTATACTTTATTTCTATAAGTCTTATAAGTATTTATTTATAAATATCTTAGGCTTTATTCTTTAATTACTACTATAAATTATATTAACTTATACTTCTTCTAAGGCTTTTAGAATTATTATTAGCTTATAGCTAGAAAATAGTTACTACTTATTTTAATTCTATTATAATAGTATATTAAAGTAGCTTACTTAGCTAGTATTCTAGCTAGAAGTTAAATAATATAAGTATTTTAGCCTATTATATCTATTATTCTATTATTACTTTTAGTATTATATAGTACTTTAAATTTTTATAGTCTATAAGAATTATAAAAAGCTTTATTATACTATATAACTTTATTAATTATACTTTTAAATATAAGACTATTATAAGTAATTTTCTATTATAAATTATATAGTTTTATTTTATAAATTAAAAGTATACTAAGTAGTATACTACTAGATATAATATTCTATTAGTAAATTATAAAAGATAATTATCTAGTATTTTACTTAAATAGTTTACTTTAACTATTATATTATTCTTAAAGTTTTATTAATATAATACTTTATTTATAATAAAAGCTACTTTAAGCTTTTTAAATATTATATTTTATAGCTTTATTTACTTAAAGAAAACTCTTTTTTTTATTAGCTTTAATAGTAGCTTTATTAGTTTTAAAAAATTAAAGATAAGCTTTTAATAGAAGTTTATAAAATTTAAAAATCTATAAATATTTTATACTTTTATTAGAGATTTTTACTTTTAAATTACTATTATTTTATTTAAATTAAAGTAAATTTTCTTTTCTATATAAATAATAAACCTTAAGTATTTTATCTTTTATATACTAAAGGTATATTTTTTAATATTAAAGTTTAATTTTATTATATATAATTTACTTAAAATATTTTTAATTTTTAATATATAGTCTTTCTTTAACTTACTAGAGTAAATAAAAATATTATTTAAGTATACTATTATAAAGTTACTTAATATGTTTTTAAGTATTCTATTAATATAATACTAGAATATAACTAGAGCTTTTACTAGTTTAAATAAGTAAACTAGCTACTTAAAGAGTTTAAATTAAATTTAAAATATTATTTAATATTTCTTTTCTTTTATAATATAAATATAGTAAAAAGCTAATCTAATATTTAATTTTATAAATTACTTAGCTTTTATAAAAGAGTAAAAAGTCTCTTTTACTAGTAGTAATAAATATTAGTTTTATTTTATTACTTTATTTAATACTTTATAATTAATATAAAATCTCTAGTTTTTTTTAGGCTTTTTAGCTAAAAGAACTAGTATTATTACTAATAAAAAGCTTACTTAAATTTATTTTTTATCTATTAGCTTTATTATCTAATAGTAGATTTCTAGAAAGTAATTTCTAGATATATTATATAAAGAAGCCTAAAAAAGCTAGAGCTTTTTTTCTTTTATTTTCTTTAAGTAAATATAATAATTAAGCTTTTTCTAGTATAATAGTAGCTTATTAGCCTTTTTTTTATTAAAGAAATTCTTAAAGTTTTAAAGCTTTAAAGAAAGTACCTTTAAAATTTTATTTTTACTAGTATTTTTAGTAATATAAGCCTAAAGTATTATTATTATTTTCTATAAGCTAGTAACTAGAAATTAATACTCTATTTCTAATTTTTATACTTATTATATTAGGCTTATATATACTAACTCTAGTATTACTATTATAAGTATTAGAATTAGTTACTTTTCTAATACTTTTACTTATAGACTTTAAGCTACTTTTACTATAATTTTTTATTCTATTATATATATAATAATTTTATTATATACTAGCTAAAAGAGTTTTAAAATAATATCTTTTATTAAGTCTAATATTATATAAGCTACTAGAGAAAATTTCTACTTATTTATCTTACTTTAAATATATATTAAATATAATATTTCTAAAAGTAGTTTTATTTAAGTCTTTTTTTCTCTTTTTATTTTTATAATTATTTAAATTACTCTTTTAAATTATAATAGAAATTACTAAAGTTTTAGTTTTTATATAAATTTTTTACTTACTATTATATAATAGTTATAACTTATATTTACTAAAGTATTAGTAAACTTTAAGTTATTAACTAATATAAGTATAAAAAGTAGAAAAGTATTTATATTTAATTTAATTTTATTTAATTTAATTCCTTTAATATTAGAAGTTATAGTCTATATATAAGTAATTTTTTACTTTTATACTTCTAATATAAGTTTTAGTATAAAAGCTACTTATTTTCTAAGTTAAAAGTTATAATAATATTATTTAATACTAAATTCTCTATAATAACTTACTTTATACTAATTACTATAAGTTAAAGCTACTTTAAAAGTAACTATAAATATTTAAATATATAATAGTCTAATAACTTATAGTATAAGTAATTTTTCTTCTTATATTACTAGATTATTACTTTATTTAATACTTACTTTACTCTTTATTTTATAAAGCTTTTCTAGCTACTTTTACTTTACTTTTTAATAGATTTCTTTCTATTAGTATAATTCTAGCTTATATTTAATTTACTTACTTTTATTATAAAGATATCTTTATTTATTTACTATTATTCTAGTTAAAATTATATACTTTCTTTTTATTTATTATAAAATTTTTTATTTAAGTAATAAGCTTTAATATTTATAGTAATATTTTATAGTTACTTAATTATTATTATATATTTTACTTAAAATATATTATAACTAATAATTCTATTTTATATTAGCTTATTTAATAATTATTAAAGCTTTACTAGCTTTATTATATTTATTTAGTTTAATTCTTTTATTAAAACTATTTTATTTTTCTAATAAATAAAGAAATCTATAAAAGTTTTATTAATTTATTATTTTATTTAATTAAGTTTATTTAAAGCTATTTTCTTTTAGTAAAAGTCTATATATATAATAAATAAATAATTAAGAAAACTAATTAAATTATAATTAACTTAATTATCTAGTTTAAAGAAAAAGGCTATTTAACTTTAAATCTTTTAAAATAAATTTTAAAAAATATAAATCTATTAATTTTATACTTCTTTAATAAACTACTTATTTTCTTTTAACTTATATATTATAAAGGCTTTTTAAGTAAAAAAAAGTACTTTATTACTATTAAATAGTAAGTTTAATTATATTAGCTTTTATTTTTTAGTAAAAGCTATAATTAACTATTATATAACTTAAAGTATATTATTACTATTAGAAAATAACTTTATATATTATTATATTAACTTATAAATTTATTTAGTTTAATTATAAAGCTATTTTATTTAATAAATAACTACTTTTTATAGAGTAGCTAGCTTTAATTAAAGGCTATTTACTATAATTTATTCTATTTTTTAAAGTATTTAAAGCTTTTAGTTATAAAAGTCTAGCTTTCTTATACTTTTATAGATAAATATATATAAGATAACTAAAAGCTTAAAGAAAAAGAAAGAGAATTCTTTTTTACCTTTTTATTATAAGTTTAAGTATCTCTTTCTAGTAAATACTAATATAGCTTTAAATTAAGTCTATAATAGCTCTATAATACTCCTCGTATAACTTATCTAGATTTAGGCTTCTAGCCTAGTCTATAATAATACTATTATTACTATTATTATTATTAGTAGTATTATTATTTTAAAGGTAAGTTTTAGAAGCTTTTTATACTTTTATAGTATAATTATTATTATTATTACTATTTTTACTTTTATATATAGTAAGAAATACTTAAAATTATCTTTTATTAAATAGTTAAATATATCTTTTATTCTTTTACTAATAGTTCTTTAATTATTATTTTTTTTTTTAAAATAGTTTATTAACTAGTATTTTAATTTATTATAAATATAATATTTATTAAATTTTCTTTATAATTCTTATTTTCTTAAGCTTTTAGTATAAGAATTATAATTATAATAATAATTTATATATATTATTTTACTTATATAATATTAACTAATAGTCTTTTTTCTAGCTTTATATAAACTTATAAACTTATAGAAGTCTTTAATTAGTCTTTTAAAGTAAGATAAATAACTATAAGTAACTTACTTATATTTAAAGATACTTATAATTATAATTAAAGTCTATTAATATAGCTTTTAGTTTACTATTAAAGTAAAAAATAGTTTTTAATATATTTATTTAAAAGTCTTTAATAAAATTTTAAAATATTAAAGCTTTATTTTTTTAAAGTTCTTTTTAATAATACTCTTTATAGAAATAATATTCTATTTTTAGTAGTAAAACTATAAATTACTTTTTATTTTATATTTCTAGTAAATTTTAAATATTATTTAATTATATATAAAATTCTTTTTAAATATATAATTAAAATAATATTATTTAATATTACTAGTAAGTATAATAAATAAAGTCTTAAAATAAAAGTCTTTATATAAGTTAATTCTATTATATTTATTTTAAAATAAATTTAATTTTAATAGAAAGAAATTATATAGCTTTTTAGTAAATTTATTAGTATTTTTATATAGCTTTATAAAATTAGCTATTTTCTTAATTATTTAATTATTATATAATAATAAAGTTTATAGAATTATAAAATTTAATTTATAATATAATAATTTTAAAGTATTTTCTAGCTTTAAATAAAAAATTTAAAGTAATAAAAAAGAGTTTATTAGTTTTAAGCTTAATATTTTTATATAAAAAATTAATTAATATAAGAAATATAACTTATTTTAATATAAGTTAAATTTATTAAAAGATATTTTTTAGTTAATTTCTTTTAAAGTCTAAGAAATTAGTATTTTCTTATAAAGTATTTTTAAAAGAGTAATTATAATATATTTATTATAATTTTTAATATTATAAATATTATTTTCTTATAAATAATTTTAAAAGTTTTATATAAATTTTCTATTAATTTAATTAAAGCTTTTTTTATTTTAATTTTTAAAATTATTTTAAAAGTTTTCTTATAACTAAAAGTCTTTCTATTATTTATTATTATAAGAAATAATATATTTAGTAATTTAATTATTTAATTATTAATCTTTAATATTATTTTTTTAAAGATTAATATTTCTAATATATAGCTACTTTTTAGTAATATTAGTATTATATTTTTAAAGTTTTAAAGAAAAAGTTATATTAATAAATATATAAAAGAGATAAAATATAAGAATTTTAACTAAAGAATTATTTAATTATAATATTTTTATTAGTATTATTACTTTTGTTAATATTATTAATATCGCTAATATTATTAATACTATTAATATTAACAATCTTATAGATTACGCTAAGTAGCTAGAGACTTATAGTAGTCTATCTTCTATTATTTTAATTAGCCTATTATATAGGTATAGCATGCTATAATATAATTAAATACACGTTATAAAAGTAGGGTATTAAATAAGAGAAGTAAGTCTAGCTTTAATACTATAAAAAGCTAGCTTAATATTATAGTCTCTAATAGAAGAAGGCAAGACTAAATATAACCCTTTAAACTACCTTTATTATACTTTACAACTAGTTATAATATTATATTACTCTTAGTAATACCTATACTAATTAATAGTAGAAACTATTACTTAGTTAAAACTATAGATTAGTAAGGCTTACTTATTAGAAGAGATAAATTTCTATTATAAGACTAGAATTATATTAAAGGAAAATAACTATTTAAAGCTACTTAAAAGACTTCTAAAAATATAATAAATAATATATTAAACTAAAAGGCTATTAATTAGTTATTATTTTTATATTATATATATTATAATAAACTTAAACTTATATAGGCATTTAAATGCTTTACTTTATACTAGAAAGTTAATAAGCTTAAACTAGCTATTTAAATACTTTAACTTTTTAATTTTTATTAATAATAATAATTTCTTAATATTTACTTATATAGAATATTATAATTAAATAATTCTTTAATTAAAACTCTTATACTTTATCTCTCTTATATATCTATTAATATAACCTTTTTTCTAAGACTTTAAAAGTATAATACTAGTATTACTAAAAAGTAGCTATATATTAGAGATATTAATCTCTAGAAAGATAATATTAAAGATTAATAATTAAATAATTAAATTACTAAATATATTATTTACTATAATAATAAATAATAGAGAGACTTTTAGTTATAAAAAAACTTCTAAGATAATTTTAGAAATTAAAATAAAGAAAGCTTTAACTAAGTTAACTAAAATCTTATATAAGACTTCTAAGATTATCTATAAGAAAATAGTATTTATAGTATTAGAAATTATAATAAATATATTATAATTACTTTTCTAGAAATACTCTATAAGAAAATACTAATTTCTTAGACTTTAAAAGAAATTAACTAATAGATATCTCTTAGTAAATTTAATTTATATTAAAATAAATTATATCTTTTATATTAATTAACTCTTTATATAAGAATATTAAGCTTAAAATTAATAAGCTTTCTCTTACTTCTTTAAATCTTTTATTTAAAGCTAGAAAATACTCTAAAACTATTATATTATAAACTAAGTTTTATAACTTTATAAACTTTAAATATTATATAATAATTAAATAGTTAAGAAAATAGCTAATCTTATAAAGCTATATAAAAATACTAATAGATTTACTAGAAAGCTATATAATTTCTTTTTACTAAAATTAAATCTATTTTAAGATAAATATAATAGAATTAATCTATATAAAGACTTCTATTATAAGGCTCTACCTATTATACTTACTAGTAATATTAAATAATATTATTTTAATTATATATCTAGAAAGAATCTTATATATAATTAAATAATATCTAAAATTTACTAGAAATATAAAATAGAAAGTAATCTATAGTTTTACTACTAAAAATAAAATACTACCTCTATAAAAAGTATTATTAAAAAGAATTCTAAAAAAATAAAGCTCTAGTATCTTAAAATCTTACTTAAGACTTTTAAATAAGTATATTAAAGACTATTTCTAGCTTTAATAGTAGACTAAAAGCTATACTAATAGACTTTAATTATAATTATAAATATCTTTAAATATAAGCAAGCTATCTATAGTTACTTATCTAGCTTTAAAAGACTAACTAGAGACCTCTATAAGTCTATAAGCTTATATAAAGCTAGAAAAGAAACTACTAGTTAATATTATATAAGTAAAATAATATATATAAACTACTACTATAATTATAATTCTTATACTAAAAGCTTAAGAAAATAAGAATTATAAAGAAAATATAATAAATATTATATTTATAATAAACTAGAATACTAGTTAATAAACTATTCTAATAAAAAAAGATAATAATTAAAGAACTATTAGTAAAAGAATAAAAAGTATATTTAATTACTTAATAAAAGAAAATTCTAAGTATTTCTTACTATATATAAAGGCAAGAATAGTAATAATAATAATAATTATACTATAGAAGTATAAAAAGCTTCTAAAACCTACCTTTAAAATAATAATACTACTAATAATAATAATAGTAATAATAGTATCTATAATAAAAAGACTAATACTATTACTAACTTCTTTATAATTAGTCTTTAACCTAATAATTAAATAGTTTATAATATTTTAAATAATAAAGCTATTAAATATACCTATCTATAATATAATTCATATAGATAAAAAGTTACTAAGAATATAATATATATATTACTAGAGAGATATTTTAATAAGACATTTAAAGGTATTCTATTTAATATAAGTATCTTAGAATACTTAATAGTAGGTATATAATAAGTTAAAGCTCTAATAAAGCTTATACTCTTACTAAAGATTAAACCTATAGAAGAAGCCTAAATTATATTTAGCATAGAATTTACTTAATTAAATAGTATTATTTATATACTTATAGTACTAGGCCTAATAATATTCTATATTTTAAATATAAGTACCTTTTTTCTTCTATTTATAATAGATATAAACTAATTAAGTATTAAGATTAATAACTTTAATAATATTTTTATATAAGAAAGCTTAAGAGTACTAATTATTTATAAATAGAGATATCTTTAGTAGACTTTAAAAGCTAAAGAAATAGTAGCTTTTTACTTATTAGAAAAAGACCTCTATTAGCTATATTAACATTTTAAATATCCTTTAATTTAATGCCTAGCTAAAGTACTATAAAGAGCTAGTAAAGAATTTAAGAATAATACTATTAGAAAGCTAACTAAAGCTTGCTATTACTACTAGATATATAGTAAAAGCTCTAGTTATTTTAAATTTAATCTCTAAAATAACTATAAGTTTAACTATAAAATTATAGTTAATATAATATAACTAGAAAATAAACCTATTATATATATTATTAATATAGCTATTTTATTTTAAGTAGCTAGATTTCTTAAACTCTAAAAGTAAAAAGCTAAAAATATCTAGAATATATTATATAAATACTAGATAGATATTTATTTAGATTTTCTAGATAAAATAGTTTATAATACTAGAAAGAACTTTACTTTAGCTAAATTTTATAATTATATAAGACTACTTGCTATTAATACTAATAAAGTACCTATAAAAGCCTATAATAGTATTAGTAAAGTTAAAAGATATTATAAACTCTTTTACTAAGCTTATAAGATTATTATAGAATCTATAGAATATTAACTATTACTAGAGTAATACTTTTAAATAACTATAAAAGCTATTAATAATACTACTAATAAAGTAAAAAAACTTCTGGCTAAAAGATAAGTATATAATACTCTAACTATAAGAAATAGTCCTAAGATAATACTAATATATAGATTACTCCTTTAATTAAATATATATATTTAGAGAGAAAAAGGAGAATAATATAGCTTTTATAAGCTAATTGCTAATAATAAAGAAATCTATATATTAGAATTACTCTATAGACTAATAAAATTTAAAACTACTATTATAAAGCTCTATTTTAATAATCTATAGAATAGAAAAGACCTTTCTATAGAATAACTAATTAAACCTAATATTAATAAAACTCTCTCTTTTATTAAAAAAACTATAAAAAGAAATATTAAACTTATTAAAAGATAAAAAGAAAGACTAAAGAAGACTTTTACCTTATAATATTATATAGATTTAATAATAGAGAATTCCTTTAATAAATATATAAAATAGTAGAATAGCACTTTTTATATAAATAAAGACTAAAAGAATACTTTAATTAAAAGAATTAAATAATTTAATATATTATTATATATATTTCTAATAGTAAAAGAGAAAAATAACTAGTAACTTATACTTAACCTCTACTAGTAAAGTAAAATAACTACTCTAAGTAAACTCTTTAAGTACTTTAATTAATTAAAACTTAATAACTTTTAAGCTTATAATATATTTTATTTTATATCTTTTAATTAAATAAAATATAATAATTAAAGACTATTTAACTTATATATAGTATAAGAAATTAAAGGTAAAGGCACTCTTATACTATATAAAAAGTCTAGACTAATTATTTAAAGATATAGTAATAGAGAAAAAAGGCTAATTCTAATATAATCTCTAATAATTTAATAAGTAAGTTAATATTTAATTATAATATTAGTACTTTTATTAAAGTTCTAAGAAATTAAGCTTTAAATTAAAGATATTATATAAGCTTATATTTAATTATTAATATAGCTAAATTAATTAATTATTATAAAAATACTATAGTAAATAGTATACTTATATTCTACTAGTATAATTATAGAAGTAGTAAAGCCTCTATATAAAATTATAGAAGCTAGTATCTATTAATAAATAACCTACTTCTACTATTATTATAATAACTTTTAGATAATAACCTCTATATATAACCTTTACTTACTAATATTAGTGCTAGAAAATAAAAATTTTAGAATTACTAAAATATAAACTAATAATATACTAGATTTAAGTAATAAAGACTTTTTTAACTAAAAAGAAATTAAATTCTAGAAAGTAAAGTTTACTATTAAACTAAAATAAAAGCTTACTATTAATATACCTTTAATCTTTAATAAATATATACTTATTTAAAATAAAAATAATATAATAGAACTTTAATAGAAAGATTAAAGTAAGAAGCTTTATTTAATTAATATAAAATTTACTAATACTAAATAAAATTATATTAAATAAAAAGCCTAAAAAGCCTATATTATAAGTATCTATTAACTTAAAGCCTTATATAATTTATTTATTATAGTTTAATATTAAAAGCTTAAACTAGAAAATATAGCTTATTTAAATAAATACCTTAAGTAATAAATTAAAAACTAAAAGTATAAATTTTATATAATTTCTTTTAACTTTAAAATCTTAAAGCTATATATATTTATAAATAGTTTATTAGTTAATAATAAAGATTTAAGTTTCTAGATTAAATACATTATTATTATTATTAATAAAGAAATAAAAGAGACTAAATTTTCTATAAAAGATAATATTATTATATATAACTTAACTAAAAGTAAATATATAACTTAAAATACTCTAGTATTTAAATTATATAATATAATATAAGAAGTAAATATAGCTTATATAATTATAATAACTTTAAATTTTATCTTTAAAAGACTTAAAATACTATAAATACCTATAATTCTCTATATAAACTTTCTATTACTATATAAATACTTTATTAAACTTAGTATAATAAAGAAAAAGAGATTAATAATTAATATTATAGCTTTAAAATAGTTATATAAGCACTATAAGATATATAAAATTAAATAAATTAATAGAAATAATAATCTAGCTAATATTATAATAAAAATATTATTAAACTAAGTACTTAAGACTTTTATTAATAAAAATAAAATAATAATATAAGTAAAAGAATAGGTAAAGAGAATTAAAATAGCTTTATAAAAAAGCTAGTATAATTAGTACTATATAAAATAGATTAATACTACCTCTCTATAAGATTTCCTTTCTTTTATTATTATAACTATTTAATTATAATAATTACCTATTATTTCTTTTATTTAAAAGACTACTAGTATTAGTATTATTACTTCTATTAATACTATTAATATTACTAATATTATTAATATTATTAATATTAATAATCTTATAGGTTACACTAAGTAGCTAGAGACTTATAGTAGCTTATCTTCTATTATTTTAATTAGTCTATTATATAGATATAGTATACTATAATATAATAAAATATATATTATAAAAGTAGAGTATTAAATAGAAGAAGTAGGTCTAGCTTTAATACTATAAAAAGCTAGCTTGATATTATAGTCTCTAATAGAAGAAGGCAAGACTAAATATAACTCTTTTAAATACCCTTTGCTATACTTTATAATCTAATTGTAATATTGCATTACCTTTAGTAATGCCTACAATTAGTAAAAGAATAAGAAATATATTTAACTACTTAATAAAAGGAAATTTTAAGTATTTCTTGCTATATATAAAGGCAAGAATAGTAATAATAATAATAATTATACTATAAAAGTATAAAAGGCTTCTAAAACTTACCTTTAAAATAATAATACTACTAATAATAATAATAGTAATAATAGTACTTATAATAAAAAGACTAATACTATTACTAACTTCTTTATAATTAGTCTTTAACTTAATAATTAAATAGTTTATAATATTTTAAATAATAAAGCTATTAAATATACCTACCTATAATATAATTTATATAGATAAGAAGTTACTAAAAATATAATATATATATTACTAGAGAGATATTCTAATAAAGTATTTAAAGGTATTTTACCTAATATAAATACCTTAAAATACTTAATAGTAAGTATATAATAAGTTAAAGCTTTAATAAAGCTTATACCTTTACTAAAGATTAAACTAGTAAAAGAAGCCTAGATTATATTTAGTATAAGATTTACTTAATTAAATAGTATTATTTATATACCTATAGTATTAGGCTTAATAATATTTTATATTTTAAATATAAGCACTTTCTTTTTTCTATTTATAATAAATATAGACTAATTAAGTATTAAAATAGATAACTTTAATAATATACTTATATAAAAAAGCTTAAGAATACTAATTATTTATAAATAGTTTAGTAGACTTTAAAAGCTAAAGAAATAGTAGCTTTCTATCTATTAGAAAAAGACTTCTATTAGCTATATTAATATTTTAAATATTCTTTAATTTAACGTCTAGCTAAAGTACTATAAAGAGCTAGTAAAGAATTTAAGAATAATACTATTAAAAAGCTAATAGAATCTTACTACTACTACTAGATATATAGTAAAAGCTCTAGTTATTTTAAATTTAATCTCTAAGATAACTATAAGTTTAACTATAAAATTATAGTTAATATAATATAACTAGAAAATAGACTTATTATATATATTATTAATATAGCTATTTTATTTTAAGTAGCTAGATTTCTTAAACTTTAAAAGTAAAAAGCTAAAAATATCTAGAATATATTATATAAATACTAGATAGATATTTATTTAAGTCTTTTAAATTAAATAGTTTATAATACTAGAAAGAATTTTACTTTAGCTAAATTCTATAATTATATAAGACTACTTACTATTAATATTAATAAAGTATTTATAAAAGCCTATAATAGTATTAGTAAAGTTAAAAGATATTATAGACTTTTTTACTAAGCCTATAAGATTACTATAAAATCTATAGAATAATAACTATTTCTAGAGTAATATCTTTAAATAGCTATAAAAGCTATTAATAATACTACTAGTTCTAATAGACTTATACTTACTTTACTTATCTTTAAAGTCTATTTATAAATAACTAATAATTTTCTATCTAGCTTACTAGCTATTTAAAGAGCTAAAGCTATTTATAGAGCTACTAATAAAGTTAAAAGACTTCTAGCTAAAAGGCAAGTATATAATACTCTAGCTATAAGAAATAGTTCTAAGATAATACTAATATATAAATTACTTTTTTAATTAAATATATATATTTAAAGAGAAAAAGAAAAATAGTATAGCTTTTATAAGCTAATTACTAATAATAAAGAAATCTATATATTAGAATTACTTTATAGACTAATAAAATTTAAGACTACTATTATAAAGCTTTATTTTAATAATCTATAGAATAGAGAAAACCTCTCTATAAAATAACTAATTAAATCTAATATTAATAAAACTCTCTTTTTTATTAAGAAAATTATAGAAAGAAATACTAAATCTATTAAAAGACAAAGAGAAAGACTAAAAAAGACTTTTATCTTATAATATTATATAGATTTATAAGTAGAAAAATCTTTTAATAAATATATAAAATAGTAAAATAATACTTTTTATATAAATAAAGACTAAAAGAATACTTTAATTAAAAGAATTAAATAGTTTAATATATTATTATATATATTTCTAATAGTAAAAGAGAAAAATAACTAGTAACTTATACTTAACTTTTACTAGTAAAGTAAAATAATTACTTTAAGTAAACTTTTTAAATACTTTAATTAATTAAAATTTAATAATCTTTAAGCTTATAATATATTTTATTTTATATCTTTTAATTAAATAAAATATAATAATTAAAGACTATTTAACTTATATATAGTATAAGAAATTAAAGGTAAAGGTATCTTTATATTATATAAAAAGTCTAAACTAATTATTTAAGAATATAATAATAGAGAAAAAAAGCTAATTCTAATATAATTTCTAATAATTTAATAAGTAAGTTAATATTTAATTATAGTATTAATACCTTTATTAAAGTTTTAAAAAATTTAGCTTTAAATTAGAAATATTATATAAGCTTATATTTAATTATTAATATAGCTAAATTAATTAATTATTATAAAAATACTATAGTAAATTATATACTTATATTTTACTAGTATAATTATAGAAGTAGTAAAGCCTTTATATAAAATTATAAAAGCTAGTATCTATTAGTAGGTAATTTACTTTTACTATTATTATAATAATTTTTAAATAATAACTCCTATATATAACCTTTACTTACTAATATTAGCGCTAGAAAATAAGAATTTTAGAATTACTAGAATATAAACTAATAATATACTAGATTTAAGTAATAAAAACTTTTCTAACTAAAAAAAAATTAAACTTTAAAAAGTAAAGTTTACTATTAAATTAAAATAAAAGCTTACTATTAATATACTTTTAATCTTTAATAAATATATACTTATTTAAAATAAAAATAGTATAATAGAACTTTAATAAAAAAGTTAAAGTAAAAAGCTTTATTTAATTAATATAAAATTTACTAATATTAAATAAGATTATATTAAATAAAAAGCCTAAAAAGCTTATATTATAAGTATCTATTAGCTTAAAGCCTTATATAATTTATCTATTATAACTTAATATTAAAAGCTTAAACTAAAGAATATAATTTATTTAAATAAATACTTTAAGTAGTAAATTAAAAACTAAAAGTATAAATTATATATAATTTCTTTTAACTTTAAAACCTTAAAGCTATATATATTTATAAATAGCTTACTAGCTAATAATAAAGATTTAAGTTTCTAAATTAAATATATTATTATTATTACTAATAAAAAGATAAAAGAAACTAAATTTTCTATAAAAGATAATATTATTATATATAGCTTAACTAAAAGTAAATATATAACTTAAAGTACTCTAGTATTTAAATTATATAATATAATATAAAAAGTAAATATAGCTTATATAATTATAATAACTTTAAATCTTATCTTTAAAAGACTTAAAATACTATAAATATCTATAATTCTTTATATAAACTTTCTATTATTATATAAATACTTTATTAAACTTAGTATAATAAAGAAAAAAAGTTAATAATTAATATTATAGCTTTAAAATAATTATATAAAGACTATAAAATATATAAAATTAAATAAATTAATAGAAATAATAATCTAGCTAATATTATAATAAAAATATTATTAAACTAAGTATTTAAGACTTTTATTAATAAAAATAAAATAATAATATAAGTAAAAGAATAGGTAAAAAAAACTAAAATAGCTTTATAAAAAAGCTAGTATAATTAGTACTATATAAAATAGATTAATACTATCTTTTTATAAGATTTTCTTTCTTTTATTATTATAATTATTTAATTATAATAATTACCTATTATTTCTTTTATTTAAAAGACTACTAGTATTAGTATTATTACTTCTATTAATACTATTAATATTACTAATATTATTAATATTATTAATATTAATAATCTTATAAGTTATACTAAGTAGCTAGAGACTTATAGTAGCTTATCTTCTATTATTTTAATTAGCCTATTATATAAGTATAGTATATTATAATATAATTAAATATATATTATAAAAGTAGAGTATTAAATAAAGAAAGTAAGTCTAGCTTTAATACTATAAAAAGCTAGCTTAATATTATAGTCTCTAATAGAAGAAGGCAAGACTAAATATAACTCTTTAAACTACCTTTATTACACTTTACAACTAGTTATAATATTATATTACCCTTAGTAATGCCTACAATTTAAATTAAGTATAATATTAATTTTTATATTTTATATACTATTTAATAAGTATATTATATATACTTTATATTAAAGTATTTTAGTTTTAAAAAAAATTAACTAATATTTACTAGTTTATACTTATTTAAGTACTATTATAATAGCTTAAAGAAAAAGTATTAGTTAAAGCTAATATAATAGATAATTTACTAGTAGCTTAAGTAAGTTTAATTAAGTAAGTAATATATATAAAGCTAGAATTAATATAAGCTTATTCTAGTATAATAGAGAATTTTTTAGTAGTAAAAGTAAAGATATATAAAAATTTTATATACTAATTAAAAATAGTATTATTCTTTTTATAAATAGATTTAATAATATAGTTACTATAAGTAATAATAGAAATAACTTTTTTCTATTTATAGTAAAGCTTAAAGTTTAAAGTATAAATATATAATTTTTAAATATACTATTTATAGGTTTTTTAATACTATTTATAGGCTAAAGTAAAACTAGAAATATATAAAGTAAAGCTAGTATTAATTATTTTATATCAATATAAAGTATATATATTAAAAGCTTTTAATCTATTATTATATTTGTAGGCATTACTAAGAGTAATGCAATATTACAATTAGATTGTAAAGCGTAACAAAGAGTATTTAAAAGAGTTATATTTAAGTCTTACCTTTTTCTATTAGAGACTATAATATTAAGCTAGCTTTTTATAGTATTAAAGCTAGACCTACTTCTTTTATTTAATACTCTACTTTTATAATATATATTTAATTATATTATAGTATATTATACTTATATAATAGGCTAATTAAAATAATAGAAAATAGACTACTATAAGTCTCTAGCTACTTAGTATAACTTATAAAATTATTAATATTAATAATATTAATAATATTAGTAATATTAATAGTATTAATAGAAGTAATAATACTAATACTAGTAGTCTTTTAAATAAAAGAAATAATAGATAATTATTATAATTAAATAGTTATAATAATAAAAGAAAGAAAATCTTATAAAGAAGTAGTATTAATCTATTATATATAGTACTAATTATACTAGCTTTCTTATAAAGCTATTTTAGTTTTCTTTACTTATTTTTCTACTTATATTATTATTTTATTTTTATTAATAAAAGTCTTAAGCACTTAGTTTAATAATATCTTTATTATAATATTAACTAGATTATTATTTCTATTAATCTATTTAATTTTATATATTTTATAGTACTTATATAATTATTTTAAAGCTATAATATTAATTATTAACTTTTTCTCCTTTATTATACTAAGTTTAATAAAGTATTTATATAATAATAAAAAGTTTATATAAAGAATTATAAGTATTTATAGTATTTTAAGTCTTTTAAAGATAAAATTTAAAGTTATTATAATTATATAAGCTATATTTACTTTTTATATTATACTATATAATTTAAATACTAGAGTATGTTAAATTATATATTTACTTTTAGTTAAGCTATATATAATAATATTATCTTTTATAGAAAATTTAGTTTCTTTTATTTCTTTATTAATAATAATAATAATATATTTAATTTAGAAACTTAAATCTTTATTATTAGCTAGTAAGCTATCTATAAATATATATAGCTTTAAGATTTTAAAGTTAAAAGAAATTATATATAATTTATACTTTTAGTTTTTAATTTACTACTTAAAATATTTATTTAAATAAGTTATATTCTTTAGTTTAAGCTTTTAATATTAAGCTATAATAAATAAATTATATAAGGCTTTAAGCTAATAGATACTTATAATATAAGCTTCTTAGGCTTTTTATTTAATATAATTTTATTTAGTTTTAGTAAATTTTATATTAATTAAATAAAGCTTCTTACTTTAATCTTTCTATTAAAGTTCTATTATACTATTTTTATTTTAAATAAGTATATATTTATTAAAAATTAAAGGTATATTAATAGTAAGCTTTTATTTTAGTTTAATAATAAACTTTACTTTTTAAAGTTTAATTTCTTTTTAATTAGAAAAGTTTTTATTACTTAAATCTAATATATTATTAATTTATATTCTAGTAATTCTAAAATTCTTATTTTCTAGTACTAATATTAGTAAGTAAAAGTTATATATAGAGATTATTATTTAAAGGTTATTATAATAATAGTAGAAGTAAATTACCTACTAATAGATACTAGCTTCTATAATTCTATATAAAGGCTTTACTACTTCTATAATTATACTAGTAAGATATAAGTATACTATTTACTATAATATCTTTATAATAATTAATTAATTTAGCTATATTAATAATTAAATATAAGCTTATATAATATCTTTAATCTAAAGCTTAATTTCTTAAGACTTTAATAAAAGTGCTAATACTATAATTAAGCATTAACTTACTTATTAAATTATTAGAAATTATATTAAAATTAGCTTTTTTTCTCTATTATTATATTTTTAAATAATTAGTTTAGACTTTTTATATAATATAAAAATACCTTTACCTTTAATTTCTTATACTATATATAAGTTAAATAGTCTTTAATTATTATATTTTATTTAATTAAAAGATATAAAATAAAATATATTATAAGCTTAAAGATTATTAAATTCTAATTAATTAAAGTATTTAAAAAGTTTACTTAAAGTAATTATCTTACTTTACTAGTAAAAGTTAAGTATAAGTTACTAGTTATTTTTCTCTTTTACTATTAGAAATATATATAATAATATATTAAACTATTTAATTCTTTTAATTAAAGTATTCTTTTAGTCTTTATTTATATAAAAAGTATTATTTTACTATTTTATATATTTATTAAGAGATTTTTCTACTTATAAATCTATATAATATTATAAGGTAAAAGTCTTTTTTAGTCTTTCTCTTTGTCTTTTAATAGATTTAGTATTTCTTTTTATAATTTTCTTAATAGAAAAGAGAGTTTTATTAATATTAGATTTAATTAATTATTTTATAGAGAGGTTTTCTCTATTCTATAGATTATTAAAATAAAGCTTTATAATAGTAGTCTTAAATTTTATTAGTCTATAAAGTAATTCTAATATATAGATTTCTTTATTATTAGTAATTAGCTTATAAAAGCTATACTATTTTTCTTTTTCTCTTTAAATATATATATTTAATTAAAAAAGTAATCTATATATTAGTATTATCTTAGAACTATTTCTTATAGCTAGAGTATTATATACTTGCCTTTTAGCTAGAAGTCTTTTAACTTTATTAGTAGCTTTATAAATAGCTTTAGCTCTTTAAATAGCTAGTAAGCTAGATAGAAAATTATTAGTTATTTATAAATAGACTTTAAAGATAAGTAAAGTAAGTATAAGTCTATTAGAACTAGTAGTATTATTGATAGCTTTTATAGCTATTTAAAAATATTACTCTAGAAATAGTTATTATTCTATAGATTCTATAATAATCTTATAGGCTTAATAAAAAAGTCTATAATATCTTTTAACTTTACTAATACTATTATAGGCTTTTATAAATACTTTATTAGTATTAATAGTAAGTAGTCTTATATAATTATAGAATTTAACTAAAGTAAAATTCTTTCTAGTATTATAAACTATTTAATCTAAAAGACTTAAATAAATATCTATCTAGTATTTATATAATATATTCTAGATATTTTTAGCTTTTTACTTTTAAAGTTTAAGAAATCTAGCTACTTAAAATAAAATAGCTATATTAATAATATATATAATAGATTTATTTTCTAGTTATATTATATTAACTATAATTTTATAGTTAAACTTATAGTTATTTTAGAAATTAAATTTAAAATAACTAGAGCTTTTATTATATATCTAGTAGTAGTAGTAAGCTTCTATTAGCTTTCTAATAGTATTATTCTTAAATTCTTTACTAGCTCTTTATAGTACTTTAGCTAGATATTAAATTAAAAAATATCTAAAATATTAATATAGCTAATAGAGGTCTTTTTCTAATAGATAGAAAGCTACTATTTCTTTAGCTTTTAAAGTTTACTAAAGATATTTCTATTTATAAATAATTAGTATTTTTAAGCTTTCTTATATAAGTATATTATTAAAGTTATCTATTTTAATACTAAGTTAGTCTATATTTATTATAGATAGAAGAAAGAAAGTGCTTATATTTAAAATATAAAATATTATTAAGCCTAGTACTATAGGTATATAAATAATACTATTTAATTAAGTAAATTCTATACTAAATATAATCTAGACTTCTTCTATAGGTTTAATTTTTAGTAAGAGTATAAGCTTTATTAAAGCTTTAACTTATTATATACTTACTATTAAGTATTTTAAGGCACTTATATTAGATAAAATACCTTTAAATACTTTATTAAAATATCTCTCTAGTAATATATATATTACATTCTTAGTAACTTCTTATTTATATAAATTATATTATAAATAGATATATTTAATAGCTTTATTATTTAAAATATTATAAACTATTTAATTATTAGATTAAAAACTAATTATAAAGAAGTTAGTAATAGTATTAGTCTTTTTATTATAGGTACTATTATTACTATTATTATTATTAGTAGTATTATTATCTTAAAGGTAAATTTTAGAAGCCTTTTATACTTTTATAATATAATTATTATTATTATTACTATTCTTACTTTTATATATAGCAAGAAATACTTAGAATTTTCTTTTATTAAATAGTTAAATATATTTCTTATTTTTTTACTAATAGTTCTTTAATTATTATCTTTTTTTATTAGAATAGTTTATTAACTAGTATTTTAATTTATTATAAATATAATATTTACTATATTTTCTTTATAATTCTTATTTTTTTAAGCTTTTAGTATAAGAATTATAATTATAGTAGTAGTTTATATATATTATTTTACTTATATAATATTAACTAGTAGTCTTTTTTCCAGCTTTATATAAGCTTATAAACTTATAGAGGTCTCTAGCTAGTTTTTTAAAGCTAGATAAGTAACTATAGGTAGCTTGCTTATATTTAAAGATACTTATAATTATAATTAAAGTCTATTAGTATAGCTTTTAGTCTACTATTAAAGCTAGAAATAGTCTTTAATATACTTATTTAAGAGTTTTAAGTAAGATTTTAAGATATTAAAGCTTTATTTTTTTAGAGTTCTTTTTAATAATACTTTTTATAGAAGTAGTATTTTATTTTTAGTAGTAAAACTATAAGTTACTTTTTATTTTATATTTCTAGTAGATTTTAAATATTATTTAATTATATATAAGGTTCTTTCTAAATATATAATTAAAATAATACTATTTAGTATTACTAGTAAGTATAATAGGTAAAGCTTTATAATAGAAGTCTTTATATAAGTTAATTCTATTATATTTATCTTAAAATAAATTTAATTTTAGTAAAAAGAAATTATATAACTTTCTAGTAGATCTATTAGTATTTTTATATAGCTTTATAAGATTAGCTATTTTCTTAACTATTTAATTATTATATAATATTAAAGTTTATAAAATTATAAAACTTAGTTTATAATATAATAGTTTTAGAGTATTTTCTAGCTTTAAATAAAAGATTTAAAATAGTAAAAGAGAGTTTATTAGTTTTAAACTTAATATTTTTATATAAAAAGTTAATTAGTATAAGAGATATAACTTATTCTAATATAAATTAAATTTACTAAAAGATATCTATTAGTTAATCTCTTCTAGAGTCTAAAAAGTTAGTATTTTCTTATAGAGTATTTCTAAAAGAGTAGTTATAATATTTTTATTATAATTTCTAATACTATAAATACTATTTTCTTATAAATAATCTTAAAGATTTTATATAAAGTTTTAGTTAACTTAGTTAAAGCTTTTTTAATTTTAATTTCTAAAATTATCTTAGAAGTTCTCTTATAACTAAAAGTCTCTCTATTATCTATTATTATAATAAATAATATACTTAGTAATTTAATTATTTAATTATTAATCTTTAATATTATCTTTCTAAAGATTAATATTTCTAATATATAGCTACTTTTTAGTAATATTAGTATTATACTTCTAAAGTCTTAGAGAAAAAGTTATATTAATAGATATATAAAGGAAATAAAGTATAAAAGTTTTAACTAGAGAATTATTTAATTATAATATTTTATATAAGTAAATATTAAGAAATTATTATTATTAATAAAAATTAAAGAGTTAAAGTATTTAAATAATTAGTTTAAGCTTATTAACTTTCTAGTATAAAATAAAGTATTTAAATACTTATATAAGTTTAAGTTTATTATAATATATATAATATAAAAATAATAACTAGTTAATAGTCTTTTAGTTTAATATATTATTTATTATATTTTTAGAAGCCTTTTAAGTAGCTTTAAATAGTTATCTTCCTTTAGTATAATTCTAGTCTTATAATAGAAATTTATCTCTTTTAATAAGTAAGCTTTATTAATCTATAGTTTTAATTAAGTAATAGTTTTTACTACTAATTAGTATAAGTATTACTAAGAGTAATATAATATTATAATTAAATTATAAAGTATAATAAAAGGTATTTAAAAGAGTTATATTTAAGTCTTACCTTTTTCTATTAGAGACTATAATATTAAGCTAGCTTTTTATAGTATTAAAGCTAGACTTACTTTCTTTATTTAATACCTTACTTTTATAATATATATTTAATTATATTATAATATATTATACTTATATAATAGGCTAATTAAAATAATAGAAAATAAGCTACTATAGGTTTCTAGCTACTTAGTATAATCTATAAGATTATTAATATTAATAATATTAATAATATTAGTAATATTAATAGTATTAATAGAAGTAATAATACTAACAATATTAATTATTATTTAAGTTACTATTAATAATATAATTCTTTAAATACTATTAAATATAAGGTAAAAGGTAGATAAAAGAAAATAGTAAAAATATAAATAAAGCTATAATAAATAAGTAATAAAATAAAAGTAATATAAAAATAAAAAAAAGTAGTATTATATAAAATAGAAGTAATATAAGAATAAATTAAAGTAGTATAATATAAAGTAAAAGTAATATTAAATAATAAAAAAATAAAAAAATAATTAACTAAAGAAAATAAAAAGAAAATAGAAATAAATAATATAAAATAGAAAATAATAAAAAAGAGAAGTTTAATAATAATAGAAGAAAAAGAAAGATATTATATTTATAGCTAAAAAAGAAAAATAAAGTAAACTTAAAGTAAATTTAAAGTAAATATAAAAGATATAAATAAAAGAAGTAAAAAAAATAAATAAAGAAAAGTAAAAGTATAGCTATTCTAGTAATAAATATAAGGCTAGTAAGATAACTAAAGTTCTTTTCTAGTAAAAGAAAAAGTAAATAAAATTAAAGGTAAATTATAGATTAGACTAGAAGCTTAAATTTAAATAGATTAGATAAAAAGTATTATAGAGCTATTATAGACTTAATTTAAGGCTATATTAGTACCTACTAGAAAGAGATACTTAAACTTATAATAAAGAGGTAGAAAAGAATTCTCTTTCTTTTTCTTTAAGCTTTTAGTTATCTTATATACACTTACCTATAGGAGTAAGATAAAGCTAGACCTTTATAATATTAATAATTTAAATATTCTTTAATTTAATATCTAGCTAAAGTATTATAAAAAACTAATAAAGAATTTAATAATAATACTATTAAAAAGCTTATAAAAGCTTACTATTACTACTAGATATATAATAAAAGTCTTAGTTATTTTAAATTTAATTTTTAAAATAACTATAAGTTTAACTATAAAATTATAATTAATATAATATAACTAGAAAATAAATCTATTATATATATTATTAATATAGCTACTTTATTTTAAGTAATTAAATTCCTTAAACTTTAAAAGTAAAAAGCTAAAAATATCTAGAATATATTATATAAATACTAGATAAATATTTATTTAAGTTTCTTAAATTAAATAGTTTATAATACTAAAAAGAACTTTACTTTAGCTAAATTTTATAATTATATAAGACTACTTACTATTAATACTAATAAAGTATTTATAGAAGCTTATAATAGTATTAGTAAAGTTAAAAAATATTATAGATTTCTTTATTAAGCCTATAAAATTATTATAAAATCTATAAAATATTAACTATTACTAGAGTAATACTTTTAAATAGCTATAAAAGCTATTAATAATACTATTAGTTCTAATAGACTTATACTAATTTTACTTATTTTTAAAGCTTATTTATAAATAACTAATAATTTTCTATCTAGCTTATTAGTTATTTAAAAAGCTAAAGCTATTTATAAAGCTACTAATAAAGTTAAAAGACTTCTAGCTAAAAGATAAGTATATAATACTCTAGCTATAAGAAATAGTTTTAAAATAATACTAATATATAAGTTATTTTTTTAATTTAATATATATATTTAAAGAGAAAAAAAAGAATAATATAGCTTTTATAAGCTAATTACTAATAATAAAGAAACTTATATATTAGAATTACTTTTTAAACTAATAAAATTTAAAACTACTATTATAAAGCTTTATTTTAATAATTTATATAATAAAAAAGACTTCTCTATAAAATAACTAATTAAATTTAATATTAATAAAATTTCTTTTTTTATTAAAGAAATTATAAAAAAAGATATTAAATTTATTAAAAGATAAAAAAAAAGACTAAAAAAGACTTTTATTTTATAATATTATATAGACTTAATAGTAGAAAATCTCTTTAATAAATATATAAAATAGTAAAATAATACTTTTTATATAAATAAAAACTAAAAGAATACTTTAATTAAAAGAATTAAATAGTTTAATATATAAATATATATATTTCTAATAATAAAAGAGAAAAATAACTAGTAACTTATACTTAATCTTTACTAGTAAAATAAAATAACTACTTTAAGTAAACTCTTTAAATATTTTAATTAATTAAAACTAAATAACTTTTAAGCTTATAATATATTTTATTTTATATCTTTTAATTAAATAAAATATAATAATTAAAGATTATTTAACTTATATATAATATAAGAAATTAAAGGTAAAAGCACTTTTATATTATATAAAATATTTAAATTAGTTATTTAAAAATATAATAATAAAGAAAAAAAGCTAATTTTAATATAATTTCTAATAATTTCATAAATAAGTTAATATTTAATTATAATATTAGTACTTTTATTAAAGTTTTAAGAAATTAAGCTTTAAATTAAAGATATTATATAAGCTTATATTTAATTATTAATATAGTTAAATTAATTAATTATTATAAAAATACTATGATAAATAGTATACTTATATTTTACTAGTATAATTATAGAAGTAGTAAAGTCTTTATATAAAATTATAGAAGCTAGTATCTATTAGTAAGTAACTTACTTCTATTATTATTATAATAATCTTTAAATAATAACCTCTATATATAACTTTTACTTACTAATATTAGTACTAGAAAATAAAAATTTTAGAATTACTAAAATATAAACTAATAATATATTAGATTTAAGTAATAAAGACTTTTTTAATTAAAAAGAAATTAAACTTTAAAAAGTAAAGTTTATTATTAAACTAAAATAAAAGCTTACTATTAATATACTATATTACTTGTTATTTTACTCTCGCACTAGCAAGAAGCTTCGCAGGAAGCTTTATAGTTAATCTAGCTAGCTGCAAGAAGCAGGGCAGGAAGTAGGGCCCGTGCCTATCACGTGACCTAGCTAGTCACATAACCTAGCTAGTTATATAACCTAGCTAGTCACATGACCTAGCTAGAAAAGGGGTATAAGAGCTTATAGTAGCAACCCTCTCTAGATAATTTAATCTAAGCCTTTATATCTAAGTGCTTTTGCAGCTACTTATAGCTATCCCCGCGGCTACTCGTAGCAGCTACTTGTAGTATAACTCTAGTTAGTTACTAGGTCGCAGATTATTGATATATTATATTGACTCTTTTCCTCTTGGCTTGTAGAAGCCTTTCTTCCTATAAAATACCTTTAATTTTTAATAATTTTATACTTATTTAAGATAAAAATAGTATAATAGAACTTTAATAAAAAGATAAAAGTAAAAAGCTTTATTTAATTAAAATAAAATTTATTAATACTAAATAAAATTATATTAAATAAAAAGCTTAAAAAGCTTATATTTTAAGTATTTATTAGCTTAAAGTCTTATATAATTTATCTATTATAGTTTAATATTAAAAGCTTAAATTAGAAAATATAGCTTATTTAAATAAATACTTTAAGTAATAAGTTAAAAACTAAAAGTATAAATTATATATAATTTCTTTAAACTTTAAAACTTTAAAGCTATATATATTTATAAATAGCTTACTAGTTAATAATAAAGATTTAAGTTTTTAAATTAAATATATTATTAATATTACTAATAAAAAAATAAAAGAAACTAAATTTTCTATGAAAAGTAATATTATTATATATAGCTTAACTAAAAGTAAATATATAACTTAAAGTACTTTAATATTTAAATTATATAATATAATATAAAAAGTAAATATAATATATATATAATAATTTATTTTAAATTTTATCTTTAATAGACTTAAAATACTATAAATACTTATAATTCTCTATATAAATTTTCTATTATTATATAAATACTTTATTAAGCTTAATATAATAAAGAAAAAAAGATTAATAATTAATATTATAGCTTTAAAATATTTATATAAGTACTATAAAATATATAAAGCTAAATAGATTAATCGAAATAATAATCTAGCTAATATTATAATAAAAATATTACTAAACTAAATACTTAAGACTTTTATTAATAAAAATAAAATAATAATATAAGTAAAAAAATAAGTAAAGAGAACTAAAATAGCTTTATAAAAAAGCTAGTATAATTAGTACTATATAAAATAAATTAATACTATTTTTTTATAAGATTTTCTTTCTTTTACTATTAGAATTATTTAATTATAATAATTACCTATTATTTCTTTTATTTAAAAGACTACTAGTATTAGTATTATTACTTTTATTAATATTATTAATATTATTAATATTACTAATCTTATAAGTTACACTAAGTAGCTAGAGACCTATAGTAGCTTGTCTTCTATTATTTTAATTAGTCTATTATTATAGGTATAATATACTATAATATAATTAAATATATATTATAAAAGATAGAGTATTAAATAAAAGAAGTAAGCCTAGCTTTAATACTATAAAAGGCTAGCTTAATATTATAGTCTATAATAGAAGAAGGTAGACTTAAATATAACTCTTTTAACTACCTTTATTATACTTTACAATCTAATTGTAATATTGTATTACCCTTAGTAATGCCTTTAGTTACGCTTTACAATCTAGTTGTAATATTATATTACCTTAAGTAATGCCTATATAAATAATTTTACTTAAAAAAGAAATAATAAAAGTATCTTTTATTGGTATATACTTTAATTCTACTTTTTTTATAAATTTAATACTTATAATATTTTCTTAGAATTTACTATTAACTAATACTTTTATTAGTAGTCTTTCTTTATACTTTTATTTTATTTATAAATATAATAACTTTTATATATATCTAGAAATTTCTTTTTATTATAAAACTAAATTAACTTATATTACTTATATTTAATTAATTAGTTTTAGTATTACTTATAGCTTTTCTATTAGCAATTATTATAGATTTTTATTAACTTTCTTTAGTTTTATTTTATATAACTATAAAAATATCTCTTTTTTATCTCTTTTTTTTATAAAGCCTTTTATTATAAAGACTATATTAAATATAAGTATTTTTTTATTAGTTTTTTTAAAGTTATTTTCTATAAACTTAATTAATATATTAGATAATGCTTTTAATTTACTATTATATTATTTAATATTTTCTATTTTTTAAGCTTTAATATTATATTTATTTCTTAGAAAGATTATAAGTTCTATTAATATTTAATAGAAGTCTTAAAGAAATACTTTAACTTTTTTTATAAATATATTTTCTTATAATTAAATTAATTCTTTTGTCAAACGAAATCTAGGTTATCTAGGTTAACTAGAGATACTAGAAGGCAATATACCAACTAATAGAACCCTTACTAACTTAGCTTTTAACAAGCCTAACTTAACTTCTAATAATCTATAACTAGTATAACTAGAATATTCTAGTATAACTAGTATAAGTTATATAAAAGGTATAAAACTAGTTATTCTAATATATAAAGACAAGAGTTTAATTTATATTAAATAAAAGTAAAGACTTAGAAAAGGGAAATTTAACTTACTATAAATAGTAGTAAAATTTCTACCTAGATTAAAAGAAAAAGCTTAAGAATATATATATAGTTATTACTACTTTCTTTCTTCTTTTATATCTTTAATATTCTACTATACCTTCTTTATTAAGCCTTTTTATTCTTAATAACTAGGCTTAATAGTTATAAGCCTAGTCTATACTTAAGATATTTAAAAGATATATATCTTTTATTTCTATATTAAATAATATAAATCTTTTATTAATTAATCTTTAAGCTTACTAAGTAATAATTATTTAATTAAGCTAGACCTAATATAGTAATACTAAGACAAATACTAAAAATCAAGCTATACTTAAAATAGATAAGCTTTAATAAATATACTAGTTACTATAACTATAAAGATAATATACTAGATCTATTATAAATAGATATTATACTAGACCTAGTATAGCTAGATAATATACTAGTTCTATTATAGCTAGTATATATATTAGACTTAATTAGTCTAGACTACTCTATAAAAGAGTTTACTTTTATAAGAAAAATTTAAATAAAAGTAGAAATAAGTCTATAAAAACTCTATATTTTCTTATATTTATAAAATCTTATTATAATAATAATAAAATCTATTAATAAAGCTTTCTAGAAAACTAGTCTATTAGACTAGTCTAACTAGTATAAGTAAATATTAATAATTAAGAAATTTACTATAATATAAGATATATAAGACTTTATTAACTTTAATATTAACTATAATAATAAATATACTCTTTTAATTAAGCCTATTAAGCCTAGTATAAAAAGTATAAATACTATAGCTTTCTATATTATAGATTTAAATAAAATAAATTTTAAAAAGCTAGAAATAAAAAAAGCTAACTATTAATTAAAAATATAACTATTTCTAGCTTAATAGAAATCTCTATATAATATTTAAAGCTTTATAATAACCTTTATAGAAAACTACTATAATACTATATTTAATAAATTAAATATAGCTTAATAATTAAAGCTATTAAAGAATTAAATTAAGCTAATAAGTTAAAACTATAAAAGAAAAGTTTTAAAGACTTATAGAAATATTCTAAAGGTTTCTAATTATATAAAGCTATAAGCTTAAACTATAAGCTATTAGAAAGCTCTTATAGAGATTATTTAACTTTAGCTTCTAAATATAATAGAACTAAAACTAACTTTAGACTTTATAATTACTATAAGTACTATAAATTTTACTTTTTCTAACTACTAGTCTAATTAAATAAAAGATAAAGCCTAGAAAAACAAGGAAAATTAGAAATCTTTAATACTAGATAAATATAAAATATTTAATCTATTTAAATAAAGTTAATAAAATTAATAGCAATAAAAGCCTTTAGAAAGAAACTTTACTAGCTTTTAAAATTAATAAAATACCTTAAATACTATTTCTAATTATATTTATAGATATTAATACTATTATAGTAAGTGTTTTTATTTAAATCTAGAAGCTAGGCCTTTTAATTAGAAGCCTAAGAAAGATATAAGCGTAAAAATCACTAAAAAGCTTAAAAATAATTTTAAACTAAAGAATAAAATTAATAAAGCTATATCTTAAGGAAAAGCAACCTTAATAAAGTTAAAGAATAAAAATTCTACTATAAAAATAGCTTTTATAGCTAGAATACTTAATTAAATAGAAAATAAAGTTATATTAGCTACCTTATCTATAAAAAATTAACTAAATTATTCTCTTTAAGACTTATTTATACTAGATAGTAGCTTTACTATTTATATATATAATAATAAAGACTAATTTCTTGATTATAAGCCTTTAAAAGAGCTTAATCTAGCTTTTTTAGGTATAAGGCATCTAGAAATTCAAGGATATAGATAAGTTCAAATAAAAACCTCAAATAGTATATTTAAGTTATAAAAAATAGTCTATATACTTAATTTCTATATAAATATTACTAGTCTAAATCTTCTAGTTTAAGCTAGATATAATTAGAATCTAGCTAGTAGAAAAGTTATAATTAAAATAGCTTTTTTATTTAAAACTAGCTAAATATTTTAGTAACTAGTTATTAAATATAATAAAATTATAACTTAAGTAGTAAATATAGTAGCTTAACTTATAAAAATAGAAGCTAATACTATATTACTTTCTAGCTTCTATAATTTTAAATTAAAATTAAAAGCTATAGATACTATAGAATTATAGTATTAATACCTAGGTTATTTAAATTTAAAAGCTTTAAAATATATTCTAGAAGCTACTATAGACTTTAAAATTAAAGAACTTATAATAATAGAATATAAAATATACTCTTTATTTAAGGCAAAAAGAGTTATATTTTAAAAATTATCTTTACCTAGCTTTTAGCCTTTCTATAAGCTTTATATTAATATTTCTTAACTAGAAAAAGCTTATAATAGAAATATAGTAGCTTTAATTACTAAAGATAGTTATATAGCGCTTATTTTTATATATTTACTATTATTAATAGGTTAAAATACTATAATTAATTGCCTAAAAGTACTAAAAGCTTCTATAAAAACTTAATTTTAATAATAAATCTATATCTTTTATTATAATAATAATCTAGCCTTAAAAGATAACTATAGAGCTTAGTTATTAAATATAAGTATTAAAGAAAAAGTTATAGCACTTTATATACTAGCTTAAAATAGCCTAGTTAAAAGATTAAAGAGTATTATAGCTATAAAAGCTAGAGCCTTAAAACTATCTTTAAATTTACCTTCTAACTTATAGCCTAAATACTAGAAAACTACTATTTTTCTATATAATAGAACCTTAAGGAAATATAATTTACCTAAAAATAAAGATATTAATAAAGATATTAATAATAATAATACCTAGTTAATACTATTCGAAAAGCTATATAGCTAGCTAGCTTTAAATAAGCTAGATACTAGTTATATTAATAAGTTAAAGCTAGATATTAGTTTTTTAAAGGCTTATAGCTATAAAGCTTATTTACTTACTACTAAAGCCCTTTAAAATACTTAAAAATAAACTTTAAAACTAGAAGCTTATATAAAAATAGACTATTTAATTAGCTATAATTCTACTAATGTCTATTAAATTTAGATTTTAACTAGCTAAAA
The DNA here is from genome assembly GCA_031753515.1 of Metarhizium rileyi. Taxonomy (NCBI): domain Eukaryota; kingdom Fungi; phylum Ascomycota; class Sordariomycetes; order Hypocreales; family Clavicipitaceae; genus Metarhizium; species Metarhizium rileyi. The sequence goes on along the minus strand of JAUKVO010000003.1, from coordinate 172,128 downwards.
GATTAGAAAGGTTAAAGATATTAGCTTTAATAAGCTAATATTCTATAAATTAAATAATATTTTACCTATAAAAACTTAACTAGAAATTTAACTACTAGCTTATATTAATAATAAAAAAGATTACTAGAACTTTATAATAATTAAAGAATCTATACTAGATAATATTAATAATAATATATCTAATAATTCTATATTTAAAGATTCTATAAAAGAACTAAAAGATAATAAAGAAAATTATAAATATTTAAGTTTTAAATTAATAAATCTAGTAGCTAAAAGACTATTTAAGTAAGCTTATATAAGTAGCTTCTTTCTAGATTCTAAGAAATCCCTTTATTAATAAAATTTACCTTTTAAACTAACTAAATAATTAAATCTAGAAAAATATTAATTTAAAAGAAAATTTAAAAAAGTAGTAAACCTAGAATTCTAAATAAACTAGAATAGAAGTATCTTTTATTTTATCTAGTAAATTCTGGTAAAATATAAAGCCTTAAATACTACTTAAGTCTTTAAATATAAGTTAAATAAGTATAAATATCTTATAAAATTTAAAGCTAGATTATATATTTAAACTAACTAATAATTATATTTAAATAAAGATACCTATACTATAACTTTAGCTACTAGATTCTTTAAGCTTATTATAGCTATTCTAGCTAAATTTAACCTAGAAGCTAGATAGCTAGACACTATAAATGCCTTGATAAATAGCTTTCTAGATAAAATAGTCTATATTAAATATTCTAAAGGTTTTAATAAGCTTAAATAGGTATTATAGCTTAAAAAAGCCTTATATAGGCTAAGAAAGTTACTATTATTATAGTAATTAAATCTAATAAAAACTCTATTAAAACTAGAGCTTATATAACTAAAAGAAGATTCTTATATTTTTATAGAGTTATAAATAACTATATTTATCTATATTAATAATATAGTATTTATTTACTTTAAATTCTTAGAAGAAAAGGCACTATTTATTATAAAAGACTTAAAGAAAACCTATAAAAGAAAGAATCTAAGAGACTTAAGATAGTTTCTAGATACTAGAATTCTAAGAGATTAATTAAATTAAAAGTTATAGCTATATTAAGACTTTTATATTAATAAAATTATAGTTAAATTCCTTAATTTAAAAGCTAAACTAAGCTATAAGCTAGTTAAAAGCTCTATATAAGAGTAAACTCTAGAGCTATATAAAGGCCTAGCTAGCTTAAAGAATATATATTAATATTAAAGTTTTATTAAGTCTATTAACTACCTTTTAGTTAATACTTAACCTAATATAGCTTATATAAGCTTAAAATTATTAGAGTACCTTTTTAATTTAAGCTTAAATTATATTAAAATAGCTATTAAAGTTATTTAGTATTTATATTATACTAAAAACCTAGCTATTAAATTTAATAGTACTAAAGACTTACTTAAACTAGCTATATTATTGAATATAGCTTTTATAAATAATAAAGCTACTAGAAAATCTAGTTAAAGCTTACTAATTTAACTATTTAAAGCCTCTATTATATAGTTAGCTACTAAACAAGCTATTATAACTATATTATTTACTAAAGCTAAATTATTAGCTTTATTATCTATTAGAAAAGAGACTATAGCTTTTTATAAGCTTATAAGTTAACTAGATTTAAAGCTAGATACTAAAAAACCTACTATCTTTTATAATAACCTTTAAACTATAAGACTAGCTACCCTAGACCTTTTACGTGTTAAAACTACACTTAAATACATAGATATATATAATACCTAGATTTAGTAAGCCTATTAAAATAATAAATTTAATATTAAATATATTAAAACCTTAAAAATACTAGTAAATAGCCTTATAAAGCCTCTAATAAAATAGAAATTTTAGAAATTTAAGTCTCTATTAAGCCTAGTTAATATTAAAAGCCTTATAAAAACTTAATCTATAATAACTAACTAAAATTCTATTAAATTATAGCTATAACTAGCTTATAATTAGCTTTCTATAGCTAAGGGAGTATATTAAACGAAATCTAGGTTATCTAGGTTAACTAGAGATACTAGAAGGCAATATACTTTGTTAGTAGAAAACACACCTATAGTCGAGCACTAGAGGGGTCTGCCCTAGGTAATTAAAATTAAGTGTAGATAAATAAACAATAATCTAATAATATCTTAGAGAAGCTTTTAATTAAATAGTTTATATACTCTTAGAACTTTTATCTTAAAGACTTAAGTAACTTTTTCTACTTCTATATTTCTTTATAGAGTAAAAAGTCACGCTTATATTAAAATAGATTAAAGTAAAGTAGTAAGGCTAATTAAAGTAAAACTTAGTGTTTAATTTAACTAGAAGGTTTTAGCTTTTTTATATATAGAAGCTAAGCTAAACTACTCTAATATCTCTTTTCTATAGTAGGTTGTCTAAGAGTAAGCAAGACTACTAATAAAATACTAACTAATAGAACCTTTACTAACTTAGCTTTTAACAAGCCTAACTTAACTTCTAATAACTTATAACTAGTATAACTAGAATATTCTAGTATAACTAGTATAAGTTATATAAAAGGTATAAAACTAGTTATTTTAATGTATAAAGATAAGAGTTTAATTTATATTAGATAAAAGTAGAGACTTAGAAAAGGGGAATTTAACCTACTATAAATAGTAGTAAAATTCCTATCTAGATTAGAAGAAAAAGCTTAAGAATATATATATAGTTATTACTACTTTCTTTCTTCTTTTATATCTTTAATATCCTACTATACCTCCTTTATTAAGCCTTTTTATCCTTAATAACTAGGCTTAATATCTTTTATTAGAGTAATTCTTAATTAGTTTTTTTATTAACTATTATAGAATTTTTAAAAGACTTTTATAGTTTTATAATATTTACTTTCTTTTTATATTCTTTTTCTTTTTTACTATTATTAAACTTTACTTTCTTTTTACTATTAGTATTTATTATAATTAAATTTATAAATATTTTTACTACTATTATTTTTAATAGCTTTAATTATTTAATATTATATAGATTTATTTTAAATAATTATTACTTATATATATTAATCTTTTATCTTTTTATATAAAAATATCTAGCTTTTATAGTATTAATTTTTATTAATTAGTTTTTTTATTTTTAAAGATTTTAATTTAATTAAAAAATATAAAAATATAGATTTCTAGAAATAACTTAACTTATTAAGTAACTAGCTTTTTTACTAAGCTTTTAAAACTTAAAAATTAAAATACTAGTTAAAAAAGTATAATATATTTTTTCTTTTTATTTTTTATAGCTAATAAATAGATTATACTATTATATATAGTAAATTTTAAAAACTAGTTATACTTTAAATAAATATAAGAGTATAAATTAAATAAGTTACTTTTACTTATTTAATTAAGTATTATATAGGTATTCTCTTTAATTATATATATATAAAGGTTAGGCTTTAGCTTAAACTATAATAGTTAGCTATTAAATAAGCTATTATAATTATATTACTTACTAAAGTAAAATTACTAGCTTTATTATCTATTAGAAAAGAAACTATAGCCTTTTATAGGCTTATAAGTTAACTAAGTCTAAAGCTAGATACTAAAAAACTTACTATTTTTTATAATAACTTTTAAACTATAAAGCTAGCTATCTTAGACTTTCTATAAGTTAGGGTAGCTTTAAAATATATAAATATATATATATATAGTTATTACTACTTTCTTCCTTCTTTTATATCTTTAATATCCTACTATACCTTCTTTATTAAGCCTTTTTATCCTTAATAACTAGGCTTAATATCTTTTATTAGAGTAATTTTTAATTAGTTTTTTTATTAACTATTATAGAATTTTTAAAAGACTTTTATAGTTTTATAATATTTACTTTCTTTTTATATTCTTTTTCTTTTTTACTATTATTAAACCTTACTCTCTTTCTAGTATTAGTATTTATTATAATTAAATTTATAAATATTTTTATTACTATTATTTTTAATAGCTTTAATTATTTAATATTATATAGATTTATTTTAAATAATTATTACTTATATATATTAATCTTTTATCTTTTTATATAAAAATATCTAGCTTTTATAGTATTAATTTTTATTAATTAATTTTTTTATTTTTAAAGATTTTAATTTAATTAAAAAATATAGAAATATAGATTTCTAGAAATAACTTAATTTATTAAGTAACTAGCTTTTTTACTAAGCTTTTAAAACTTAAAAATTAAAATACTAGTTAAAAGAGTATAATATATTTTTTCTTTTTACCTTTTATAGCTAATAAATAAATTATACTATTAAATATAATAAATTCTAAGAACTAGTTATACTTTAAATAAATATAAGAGTATAAATTAAATAAGTTACTTTTACTTATTTAATTAAGTATTATATAGGTATTCTTTCTAATTGCGTATATATAAAGGTTAGGCTTTAGCCTAAACTATAATAGTTAGCTACTAAATAAGCTATTATAATTATATTACTTACTAAAGTAGAATTACTAGCTTTATTATCTATTAGAAAAGAGACTATAGCCTTTTATAGGCTTATAAGTTAACTAAGTCTAAAGCTAGATACTAAAAAACCTACTATTTTTTATAATAACTTTTAAACTATAAAGCTAGCTATCTTAGACTTTCTATAAGTTAGAGTAGCTTTAAAATATATAAATATATATAATATTTAGCTTTAATAAGCTTATAAAAATAATAAACTTAATATTAACTATATTAAAACCTTAAAAATACTAGCTAATAGCCTTATAAAGCCTTTTATAGAGTAGAAATTTTAGAAGTTTAAGTTTCTATTAAATTTCGTTAATATTAAAAGTCTTATAAAGACTTAATATATTATAATAGAAGATAACTAAAAGAGCTCTTTTAATAAGCTTAACTTAGTCTTTAATAAATTATAACTACTATAACTAGAATATTCTAGTATAACTAATATAATCTATGTAAAAAGTATAAACTAGTTATTTTTAATATATAAAGATAAGAGTTTAATTTATATTAAATAAATTAAAGACCTAAAAAAAGAGAGATTGAATTTATTATAAATAGTAGTAGAATTCCTGCCTAGATTAAAAGAACAAGCTTAAGAATATATATATAGTTATTACTAACCTTTTCCTTCTATCTATTTCTTTTACCTTCTTCTATATCTTAGATATCCTACTATGCCTCGATTATTAAAGCCTTTTTTCCTTGGAAACTTGGCTTGATAGTAAGAGCTATAATACTTATAGCTTCTAGGTAAATATAATAAAATTTAAGTCTTATTAGTTATAAAATAGCTACTTTATTAGTCTTATTTAAATTAATACAATTCTAGATACTCTAGTTAGTAGTATATTTTCTAATTATTAATATCTATAAGTATTAGTTATTTAACTCTTTAAAGCTAACTTTAAAAAAGCTTTTAATATCTATAGTATTTAAAAGAGAAATAAAGATATAGTTTTAATTAAAAAATATAGTAAATAGATAAACTAGGCTTATAACTATTATAAAAGAATCTATAAGTAATATTAAGCGTAAAAAAGGTCTTTAATTAAAGCTATTTAATAAAAGAAAAAATAAAGCCTTATTATAAATAATCTAGATAGATAACTAAGGTATTAATTAAACAAGCTTATAGCCTTATAGTAATAGCCTTTTAAAGGCTTTTATAATCTTTCTAACAAAGTTAAACGAGCTCAATAGGGCCGTAGCGAGAACTATCGTGTGAGGCTTAATAGGCTTGAAAAGGCGTTAAACACAATACAAGAGGCTTCTAAAGGCGTTGACAATAGGAAGAAAAGGCTCGTTGACAGTGTTTATAATACTTTTTGCCGAGGATCAAACTAAACTAATAAAAACAAACACCTACACGCGACTTTCTCAAAAGATTAGAAGAAGTCATTTATAGACAACACTCCAATATACGATATTGCTCTGTGGGAGACTCACGAAACTAAGAACGACTACACACTTGTTATTTAAACGAATAATAGTTAAATATTCTACTATAAAATTTCGCTAAAATAGTTCTATTAATTACCTTTATCTAAAAAGTAATACTTAAAATACCTTAATCTACTACACTCTAGCAAAGAAGTTAACTAAGATAATAATAATTTTTACCTTAAAGATACGTGTAACTAGCTTTTAAACCTATTTAGGCCTATAGTTAAGCGCCTAGCTCCTAGAACGTTGCAGAAAAATAGCGCTAGGTTGCCTACTCTAGCCTAGTATCTCCTTGCCCCCTATTTCGTCTGTTCCCTTTCTGCTACAAGCTACCCAGTCCTTGAATGTATACGTTTTCCGTCTCGTATGTCATGACAGCCTGCGCTTTTTTCTTTTCGCAAGCCTGCGCACCTGTTTGGGCTCAGGAGGAGCAACAAGTTCAGCGCTCTCAAAATCGATCACCATGACTCGGCCGCGCTCCTCGTTCCATAGCATGTTGGCGTCTCGCAGGTCGCAGTGCACCACTCCCTCGCCGTTTATCAGGCGCAACGACCGTGTCACCTCTGCGTGTCGGGTAGAGTCGACCGGCTCGCCTACCCACGACATGAACAGCATGTGTACAATCTTGGCACCAGCGAATCGAACCGCATAACGCGCCGTGAGGTTGTATGGTTTTGTCAAGTCGATACTACCGAGGCAGACAGGCACCGCCTCGCCCTGAAGTCTCGCAAGTCGACTGTAAACCTTGGCTTCGCGGGCCAGAAGTGGGACAAACTCGCGTATCGTGCCCTTGCCAACGAATGTATATCCATATCGCGTCAGCGAGAGTTTGAAGAGTGTCCCAGTCATTCCATATTTGCCCTCCATCTCCAGGGGTTCACAGTCATGATCAAGAGAATATGCCAACTGCTCCTGCACAAGACCTGCTAGACTTTCGATAGCAATTGGATGCATTGTGCTTCCAGCGGCGATGCGATGCGATGAAACATTTGGACAGTCCAAATCGAGCTTCTGTCCTCTCTGGAGGCTCATGAGACAGCCCATAGTACAGTATTGGCGGGACCGTTCTCTGCCATTTGATGTTTCCTCGAAACTGGAGCTCCCAATGCCTGAAGAAGATGCGTGCTTCCGCTTGTTTTGAGCATCAGTTTCCTGCTCCGTTTCTGGGTAGGGAATGGGCCATTCGCAGAGTGCTTCCTGAGCCTTTGCAGTCCAGCTCTGTGAACGTGGCTCTGATCGGAGTGCTAACAAAGAGAAGCCGACAACCTGAGCTACGGCAGTCCTAGAAACACTGAGTTTGCCGTTGTCATCTTTCAACTCCTCTTCAGGGTCCATAAAGTGATAGTATAATGTTCTTGGGTTGTCTGCCTTGACATGAAGGAAGAGGAACAACTTCCCAGCAGTTATATAACTATACTCGAGTCCCATTCTGATCATGAAGTCGAAGGTTTGCGTGAGGATCATTGCAAGTATCCGATCAAATTTGTCTTCTTGAGCCTGGGTACTGTCGGCACTTGACTTGGTACTCATTTTCTTCCTCACGACGTTCCTAAACAAGTGCTCATTGAGACCCCTACGAACATGATTCGATTGTAGTTTGTGAGCAGCCTTATACTCAACTACGAAAATGATCGCACGATTGCCCTTGGCATCCCGACGAAGGCATCGACGATCGGGGTTGATCACATTCGGCTCGACGGCGACTCGCTTCGTTGGTGACGGTTCAAGTCGCTGTTTCTGTGTGTCCTCGGATGTATCACTTGGAACCACTTCCAGAAGCGATGGGACGACGCTGAGCGAGTTGCTCCTGAACAATATGCGGGATAAACCGAGACTTGCGGCCGAAGAATTTGTTTCAGCCTTCTTGCAGAGTGCACGAATAATATCTGTAGCCGGACCTTCCACCGCGTAATTCTCAAATGGCTCGATGTCTTCCTCATTCACTACCGGGGCTTCACATGCGCATCGTTGCATCTCATGGATCCCAATGTAGCAAGTGAAGAGGGGCTCGTCCTTCAACACGCTCTTAATGAAATCAGATTGTTGCTGTTGCAGCTCTGTGAAATCAGTCCAGGGGCGAAGGCTATGGGGATAGAATTTGCCATCCACCTTTGTAACAGTACTAATGGAAAGATTGGGCTGTACGCTGAAGGGCTGGAAGAGCAAGCGATGGCAGTGTTCTAAGTATTGGCTATGAGTGGTTTGTTGCTGTAGCTAGTTCTCTTGCTCGAGTCGTTCTATATCTCGCTCGAGTCGTTCTTTATTTCGCTCGAGTTGCGCAATTCTTTCTCTCAAGTGTTGGTTTCCTGATTCGGTATCCATAATGTAGAGGGTTCTACGTGGTCATTCAAGTAAACACTAAATGCATCGAAAGTTTTGTGAAGGGAAGAGTCGGAAGTGTGGTCAAGCTACGTCGTAGAAGACGTGATAACCACGAGCGCTAGGCTGCTAGTAGGCGGCGCGCTCTACGGAGTAAGTTAGTAAGCCTCTCTTTATCTTTCCCCTTTACCTACGGAGTATAGTAGGATACCAAAAGTCTGCGACCACCCCACACTAACACTACAAGAGCACTAACCGCGTTAAACAGCTATATTATCTTTTTACAGCTATAACTTCTACGTAAGAAATTGGAAATACGTTATTTTAGATCTATAATAAGTGTAAAGGTCTAGCCTTACTACACTCTTATAGGTAAGCGTATATAAGATAACTAAAAGCTTAAAGAAAAAGAAAGAAAATTCTTTTCTACTTCTTTATCTTAGGTTTAAGTATCTCTTTCTAGTAAGTACTAATATAGCTTTAAATTAAATCTATAATAGCCTTATAATACTTTTTATATAATTTATTTAAATTTAAGCTTCTAGCCTAATCTATAATATACCTTTAATTTTATATACTTCTTTTTCTATTAGAATATAACTTTAGTTACTTTACTAGTCTTATATTTATTACTAGAATAGCTATACTTTTACTTTTCTTTATTTATTTATTTTACTTTCTTTATTTATATCTTTTATACTTACTTTAAGCTTACTTTAAGTTTACTTTACTTCTCTTTTTTAGCTATAAATATAATATCTCTTTTCTCTTTCTATTATTATTAAACTTTTTCTCTTTATTATTTTCTATTTTTACTACTTACTTTTACTTTCTTTTTATTTTTTTTTAATTAATTATTTTTTTACTTTATTATTATTTAGTATTACTTTTACTTTATATTATACTACTTTAATCTATTCTTATATTACTTTTATTTTATATAATATTACTTTTATTTATTTTTATATTACTTTTATTTTACTACTTATTTATTATAGTTTTATTTATATTTTTACTATTTTCTTTTATCTAGCTTTTACTTTATATCTAATAGTATATAAAAGACTATATTATAAAAGGTAACTTAAATAATAATTAATATAATAATAGATTAAAAGCTTTTAATATATATACTTTATATTAGTATAAAATAATTAATACTAGCTTTACTTTATATATTTCTAGTTTTATTTTTACTTATAAATAGTATTAGAAAATCTATAAATAATATATTTAGAAATTATATATTTATATTTTAAACTTTAAGCTTTACTATAAATAGAAAAAGATTATTTCTATTACTAATTATAGTAATTATATTATTAAATTTATTTATAAAAAGAATAATACTATTTCTAGTTAGTATATAAAATTTTTATATACCTTTACTTTTACTACTAAAAAATTCTTTATTATACTAGAATAAGCTTATATTAATTCTAGCTTTATATATACTACTTACTTAATTAAACTTACTTAAGCTACTAGTAAATTATTTACTATATTAGCTTTAACTAATACTTTTTCTTTAAGCTATTATAGTAGTATTTAAATAAATATAAACTAGTAAATACTAGTTAATTTTTTTTAAAACTAAAATACTTTAGTATAAAGTATATATAGTATATTTATTAAATAATATATAAAATATAAGAATTAGTATTATACTTAATTTAAATAATAGAAGATATTTTATATTATACTTAAAGCTATTTATAATATTAGTACTACTTTTACTTATATTATATATAATTTTACTATTAAGCTTTATTATACTTAATAAATACCTTATACTTAATAAATACCTAGTACTAGAAAGACTTTTAATTTAGTAAAAGTTATTAATAATAACTTACTCTTTTAATAGCTTTATTAATTATCTAATATATACTTATAATATATTTCTTTTCTTTTCTCTCTTTTTTTTTTTTTTTTACTTATATTACTTTAGTACTAAAGGAAATTTATTTTACTTATATTTTATACTTATATATACTTAAGTTAGAAATTATCTAGTTTTATTTATAGTTAAATTAATATATTTATATTATATAGACTTTTATTAGCTATCTTTTATTTTTATCTATAATTATATTAAAAGATTATAGTAGTAATTTAACTTCTTTATACTTATATTAAAGCTAGCTTAAAACTATTATAAGTTTAAATATTCTTTTATTTTTCTTTAAATTATTATAATACTTTTATATCTCTTAAATTTTCTAGTAGCTTTTAAATTAGTTATATATACTCTTTTTATTTAATATAAATATTTTACCTCTTTTTTTACTCTAGTATATTTTTTATAGCTAGAATTTTCTTTACCTTAAATTTCTCTACTATTTTATCTATTTCTATTATATTCTTTTAAGTTAGTACTAGGCTTAAGTATATATTCTAGAGTTATTAGCTTAATAGTAAATTAATAGTAGCTTTTTTAATTAAGTTTATATAGAAAACTAGATAAATACCTTATAGTATATTTAATTAAACTATAAAAGATATTAGAACTTCTTATATCTTATATTTAGCTATTATTTAGTTTAATTTCTAATTTAAGTAATTTATCTTTATATTATATAAGCTTAACTATATATAGTTTCTAATTAAAAATCTTTTTACTAGTTATTACTTTTAACTACTATTATTCTATTATTATTACTAGTAAAAAGTAATTACTACTTATACTAGATTAATACTATTTTATAAATATTCTAAAAATATAACTACTTATCTTTTAGAAAATATAAATAAAAGTTTATTTTCTAGCTTTTACTAGATAATAAGTAAGTTATAATTATATATAGCTTTATTTATACTTATATTAGTAATTATAAAGTCTCTATTATTTAAAGCTAGTTAATATACTAGTAAGTAGCTAGTCTAATTATACTACTTAAATAAAACTATTATATATAAAATTACTTATATCTTTTAGTTTACTCTTTTTATACTACTATTAGTCTATAAGTAGTATACTATAAAGAAAAGCTATTTAATACTAACTTTCTTATAAAGTATAATTTAAAATTTACTTACTTAATTTAAGCCTCTATTTAAAATAATATATATTAGAAATCTATAGAACTATTACTAATAGTTCTTAAAATATTCTATATATTCTTTAGCTTTTATACTTATTATAGCTTCTAATTATATATATTTAAATAATTAGTTTATAATAACTAATAGATACCTAGAGTTTATTTTATTATATATAAGTAAGTCTATTATAAAGTCTACTAAAATCTATAACTAGTACTAGTCTATAATTAAAAGTAATTATAAGAGGCTTTATTAAAGTTATTTACTTTTATATCTCTTATAATAGTAATAATTTTAAATAAATCTAGCTATATTTTATAATATTTTCTTCTAGTAGTAATTTTATTATAGTATTTAAAATATTATATTTTTATTTAAATATTCTAATATTAGAAAGTTATAAGCTTACTAAATTATTATAGTTATAAAAGGCTTCTATTTTAAAATCTATATTTATTTCTAAAATTATAGCTAATTATAAGCTAATATAATATAATTAGTAATTTATTTATAAGTTTCTATTTCTAGTAAAAACTTTTATACTTTTTCTAATACTACTTATTATTAAATATTAATTAACTTATTACTAGCTATACTTTATTTCTATAAGTTCTATAAGTATTTATTTATAAATATCTTAGGCTTTATCTTTTAATTACTACTATAAATTATATTAACTTATACTTTTTCTAAAGCCTTTAAAGTTATTATTAACTTATAGCTAGAAAGTAATTACTACTTATTCTAGTTCTATTATAATAGTATATTAAAGTAGCTTGCTTAGATATCTAGCTAGTATTCTAGCTAGAAGTTAAATAATATAAGTATTTTAGTTTATTATATTTATTATTCTATTATTACTTTTAGTACTATAAAGTACTCTAGATTTTTATAGTCTATAAGAATTATAAAAAGCTTTATTATACTATATAATTTTACTAATTATACTTTTAAATATAAAATTACTATAAGTAGTTTTCTATTATAAATTATATAATTTTATTCTATAAGTTAAAAGTATATTAAGTAATATACTACTAGATATAGTATTTTATTAGTAAATTATAAAAGATAGCTATCTAGTACTTTATTTAAATAATTTACTTTAATTACTATATTTTTCTTAAAATTCTATTAGTATAATACTTTATTTATAATAAAAGCTACTTTAAGCTTTTTAAATATTATATTTTATAGCTTTATTTACTTAAAGAAAACTCTCTTTTTTATTAGCTTTAATAGTAGCTTTATTAGTTTTAAAAAATTAAAAATAAACTTTTAATAGAAGTTTATAAAATCTAAGAATTTATAAATACTTTATACTTTTATTAAAGGTTTTTACTTTTAAATTACTATTATTTTATTTAAATTAAAGTAAATCTCTTTTTTTATATAAATAATAAACTTTAAGTACTTTATTTTTTATATACTAAAAGTATATTTCTTAATATTAAAGTTTAATTTTATTATATATAATTTACTTAAAATAACTTTAACTTTTAGTATATAGTTTTTCTTTAACTTACTAGAGTAAATAAAAATATTATCTAAATATATTATTATAAAGTTACTTAATATATCTTTAGGTACTTTATTAATATAATACTAGAATATAGCTAGAGCTTTTATTAGCTTAAATAAATAGACTAGCTACTTAAAGAGTTTAAATTAAGTCTAAAATACTATCTAGTATTTTTTTTCTTTTATAATTTAAATATAATAGAAAGCTAATTTAATATTTAATTTTATAAACTACTTAGCTTTTATAAGAGAATAAAAGGTCTCTTTTACTAGTAGTAATAAATATTAGTTTTATTCTATTACTTTATTTAGTACTTTATAATTAATATAAAATCTCTAGCTTTTTTTAGGCTTTTTAGCTAAAAGAACTAGTATTATTACTAATAAAAAGCTTACTTAAATTTATTCTTTATCTATTAGCTTTATTATTTAATAGCAGATTTCTAGAAATTAGTCTTTAAGTATATTATATAAAAAGGCTTAAAAAAGCTAGAGCTCTTTCTCTTTTATTTTCTTTAAGTAAATATAATAATTAAGCTTTTTCTAGTATAATAGTAGCTTATTAGCTTTCTTTTTATTAAAGAAATTTCTAAAGTTCTAAAGCTCTATAAAAAGTACCTTTAAAATTTTATTTTTACTAGTATTTTTAGTAATATAAGCTTAAAGTATTATTATTATTTTCTATAAGCTAGTAGCTAGAAATTAATACTTTATTTTTAATTTTTATACTTATTATATTAGGCTTATATATACTAACTCTAGTATTACTATTATAAATATTAAAGTTTATTACTTTTCTAATACTTTTACTTATAAACTTTAGGCTACTTTTATTATAATTTTCTATTCTCTTATATATATAGTAACTTTATTATATATTAGTTAAAAGAGTTCTAAAATAATATTTTTTATTAAGCCTAATATTATATAAGCTACTAGAGAAAATTTCTATTTATTTATTTTACTTTAAATATATATTAAATATAATATTTTTAAAAGTAGTTTTATTTAAGTCTTTTCTTTTCTTTTTATTTCTATAGTTATTTAAATTACTTTTTTAAATTATAATAGAAATTACTAAAGTTTTAGTTTTTATATAAATCTTTTACTTACTATTATATAGTAGTTATAACTTATATTTACTTAAGTATTAGTAAACTTTAAGTTATTAACTAATATAAGTATAAAAAGTAAAAAAGTATTTATATTTAATTTAATTTTATTTAACTTAATTTCTTTAATACTAGAAATTATAGCTTATATATAAGTAGTTTTCTACTTTTATACTTTTAATATAAGTTTTAGTATAAAAGCTACTTATTTTTTAAGTTAAAAGTTATAATAATATTATTTAATATTAAATTCTCTGTAGTAACTTACTTTATACTAGTTACTATAAGTTAAAGCTACTTTAAAAGTAGCTATAAATATTTAAATATATAATAATTTAATAACTTATAATATAAGTAATTTCTCTTTTTATATTACTAGATTATTACTTTATTTAATACTTACTTTACCTTTTATTTTATAGAGCTTTTCTAGCTACTTTTACTTTACTTTCTAGTAAATTTCTTTCTATTAGTATAACTCTAGCTTATATTTAATTTACTTACTTCTATTATAAAGGTATTTTTATTTATTTACTATTATTTTAGTTAAAGTTATATACTTTTTTTTTACTTATTATAGAATTTTTTATTTAAGTAATAAACTTTAATATTTATAGTAATACCTTATAATTACTTAATTATTATTATATATTTTACTTAAAATATATTATAATTAATAATTCTATTTTATATTAGTTTATTTAATAATTATTAAAGCTTTACTAGCTTTATTATATTTATTTAGCTTAATTCTTTTATTAAAACTATTTTATTTTTCTAATAAATAAAAAAGTCTATAAATATTTTATTAATCTATTATTTTATTTAATTAAATTTATTTAAAGCTATTTTCTCTTAGTAAAAGTCTATATATATAGTAAATAAATAGTTAAAAAAGCTAGTTAAATTATAATTAATTTAATTATTTAGTTTAAAAAAGAAAGCTATTTAACTTTAAATCTTTTAAAATAAGTTTTAAAAAATATAAATCTATTAATTTTATACTCTTTTAATAAACTACTTATTTTCTTTTAACTTATATATTATAAAAGCTTTTTAAGTAAGAAAAAGTGCTTTATTACTATTAAATAGTAAGCCTAGCTATATTAGCTTTTATTTTTTAGTAAAAGCTATAATTAGCTATTATATAACTTATAATATATTATTACTATTAGAGAATAACTCTATATATTATTATATTAACTTATAAATTTATTTAGTTTAATTATAAAGCTATTCTATTTAATAGATAATTACTTTTTATAAAGTAGCTAGCTTTAATTAAAGGCTATTTACTATAATCTATTCTATTTTTTAAAGTATTTAAAGCTTTTAGTTTATAAAAGTCTAATTTTATTATACTTCTATAAGTAAGTATATATAAAATAACTAAAAGCTTAAAGAAAAAAAAAGAGAATTCTCTTTTACCTTTTTATCTTAGATTTAAGTATCTCTTTCCAGTAGATACTAATATAGCCTTAAATTAAGTCTATAATAGCCCTATAACGCTTCTCGCATGACTTATCTAGATTTAGGCTTCTAGCCTAGTCTATAACAATAAGCTCTAAATGCTAATATAACTAGGAAATGTTTATAAAGGTAAAATTATTAATAATAAGTATGCTAGAGGCTAGTAAATCTACAGAAGGTACTATATATGTATTTAAAATAATCTATTGAATAGTACTAGCTAGCAATGCTTCCTGCAGCTAGCTAAATTGACTGCGAAGGTTCCTACTGCAAAGGTTCTTGCTAGTACGAGAGTAAAATAACAAGCAACACAATATATGTGTTTTCCACTAATAAAATAGTTATCTTCTATTAAAATAGACTATAAAGTATTATGCTAGCCTTTTATAGTTTTAAGGCTAGACCTACTTTTACTATCTTATACTCTACTTCTACTATATATAACTAATTATATTATAGTACACTATACTTATGCTATATTTTACAATAGGCTAATTAAATTAATTGAGGTTAGACTACTATAAGTCTCTAGGGTCCTATTAGTATCTTTCAAATTAGCGATATTATTAGTATTAATAGTATTAATAATATTACCGGTCCTCACGTTGCTTGGGTAGCTTCAGGTGTCGTTCGCACGATTTCGGCATAGGAAGGTCGTGGGCTAGTCCAGCCGGTCGAGTTGGTGATAGTTTCTTTCCTAATATAATGTACATAGGTCAGCGGTCAGCCAGAGATAGCAAGGCAAGACAACACGTGTCTTTAAAACTAACTTAGAAAATAGTCGACATATACCCATTTCTAATTTACAATACAATATTAATGCTCGCTATCATGATTAGAAAGACTTTCCAAGCACCTTCTATACTGTGGCATAATATGTAGACGATGGGATTCAACAGCAAGCTCCTGGTCCTGCTTATCTTCCTCACATACACTCTCCAGATCAACTACCATAACCTTTCCCTTGACCACCAGAAAGTTATCTAGCTTAGGGTCGTCATAAATGACCCCAAACTTGGTAAATTCCTGAAGAAGGACCTTGAGCTGCCGCTCAAAATCATCCGCCGGCAGCGCTGTAGGACCCTGCTTATATGAGGGCGAACCCTCTAGACGCGACAGCACAATCGAGGGTATACCATTGAATTCTGCATCCCCTAAGAAGCGTGGCATAATGCGGCCCTGCAGCGGCTCAAGTCTTTGATACATGACCTTTTCATTGGCAAATTCATCGCCCCAGTCGGGTTTACGAGTCTTGAGAACGAGACGGCCGGGGAGATAGAATTGGGGTGGCAGCAGGCGCTGTAGGGGCTGAAGGAGGAAGCCAGGTAGGAGACTCAGGCCTGTGGCAACATATTGAATAAACTTGGAGCGGATAAGAGTGATGAATAGGACATTGGTGTGGACACGGTCGACGCGCTCGGCCTGAGCTCTTAGGGGCGAACCAGCAAAGGTGAACTAGACTATCAAGGTTAATTTTGGAAGTGTTTTAAAAAAAAATTATCAGGAAAAGTAGTCCAAGAATTTCTTACCTGTATTACTCTGGCAGCTGTCGCTTCGTTCATGATCATGTCATGGTCGTGTATGTTTTTGCATAGAAAGAAAGGAGGCGAGCATGCTGAGCGGCGAGGACAGTGCTTGGTTCGGTGTGGGGTCACGTGCGCAGGCTGCTGCCTAGGAGAATTTACTATCATACACGGAGTAATAGCATTTTAGTATTATTATTAGAATGTAAAATTATATATACTCTACCTAGAATACCTAGATATTGCCTTACTTAGTTACTAGTTATATTAGACTATGAAGCTAATACTATAGCTAGATAGGAGGTGTAGTGTAAACATGCTTGTACTAGGTTTGGGACGGCATGGGCAGCCTGCCGCCTTACCTGGAAACGAATACCGTGGAGACGATGGAAATCCAAGCCCATTGACGCGGTGTTTGCTGCGGCGGCCGAGGCGATTGAGGAGGCGCTGTTGAACTCCATGACGGAAGCCGAGACGATGAAGGGGTTCAACGGATATGAGACCAAGGCGCTGCCGAGGAAAGAGGTTGAGGAGCTGTTGAAGAGATGTGGGAAAGAATACATGCAGGACCTAACACATTGATCGTGATACTGGTTAATTCTCCAAAAAGAATAAATGGACGAGGACCGAAAGGGTTAAATGTATCAGAGGCATTACCATCATCTCTCCTGTGTATGCGACGCTTCGTGAACTTTGCTTGCTTTTGTCTTTCATTAAGCTGTGGCTCCTGTCCCGGCTATCCTCCTCAAATCGTTGAACCAGACATATCGACTGATAATCATGTACAGGTGCCTGTCCCATGTATACTGGCTGTCGTGGCTCGCGAAAGCGCGCCTGGTCATCCTGTAGCGGTGCCACGTGTTCGATATCAGAGCCCGCGTGCTGTACCTAGGCTCTGCCGAGCTCGACGGGAAGAAGATGGCGGCGAGAATCCTCCATAGAAACGAGAGTGCCGTCAGCGGCAGGTCCAATAGGAAAGTGTATTTTCGGGGGAGCGCTACGGACACCAGCATGAACGATGCCGGTGCCTTCTCATTCTCCGCCACGTATTGCCTTTGTCAACGTTAGCAGCCGACGGTCACAGAGTGCCTGAGGGCCATACTTACGTGACTGCAGAGCTGACGGCTCGGTGGTTGATGTGTCCCGAAACACCGCCTTCATCAAAGGTGATGATCTGTTTTTGGGTTTGTCAGTTTGCAAGTTTGGCTGCCCCTCGGTCACGGATCGCTTACGGCATCAATGTTCCACTTCTCGATGTACTCTTTCAAAATGGACTTGATCTTGGCCTCTTCCCACCAAACCTTGGGATTATCCTGCAAGTCAGGATGATCCAAGGCAACACATCGAGATGTGTCGATGCCAAGCGCCTCGCAAGAACCCAGCAATTCCTTCCTTCTGGTTTCACCAAGTCCATAGTTATTCCCTGTCAAGACATGTATTAGCACATATATTGCAATAGACGGCGTGAGCATGTCGAGTATGGTGTGAAAAGGTCATGTGTCTGGTTGAGTTCGAGACTACAGCCCGGGATACCCCTGATGTAGACTCATCCGTGATCGACTCCACCATGACGAGAGCAGACATACCCGTAGACATGACCACCAGGCCGCCCTTGATATTCTTGTTTCTGTCGAGGACCCCCAATATACTCGGCGAAAAGAAGAGACATTCATCGTCGGGGTGAGCAGTCACGATGAGCAGGTTCTTTGCGTTCAGGAGCTCGGATGGCAGCAGACGAACATCATTGCCCAGTATATACGCCAAAAGCCATTGCAGAAAGAGAGGAAATAGGAATACGATCAGGGCAGCGCGGATAAGCCATCGACGACGGACGCGGGTGGCTACAAGCCAATGCCATGCCCTCGATACGGCCTGCACTGCGCTGCTGAGTTTGCGCACCATAAATGCTGATGGCTGACGAGGCAGAATTAGGACCAGGCGAAGTGAGGTTGCGAAACTGGGATCTGACGACAAGGTGAAGCCTTTTGGGAGATGCGAGCATGCGCGTTTGGTCACATCGATCTTTCTGCTTCCTGGGGCTATCCTGTCCGAGCGAGGGAGATGAGAAGACTGCTGTGCGAGGTCGTCTGAAGCTGGCTGGATGTCTGTGGGATTATTGAAGCAAACTCGGTGTTACGGAATCCTCCTGTCCGTGTCCAGCCTGGCGGCGAAATGAAGAACCGCGGACGGGCTCGTAGATCGACTGCGCCACATCCTGGTCGCATCCCATCCTGTTTGGTACTCCGTACAGTGGCTGTGGCAGTTTGGAAGTGTGGCGTACCTGCGTGGGCTTGCTTCAGCAAAACCAACCTGGCTCCTCCCCGGCAAGGAAGAAGATGGCAGAGCCAGTTGATGCTGTCCAATCCACCGGATGCAATATATATTAAGTGAACTGTAGTTTCTCCGAAGATATCGATACATTGCTCGACTCGCACAGAGCACCATACAGACTCTAGACCAGCAGATGGCTTGGACCGGCACCAGACATCATGGAAACGACGGATTAGTTATCACGAAGGGTGCAATGCCAGGATATCACGACAAGTCGGGACGTCGCCAATAAAACTAGCTTCTCCGTCCGACGATATTTCTCGCTGTAGGGTCCCGAGTAATAAGCGGTGATGCAGATGACAAGCCAACCTTTGCTGTTGTCCCCAGGCGCTCTCAGCTCCGTAACTACAGAGTACAGGGTACGGAGTAACTACTACTCCCAGTTATCTGTTTGACCTCGGAGGGCCGACGCCACGGAGCTTCCCTGGTGATCCTATCCATGAACTTCAGGGGTTGACATGCTCCGTTGCGGAGCAGTCGCCACGTCATTCATGGACGCGTCGAGTTACTCTTGCCCCAGTGGGCTGCTCGCATTGTCTCATTCTAGCCTGGCGGTACGGAGTAGTGGCCTCTTGGTTTCTCACTCTGGCTAAAGCATCTCGGACTCAGCAAGTGTGGGACTATATTCATGTTTTCTACGGCCATTCATCAGTGTGCCTCTCGTTGACCGACTGGCGCGGATGCGTCCAAAGCCTTCAGCTCGTCTCGGCACTCTCGGCGACAACTGCGTAAAGTGCATCATCCTCTTCTGTCAGCGACGAGCAGCATACGGAGCAGTTCCTTGATCCAACATCTTTCCCGATTTTATAGCCAATAGCCACTAGTGCTGATCGATACACCTTTTACCGCCGCTAGTTTACCCATAATCAAAGGGTATTCACCCTCGATTACCGGGGAGTTTCTGGGGGGGAGTTTCAAGCCCATGTGGAGAAGACGTGGTTATGCCTAGCCTGGGCCTTCGTACGTGCGTACATAGCGTCAAGGGGATCGTGCCGAGTCGAGCGAACCCTTTTGATGGACGGCTCTCGGCAGACTAATCCAATCGCTGGTGGTGGACTTGGCCTTTCTTGGCGAGCCTTGTAGGGCAATAGAACAGCAGCCACAACATTTGAGTGTACCAACCAACTTTCACAGAGGCTGTGTACTCGGTACTCCGTATACAGATGGCAGGATCTTGACAGGCCGAGCAGCTTGGCCGGCAAGACGCTTTGGATACCCTGATACAACGTACCTAGATAGAACAAACTCGGATGCGGTGCCGCGCGGACGACCATTATTCTAGCAAGGACCGATCCACTAACTAGAGAGGCTGAGGCTCGGAGATGGGTGCACCTGGACACTTCCCGAACAGAACGCGGTGACGCTCGACGTCACCAGAGAAGGAGGAAGATGCAGATAATCGCTGGAGCTACTCCGTACGGGGGGGGCTGTGCCATATTGGCGTTGTACATGGTGTCGTGTTGCCGACCAGGTCAGGAAGGGGTTAGGAAGATGGATGAACACATGTCGACCTGACTTGACTTGGGGAGGCAGATCTACTTGACAGTGGATGGCTCGGCTGCCGTATGCTCACCTCATCCTCCACTCCCGTGCGTCAATTGCCAAGCGTGCGGCATAAATGGCATAATCGTCGACGGCGAAACATCCTGGCCTCATGGTCGGCATCCATTGCTATATTCGCCGCCTACATAACTACTACTACTAGATATGCGCGCACGCCCGGCGAAGGCCTAGATCCTTAGCGGCCGCTTGACACGAGGCGTTTTTTCGCATGTTGGAAACAATGGCGTAGCTCGTCTTGCTCGTGTCATCATGCGTCGACTCACCTGGCCATTTGCATAAGCACACAGTCATCCTTAGTGAAACCGACGGACGCGCACCCTCATGACGACAGTGACACGCACCTACTAATAAAGGCAATGGTGGGCCGGGAAATTGACTGATGACGACGGGCACACACAAGCTCCAGCACATGTCCGAGGAGGAAATTCGGAGTGAATTGGCAGTCGGCCGTTGCCCTTGAAGCGACACGGAACAAGGAGCGTCGGCACACGAGATGTCATGAGAGCGCATGTGCAGGGAGGGCCATGGGCAGGCATGAAGGCTTGTTTCGAATCAACATCGGGGCGGGCGACGTCCCAGGGAGACAACCCATTCAATGCCGAAGATGTTGCTTCTAGAGGATGTGATGAAGCGCGATGGCGACGGCGATGGCGACGGCTACGGTGAGACAGACTTCAAATGTTCATGTTAGCAGCGGCTATTTAATTAAGCTTTCATTCAGTCTGTTGGGATGGCTGAAAGGCGGTGCAAGGGCCGGGCCCAGGCCTCCCTGGACCGCCTTTTGCTTCAGCTTGAGATTGCATTGCACATCAAGTTGTTCCCCTCGTTCACGGGCCCCTGGGCTGCACCGCAATTGACCGTTCTCTCGCCACTGTTCAATATCAGGCATGTACGGAGTAGTTACGGGGTAGTTAACTACCTAGGTAGGTGGTAACTAACGAGCACCCAGACGGCAGCTACTCCCACTGCTCATCCTGGTCGAGGTCGTGCTACTTGACTGGAGTGCTGTGCTTGTCAGCCCTGGAGCCACTGGGCGCTTCCACCACTGGACCTTCAATGTTGACCAGACCCAAACGGGCCCCCCTAACGCCCTGGCCTCCAAGCGTGGTTCATTCAACTGGCCCTCTAACGTTGCTAGTGAATGGCTAAAGTTAGCTGGTATATCCCCCCAGCGGCATGGTCGTAGCAGAACTGATGCATGAGCACTTTTCTCTTCTCAAACGCCCCCCCCCCCCATCCTTCCCTGTTCCTCTTCCCGTCCGCTCACACATTCCTCCCGTCTGCCTGCCCAATAAGTTACATCCTCCCAACTTCTCAATTCTCTGTCCTGCCACTCACTCCCCAGAGATTAGTTAACTATCCCGCCTCATCTGCACCACAGCTCGTGCCCCGTGCTTTTCTCGACTGAGCCTCTCCTATCCCCTGCTGACAGTCGCTTGCCCTTATTCCTTTCCTTTTCTTCCTTCCTTCCTACTACACCAAGCTTTGTCGGTTGTCCCAGCTAGACCGTTTCCGACCGCTTCTCTCAATAAGCTATCTCCGTTGCTTCACGAACTAGACATACACACGAAATCATCGTCAACTTCCTCCCCAAGCGGCATATCAACAACCATCGCGCGGCGTCTACATCGTGCATCGACTCGTTCGACATCAATATGCCCGCGCTTCCTCGCTTCTGAACTTGGCATTCCATCATCACGGTTGATCTTGCAAGATTTGGCGTCTATTTCGATTGTGTGCGGGCCGTCCTGCACCGTACGCGTCCTGGCACAGCCCGCCTTAATCGCCTGGTTGATACTAGAATCTCTCCTTCTCCATCTGCATTCTTTGTCGTTTCTTTGACCACCTGGATTGAAAGTATTTCGCTGCGCGCGCTCGAGTCGTCCGATAACCTCCTGCCTGCTCTACGCCGACTGACCCGACACTCTTGCATCACCTATTGTCGGTCGGGTTGCCATTGTTAGCGAGTACTACAGAAAAACCTCCAACAGAGATATCCAAGAGGCCGAAGAGAGAACTACAGGATGCAGAAGTCATTTTATTCGCGCAGTCAGTCAGGAGGAAAGTCCCGGCCGATCCTCCTGGCCGCCCTGGTAATATTAATCGTCACGCTCTGGTTCGGTCGTCACCTCCTGTATACAACATGGACGCTCGCCGCCCTTCGTGTATTCTGGCACGATAGCGCGTCCGATTTTATTCTGTCCGAGTCTCACGACAACTTCGACGTATCTTTCGCCAACTACAGCACACATCAAGTCAGCGCCGAGCCGTACGAGGACCTTGTCCCACCCGTCTTGCACCACATCGCACTAGGAGATAATGAAGGCCGGTGGAAAGGTCGTTGGGGGGAGTCCGTACAGAGTTGCATAGATATACACCCAGGCTGGGAGTCGCATATCTGGACTGATGAAAACGCAAGCCAATTTGTCGCTGACAAGTTCCCTGAGCTGAAGGAGCTCTGGGATAACTACCATTATCCCGTGCAGAGGATTGATGCACTACGATACATGCTCCTGTACGCGTATGGGGGCGTAATCCTGGACATGGATCTAAAGTGCAAGCGAGCCTTGGGCCCGCTGAGACGTTTCTCCTTTGTTGCCCCCGAGGCCCATCCGACGGGCTTCTCCATCGGCTTTATGATGGCCAACAAAGGCAATGCTTTTGTTGGCAACATTGTCCGCAATTTGACAGTCTACAACAGGCAATGGCTCGGCCTGCCGTACGCGACCGTCATGTTTAGCACCGGCTGCCATTTTGCATCGGTCGTCCACGTATACGAATCCGACCGAAGCAACCTCAAGATCCTGCCCGGGCCTCTACACAGTCTGAACGGGCGGGTATCGACGCCCATCTTCGACCACCTCGGCAGCTCATCGTGGCACTCGTACGACGCGAAGCTGATTGTGACGATTGGAAGTCGAATCAACCTGGTTTTCTTCTTCTTTGTGGGGATTGCGCTGGCGCTGTTTTTGAGAAGGAAGTCGCTGCTACGACGATGTTAGATACCCCTTTTGTCAAACCTGCCTTTAATGTCATGACAGATTCGCCTGGGTTGGGGCCCGATTGCCTGGAACATATCTGTAGCGCTCATGTTGCACGTGCGAGGCGACAGCAGGCGAAGTCGGGTCACATTACATATACATGGTTTGGTTTATTACTGAGCGAATGGTACATAGAAGTATTGGACAACTGGTTCATCTCTCATAGCAGTGCATTCTCACGTCTCTGAAGGGACAATTTAGCTCGAATGAAATGACTTTTATTACGTATGACGCACATGGTGGTTGAAGCTGGAGCGTGATTGCGCGTGGGATGAAAACACGGCATGGACACTAGTTAGATGCTTGCATTGGGAAGAAGAAGCTCGTGCATTGACGCATCTGGTCTAGCAATATCGGGCCGTACTTGTTATAATGGCGTCTGGATCTCGCCTTCATACGGCTAGCGTGGGAGGTTAGCTAGATTCTTGGCATTTGCCCATGATGCCATGGATGGGTGGCCATTGACCTGGATGTGTTGCTATCGACGACGAGTGCCTTTTTATATTCATGACTTTCCCCTTTTTTGAGGATTTAATAGGAAAGTCATTTTTGATAACGCGGGGAGGATGTCGTCTGGTGATTCACACAGTTGATTGCTCTGTCGGACTGGCTTGGCTTGGCTTGCTTGGCTTGGCTTGCTTGGCTTGGCTTTCCATGTTCCCGTTTGGTTGTCGGGAAGCCGCCAGGCGGGTACGGTGTTGGTTTCATGTGGGGACATGGACATGGACATGGAAGCACTAAGTTACGGAGTAGGCAAGTCAAGTCCAAGGCGTCGGCTTAGTGACTTGAGTTTGAAACTTGGGCCGGGGCGGAACGTCTTGGGGACGTGTGGATGTTGGTGCAGTCTCGATGTTGACCCGGGGAGCTTCAAACGGACGGTCTTTGACTTTGCGGCTGCGCTATTGCCTGCGTCTGGCGCCAGTGCAATGTTGGCTTTGTCGATTGATGGGGATGTTTTTTTTTGGGCTTGCAGGCAAATTGTTGCGGCCTGGCTGGCAACTGGGGGCGTCAATGATTGGGCCTAGTTGGAATGCAGCAACATTGAACTTTGTACGGCCTCCAAAGCGGCCATTTGCAGTCTGGGTCCCGTTGGTTGCCCCTGTGCTTGTGCCACTTGACTGCCGCCCATGTGGCCAATAGGGCTCAATGCAACCAGACGTCAAATTGCAGTGCGGCAAGCACTTTTACAGAGTACCTACATATGTACTTCGTGCATGCACCAGCCCGGAAATAAACACCCGCACCGACAACAAGCGTATGATGTCGTCGAAACACCAATCGCCCCCGGTTCAAATCCTGCACACCATCTCCTCCATCCACAGCCGTGAGCCGTGGCATCCCCCTTCTCCTCGCCTCTTGCGTAATTGGTAAATTCATCTCTCCTGGTTCACCGCTTCTTTGTGTCCTGTTCCAACCATCTTTCGACTGCGGCGCCCTCCGCACCGCCGGCATATCTCCCAGCATGTCCTCTGAGGGAACGTAGGATCCAATTATCCCACGACTTACTACGAAATATCGCCACCTTCATAGACGGCTTCTCGACCGATCGATAGTCCCCGCGCCCTTGTCCGCCGTCTAATGCGCCTACCGCCCCTCGAGCACGCAAGACGACGCCTCTTCGGGCCGCGGGAGAAAAGAGACAGACAGCATGCTCGTTTCTCCTCGCTATCTGCGCCTGCGCCCGCGCCTGCTCCTTCTCCCTGGCCTCGTCCTCTGCGCTGTTGTCTTCACACTTCTTAGGGGATCGAGGGGACCCCGGCTTCTGGACCAGGCGAGCATTCAACAGCGGTTCCCGCTTGCGTGGAAGCACATTCAGCAGTTTAACCGGACCTCTGGTGGCGGTATGGCACCCCTTTCTCTTCTGGCCTCAAATTTGGCCTTGCGTGCGCCTGACAGAGAAGGCAGCGTATGGTCGGCTATCGTACGCTACAGCTTACCTGTACCTGTGCTAACTCCTGGCAGCTTGGTATGTTCCGCCGTCATGGCAGGGAGGCCATCCGGAACCGGAAAACATCCTCGACGCCGTCAAATTCGCCTCGGAAGCCGCCGAATTGAGTCCCCAGCGCCAGGTGCCTTTCTCCAATATTCCTCTTGTCGTTCATCAGAAGTGGAACGATGTCGATTTGAGCCGTCTGAACGACGATCTTCTGGGCTACATTGAAACATGGCTCGACTACTCCGTCTCCGCCAACGATACCTTCCGCGAGATGGCGTATTTCTTCTGGGCCGACGACGGCGTGACGGAGCTAGTCAATAAATTCGAGCCCGACCTTGCGCAAGACTTTCGTACCATGTTCTCGAGGGTGGAAAAGGTCGACATCTTCAGGGTGTTGGTGTGCAAGTGGTTCGGCGGTATTGTATGTCCTCGTGGTCCGGTCAATGCGTGCCACGACTGGAAAGAAGGGGTACAAGGGGACGATTCGCTGACAGCTTGTTAGTACGGCGATGTCGATACCGTTCCGCTCAAGCACCCCGCCGACTGGATTCGAAAAGAGGACATCACGCAGTGGACTGACGAGGAGACGGGCGAGGCGTACGGAATAGATCTGCCCACGGGCGACGACGCAGACAAGAAGCTTGCCCAGACGAGGCCTGTCAACCTCCTATGGGGACTCGAGGCCGACACCGACCCCGACACCGACCAGTTCTGGCGGATGGGGTATTCACACCCCGTCCAGCTGACGAACTGGGCCATGGCATCTGCTCGTCAGCATCCCATCCTCCACCGTTTTCTAGATCATTTACGAGACCAGCTGGAGACGGAAAAGCAGGCCGCGCTGCAGGCCGGCGACGGCAAGAAGCCCAAGGCGCACGATCCCCTGACGCGTACGGGCCCGGCCGCCGTGACGGAGGCTACCATCATCTGGCTCAGGAAGCAGGTCGGCTTGCGGTGGAACGCGATGACGGGCCTGAAAGATGGAGGGCGGTCGAAACTGGCGTCGGATGTGCTTGTCCTGCCCATCACCGGCTTCAGGTGCGTGTAGTCCGCCTTCCACCTGTGTTCCTCCGGGTGTACCATACTAACTGCCTATTCTGCAGTCCCGGCCGTGGCAGTTTCGGCAACATGGGCTCCAGGCCGTACACCGACCCGGACGCCCGGCTAGCCCACCACGCCATGGGATCGTGGCACAAGTTCAGCGTCGGCGTCGAGTACGGCAAGTTTTGTCGCACCTTTTTCGGCATGTGCAAGGACTGGAGCAAGGTGTCTTTGTAGTCAGGACAGCCGAAAGAAGAAGAGGCTTTTTGCTTCATGTGCTGGCGGTACGTGTATGTTCATGTGGCATATCATAACACATGGCATTTGAAGCCAAGGCGGTGAAAAAAAAGGAAGGGTCGACTGGCTAGGCTGGGTGGCAAGGCCGAAGCGTCCGATGGGTTTTTGTTTCTGATTTACTTGCGAGGCTGCTCGGCGTTGAGGGTTTTTTTCCTATTTCATTTGTTTGGGCGTTTCATATACACGTATATATGTGCATGCATACTACATACATATAGAACATATACAACACATATATTTATATAATTTTATCAATAATTGCATTCGGATAAGCACACTTGTACACATTTCAATTTACTTAGATAGATAGACATTTACGTATATAAATGAATAGTTGGATAAGTACACATGTTTATATGTAATAAATACTTAATCAAGTACACATATATACATATAACTACCTACCTAGGCAGGTATACTTGATCAAGTACACACAAAACAGCTCGTAGGGTCTGGTGAAGATCCCGCAAGCAGTTGCTGTCAGTTGACGACACGATGCCAGAGATACAAGATACAAGCCAAGTAGTTGTGTGTGCGCAAGTTTTGCTCTCCACGCCCTGGACCGAGTCCCGTGTCAGCGTCTCCTCGACACCGACGCAGCAGCAGTGTAGTTACACGTGGGACAGTACGTCTTGTCGTTGGGCGTGGAAGGGTAGTAGTCGGCGCCGTAGGTAGCGTTGAGGCTCACAGCTCCGACGACAGACCCTGCCTCGGTGCGAATCCATGTCTCAGCCTCCGGGACGTGACTGCGCAGAGAGTCCACCGAGACGCGGACCTGCCTCGCGCCGCGGATCCAGTTGCCATAGCCGCCGTAGCCCGAGTGCTGGCCGAAACAGAGGTTGACTCCGTGCCCGGCGACCGTCATGCCGGGCACGAGCCGGTCCCATCGGTAGCACCAGGTGTTGCCGTGGTCGTGGCCGGAGAAGAGGCCGATGAGACCCGGCGTGTCGGCGATGGCCTGCATAAACGGCACGTCCTGGCCGCCGTATGCACACTCGCGGCCGTTGGAGCCGTCGGCGCACCAGCCCTGCGCCTGCTGCGCGAGGGGGAAGTCGTCGTCGATGCCGGGCTGGCCATGTTCGTCGACAGAGTGTCTCCCGCGTTCTGTCTGCAGCGCGAGCGAGGCGTTGGTCGGGATGTGCACAAACGCCAGCGACGGCACCGTCTTGCCGTGCTCGCGGCGCATCTCGCTGCTCGTCGTGAGGAACCAGTCCACGACGCTGCCGTCTACCCAGTCTGGCTGTCCGACCTGCTTGCCGTCTTCGCGTCGCTCGCCTGCGTAGAAGCCGCCGCGGGAGTCGAAGAACCAGAGCACCAGCTCGGGCGTGCAGTTTCTTCGCCCCCTGCAGTGAGCCGCGTACACGGGCAGGTAGTAGTTGGACACGCCGGCGTCACGGCCTGCCACCATGCTCCTCGTCCGCGAGTTGGCTGGCCACTGCGTCGTTTCGCGCGCGAGGATGCCCGCGCCCGAGATGTTGAAGTTGTGGTCGTGGTTGCCGTACGTCGACGCCCATGTCAGCCCGCGCGCGGCGAGGGGCGCCGCGATCTGGTCGATGTAGCTCGTGCTGTTCTCCAGGAACGTGTTCTCGCCCGTGATGAGGTCGCCGTTGAGAACCACGAGGTCGGGCGTCTCGTGGTCGAGGACGGCGTTGATGACCTTGACTGAGTTGATGTCTTGCTGGGGGCCCCATTGGTCCCATGCGTCTGTGGGTGGTGGGTCATAGGGTTAGGGTTGTGATTCGAAGGGCAAAGAAGGAAGGAAGGAAGGAAGGAAGGAATGGGGTTTTCCTTTTACTCCGTACATACTTTCTCCAAAATGCAAGTCTTCAAAGATGGATATCTGAAACGTCCCGTCGCTGTTGAACGAGAGCGGGGGAGGGCCGTTCCCGTTCCTGTCCGTCTTGACGACGGCGTCATCGTCATCTCGGAGGTACGGCTTTGGCATTCGACGACGGTTCAGTCCGGCCGGCGCCTGCGACGACATGTCCGCACAAGCTGAGAGCAGCAACAGCACCGCAGCCAACATGATGAACTGAATTTCTAGGCGTAAACGCTATGAGAGAGAGAGAGAGACACGCATGAGACCCTTTACCGGTCCGCGGGCGAGTATAAGAGCGATACCAATATCCCTGAGACTCATCGTGATACACGTAATTTCCACATTCCTTGCCTCTGCCGCGATGCATAGCTGGACGATGATATGTCCCACGCTTTTCCCACTTGACCGAGATCATCTGGTCCTGTATCATTCAATTTTTTGTCGCTGCGAGAGAAATAGGGAACTCGTGGCATATATGTATATTAAATGTTACATAGTGTTTCTTTGCGACGGTGTATATGTATGTGTAGGTCAGCTGGCTGTTGCTTCTCATGACCTCGTTCATCGACTTGTCTGCTTCCCCGGCATACTCACGCGGACTGTGGTTCCGTCCGGCGACCAGGTCACACCCATCCCACTAAGAATGCAGCATTATTACAGTCCTCGTGATAGATCACGCCGCTTCTTCCTCCCGCCGGCGGAAATCACAGCTCCGAAATGGAGGTTTCTGCGTCCAGCCCTCTCTCGATTTGTTGTTGACAATACGGTTTCGCTTTTTTCTAGCCCAAGCTCTGATGCTCCTCTTCGCAGATCTTTCAAACCTGGCAAGTCCTGCCAGCTCCTTGTCGCCATAGGAGCATGACAGTATATGTCAAACCATAAGTAGCTAGTGCTTTGCTTTCATGTCGGCATCGGTCGTAGAGCGCAGTAGTAGTTTTGCTTCACGGGCTATGTGCCACCCGTTATTTCTAACGCAGGTCTCGGAACATGGCACGACATCGAGGATAGACGTGCTTGCCAGCTTAATGATTTCCGTGCTCGATTCATAGGAAAACTTGCTTCCGTCGTCTCTCAATCAATGTAACTGAGCCGCGATGGCCTGGGTAGCGTGGATCAGCCTCGGACTAAGACCCGGGCAGAGTTCCAGACACGATACTTGGCGTTCAAGTGTGAATCACATTCACAATATACTTGCCGGTAGCGAAGGAACCGTGGCGTTTTTCAGTTGGGCGCTTGGTGTCGGTGACGGACGCAATCATCCTACAGAGCAACAGGCTGCCCAAGCAACAATCGCACAAGAGTATATTATATGATGCCGTCCACGATACAACACCACAAAGCTTCATTTCTAAATATCCCTATTCAAGGCCGCGACACAGCTCCCCAAAACGACCACCTCCCCCACCTCACTGGTATCCATGGCCAACACGCAACTATTCCTGAACCACGTCTTGGCCTTGAACGCTGCTACAAGCACCTTGTCACCGTCGACCTCCTTGTACAACTGCCCCCTTTTCCCGCCCATGGTCATATCCCACATGTACAAAGCACCATCCTTGACGAACGTCTCTTGTTTGCGCAAGATGCCGACGGGGCAGATATCCAGGTCATGGCAGGACTGATTCGAGCCCGACGGAAAGCTGAGCTTCCAAGTGCCGTAGCGCTTGAGGACAGAAAGATCCAACTCGGCAGCAACGGTGCCGCGCTTGGACACGTCGAATATCTGCAAGTTGGACGAGAATGCCCTGCGAGTGAGCTCGTAGGCCCAAGCCGACCCGTCGTTTCGTCTGTTCCTGGCAGCCTTTTCAACGGCGCCGTAGAAACTGTCCTGCACGATGTCCTGAAAGGTGGCCGATGGCAAGGACGAGCCGACGTCGACGGCGCGGAGCTCGTCAGAGAAGTCGCCGCTGGAGGACTGCACGAAGAAGAGCTTATTTGGGCTGCCGGGAACGCCCATTACGTAC
Organism: Metarhizium rileyi; assembly: GCA_031753515.1. Taxonomy (NCBI): domain Eukaryota; kingdom Fungi; phylum Ascomycota; class Sordariomycetes; order Hypocreales; family Clavicipitaceae; genus Metarhizium; species Metarhizium rileyi. The sequence goes on along the minus strand of JAUKVO010000003.1, from coordinate 141,208 downwards.
GGCATATCACTGGCCCGTCGAGAAATGATGTTTTTTTGGGTTACGAGGTTGAGTGCCTCTTTTTTTTGTAAGAGCAAGGTAGACAGACAAGCTTCGGGTTGAACGCCTTTTTGTAAGAGCAAGGTAGACGAGCTTCGTGGTGCACAATGGCACTGTTATAGCTGACCATGGTCATCGCAAGTCATCTGTTGCCAGTTCTTGTTGTTCTCTTATATAGACATTTACTCGCCCGTCAGCTGAATCAGTTGGCACCAATCGACAAGGGCGTATGGACAACTCGCAACATGTTTCCCAAACGGGAAGTTTTCGTTCAAATTAAATCTTACATCTTAACGTGCCGACCCACAACTTCGCCGTCCCCCCTTTTTCGCCCTCCCTACAGCTTCTTAATTATATTAGAAATTAAGGCATTTTTTAATAAAAGATAATTATATTAACTAGTTATAGCTAGAATATAAACTCTATATTACTCTAATTAGTGCTTATAATTTCTAATATATTCTCTTTAATTATATAGCTATAATATTTCTTATAGATAGCTACTATATAGTCTACTTTAGCTTTAGCTTTAATAATATTAGAAATTAGTATAAATACCTTATTAAAGTCTTTTTTAATAGGCTTCTAACTAGTAGGCTTTAATATATTAGCCTTAGCTTTAAAGTAGTTATTTTTTATAGTTAAAGTTATAATAAAGCTATTCTTTTAATTAAAGCTATAACTAGCCTTTAAGACTAAGGTTTAATAACTATAATTAATACTATTAAGGTTATAGTATAATAGATTAATTTAAGCTTTAACCTTCTTACTATCTTAAAAAGTCTACTAAACTTATTATTTATTAATCTTCTACTTTTTAGGTATAAATAGATAGTTATTATTATTATTAGGTTTAATAATATATTAAAGAAGTCTTTTAATATTAGTAAAATAGATTTCTATAGCCTAAAATCTAGCTTTAATATTAGAAAATATAAATACTTTATTTAAAGCTTTCTAATAGGCTTAGATAAATTATTATTTTTAATATAAAGCTATAATTATAAAGTTAGAAAGACTAGCTTATTATTAATAATAATAGATTTTTAAAGAGCTAAAAATACTAATATTAAGAGATTAAGTAATATAAGATATATAAACTAGAAGGAATATAAGCTATATATAATTAAAAAAGGTAGTATATATAAATTAAATATTAATATATAGCTAGGCACTATTTAAAATAAAAATATACTAAAGAAATAGATTATTAGGTACTATTTCTAGTAAAAAGACCTCTTTAAACTACTTTAATATAATATATATATTTATCTAACTAGTATTACTATAAGTAAAAGCCTAATATAAAAAATAGTTAGAAAACTATTAATCTTAGAGCTTTAAGCCTTTTAAAATAATAAGAGATTTAATATAATAACCTATAGTACTTATATACTTAAGAATTAAAGCCTACTTATAAAAAGACTCTATAGTCTTTATTAAATAACTAATTAAGCTACTTCTAATAACCTTACTAGCTTTAGAGGCTTTTTCTATAATACTAGTCTTATTAAAATTATAGATTTAAAATAACTCTACTAATAGTACTTTAATTTACTAATTAAAAAGGTTATAAAAGATATAAAATTGCTTTTTAGTAGAATTAAAAGTTCTCTTAGACTTTATACCTTATAATACCTTTATTTTAATACTTAAATACTAGTTAAAAAAGTAGTTAATCTAATACTAGCTAATTTAATTACTATTACTACTATAGGCTACTATAACTTATATAATAGCTTATATATTATAATAACTAGGCAGCTTGCTAGCTTCTTTCTTATATAGAATTTAATTAACTAAGTCTTTCTCTTGCTTTTATAATAGTTATTAGGTTTCTACCTTAGCCTCTTATATTAATTAATGCCTATAAAGTTAATTATAAAAAGTTAATTAAGAAATTATATAATTATAGGCTGCTTTAGTCTCTAAGAGCCTAGCGCTAATATCTTAGATTATAAGTTAAATTCTATTCTTATAAGTAGAGTTAGTAGAAGTTATAATATTAATTATAAGTTAAAAGAGCTTAATTTAATAATATTATTAATAGTTGAAATAATATAATTATTTGCAATTGAGAAGCTGTGGGGAGGGCGAAAAAGGGGGGACGGCGAAGTTGTGGGTCGGCACGTTACTCCGTACGGAGTACTCTGACCCCGCCCCGCCCGCACGCACTCAGCTCTCGACGACGAATCGCCCAGTTCGCTGGCTGTAACAGATATGTATCATCCCGAAAAAGAACATGGCCGCGTCAGTTCACCGCTGGGTATCCGGCCGCGTGGCCTCCTCAAGGTGAACTGGTATTGGTATGCATAAGCACGACGAGCTCGAGTGGGCAGATTTTACAAGTCCGATACCAACCAAGGCCTCTTCTCAATCAACGCCCTTCTCCATTTGGCCGACTTCGGCAAGCTCAACTTGACAAAGGCCCAAGCATTTCATTCGTACTTTCGTACTTGAGACACAGTACACAGCTGAACTGTGCCTCCAATTTCATGATGCAAAACGGCGACATCACCCACATGATGGGCTTTCAATGTCAGTCACCGTAATTTCACGCAATATGCAAGGGTCTTGCAGTAAATATTTGAATTGCATAACGGTCATTACAATTGTCCCTCTAGCGGGAGCCATCTCACCGCGACTATCTTGATTTTGCCATCGTCATAAACCTTTTTAATCATATTAATCTACAGGCGTGCGGCTTTCTTGTTACCAGCCTTCTTGACATCGAATCGGTCAAGGTTCATCACCTTATCCCAAGCAGCAACAAAGTCCTTAACAAACTTCTGGGCACCATCGGCGCTGCCATACACCTCTGAAACGGCGCGAAGCTCGGGGTGGGCGCCTAGGATGAGGTCGTTGCGAGAAGCAACCCACTTCTTGGCACCAGTCTTGCGGTCAACGCCCTCAAAGGTGTCGTCACCGGTGGCCTTCCACTCGGTATTCGCGTCAAGGAGGTTGACAAAGAAGTCATTGGTCAAGACACCGGGGCGAGAGGTGAAGATGCCGAGGGAAGAGCCGTCATAGTTGGCGTTCAAGGCACGCAAACCCCCAATGAGGACGGTAAGCTCAGGAGCGGAGAGTGTGAGCAGGTTGGCACGGTCAACAAGGAGATGCTCCTGTTTAACAGCGCCATGAGACTTTCCATAGTTGCGGAAGCCATCGGCCAGGGGCTCGAGGTGGCCGACGGACTCAATGTCTGTCTGCTCCTGAGTAGCATCGTTGCGACCGGGGGTGAAGGGCACAGTGATGTTCACGCCAGCATCGCGGGCAGCCTTCTCAACACCAGCAGCACCGGCCAGGACAATGACGTCGGCAAGAGAAACCGTCTTACCGGACTGGTTGAAGCGCATCTGGACATTCTTTAGGGCCTCGAGGACCTGGGATAGCTGAGCAGGGTTGTTGAGCTTCCAGTCCTTCTGGGGCGAGAGGCGGATACGGGCGCCGTTGGCACCACCACGCTTGTCGCTGCCACGGAAGGTTGAAGCGGAAGCCCAGGCAGTGGAAACGAGCTTGGAGACGTCAATGCCAGATTTGAGAATCTCGTCCTTGATGTTGGCGGCATCCTTGTCATCAATCAATGCGTGGTTAACAGGAGGGATGGGGTCCTGCCAGATGAGGTCCTCAGTAGGAGCCTCTGGTCCGACGTAGAGACTCTTGGGGCCCATGTCACGGTGAGTGAGCTTGAACCAGGCACGAGCAAAAGCATCGGCGAACTGGTCAGGGTTCTCGAGGAAACGACGAGAGATCTTCTCGTACTCGGGGTCAAATCGAAGAGACAAGTCAGTGGTCAACATTCTAGGCTTGTGCTTCTTGTTGGCATCGTAGGCATCGGGGATGATTTCGTCGTTGGTCTTGGCAACCCACTGGTTGGCGCCGGCAGGGCTCTTGGTGAGCTCCCACTCGTACTTGAAGAGGTATTCGAAGTAGTTGTGGCTCCACTGGACGGGAGTCTTGGTCCAGATAACCTCGAGGCCGCTGGTGATGGTGTCGGGACCCTTGCCAGTGCCGTAGGTGCTCTTCCAGCCGAGGCCCTGCTGCTCAATGTTGGCGCCGTCGGGCTCCTTGCCAACGTTGGTAGCAGGGCCGGCACCGTGAGTCTTGCCGAAGGTGTGGCCTCCAGCAATCAGTGCCACCGTCTCTTCGTCGTTCATGGCCATGCGGCCAAAGGTGGTGCGTATGTCGCGGGCGGCAGCAACGGGGTCCGGATTCCCATCAGGACCTTCAGGGTTGACGTAGATGAGACCCATGTGGGCAGCGGCCAAAGGAGCCTCGAGATCACGCTTCTGCGGATCCTTGTTGTCGTTGTAACGAACGTTATTTCCTAACCACGTGTTCTCGCCACCCCAGAAGACGGACTCGTCCGCTTCCCAGGCATCGGCACGACCACCAGCGAAGCCGTACGTCTTGAAGCCCATGGACTCGAGGGCGACGTTGCCAGTCAAGATCAAGAGATCGGCCCATGAAATCTTGTTGCCATACTTCTGCTTGATGGGCCAGAGAAGACGTCTGGCCTTGTCCAGACTGACGTTGTCGGGCCAGCTGTTGAGGGGAGCAAACCGCTGCTGGGCCTGGCCGCCGCCACCACGACCGTCGGAGACACGGTAGGTGCCAGCACTATGCCAAGCCATTCTGATGAAGAGACCACCGTAATGACCAAAGTCAGCGGGCCACCAGTCCTGTGAGTCGGTCATGAGGGCATTGAGATCCTTCTTGAGGCCCTCATAGTCGAGAGTCTTGAAGGCGGAGACGTAGTCAAAATCCTCGCCGAGAGGATTGGTGACGGAGGTGTTTTGGCGGAGGACGTTGAGCTTGACGGACTCGGGCCACCAGTCACGGTTTCGCGTGCCGCCACCAGCGACGTTGAGATGAGGACACTTGCTCTCGGCCATTTTGATGGATTGAAGGGGAGTAAGTTGTTGCAGAGCTATCGGGAGGAATTAAGGAGGAGAAGGAAGAAGAAGAAAGGGCAAGAAGAGGGTAGGGGCAGGCGGGGTATTAAAATCGAGTTGACCGGAGAACAGGCAGGTACTCGAGGGGCAAAGCAGGGTCCGTCAGGGTTGCCACGCAAAGTCAGCCAAGCCAAGCCAAGCCAGTTGAATCGAAAGTGAGTGAAGAAAGGAACGTTGGAGTTTGGCGTCGAGACATGGACACACATGGATGCAGCTGGAGGCATCGACGGCAACGACCCCGCGCAGTCTCGGCGATCCAGCTTGCCAGGATTCCGCCGAATCCCGTAGCTCCAGACCAAGGTTATGAGTGGACGGAGCTTCGATTGAGTCCGAACGGGGTAGTATCAAGTTCTGGAGTACAGAGTACATTTGCCTCTTTCCATGACCAATGGCTGCGCCCTCGTTGGTCACCTTATGCCTATGGCTCTGCATGGCTACTGTGCGCAGCTTGGCGGCCAGAGTGTCCGCAGCAGGCAGTTACCTGAGGTATCGGATGGTCTTGACTCTCATCTTCATATTCCTACTACCTAGGTAGGTCAGTTGCCTTTCACTTTCTATCTATAGATTCGAATCCTCTCGTTGAAACCTGTCGTACTTTTGGTCAAGTGGTTTTGCCTTCCTTAAAGCCTGCTCCTTCCGCTTTTGCAACCTACATCATGTATCACATCGTGTCACTTTTTTTTTATCCCCACGTTGCCCCTCACGTCGTCTTACACCTCGGGTACCTGGGTATCCTAAGTGCTCCGTAACACCCCTGTCTGATGTCGAGGTCCTTTGGCTTGATCTGCCCATGCTTGCATCATTTTTTTATGCCACTGGTATGCCACTGGATCCTTTCTCATGCATCCATAGAGGGACCTATATCGATTTCCTCTTCGATCGAAGAGGTGAATACCAGCCGCCAGACAAGTATGTCGGCCGCTTTGGAGCTCAGCGACAACCAAGATAGCTTGGTCCACAGTGTGGGCACAGTGTGTTTTCTCGCTCTCTAAAGCCATGGCCAGCGGCACTTGTCGAACGCGTCTGGAGGTGGCAATTCGGGCTCCCAGAGCTCTATTCATCAAACACCGCGGTGATTGATGGCTCCAGTTGCCGTGGCCACTGTGGGTCCAACCGTTCGTTTCCAGATGCAGGTGACCCTGGCCTCGGCTCCCGGCTCCAGACAGCCAAATGTATTGGCTTCTTTTCGAAATGCCTCACAGCTAAGAGGTGGACGTGGGGAGTCGACGGGGTTTGATCTTTGCTGGAGATGCGACAAAAGGTGGGCCCACGGTTGGGCACCAAGAACCACGCATCTGGCCGTCGCCAACAAGATTTAGTGGGCCCACCAGTCCGCTAGCCCACACTAGTAAAACCCATGGAGTTGGAGTTGTGCAACAGGGAGCCCGAGGGGCAGAGAGGGGCGTTTTCCATCCATCCAGAGATATCTGTTCACCACTTGGTGCTTTGCCAGAAAACTCAAAGTCACATTCCATCCAGCCAGCTCTGCAAGTCTATGTGAACAACAGGAAAGCGTCCGTTCTCAATGTTTTTCTCCTACTGTTACAACACGGCTGGCCTAGATCGTTGGAGCTTGTAAGAATCAAAGTGCCATTGTCAGACGCGACCTGGGCTCGGTTATGCCGCGAAGGAGGGGTTGTCATTGCTATTCTGGCTGTTCTGAGTGGCTGGTCTTGATTCCCCATATCACCAGATGTACCCGCGTCCACGTGATTTCCCTCACTGTCATTGCCAACCTTGCCGTCGCTCTGTCTCACGTACGAACGTTCTCCGTACAAAATTCCCCCGTTGCTACCGACATTTACCTACCAATCGTTCAAGTTCACCAGTTCCTTCCTAGCGCTGACACATTAACTAACTACCGTGGAAAGCCGAGAGCCCCCGGCGTTGGCTGCGACAACGGACCAGGCCGGTTTGTACGACGAGCACTAATGAGAACAAAGTGGGCGCCATCCGCATGGTTGTTATTGCATTCGATTCTCTCCTGTGCCAATAGAGAAACTGATCAATCAGCGTCTGGTCCATTTGTGCGCAGCTTGTTGGACAGCATGGTGCATCTGGGACTGATGAGTTTCTAGATTGCTACCTGGCCCGCCCGCCCTACCCTGTACAACTGTGCCTCGGTCAATTGACTTGTCGGTTTACTTCTCCTTCGCCTCAGAGGCAATGGGCAAATTATCTGGGAATACATCTATGCCCCTTGGGTGAATGGTATCATTTCACTCTTTCCAGTCGAATAGTCGCCTAACAATCAAACATGCGAATCTACTTCCTCCACCAGCTCACCCCATCCGGCTTGTTCCAGTCACGTCAAATCGCGAAGTCGCTGTTGGCAAACATACAACTTCTTCCATGCTGGTGCAATTTGAAGCAATACTTTGCGTTAGTGATGAGTTCCAACCCTCCCTGTCAATGCCTGACGTTACAAGCTGATAGGCAGAGTGCCCCGATATCCGTCGCCGTTCCTCCCTCCACCCACTTCTGTCCGACCAGCAAGGTTTGAGAAGAAATGGACTAGGACGACAGGTTGAGCTAGGCCAAGTCCGAAGGTTAATTGACCGAGAAACCACGGAACCCAGATGGCCAATACATGCGCTTTGAATCAATCGACTTGACTTAGATCCTCAATACGTCAGGAAATGGACAGGGAGGCTCAACCGCATCATGTACGGAGTATTGTTGACAGCAAAGGCTAAGTCCGAGCATTGACGACTTCATTGGTTGGCTATACATGGGCTCGTACGATGCCTTCTCCGATTTACCGTCAACGCAGGCGACTTCTTACTTCTTTCGGCTGAACAGTCATGTGAAACTTGCACGCTTTGGCACCTGCTGTGTGGGCATCATCTCGGCCAATCGCATAGACTGCCTTTAAGCATTCAAAGTGTTTGAGATGGTCAGGCTGATTAGCTGCGGGGGAGGCGAAACCACGGCCGGCCGGGGTAACATCTTTGCCCGTCCAACTCCCGACGTCATCTGAATGGGTACCGTTGTAACACCGCAAATTTCGTTGAACAACTTTCCAGATCATGCTACAGATCGAGTTATATTGACATCAATGCCCAAAACCATGCTATAGATGCACTGGTCATCATCTCCAGCCATGAGTGCGTCGAACATCCTGTGTCACTGCCGTCCGGGCTGCCGTGTAAGACACAAAAACCAAAACTAGAACAGGCATGAATAAGTTGTTTCATGATAAAAAACTAACACCACGCTTGCGAGTATGGGGACCCCACAAACACAGACACGTGAGGTGGTTAGAGATGTTCGAGCATATATACTCGGTAAACGTCCGTTCTTGGACGATTGTAAGTTATAATTGAACAACTCCGCCGTTCCTCCACCGAACCGAGGAAACTATAACTACCCATTTACAACCCTTTTTAAATAGGTTTCCACTACCCATATACATATAATCGCCACTGCATACTGGAAATCTATCATCCAGGAGTCGACTTCTCTGCCCTGACTGACTGTGCAAGTGCAAGTGGTCACTCCGAACAAGATGTCGAAGGCTCCGAATCCAAAAGACTCGATGAAGTCCACCTGGCAATTCGCCGACAAAAAAACGTGGAACCTGAGCCAATGGATCTTGAACGCCCTCGACGGCTATCCCATCGACGTGGGCAAGCCAGTCCCTAAACATAAAAAGACTGACAAGATTCCGAATCTGTCACAACGGTCGCAGCACGTCTGGGTATTGGTGCACGCCGTTACCCCCTTGCTCATTCACCAGGCCATCTTGACGTTCACAGGCATGCAAAGTCTACACCCGATACTCATGTTCGTCTTCTACTTCAATGCCTTCAACGTCATCCTGGTCCGTGAGACTCACACGCTCCGACGAATGGGCCACAAATGGGGCTTCCTCGACGGAGATGTTCATGACCGCGACGGTATTCCCGACGTCGGCACAACCAAGGTCTTGTTGTCGGCACTCAAAGGCACGGGCGGCAGAGTCGCCCTGACCATATTCCTGTCCTACAACAAGAGTGTGCAGCCCATCGACGTCCTCGCCGACTGGCGTTGGTGGGCGTGGCTGAGCCTCGAAATCGGAGCCTACACCATCGTCCTGGACTTCTGGTTCTACTGGTATCATCGCCTGATGCATGACGTCTCGTTCCTCTGGAAGTTCCATCGCACGCATCACCTGACCAAGCACCCCAACCCGCTCATGACGGCCTTTGCCGACGAGGAGCAGGAGTTCTTCGACCTGGTGGGAATCCCGTTCATGACGTACATGAGTCTCCGGGCCTTGGGCCTGCCGCTGGGGTTCTACGAATGGTGGCTTTGCCATCAGTACATTGCCTTCATTGAGGTCGCAGGCCACAGCGGGTTGCGGCTACACGGGGCAGGGCTGTCGACGTTCCATCCCATCCTCCGATACTTCAATGCCGAGATTGTCATAGAGGATCATGACATGCACCATCGCAAGGGTTGGCGGAAGAGCCACAACTACGGAAAACAGACCAGGCTCTGGGACCGTGTGTTCGGCACCTGCCTTGACCGGGTTGAATCTGCACCAGGCAATGTCGACTATGTCAACGAGGCACATGTACCGCTTTTCTGAGAAAGAGAAAAAGGAACCCGCGGACTTGACTCTTTGGGCTACGGGGGACTCAGTTCCCCCCTTCCCGTCGTCAAGTCTGGATGGACCATTGCCCAAGATTGCTACTAGACAGAACCCGCACAGCAGTATGAGTTAAGAATGATGCGTTGAATAGAACTAGAAGATGCCTACTGTAGAAAGTACGAACGAATTCTATCTACTTGTTTACGTTACCGTTGCCTCAGGTCGTGCAAGATGCCCAGTTCTTGTTCCACCCGCGCAGCGTTCGTTGGTATCCTGCCGGACGAGAAAAGATGTGGGCTACATAGTTCCAAGGGGCAATTCTCGTCTCGTATAGTCGATTATGTCGAATGTCGCCAGGCAAAACCATGGCACTCCTTTATTTTGATCGTTATCTTTTCTCCAACACCTCATGACTATAACATGGGTTCTTGACCGAAAAGATAAACTTTACTCTAGTCCAAGGTAGCCCCCAGACGTGTCAATCAATGCATAAAGAGAGACCAGCTCGTCCTGAGACTCCAAGTTGACGTGGTCCGAGGTTCCCAGGATATTGCTACTGTCAAATACATTCGACGACGACTCTAGCCCGGCAGTAGCACAAGTGTCATGATCCTGCTTTGGCATCGTGACGGGCGTGGAACTCGGAGACAACGGCGGCGGTTGTGTCGACTGCATCGTATTGGCGGTTGCTTTTGTGCCATCTCTTCCAGATGGTGAGACACTACTCCAAGCAGCGGCTGTCGCATCGTCGGATCCAAACGCTTTGTCGATCAGACCTGTGTTGTCAGTCAACGCCGGGCCATCAGTTGTCCGGTACGACGCCTGCATCGGGTCGCCCGGCAGCGGCTCGTTCCCAAGAGGCGTATAGTGAAGTTGGCCAAAAAGACTAGTGATGAGTTGACCCTCGATGTTCATGGCGGCGGCATGTTTCCTCTCCGCGTACGCCTGGCAGGCTTCGTGGAGTAGCTGTACGATGGTGCTGTTCCTGAGCGCAACGGCATCGCTCGAGAACTGCCGCAGCAGGCTGCGTGCCGTGTACATGAACTTATCGAGCGGGAATATCGTATTCATGTCGCCGAAGTGGGCGAGGCCTATGACCAAGGCCGAATGGACGACGCAGCTCACGGTGAACGGCAGCCGCGTGGGCGTTTCCCACGCATGGATGAGCGGTTCGAGGAGAGCAAGCGTCCGAATAGCAGAATTGACACATGCGTGTGCCAACACGCGCGAGAACTCTGCCGGAGTCCAGGACTGGCATGTGCCGCGAAGACCGGAGGCGCTTTGTCGAGCGTGAGCCGTGACTCGTTCCGACAAGAATGGTCTCGTGAGCAGCATCACTGTCCAGTGAAACACAATCTTGACGTGTGTCAGGCCGAAATTCGGGACACATCCTCCTTCCATCCTTTCTCCCGGCTCGATATTGTCCGCGGCCAAGCCACGGGTGAAGATTGCCGCCCACTGGCGCTGACGAGACGCGACTCGGCTCAGCGTAACGGCCGAGATCTGTCTCTGCTCGTAGACGTTTGTCAAGACATCCTCCATGATGGAGAGGAGGTCATTGCAGGCAGAGTAGCTCTTCGGAGACGCCGTGTTGCGCGTTTCCCTCGTCGAAGGCGGGCGGCCGAGCAACGCGCTGGAGAGCATGTCCAAGCTTCTCAGGGACTTCCAGATGCGCTCCCGTTGCTTGAATTCCTCGGGAGTGAATCGAAGAGAGACGGCTTCCAGGTGCAGTCCAAGAGCGTATGCGGCTCGCACAGCCAAGCCAAGATGCATGAATGCGGCGTTTCGACGCGATGCCGCCAGGAGGTACAAGGTGATGAGGATATATGCCTCTACTGCCAGAGTGCTCGGGTCATCCATGAGATACCTCGCAGAGAGATAGCGGCCGAAGTTGAAACAAGACTCTGCAATCTCGCCCAGGTCCCTCGGCGACGACTGGGCGCCGATTGCGAGGACAAGATAGACGATGGGTTTCGCGAGCGGAAGAGCAACGGCGTCTTGCGCAATCGCCTGCGGCAGCTGGTCTAGGAGCACAGCTTTGTCGAACAGGTCGAGGACACCGTTCGTACACAGGCAATACTGCTGCGCAAAGTGTTTTGCTTCCTCCTCGGTGAAGACGGGCCGAGGTTTGCGATCAGGTCCGGCATCAAGCCAAGCTGGAAGACCCTCGGGTGATGCCTCTACCATGGCTGGCCGCAGCGGATCGTCAACAAACGGACACGGCCCCTGGGTCTCTCGTACTAGTCTCCGGATGGACTGCAGAAAGGAAGGGTTGGCAGAGTCTCCGAGATACATGAAGCGTCCCTTCTTGTCGAGGACCAACCGCGACTGGTCCAGGGCCGTGGCCGCCGCAGGAGAAGCCTTGACTATGTCCATGGTCACCGGTGGCGGCTCGACTGAAGACCGGCCTCGTGAGCTTGAAGACGAGTCGCCCCTTCTGGCGGAATGTAACTTGGTAGTTCTTCCGCCGTGCTTCATCTCATATCGACACTCGTTGCGAACCCGGCGCTCGGTGCATCGACCGCATGGTCTGCGTCCGTCGCATCGCTCTTTTCGCCTCTTACACCTGATATCAAGACATATACATATCAGTCTCCTAGAAGGAGACACAACGGACAGAAGCAGGGTGGTGTCAAACGTACAAGTCACACGCATGGCTGCATCTCTTGCGCGCGGCGACCCGACCCTGAGAGCCTTCTTGAGAGCCCGTGGCTGGGCCCGGGCCATGGCTATCAAGCATGGACAAATATATGCGGCGGAGGAATGTAATATACGGGATAATGTGTCGTGAATTCCCCTTGGTCACAGAGTATCGTGACCGGAACCGTTATGGAATGAACCTCTTGCGTGACCAGAAACAACGAAGCGGCGGCAAAGATGGTGCAGGCCGTAGATCAAGCGTCGACAACAAAACAGGCTGGTCGTGCGCGCTGTACCTTTGCGAACAGGCAGCTTGAACACGGCTTCAACATCAAAAGTCGTGGTTCCGCAGCAAAACGTGGGTTGGGTTGTTGGTGTACGAGTGAGTAAGTTGACGCCTTCTCGAAGGCCCGATGGAGACTTAAAGGCTTCCAGTTCAGTTCAGTAGTAATTCCACCAGTCAGTCGCCTTTTATACGGCCAATCTTGGCCGAGTATGGCTACGTCCTGCTTGGCGGTGATGTGACGGAGTAGACGCTTGCTTGCCTTCTCTTCTTGCAGTAGTTACTCCGTAGGGTTAGACTCTGCTATAGGTCTCTTCAGTCTTCACATGACCTATAGCAGAGTCCATATAGCCCGGGGCTATTGCTTCGGCTGCATGGCCACGCTGTGGTTTCCTCCTTCATCACGCTGCTTGGCTTCTAACTGAGCCGAACGGTAAGTTGTAGTACTTGGACAGAAAGTCTCCAACTAACTTACGTGCCATGCCATATCGGCAGTGCGCTGAGTGAATGATTGTCTTGAGAAGTCAATCGAATGACTGTTCAAAACCTCTCGGCTGTGACGATGGCGAAGTCTGCCTCCAGACATCCATCTATCAGCTCTTGTAGGAACTACTATAGTTAGTTTCGCTGAGGTTGCCGCGGCACCCGACAACAAATGCCGATACAGCCTCTGAAGGTGCCCATCTCTTCTCTTCCGATGTAGCGGAACAAGAAGCGTCTCTTGGGCCTCACTCCACAGCCAGCATGTCGATTTCACGATGAACGGCCCCCTGCAGCAAGTAGCCAAGACGGATGGAACTGTACTGCTCAACGCGATCCGTGCCTCTGCCAAGTCCGGAGCACGCTAAAGAACAAGGACAAGTGACTGCCTTGAACAGACCCTTGACTCCTGAGGTTCATGCCTTTGGATCTTACATCCTCCAAGGTTTCAGCTCTTTGAGTCAGTTCACCAAGTTGGCTTCTGCCTCGCCACTTTGCGTCTCACACACTGCATCAACTACGGGGCAACAAGTTTACCTGGCGTGACAAAAGCAAAGTCAACATGACTGTTGTTGGGAAAGCAACTCGCTTGGCACCTAGATGGCGAATCGTCCAGCAACAGAACCTTTTGAGATTACCACCCTGCACTCAGGCTGCACGACAAGCTGCACGAAGACAACTGGCCCTTTCGTCTTTCCCAAGGCACCCGTGGCCAGGATCCCCTAGGCAGTTGTCCGTTTCAGGACGGCTTCACGCCGAGCAGAAACCAACCCGAACCAGCCCTCCATCCCAAGAAGAATGCAGGAGCACGGAATTGCCAGCGTTCAGCTTAGACGGCCTCGGTATTAGTAAAAAGATGAAACTGGTCATCATTGGCATACTTTGCACATTCGGCTCAATGGAGACGTGGATGTATTGCAAATGGATCTGGCCATGGTGGAAGGGCGAGGACGACAATGGGCAGGGAGACAAGGACGCCTAGACAACCAGAGTCGCTTCGATCAGGTAACTACCTGGCAATAATAAGATAAGATCCAGACATGGCGTATCTGTCCAGCGAGATTGAGTTGTCATTTCCCATCTGGAATGATGCTGCGTGCGGTCGCACGCTAGCTGCGCTTTTTGCTAAAGGAACGTGGCCGCACAACCCAGTCTGCAATTATATTCTCCAATCCCCCATTAGCTGCTATGTACCTTTTGATCGAGAACGTGATGTTTTCTCTACGACTCGAAAAACGGCTTGGAAACAAAAAACGGAGCGCCCAGTCTCTGCATCAAAGATGGAAGCCGTCAAATCCCGTCTTGGCTCATAGAACTCCCACAAGATCAAGTCGACAAGTGACTGACACACCAAGTAGACTTGTTCTGTTTCAGGCCGCCAAGCCATGCCGAGACCAGAAGCTGAATAAACAGCCAAGACCAATCCAAGACACAGGCTTGTCATTGACGTGCTTGATTGGCGTTTCTACCAACGGCGCCCCCTCATCATAGTTATCACACCCATAGTCTATAATGAGAGACGTCTCGTGACAACGCCGCCTTTGCGTTGACATATTGCGGCCGCCATGATGCGGTTGAGTATGAAATTCCAACTCTTTCCATAGATATCAGGCTTGGATTCTCAAGTCCCCTGCGTTGTGTCTCGGGACTCTTCGACATCGCGCGTCTTCCTGAACGCGTCACGCAACTTAGTTACACCCAGCTTTGTCAAATAAGCAAAGCTCCGACAACCCCTCGGTTATGTTCGAGTTTACCCAGAGGATGAGTCAGTCCTCTCGTGGCGAATGTTCTTCTACGGCACCAGCAGCATGAATCGCCGTCCGACTGCAGCCATGCCGGCCGCGGTGTGGCCCAAAGCATCCAGACACAAACACAATGCGTATCGACTTCGCTTCGATCTGGAGCAGCATTTCAACGCCAAGATTTACACGTCCGGATCGCCTGTCAAGGGCCAGGTTGTGCTACGTCCAACCCATGACATCGCCTACGACGACTTCGAGATAAGTCTGCTCGGCGTCAGCACAACCCAGAACTTCCTGCAGAAAGAGTCGGGCATCATTGCGATCCCCTTCATGAAGCTCGTGATGCCAGTGCGACGCAACAGTCTGCCCGCGGACAAGATATTCGTAGCGGGCCAAGAATATACATTCCACTTCCACTTTGTCGTGCCGTTCCATCTCACCATCGGATCCTGCAGGCATAAATGCGCCTCGCCCGCCGTCAAGGAACAGCATCTGCGGCCGCCGCCCACCATGGGGTTCTGGGAAGGCGACGACCTGTCTCCCCAGATGACACAGATCAAGTATGCCATCACCGTGCTGGCCACCAGAGTCCTGCCGGCCGACCTTCTCCCCCCAGCCAGAGTAGTCGCGGAGTCCTGCATGATCAAGGTCCTGCCTGCGTTTCCGGAAGAAGCACCGTTGGACATCACCCCCGTGGACGACCTCTACGCCCTGTCCAGGAGCAAGATGATACGCAAGAACTTTGTCGCCAGCAAGCTCGGAAGACTGACGGCTACTGCCGCCCAGCCAAAAGCCATCATGCTGTCGCCAGATGGTCGCGTAGCCTCTAGGACAACATGTCGTCTACGTCTCGTCTTTGACTCGGCGAGCGTGGATGCCCCGTCCCCCAAGATCAACTCCGTGTCCGGCAAGCTCACCTCGTACACTTACTTTGATGTATCCTTCATCAACCGCCTGCCCAACCTTGGCAATCGGAGAACATTCGAAAACATGGCGCCCTATCAGTACACAACCTCCAGCAAGCTGTTCAACCTCCCCATCGGTGATGTATCCTGGAGGGCGGAAGATGGCGACTCTTCCTGGGAGGACTTCATGTTCCCGGTCTCTCAGGATCCCCCCGGACTCGGTACCAGACAGGAAGATGAGCAGTTGACCACTACAGACAATCCCAGGAGACGCCCCAGTGCTGCCACATGTCCTGATATGTCTTCGATGGCCGCCAGCCCTAGACGGTGCGTATCCGAGCTGGACATACGGTTCACGGTCCCCAACGGCAGCAACAGGAAGATGTTTCTGCCTACTTTTCACTCTTGTCGCATCTCACGGGCCTACACTCTCGATCTTTGCCTCTCCGTGGGTCAAACCCTCACCACCTTGTCCCTCGTCGTCCCGCTGCAGATTGGGGTGGAATCGCAGAGTCGTGTAGAGCAGGGAATGCGAGTGAGTTCCGAGCTCGCCTCTGTCCGAGGCCAGGATCAGGGAAGGCGGAATACGTATGCAGGATTGCCGGGATTCATGCTGGAATCAAGCGATAATGAACTACCGGGCTATTTCTAATCAAGTCTTTCGCTTCTACCATACCAAGTCACCAGCTTCGTCTCAAGCGGCCTTGTATGGTAACTAAGTGATTCAGGAGTCTCCAATAACGAATTACATTCCGGACGTAGAAGATCGGGTCTGACTGACCTCCTACACCGCGGTCGTCATGTTGTTTCCGTTTCTCGGGCTTCCTAGTTACACCTTTCTTCATTGCTGCAGAGTTCCACTGCTGCGAAGCTCGAAAAGAGCATTCAGTCTGTGATTGCGTCCAACTTGAATTCATCCGACTCCAGAGCATCAATCAGTCTACTTTCTACACAAGACTTCGCCACTAGGTACCGAGAACCACGCATCCTCTTCAGTCCCCCAACGCCGCCACGTCTCGGCAACCTCTGCAAGCTCGTCTTGCGTAGCGATTCGAGACTCGACGGCAGTATCTGCGAATGAAGAGGCCACTGTTCGCTCAGCCCATAGTCCGCTCCACCATGCTATTTCCTCACTGGTGCTGTAGCACCACGAACTCACGGTCGACGTGATGGCATCGGCGGCAAACCCTGCCTGCTTGGCCCAGACATGCACCATTCTTCCCGCATCCGGCTCTCCCCCGTTATGGGTGGCGAGCGTCCTGTAGAGCGATTGCCAATGTTCCATCCCAGCAACCTCTGGATACCAGGCAAAAGAACCGTAGTCCGATTCACGGGCTGCCACGATGCCGCCGGGCCTCGCAACACGTCGCATCTCCCGCAAGATGCCCACCGGGTCTTTGACGTGCTGAAGAACCTGGTGACAAAACACAATGTCAAAAGTGTCGTCTGGGTAGCTCAGCGAGTTTGCGTCGCCCTCGGTGAACTCGATGTTTTCTACACCCTTGCCTGACGCTAGGGCTCGCGCCTGGTCTAATACCTTGGCAGCACGTTCCAAGCCGATGACGCGACCATCCGGCACGTAGCCGGCGAGGTCAACCGTGATGGTTCCGGGACCACAGCCAATGTCTAGGATTTTCATGTCGGGCTTGATGTGAGGAAGCAGAAAGCCAGCCGAGTTGAGGGCTGTGCGCCAGGTATGTGACCTCAGCACAGACTCGTGATGGCCGTGGGTATACGTAGCTGCTTCGGTTTTTTTCATTGTCGTCGTATGAATAAATGTTGACAGAAGAGAGTAAATATGTAGCAGAGTGGGAATCTCGGGCGTAAATTTGAAAGCCTTCGCCTTAAAATACACTCACCATTTGTTCCATGTCAGCCCCTCATTAGGGTGGTACCTTTGGACGACCTGAATCCGAAATCTAAGCGAACGCACTAGTAATATCTGAGAAAATATAAAGATAGTCTAGTAGAACTTGTATTAACTCTATTCTGATCTATAATTTTAAGATATCATCCTGTTATTGTTATAGTCTGGGCTTGTAGGCCTGATCTTTGTGTGTGCACAGTCGCGGAAAGGTCACCTATATAACTAACTACTGCCCAATTGAACAGAAAAGATATATTTAACTCGTTGTTAGTTAGTAGTTAACTAACGCACAAGTGGCCGGGCGACCGTGATGACTGCAGCTGGCACGTGCGATAGCCCAATCGAGCTGGTCCCTTTACAATTATAAATATATCTCTTGGATTATTTATTTTACTTATTTATATATAAGTACTTGTTATATGATAATGCATTTTTTTTAATATAAAAATGCCTTAATTTATAATACGCGTTATTCGCTATAAGGATAACGAAAAAGGGGGGATGACGATGTAACTAATGGGGAGCACGTTAACAAGAATGTCATGTTGACAGTTAGTCGGGGATTTGAAACCTTTGCGATGCCTGAGGTTGCCATACGGAACACCGCCAATTTAACAAGTGACCTCCCATTCGATGTTCGATCTATCGCTAAAAATGCGCGCTGCTCGTCTCAAATGAGGCTGGGCTTGAGAGGAACCGAACCTCCATACTCCGTACCCCTAACGACAACCGTTTCTTGATCCAAAAACCACCATCATATACCTCGTCACTATATTTTTTTATGGCTTGCTGTCCACGTTTCTAGGTCTCTCTCCACTGACATGCCTATTAGCGAACAACTATTGTCAAAATGGCGACTCTACTAAGATACGAAATCGAACACTACGTCACTAGCATTCGGGAAAATGATCATCATGCGCGTTTCACGGTCCGGCGAAATGGCAAAGTGTTCTACATTGAAATTTCGCCGTCAAACTTTGTCAATTCGCCTGTCATGACGAACAAGTATCTCTCTTACTTGGAAGTCCTAAAGTCGGGTAGAGAGGAACTTGACGACATCTACGACACTGATGTATATGAGTGGCTCATGCCCCCATTTGAGCCGTTTTTCGCTGAGCTCGCGCCTAGTCCGGCGGGGGACCCTTTGAAAGTCCGAGTCACCTTGAAAGAATATTTGTTCCCGGAGTTTTTTTGTTTTTCCCTTGATATTCTTGACGAGAAACTGCGCCCACGTTTTATTCCGACAACTGAGTCACCATATAGGCCCTCTTTCGTCCGATTTGATGATGACCTCCATGACGATCTAGAAAAGTGGACAGCCTTATACGATCCGGCGGGAATCATCTTAAGTGACAATAATTCTACAGATGCTCTCTTCAAGTCGCCAAAAAAGGTCCTTATCGATAACGAACAGACGGAATGCTTCTTCAAACCCTGCTATAGCAGCGTACAGGCGATCCAGGAGCTTGAAGCATATAAGAAGATCCATGCGGCCGGTCTTAACCTAGACTCTCAATTCAACCTCTGTCACCTCTATGGTATCGTAATAGATGACTGTGACTTCATCCTCGGGCTGTTGTTAACCTACGTAGATTGTGGCGGCCGGCCACTGTCCACAAGAGTGCACCCTGATGAACACGACGATCCGCCCGCAGCGATGAGAAGAGATTGGATAGACCAGCTCGAAGCCACCTTGGCTGCGCTGCACAAGAATGACATAATATGGGGAGACGTCAAGGCAGAAAACGTGTTGATTGACACCAATAACAACGCTTGGATGATTGATTTTGGTGGCGGTTATACTGAAGGATGGGTTGCCAAAGATGTAGCGGGGACCGTTGCAGGAGACTGGGCTGGCATGGCTGAGCTGAAGAAGCTCTTGCTTCCGCTGAAAAGGATAGACGACGAATACCAACGTTTGGAGAGGTAGTGCAGACTCGATAGGAACACTGTCTAGGGCGATTTTCATTCGATATATAGTATAAATGAAGCGCCAGCTGCCAGCGAGCATGTACTAATAGCCGACCTTACAGATGCTACTAATTTCCCTATATTAATAATAAGCTAACTTCTAGTACACTACTATAAGACTAGAGCACGCTATATTATAAATAGCTATAATAATCAATAAGTAGAATATAAATAGAGGCAAAGTAGGCCTAGCTCAATACTATAAAAGGCTAGTACAATACTCTCAAGTCTATCTTAGAAGTCAACTATAAATATAATCTTTTAAAACATCTTTGCTCTCGTGCCTATACTAGTATATACCACCCTCGGTAATGCCTACACTTAGTATAACGGCGCCTCATTGCACCGAGATGTAGAGAAGTTGCTAAGCTTTTACAAGAAACCGTGGCCGAATTCGACTTTTACTCATAGCGACTTGAGTCCTTCGAATATACTCAAGGTGAGAAAATTGTTGGTATTATTGATTGGGAAACAGCAGGCTGGATGCCACCGTATTGGGAATACACATCTGCTTGGAATGTTCATCTACAATCTCAATTTTAGCAGAAGGAAGTCGATAAGGTTTTTTCGCCAATGCCAGAGGCTTTGGAGATGGAAACAATCGAGAGGCTGTATTTTGGGGACTTTTAGGAATTGGTAAAGCGTGAGCGAGAACAACAAGAGATATCCATTAGCGTTGAGGGAGCAGTAAAGTGCTACAGCACGAGATTATCACGTGAAGCGAAAGTTATTATTTACTTGTCTGTGGCATTTATAGCGTCGGGTTTCGATTGAACCTAATACTACTTTATTGACCTACGATACTGCTGTCTCTAGATTCGTATGTCCAATGTCCAAATATCGCTCGCATTACTTAGTCTCTTCTTGCTACCTTAGACTCTCAAGCAATTATATCCTTTCTATCTAATATATTCCACGTTAGTACTTTAGACTCCTTAATAGAGATAGATTATATATAAAATTAATAATTATCTACTTTATAACTAATATACTAAAGAGTAGTTTAAGAACCTATCTTCTACTTTAATAAATAGCTAATTATCTGTATATCTTTCATTACTTTAAAAGCTTCTTTAGTCTTTATTTTATAAGTCTATTCTATTATTTCTAGTTTTATTTAAGTATTTTAAATAGTTACTTTTAACTTCTTTTTATCTTTAACTTTTATAGATTAAAATTTAAACTAGTATTATATTTATTAGTATCAATTAAATCTTTTCTTTATTAAATTTTTAGATTATTTTCTATTTTTTAAAATAATATTATTAATTTGATTTATTAGATTTATTAGATTTAAAGCTAGTAAAAAAAGCTTAATAATATTTTAGTAATTGATTAATATAAAAACTAAGTTTAAGTATATTATTTATTATAATAACTTATCTTTTATCTCTCTAAGTATAAAATATAAGTCACCTTAGCCTTTGAAAAGAGAAACAAGCCGTTTGTTACTGCATGACGGCTTAACGCCCACAATATTTGACACAAAAAGGAGCCTCCTGAGATGCTAGTCTACTCTCAGACTTACTTGACCTGTAGAGTCTATTGGATAATGCTAAATCCTTTCCGGCAACTATTCCCCATGATACCGAACCTGCATCTCAATATACTAGACAGTCTCAATACAGGGACTAGTCCACTATCATTTGACCCACCACTGCTCCTCACCACGTCTCTGCGCAGCAGTCCTGTCCTAGCAGGTTGGTTTCGGCTCCATGTTGGAATTGAAATGTTGCGACGGCTGAAAAGTTGGCTGTCATTATACATAGTGATTCATTCCACTTTGACGTCTTTGATGGAGAGGCGTTGAATAGGATCGTGGTGCATAAGTTGGAGAATTATGGGTTTGAAAAGGAGCTGGTACTTTGTTGGTAAACAATTGAAAAATTCGTCATTCCCATTTACAAGTTCAGCCACGCGGTCCCGGAAGTGTGACGGGAGATTTGAGGGATGAGGATCCATGAAATTACTCCCGTCCGTCAAGATATAATAGATCTGGTACGGAGTAAGTGTCAGACGATTTGAACGGCATTACACGTTGAGTGTACGTACCAATTGTCCCATATACCAACTATCCACCTTGAAGGGATGGGCTGTCGTTTCACTTGTCAAAAACTCGATAGCCTTTACCGCACCCTGTGAAAAGCTGTCCGCTTTGTAGGTGGCACCTTTTTTGTGCTGGAAAGAGAATCCAAAATCCATGATTCTGCAGGTACCGTTTCCGAATCCTAAGTCTTCTGGCTTAAAGACAAATTTGGGCAGACAGTCGGTCGTTGGAGTGCCATCCTTACGTTCCACAGATTGCTTGACAGGTTGCTCTTTAAGGAGCGCCTCGATGTCTTTGTGGGGAGGCGCCGGTAGCGCAACATTTCCTGGGTGGATATCTGTCTTTTGTTAGCCTATTCCTCAACATGTTTATTCTTGTTAAATTACCTGCATGCACAATATTCAGTTTATGTAGCTCAGTCACCCCTTGAACAATTTCCTTGATGCACTGCACCCGCCTTTCAACGTCCAGAGGAAGAGGTGAGTTTATACGAGCCAACGAGGTTTGTATCATTTGAAAATCTGTCCCAGTTGGCGGGTAGGCGATGACGCTGAAGCTCACGTCCCGGTACCGGGGGTCATCCTGTGCCAAATGATGCTTTAAGGCAAAGCTATCTTTGATGGTGCATACGTGATGACTTTGACATTGCTCCTGCAATAACGTGTTAATCTCTAATTCGCGCTTGACCTGTTCATTTTCTTTCCGGCCCAGAAACTTGATAGTCAAGACCTCACTAGCTCTGATGGTTAGCCCCGGCTCCCATCCAGTGCGAGAACAACACACCTATTTTGGGTATTTCTGGCCAGCCAGCACCAATCGCCCAGCCTCTTTAGCAGCTTATATCCATTCAGCTCCTGTTTGTAGTACACCACAGGCTGTTCGGAATCCGCCCATCGCTCTAGAAGGTACTGGTCTCTCCAGTATTGGGTGCCATCTGTCATGTCCTTGTAGTGGCGGTATAGCCAAGCCAGTGGCCTTCGCGAAATGACACGCTTCATTATCATTCAAAAGCCTAGGTCCAAAATAGGAGCAAGAAAGTGAGAGGTTAGAAATAAGAAGTGAGGAGTTAAGGGATTGAATAGTTGAGAATTGGAGAGAGCTGTACGCGCCTGGAAAGCCATTATCTAATAGACATAGGGCGGTTAGAGGAGGCAGAAAACTGCTATTAGGCTAGGGGTTCCACTAGAGTAGTGATAGCACTTCTCCTTGAACAGGGATGCTCCTACGGAGTACTTATAAATGAGTAGGCATAATCACTAAATTTAGCGTCCTTTGCTAAAGAAAGACCTATAGTCTCTATGTCGATTTATATAAAATATTTATTTAACTCTAACCTAGCCTTACACAATCCTAGCTGATATTGCGAGGCGACACGATAGTTATCTTGCTAACTCTAGGCTAATATAATAATCTAGCCTTACTATACTACTATAAGTAAGCGTAACTAAAGGAATAACAAATATAAAGAGAAAGAGAAAGAAGTCTCTCTTTATCTCCTCTATCTTAAGTATATATACCTCTCTCTATTAGAGGTAGTTAAAATCTTTAGTAGTTTTAAAGTAGCTTTAAATTAAGTCTACTATAGGTCTAATTTACCTCTAATATAATTAACTTAGATTTAAGCTTCTAGCTTTAGTCTATAATATACTTTTAACTTTACTTATTCTTTTCTTTTATTAAAAAAATTTTAATTACTCTATTTTTCTTCTAGTTATCTTATATCTATTACTAGATTAACTAGACTTCTATTTTTATTTTATTTATTTTTCTACTCTTTCTATTTATAATTACTTTATACTTATATTAAATTAATAATATTTCTTTCTTTTAACTATAAATAAATTATCTTTTTCTTTTCTTTAATTATTATAAATCTTTTCTTTTTATTATTTTTTTATTTCTTATAGCTTACTTTATTTATTTTTAATTAATATTTTTTTTAATTTATTTTATTTTTAAGTTATCTTTAGACTACTATTTATCTATTATATTATTAATTAGTTTTATATTTTTACTTTTACTTTTACTTTTATTTTATTTCTAATATTATATAAAAAATTATATTATTAATAGTAACTTTAATAATAAATAGTATAATAATAAAATTAAAGCTTTTAATATATATATATTATACTAGTATAAACTTATTAATATTAGATTTATTATATATATTTTAAATTCTAGTTTAACTTATAAATAGTATTATAAAACTTATAAAAAATATATTTAAAAATTATATATTTATATAATAAACTTAAAGCTTTACTACTAATAGAAAAAAGTTATATTTATTACTACTTAAAGTAACTATATTATAAAATCTATTTATAAAAAGAAAAAAGCTATTTTTAATTAATATATAAAATTTTTATATACTTTTAATTTTATAATTAAAAAATTTTTAACTTTATTAGAATATACTTATATTAATTCTAGCTTTATTTATACTACTTTTTTAATTAAATTTACTCTAGCTATAAGTAAGTTATTTAATATATTAGCTTTAACTAATACTTTTACTTCTAGCTATTATAATAGTACTTAAGTAAGTATATACTAGTAAATATTAGTTAATTTTTTTAAAACTAAAATACTATAATATAAAGTATATATAATATATTTATTAAATAATATATAAATTATAAAAAATAGTACTTTATCTAGTTTAAATAATAAAAAATATCTTATATTATATTAGAAGCTATTTATAATATAAGTATTAATTTTAATTATATTATATATAATTTTACTAAAAAGTTTTATTATATATAAATTATAACTTTAATTTATACTTAGTAACTTACTTTTACTACTACTCTAGCTTTACTTTTTTCTACTATTATAATTACTAATACTAATACCTTTATTATACTTATATTTTATACTAGAAAGATATCTAAGGCACTTATAGTTATTAATAATAAAGTACTCTTTAAATAATAATATTTTTTATTTTAATATAAAAATTTTTTTTTTTTAATTTTTACTTATATTAATTTAATACTAAAAGAAATTTATTTATTTATATTTTATACTTATATATACTTAAGTTAAAACTTATTTAATTTTATTTATAGTTAAATTAATATATTTTTATAATATAAAAGAGCTATATTAGCTATCTTTTACTTTATTTTATAATTATAATATAAAATTATAATAATATTTTAATTTTTTTATATTTATATTAAAGTTAATTTAAAACTATTATAGCTTTAAGTATTTCTTTACTTTTCTTTAAATTATTATAATATATTTATATCTTTTAAATTCTTTAATAGCTTTTAAGTTAATTATATATACTTTTTTTACTTAATATAAATATTTTACTTTTTCTTTTATTTTAAAGTATTTTTTATAGCTAAAACTTTTTTTACTTTAAATTTCTCTATTATTTTACTACTTTTAGTTAAGTTCTTTTAAAGTAATACTAGACTTAAGTATATATTCTAGAGCTATTAGCTAGAAAGTAAATTAGTAGCTACTCTTTTAATTAAGTCTATATAGAATATTAAATAAATATTTTATAATATATTTAATTTAATTATAAAAAATATTAAAACTTCTTTTACTTTATATTTTACTATTATTTAATTAAGCTTTTTACTTAAGTAATTTATCTTTATATTATATAAGCTTAATTATATATAGTTTCTAATTATAAATCTTTCTATTAGTTATTATTTCTAATTACTATTATTTTATTATTATTACTAGTAAAAGATAATTACTACTTATACTAGATTTATTTCTTTTTATAAGTATTTTAAAAATATAATTACTTATCTCTTAGAAAATATAAATAAAAGTTTATCTTTTAAATTCTATTATATAAGTAATAAGTTATAGCTATATATAGCTTTATTAGTACTTATTCTAGTAATAGTAAAATCTCTATTATTTAAAGTAAATTAGTATACTAGTAAGTAGCTTATTTAATTATACTACTTAAATAAAACTATTATATATAAAATTATTTAAATCTTTTAATTTACTTTTTTTATTTTACTATTAGTCTATAAATAGTATAATATAAATAGAAGCTATTTAATATTAACTTTCTTATAAAGTATAGTCTAGAATTTACTTAACTAGTCTAAGCTTCTATTAGAAATAATATAAATTAAAAATCTATAAGATTACTACTAATAGTTTTTAAAGTATTTTATATACTTTTTAGCTTTTATTAATATTATAGCTTTTAATTATATATACTTAAAAAGATAATCTATAATAACTAATAAATACCTTAAGTTATTTTTATTATATATAAGTAAGTCTATTATAAAGTCTATTAAAATCTATAACTAATACTAGTTTATAATAGAAAGTAGCTATAAAAGCCTTTACTAGAGCTATTTACTCTTATATTTTCTATAGTAATAGTAATTTTAGATAAATCTAGCTATATTTTATAATATCTCTTTCTAATAGTAGTTTTATTATAATATTTAAAATATTATATTTTTACTTAAATACTTTAATATTAGTAAGTTATAAGCCTATTAGATTATTATAATTATAAAAGGCTTTTACTTTAAAACTTAAGTTTACTTCTAATATTATAGCTAACTATAAGCTAATATAATATAATTTATAATTTACTTATAAGTTTTTATTTCTAGTAGAAACTTTTATACTCTTTCTATTATAGTTTATTAGTAAATATTAATTAGCTTATTATTAATTATATTTTACTTTTATAAGTTCTATAAATAGATATTTATAAATATTCTAGGCTTTATCTTTTAAATATTAGTATAAAGTATATTAAATTATATTCTTTTTTAGTCTTTTAAAGTTATTATTAGCCTATAATTAAAAAGTAATTACTATTTATTCTAGTTCTAATATAATAATATATTAAAGTAGCTTACTTAAGTATTTAATTAATACTTTTAATTAAAA
Organism: Metarhizium rileyi; assembly: GCA_031753515.1. Lineage (NCBI taxonomy): Eukaryota > Fungi > Ascomycota > Sordariomycetes > Hypocreales > Clavicipitaceae > Metarhizium > Metarhizium rileyi. The sequence goes on along the minus strand of JAUKVO010000003.1, from coordinate 114,795 downwards.
GTTAAAAAGTATAAGTATTTTAGCTTATTATATTTATTATTTTATTATTACTTTTAGTATTATAAAATACTTTAAATTTTTATAATCTATAAAAATTATAAAAGATTTTATTATATTATATAGCTTTACTAATTATACTTTTATATAAAAGATTACTATAAGTAGTTTTCTATTATAAATTATATAGTTTTATTTTATAAGCTAGAAGTATATTAAATAGTATACTACTATATATAATATTCTCTTTATAAACTATAAAAGATAACTATTTAATATATTACTTAAATAATTTACTTTAATTATTATATTCTTTTTAAAGTTTTATTAGTATAATACTTTATTTATAATAAAAGCTACTTTAAGCTTTTTAAATACTATATTTTACTACTTTATTTACTTAAAGAAAATACTCTTTTTTATTAATTTTAATAATAATTTTATTAAGTTTAAAAACTTAAAAATAAATTTCTAATAAAAGTTTATAAATTCTAAGAATTTATAAATATTTTATACTTTTATTAAAGGCTTTTATTATTAAATATCTACTATTTTATCTAGATTAAAGTAAATTTTCTTTTTTATATAAACTATAAACTTTAAATACTTTACTTTTTATATACTAAAAGTATACTTTTTAATATTAAAATATAAACTTATTATATATAGCTTATATAAAATCTCTTAAATCTTTTATATATAATTTCTCTTTAATTTATTAAAGTAAATAAAAATATTATTTAAATATACTATTATAAAGTTACTTAATAGATTTCTAAGTACTTTATTAATATAATACTAGAATATAGCTAGAGCTTTTACTAATTTAAATAAGTAAACTAGCTACTTAAAAAGTTTAAATTATATTTAAAATACTATTTAATATTTTTTCTCTTTTATAATATAAATATAATAAAAGACTAATTTAATATTTAACTTTATAAACTATTTAGCTTTTATAAGAAAATAAAAAGTCTTTTTAACTAAAGGTAATAAATATTAGTTTTATTCTATTATTTTATTTAGTATTTTATAGTCTATATAAAATCTCTAGTTTTCTCTAGATTTTTTAGCTAATAAAACTAGTACTATTATAAATAAAAAGCTTACTTAAATCTATCTTTTATCTATAAGTTCTATTATTTATTAGTAGATTTCTAGAAAATAGTCTTTAAGTATATTATATAATAAAGCTTAAAGAAACTAAAGCTCTTTTTTCTCCATTTTTTATAAGTAAATATAATAATTAAGCTTTTTCTAGTATAATAGTAGTTTATTAGCCTTTTTTTTTTTAAAGAAATTCTTAAAGTTCTAGAGTTTTATTAGAAGTATTTAATTAACTTTTTTCTTACTAATATTTTTAGTAAAATAAGCTTATAATATTATTAATATTTTCTATAGGCTTATAGTAAGAAATTAATATTCTATTTCTAATTTTTATACTTATTATATAAAACTTATATATACTAACTCTAGTATTATAATTATAAATATTAAAGTCTATTACTTTTTTACTACTTTTATCTATAAGTTTTAAGCTACTTTTACTTTAATTTCTTATTTTATTATATATATAATAACTTTATTATATACTAGCTATAAAAGTTCTAAAATAATATCTTTTATAAAGTCTAATATTATATAAGTAATAAAAGAAAATTTCTATTTATTTATTTTACTTTAAATATATATTATATATAATATTTTTAAGTATAATTTTATATAAATTTTACTTTTACTTTTTATTTTTATAGCTATTTATATTATTTATTTTAATTAAAGTAAAATTTACTAGAGTTTTAATTTTTATATAAATTTTTTACTTACTATTATATAATAATTATAACTAGTATTTACTTAAGTATTAGTAAATTTTATATTATTAATTAATATAAGTATAAGAAATAGAAAAGTATTTATATTTAATTTAATTTTATTTAATTTAATTCTTTTAATATTAGATATTATAGTCTATATATAAGTAGTCTTTTACTTATATACTTTTAATATAAGTTTTAGTATAAAAGCTACTTATTTTCTAAGTTTAAAGCTATTAAAGTATTATTTAATACTAATTTCTTTATAATAACTTACTTTATATTAGTTACTATAAACTAGAGCTACTTTAGAAATAGCTATAGGTATTTAGCTATATAATAGCTTAAAAACCTATAGTATATATAGCTTCTATTATTATATTATTAGATTAATACTTTTTTTAAAATTTACTTAGCTTATTACTTAATAAAATTCTACTTTTTATCTTTATTTTACTTTCTATTAGACTTTTTTCTATTAGTATAGCTTTAATTTATATTTAATTTATTAACTTCTATTATTAAAGTATTTTTATTAAGCTATTATTAGCTTACTTAAAGTTATATACTTTCTTTTTATTTATTATAAAACTTTTTATTTAATTAATAAATTTTAATATTTATAGTAATACTTTATAATTAATTTACTATTATTATATATAATACTTAAAATATTTCTCTTTTAATAATTCTATTTTATATTAGTTTATTTAAAGATTACTTAAACTTTACTAGTTTAATTATATTTATTTAAATTAGTTTTTTTATTAAAATTATTTTATTTTTAAAATAAATAAAAAAGTCTATAAAAGTTTTATTATTTACTTACTTTATTTAATTAACTTTACTTAAAGCTATTTTCTTCTAGTAAAAGTTAAAGTATATTATAGCTAGATATTTAAAAAAGTTATAAAAGTTATAATTAACTTTTTTACTAAGTTTAAAGAAAGTAATTACTTACTTTTAGACTATTAAAGATAGATTCTAGTAAATAAAAATCTATTAGTTATATATACTTTTAATAAATTCTTTATTTTTAATTATTTTATAAGCTATAAGACTTTTTTAAGTAAAAAAAACTATTTTATTACTATTAAATAGTAAATTTAATTCTATTAGCTTTTATTTTTTATATATAATTATAGCTAGTTATTATATAACTTATAGTATTTTATTATTTTAGAATATACTTTATTATATTAGTTTATAAATCTATTTAGCCTAATAGTTAATAACTTTCTATAGTATTATTATACTTTTTTATAAGCTTTCTATTATATTTTACTCTATTTTTTTAGTTTTAATATTTATTATTTATAATAATCTAGCTTTATTATATTACTATAAGTAAGTATAATTAAAGAAATAATAAATATAAAGAAAAAGAGAAAAAAGTCTCTTTTTATTTTCTTTATTTTAAATATATATATCTTTTTTTATTAAAGGTAGTTAAGATTTTTAGTAGTTTTAAAGTAGCTTTAAATTAAATTTACTATAGGTTTAATTTACCTCTAATATAATTAACCTAGATTTAGGCTTCTAGCTCTAGTCTATAATAGCTAAATAGTAAACATTAGCTAACTTAAGGTATATACTTTATTAGTAGTTTTACTTGCTTTTAGATAACTTACTATAGGAAAGGGATATTATAGCATTATAGCTTAGCTTTTATATATAAGAAAGATAGAACTTTCTATTTAAATTAAATAATTAAGTCTTACTTTAATTAGCTTTATTACTTTACTTTAATTTATTTTAATATAAGTATAACTTTTTACTTTATAAAGGAGTATAAAAGTAAAAAAGTTACTTAAGCCTTTAAAATAAAGGTTTTAAGAGTATATAAACTATTTAATCTAGAGCTTTTTAAAGATATTCTTAAACTATTATTTTATTATTTATACTTAGTCTTAACTACTTAGAGTAGACTCCTTAAGTACTTAATTGTAAGTGTGTTTTCTACTAATAAAATACTAATATAAATGTTAACGAGGGTAATAACAGCAACTATATAATAGTAGTTAAAGCTATTAAACAACAAGATGTATTAGCAGCCTTACAAGAATGCCAATAGCTGCTGCAGGCGGCTTGCCTCTAACTACAAGAAGGTCTCATTGACCCAGCTAGTTATCTCAATACAAGGACCAATTTACTGTTCAATTGACCTGTTGCTCGCTGCAGCTTTGATATCTGTGACAATAAAACATTAGCATGCTGCCTTTAGTGCGCTACTAAATGCCTACCGCTCTAGGAGCAAAGCGGTGGGGCTAAAGTCATTCCGTTAGTTTGACTTTCCTAGAGACTAGGATAGTCACTTGTAGCGACAGTAGGATTATATAGATTACTATTTAGTGCACTTGTTTTACAATAAATCGATTAGAATCTTTACAGCATAAAATTCATTGCCATTTATTCTATAGACTCTAGGCATGCCTGTTAGCCGAAATCTAAGTTATCTAGGTTATCTAGGTTAACTAAAACCTAGGCTAGAGATACTAGAAGGCAATAAACTAACTAACTAACCTTAGAGATAACTAAAAGAGCTTTTATAATAGTTACTAACTTAGCTTTTAATAAGCTTAACTTAGCCTTTAATAACTTATAACTAGTATAACTAGAATATTCTAATATAATTAGTATAATTTATATAAAAAGTATAAACTAGTATAAACTAGTTATTTTTAATATATAAAGTAAGAGTTTAATTTATATTAGATAAAATTAAAGACTTAAAAAAGAGAGATTTAATCTATTATAAATAATAGTAGAATTTCTACCTAGATTAGAAGAATAAGCTAAAGAATAGATATATATAGTTATTACTAATTTCTTTCTTCTATCTATCTCTTTTTCCTTCTTCTATATCTTAGACATCTTACTATGCCTCTATTATAAAGCCTTTTATCCTTGATAATTAGGCTTGATAATGCCTAGTCTTCTACTAGCCAAGTGAATGCCAAATAGTAGACTCCACCTTCTAGGTATACACAAAAAGAGCTATTCTTACTATAATGCCAATAATTAAGGGCTGTATACAATATAGCTCCGCTTTTGTTTTAGAAGTAAACTAGCTTGGAATATCTAGAATTATATGCTAAAACCACTTCCTTAGCCCCATTAGGGACCACTAGGCATCGCAAAATTTTACTATCCTTTTCGCATTTAAAGACTAAGTCTTCCTAGAGAAATTCCCACTCGTCCCTACTAGTTTTCACCTTACTCTTTCCTTTCGTGTTATAGCGGAGAGGTGCTCTCATGTTGCTCCCGAACTTAATGGCAAGATTAACCCATTTATACTCTTCGATTGATTGCTAGTCTGTCAAGTTAAAGCTTGACATACCCCCCTCCAAATTTACGGGTTCACAGTCTAGGGAGACAGGCACTAGTTGTTTGAGCTCGAAGAATTTAGCCTTAACTGGCCGGTTTAGCTTAGGGTGCAAGAATACTAGATTTTTCTTCGAAGCCTCGCCTATAGTGTAGAAGTCGTTTTAGATATCAACTATCTTCCCATGTTTGTTTAGAATATACCAATGCGTAGTGCCATTTGCATCTACGATGTAGCCAACAGGGAATGTTTCGGCCCCATGCCTATCTGGTATAAGGGATGTTCGAGCAGGGTTGGGGTCTCTGTAAGAATCTCGGAGTGTTCTATTATCGTTAGGGAGGTTAGACTAGACGTAGCCTTCCTCGAAATTTGCCTCTATAGTCCTTTCGCTATTAGCTCTACTATGCATGACACAATGCTTTTTCTGCTGCATCATTTCAGAGTTGCCACAGCAAGCGTTATATGTGGCCTCGGGCTAGAACTACTTATGTAGAGGCTGGTACTACCAAACTAGTCAGCTGGAGAAGAGTCGTAGTAGTTTATGAGGAGACCTATACACGATTGTTGCATAAGTAAATAGGGCTATATTTTAATTAATTAATTCTCGCCTCATTTATTAATAATTCTAAGGTAGCTAAGAAACTCTCTTCTTGCCCTATGAAATTAGTCTTAAGCTAGCTAAAAAAGAGACTTACGCTACTAAGTTATAGTAGGGATTTTCCCTCGTACTATCTCTACTAATTTCTTGGTTAATCTATGCTAAATTTAGCGATATTTTTTGCTGCCTTTATTGTAGGCATTACTTAGGGTAATACAATATTACAATTAGATTGTAAAGCGTAATAAAGGGTATTTAAAAGGATTATATTTAAGTCTTACTTTCTTCTATTATAGACTATAATATTAAGCTAGCCTTTTATAGTATTAAGGCTAGACTTACTTTCTCTATTTAATAATCTATTTTTCATAATATATATTTAATTATATTATAGTATACTATACCTATAATAATAGGCTAATTAGAATAATAGAAGACAAGCTACTATAGGTCTCTAGCTACTTAGTATAACTTATAAGGTTAGTAATATTAATAATATTAATAATATTAGTAATATTAATAATATTAATAAAAGTAATAATACTAATACTAGTAGTCTTTTAAATAAAAGAAATAATAGGTAATTATTAGATTTAAATAGTTATAATAATAAGAGAAAGAAAATCTTATAGAAAGGTAGTATTAATTTATTTTATATAGTACTAATTATACTATTTTTTTTATAAAGCTATTTTAGTTCTCTTTACTTATTCTTTTACTTATATTATTATTTTATTTTTATTAATAAAAGTCTTAAGCACTTAGTTTAATAATATTTTTATTATAATATTAGCTAGATTATTATTTCTATTAATCTATCTAACTTTATATACTTTATAGCACTTATATAACTATTTTAAAGCTATAATATTAATTATTAACCTTTTTTTCTTTATTATACTAAGCTTAATAAAGTATTTATATAGTAATAAAGAGTTTATATAAAGAATTATAGGTATTTATAGTATTTTAAGTCTATTAAAGATAAGATTTAAAGTTATTATAATTATATAAGCTATATTTAATTCTTATATTATACTATATAATTTAAATACTAGAGTACTTTAAGTTATATCTTTACTTTTAGTTAAGCTATATATAATAATATTATCTTTTATAGAAAATTTAGTTTCTTTTATCTCTTTATTAGTAATAATAATAATATATTTAATCTAGAAACTTAAACTTTTATTATTAGCTAATAAACTATCTATAAATATATATAGTTTTAAGGTTTTAATGTTAAAAGAAATTATATATAATCTATATTTTTAGTTTTAAATTTATTACTTAAGGTATTTATTTAAATAAGCTATATTCTCTAGTTTAAGCTTTTAATATTAACTTATAATAGATAAATTATATAAAGCTTTAAGCTAATAGATATTTATAATATAAGCTTTTTAGGCTTTTTATTTAATATAATTTTATTTAGTATTAGTAGATTTTATATTAATTAAATAAAGCTTTCTACTTTAACCTTTCTATTAAAGTTCTATTATACTATTTTTATTTGAAATAAGTATATATTGTATTGCTTGTTATTTTACTCTTATACTAGCAGGAAGCTTCGCAGCAGGAAGCTTCGTAGTCAATCTAGCTAGCTGCAGGAAGTAGGGCAGGAAGCAGGGCCCGTGCCTATCACGTGACCTAGCTAGTCACATGACCTAGCTAGTCACATGACCTAGTTAGAAAAGGGGTATAAGAGCTTGTAGTAGCAACCCTCTCTAGATAATTTAATTTAAGCCTTTATATCTAAGTGCTTTTGTAGCTACTTGCGGCTATTTCTATAGCTACCTATAGTAGCTACTTGTAGTATAACTCTAGTTAGTTACTAGATTATAGATTATTAATATATTAACTCTTTTCTCTTAGCTTATAAAAGCCTTTCTTTCTATAAAAATAGTAGTTTCGCTTAGGCTAGCTATCTATTAGGCTAGAAGACCTACGACCTCGATAACCTAGCCCTATCGAGATTACTCCCTTATAAATTATAACTAACTAGACTAAACTATACAAACTACTCGATTAAACACACAATATATAAGCTAGCTATAGCTACAGCTATTAGGCCTAGCAGCAGCTTCTAAAGCTACTAATCCTCTAGCTATTAATCTATTAAAGCCTCTAGTAGCAGGCTCGCAAGCTTCTAAGAGCTTTCAAGCCCGACTAGCTTGATAGATTGAAGCTTCTAACCTAGTTATACTAATTAATTAAGGTTATCTATCGAAGATAACTATAGTTAACTATTAATTAGAATAACAGATATCCCTATAACCTATTAGTGCCTCTAGCAGCTAGCTTGCAAGCTTTAAAGCCCAAGCCCGACTGGCCCGATAGATTGAAGCTTGGTCTTCCAGGTTAGACTAGTCATACCAATTGATCAAGGTTATCTATCGAAGATAACTATAGTCGACTATTATTATTAGTTAGGGACGATAGATATCCCTACAACCTATTAGTGCCTCTAGCAGCTAGCTTGCAAGCTCTAAAGCCCAAGCCTGACTAGCCCGATAGATTAAAGCTTCCAGGTTGTACTAATTGATCAAGGTTATCTATTAAAGATAACTATAGTTAACTATTATTATTAGTTAGAGACGCTAGATATCCCTATAATCTATTGCAGCCTCTAGCAGCTAGCTTGCAAGCTTTAAAGCCCAAGCCCGACTAGCTTAATAGATTAAAGCTTCTAATCTAGTTATACTAATTAATTAAGGTTATCTATTAAAGGTAACTATAATTAATAATTACTATTATTATTAGTTAGAGACGCTAGATATCCCTATAGTCTATTGCAGCCTCTAGCAGCTAGCTTGCAAGCTTTAAAGCCTAAGCCTAACTAGCTCGATAGATTAAAGCTTCCAATCTAGTTATACCAATTAATCAAGGTTATCTATCGAAGATAACTACAATCAATAATTGTTATTATTATTAGTTAGAGACAATAGATATCCCTATAATCTATTAAAGCCTCTAGCAGCTAGCTTGCAAGCTCTAAAGCCTAAGCCTAACTAGCATAATAGATTAAAGTCGCCTAATAATAGATATTCCTACAATCTATTAGTGCCTCTAGCAGCTAGCTTGCAAGCTTTAAAGCCTAAGCCTGACTAGCCTAATAGATTGAAGCTTCCAATCTAGTTATACTAATTGATCAAGGTTATCTATTAAAGGTAACTACAATTAATAACTATAATACCTAGTATTAAGAGAATTAAATTAGATAAGATTAAATTAAATATAAATACTTCTCTACTTCTTATACTTATATTAATTAATAATATAAAATTTACTAATACTTAAGTAAATACTAGTTATAACTATTATATAATAGTATATAAAAAATTTATATAGAAATTAAAACTCTAATAAATTTTACTTTAATTAAAATAAATAATATAAATAGCTATAAAAATAAAAAGTAAAGGTAAAATCTATATAAAATTATACTTAGAAATATTATATATAATATATATTTAAGATAAAATAAATAAATAGAAATTTCCTTTTACTACTTATATAATATTAAGCTTTATAAGAAATATTATTCTAGAACTTTTATAGCTAGTATATAATAAAGTTATTATATATATAATAAAATAGAAAATTAAAGTAAAAGTAGCTTAAAACTTATAAGTAAAAGTAGTAAAAAAGTAATAGACTTTAATACTTATAATTATATTACTAGAATTAGTATATATAGGCTTTATATAATAAGTATAAAAATTAAAAATAGAATATTAATTTCTTACTATAAGCTTATAGAAAATATTAATAATACTATAAGCTTATATTACTAAAAATATTAATAAGAAAAAAGTTAATTAAATACTTCTAGTAAAGCTTTAAAACTTTAAGAATTTCTTTAATAAAAAAAAGGCTAATAAACTACTATTATATTAGAAAAAGCTTAATTATTATATTTACTTATAAAAGATAGAAAAAGAAAAGCTTTAGCTTTTTTAAGCTCTATTATATAATATATTTAAAGACTATTTTCTAGAAATTTACTAATAAATAATAGAGTTTATAAATAAAAGGTAGATTTAAGTAAGCTTTTTATTTATAATAGTATTAGTTTTATTAGCTAAAAAATCTAAAAAAAGCTAAAGATTTTATATAAATTATAGAGTATTAAATAAAGTAATAGAATAAAACTAATATCTATTACCTTTAGTTAAAGAAACTTTCTATTCTCTTATAAAAGCTAAATAGTTTATAAAGTTAAACATTAAATTAGTCTTTTATTATATTTATATTATAAAAGAAAAGAAATATTAAATAGTATTTTAAATATAATTTAAACTTTTTAAGTAACTAGTTTACTTATTTAAATTAGTAAAAGCTCTAGTTATATTCTAGTATTATATTAATAAAGTACTTAAAGATTTATTAAATAACTTTATAATAATATACTTAAATAATATTTTTATTTACTTTAGTAAGTTAAAGAAAAATTATATATAAAAAGTCTAAAAGATTTTATATAAGCTATATATAGTAAAATTATATTTTAATATTAAAAAGTATACTTTTAGTATATAAAAAGTAAAATATTTAAAGTTTATAGTTTATATAAAAAAGAAAATTTACTTTAATCTAGATAAAATAGTAGCTATTTAATAATAAAAGCCTTTAATAAAAGTATAAAATATTTATAAATTCTTAGAATTTATAAACTTTTATTAGAAATTTATTTTTAAGTTTTTAAATTTAATAAAATTATTATTAGAATTAATAAAAAAGAGTATTTTCTTTAAGTAAATAAAGTAGTAAAATATAATATTTAAAAAGCTTAAAGTAGCTTTTATTATAAATAGAGTATTATATTAATAAAACTTTAAAAAAAATATAATAGTTAAAGTAAATTACTTAAGTAATATATTAAATAGTTATCTTTTATAATTTATAAAGAAAATATTATATTTAAAAGTATATTACTTAGTATACTTTTAGCTTATAAAATAAAACTATATAATTTATAATAGAAAACTACTTATAGTAGTCTTTTATATAAAAGTATAATTAGTAAAGCTATATAGTATAATAAAATCTTTTATAATTCTTATAAATTATAAGAATTTAAAGTATTTTATAATACTAAAAGTAATAATAAAATAATAAGTATAATAGACTAAAATACTTATACTTTTTAATATTTAACTAAAGTATTAATTAAATACTTAAGTAAGCTACTCTAATATACTATTATACTAGAACTAGAATAAATAGTAGTTACTTTCTAGCTATAAGCTAATAATAACTTTAAAAAACTAAGAAAAAATATAATTTAATATACTTTATACTAATATTTAGAAAGTAAAGCCTAGAATATTTATAAATATCTATTTATAGAACTTATAGAAGTAAAATATAATTAATAATAAGCTAATTAATATTTACTAATAAACTATAATAGAAAGAGTATAAAAGTTTTTACTAGAAGTAAAAACTTATAAGTAAATTATAGATTATATTATATTAGCTTATAGCTAGCTATAATATTAAAGGTAAATTTAAGTCTTAAAGTAAAAGCCTCTTATAATTATAATAATTTAATAGACTTATAACTTACTAATATTAGAATATTTAAGTAAAAATATAATATTTTAAATACTATAATAAAACTACTACTAGAAAGAGATATTATAAAATATAACTAGATTTATCTAAAACTACTACTATTATAAAGAATATAAAAGCAAGTAGCTCTAGTAAAGGCTTCTATAGCTACTTTCTATTATAGACTAATACTAGTTATAAATTTTAGTAAACTTTATAATAGACTTACTTATATATAATAAAAATAACTTAAGGTATCTATTAGTTATTATAGATTATCTTTTTAAGTATATATAATTAAAGGCTATAATATTAATAGAAGCTAAAGAGTATATAAAATACTTTAAAAACTATTTATAGTAATTCTATAAATTTCTAACTTATATTATCTTTAATAGAAGCTTAAATTAATTAAGTAAATTTTAAATTATACTTTATAAGAAAGTTAGTATTAAATAGCTTTTCTTTATATTATATTACTTATAAACTAATAGTAAAATAGAAAGAGTAAATTAAAAGATTTAAGTAATTCTCTATATAATAGTTTTATTTAAGTAATATAATTAAATAAGCTATTTATTAGTATACTAACTTACTTTAAATAATAGAAATTCTACTATTACTAGAATAAGTATTAATAAAGCTATATATAGCTATAACTTACTATTTATATAATAGAATCTAGAAAAGAAACTTTTATTTATATTTTCTAAAAGATAAGTAGTTATATTCTTAAAATATTTATAAAAAAGAATAAATCTAGTATAAGTAGTAATTATCTTTTACTAGTAATAATAATAGAATAATAGTAATTAAAAATAATAACTAGTAAAAAGGTTTATAATTAAAAACTATATATAATTAAGCTTATATAATATAAAGATAAATTACTTAAGTAAAAAGCTTAACTAGATAATAGTAAAATATAAAGTAAAAGAAGTTTTAATACCTTTTATAATTAAGCTAAATATACTATAAAATATTTATCTAGTATTTTATATAGACTTAATTAAAAAAGTAGCTATTAACTTACTTTCTAGCTAATAGCTCTAGAATATATACTTAAGTCTAATATTATTTTAAAAGAATCTAACTAAAAGTAGTAAAATAATAGAGAAATTTAAAGTAAAAAAAGTTATAGTTATAAAAAATACTTTAAAATAAAAGAAAAGGTAAAATATTTATATTAAATAAAAAGAGTATATATAATTAATCTAAAAGCTATTAAAGAATTTAAAAGATATAAATATATTATAATAGTTTAAGAAAAAGTAAAAGAATACTTAATATTATAATAGTCTTAAATTAACTTTAATATAGGTATAAAAAAATTAAAATATTATTATAATCTATTAAATAAAATCTAAGTTATCTAAGTTAACTAGAGATACTAGAAGGCAATAAACTAACTAACTAACTAACTAACCTTAGAGGCAACTAATAGAGCCCTTACTAACTTAGCTTTTAATAAGCCTAACTTAACCTCTAATAACCTATAACTAGTATAACTAGAATATTCTAGTATAACTAGTATAAGGTATATAAAAGGTATAAAACTAGTTATTTTAATGTATAAAGTTTAAATTCTAACTAGCTAAAAAGTTAGAAAAGTTAGAGATATTAGCTTTAATAAGCTAATATTCTATAAAATAGATAACTTTCTATCTATAAAAACTTAACTAGAAATTTAACTACTAGCTTATATTAATAATAAGAAAGATTACTAGAACTTTATAATAATTAAAGAATCTATACTAGATAATATTAATAATAATATATCTAATAATTCTATATCTAAGAATTCTATAGAAGATGTTAAACGAAATCTAGGTTATCTAGGTTAACTAGAGATACTAGAAGGCAACGCACTAACTAACTAACCTTAGAGGTAACTAATAGAGCCTTTACTAACTTAGCTTTTAATAAGCCTAACTTAACTTCTAATAACCTATAACTAGTATAACTAGAATATTCTAGTATAACTAGTATAAGTTATATAAAAGGCATAAAACTAGTTATTCTAGTATATAAAGACAAAAGTTTAATTTATATTAGATAAAAGTAAAGACTTAGAAAAGGGAAATTTAACTTACTATAAATAGTAGTAAAATTCCTGCTTAAATTAGAAGAATAAGCTTAATAATATATATATAGTTATTACTACCTTCTTTCTTCTTCTATATCTTTAATATCCTACTATGCCTCCTTTATTAAGCCTTTTTATTCTTAATAATTAGGCTTAATAGAAGAACTAAAAGATAATAAAGAAAATTATAAATATTTAAGTCTTAAATTAATAAATCTAGTAGCTAAAAGGCTATTTAAGTAAGCTTATATAAGTAGCTTCTTTCTAAGTTCTAAGAAATCCCTTTATTAATAAAATTTACCTTTTAAGCTAACTAGATAGTTAAATCTAGAAAAATATTAATTTAAAAGAGAATTTAAGAAAGTAGTAAACCTAGAATTCTAAATAAACTAGAATAAAGGTATCTTTTATTCTATCTAGTAGACTCTAGTAAAATATAAAGCTTTAAATACTACTTAAGTCTTTAAATATAAGCTAGATAAGTATAAATATCTTATAAAATTTAAAGCTAGATTATATATTTAAAAAGACTAATAACTATATTTAAATAAAAATACTTATACTATAACTTTAGCTACTAGATTCTTTAAGCTTATTATAGCTATTTTAGTTAAATTTAACCTAGAAGTTAGATAGCTAGACGCTATAAATACCTTTATAGATAGCTCTCTAGATAAAATAGTCTATATTAAATATTCTAAGAGTTTTAATAAGTCTAGATAGATATTATAGCTTAAAAAAGCCTTATATAAGCTAAAAAAGTTACTATTATTTTAGTAATTAGACTTAATAAAAACTCTATTAAACCTAGAGCTTATATAACTAAAAGAAAATTCTTATATCTTTATAAAGTTATAAATAACTATATTTATTTATATTAATAATATAGTATTTATTTACCTTAAATTCTTAGAAGAAAAGGCACTATCTATTATAAAAGGCCTAAAGAAAACCTATAAAATAAAAGATTTAAGAGACTTAAAATAGTTTCTAAGTTATTATAGACTAGAGCTAGAAGCCTAAATCTAGGTTAATTATATTAGAGGTAAATTAAACTTATAGTAGACTTAATTAAAAGCTACTTTAAAATTACTAAGAATTTTAACTACCTTTAATAGAAAGAGATATATATATTTAAAATAAAGAAAATAAAAAGAGACTTTCTTTTCTTTCTCTTTATATTTATTATTTCTTTAGTTATACTTACTTATAGTAATATAATAAAGCTAGATTATTATAAAAAATAAATATTAAAACTAAAGAAATAGAGTAAAATATAATAGAAAGCCTATAGAAAAGTATAATAGTACTATAGAAAGTAATTAACTATTAGATTAAATAGATTTATAAACTAATATAATAAAATATATTTTAAAATAATAAAGTATTATAAGTTATATAATAGCTAGCTATAATTACTTAAAAAAAATAAAAGCTAATAGAGTTAAATTTACTATTTAATAGTAATAAAATAGTTTTTTTTACTTAAAAAAGTCTTATAGCTTATAAAATAGTTAAAGATAAAGAATTTATTAGAAGTATATATAACTAATAGATTTTTATTTACTAGAATCTATTTCTAATAGTTTAATAGTAAGTAGCTACTTTCTTTAAACTTAGTAAAAAAGTTAATTATAACTTTTATAACTTTTTTAAATATCTAGCTATAATATACTTTAACTTTTATTAGAAGAAAATAGCTTTAAATAAAGTTAATTAAATAAAGTAAGAAAATAATAAAATCTTTATAAATTTCTTTATTTATTTTAAAAATAAAATAGTTTTAATAAGAAAACTAATTTAAATAAATATAATTAAATTAGTAAAGTTTAAGTAATTTTTAAATAAACTAATATAAAATAGAATTATTAAAAGAAAAATATTTTAAGTATTATATATAATAATAGTAAACTAACTATAAAATATTACTATAAATATTAAAATTTATTAATTAAATAAAAAGTTTTATAATAAATAAAAAAAGAGTATATAACTTTAAGTAAGCTAATAATAGCTTAATAAAGATACTTTAATAATAGAAGTTAGTAAATTAAATATAAACTAAAGCTATATTAATAGAAAAAAGTCTAATAGAAAGTAAAATAAAAATAAAAAGTAAAATTTGACTAAGTAATAGACTAAGTAAGTTTTAAAAGAAGTATTAATCTAATAATATAATAATAAAAGCTATATATATTATAAGTTTTTAGGCTATTATATAGCTAAATACCTATAGCTATTTTTAAAGTAGCTTTAGCTTATAGTAACTAATATAAAGTAAGTTATTATAGAGAAATTAGTATTAAATAATACTTTAATAGCTTTAAACTTAGAAAATAACTAGCTTTTATACTAAAACTTATATTAAAAGTATATAAGTAAAAGACTACTTATATATAGACTATAATATCTAGTATTAAAAGAATTAAATTAAATAAAATTAAATTAAATATAAATACTTCTTTACTTTTTATACTTATATTAGTTAATAATATAAAATTTACTAATACTTAAGTAAATACTAGTTATAACTATTATATAATAGTAAGTAAAAAATTTATATAAAAATTAAAACTCTAGTAAATTTTACTTTAATTAAAATAAATAATATAAATAGCTATAAAAATAAAAAGTAAAGATAAAACTTATATAAAATTATACTTAAAAATATTATATATAATATATATTTAAAATAAAATAAATAAATAGAAATTTTCTTTTATTACTTATATAATATTAAACTTTATAAAAGATATTATTTTAGAACTTTTATAGCTAGTATATAATAAAATTATTATATATATAATAAAATAAAAAATTAAAGTAAAAGTAGCCTAAAACTTATAAATAAAAGTAGTAAAAAAGTAATAGACTTTAATACTTATAATTATAATATTAAAGTTAATATATATAAGCTTTATATAATAAATATAAAAATTAGAAATAAAATATTAATTTTTTACTATAAGCTTATAAGAAATATTAATAATATTATAAGCTTATATTACTAAAAATATTAGTAAAAAAGAAGTTAATTAAATACTTCTAGTAAAGCTTTAAAACTTTAAGAATTTTTTTAATAAAAAAAAGGCTAATAAACTACTATTATACTAGAAAAAGCTTAATTATTATATTTACTTATAGAAAATAAAAAAAGAAAAGCCTTAGCTTTCTTAAGCTTTATTATATAATATATTTAAAGACTATTTTCTAGAAATTTACTAATAAATAATAGAGCTTATAAATAAAAAGTAAATTTAAATAAGCTTTTTATCTATAATAGTACTAGTTCTATTAACTAAAAAACCTAGAGAAAGCTAGAAATTTTATATAAACTATAAAATATTAAATAAAGTAATAAAATAAAACTAATATTTATTACTTTTAGTTAAAGAAACTTTTTATTCTCTTATAAAAGCTAAATAGTTTATAAAGTTAAATATTAAATTAGTCTTTTATTATATTTATATTATAAAAGAAAAGAAATATTAAATAGTATTTTAAATATAATTTAAACTCTTTAAGTAATTAGTTTACTTATTTAAATTAATAAAAGCTTTAGCTATATTCTAGTATTATATTAATAGAATACTTAAAGATTTATTAAATAACTTTATAATAGTATACTTAAATAATATTTTTATTTACTTTAATAAGTTAAAGAAAAATTATATATAAAAAGTCTAAGAGATTTTATATAAGCTATATATAATAGATTTATACTTTAATATTAAAAAGTATACTTTTAATATATAAAAAGTAAAATATTTAAAGTTTATAATTTATATAAAGAAAAAAATTTACTTTAATCTAGATAAAATAATAGCTATTTAATAATAAAAGCCTTTAATAAAAGTATAAAATATTTATAGATTCTTAAAATTTATAAACTTTTATTAGAAATTTATTCTTAAGTTTTTAAACTTAATAAAACTATTATTAGAATTAATAAAAAAAAGTATTTTCTTTAAGTAAATAAAGTAGTAAAATATAGTATTTAAAAAGCTTAAAGTAGCTTTTATTATAAATAAAGTATTATATTAATAAAACTTTAAAAAAAATATAATAATTAAAGTAAATTACTTAAGTAATATATTAAATAGTTATCTTTTATAGTTTATAAAGAAAATATTATATCTAGTAGTATACTATTTAGTATACCTTAAGCTTATAAAATAGAATTATATAATTTATAATAGAAAATTACTTATAGTAGTCTTTTATATAAAAGTATAATTAGTAAAGCTATATAATATAATAAAATCTTTTATAATTCTTATAAATTATAAGAATTTAAAGTATTTTATAGTACTAAAAGTAATAATAAAATAATAGATATAATAGACTAAAATACTTATACTTTTTAACTTTTAATTAAAGTATTAATTAAATATTTAAGTAAGCTACTTTAATATACTATTATATTAGAACTAAAATAAATAGTAGCTACTCTCTAGCTATAAGCTAATAATAACTTTAAAAGACTAAAAAAAAATATAATTTAATATACTTTATACTAATATTTAAAAGATAAAGCCTAAAATATTTATAAATATCTATTTATAGAACTTATAGAAATAAAGTATAATTTATAATAAGCTAATTAATATTTACTAATAAACTATAATAGAAAAAGTATAAAAGTTTTTACTAGAAGTAGAAATCTATAAGTAAATTATAGATTATATTATATTAGCTTATAGCTAGCTATAATATTAAAGATAAATTTAAGTTTTAAAAGTAAAAATCTTTTATAATTATAATAATTTAATAGACTTATAACTTACTAGTATTAGAGTACTTAAGTAAGAATATAATATTTTAAATATTATAATAAAACTACTATTAAAAAGAGATATTATAAAATATAGCTAGATTTATTTAAAACTACTATTATTATAGAAAATATAAGAGTAAGTAGCTCTAGTAAAGGCTTCTATAGCTACTTTCTATTATAGACTAATACTAGTTATAGATTTTAGTAAACTTTATAATAGACTTACTTATATATAATAAAAATAACTTAAGGTATCTATTAGTTATTATAGATTATTTTTCTAAGTATATATAATTAAAGACTATAATATTAATAGAAGCTAAAGAGTATATAAAATACTTTAAAAACTATTAATAGTAATTTTATAAATTTCTAATCTATATTATTTCTAATAGAGGCTTAGATTAATTAAGTAAATTTTAGATTATACTTTATAAGAAAGTTAGTATTAAATAGCTTTTCTTTATATTATATTACTTATAGACTAATAGTAAAATAAAAAAAGTAAATTAAAAGATTTAAGTAATTCTATATATAATAGTTTTATTTAAATAATATAATTAAATAAACTATTTACTAGTATACTAACTTATTTTAAATAATAGAAATTCTACTATTACTAGAATAAGCGCTAATAAAGCTATATATAGCTATAACTTACTACTTATATAATAAAATTTAAAAAATAAACTTTTATTTATATTCTTTAAAAGATAAGTAATTATATTTTTAAAATACTTATAAGAAAAATAGACTTAATATAAGTAGTAATTATCTTTTACTAGTAATAATAATAGAATAATAGTAATTAAAAATAATAACTAATAGAAAGATTTATAATTAAAGACTATATATAATTAAGCTTATATAATATAAAGATAAATTACTTAAGTAAAAAGCTTAACTAGATAATAATAAAATATAAGGTAGAAAAAGTTTTAATATTTTTTATAGTTAAGCTAAATATATTATAAAGTATTTATTTAATATTTTATATAGACTTAATTAAAAGAGTAGCTATTAACTTACTTTCTAGCTAGTAGCTTTAAAATATATACTTAAATTTAATATTACTTTAAAAGAATTTAATTAAAAGTAGTAAAATAGTAGAAAAATTTAAAGTAAAAAAAGTCTTAGTTATAAAGAATACTTTAAAATAAAAGAAAAGGTAAAATATTTATATTAAGTAAAAAGAGTATATATAATTAATTTAAAAGCTATTAAAGAATTTAAAAGATATAAATATATTATAATAGTTTAAAGAAAAGTAAAGAAATACTTAAAGCTATAATAGTTTTAAATTAACTTTAATATAAGTATAAAAAAATTAAAATATTATTATAAGCTTATATTATAATTATAGAATAAAGTAAAAAGTAGCTAATATAGCTCTTTTATATTATAAAAATATATTAATTTTACTATAAATAAAACTAAATAATTTTTAACTTAAGTATATATAAATATAAAATATAAATAAATAAATTTCTTTTAGTATTAAATTAATATAAGTAAAAATTAAAAAAAAAAAAATTTTATATTAAAATAAAGAATATTATTACTTAAAGAGTACTTTATTATTAATAACTATAAGTACTTTAAGTATCTTTCTAGTATAAAATATAAGTATAATAAAAGTATTAGTATTAGTAGTTATAATAGTAAAAAAAAGTAAAACTAGAGTAATAATAAAAGTAAATTACTAGATATAAATTAAAGTTATAATTTATATATAATAAAACTTTTTAGTAAAATTATATATAATATAATTAGAATTAATACTAATATTATAAATAGCTTTTAATAAAATATAAGATATTTTCTATTATTTAAACTAAGTAAAGTACTATTCTTTATAATTTATATATTATTTAATAAGTATATTATATATACTTTATATTATAATATTTTAGTTTTAAAAAAAATTAACTAATATTTACTAGTATATATTTATTTAAATACTATTATAATAGCTAGAAGTAAAAGTATTAGTTAAAGCTAATATATTAAATAATTTATTTATAGCTAAAGTAAATTTAATTAAAAAAGTAGTATAAATAAAACTAGAATTAATATAAGTATATTTTAATAAAGTTAAAAAATTTTTAGTTATAAAATTAAAAATATATAAAAATTTTATATATTAATTAGAAATAGCTTTTTTTTATAGATAGATTTTATAATATAATTACTTTAAGTAGTAATAAATATAACTTTTTTTTATTAGTAGTAAAGCTTTAAGTTTACTATATAAATATATAATTTTTAAATATACTTTTTATAAGTTTTATAATACTATTTATAAGCTAAGCTAGAATTTAAAATATATATAATAAATCTAATATTAATAAGTTTATACTAATATAATATATATATATTAAAGGCTTTAACTCTATTATTATACTATTTATTATTAAAGTTACTATTAATAATATAATTCTTTATATAATATTAAAGATAAAATAAAAGTAAAAGTAAAAGTAAAAGTATAAAATTAATTAATAATATAATAAATAAGTAATAGTTTAATAATAACTTAAAAATAAAATAAATTAAAAAAATATTAATTAAAAATAAATAAAATAAACTATAAGAAATAAAAAAGTAATAAAAAGAAAAGATTTATAATAATTAAAGAAAAAGAAAAAATAACTTATTTATAGTTAAAAAAAAAGAGTATTATTAATCTAATATAAGTATAAAGTAATTATAAATAGAAAGAGTAGAAAAATAAATAAAATAAAAATAAAAGTCTAGTTAATCTAGTAATAAGTATAAAATAACTAGAAGAAAAATAAAGTAATTAAAATTTTTTTAATAAAGAAAAAGAATAAATAAAGTTAGAGGTATATTATAGACTAAAGCTAGAAGCTTAAATCTAAGTTAATTATATTAAAGGTAAATTAAACCTATAGTAAATTTAATTTAAAGCTACTTTAAAACTACTAAAAATCTTAATTACCTTTAATAGAAAGAAATATATATACCTAAAATAGAGAAAATAAAGGGAGACTTTCTTTTCTTTTTCTTTATATTTATTATTCCTTTAGTTACGCTTACTTATAGTAGTATAGTAAGGCTAGATTATTATATAGGTACTAGAATTCTAAGAGATTAATTAAATTAAAGACTATAGCTATACTAAGACTCTTATATTAATAAAATTACTACTAAATTCCTTAATTTAAAAGCTAAACTAAGCTATAAGCTAGTTAAAAGCCTTATATAAGAATAAATTCTAGAGCTATATAAAGGCTAAGCTAGCTTAAAGAATATACATTAATATTAAAGTTTTATTAGGTCTATTAACTATTCTTTAGTTAATACTTCATCTAATATAGCTTATATAAGCTTAAAATTATTAGAGTATCTTTTTAATTTAAGCTTAAATTATATTAAAATAGCTATTAAAGTTATTTAATATTTATATTATACTAAAAATCTAGCTATTAAATTTAATAGCACTAAAAATTCACTTAAACTAGCTATATTATTAGATATAGCTTTTATAGATAATAAAGCTACTAGAAAATTAAGTTAACGCTTACTAATTTAACTATTTAAAGCCTCTATTATATAGTTAGCTACTAAATAAGCTATTATAACTATATTATTTACTAAAGCTAAATTATTAGCTTTATTATCTATTAGAAAAGAGACTATAGCTTTTTATAGGCTTATTAGTTAACTAGATTTAAAGCTAGATACTAAAAAACCTACTATCCTTTGTAATAATCTTTAAACTATAAGGCTAGCTACCCTAGACTTTCTATATATTAAAACTACACTTAAACACGTAGATATATATAACATCTAGATTTAGTAAGTCTATTAAAATAATAAATTTAATATTAACTATATTAAAACTTTAAAAATACTAGTAAATAGCCTTATAAAGCCTCTAATAGAATAGAGATTTTAGAAATTTAAGTCTCTATTAGGCCTAGTTAATATTAAAAGCCTTATAAAAACTTAATCTATAATAACTAACTAAGATTCTATTAAATTATAGCTATAACTAGCTTATAATTAGCTTCCTATAGCTAAGGGAGTATATTAAACGAAATCTAGGTTATCTAGGTTAACTAGAGATACTAGAAGGCAATAAACTAACTAACTAACTAACTAACTTTAAAGGCAACTAATAGAGCTCTTACTAACTTAGCTTTTAATAAGCCTAACTTAACCTCTAATAACCTATAACTAGTATAACTAGAATATTCTAGTATAACTAGTATAAGGTATATAAAAGGCATAAAACTAGTTATTCTAATATATAAAGATAAGAGTTTAATTTATATTAAATAAAAGTAGAGACTTAGAAAAGGGGAATTTAACTTACTATAAATAGTAGTAAAATTCCTACTTAGATTAGAAGAATAAGCTTAATAATATATATATAGTTATTACTGCCTTCTTTCTTTTTCTATATCTTTAATATCCTACTATACCTTCTTTATTAAGCCTTTTTATTTTTAATAACTAGGCTTAATATAATCTAATATTATAATTATAGAATAAAGTAAAAGAGAGCTAATATAACTCTTTTATATTATAGAAATATATTAATTTAATTATAGATAAAACTAAATAATTTTTAACTTAAGTATATATAAATATAAAATATAAATAAATAAATTTCTTTTAGTATTAAATTAGTATAAGTAAAAATTAAAAAAGAAAAATTTTTATATTAAAATAAAAAATATTATTACTTAAAGAATACTTTATTATTAATAACTATAAGTATTTTAGATATCTTTCTAATATAAAATATAAGTATAATAAAAGTATTAGTATTAGTAATTATAATAGTAAAAAAAAGTAAGGCTAGAGTAGTAGTAAAAGTAAGTTACTATATATAAATTAAAGTTATAATTTATATATAATAAAACTTTTTAGTAAAGTTATATATAATATAATTAAAATTAATGCTAATATTATAAATAGTTTCTAATATAATATAAGATATTTTCTATTATTTAAACTAAGTAAAGTATTATTTTTTATAATTTATATACTATTTAATAAGTATATTATATATACTTTATATTATAATATTTTAGTTTTAAAAAAAATTAACTAATATTTACTTATATATATTTATTTAAATACTATTATAATAACTAAAAGTAAAAGTATTAGTTAAAGCTAATATATTAAATAACTTACTTATAGCTAGAGTAAATTTAATTAAAAAAGTAATATAAATAAAGCTAGAATTAATATAAGTATATTTTAATAAAGTTAAAAAATTTTTAATTATAGAATTAAAAGTATATAAAAATTTTATATATTAACTAGAAATAGTTTCTTTCTTTTTATAAGTAAGTTTTATAATATAATTACTTTAAGTAATAATAAATATAACTTTTTTCTATTAGTAATAAAGCTTTAAGTTTACTATATAAATATATAATTTTTAAATATACCTTTTATAAATTTTATAATACTATTTATAAGCTGAATTAAAATCTAGAATATATATAGTAAATCTAATATTAATAAGTTTATACTAGTATAATATATATATATTAAAGGCTTTAATTCTATTATTATATTATTTATTATTAAAGTTACTATTAATAATATAATTCTTTATATAATATTAGAAATAAAATAGAAATAAAAGTAAAAGTAAAAGTATAAAACTAATTAATAATATAATAGATAAGTAATAGTTTAAAAGTAACTTAGAAATAAAATAAATTAAAAAAAATATTAATTAAAAATAAATAAAGTAAGCTATAAGAAATAAAAAAGTAATAAAAAGAAAAGATTTATAATAATTAAAGAAAAAAGAAAGATAACTTATTTATAGTTAAAAAAAAAAAGTATTACTAATTTAATATAAGTATAAAGTAATTATAAATAGAAAGAGTAAAAAATAAATAAAATAAAAATAAAAGCCTAGTTAATTTAATAATAAATATAAAATAACTAAAAGAAAGATAAAGTAATTAAAAAAAAAATTTCATAAAGGAAAAAAATAAATAAAATTAAAAGTATATTATAGACTAAAGCCAGAAGCTTAAATCTAGGTTAATTATATTAGAAATAAATTAAACCTATAGTAAACTTAATTTAAAGCTACTTTAAAACTACTAAAAATCTTAACTATTTCTAATAGAAAGAGATATATATACTTAAAATAGAGAAAATAAAGGGAGACTTCCTTTTCTTTCTCTTTATATTTATTATTTCTTTAGTTACGCTTACTTATAGTAGTATAGTAAGGCTAGATTATTACAATTACTATATTTTTAAATAACTAGTTTAGACTTTTTATATAGTATAAAAGTGCCTTTACCTTTAATTTCTTATACTATATATAAGTTAAATAGTCTTTAATTACTATATTTTATTTAATTAAAAGATATAAAATAAAATATATTATAAGCTTAAAAGTTATTTAGTTTTAATTAATTAAAGTATTTAAAGAGTTTACTTAAAGTAGTTATCTTACCTTACTAATAGAAGTTAAGTATAAGTTACTAGTTATCTTTCTCTTTTACTATTAAAAGTATATATATTAATATATTAAACTATTTAATTCTTTTAATTAAAGTATTCTTTTAGTCTTTATTTATATAAAAAGTACTATTTTACTATTTTATATATTTATTAAAGAGATTTTCTACTATTAAATCTATATAATATTATAAGATAAAGGTTTTTCTTAGTCTTTCTCTTTATCTTTTAATAAATTTAGTATTTCTTTTTATAGTTTTCTTAATAGAAAGAGAGGTTTTATTAATATTAGATTTAATTAGTTATTTTATAGAGAAGTCTTTTCTATTCTATAGATTATTAAAGTAAGGCTTTCTAATAGTAGTCTTAAATTTTATTAGTTTATAAAGTAATTCTAATATATAAGTCTTTTTATTATTAGTAATTAGCTTATAAAAGCTATACTATTTTTCTTTTTCTCTTTAAATATATATATTAAATTAAAGAAATAACTTATATATTAGTATTATCTTAAGACTATTTCTTATAGCTAGAGTATTATATACTTATCTTTTAGCTAGAAGTCTTTTAACTTTATTAGTAGCCTTATAAATAGCTTTAGCTTTTTAAATAGCTAGTAAGCTAAATAGAGAATTATTAGTTATTTATAGATAGACTTTAAAGATAAGTAAGATTAGTATAAGTCTATTAGAACTAGTAGTATTATTAATAGCTTTTATAGTTATTTAAAAGTATTACTCTAGTAATAGTTAATATTCTATAGATTTTATAATAATCTTATAAGCTTAGTAAAAGAGTCTATAATATCTTTTAACTTTACTAATACTATTATAGGCTTCTATAGGTACTTTATTAGTATTAATAGTAAATAGTCTTATATAATTATAAAATTTAGCTAAAGTAAAGTTTTTTTTAGTATTATAAATTATTTAATTTAAAGAATTTAAATAAGTATCTATCTAGTATTTATATAATATATTCTAGATATTTTTAGCTTTTTACTTTTAAGGTTTAAGAAATCTAGCTACTTAAAATAAAGTAACTATATTAATAATATATATAATAGATTTATTTTCTAGTTATATTATATTAACTATAATTTTATAGTTAAACTTATAGTTATCTTAGAAATTAAATTTAAAATAACTAAAGCTTTTACTATATATCTAGTAGTAATAGTAAGCTTTTATAAGCTTTCTAATAGTATTATTATTATATTCTTTACTAGCTCTTTATAGTACTTTAACTAGATATTAAATTAAAAGATATTTAAATTATTAATATAGCTAATAGAAGTCTTTTTTTAATAGATAAAAAGCTACTATTTCTTTAGCTTCTAAAGTTTACTAAAGATATTTCTATTTATAAATACTTAGTATTTTTAAGCTTTCTTATATAAGTATATTATTAAAGTTATTAACCTTAATACTTAATTAGTTTATATCTATTATAAATAGAAGAAAGAAAGTGCTTATATTTAAAATATAAAATATTATTAGGCCTAGTACTATAGGTATATAAATAATACTATTTAATTAAATAAATTTTATACTAAATATAATCTAGGCTTCTTTTATAGATTTAATTTTTAGTAAGAGTATAAGCTTTATAAAGGCTTTTACTTATTATATACCTATTATTAAGTATTTTAAGGTACTTATATTAAATAAAATACCTTTAAATACTTTATTAGAATATCTCTCTAGTAATATATATATTATATTTTTTATAGCTTCTTGTCTATATAAATTATATTATAAGTAAGTATATTTAATATCTTTATTATTTAAAATATTATAAACTATTTAATTATTAAGTTAAAGACTAATTATAAAGAAGTTAGTAATAGTATTAGTCTTTTTATTATAAGTACTATTATTACTATTATTATTATTAGTAGTATTATTATCTTAAAGATAAGTCTTAAAAGCTTTCTATACTTTTATAGTATAATTATTATTATTATTACTATTTTTATCTTTATATATAGTAAGAAATACTTAGAATTTTCTTTTATTAAGTAATTAAATATATCTTTTATTCTTTTACTAATAGTTCTTTAATTATTATCTTTTTTAATTAAAATAGCTTATTAACTAGTATTTTAATTTATTATAAATATAATATTTACTATATTTTCTTTATAATTCTTACTTTTTTAAGCTTTTAGTATAAGAATTATAATTATAATAGTAGTTTATATATATTATTTTACTTATATAATATTAACTAGTAGTTTCTTTTCTAGCTTTATATAAACTTATAGACTTATAAAAGTCTCTAGCTAGTTTTTTAAAGCTAGATAAGTAACTATAGATAGCTTGCTTATATTTAAAGATACTTATAATTATAATTAAAGTCTATTAGTATAGCTTTTAATTTACTATTAAAGTAGAAAATAGTCTTTAATATACTTATTTAAAAGTTTTAAGTAAAATTTTAAGATACTAGAGCTTTATCTTTTTAAAGTTCTTTTTAATAATACTTTTTATAGAAGTAGTATTCTATTTTTATTAGTAAAACTATAGATTACTTTTAATTTTATATTTCTAGTAAATTTTAGATATTATTTAATTATATATAAGGTTTTTTTTAAATATATAATTAAAATAATACTATTTAATATTACTAGTAAGTATAATAGATAAAGTCTTATAATAGAAGTTTTTATATAAGTTAATTCTATTATATTTATCTTAAAATAAATTTAGTTTTAGTAAAAAGAAATTATATAGCTTTCTAGTAAATCTATAAGTATTTTTATATAGCTTTATAAGATTAGCTATTTTCTTAACTATTTAATTATTATATAATAGTAAAGTTTATAAAATTATAAAACTTAATTTATAATATAATAGTTTTAAAGTATTTTCTAGCTTTAAATAAAAGGTTTAAAGTAGTAAAAGAAAGGCTTATTAATTTTAAGCTTAATATTTTTATATAAAAAGTTAATTAATATAAAAGATATAACTTATTCTAATATAAATTAAATTTACTAAAAGATATTTACTAGTTAATTTCTTTTAAAGTTTAAGAAATTAGTGTTTTTTTATAGAGTATTTCTAGAAAAGTAGTTATAATATACTTATTATAGTCTCTAATACTATAAATACTATTTTCTTATAAATAGTTTTAAAGGTTTTATATAAGATTTTAGTTAACTATATTAAAGCTTTTTTATTTTAATTTCTAAAATTATTTTAAAAGTTCTTTTATAACTAAAAGTCTTTCTATTATCTATTATTATAGTAAATAATATACTTAGTAATTTAATTATTTAATTATTAATCTTTAATATTATCTTTCTAGAGATTAATATCTTTAATATATAGCTACTTTTTAGTAATATTAGTATTATATTTTTAAAGTCTTAGAAAAATAGTTATATTAATAAATATATAAAAGAGATAAAATATAAAGGTTTTAACTAAAGAATTATTTAATTATAATATTTTATATAAGTAAATATTAAAAAGTAGTTATTATTAATAAAAATTAAAAAGTTAAAGTATTTAAATAACTAGTTTAAGTTTATTAACTTTCTAATATAAAGTAAAGTATTTAAATACTTATATAAGTTTAAGTTTATTATAATATATATAATATAAAAATAATAACTAGTTAATAGTCTTTTAGTTTAATATATTATTTATTATTTTCTAGAGAGTCTTTTAAGTAGCTTTAAATAATTATCTTTCTTTAATATAATTCTAGTCTTATAATAGAGATTTATCTCTTTTAATAAGTAAGCTTTATTAATTTATAATATTAATTAAGTAATAGTTTCTACTACTAATTAATATAAGTATTACTTAAAGTAATATAATATTATAATTAAATTATAAAGTATAATAAAGAGTATTTAAAAGAGTTATATTTAAGTCTTACTTTCTTTTATTATAGACTATAATATTAAGCTAGCCTTACTTTCTCTATTTAATACTTTACTTTTTATAATATATATTTAATTATATTATAGTATATTATACTTATAATAATAGGCTAATTAGAATAATAGAAGATAGGCTACTATAGGTCTCTAGCTACTTAGCGTAACCTACAAGGTTAGTAATATTAATAATATTAATAATATTAGTAATATTAATAATATTAATAATATTAGTAATATTAATAATATTAATAATATTAGTAATATTAATAATATTAGTAATATTAATAATATTAACAAAAGTAATAATACTAACATTTATAGTATTTTTTTTATTAGCACAAATCGTTAGCAATAACGTAATAATTTAATTAATATAACTATAGCTATTAGTTAGCGTTTATTATTATTTTTATAGTATTAGTAATTATACTTGCCTTTTTATTATCCTCAATAAGTATATAATTTTATCTTGAATAACATTATTTATAATAAATTTAAGTAAAAATAGCCTATTTAAGCTAAAAAAGTTTATTATTATTCTATGAGATTTAGTAAGCTAACTAGTATACTTATTTAATAAGTATATTTTAGTAACTAATATTTAAAAGATAAATTTAAAGTAAAATTAGCTTAAAGCTTAGTATTTAAGCCTTTTATAGATATTTATATAGCTTTTACTAGCTTAATATATTATAGATAAAGGTTTCTAGCTAAATTAGGCTTCTTCTATAATTTTATATATAGACCTTACTAAAAATAGGCAAGTGCTATAATTGTGCGTGTTATATAGCTATTTTAGCTAGCTTACATTTAGCTGCTGCGATTAGGATTACGGCCTAAATATCTGCGGACAATTGTCCCTCTCGTCCGACAAGTGCGAAGTACCCATGGCAGCACTCGTCGTTACCGCACCTCACGAAATATTGTATCTTTGTCACTTCGAAAGCTGCAAAGTAACAACTGAAAGTGATTCCTAGTGCATTGGCCGTGAATGCTATACATCTCAGCTGCTCATTTCCGCCCTAGGTTAGTGAGCTGTGTAGACACATTTCGCAGCTGCATTGGTACCTCGCGCTAAATTCTAAATATGGATTAGCGTGAAGAATTCTAGCTGTCACCTTGGCAATAGGAAACAGTATTACAACTTCGTCCCTACCTATCACCACATTCGCCCATGCCAAGTCCCTTGTCTACCCTAGGCAAACCATACGCCTCGTGAGAAAACGCTTTTTCGGCCGTATCACGGTCCGCGTTTGTAGCGTGTCGCATATTCAAATCCCGATTCCTCACCACATGCCATCCAAGGCGAATCCATCCCTATTGGTGCTAGGTCGAAATAGGCTCTCTCGCTTTCCCAGCCCACATCTCAGGTGTCAGGTTTGGTTGTAAGACCAAGTGTGAGATACCCTTCAACATCAACCTCTCTTGCCCTTTTAGTAACTTGCTGGAGCGCAAATTCAAGCCTCTTTGTTAAGATGGTGACTGCCCGCCCGCTTGTTGAAGGTGCACAGGCATTTGGTATGATCGGCGAGATCAAGTTTGGCGCACGCTTCTTGGATGCCGGGTAGGTGAGGGCATCATTTGCGATCTGTCGTGGCACGTGACTCGGCGCCCAATCTACCCACTCTGCTATGACTTGTCTCGACCTTGGATAATTATTTGCGAGGATCAACATCGTCACGACCCAAAATTTTTCTCTTTTTATTTCCCCTCCTCCTTTCCCGTTTCGCTCACTGCCATATTCGCAAGCAAAGAAGATGAACACGCCGCCTTCCATGATTCCAGACCCGCCCCATGCGACCGCCCTGGTGGCCTGTGTCGTACATGAGAATCTCGTCAAGCGGTTGCAAGAAGTGGCGAAATGCCGAGAAGAAGAAACCCCGGAGCCCCAGTCGCCAGAAGACCTCGAGGAGTGCTATCAATGGAGATGCGAAGAGCTTCGTAACAATTTTAAACCGCACGAAGTCGACAAACAACGAATGCATATCTCTCAGCTTGACTATTGGAGAACCGAGTGCCTTCATTACGATGTTGCGCTCAAAGAAGTCATGTGGCAACGAGCTCATGCTGCACACGGTGTGGATGGTGAGCCTTCGGCGGATCATTGGCGGACTGTCGCAATGGTTTACCGAGAGCTCTTGAAAAGCAGCGGGCTTTCGTTGGCGCAAACAAGGGCCATTCGATTCTCAATCGAGAGTCAGAAATACTGGCAGTACGAGGCAGAAATGTATCAAAAAAATGTTGTAGCCCGCGAGGAGGAGATGCGTGCCGCGCTTCGGAAGAGGGATGACAGACAGCATAACGTTAAACGCCAGATACGAAGCAGACAGGCAGCGCAGCCAGGCCAACGGAAAAACGACAGAGACCCACCAGGGGGTAGCATTGCAAGCAGAACAAGGTCGCGGACAAAGGTCATGACGGGTTCAGGAGTGGCGAAACGCCGAAACCTTGGGGTCGGCGCTAAAGCTGCAGGACCATGGTAGAACATACACGCACCCTCTGGTCCCTTATTGTTTACATCACCCCTCCCGCCTTCTTACTTCCTGCTCCCACTCGTCTTTTCTTCTTCTCTAAATATTCCTGGTCGCTCGCCTAGTTCTCCAGCATTGCTACTTCAACGGACTCAGTGTCGCTATCTTTTCGTTCATTTTCGCTATGACGACCAATGGACCCTCGACTTCCAACGTTGTACTGGTTTTAGGAAATTTCGTCGGTGTCGACAATGTTCTCAAGCTGTCTGAGAACTCTAGATATGAATTCCTGCCATCAAGCGGTGAGGCCAATGAGTCTTGGAAGGGCAGTCAACCAGAGGGACAGCAACTCAAGCCGCCTTTTCTTTGCCTGAAAATTGGTGAACACTTGTTCGATCCTCGGGGCTGGGTCATTGGCTCCCACAGCGATTCCGACACATGTGATGTACAGCTCGCTGAGAACAACCAGACCGGTATCAGCAGAAGACTGCTGAGAATTGACATAAGCCCAGTCACTCACAACCCAAGAGTGACTGTGTTGTCGGACA
Source organism: Metarhizium rileyi (assembly GCA_031753515.1). Classification (NCBI taxonomy): domain Eukaryota; kingdom Fungi; phylum Ascomycota; class Sordariomycetes; order Hypocreales; family Clavicipitaceae; genus Metarhizium; species Metarhizium rileyi. Next base: position 83,254 of record JAUKVO010000003.1, on the reverse strand, counting down.
GGAAAATTCGCATGCAAGATGGCGATCGACTTCTAATTTGCAGACCCGACGAGCCTGCGGAATTTTCCCGTCCCGTTACCATTGACCTTGGGGCCGTTAGTTTTCGGGCTTGGCCTTCGACGAGAATGATCGCCGAAAGTAGAGAGTATAAGGCAATGGCCAGGCAATTCAGTGAAGACATACTATACGCTATGCCGAAGTACATGCCCTCTATCAAAGGCCAGCCGGAGACTGCGAAACACAATGTTCGATACGGAAGGAACGGTGCTGTGTATGTGAACGAATGGGGTATCGAAAGCAAAGGGATGTGTGCATCTGTCATGATGGTGAAGGATAGAAAAACTGGGAACATTTTTGGGGCCAAGGAGCCATACTACGGGCCCAGAGATAACCACGACACTGCGAGAAAGCGGTTTGAAGCATCGCAAATGGAATATAAGCATATTGTGCAGCTTGACCATGTAAGTAATTGAATTACCACAATCTATGCACACTTTAGGACCAAAACACTTATTGCGCCTCGTTCAGCCGCATATTCTGAAGGCATATGAATTAGTTTTGGCTGAGGATGTGACGCTGCTGCCGTAGATAATGGTCGAATATATACCATTAAATCTTCGTGAGGCCTTGCTAGACCTCGACGCACGCAGCAGGCTGAAGGTGTTAACGCATCTCTCTAGCGCACTCTATCACATGCATGAACTCGGTATCACCCATCGGGATGTGAAACCGGACAACGCCCTTGTCGAGATGGGAGAAGATGAGTTTATCGTTAAGCTTGCCGACTTTGGTACCTCAAAGCACAGTGTTACAGGCAAGATGGATACCTTTACTAGAACGGAGATCTACATGGCTCCTGAATTGTTCGAAAAGCCACGGCACTATACCAACAAAGTCGACATTTGGGCTCTTGGTCTCATTGGAATGGAGTTATTTACTGCCTGGCATCCTGCCTCAGACGACAAGTGGGACGGACCCTAATGATTTTGGGCTTTGGATGCGCAAAGTCATCCGTCCCCACATTGACGAAGCACTAGAACAGCTTCGTACTCTACTGGAAGGACTACTTCGCAAGACACCTGAAAGGAGATGGAGTGCTGGGAAGTGTCTAAAGTGGCTGTGGAAGCTTACTGCCGCCGATGGATCCCGCCAACTTGAACATACCGTTACGGACGACGAAGGCGTCGTTACCCTCAGGAACACGCGGCCAATGGCGATAGTCGACTAACTAACTAGAGTCATACCGCAGGTAGCCGCGGGGACAGCCGCAGGCCTGCGGAAGCACTTAGATGTAAAGGCTTAGATTAAATTATCTAGAGAGGTTGCTACTACGAGCTCTTATACCCCTTTTCTAACTAGGTCATGTGACTAGCTAGGTCACGTGATAGGCACGTGCCCTGCTTCCTGCAGCTGACTGCGAAGCTTCCTGCTGCGAAGATTCCTGCTAGTACGAGAGTAAAATAACAAGCAACACACTATAAAGCTTTACTAAATAGTCTATTTAAAAATTCTCTTTTTAGCTAGGTTAGCATGGGCAAACTAGTACGAAGGGAAGTCAGACCTCTTGGTTTGTTAGGGCCGCGAAATCTTCGCGGCGAAGCTTTTCGCATAGGCACCTTATAGCGGAGGTTTGTGACAAGTTGTCTCCCTTAAAGAACTAGTCCCAAAGCGTTTTGGAATAGTGGGGGTGACGTGTAGCGGGCAGATACCCCACGTTTCCGTGGCTGTAGATAAAGTAATACAGTAAACTACTATTATAACGATAACCTTCGTGAGGCTAAATTTAATAATATTTAGTGACTATTGCTAAGGCGTAACTATTATAGGGCTTATACCTTTACTAAATTTTATTAGAGAATTATACTTAAAGATATTTAAAAAGTATATATTAAGAGATTATTATTTCTTTACTACTTTATATACCTTGTGCTAAAGCTACCTTTAATACTATTAAAGCTATTAAAGAAGCTTAAAATTAGCTAATTTATATTATTCTTTAAAGAAAATTAATTTATTAATAGCCTTAGACGCCTCTTATATAGTAATTTCTAGTATTTTAGGTCCTTTATTAACCTCTTTAATATTAATAGATAAGACTTATAAAAAATTTACTATAATATTAATTATTTTATTAGGGGCCTTGTTAACGCGCTTAAAAAAAGGCTTAATTAGCTTCTTAAGGCTACTATTATAGATTAAGAAACTATAATAAAAAAGGTAGCGTTATAGTAGTACTAAAGGAGGAAAAACGCGTTAAAGGCTACAAAATTTACAGCTTTAGTAGGCCTTAGATAATAATAATTGCTTTAATTTATATAGTAACTAATTCTAATACCTATAATATTATATAACTTATAACTTTTAATAATTTACTAGGGAAAAACTCTTTAAAGACTATAAATTATTATAATAGCGCGAATATTACTAAGATAAGAATTGTTATAATAGAGGTTTACTATAGTAGCTTAGGCTGTTTATGCGAGACTAGCTCTACTAAAATACCTAGTCCGAGACTAGCTCTACTTTTTTAAAAAGCATTATTAGCTAGTGCTTTTTTTATAAACTACTTATATAAATAATATAACTACTAGATAATTAATTATTAATATATTAATATTTTACCTAAAAATTACGCGTAACGCGCGTGTTCTATAATTAATTAATAATTAATTGTTAATTAAAAGTAGAAAAGTATATACTAATTCACATAAGTTTTTGCTAAATTCTAGTATATAGTAAAATACCTTACTAGGCAAGATAATAACTTTACTTATACTTTATAGAATAATTAATTAATAATTAATTATTCTATAATAAAAAAACTTATAAGAAATTTAAAAGATTTAGACTTTACCTAGCGCTTTCTAATTAGCTTTTTATATTTATTAGGCTTACCTATAATATAAGCTATATACTTAGTATAATTAGTAAGATTAGTACTTAAGACTTTTAGTATATTAATAATTAATTATAAATTAATTATATATTAAAAGAGTAAACATTATTAGAAGAAAAAAAAAATAAAAGTAGTATAATTTCTTGTATATTAATTTAGAATTAATTAAATAAAAGTAGAGCTAGTCTTAGCTAAGCAGAAAAAGTAGAGCTAGTATCGGATGGGCACCTCGACCTAATATCATGTCTTCTAGGCCCTCCACGTTTCCAGTGACATGCAAAGAGCACACTAACTAACCTGTCCATGCATGAAATGCTTACCTTTAGCAAAGTCGTTGTACGCCAACCGTGTGATCGACACCTTGTTATTAAAAATTTCTCACTCTCTGACCTAGAGCGTAGCCTGTTCTATTTCAAATTCTAGCTCGTCGCCCAATCTGATCTTCTGGATTTCGATCTGGTCAATCCATTCCTAAACTCTTGGTACATCGAGCAACGAGGTCTGACTGGTGTCTGGAATCGCTTCATCTCCGTCTAGTTCTAAATCGGCGGCCGCTCGAACCCATGGATGAAAATATATATCTTTCCCTGATGACTCCATCTGTGTGGCAGTCTATCGAGAAATTTGACTTGTTCTTGTTCTAAAGCCCTATGGTTCGATATATGCCCCAAGCTAGGGTTATAGCAGCATTGTTCCTCTCCTAACTCAAGCTGACACGAGTAGACCTGCTCTGCCGTGGTCTCTTCCTTTAATGTTATGCCGTTCTCTAATTCCCAGGTCCATCGACGATAAACTCAATAGTATGTGTCGTTATAAGTGAGGTCTCGTATGTATACTCCCGACCTGGGGAGATCCATGAACGATTGCGGACAGCCTGTCCAAGCTGCAACTTCGGGCTTCGGGCTAGAATCAATCGGTGTAAAATAGTTCCGGAGGAAAGGAACAATAGTCTTGGCCGTACTTGTGCGTCCGCAAGCCAAAACTGCGCGCCATAGGGCGGCAATAGCTGGCCGGCGGAGCGCGAGAATATGCCCCAATGCCCGCAGATTGTTCCTTATCAACCACAGGCTCGACAACGTCGATGATGGCATTGCACCAAGGGCTGACCCAGCCAAAGAAGAGAAATAAGATGCCATTAGAGTCGTTCGCCAAGTCAGGGACGTAAGAAGTGTCGGATACTTTGCACGATATCGGCTGCGGCACAGTAAATCGACTCTAATCCTACTTCCGACCTTTCCTCCTCCTTGCCCCTAGATCTATAAACGAGGTGCCTAGCGTGCTATTTTTAGATTACGCGATATCGCTCGACTAGCTATCCTACTTAGCTAAGGCCAATACTAAAGTAGTATTTACTTACAATAAATAGTAGCTCTTTAAGCTCTAAGAAAGACTAGATTCCTAAAGTAGGGGGGGATTAAAGTCTAAGTTAGATAGCAGCTACTTAATAGCCGAGCAGACTTTCTTGAAGTAAGTGGGCATCCCCCCCCTTAGGCGGCTATTCATTGTGTCTAGTCTTTATCCTTGGTTGCTTTGTGCAGGCCGCCAACGTGAGGCATTAGACTATCCTCGATTCGTTCAAGAGTTGTACACGGCATCACATTTGGACCAATCTGGCTAGTGTGGGTTAATGATATCTGGCCACCAAAGAACAGGGTCAGATTGGAGGCACCATGTCACAGCAACGACGCGGGTTGTGTTTAGGGATTGGCAGCTCCCCTCGCCAAGTTTATGGCGCAAGGGCTTCGTGACCCTTCATGTTGCACCAACATGGTGTTGCCGGGAGGGGGTTGGGGGCTACCATGTAATGTTCTCGTTTGGTTCTTGTCGCTTCAGATTTCCCTCGCGACCATGATCTGCGTAACCAAGGTTTCGCTTTTCTGTACAGAATTTTGCCCAGGCACATTTCCTTCTTCAATAGCGCCTATATTGACTCTGATCCTACTTCCGACCTTTCCTCCTCTTTGCCCCTGGATCCGTAAACGAGGTGCCTGGCGTGCCATCTTTGGGTTGCGCGACGTCGCTCGACTGGCTTTCCTGCTTAGCTGAGGCTGACACTGAAGTGGCATCCGCTTGCGCCAAATGGTGGCTCTCTAGGCTCTGAGAAAGACCGGATTCCTGAAGAGGGGGGGGATCGAAGTCCAAGTCGGACGGCAGCTGATCAATAGCCGAGCAGACTTTCTTGAAGTGAGTGGGCATCCACAAGTCGTACACATTCTTCGCGAAGCGATGTGCCTCCCATTTGTTCTTGCCGCCGAGCTCTATGAAAGAAAATTCACGAATCGGATGACGGTAGTACTTGGTTTCCTTCCCATCTATCACCGGATAGTGGCCGTAGATCCGCACTGACCTGTGATCATGCGAGACGGAGAAGGCAAGAATCTGCCGGTGAACCTCGTCCTCGCGCTTCACAGCCCGGAAGAGCTCCGTAACGCCACGTGCCGCCAGGGTCATGCTGTGCGCGTTCTGTCGGTCCGCCACGTCCAGCGCGGCGGCGCCACACTTCACCTCGCATGACAAAAACGGGAAGTACATGTAGTACGTGCCCATGAAGTAGGACTGGTCCCCGAATAGGAAGTCGCCGAGGAATGGCGACAGCTTGGTGAGCTGGTCCTCGGTGAACGCCTCACGTCTAAAGCCGACCGAGTAGTCAGGCTGGGGGCGAGTGCCGGTTAATGGTATTGAGTTGTTCCAGCCCTCGTTGACGCTCTCGGTAAGGTTTTTAACGTGTTTGGCACGAAGGGCGTAATGTTCCACCGAAGGAACGATCAGCCGAGAAATGTCCTGAATAACCTTGGCCTCATTCCTGTTCTCAATGTTATCGCAAACACTTTCAAAAATATCGTCGTCGAAGAGTGATTCTTTAGGAGCTGGCTGTTCATTGTTGATGAGGGTCTTGCAAAGGCTTCTGCTCTCATCCGTAATACCTAACGGCGACTTCCCCATGTATGAGCCTTTGGTCTGGAGGAGAAGCGGGTATTGCGCACTCCTGTATTGGGCACTTTTCTCCTCTCTTGGTTTCTGATCGCTAGGCGTCGTGGAGGAGTCAGATCCAGATCGCTTGCTGCCAAGAGATGTCGAGGCCTTCTTCTTCGCGAAAAGAAGCCTTACAGTTGGATCATAACGTGCCATTTCCTCAAGCCAGCTATCCGTTTCAGAAGACTTCTCGAGTTCCTTCCTGCTATGGTCGTCCTGTTCAAAGTATTTCTTAGGCCAAGACCCTTCTCTCCTCCAGCAGTCGATTATATCTCGCCAATCGTCTATTTCGCCACTTTTAGTGGTCTGCCCGGGACCACGGACTGCAGACGCAGATGGCCCCGAAGTTCGCGGTCGTTTCGCGGCAGGAGCGTCGCTGCCGAGACCGCCTCTGTCTTCGAAAGCCCGCTTTAGGCCTTTGCCCTGAACAGATGCTGGCGGGCCGAACGAACGAGAGTATATCTTCGGACGTCCGCGTTCTGACTTCGAAGCGCCTGGTCGTGGTCCTATCCCTCGTTAGCCGTGCGTTGTGATCTGCTTGCGCATCCTATAACAGACCATATCCTTCTCTGGCCCAAAGCTCAAAGGGGTTACTGGACTTGTAGGCGCCGCCAGTTCCAGGCGCTGCTCTGTCGGATGTATCTTCAATAGGCGAGAGTCCCGGAGATCGCCGCGGCCGCTTGGGAGAGGAGCCTAGGTAGTCGTCCTGGGTGTCGACTAGCCGCTTCGCACCACGCTTTCTGGGTACTGCAGAGCTCTGTAACAAGTTAGGGCTCGATGCTTCAAACCTGATGAATATGGGAATGTCTGTCTCACTTGTCGCAACGGCTTCTTGTCAGTTGGAGATGAACGCGGCGAATCACCTCCGCAAAGCCCAGGATTTGGTCGCTGTTGAAGACGTGTCATACGAGTAGTGTTTTTGCGTTTCCGAATACCATGAGGGTGCCTTCCTATGTGTTGTCAGACTACATCCCCCAGCGCTTCATGAAGCACGAACCTTGATCTTTTGGCGCCGACAATGCAGCCCATTTTTGGAGAGCGGACTGCGCGCGGGTGCAGGCCATGATGATGAAGACGTAAGGGAAGGAGGGAGGGACGCGCTGAGCCTATAAATGTGCTCCTCTCGGGGCTGTATTGAAACTGGATATGTGCGCACAGAAGATAAGCGCCGTTATGTAGGATTGCGGAACCGTGTGAGGGTCAGGATCTGGGACTGACGAAATCCAGAAACCCCACCTTACCGGTCACGGTTCGGGATTACCTCGGCAATCTGCCTGAATAATTGGTACCAGCCCCTGAGCCCAACCTCGAAAGATGTATTAGCAAGGAACATCTTCATTTTGGTCAAGTACCTCTAGAGGAGCCCGAAACTCCGAATCCGGACGATGGAGAGGAATATCGGATGTGGCTCGCTACTCAGAGGTGCAATAGCTCCTGCTGGAATGTAGGACTTGGGTGGAGCAACGACACAAGATATGGTAAGCTTGTGGCGGAGTTGGCTTGTCTTGTGGACTAACTACCCGTTGGCAACTAAGTGGGCAACGGGTAGCCCACTTTTAATGCATAGCAGACATCTTGTTTGGCAAACAAGATAGGCCACTTGGTGGGCCTGTTTTGAAAGCATCCGACGCAGTTTGCAATACCATGTCGACAATGTTTATCAAAATACTGTACAAGTTCTTGTCTACGGTACAGTACAGTACTGTACTGTACTGTAAGTACCGGTAAACCATAGCAATCTTGTAAATCTATACAGTAGAGTGTTGGGATCTAGTATTACATTGAAAGCGAAGCACTTTTGGTCGGCCCGTCGTTCTAATCACACTAACATTTACTCATGACCATCTGTCGTCGTCTCGCTTTCCTTAGCCTTGCAACCGAACAGTTGCTCGGTCGACCCATCCTTTGGTTTCTTTCGTTTACCGTCCACAAGCTCAGCTGGTCGCGCTCCTGTATAGCAAAGAAGTTGGTAGCAGCCGTTCAGCTGGATGCGATGCCGTTCGCCGGAGAAAATACTCATGTCGTACGCGATGTTGAAGGTCAAGATGACAAGCAAATTATCCACGTTCAGCACCGGCTTGCCATCGATGTTTGGTGGCCGATGGCCAAAGCGAGGGACTAAGATACAGCGTTCATACTGACTTATCTGTCAACAGAGTTCTTAGATCCCAGGCTGAGTCCGGAGCCAGATAGCCTGATTTATGATTATCTAATGTCTAGACTAATAAGCTACTTTAAGTTTATTAAATTATATAATCATTAATATCTATTTTTATAATATAACTTTCTAGTATCAATATATATTTAAAAGATAGTTAACTAGAGTTTTATATATATTAAGCTTATTATAACTTAAGTAGCTTTTCTAGATAAATATAACTAGAAATAAATAAATCATTATAAATAAATTATTTACAAATATTAAAGTAATCAATTATAGCTTCTTTTCTATAAATTAATAGATATATATATTAAGTAAGAAACTTTATTCTATATAGTAGCAAGAAATTATATAACTGTATATCTATACATATTTATAGAATAGTATCCTCTAGTAGTTTAAACCATTCTAGTTATAAACTATTACTAATCTACAAGTAGTATACTTTTATAACTACTTTCGCCTTTATAGTTTACTTTATAAGTGCTAAGCTATTCTCTTTAATATTATACGATTACCGCGTATCCTATAAGATATAGTATTGATAAACCTTTTAACCGCGGAATACTATATACCCTAAAGCTTTACTCTAAGGCCTCTAATTAGAAGCTTTATATTTCTTATCTATATAAATTATCACTATATATAAAGTGCTAATAAAGTAAGAGTAATGCTTCTTCATTATTTTATAACTGTCTATTTCTTATACAACATTACTATAACCTCTGGAGCTTTTTAGGGCTTGTAAATGAACTTGGCAAAGTGGTGTTTCTCTAAAGGGTAGCCATCTTCACCCTCCTAAGCATTTTCTCTATCCAGATGCAAGGCTACCCAATTGACGTTGTTAGGCCTCAATATTTGCCGCGGTAAGGCTATGGGGAACAAAAGCGATAGAGTTGCCATTGGACTCATAATTTGGGCCAGAATCAGGGGTCGGCAAGCGGAATAGGTGGGATTGATGCCGCCCGAGGCGGCAGACAAACGCCTTTGAGTCGTCGGCGACGTGCGAGCTCCAATATCAACTGTTGTTTTCTGCGAGAAACATATACAGGTGAATACTACAGCCAGCATGACAGTCATGTGTCCCATGGGAGCATATTGTCAAACGTCCCAATAGAGGAATAGGGACATACGTTGTTCTGAGAAGCGGGTTTGCAGGCACCGCACCCGCTTGTTGGTAATAATAGTCCAGCGTTGAATATCCGTCGTCGTCCGCCTTCGTAACCCTGGGTTCATCATGCGGTACTCGGTGAGTCAGCACGCTTTGTGACATTTTGATTATTCATTGTGTAACCCTACGCCGTACTAGCGCACCGCCACTCGAACTCGACAAGTATTCCCACACGCTGGCGAGAAGGTTATCCATTGTAACAAGCCAGTAAGCAGGATCAAGTTGGAAATCAGTTCTCCGTTGAAAGGATTGGGAGCTGGATTCATGGCCCCCAATCATGAGTAATGGACGCCCCTTGCCTTGCCCTTGTTCATACCGTCGGTCACCCACCCCCATTCGACGTTTGGCAATCGGCAGAGTTGTCAAAGACAAGGGCACAGAATCACATGTTGACTAGTCCTTGGCATCCAGGGCCGCCACCAACACTGCTCACGTTGGACGGGACAGAGCGTCCGATGGCCAACTGGAGTTGGTCATTTCTCCGCCCACCAGGTTTTGTTCCGGACGGCTAAGGCAACCGAGTGAAGTAGGTGGAGGCAAGATCTTCTCTGCAGTAGAAGATTGTTCGAGACATGGATTGTTTGCTGGAGTAGTAGCGGCAGAAACTACTCCATGGATGTTTATGCTAAGCTTTTGAGTGCTTCCTTGGCACACTAGGCAGGGTTTTCTTGTAAGCCCATGCCGCAAGCTGAACACTGGGCCTATCTACCGCCCGTGTGACGAAATCTGCAGCGGAAAGGGTTATGGGTAGAAGTACAAGGTGTGGAAGGAGAAACGCAAGCTCGAGCCCAAGAGGCCCAGTCTGTGGCAGAACAAACCTGTCCACCCACTGGGGAATGTGTTCCATCTGTCCTTGGCCCTTGATCCCAACTGCGGCGTATAGTCGGTCGCCTAATGTCCATAGCAGTGGTCCATGAACAAGATACAGCGCAAACGATACCCGGCCCAAGTACTGGCAGACACGAGACTCGAAAAATCGCTTCAACCAGCTAATGTTTGACACGGAAGTGACCAGCAGAATTGCAGCCCAAAAGAGATAAAACCACTTGTAGTCAAAGACGGCCTGCGGTTTGAGAAATGAGAGCAGGTACCAACCGCGATTCCGGGCAAGTTGGTCTAGTTCGCGGTTCTCGCAGGGCACGCCGCCTAGATAGATGCTCACCACCAGCAAGTGGTAATAGATGAGAGTCTTGTAAGGCTTCAGCCGAAGAATACAGCGAGGCAGCTTCTCCATGGCAGCCAGGAGGTCCAGGTGGCTTAGAAGCATTCCCGCGACGAACATTGCGCAGTACCAGCCGTCAGCAATGTACATGAAGTAGCCGATGAGCCCAATCTGACACCAGAGACGAGCTTTCAGGGTACATTGCGAAAAGGCGAGGAGAGATGCAAAAACAACCATGGATCCTTTGAACTCGATAGGTATAGACCAGACATGCATGCTGTATGAGAGCCATGGAACGCCGCCTTCCTTGTAGATAAAGCTGAAGTTCTTAAACTCACAGTAGAGGAACCAGATTTCGTCGAACCAGTTGCTCTGTGGTTTTGATCCATCGACCCAGAGGCCCAAGAGATGCCAGGAGGTCGCATGCAGAAACATTATCACTGCAACGGGGAGGAAAAGTCGCAACCAGCGCCTACATACCGCTGAGGCAAGATGGTCAACCAAGCCGCCAAGGTCATTGTTCTCAATCAACCTCAGGGGCTTTATTGCAAGGACATAGCCCGATAGGACGAAGAAGGTAGAGACTGCGAAATGTCCGCCTGAAAAGAACAGCCGAATTCCTGGCAAAGCTGCGAAATAGTACTTGGACTCGTACCCGAAGCTGTTTTCGAAGATGCTATTTTGCGCCAGTCTGTCCATATTGTGAACCCAGAGTACATGGTGATGCCAATACACCAGAAGAGCTGCGAAACCTCGCAAACCGTCAAGGTAGGCCGTCTTGTGCAGCATTTTCGGACGTTGTAATGCTTGCGGCCATAACCTTGATTTGATGTCGGATGGTCTCATGAATGGTTTGTGTACAACTGAGTGCAACAACCCGTCGCTGCCGGCTTCAGGGTCGACGTTGAGCATGATTTGTTCGGGACTGTCTCTTTCGAGGATTTCAGGTAAAGCTTGCGTCGGCATTTTACCGCTTCACATGGCAAGATAACACGATTGTATTGATGTTGAGTGTCTCTCAGAGATTTTGGCGAAGCCGTCTATTCGAAGGAAGTTGTTGCTATGTGAGAGACCAAGACAGCGGCATGCTTTGGCTGTGGTATGGTCGGTCTCACGACTTACAGTCAAGAGTGAGTGTTCTAAGAAATGGGTTGGCGAGAGGTGTAAAAACGTCAACGTCAGTGTGTCACTTTACTCACCCCTTGTTCTAATCGAACGGATCCAAAGTTGCGACTTGCTATGGCAATGACTTCAGCCATTTGCTAAGCGTCCATGTATGAGAACCGAGGCCCGGACTAGAGAATATTAATTTCACACTAACCTCAAGTCCGGGGATGGCTTGCGCGTGCGACGGGACCCAACATGACAAGCTAGTTGTTAGGCCTGACGCGTACGATATGGCGGCACTCCCTTTCAAGTTCATTGGCTGTGGACAAGACTGGTTTGGCCTACAAAGTGCATCGTGCATGTTTTGTTTACTTTTACGGATGGGGAGTGGAAGCAAGAAGCGGCAATTCTCCTCCGAAACGCCGATTATTGGCCGTGCAAGAGCCCGGAGCTCAAACCCGTCACGGCGATGGTGCCGTCGATCGTCAAAAGGTCAGTGGCACCAATAGAGCTAGACAGACTCTCTCTCACTCCTGAACCCAATCAAGTGTGTGGCAAATGTCCATGTCGACCTTTGAGCAGTACCATTCTGAGTGCGGCATGGCCCGAGACTTCCATATGGAAGCCCGGTTATGATGGGTATACCTCATCCGTCACTCTATCATTTGACTGAGCATTCTTTTCCGTCTAGCTGACCCACAAATGGGTTTGGCGAGTGAAGTGCAAAAGAAGAACTATCTAGCCAAAAAGATGGAGTATCTCCATTTCTGCCGGATTTCCCACAGCGCTGTTCACTTACACAGCAATAGCAACTTTAAGGACACTCCGATGCCACGTAGCTAGTCAATCCAGAATTGCTTTCAGCTTTATTCGGAGTCTATCACTAGGAGTCCAGTCTTGCTGGCTACCTGGTTTCTCGATGGACAAATCGTCACCGATGCTGTCGCTTCGAGATCAGATGACGTCCAAACTGAGAAGCATAAAACTGCCGAAGAAGATTCGAAAATGTCTTGCGATCTACCTGGGCTGTATTTTCATCTTCTACGTCCTACTCAACTGTAATGTTCTCTCATTCTTTCCTAACCCATCCAGCATCATGTCATCACCAGAGCCGCCGCCGTTGAAACTGGCAGGGAGTACATTCCCCCAGAAGATATGGCAGACGTGGAAAATCGACCCCCTCTTCTTTGGCATCACGGAAACCGCCAGAGCAATGACGTGGATACAGCAAAACCCCCACATGCGGTACGAGGTCATTACCGATGCCAGCGACATGACTTATGTTGAGCAGCACTTTGGACCTGACGGCTTCAATCGGCCAGATATCGTCGAATTCTACCGACATGTAAGCCTTCGTATTATCAAAGCCGACTTGCTACGATACATGATTCTGTATGCCGAAGGCGGCATTTACGCCGATATCGACGTTGAGGCCCTTAAGCCGTTCCATCGATTCATACCTGAACGCCACAGCGAGCAAGACTACGATCTCATTGTTGGGGTCGAGGTTGACATGCCTCAGTTTCGAAACCACCGCATTCTAGGACAGAAATCACAATCGTTTTGTCAATGGACTATCATTTCACGACCACGGCATCCAGTCATGCTGCATCTCATCGAAAAGATCATGAAGTGGCTCAGGGCAGTTGCAAGAAAGCAACGCGTAGAAATCGGCAAGGTTGAGCTGGACTTTGACCAAGTCATCACGGGGACGGGCCCTTCCGCATTCACATCGGCGGTACTGGAGGAAATGAACAAAGCAAACCAAGGCGACAAGGTCACATGGGACGACTTCCACAACATGGACGAGTCGAAAGTTGTTGGCCGAGTGCTGGTCTTGACGGTGGAAGCCTTTTGCGCTGGCCAAGGCCACTCCGACTCGGGCAACCACGGCTCCCGCGGCGCATTGGTAAAGCATCACTATCACGCATCAAACTGGCCAAGCAAGCATCGACGCTACAGACATCCCGCGTACGGGCAAGTGGAAGAGTGCAACTGGGATGCTGAATGTGTCGAGCAGTGGGACAAGGATGTTGCTGCCTTTGACAAACTGTCCGAGGGGGAGAAGAAGAAGATTATCGTGGACCGGCTGAAACTGCTACAAGAAGAAGAGAAAGCACTCTCTCAGCCTGAGCCTGAAGCTCCAGAATAGACGAGAGTGATGGTTTCTCGCGGCCGGAACATAGACACGGTTGGTTGACATTGCACAAAAGCGGCATCGGGTGATTGCGACAGGGCTCGCGACTCAGATCCAGAGGCGTTGGGAATTCAGGTAGCTTTTACATGAGATTTTTATCCAAATCATCTTCATAAAATCTGCGGGAACTTTGATGCGTGCGACATCATTACTTCCTGTTCGACTTGGTGCTGGGGAAAAGGGCCCGTCAAAATCCGTGCCAGCTTTAAGGCCCGACTGAACCTAACCTATTCCAAACTTGGTAGATGATTAGTTACAACTGGGCAAAACCCCCATGGAGTCGGGACTCTTCGCAACATGCTATCGAGTAGTTACATGCCAACTCGTGTCTTCAGCTGCCATTGCGACTTGGGTATGTCTGGGAAACAGGCAAGGATTTGCCGTCTGTGAGACGCGATATAGTTATCCCCCGACGATGAACTACCCAAAGAGGAGGAATGTCCGGAAGTGATGGCTGCTAGATGGCCGTCTGTACAACGAAGGCAAGGGTTAAGTCAAACATACATTTACGGTGGCGCATAAGCTCGGATCAGCGAAATCCTGCCACATCAGTTTTCCGATCTTTTGTTGGTCATCTAGTAACTATAATAAGTCGTACAGTTAGTCATCCAATCAGTCATCTAGTAATAAAAAGTACCTGGCTAAGAAACTTGATAACCGACTGGATCATCGACTAGATAATTAATTATACTTTAGTAGTTACGCGGGGTTTCCTCAAAACCATCACGACATGTCGATTCCAAGACCGGGGCCGAACCAAAGTTTCCGAGCCATCCTCTAATGCATCCCTGGAAGGGTGCCCCTTAGCTCGTAAGTTATTTTGGCGCCACGAATCTGGAGATTTTGCTTGATTCGGAAGACAAGCACACCGCGACGGTGGGAGTGATTTTGTTGTATTCGACGTCGAACACGCCTGTTGGCCTCGAAGCCGATGGACAGTGCTATTTAATGGATGGGAACACGGAAGATGTGGTAGGTGTGTTGCACGATGCGCCATTTCTCTTTTTGCAAATGGTTCTGTGGACATGGGAGGAAGAGAAATGGTTGGTGACTTGCATGAAATGCTCGCCACCCAGCCACGTTACAGATAGATAGGATATATGAGCATATGTTGTCAAGAACAGAAGATCATCCAGATGATATTGACGAGCCCGGTAGACTTTGGTTGTTTTATTAGTACCAAGCTCTAAAGGACAATTCAAAGAAAAAGTGCTCGGTTTGGGACTGGCCAAGCATCCTTTTCACTATAACCACGAGAGATGCCAAGTAGCCCTCTCATCAATACCGGCGACGTGCACATCGCTTCTTTTACCCCCTGTAGAATGAACAGAAGCCTAGTAACCATGTCGTGTTCCCGGTACGTCCTCCAATTTTCAAGCCCTTGGCCAGAGCTTGGAAATGGCGCCCTTGTCGCGATTGCGTCCCAAACACCTAGTCGAGGAAATTACATGGCGAGCGCGACGACTGCTACCACTGCCAATCTTCCAATGGGCACAAGGACGGTAGCACCCGCAGTGACAGCCGGAGAAGAGGTCGGCGCACAAGTCGAGATAGGCTCTACAGTGGTTTCTGGAGGCGCGGGAACAACGGTGGCGGTCCCAGCTTGGCTTTCTCCTCGCCTTGGCAATGGTCTTGGCTTGTCGGAGTTGTTAATATATCCGTAGCAAAGCTTTTCGGCCGCAGGGCGGACCTCTCCTGCATTATGGTTATCAGTCTGTGATGCTGGTACGGCAGAGGCGTGTCAAGCAAGACTTGAACTTACGCAGGGCTGTGCCCGGGCCACATTCGCGGACAATACAACCAGCAGAAGCGCCTTTGATGCTGTCGAAGTGCTTGCAGATGCAGGGCAGGTCAGACTCGGAGCAGTCTGTGGCCTTCTTCACAGCAGTTTTGACGCAGTCAACCGAACAGCTGGGCAGATCTTCGAGGCTCTGGCTGGCTGCCAGCGAAGCCATGACCAGAGACGCAATAGTAACGAACTTCATGATGAGAATGTCTGAGAGTGTTGGTAAATGATTGAAGGGGACACGTTGGTGTTTGAACTTGCAAACCTGCAGGTGAAGAATTGTACAGCAAGTTTGGGCAGTTGCTAAGTGGAAGCACGCAGACGTTGATGTTCTGTAAATGGAGGACAAGCAAGGATTCTTCTCTCGAGGTATTGGACTCAGGGCTGTCTTTCTACATATATACGTCCCCTAGTGCGCTATGCTTGGAGATGAGGAAAATTAGCTAAAGCAGGAAGTTCACCGACGGGGGTGCCACCATCCAATCAAGCTTCCATGCTTCCTCAACTTATTTCTTGACGACCTGCGAGGCCAAAGACGAATCTTAGCACAACTTTAATGTGTGGATAATAGATATGTAGTTATACGTGGAGAGCCCACTTCGTCGTGTCTATTTCGAGAGAGCCTGTAATACGTTCGTCAAATAATATGGAAGCCTGTAGAAATTGGTGCAGCCTCTTCTACTTGGTACAATCATCAAGTCCGGAAGAAGGACTAGCCCTTGGCAACTAAGCCCGGAAGAAACATTCACGCGGCCCTAGCTAGCGTGATGCGCCATAATTAGGGATGCTTGGTGATTCATGAAAGGTGTGAGAACTTTCCAAAATATATCTAGACTTGCTTGAAGTAGGAAGGCGCCAGGATTACTCGTGTTGTGGTAGAAAGGGAACCGGATAGGCTCAACCTTGCTGGCTGCCGGCGAAGGCCCGATTCAAGTCTCACACCCAGCCATCTCGCACTTTTGGCGTGATGGCAGAGGTACACATGATGAAATGCCAGCTGATTGTATTTGTTATGGCCTACGCAATACAGCGTACTACATACAGACAAGGCAGAAACACCAGAAATGGGCTTCGGCAGTCTGGAAGGGCAAAGCTTTTTCTACATACTGAAATCAGTGCCAGGAGATCGCATAACGACCGTCGAAGCCTGTACGTGAAGTTGGGCAATAGGTAAATCATGGAAGCTCACGCTGAGCACTGACATCTATCGCCAAGTCGCCTCTTCAGGTCCCCTTCTACTGAATCTGGGTTAGGAGTAGCACTCTATCGTTTGCGGAGTGACTGCAAAAGGTGTTGCAATGAATTACGAGCTATTCCCTGTTCCCGAACCCTGGCTCTTAAGATGTCTCTCCCATGCCGTCTCGTATATTCCGGTAGCTCTCGCCTTGACGAAGTCGTCGGAATCGTAAAACCGACACATCTTCATCCAATCCAGATCCCACACATCGTTGAGATGGGTCAAGTTGTTCCACGAGCCCCAGAGTCGATTCCACATCTTGACATGTAGGACTCGTATCGGCCCCTCAGTCGCCTCAGCATTGTCTTCGAGGTATTTGATGTAGTATTCCGGCAGGGCATTCCAGATAGGTGGAAGGCGGTTTACCGGGAATGGACCGTCAGCGGCAAAGGCGTTCTTTGACCTCAGCACGCCTTGCTCCATATCCCTGACATTGTAGTCCGAAGTACGTTTTGCTGCCCTGATAAGTTTGGCATGCATATCGAGGTTTGGCTTCAAGACTAGCATGCCGGCGTTGATGTTGTCGAGTTGGAACTGGGCCACTCCCGCATATACATAACTGCACATATCCTCTCCGCCCTTGCCGTTGTTCACAACAGCCCCGTCGTTGGCATCCAAGGCGTCCTTGTTGCATTGCTGCTCTGGCACGAGGGTAAATATGTCGTCTATATTCCGGACAGGAAAAGCGTCCGAATCCAGGAACACAATGCGTTTCCATTCGATCTGTTTCCATAAGTTCAGCTTGGATAGTACATCTATCCACCGCTTCGTCAGAATTGCTTCGTCTGGTATAATCGTATCTAGCAATTCGATTTCCTTTACAATGGCACCTTGCCCCCGAAGTATTCGACGATGCTCTTCGGGTATAAAGGGGCACACGAATATAATAACAGGAAACTTCGACCGGTATTCCGACCACAGAAGTCGCCAAATAATAGATTGTGTGGACTCGAAATAGGGCCCTCGCGTGTCTGAGTTGCGGCTGCAGTAAAAAGTTGCGAAGGCGAATTTGGACGGTTCATTGATGTTTTGTGCTGCGTATTCCGCCAGAGGTGCGAAAGCGCGTCGCGGAACTGGATCGTTGGGAAATTCTAAACCCGGGTCTTCCGCAGCCGAGAGTGCATCGTGTCGGATTCCACTCGTATGCGAAGGTAAGAGTGAATACAACAAGTATGTGGCCGACAATAAAACGAATCCGATAGCTGCCGCAAACTTCGGTCGAGGAGGACACGCAACCATTGGGATACAACCCTAACAGTGTTTCGCTTTCAGTTGTATCACGTCCGAGCTTTCCAAGCAAAGTATGCAGCACAGCTACAGGTAGTGCTGATCTTGACTAAATGTTGGACAGGTCCTGGTTGATCAGACCTCGAAGAACAACAACCCACTAACACTTATACATGTGGCTGGATCACCGGCGCACAAGCAGCCACGTGATAGATTGGAAGGCCGGGAAATCGTTGCCAATTGCGTTAGATGACTGGACAGCAGTTATCATTAATGGATGTCTGTGACCCCCACTTGAGTAAGATGCCTGGATTGTAAGAAAGTCAGAGTCTATACTTGGAGTCTATAGACGAGGGTTTTGATTGAATCCATCTCGTTTGCCCTGTATGATGATCCACGTACTTTTTTTACTTAAGTTAAATGAGTTCACAATTAGTGACATTCAGAAATGAAGAAACTATGCATCAGAGCATGAGGTGACCGGCGACTCTGACCAGACAGGGCGGGAATCATGTACCATGTAACCTGCAGAAAGCGTCCGAATAAATCTGAACTCATCATCATAAACACAAATTCACTGCTAGAGGTGGAAGATGACATGTTATAGGCGAGTACGGATACAGTTATGATGTTGTGAGACGTGCTTAGAGAGGACTCGGAGCAATAGCTCAATTGAACTAATAAGATCTTGGCGTCAAAGAGTCCTTTATTTACGGAGACCTAGCTGACACACAGGTCTTCAGTTTTTATAAGCAGTCAGTGAGACCTTTCGCCTCTAGATCTTATGACGAAGGCCCTTGTAAAAGCATCATCCGTTTGACAAGTGTCCAATTATTACGCTACCCTAACAGTCATCCATCTCAAGAAGAACGACATATTCTGCACTAGCGCTGGCAGACCAGAATAATATATAGTCATAATGGCATGAAGACTCTTCTATCTATGTCTGGATGTATTAACTTAGACTACATATATAGCTTGGCCGCCGATGTGTGCTTGGATGTAGACAAATGCACGCACTTGTCAAGATCGTACCAAATTTGTTCCTTTACACTGGCATTCTTTGACCATCAAGATACAACAAAAGAGGGTCGAAAGGACCTTGGGAACTTATTTCTATAACATGTATCAGGGCTCAATGGTTGTATCTCAACACATGCCAAGTGTGGCAGCTCGTGTCGTCTGTGTTTTCTCGTGTGATAAGAAGAGGAGAGCCGAAAAGTTAGTCCCTGATAGCGACTAGAGGAACAGTTTTAGCAAATTGATACCCCTGGCTCCGCTTAGGGATACGGCTAATAGAACTGTATCCGAGCATCTTGACAATATATATAATAGGGCTGAGGCAACAATTCTTCTAGACATATTGCAGCCCCTGTGAAGGCAAATCACATATTTTCTTGCGTGAAGCGCTAGTTCAAACAAAGCAGGTCTATTAGAGAAGAAAGATGTATTTAAAATGCCGATCAGTTGCTAAGAAAAGACCTATATCTTTAGCCGTAATATATCGCTCTCGCCTGTTTACAATTGACAACTACAAGATAACTGGAACAGGTGCTGTGACGCAGGGTTTGGAACAATGACTCGATTTAAGAAAGATAATCAGCTAGGTTCCAGAGTTCTTGATAAGAAGCTAGGAAGGAAGTCAGCCATATATACCGAGAAGTACCACTATCCTGGCTCCTTAGGGTCTTAGGCAGCTAGTCTGAGCGAGGTCCGATCATCGTGTACCATATCTCGTAACCTGTTGTCTGCTTGCATCATCGGTCAAAGGTTGTGATACCTTTTCCCTGATGCCTTTGTTGACCTGTAATTCCGTGTAACACGGGCTTAAAGTTGCGCCTTGCTTAGTTTATCACTGCACATGTTAGGACCGTATGTCGCAATTAGGAGCGCTTTGTAGTGACTTGGGTCTAAGTAGACAGGAATAAGGCAACTTCATCTTCATATGAGTAGCACCCTCTTGTATCCCTCTTCCGGTCATGCCATTTTCCCCTTGAAATAAATCGACAGTTACCAATAAGCAACGAAGATACAGTGTCTACCTAGTCAAGGGCAACTCAGCACCAGTAGCATTCGTCGGTCGTGTCGTATGAATGAAAAAGGGCGGCGTGCCTAGTTACTGAATCGCTCCCGTCAATCTGACAACTTCACACAGATGCTTTTCAGCCAACAAGAACATCCAAAAGTAAACCCCTTCCTGCAGCAATATGCTCCCATACTAGCTCTGTTAACTGGGGCGAGGGCCAAAAACAGCCCATCTCGCCGAGATTGCTGTCTTTCGGGGCTGTAAAACATACACATACACATACATGTACGGAGTAACTACCCAGTCGGGCAATCACTTCCGCCGGGAATAAAAAGGTGCCACGTTCGTTTCCCGAAAGTTATTCACCGTGGCTTTACAGCCAAGAAGTTTCCCCGTTCTTGAGACCTACACACCTAAAAAAACCTCTTCTGTCGCAATGAGATATGAGGTGTGTCTAACGTACAAATCACCGTGGCGTGGCCATGTCACATTTTTCGAGACATTCTTCTCTAACCGAGGTGGATTGTGTGTGGATGACTCTATGCCGGGCATTGGATTGGTTACTAAACCTGATCTACGAGGCAACCTTGACAGGACAGAAAAGGAAACCCGCGTCACTAGCTTCTTCTTTCCGTCCGGTTCTGTTATGCGATTGGATCAGACTTCTACGCTGAATAATACTACTTCTCTTTTTGGCATCGGGCCACATCTTCTTTGTCTCTCATGCCATCCGAACTCCATCTCAACTTCTCCTCATTCTGCAACGGGGGCTCAGCATATTGGAAAAGCAAAAATGTCAAAACCGCGGAGCAGTGTTGCCCGCAACTCCCAGAAGCAGATGGCCCCTGTTCTGCTAGTATTGTTTGTTCTATTTAAGAACGATACCGAGAACACATATCCTACCGTCTAAACATTCCTTGGACAAGTAGCTATACCAAGAGTCACGAGAAGTCTTATCGCACCATGCGTACCCCGTGGCTAGTTACGGCCCTGTATACGATCACGGGTCTATGTTTATCTACTGACACCATAGCAGCATGTTCAGAATTGCACGCACTATTCCCAGGATACCTTGTTTGGGACCCAGTCGGACCGCATGCTTCAAGTACTATTAGCCTTGCTTCAACCTACAACGCGGCACTGTTGGACTACTGGAATGCTGCGAGTTCCGAGAACAGAGCTGGTTGCAGCTTCTTTCCATCAAATGCCGAACAAGTCTCCGTGGCAGTGAAGATTCTAAACCAGTTGCCTACGGTCCGATTCGCGCTCAAGGGTGGCGGTCATAACCCGAATCTGGGCTATTCCAGCGTGCATCAGGGCGTTCTGATTGCGTTTAGGCCGAATTCGCAGTATGCCATCCCATCTGAAGACGGCAAAACTATCGAAGTCGGCGCCGGGTGCAAATGGGAAGATGTGTATTCTGCTCTTGAACCTCAAGGTAAAACTGTGGTTGGTGGCCGCCTAGGTGATGTTGGTGTCGCTGGCTTACTGCTAGGTGGCGGGCTTTCTTATTTGTCTGCACAATATGTGAGAAGAAAAATGCCCCTTGTCCACTGCCTCTGGTGATTCGCAGCTGACATTGACATTCCGTCTTCTAGGGCTTCGCGTGCGATAATGTCATCAGTTTCGAGTGTGTTCTCGCAAACGGCACTGTTGTGTCTGCCAGCTCAACTTCACACCCCGACTTATTCTTCGCCCTGCGCGGTGGGGGGAACCAATTTGCCATTGTAACCAAGATGGTGTTGAAGACGTACGATATCGGTGAGAATGGAATGGTCTGGGGCGGTGTTCGTACGTATACGGCGGACAAGCGGAAGCAAGTTATATCGGCAGTTACAAACTTCACCGCGACGAACACCGACCCCAAGGCGGCTATTATTCCGACATTCAATGCCTTCTCGACACTGGGACTCAACTTGCCTGGGATGCTGGTATTTTTCTTCTACGATGGGCCGGTGCCGCGCACCAATGCATTCGATGACTTCCACTCCATCCCAAGCTTGTCCGATGACACCCGGAAAAGAACGTACACAGACTTGACGAAGGAAGTGTCGGGTGGGGATATGAAGGGGTTACGGTTCCAAATCCGAGAAAACACCTTCCCAAACATGCCGGCGCCGGAGATGAATTCCTTCATGAACGATCATTTCGATCTACTTGTCAAGGAGCTAACTGCGGCGGCGGTCACGGATTTACTGGACTTCAAACTCTTCTCGTTTGCGATTCAGCCAATGCCTCGTGGAATCGCTCGGGCCTCTCTAGACAACGGGGGCCCCAATGCACTCGGTCTCGTACCAGAGCACGGGGACCGAATCTGGATGGAATATGATATTGCCTGGCTGAATCCTTTCTGTGACCAGAAGTGCCCCGAATTCTTCGAGAAGTTGGTACAGTCACAGCATACGCTTCATAGGGAGAAGTACTCGGGCATTCATCCTACAAACTATCAGTCTGGCGACTTGGATTTCCTGAGGTGAGTTGCTTTCGCTGCCCTGTGTGGGCTCTTGTAATGTTGACCAGTTACCGACTGACCAACGACTTTTAGTTATAACCCAATATTCATGAATGATGCGATGCAGGGTCAAGATGTGCTGCGAAGCTATGGCAACGAGACGTATGCAAGACTCTCGAGTATACGTGAGGCTTATGACCCCCAGAATTTCTTCTCCGATAGACAGGCAGGCTTCAAGTTCACCACGTAGCAGCTTCTGTAGATACATTATTGACAAGCAATATGCAGGGGTTCGGAGTTGTGTAACTATTGTGTAGGTTATAAACTTACTGCATAGAGGCACTAGAAAGGGGAATCTCTCCTCTCTCCTCGGTCTCCTCTGGAAGTGAAGATGCGACAGGCCGTTGCGCTGTGCTACCGTCATTCTATCTATTTGCTCTGAACTCGAACCCAGCGAGTGACCGCTGGCCCGATCACTAGGCCCTGAATAGGCCATGTCACAAATAACATTCGAAAACACGAGCGCGTTCGGATCGTCCATCCTACTCCTGTGAATTTTGTTTATAATGCACAACATCTTGTTGTTGGTCTAAGTTGGTTCATGTTCTACATGTGACGCTCGTTATAAGTTATCTACCCTTCCCAAGCGAGGGTTCGTCTTCGTGGTCGAGCTTATAGCTTGCTGCCGCCATTGAGATATGTCCCTCCAATCTTAAGCATATCGGCGGCCTCTTCAACGAGCTCCTGTACAATCTCACCGGCTGGTTGGATGCGGCGAATTGCCCCAGCCACCTGGCCCATGAAATGAGGCAAATCAATGTCCTCGGCCCCATTTTCCAGGTCATACTCTATCGGAACGATGCCCTGGTCGCAAAGCCTTTGTATCTCCTGGGGGTTCTTATTCCACCGCTTGATGTAGTCGTTGGGCATCGTTCTCAAGGGTCTCCCGGACAAGACGAGGGTTCGCTCGGTATCGGTAAAACCGCAATCCACGACGGCTTGCTTATGCTCTTGACTGCTGTTGGCTTCCACAGAGGCCACGAAACGAGTGCCGACCCAAACGGCAGAGGCGCCCTGCATCAGGGCCGCAGCGACGCCGCGGCCGTTGCAGATACCACCAGCAGCGAGGACTAATGCAGTTGAACCTTTGAGCATAGGCGGCTTGTATTGTCGGGCAACATCGACGACGGCAGGGATGAGGACCGAGCTTGCGATCTCGCCGGTATGCCCTCCTGCTTCGGTGCCTTGGGCGCAGACGATATCTACCCCGAGATCGAGGGCTTTGACGGCATGCTTTGGATGACCGACCATGTTCATCACCAAGATACCATTTTTATGTAGCTTCTCAATAATATGCTTGGGCGGCACGCCGATTGCACAGACGAAGAGTCTGGCACCACTCTCAATAGTAAGGTCGATGAGCTCCTCTAGCTTTCCGTGCGTATAGTCATGGTTTGTTTTGCGTGCGTTGCCGCCAACTTGGGGCAGGGCAAGGTCAATCCCAAACGGCAAATCTGGCTGCTTGAAGTTTGCCTTCATCTCGGCAATAATCTCTCGAAGCTGGTCAGGCGAGTATTGCAAGCCACCAATGACACCTAGTCCACCAGCGTTTGAGACTGCAGCAGAAAGCTCTCCTCCCGATGTATGCGCCATGCCCGCCAGAACAACCGGATGCTGGATGCCCATGAGCTGGGTGAACGGCGTAGTGATTGGTCCCTTTGGAGCCATTGTGTTTGCGATTCGTGCGATGCCACCTGAGACAATTTTTTGTTGGTTCTCTAAAACGGTTCTTGAATAGCCGTGTGACTTATTCGTTGACGGCGGTACGAATTTCCTGGAAGTCCCTGCAGAAGTCAACCAAGAAGCTGGCAATAACGAGAAAACGAGGGAGAAATATGGTTGGAGTCACATTTTTAGCCCAGTGGATTCCCATCTTATACTCAGACCATTTGGCCACCAGATAATAACGGCGTCTGCGGGCGGATAGTCTTTCCGAGGCGGAGACGGCGCTTGTGTGTTGGACTGTGGGGAGACGAAGATTACCGAGGCATTCGCATGAGAATGTCAAATGTTTACTATGGATTGACTTACTCTGTAATAGAGAACTCAGAGTGGGGGTTCCATCATCGAACAAAGTGCCGGCCAGCAGCCGCAACTCCTGATCCTCATGTGGCACCGATGAGCCGAAAGCCGACGGGTCTGGTAACTCTGCACCGGGCAGATCGGGCAGATCCTAGGGATGAATAGGAGAGCCATTGCCACTGGAAGTATTCCTTGATGGGTCAAAGCACCCAATTCATGAACCCTTGAAAAACTTCCTCCACTGCTGCTTCCAGGCTTGTTCTTACTTAGTCTGGTTGATTCCATCCCGCCGCGAGAGCTGGGCTCGAAAACGACGACACACGCATGCAGCGCGATGGTTGCCCCAAGAGTGCCCTTCACGACTAGACTTGGCAAGTAGTCTTTGCAGACACACAATACAACACCTTAATTATTCTTTGGTGTACACAACAGAAATGTTTACACGGACCCTGCAGGAAAGTGCTTAACCTACAACCCCTAGTTTGTAAGGCACACTTCATCGGCGTCAAGTTCACTCGTAAATTCTTCCTTGGGTATGCTACTGTGGGCTATGGAGAATCATCCGCATAAACGAGACATTCCATCAAGCCTTCTATGGCGCGAGCTCTAGCCTTGGGGAGGGAGCAAGATCCTGTCATTGGCTTCCATCGGTGGACGATGCATGCTACGCAGCCAGTTGACGTAGTGAGACCATTTAGGTTGCTTCGTGGATCATTCGCTGGAAGATTCTAGTCGCATGACATGTCGATAACGCAACTGTCAAATGTTTACGAGCCGTTTCATCCATTGAAATCCCTGCCAAATAGCTCGAAACACGCCAAGCCGGGACAAGCGTGAGACCTGGATACAGAAAAGTAAGGTTGCAGTTGCTTTGCAGATTTCCCAAGCCATTGCACAGCCCGGATGGTTCCGTTGCAGGAGCACCCGTACGGCGGGCTCAAGGCAACAAACAGGTAACCACGGGACGTGGAAGTGGGAGTAGTTAGATGGTTGCGGAAAGGGACATTGTTAGGGTAGATGTCTGGACTCTCTCTGCATCAGGGGAAAAGTATTCCTCGCGTGTTGGTCATGTTGGGCAGTGAAAGCAAGTCATGGCCCCGATTGCTGCTCCGGGCACGGAGGTTTTGTGGAAAGAATACGGAGTAGATTAGTATCGAGTACGGAGTAGTTACGCCATATAAACTTGGCAATGCTACAGAGTAACTAGATGAGCAGCAACAAGCCCTTCATGGCCTGTGCACAAAAGCCATGGCTGTCGCGTGCGCAGCTCTTGTTCGGTACGGAGTGCTTGGATGTCCTTCTGACGCGGCCAGAGAGCCGGGAAATAACTAAGTCGAGATGCGTTCGACGGTCGTGTTCTGCCAGATTTCTTCAGAATGAGAGGATGGGACAAGACAAACACGTTGAGGAAACATTCATGTCACGAGGCGGGATTAAAAGGCAGCTCCAGCCATGCAGGACTTTGAACTGGTCAGCCTCTCGGTCAATTCAGGAATGCGACTTGACCAAGCCATCGAGGTCAATAGGACGGGAGAGAAGGCCGGGTTGGGTTGTCTCGGCTCGCGTGGCGCCTGTTTGCATAAATGGACATTGAAACCTGCTTTGCGTTTTTTATCTCGAAGGCTTCTGAGTGGTCAGGCATCGATTTGGTAGAGGTTGAGGAGCCCGTGGCTTCAGGGCAACAAGGACTTGGCGAATAAAGGAATGAATTTTGAAACGTTGCAAGTGTCTGGTCGATTGTGCAAATTAACCAAGGGGTGGGGAGCACCAAAGGCGGACAAGCCATGCAGGAAGGACATTGGCAAGAAGTTGCTGCTCATCAGCCGGTCGAGAACAATGGTTTGACTGACGAACTTGCCGTGCTCCGTAATAAACAGGCGAAGACCATAAATAGTACTCCGTAATTCATCCAGGAAGAGGGTAGGTAACCTTGGGCATTGAGCAGACGTGGTCTGTCCTGATAAGTCATGGAAGAAGTTGATTCACTGAAGGTAGTGGAAGAAGCACGACCACGGCACGAACAGATTGTCGGGCGGCGTTAGCAAGGAACGGAATACAGGTGCATACGGGGATACGGAGTACGGAGTACATATGCATGGCATGTCAGGGAGTAACTAACGGACTACGGAGTAAGTAAGCAAGGCATGCATACGGAGTAATAAGTTAGTTATAAAAGTTAAGCCAAGTCCAAGAAGAGGAAAGACGGCCTGGGGCCCGGCGGTTAGAGTCGAGGCGCGGAAGAAAGCTATGCAACTTCCGGTCCATGTTGGCTTGGCTGGTTGTCCTTTGCGTGTCGAGAACAAGCGCCTTGACCGGTTTTGGCTGGTTGCTGATTGCAACACTCGGCGGCATGACGCCTTAATGTCAAAGTCAAATACGTGATGGGGTTGCACCGCGTCTCGTCACCTCCAATACTTCGGCGTAGAAGCCCCGCCCCTTTTTTTCTTTCTTCCCGCCGTTTCTTGCCTTCAAATGTTCTTGTCAAGTGGCTCGTGGACACCCGTTCGTCGAGACATGCATGCATGCATGGGCTACGAAAACATTTCCGTGTTACAACAGTCTTTTAGCTTTCAATGTCGGCTTCGATGGCAGGCGCGTGGATCCGGCCTAGTGTCCGCATGAATGACCGCGTCAACTGGCCACCCCTTCCTTCCTTATTTGCATCGATATGGTTCACCAGACAGAGACGGGAAGTCGCCATGCCTCGTTCCTGTCAAGTGTCAACTGGTACCCCGTACTCCGTAGATTGTTCATGTTACCAAAGGCCAGGCCTGGCAGGGTTGCATTTCCGTGGTCCCATGTCCTGCCCTGCCATCCTTTGCTTGCCTTCTCTCTGCCTTGTCTTGTCTGGTCTTGCTTGTCCTCGACCCTCGTTGCATCTTTCAGTGTTCGTACGACCCTTCCTGGCCCGATGCCATGTCTCAAAGACACACAGCACGGTGTGGTATGTGATTGGAGCAACTGTATTAGTCCATGCCGGGCCCAGCATTTGCCCATGAGCCCTCGGAGGACTTGCTCTCTCGTCCTTTGTGCTGAGACTCAGGATCCAATCTTCATTTCCTACAAAAGGCCCCGATTTGGCCCCTCCAGCAGCCGATCCTTTTCTGTACCTTTCGAAACCACTTCTACTCCGGACTCCGTACTCTCTCCAGGTCTGTAATTCACGGCCTGTCCTCTTTTCCCGTGCGCGCCGTTGTTGTGAACGGACTGGCAAGACACAGCATCAACGACCGCCTCGCCATTAGTTGGCAGGAGCCGACTCAACATGCGTTTGCACACATCCGCCGCCCTCATCGGCGTGGCTGCCGTAGGGTTCAGCTCTGCCGTCAAGGTGAACCCTCTTCCCGCTCCGCAAGAGATGAGCTGGGGAAACTCTGGCGCCAAGAATGTTAGCTGGCTTGACTTGCGCCTCAATTCGAACCGCAGCTCCAATGCCAACATGCAGATTCTCACCGAGGCTTGGAGCCGCGCTTCCAAGACAATCATGTCTCTTCGATGGGTGCCGCAAGCCGTCGAGCGGCCGATTCCCAAGTTCGACCCTTTCCCGACGGCGGCTCCGGGCAACAGCAGCAAATCGAAGCGGGCTAATGGTGATGCCAGCGGCGACGGCAGTTGTCTCAAAGTGATCAACGTCAAGGTTTCGGACTGGGCTGCCGACCTGAAGCATGGTGTCAACGAAAGTTACACGCTCACCGTCTCTGCCTCGTCTTCAACCATTGAGGTCGCCGCAGAGACCGTCTGGGGTGCTCTGCATGCTTTCACTACCTTGCAGCAACTCGTCATCTTGGAAGGCGAGCGCCTCGTCATTGAGCAGCCCGTCACCATCAAGGATCATCCCAACTACCCCTACCGAGGCGTCATGATTGACACGGGCCGAAACTTTATCTCTGTCGAGAAGATTCAGGAGCAAATTGACGGCCTTGCCCTGTCCAAGATGAACATTCTTCACTGGCACATTTCCGACAGTCAATCCTGGCCCCTTCATCTTGAGACCTTTCCTCAGGTTACCAAGGACGCCTACTCTGAACGCGAGAGCTACTCGGCAGCAGACGTCGAGAATGTCATCTCCTATGCCCGCGCTCGCGGTGTGCGCGTCATTCCCGAACTCGATATCCCCGGCCACTCTTCCTCTGGATGGAAGCAGATCGACAAAGATATCGTGACGTGCAGCAACAGCTGGTGGTCCAACGACGTGTGGCCTCTTCACACTGCCGTGCAGCCCAACCCCGGACAGTTGGACGTCTTGAACAACAAAACCTACGATGTTGTCGCAAAGGTCTACTCTGAACTCTCCAAGAAGTTCTCCGATGACTTCTTCCACGTTGGGGGCGACGAGCTCCAGGTTGGTTGTTTCAATTTCAGCCAGGCCATCCGCGACTGGTTCGCCGCCGACCCTCAGCGCACCTACTTTGACCTCAACCAGCACTGGATTGACCGCGCAATGCCACTATTCATGTCTCCGTCCAACACTCACAGGGAGAAGCGCCGGCTCATCATGTGGGAGGATGTCGTCCTCTCCGCCGACGCCCATGCCCACAACGTTTCCAAGGACGTCATCATGCAATCCTGGAACAATGGTATTGCAAACATTGATAAGCTGACCAAGGCTGGCTACGATGTCATTGTGTCCAGTGCTGACTATTTGTATCTTGACTGTGGCCATGGCGGCTTCGTGACTAATGACCCTCGTTATAATTCACCACAGGTGAATCCCGATACCACCGGCACCAACTTCACCTTCAACTACGGCGGCCCTGGTGGCTCGTGGTGTGCGCCATACAAGACGTGGCAGCGAATCTATGACTTCGACTTCACTGCAAACCTCACCGCTGACCAGGCCAAGCATGTCATTGGAGCCGCCGCACCGTTGTGGTCTGAGCAGGTCGATGACACCACCGTCAGTTCCAAGATGTGGCCTCGAGCTGCTGCACTTGCTGAGTTGGTTTGGTCCGGCAACAAGGATCCCAAGACTGGCATGAAGCGCACCAACTACTTGACGCAACGTATTCTCAACTTTAGAGAGTACCTTGTCGCCAACGGGGTTGCTGCCGCTGCCTTGGTGCCCAAGTATTGTTTACAGCATCCTCATGCGTGCGATCTGTTCCAAAACCAGACTGCTATTCAGTGAGGAGCTTATATTTGGACAAAGATCTGAAGCATATGACAGTAGTTGAATCTTTATGAGGTCAATGGCGCGGTGCATATAAGTATTCTTTGTATATATACCCTTACTGTCATTCCTGAATGGAATGTTTCATTTTTTTATGTGTTTTTTTTTTTCGATTTGTTTTTTCTGTCCTGTTAGTTGTACTCTTCACTTGGGAGCGAGTAACTTTGGATGGTTCTCGTGGGATTTCAAAGTAGAATGCTAGGTGGGAAGGAAGACTAGACGCGATTCAAGAATACAAGTCTCAATTGGTTCTTATGATATTATGTAGATCATTTGTCTCCTGTAGGATAAGATGAGGTTCTGAGGGGTCCAATGACTGGCAGAATTCGCCGCAAGATGTCGAGTGAATTCTCATTCAGGGATGCTGAACCAAACTGGCGGATCGGACTGACTCCAGCTAGCGTGCGCGTAAGTGATGTTAGTCAGGAAGACGTGGGAAACCATAATGTTGGACGCCCTAATGAGGGTCGAGAACTTATAGAAGCTGCTCATGGGAGATGGATATTCTTCATACAATCAATTGTCAATGTTTGTGGACTGGATGGCCTGTTGCCGACTAGGCTGCCAGCTTCGTCTGGTTCGCGATAAGCTACCTTACTGCAAAGAGGCATCTCCATAATAGTTGGGCTGCTGCCGAGCAGTTCGTCCCAGTGGAACCTGGCTGATGCCAGAGCCCATGTCTAGAGCGTGCGCTAACTAACTTATTATCCGGCAAGGCTGGGGCGTGATGGTTGCCGGGAGCGATGTGTCTGGTGTGTTTTTTTTTTCCTGTGATGACAAGGGGGAATCAAATCAACGGCGCCGGTTCAGACAATGAATTAATTGGCTCATGCGTAACGGAACCTGGCACACGTTAGATACATAGACTCACTACGGAGTACGAGGGCTGCGACGATCTGGGCATGGACAGAAAGCGGCTTCCGGACCGGAAATGGAACTTGACATAACTACCTAGGTACATAATTACTCCGCAGTTAGTTATGGATCTCTAGTCCTACTAAAGTTTGAAAGCCCCCCCACGGGTCCCCGCGTTCTAAATTTCTGGCCATTGATGACGTCGGAGGCGCAGTCGCCGATGTGGCTCAGATGCCGACTAAACAAGTTGATGGGATCGATTCTTTCATTCCAAACTGTCCCAGTTGGTCATGGTTCGTTGGCATTGTGGGGTCCAATTTGCGTCCAAGACTCAACAGGGGTCGAGCTGCGCCAAGCTCGCGACGATTTATTCCAGCCACGAGGTGTTAGTTAGTCGGCCCGTTAGTTAACGATTTCCGTCAAATCATGGAGGCACAAATCGTCTGTGCTTGTTGGACATACAGACAGGCGGGAGAGCCTTGATTTGATGGTGTGCTGGCGTCGGATAACTAACTAACTTGTTACAAAACTTTGCCATGGGCCGCCGCCGTACGACCCGTTCATCAAAGCCTTGCTCTGCTTTGTTCAACTTGTTGGCCCCATCTCATCATCACTCTGCTTCAAGATTAATGTCGCAGCGCTGGCTGGGGCTTCCAACATGCGCACGGGAGTGAGTCTGTCTAGCTCTGCCTTGCGGTTTGATATGTGCCGGTCAACCGGACTGACACAATAACTGCACAGCTCGTAATAGCCGCTGGCTTGGCCGCAACCCTCGGCTTCTGCCGCATCGTACACGGGGCCGCCAGTCAAGACCGCGTTTCTAAATCTCTTGCGCGATACAGTGGGCTCGACGTGGGCGGCGGCCGCGGTCTGAATAGCTCGACGGTGTATGAGACTGATTTCCCGGGCGTCACTTGGGACAATGAGAACTGGCTCCTCAGCACTACTGCCCTTGAGCAGGGTCGTTATCAGTCAAGAGGCTCGGTGGCCAATGGCTACTTTGGCATAAGTGTCGCGAGCGTCGGTCCATTCTTCGAGCTCGACGCCGAAGAGAAAGGTGGCGACGTCATCAACGGCTGGCCGCTCTTCTCTAGGCGTCAGTCTTTTGCTACCATTGCCGGATTCTGGAACAGTCAACCTGACACAAACCGCACCAATTTTGGCTGGCTGCTGCAGTATGGCTATGAGAGCGTCATCAGTGGCGTGCCTCACTGGAGTGGTCTGGTGCTCGACCTTGGCAACGGCGTCTATCTAGATTCTACTGTTGACAACAAGACCGTTACCAAGTTCCGCTCGACCTACGACTTCAAGGCTGGTGTCCTCAGCTGGTCGTATACGTGGTCTCCCTCTGGTAGCCATAATGGCTCCTACGACATCCGGTACCTACTGTTCACCAACAAGCTGCATGTCAACCAGGCTGTGGTGGACTTGGAGATCGTCCCGTCAGTCGACGCCAACGCGACGGTGGTGAATGTAATCGATGGCTACGCCGCCGTTCGTACGGACTTTGTCGAGTCCGGCGAGGACCGTGGTGCCATCTACTCTGCTGTTCGACCCACGGGCATCGCCAATGTTACTGCCTACATATACGCCAATATGACAGGCTCCGAGGATGTCGGCCTGGCTCAAAAGTCGCTCGTGAGCAACAAGCCATATGTTCGAAAGAACGAGTCCTCCATCGCCCAGGCTGTGCCTGTCAAGCTTTCGGCCGGCAAGTCTGTACGAATCACAAAGTATGTAGGCGCAGCATCCGGAGATGCGTTTGACAACCCTCAAGATGTCGCGAGACGTGCCATCTCTTCGGCTGCATCACAGGGGTTTTATCAATTTTTGCGCTCCCACGTCAAGGAATGGGCCGATGTGATGCCTGACCACTCCGTCGACAGCTATGCTGACCCGAGGAACGGAATTCTACCACGCGACAACTACATCATTGATTCGGCCATCATCTCAGTTGCCAACACGTACTATCTGCTGCAAAGTACGGTTGGACCCAACGCCCAGAAACTCGTCAAGGACGCGCCCGTGAATGTTGATAGCATCTCGGTCGGGGGTCTGGTCTCGGACTCTTACGCCGGACTCATATTCTGGGATGCCGACCTGTTCATGCAACCCGGGCTCGTAGTGTCGCATCCCAAGTCTGCCGAGCGCATCACCAACTACCGCGTCAAAATGTATGGCCAGGCCAAAGAGAACGCTCAGACGAGCTATGTCGGTTCTCAAAACAAAACGGTGTTTTCCAGAGACGCAGCCGCGTTTCCTTGGACCAGCGGTCGGTTTGGTAACTGTACTGCCACCGGCCCTTGTTGGGATTATCAGTATCACCTGAATGGAGATATAGGCATCTCATTTGTGAACCAATTGGCCGTGTCGGGCGATACTCGCTACTTCAACCATACGTTGTTCCCCGTATACGACTCAGTCGCCACACTCTACTCCAATCTACTCGCTCCGAACGGTTCCTCCTGGACTGTTACCAACATGACGGATCCGGTGAGTCACTTTGTATCTTGATTTGACTTCACCGCGCCGGGCTTACGTTAACATATAACTACATGATGGATAGGACGAGTATGCCAACCACGTGGATGCAGGTGGCTTCACCATGCCCCTGATTGCCGAGACGCTGCAGACTGCCAATACGTTCCGGGCGCAGCTCGGTCAGGAGAAGAACACGACATGGGACGCAATGGCAACCAATGTCCTTGTCCTCCGGGAAAACGGCGTCACACTCGAGTTCACTTCTATGAACGGGAGTGCAGTAGTGAAGCAGGCCGATGTCATATTGAACACATTTCCGCTTTCCTACACGACCAACTACACACCGCGGGAATCGCTGAATGACTTGGACTATGTAAGTGGAATCAACGTGACGTCTCTCGGTAACCCCAAGACCGTCTAGATGTTAACAAGAACAATGGTCCTGCAGTATGCAAACAAACAGTCACCAGATGGGCCTGCCATGACGTGGGCGTTCTTCTCCGTCATAGCAAACGATATCTCGCCATCTGGCTGTTCGGCATATACATACTCGCAGTATTCGTACAAGCCGTATGCTCGTCCTCCCTTCTATCAGCTTTCGGAGCAACTGATTGACAACGCCACCATCAACGGCGGCACTCACCCAGCGTACCCCTTCCTTACTGGCCACGGCGGAGCAAATCAGGTTGGTGTCTTTGGCTATCTGGGCCTGCGCCTGTTGCCGGACGAAGTTCTTCACATCAACCCGAACTTGCCCCCCCAGATCTCCCATCTAACATACCGCACCTTCTACTGGCGTGGCTGGCCATTCACCGCCTCATCCAATGCGACACACACAATGGTGCGACGGTCTAGGGCTGCCCGGCCGTTGGACTCGGCGGACCCGCGCTTTGCAAACAAGACGATCACGATCGATGTTGGCGCCGAGGGAAATGCAACCACATACGACTTATCCGTGAACGGTACAGCCATTGTACCCAACCGAAACATTGGCCGGATCAACACGACTCCTGGAAATCTTCTACAATGCAACCGGGTTCAGTCGCTCGGCGAATACAGACCCGGTCAGTTCCCAATCGGAGCCATAGACGGAGCCACATCGACCAAATGGCAACCATGGTACGCCATGAACCTCAGCTCTGTCACCGTGATGCTCTCGGAAGACGACGTCGGTGTCATGGTGACAAGCCTGCACTTCAACTGGGCTCAGTCGCCACCAGTAAATGCCACCGTCATCTTCCACAACTCCACGATGAGCAGTTTCGCGAGACTAGATTACGCCTCCGTCAAGACCGCCAACTACACAGTCGTGTTGCATTTGGCAGACGTCGAGCTTTCCAACCCTTACGACGTACAGTCCACCAACCTCGATGCCATTGCTATCCCAACTGGCAACACTACCAACATTACACTCAGCGAGCCCGTTCCAGCAGCCCGATATGCCACCTTGCTCATCACCGGCAACCAAGCTCTCGCGCAAGTAGATATCGATGCTAACAATGGGACTGGGGCTACAGTGGCGGAATGGGCCATTATCAGCGATGCAAGGAGGAAGGCAGATGGACAAGGCAGTCCAACAAGACTGCGGAGGAGCTTGACCTGGCGCGAAAAGGCTATGCTAGGAGGCAGGGCATTCTAATCTAGCTGTAAAGGGGCCCGACGGGGCTTGCAGACAACACGCAATTCAACTAGGAGTACGACTTTGGTGTCTAGGGTTCCTAAGGGGGAACAAAGGTCCAGATCACCAAGGTCATCTATTTAACAAGAAGTCGGCGGGACCCTTTTGCCCTAGTTCTCATGACAAAAAGCTCTTGTGTGATTGCCATGCGCGTGAAAGTAGCAGCGTACACTGCAACGCCGGGTGTGGTGTGTCTAACAAGGGCTGAAAAGGGTGAAATGCTTCCTAATTCATCGAATTTCATTGCATTCCTTTCTTCTTTATATGATACCCAATCACCCTTTCTACATTGCCTATATCGCTGTCAAATGACAAACAACTGGTGTGTCTTTCCTTTAGAGGTAACGAAACTTGCCATTATCATAAAACTACAACTTGTTGATAGAGGTTGAATGACTTCCTCAAACCCCCTCATGCGAATAGTCTCTGTAGAGAAATACAGTTCGTTGAACGCTTCACAGCTATTCTTGCTTCTCTTACCTCGGGTCTTCAATAGCAAAAGTAGTTTCTAGGAAAACACATGTCAGCTGGTACTTGTGTATCGCCTCTTGGAGTAGATGACAGATTATCCAGGGAAAATGGCCCATAATATCTATTATACTTGAACACGACGTAATCGAGTATGCCTTGTTCATTCGCAGCAATGATCAGTAGAACAATTCTGTCCTGTGACGCCATTTGCAATAGAGAGCCTAACGATAGCACCAGCCGGAGCCCTTGGTTTGGGCGTGCTACGTATCGTATGTTCAAAAGTAGATGAACCATGATGTACTCTATCGCTTGGATGCTAGCTTACGGTTTATTACTTGAAGGCATCTGCGAAATCGTGCTTACAGAAGAATGAAAATTAGGCATCACTCTATTCTCATACTTGCAATGTCAACTTTCGATCGGTTGCAGTAACACTTCATCGTCGGGTTCAAAGCTTCTACGTATCACAGTACATCTGTCCACGCAATGCCTTTGAAATACCCTCCAAACCCTTCTCCACCTGCTCTGCCGGCGGATATCCGAACCCCAAGCGGAAGAACTCATCAGATTGCTCGAAGCAGTGGCCCGGAATGACCGCAATCTTGTGAATGCCACGCAGCCGCTCGTAAAAGGCCGCCTTTCCCCCAGGCGGATCCTTCTTCATCCTGACAAAGGCAGTGGCGCCGGCGACGGGAGCAATCCACTCGATCAGATCCGACTCGGTCTTGACCCAGTTGTCGACGATGTCGCGGCGCCGCTTGAGCTCGGCGATGATGGGCGGGTGCAGCTCCTCGGCCTTGGCCAGGATCTGCTCGCAGAGCGTCTCGTCCAGCACACCAGCAGTGATGCTGATGACTTGCTTAGCGGCGACAAATGTGTCCATTAGCTGTTTGTTGGTGGTGGTGATCCAGCCCACGCGGAGGCCGGAAACCCCCCAAGTCTTGGACATGGACGAGACGCTGATGACATGGGGGCCCAGCTTTGCGGCGGTGGGCATCAAGCCGTCGTAGAGAAGCTCGCCGTACGTCTCGTCAACGAGCAGAAAGCAGTTGTTCCTTTTGGCAACATCGGCCAGCTCCTGGAGTTGCTCGGTTGGCATGACTGTCCCAACGGGATTGTTAGGGTTGCAGATGCTGATGAGCTTCGTCTCTGGTCGGACAGCCGCGGCGATCCTGTCGACCTGGACACGGAAACCGTTTGAGAACTCAATGTCTACACATGAGATGTCGCAGCCCGTCGTACGAGCGCCCTCAATGTTCAGCGGGTAGTTTGGTCGCATGATGACAAGGTGATCTCCCGGACTGAGCAGCGCAGTTTGCACAAAGTAGATGCCGGACGAAGCTCCCACGGTAAGGAGAATCTCATCGACGTCAACGTTGTACCTTTTAGCCAGCATGCCGCATATCCCCTCGAGCCCCTTCTCCCGTCCATGTTCCAGGGGCAGATCCGTTGGCACGGTTAGGCCAAGCTCATGGATACTTCGCGGCGTAATGCTACTTTCCGTCATATTGATGAGGTGTGCAGCCTCTTCTTGAGTCGGATGAGACGACACAAGACCGCTCAGTTGGAATTTGGATGGTGGAAACATGGTGATGATGCTATGTATCCAAAATCTATGATATTCAAAGGAGCCAAAGAAAGAAGGTGGCGGGGTGAAATCGGATAACAGTGAGAGAAAGGAAGAGTAGGAAAAAGTTTATGGATTATGTGCTGGTTGCAATTCCTTGACATCTCATCATAAGTTCACTTATCCTCGAAGCATCTCTGCGTTTCCCTTGGGTATCTTTTGTACCTTGTACCAATCTATCAAGATATAGAGTGTGTTTCTTTTCTTACGTAACGACAAGGTCTTTTTCTGTTCTTCACGAGATACATGGCCTGACAAAAAAGACTCGATATTGAAGCTCTGCATGCATAGTTTCCTCCTAAAGATCCAGTCCTTGTCCTTGTATATCGGTTCATTGAGTCCGTGCAATGCAACCAACTCCATGCTGCTCCACTGTCAGCACTCCGTATCATACCGGTAGATACCATTCTTAGTACTTGGTGTATCACCCTATGTACTCCGTAAGCTGACTTGAGCTACTCAAGATGCAACTAAATTAATCCATGTAGAAGACAACACGGAGTAGATTACGCGTGGTTTGGCGTAGTATGGGGTCATCTTTCTGTGGGCCAACCCTGAACACCTGAAGGGGCAAATTCGTGAGTCCCGGTGTGTACCCACAAGTAACTACGGAGTAACTACCACCCCCCTCTTGCACATCCCATTGTGCAGCCTCAGGAAGTCACCAGACACCCCATCGCCTCCAGGTCGAGTTCCACTTCAAAGTGGCATGTGAGATTCCCCACATGCGCCTTCCTGGGGCGGCCCGTTTTGGAACACAGGTGCTCTTGTCGGTTCCTGACCGAGAGGTTTCTTGCAAGTACCAGTACTCCGCAAAGTACTCCGTACATAGCAACTCGAGGCAGACACGCCATGCATTTGGTTCGTACAAAGCATGGTGCCCGTCTGGTAGTGCTGACTGATGATTCCTAAGCAATCTCCAAGCTACTCCCGTCTCTTTGCCCGTCGGGAGGTATGCTCCGGACATCTGGTTGCCATTGCAATCCGGCAAGGCGAGGGCAGACGTCCTCATGTAACCCAATGGAGTTGATATCAGCTCGTGCATATCGTAAAACGGCCAGGCCATATGCCACCCGGTACGTCATCTAGTTGCTAACTTGCCGGAAGCAGCTCACTCTCGCCCATGTAACTCTCACATGGCGAAGAAAGCCGTGCCGTCAGGACCACGAATCTGTTGAGCTCTTACAAGATGAGTGGTGACGCGCAGGAGGCGTCCTCGACTATCATCTTTCGCGAATGTACTGGGTGGATGTCATTACAGCAGAAGCTCTTCTACGATGCATTCCATGGGCAGAAATGAAGCAACAGATTCCAGGATAGCACAGCCCAAGAACTTACATAACTCGTTGATGCCAGTGTCCAAATTGAATGATAGAGGAAGGAAAAGAAAGAAGTACATCACGCAATGGAAGACCCTTCTGTGCTGCAACGCCCACAGCTTCAAAGTGAACAGGGTGACCAAGGTGCGTGTCCAGTGGACTGGGCAGAACAGTGGTTTAATTAATATTCTTGCTTCTGCAAGGACTGGGATCTACATCAAGCAATGCCTATTGGAATCGGCCAGGAAACAGATGTCATGGAGCGACTTGCCAGGCCAGCGTGTGACTGATCTATAACTCAACGCAGGGCAATGAATAGTTTTCACATGGCAATCCCCAGTGGAGACTATGAACAGACAACACAGTGAGAAAAGTAAGCAATTTGATAACATATCGGTCGTCACTCGTCAGGCATGTCGCGAGGGTAATCTGGAAGCAGTCCAAGTTAGCGAAGCTCCGTCTGGCAAGTTCTTGCGAGAAAGTATGAGAGCAAAGACAGGGTCATATGTCTGCTTAATTTGTAACGTTTTGTCCTCATGTGTAGATCGGACATATGCGATAATGTTTGTATAATCATAGTCTTATAAAAATGCTAACGGCGCGTACGTACCAAATTGCAAGGGATTAATGCATGATGCGAAAGATTAGACGCGCATCGCCTTCAGCTAGATGTCGTTCCGCGTTCCAGCTGCATTTCCGCTCTTGGGCTTGGATGAACGCATCAGCATCGGACGGCTAACCCAGCTTGGCTAGATTTTGGATAAATTTGGTCGCGAAAGGTTGCAAGTTAGGGGATGGGCAGAGCAGACCGGGTATCCGGATGTCACAGCCGAGGCGAGAACGCTGTGAGAAATGACATTGCTGATAGGTGGGGAAAACAGAAAACACAAGGGATCTCGTTTGTAGATTGTAGGAGGAGAAGCTTGATGGAGAGAAGTTTTTTTATAGCTCCCCCTGTTGTGTTTTTATTTTTTTGACACCTCTCACCGCTTCAAGTGGGCAAAGCATTGCTCCACTTGTTCCTGCGCTAAACTTCAACTCCTACCCTAGAATTCTTTGGGCACTGGAAGGATTATGATAGTATGTTTGTTTCAACGGTAGGTAAGTAGAAAATCCCTTCCCGGTTATAATTTCGACGCAAGGTCACTGAGGTAGGAATCAATAAGGCCAGTATACCTATCTATTTTCGGGAGTAAGTACTAGCCTCAAGCCCCTAAACTGCTAAAGGGAAAGCATGAGTAAACAAACAATACACAAGAGAAGTCAAGTGAAATACAACATCAATCGTCATGTGTAACAGTCCTCAAACCTTGGTTCGTCTAGTGAAAATGCTCCTGGACGGTCCAGCTCGAGAAAAGTATCCAATTTCCATAAGATACTTGACATTGCTCACGACGGCTGCCTCGACCTGGCTCATACGTTGACTACTGGTGTCTTCACTCTCATCTGTTCGCTGACCGCCCAGGATGGCTTCATCATCATCGTCAAGAAAGCCTTGGACCGCGAACATTGGGTGATCCTGACCAAGCTCAGTGAGTCTTGCCTGCATCTTGTTCCGCCACTCTGTCACAGAGTCCTCCTTCAAGGAAACAGGTAGAGCGCTGTTGACAGCCTTCCAGAAGCGTACCGGATCGAGACCACTCCAGACAGGGCGTGTCAAGGGTCTCTCATCAGCGTGGTCGGCCAAAGGTGAGGAGGGGCGACTTCTCTCGAAAATGGAGGCAAATGCCGTTGTGAGAGCCTTCCAGAAGCGCTCTGGTTGAAGAGCACGCCAGAGAGTACGTGTCGGAGGTGTCTTATTGAGGTCGGGACGAGGCCAGAAGAGGTTTTCCTTAGCAATGGACGCGAGACTCCCACAAGTTGCCATGTGAATCCATGCATTTGCTGATTCTACGGGATAGGAGCCGATGGTGATACTACCGGCCACAATGCGCCAGAGATAGTCGTCCACGTTAGCAATGCCTTGAGGCGAATCACCGATGATGAAGCCAGGTTTTACGACGCAAATGCGATCTCGAGACACAATATTGTGCGACACGGCCCGAAGCAACAGGTACTCTGCAACCATCTTGCTCTGGCCATAGCCGCCGGTGATGCTCAGTTCATGGCGCAAATCTTCTTCAGTGCAGACCTCGTGTTCAATGTCCAGGTCAGGCGAGGTTGACACGTACACAAGTCGCGACAAGGATGGACTGGTTCTCGCCACACCGAGAAGTTCATGGGTCGAAGCAACGTTGACAGCTCGAAGCGAGTCGTAGGTTCCCAGCCAGTCCACCGCCGCGCCGTTGTGGACGATGCCTTCGATGTGTTCAGAATCGTCAGAATCGATAGAACCGGCCAGGGCTTTCCAACACGATGAATCGAGACCCAGACGCGGCTTGCCCAAGTCGCCAAGCCAGACGCTGACTCGCCCGAGGAACTTGTCATCCCACCACTTGGCGCGAACTGCAGTGTCGATGATACGTTGCCGGGCCTGCTCGACGGAGGAAGCCCGAACAAGCACAAATACCCTCTCGATAGCCCGACTGCTCAGTAGTTTATGCAGAATGATGGTACCGAGATAACCAGTTGCTCCCGTAAGAAGCACTCTGCGTGGTAAAACCCGAGCAGGCTTCTCCGAGGCCTCGCCGCGTTGCAGAACTTGCACTTCTTTCAGGAGATGGCGGACGTCACCGAGTATTGGAGCGACGTCGGCCTTGAAACTATGTTTAGTGTCGTCGACTTGTTGCAGCTTGACTACCTCGTCGCCGAGGGAATCTAGGGTTTTACTTTGAAGAAATCGGTCCACCCCCATGTTGACGGAGAAAGTTTGCTTGATCTCCCGAACCAGAACCATGACTTTGATGGAGTCACCACCAAGACGCATGAAATTGTCGTCGCAGCCGATGTCGTCGGCAGACATATCCAACGACTCGGCCCATAACTTTCGCAGCGTGAACCCGACGGCTGTGCTCGGTGCTCGTACTGGGAGTCTCGAGGGGACAAAACGAGCCAAGTCCTCTGGACCCAAGGCAGAGACGATTTGCCTCAGTCTTTTCCGATCTACCTTCCCGGTCGGACCCAGCGGGATCTTGTGGAGGTGAATATATAGTGATGGGACGGCATAGCTAGGAATGAGTCCCGGTAGCTGCTCTTCCAGCTTAGCGACCAGATTTACGTCTCCATTGGAGTCGACGAGGTCGCCCGGGTCGGCATTGGCAGCAAGACGGTCGGCGCTGCCATCTGCCGCCAAGAAGACGACCAGCCTGCTGTTCTTGCTCTCGCGAGGTTGAGCAGCCTCGACTATTATTCGGGCGCCAGGACAGTCTTTCTGCAGGCACTGCCGAGCGTGATGCTCCACGTCGCCGAGTTCGACGCGCTGACCACGGATCTTGACTTGTTCATCCTTGCGCGAGACAAATGTCAGGGTGCCGTTGGCGTTGTAGTAGACCAAATCACCGGTCCTGTACAGTCGTCCACGACGACCAGGGCAATCATGGCCCCCTCCTTGAAGCAACCAAGGCGGATCATGGATGAACGCAGCCCGGGTCTTGTCTGCATCTCCAAAGTATCCGCGGCCGACGAGAGGACCCTCGAGCCACAGCTCACCAACAGAGCCGATGGGAGCAAGCCGAGAAGATTCACTATCGTCACCCTGGACAACCCACGTGTTGAGACCTATGCCTCTTCCCAGACAGTTTGGAGGCATGCCCTGAGCCCCGACATCCCAGATGGTTGCTGTCGGCGTACACTCGGCCGGCCCGTACACGTTTTTCAGGGTGGTGATGCCTCTCCAAAGGGTGGCGTAGTCATCAGAGAGGCCTTCGCCACCGACAAGCATGGTCTTCAGTTTCTTAAGCGTTTCAAAGGGTAGAGTAGCCGCCACCGACGGGGTAATGTCAATGTCGTTGACCCGTTGCTCCTCAATGTGCTCCGCGAGACCGCCAGTCCGAGCAGCATCGGATGGTATGCAAAGACAGCCGCCGTTGGACAGAGTGTGTAGGGAATTGTTCCACGACGCGTCGAATGCATACGACGCAAAGTCTGACACACGCGAGTGAATCCCCCGTCCCATGGCAACGTGCTGATGACGGATTGCGCTGCTGAAGTTGCTGTGAGTGATGGTCACACCTTTGGGTACACCCGTGGTGCCAGACGTGAAGACAATGTAGAGGATGGAGTCGGGGTCAACTTCTGGCAAGAGGCCGTTGTTCTCTGGGATCGACTCGACGATATCTTCGCTGATCACCAAAATCGAGACGTTTCTCCCACAAATCTTGTGGGCGAGTTGCTGCTGCGCACTAGAACACAATGCCACGATAGGGCTCACAGTCTTTACGATGGTTCTGAGACGCTCCTCCGGCTGGGCTACCACATCGAGTGTGACCGAGGCACCGCCGGCCTTCATCACAGCAAGCATGCAAATCGTCGAGAGCTTCGATTTCTCAAAGCATAGGGGCACGATAACGTCACGTCTGACGCCCATGCTCACAAGCTTATGTGCCAACCGCGTTGAGAGCCAGTCCAGCTCGTTGTATGACAGCTGACCATCCCATGCATCCACCGCTGGTCGGCACGGATACTTACGTACCATTTCGGCGAAGATACCGTGGACCGGCTCTCTGAAAGTCTCCGGTACATATGCGTTCCAGGTCCAGATTTTGTGCAGGTGCGAAGGCTGGATGGTGCAGAGCTCACTCAGAGGACGCTCCAAGT
Source organism: Metarhizium rileyi (assembly GCA_031753515.1). NCBI lineage: Eukaryota > Fungi > Ascomycota > Sordariomycetes > Hypocreales > Clavicipitaceae > Metarhizium > Metarhizium rileyi. The sequence continues at coordinate 40,481 of JAUKVO010000003.1, read as the reverse complement.
TGTCATACGAGGCGAGCTGCTGCAGGATATGTGCAAGCTGGCCTATCAGGCCCTCAGCCCGATCCTGATCAAGGATCTTGTCGTCGTAGATGAGAGAGAGCTTGACACCATCCCCACGCAGAGAGCAGATCAGGTTGAGTGCGTATGAGTCGAACAATCCAACATCCGCGCTCTCGTCCTCTGGCTCAGAAGCGTCTGCGAAAAGACCTGCGCCGAGCTGTTCACGCTCCTCAGGTTGAACTACGACTATGCTTTGGAACTGACAGGCTTGATGCGCTTCGGCACTCATCTTTTGGATTCGTTGGAGCCCAATCTGCTCATACTGGCCAACATCGATGACCTGAGCTTGAAGGGCGGATACGAACTGGCCGACTTTCTCGGTATTTGCCATCCGAACCCGCAATGGGATGGTTGCAATCGTTGGTCCGGCGATTCTTTCAATTTCTGGCACTACTGCCTGGCGTCCAGAAAGAGTAAGCCCGAAGATGACATCTGGGGAGTTTGTGTATTGCATTGTCACCACGGACCACCCTGCCAGCAACATAGTCGAAGCTGTCGCGTCGGTTTTCGTCTTTTTCCACTGTACGACGAGGTCTTTTACAATGGTTCTATTTGGGCGAATTCGTGAGTCTGATGACATGTTGTTCAGAGCCGGAAAGATTGGTGCTGATAGACCGTCAAATTGCTTTGTCCAGAACGCCTGAGCCTTCCCTTGGTTGATGTTTAGAACATGTTTGACAAACCTCTGAAATGGTGGAAACTGTGATGACGGAGTTGACCCCCGATAAGCTTGCACGAGGGACTCGAACACCAGGGGCAATGACCAACCATCATACAGCGCATGGCTTATACACAGGGTAAAGGTCATCTCTTTGAAGCTTGACGATGCATCGTGTCGCGATAGACTGAAGCGCATTAATGGTGTGCAGAGACCCATTTCCGCCATCAGTAGGTTGGATCGTCCGCTCCGATCTGCCGCATCTCCGTGGATCCAAGTCGGCCGCTCGTCCACGACGACTTGTACCAGCCCATGTCCGGGAAGGGGGACAATTCTAGTTCGGAGGATTGGCAGTTGCTGAAGAACATCATCCCAGGCACGTTTAAATCGCCCAACCTCAACATCCTCACGCAGCTTGAGGTCATAACGCGCGACGTAATCGCCGTTGCCGGAGGATTTCGCCGACAAGGCCAAAAACCCTTCCTGCAGAGGCGTACAGGGGAAGATGTCTTGTATCTGGGACGCATTGGTTTCAAGCAACCCTGCCACTATTGCAATGGCTTGCTGTTGGTTGAAGCAGGGACCCATCAAAGAGAAAGGTTCGATAGGGGGATTTTGGTCTGCCAACGTCGTGGTGGCAGCAATGGCAGACAGCTCTTTCAAGCGCGGACTTCTCAGGACATCCGCGACAGTGAAGGAAAGACTGTGCTCGAAGGCGTGAGAAGCTAGCTTCATCGCCATGATCGAGTCGCCGCCAAGCTGCAAGAAACTGTCGTTGGCGGCAATGCCCGCTTTGGGGATCTCAAGTACAGACGCCCACAGCGCGGCCATGATGTGCTCCTTATCCGTGGAAAGATCCTCAGGCTCTTCACGCAGGGGATCTAGTGCCCTGATCTGGTTGTTGGTCATGGCTTCGGCCAGCCTTCGTAGCTTCCAGCGGTCTGTCTTGAAAGTAACCGTCATTGGGAAGCGCCTGATCAACAACAGAGCGGAGGGGATCATGTATCGCGGCAGCTGCTTGGCGATGGTTTCACGCACGATCTGGCTCAATGCCGCCTTTCTCTGACGTTTATCATCATTCTCCGTCACGTCAGAACCCGCTGTTGGACCCGTTCCAATGTCGAAAAACGCGATGAGCATGGCTTTGTTACTGCCGAGTGGCTTGACCATCTCGACAGCTATGCCGATGGCAAGGGTTTCCGGAACCGCTCGTCTTAATGCTCCCTCGATCTCGCTAGGCTCCACTCGTTGCCCATTGATCTTGACTTGAGAATCGGCGCGTCCCATGAAGCTGAGGGTTCCGTCAGGATTATACCGCACCAGATCGCCGGTTCTGTAGAGGCGTCCGGCCCTGCCCGGGAAGTCTGGACCGTCACCACGAACTAACCATCCGGGATCTTCAATGAACGCCTCATTCGTTTTCTCTGGGTCATGGAAATAGCCTGGCCCAACGAGCGGGCCCTCGAGGAGCAGCTCGCCAACGCACCCGATGGGTAACAGTGAGTGGAAGTTGTCAGGGTCAGTGATCCAGGTATTCAGGCCGTATCCACGTCCAATACTTCCCGGGAAGCATCGCATGTCCTCGATGGTCGCGATGGTAGCGCTTGGGCTGCACTCGCTTGGGCCGTACATGTTGATTACAGTTGTGTTTTCTGCCGCCCATTGCTCTGCGTCCTCGAACCGCACTGCTTCACCCCCAAGCGTTAACCACCGGAGGCTTCTTATGGTCTCAATAGGCAAGGACTTGGCGACAGATGCCGTGATGTCCGCGTGTGTGGCCTTGAGACGAGCAATGGACCCTACTATGTCGTTTTGGCGATCACGATCGCTCGGGATACATAGACAGGCGCCAGAGACACTGGAAACGACAAAGTTGAGCCATGCAGCATCAAATGCGTAAGAAGAAAAGTCAAAGACTCTCGCCTGCGAGTCGTAGCCATACATATGCTTCTGGTGGTGCACAGCACTGCTCAGATTTCCATGAGACACCATGACTCCCTTGGGCTTTCCAGTCGTCCCCGATGTGAAGATGAGGTATAACAAGCTGCTGGGATCAACAACCGGTAGGCCTATGCTGGCAGCGTCTGGTGGATCATGGTGAAGGTTTGCATTGTCGGCAATAATGACACGGCAGTCACCGATCCGTGCAGCAAGACTCTGGGCGGATGCAGATGCCAGGACGACATCAGGTCTGACTGTGCGGATGATGGCAGCCTGGCGTTTCTCTGGCTGGTTGATGTCTATGGCAACGGAGGCACCGCCAGCCTTCATGACGGCAAGCATGGCAACAGGCATCCAAAGAGTCTTTTCAAAAAAGAGAGGCACAATCATGCCCGCTCTACTCCCGACACCAGCTTGAGCCACCAACAGTCTGGCCAGCCTGGTCGACAGGAGATCAAGTTCCATGTACGTCAAGCTACCGTCCCAAGCGTAGACGGCCAGTGCATCGGGGTTGCGGCAGACAGTTTGCGTGATAAGATCGTGTATTGGCCGGGTCGAGGCGAGGGGAACATTTCTATTCCACGCCCAGAGTTGCCGTACATCAGCTGAGTGAACCAGATCAATTTCGTTCAGCGGCTTGCCGTCGAGACGATTGTTCCGAGAAGCGCAAAGCTCTTCAAGCACATGCTTGAACTGGCCCATGATACGCCCAGCCTGCAAAGTATCAACGACCTTGTCATCATAATTCAGCTCAAGTGCGACTCCGCCGTCTTGAAGTGAGCAGATCAAATTGAGCGCATAGGTATCGAACGCTCCGACCATGTCATCACGGTCCTCAATCTCGTTGACTGTCTGCTTGAAAAGGTTCCTGCAAGGCAGATTGCCATAGTCGTCTGCTTTTGGCTGTACGACTATGAGACTTTGGAAGTCTGCTGCGTCTTTCATATCCACAGGCAAATACTGCTTGATGTTTTGGAGACCAGTCTGTTCATGGCGAACTAGGTCTACAGCCTTCGCCTGGACCGCCCTCGCAATCTCCGCGACGGTTTTCGAGTAATCAAGCATCAGTCGTACTGGTACTGTGGCAATAGTTGGTCCCACCATGCGGCCTACTCTGGATATCGTTGCTTTATGACTCTGCCGTCCTGAAAGAGTCACACCAAAGATGACGTCTTTTGATGAGGAGAACTGCGCGACCACAATGGCCCAAGCCGCCCATATTATTGTCGAAGGCGTTGCATCCAGTTGCGGCCACTCCAACTCAACGGTCTGGCGGAGGGTTTGGTTGACTTGTACTTGATAGTCAGGGGCTGGTAAGCTTGGGAAAAGCAGCGCGGTTGAGTCTGCCAACTGAGCAGCCCAGAATGCAGCAGCTTCCTCCTTATCAACACCAACGACACTAAACTTGACAAAACTTTGGAATGGCGGCGGCTGACCCCCCCTCGGTAACTGGCCACCTTCGTCCGCGTATGCCTTTTCCAACAACTCGAAGAGAAGTGGCACCGAATATCCATCGTAGAGAGCGTGATGGATGATGACGGATAAACAAGCTCCTTGCATGGTTGATCTCAGTTGGTATTGAAGTAACGGCGTTCCAAGGCCCATTTCCTTCTTCCGCGAGCCAAGGCTTGATTTGGATGTGTCTTCTGGAGGAGTATCAAAGCCGGCATAGCTTGTCGTGTCCGTCCAAGAAGGCTGCTCGTCGACGATTACCTGCATCAGTCCACCATGATGGGGCAAGTCGACGATTCGTGTCCGCAGTATAGGCAGGAACATAACCAAACTTTGCCATGCTCTTTGCAGGCGGGCAGTGTCGGTGGTGATGCAGAGGTCTATAACCCAGTGAGCCACGTAGTCACCAGGGTTTCTTGCTGTAAGAGCCATGAGGCCTTCTTGCAAAGGTGTGCAAGGAAAGATGTCTTGAATCTGGTGCTTATCAAGACCACATTGTCTTGCCGCCAACTCGACGGCACTGCTTATAGGCTGCTCATGCCATGAAGAGGGCGCCAGCAGGGAAAAGGGTTCAACAACAGCCTCTTCCTCAAGCTCACCGTCATCCACACCGCGGTGTTTTACGACCTGCGCCAGCTGTTCTAACTGGGGGTGTTTAAGGAGATCCGCCGACGTAAAAGACAGAGCGCTGCGCTCTCGTGCCAGACCGACCAGTTTCATAGCCAAGAGAGAATCGCCGCCCATTCTCAGAAAGCTGTCATCCAGGCCAATCTCACTCTCGTCCACGGGGAGCACCTGTGACCACAGAAACGCCAGAGCCCGCTCAGTGTCTGAGGATGGTAGCCGTCGTTGTGAGGCCGAGACGGAAACTAGCGGGCTCAAAGCTGCCAGCTCTCGTATTGTGTGGACTTCGAAAATGCTTCTTAGCTTTCGCCGATCTGCTTTTCCTGTTGCCGTTGCTGGGACGGTGTCAATGGGGATATATACCGAAGGCACTTCATAGGCGGGCAACGACTCTGGAAGCCGACTTTCCAAGGTAGCCGCCGCTGCCCAAATCCTCGTTCTTTCTTCTGCCTGTCCTTCCAGGATGATCGGTTGCGTCGGCCGTGATATTCTCAGGAACAGGGCGAGAATCTTTCTGATGCTGTTCAACGGCGTAATGGCTTCCGCAACTACTTGAGCATCGACTAGTCCCAGTCCCTGGAGGTACCTTCTTGCATTATCTTCAACGTTGCTCAGCTCAACGCGCTGACCACGAATCTTGACCTGCGTGTCTCTTCGCGAGATAAAAGTCAGGCTTCCGTCCGAGTTGTAGCGGACTAGATCGCCTGTCCTGTATAGTCTACCGCGTCGTCCTGGGATTCCAAGTTTGGGGTACCCACGGGTCAAAAATGCCGGGTCTTGGACAAATGCTTCTGCCGTCTTTCCTGGATCATTGAGGTATCCTTGGCCAACTAGAGGGCCTTCCAGCCACAGCTCACCGATACTTGCGACTGGAGCCAGCGTAAGCTCGCCATCTGCGGCGTTGTCTTCATCTTGTATAATCCACGGATTCAAACCATAAGCGGGACCTAGGTATCCCAAGTGCTCGTCCCCCTTGATGTCAACGACTGTGGTCGTGATTGTGCACTCGGCAGGTCCATACGTCTGAATAAGTCTGACGTGACTACTCCACAGCTTGGCTTGATCGATAGAAAGTGTCTCGCCTCCCACGATCAAGACATCTAAATTTTTAAGCGTCGACAATGGCATCGCAGAGACAACGGATGGAGTCATGTCTGCATGATTGATCTTCTGCTCGGCGATGTACTGGTCAAGTAGGGCCAAGGAACTTCTAACCTGCTCTGATGGGATGCATAGACAAGCACCAGATGTGAGAGAGCCTAACAGGTTCGTGTATGACACATCAAAGGCGCACGAAGCAAAGTCCAATACTCTTGACTTGGCATGGAAGCCTTGTTCTGCATTGTTGTAATGAAGACCACTGCTGATATTTGCATGACTGATAACGACGCCTTTCGGTTTGCCAGTTGTGCCAGATGTAAAAATGAGATACAGCATAGTCGACGGATGGACTGTAGCCAAAGAGGAGAGAGCGTCCGAAAGCCCATCCACCAAATATGCATCGACGACCAGCACATGGCAGTCACCACATATATCTGAAACTAATTGCCTGTTGGAAGGTGAGCAGCCTACCACGATTGGGCTGATGGTCTCGATGATGGCGGCCAGCACTTCCTTGGTCTGGGTGGTATCCAGGGCGGCGCAAGCACCACCGGCTTTCATGATGGCCAGTTGACATACCGGCGTCCACATGGACTTTTCGAAGAAGAGAGGCACCACGACGTTTGGGCCCACGCCATGGCTTTGGAGGTGATGGGCTAATTTTGTCGACAAACGATCTAGCTGGTCATACGTCAAGTCGCCATCCCATGCACATATCGCTGGAGCTCCAGGTCGCTGGCGAACCTGATCTTGAAAAATCTCATGGACTGGCCTGGCGACCGTTTCTGAGACTGTCCGGTTCCATGACCATATTTGTTCCAGGTCAGCATCATGGGCGGCGGCGGTGGTGCTCATGGATGATTCAGTGATGGACATGTCCGCAGATGCCGGGACTCCCTGAGATTTCGCTGAAATCTGATGATGCTGATGATGGTTTGTTGGTGTAGTTCCCATCGCTAAACTACTGTCGCTTTGCAAAGCCTGGTAGTGTTCATGTACACACCCAAAGTTGACTTTTAGAACAAGTTGGAGAAAGCGAGAATACGTGTTCTACCTTCTGGGACTGAAGAAAGAATCATACTATTCTGGCCATAGAGGAGTTGTTCAATTTGTCTTTTACATGTAAACTGATTTCCGATTGAACAGCTCTTGTATAATGCTAGGCTGCATATATGTGTATCGGTGCATGGGATGACTTCACCACATAGTAGCTCAGTCAGTTGGCTGTTGCCAGCTTCTGTACCTAGCAGTACGAAGAAGTACAAACTTGAATGCTATGGCTCAGTACTCACTTTCCCGACGGCTGATTAAGACTGAACAATAAAACTAGGACCAAAAGAGCCTGCAGGGCGGCAGATGCCAAAGGAGGATTTACCACGTATAATGCCAAGACAAGGGCCAAATTTGCGCCCTTTCCCCGTTTCTTCGCCAACAAAGTTTTCAATTAGCGCCGTTCCGCTGTTTCTACCACAGAGGTAAGCTTGAAGTAGCCACCTTTTGCGCTGTAAGGGACTTACTGGCACATAGCCCTGTTGGGAGTTGAAAGTTAGACCAAGACAGAGGTCTTGCGGAGCTTCATTCGAGCGACCTCCATGCATCATCGTGAGCAACTTTGCCCCAAACAAATCTGACTGCTTATGGGGATGTATACGTGTCAAGTGCTAAGATGACGCCCACATACGTTGATGGGTAACGGAACGAAAACAAGATTACGTGCCAGCCCATGCTTTTGCTCGTACAAAGCCGGATGTAAGTGGTTACGCGGGAGATACTACAAGCTGGTATGAGGTGGGATCGATCCCCAAGCTGACCACCTACGGACCAGACTAAAAATTGCCACCTGCGTGCTGAAAAGATTTGCTGTCTTGTCTGTTGGTTAGACGATGGGCCGCGAAAAACTAGATGTTCAAAGCCAACATTGAAGCCCTGCAGAATTGTGCATATGTGTATGCCGGTACAATACCCAAGCAGCGAGGCAGCTTCTTTGTACATAGACTTGTAGTTACTAGCCTACTTGTAACTACTAGCCTCCTAATTACACTAGCCTACCAGGTATACTTGCATCGAAGATCCCTGTGAGCCTGCGAAGTACTTTCCATGTTCCTTCAAACTCTTGCTTACTGTCCAGCAATCTGACCGGGAAGTGGGGCTTCTACGGGGCAGGTGGCTTCGTTAGATCGACCTGTCTACTCCGTACCTGCCACGTTGTCCGTGAGCATCCGGTAAAACTACCTAGGTACTTGATCGTGATCGTGTACGGAGTACAGAGAACTCGAAATGAGGCTTATACAACCCCGGGTCGTGCCACAGCAAGATCAGCTCACACCCCCACGAGTTGAGTGAGTGGGCCGTGCCAACGCATTGCCGAGCGGGCGTTTATCCCTGGCAGTCTCGTGCTACCGATGGTTCGACTGCAAGACTCGGATAGACTTTGAACGCACATGCAACTTTGCCGACTTGATAGGAAGTTATTGCCAAGAGGGGGTGTGAATACTATTGCGATAGGTATAGAATTCGAAATCTGTACTACATTGGATGTCAACAAATACATAGTTCTTACAAAAGCAGATCAATTTAAATTCCTATAGAATTCTTTGGATAATCATACTTATACATCGTAAACTATGTATCTAGAAAGAGAAGTCTCAAAAACCACCATCTCCACAGCCTGTTACCATTTAGACTGTACGTATACTTCAAGACCGATTCCTCGTAGATCGTGCGATCTCGACAATTAGAACGATCGAATCCCTGATCAGTGATCACGCACAAGCCCCTCATGGATCACATGAAGCTTAATGCCGGACGACTTGAAGATTTCTCACTCCTACTACGACTACTCCTACTACTGCTAACCCCTTTACTATGCGTTGGAGGTGTGTCGTTGGTTGGTAAGCAGCCGTTAGGCGGCAGCGACCTCGTAGCATGCTGGTGATTACTTGAATGCAAGAGAACCGCTATTATCCGTGATTAACTATGCTTAGACCGTGGACAGCAATGGTATCCCCACTCGTTTCTGGTTACCGAAGATCCTGTGACTTTTGGCAACATGTGGAATCATGGGAAGACTTCTCCTCACCTCCATCGCCCGGGTGGGATGGTCCGTAGGTAATAATTTTGAAGTCATTATTACTCCGTAATCATGACGGCTGACGTCAGCGTGCCGGTAACGCAATACGTCTATACCTCTTGCATCCTGCTGACAACATTCAGGGCCACAGACGTCATGACTGTATTTGAAATTCACTTGGAGCCTTGGCGGAGGATATGGATGGTAATGGCCAGGAAGGGACTCATGTCGGAACTTACAGCTTGCATACCTTTTCTTCACAACTTGTCGACGAAAAAATCAAGGTTTCAAAGTATAGGAACAACGGCTTATAATAGCCTAAGAACATTCTATACTAGTAGTAGCGAGTAACCCTAAGTTTGAGGTCTAAGTAATCAAGCTGATACCGTCGCATTGTGTCATCATTGGTGCAGACGTAGCTCCAAAGTATCAAGCATGGTGAAGAGTTCGAGGCGAATAAGAATACAGGGATATCTGAGCCCCATCAGCATAAAGTCCATGTACAAGTTTTCTGGATATCTGCGAAAGGATAGGATCAAGCTAGATGTACGGTAACAAAAGTAGTCATCTAAGACCTCTGGATTACCACTTACAAGATGCAACTGCTCTCTCATGGGTTCCAATTGCCGTTGTGCCACGTAGCAGCCTTATAGTCTGACATATTGTTTAACACGAAGCCAAAGGCGGAAAAGTGTCAGCCCAACCCATGAAATCCTCCTTTCATCCTGTTGTATTTCTGTCTCCCCCATAGGCCATTCTTTCGTCGGTCATTTTAAGAAACGAAATCTCGAGGAGGATAGAGCCCCGACAGTAAGCAAGCAAGGATAAGCAAGATGGAACTTTGGGGAGGAGCCTTGATCATTTGCGTGGCCAGTTTGCTCTTTTCGCTCGCTAAAACCATACATGCCTTTTTCTTCTCCCCTTTACGCAATGTGCCCGGTCCGTTTCTCGCCAAGATAACTAGCCTCTTCGTGGGGTTTTACGATCTGCGGCTGCAACGAAACCGCAAGATCTACGAATGGCATCAAAAATACGGCAAAATCATCTTGATTGCCCCGGGACAGGTCTCGGTATCTAGCCTGTCCAGCACCAGGGAGATATATAGCATCTCTGGCCGGCACCCGAAAAGCACCTATTTTGACCACTTCTCGGTGCTCGGAGCCCGCTGCATCTTCACCACTCGTGGATGTCGGGATCATCAGAAGATGCGCAAAAGAACCTTTCAGTTGTACCAGCCAAAGTCCATGTATCGCCCCGAAATTGTTCAGCCTATTCGTGAATTGGCTCAAGAAGTGGTACAACAACTATGTGCACCCGCCAACAGGAGCGACAAAGGAGAGGCAACTATAAACATTTGGACACAGTGCAATCGATACTCGTTTGACAACTCAACTCGGCTGGCAATGGGACCTAAGCATTGCTCAAATGCGATGATGGGAACTTCGGATGATAGCTGGATGCTGGACAGGTGGGAGGAGACCGAGCTATGGGATAACATGGCTGCCAATCTACCCCTTGTGCACCTTTTCATCAAGCACATTTACCGCACCGTCACTGGAGACCAGAACTTCTTGTCCAACGATGAGAGGTTGGCGAGGTGGACCACGCAGCAGCTTCACCTGGCTCTCCAAGAAACTGACGTTATACCAAAGCATTGTCTTTTAGGATGGCTTCTTGAGGCGAAGGGAGAGGAAGGCAAGGGGCTTTCTGAAAGCGAAGTAGGTGAAGAGATTATTGACAATATCCTCGCGGCCATGGCCACCGTCACCCTTGCCCTGACATTTAGTCTGTGGGATTTGGCTTGTCACCCGGCGTTGCAGCACGCGCTGCGCGAGGAGCTTCGTCGGTTGCCGTCTAGCAGTCGGGATGGTCTTCCCACCTTTGAGAGTATCATAAACTGTGAGATGCTTGATAACTGCATCAGGGAAACAAGTCGAATCCATCCTCTGTCCAGCGGCCATGCCGAGAGACTGGTTCCTGTAGAGAAGCCTTATGATGGGGTGATGCTTCCGGTCGGCGTAAGTTCTCCATTAAACTTCATTGACTCTTGTGTCTCTAAAGTGGTTCGTTGACGAGGAAATCAATTCAGGTCAACATTTCTGCCTCGACCCTAGCTCTGCATCACAACGCCGAGGTGTTTGACGAACCGTTTGCGTACAAACCTGGTCGATGGAAACAAACAGACCCAGCCCATCGCTCACTGATGGACAAGCACTACATTCCGTTTGGGTACGGCGCCCGCTTCTGCTTGGGGTCCACGTTTGCTCTGGTGCAAATCAAGACATTAGTTGCCTTTGTTATTCTCCGTCTGCATCTTCGCCAGGACCCAGCGTCTCAAACTAGCCAATACAGTATGGATCAGCTCGACACGCAGAATGCGCTGCCAAGGGGTCTCAGGTGCGACGTGGCTATTCGAGAGATTTGAACTTGACTGCTTATAGACGAAGTAAAAAGATGTCAACTATCAACTTGAGCGCTGGAAAGATAGATAAGATGCGGTTCGATTGGGGGCCATAGATAAAAGTAGAAGCACTGCAATCATATGGTCAACATCTTTTGGCATTCTCCGAAAGGAAACATCGGTCCGGGACATGAGAAGCAAAACCATTAAGCAGACTTGAAAGATAATAGATAGAGAAAGAAGAAAAAGAAACTCATCTAAGAAAGCTGAACAGAGCGAAACCGGTATATATGATGCCGTGATGCCATCAGCCACCTTCCAGAATCGTATAGATACCAGCCATTGATATGATTCTCCATCTCTCAACTTCACAGCAGCTTCTTGTTCTACTGTTTAGATAAGGTTGATTCACTTTTTGAATTGATTCATTGGAGTCCGGAGTTACTCTTTTCTTGCATAGATGCAAGGCTGCATTGATGTTTGTCTATGTGTGTCTATGTGTATTGAGGCTCTGGATGGGAAAGTAGAATACTAAGGAGATACATCGTTTCAATGTGGATTCGATAGTCTGTAGCCCTTCGTATTGTTGGTATAGAGAGATTGTCACTCCTTTGTTGACCTCTGAATTTCCACGTCAAGTAACACTCATGCAATTTGTTATTCTTCAGAACTTTCGAATAACTGTAGACTAACGGTAGCTCAAGGATTAAGGGAACCTGCCTCCGCGAGAGATCTCGTGGCCGCTCTTCTTCGACCGAAATCCTCATGAGGCTCAGGTCGGTTGTCCAGTATGTCTTCAATCTCGTCCATGACGTCTTGCGTCAACTTCGGGACGAGCGCAACGGCCTCACAATTTTGGTGAATTTGATCAACTGCCGTACGTTTCATTCAGTCAGCAGTGCCTCTTGGTCGATTATCTGATCTCTTCATGGTAGTTTGGAATTGATAGCATACCACGAGATGCAGCCGTGATGACGGAGCTCACACTTTCATTCTTGATACACCATGCCAAGGCCAACGTGGCCATCTTCACAGATAATCGTTCAGCCACCAGGGTCAGTAATTTAAGCTTCCTAATCTGTGACTGACCCTCAGCTGACTCGAGATGCTCAATCTCCTCCTTCAGCTGTTCTGGATGAAGCGCCAAGCGCGAGCCGTGAGGAATGCCGTCATTATACTTGCCCGTTAAGACTCCGCAGGCTAAAGGTGAGAAGATAGTGGCACCGTAGTTAAACTCTTCCTGTAATGATCTGTATTCGACCTCGAGGCGCTCGCGGTGAAACACTGAGAGAAAATGGATGAGCCGACTGAAAGGGCTATGGAAAAGATGGCTGCTCACTGTTGTACTCTGGTTGCTCGACAACTGGGGCGATCAAGTTGCATCGCTCAGCAATGGCGGTTGCACTCCTGATCTGCTCTGCCGACCACTCGCTGGTGCCCCAGTAATACGCCAGGTTGAAGTTTCGAATGCATTGTGTGAAGCCCTCGACGATCTCCCTCATGGGGGTACCAGAGTCAAAGCGATGGGCGTAGACCACATCCACGTAGGGCGTTTGCAACCTACTTAGACTGTTCTTGAGTCCCTCGACGATATGCTTGCGGCTTAAGCCCCAACTGTTTGGTTCCTCGCTGCCCGTGCCAAAATAGATTTTAGTGGACAGCACATACTCATCCCGTGGCCAGGCCAGTTCTTGAAGAGCGGCGCCCAGCTCGGACTCAGCCTTCCCGCCTGCGTATTCCTCCGCTGTGTCAAAGAAATTGACGCCGTTGCTGCGCGCCGCTCGAAGGCAGTCCTTGACCGTGGCGCCGTTCACAGTCTCGCCAATGGTGAGCCATGTTCCTAGGCCAATGACTGAGACTTTAAGCCCCGATGCCCCCAAGTAGCGAAAGATCTGTCACATTGATACGTTAGACGGTTTACGCAACCCATCTTCGCTGGTATGTATGAACCTGCCATGTTTTTGGGATCAAATGCATCAGTTGCTGACATTTTGTCCGGAAATCACAGCATGAAAAGAAATAAGACAGTTTAAACACTTAAGAAAGTTGACCGCAGTAGAGCAGAGAGAGACAAGGTGAGACGGGAAGAAAAGTTTGTAAGTGATACTGACGGACGTCATGAAAAGAATACGTACCTCCACTAGTACTAGTACTTGCACAGCTGGAGGGGTCTAGATATATAAGGGTGCCGGTAAATCGGCAGTGGGGTGTGCAATTAGCAAAAGCGCGTTAAAAGATCGCAAGTAGGTACTTTCCAGTAACGCTACAAACACCTACTTGTACACTAAAGTTTGATAGTTTAGAAGGATGAGGGGATTATAGCTCAACTAGGTGAAATAGTAGCTATAGCTTTATTTATAACTTAACAAGTATACACTCAAGTCGCGAGATAGTAACTAACATTCGTGTCGAGTATAGTAGTAACTCGTGTACATAATATTATAGTATACGGTACATAGCATACTATGTGGGAAGAATATAGCTAGATAACAAAAATAAATACGAAAGACATAAATACTATAGAAAGTGTTATATTTATAGTGATCTTTTTTATAATAAAATAGAGTAAATAGTATCAAATAAGAAGTCTGTGCATGCATCCTGTAAAAGTACATTGCGTTGTACCATGAAAGGAAGCACTCTAGCTATCAAGAGTGTAGTATGATGACATTACATAAGCCACCAAGTGCTCCTTAGCGCAAAATTCAGGCTGGGAGAAGATGATTCTGGCAGTTTTTTTTACCCAGACTTTTTTCTCCGTCCAAGTGCGCATGGCTGCTTGGAGTCCCGCAAACATTGACCGTTTGAACAGACTTGGCGACCGTTATTTTTTTCACTCTCTTCATAAGATTCTCCCACAATATCACGCCTCATCACGAACCTGCGTTCATAGACACAATGTCTCCTGAAAAATGTCTTCTGCCGGCTGTAATATCGCGGTAGAGGACCGCTTTGGTCCGGCCGTCGCAAGCTCTTGCTTGGGTGGGTTCGACTTTACTCTGCTTTTTGAGGAGTCCATCCTTACTATTTTGCCCTTGGCTTTGGCTGGTGAGTCTCTTTTGACCTATATCCTGGTTACCTTACGAACTTACACATATAACATCCAGTTCTCATTGCGGCAATCCGGCTATGCACCCTACGAGGGGCCCAAGCCAAGATCAAGCATTCTTACCACGAGCCTTGTAAACTGGTGTGTTTTCTTGTGCCCACCCTCTCTCTCGGGGTAAACCACATTTCTCGACACGGAATCAGGACTGACCTGAGAGATCTGCATCGTGTAGTTGGCCTATCTATCATACATGGCGTTGCAGATTGTGCTCTTGGCCCTTTGGGCCAAGAAAGATCGTGCAAAGACGCGGACAACCCTGGCTACCATCTCCATGTCCCTCGCTGCCTTTGTCCCGTTTACCTGGCTTTCTTATTGGGAGAATAGGCGGTCGCTGCGCCCGTCGACTCATTTGACAGTGTATTTGGGTCTGTCGCTATTGCTCGATCTTGCACGCGTTCGAACCCTCTTTTACATCAACAACGTTGGTCATACCATAGCCTCTGTCTTCCTCGCTAGTTACTTGGTCAAGACGGTCCTCCTGGGGCTGGAACTGCTCGAGAAGCGCCATTTGATCATGGACGGCTGGAAAGAAGAGGATGGGCCCGAAAATACGGCCAGCGCGTATCGTCGTGCCCTTTTCCTCTGGCTTAATGGTCTCTTTATTAAGGGCTACCGCACTTTGTTATCAGTCGAGACGCTACCGAAAATTGATTCGGAGATTCTTTCTGCTTCCGATCCCACTGCCCTCGAGGCTGAGTGGGCACGAGGTAAGACAAGTTGCCCGATTCAACGCCTCAAGCTCTTTGTTTGATTAGCTTGCTAATATGGAGGGCACCGAACGCCCACAGCGAACTCGTCAAGTAAATATGCCCTTCTATGGATATTCGCAACCCACTACAAATGGACTGTTCTCGCAGCAATTCTCCCTCGCCTTGCCTATACAGGATTTACTTTTGCACAGCCGTTTCTCATCCATAGGGTCCTTTCGTTTACCTCATCAGCGGCGCCCAGATCTGCAAACGTCGCGTACGGGCTCATCGGCGCCTACGCCATCGTATATATTGGCTCCGCTCTATCTTTGACGCTGTACGAGCACAAGGTGTACCGGACTTTGACCAAGTTCCGCGGAAGCTTGATCGCTTTGGTTTACGGCAAAACCTTGAGGCTCAGCTCATCGTCTAGCTCCTGGAATGCCGAAGCCATCACCCTTATGAGTGCTGACATTGACAGGCTTGGTATTTGTGCGCAGGATGTGCACGAGATCTACGCCGGCACCATAGAGGTGGGATTGTGTCTCTGGCTGCTTTATGTTTACTTGGGTGTCGCAGCAGCAGCTGCTGCAGGTTTCAGCGCGTGTACGTTGTTGATCTCTCTGTCTCCCCCATAGTAGTTATTCTTATCAAAAACTCGGATGTACGTACTTACCTAATTCATCCTCTAGTATGTCTTGCTTTGAGCGTACCTGTTGCGACTGCTGCAGGTAAAGCTCAAGTTCCCTGGTTGGATGCGATCGAGACTCGTCTGACTGAGACTGCACACACTCTTGTTAACTTCAAACTCATCAGAATGATGGGGCTCACTGAGGGTGTGTCGTCGGTTTTGAGAGCCTTGAGGATGTCAGAGATTGCGGCCGCTCGGCGGTATCGAATCCTTAATGTGTGTCTCAGCGTTCTTTGTAAGAGCTACTATCCCAAATGATATCAATCCTGAATTGTTCTCTCGTCAACTAAACAGAGGGATCTTTTGGAAAGTTTCTCCCAACCACTAACACGGGCTCACAGACTATTTATCATACGCATTCTCTCCGGTTTGGGGGTTCGGTGTATATATTCTGTTGGCTCGAGGACAAAGCTCTGGCACCTTGCTTCAAAGCACCGCATTTGCTGCGCAAGCTATTTTTACACTGCTAAACAAGCCTACTGTAAAGGTTATCGATGCGATTGAGCATCTGCAAGTAGTCATCGAGTGCTTTGGACGTATGCAAGAATACCTCACCCGCGAAGAGCAAGACGCATACAGGACTTTAGCTTCTGCAGAAGAGCAACAACTCAAAGAAGATAGAGGTGACGATGACACTTCTTCCGAAAAAGCTACCCACCTCAAACAGTCAGTCCAATCTGGACCAAGAGACATTCCATTCAATGCGGCGGCCGTCATGTGCCATGTGTCTCTTCGCTACTCCCCAGAGCAAAAGCCAGTCCTGCAAGACCTCAACTTGCGAATCCCTAATGCTCATACTACCGTTGTTCTTGGTCCCGTTGGTAGTGGCAAGACGACACTGCTGAGACTTCTGCTAGGGGCGACTCCAAAACCTGAGAAGAGTACTAAGAAAGATGCAGCTTATTACTATGAAACTAATTTCACGGAAGCTGCGTACTGTCCACAACAGCCGTGGATGTCAAAGGCAACTATACGAGAGAACATTATTGGCATGTCCTTGTGGGATGAATCATGGTACAAGCAGGTGCTACAAGCCTGCGATCTATTGACGGATATCAATGATCTTCCCAACGGTGAACAGACTCAAATTGGAGTACGTGGTAGCTCTCTGAGTGGTGGGCAAAGGCTCCGAGTGGTAAGCCTATCCTTCCCCCAACTTGTTCTTTCTTTCTGACTGCATACAACTTATGCTGATTGGATATATGCATGCTTGAGTAGTCACTGGCGCGGGCATTGTATTCCAGGAGGTCAGTCATGATTCTTGATGACGTGCTCACTGGACTTGATCCATTAACGGAGCAAAACGTCTCAGCCGCTGTCTTTGGGCCTTCAGGTCTCGTCAAGCGCTACCAGCCAACTGTCATAATGGCATCCAGCTCAACCAAACACATTGGCTTTGCAGATCACGTCATTGTGCTCGAAAAGGATGGCAAAGTGGCCCAAGCCGCGCCGGCCGAGGAGTATCATCCGACTTCTCTCAGTAGCACCGCCGACTTTGACGGAGGCAAGAAACAATATTCGGCACCAACAATGCCGAAGCAAGAGACTGTTCCCGAGCTGACCTTGTCAGAGATGGGAATTCCTGAAGAGGAGCAAGATGCTGCCGCAATGGGTAGCCGACAGAAAGGTGACTACCATGCGTACGTATACTACAGTCAAGTGGCCGGGTGGAAAAACATCTCGATATGGCTCTTCTTCAGTTGCGTATTCATGTTCGGGCTCAACTTCCCCAGTAAGCATCAATCCTGAAATCTCAGAAGATAGGCTATACTGACACATGATCTCCTTCTCTCAGCGGTGTGGCTCCAGTGGTGGGCTGATTCCAACGCTCATGATCCAAATAACCGTGTTGGGTATTGGCTCGGGGTGTATGCTGGCCTTGCCTTTCTGGCTCTTGTAACCAATGTTATTGCTGATGGGTATGTTAAAGAAGATCCTAAGCGACGTCGTCTGCCGTTTCTGCAATAAATATTCTAAAAACTGGTCAGATGGGTGCAATTGGTCGTCGTACCCAAGACATCAGCTGGATTCCACGAGCTTCTTCTCAAGGCTACAACACGGTACGAGATGCACAATGTCTTCTTTAGTATACGCAAACATGTTCATCCATCTTTGCAAGAAAAAAAGGATGCATGACTGACTAAAGTGACCTTTAGAGCACGCACTGTGTTCTTCACGTCCACACATGGCGGTGCTATACTCAACCGGTGTGTCTTCCCCTTTTCATCTCCCTTCACATCACAGTGTCAAGAAATAGAAAGAATCTGACAGAGTCGGGTGGTAATACATACGTACAGATTCAGCCAAGATCTCGAACTGATTGATAGTGAACTTCCCGGGGCAATTGACAAGACTCTCTTCTCCGCCCTGCAGACCATTTTCACTACTGCTCTCGTTTTCGCTGGATCCGGTTATCTATCGTGTGCTCTTCCCGCTTGCGTCTTGATTATTTACGGCATTCAGCATTTTTATCTCCGCACCTCCCGTCAACTAAGGCATGTCGACATTGAAGCCAAGGAGCCTCTTTTCTCTCACTTCCTTGACACGGTGTCATCAGTCGACAGTATCCGTGCCTACGGCTGGGAAATTGAATACAAGCGAAAGAATAGAGACGCTCTAAACGCATCTCAGCCGCCTTATTACCTGATGTGGACAATTCAAAGATGGCTTACCTTGGTGCTCAATCTTTTTGTCGCCGCCCTCGCCATCCTTTTGGTAGCCCTCGCTACAAACATCGAGAATGGCTCTACGGCGTTCCTCGGTACGGCTCTCTCCAATATCGTCAACTTTGGCACCACTCTGCAGCTGCTTGTCGCGGACTGGACACAATTAGAGACGGCCATATGCGCCATCAGTCGTGTCAAGACCTTTGTGAAAGGAACCGAGCCCGAGGAAGAAGATGCAATTCACCTACAAAAGTTGGCGCTTCCGCCAAAGTGGCCTGCGAAAGGCGAAGTCGTTTTTGAGGGCGTACAGGCTTCTTACGCATCCCACCCGAACAGACCGGTGTTGCAAGACATAAATTTAACGATTCGGCCAGGTGAGAGAGTGGCGGTGTGTGGTCGAACAGGAAGTGGCAAATCGACATTGATGAGCACGCTGCTGCGAATGGTCGATCTCGACTCTGGCAAAATCTTGATTGATGGCATAGACATAGCGACCATGTCGCGTGAGACCGTGAGGCGCTGCTTAACAGCAATGCCGCAAGAGACATTCTTCATCACGGGGACTATACGACAGAACTTGGATCCACTCCGTCGTCTTTCTTGTTCTGATGACCAGCTACTTTTGCAGATACTTGAAGATCTTGGGTTGAAGGAAGCCGTCAGTGAGGCTGGCGGGCTAGATGCAGAACTCAATGCAGATGATGTGCTTTCATCTGGCCAGCAGCAGCTTTTCTGTCTCGCGCGGGCCATTGTCAGAGGCGGCCAAATCTTACTTCTTGACGAAGCCACAAGCAGGTGCGTGCAAAGGGATGAGAAATACTAGTAGAACCTTGTTCTCGGTAAAGAAATATCGACAAAACTGACACAACGGCGTCATCTAGTGTTGATCAAGCTACAAGCGAGCTTATGCAATTGGCGCTTCGCAAGACGGCTGGCGGAGAGAAGAAGACTGTCATTGCAATTGCTCATCACCTTGAGACAATTCTCGATTTTGATCGAGTCATTGTTTTGAATAAGGGTAGAATCCTTGAATCTGGGAATCCTAGGGAGTTGCTGAAGACAGCTGGCTCTGTGTTCAAGTCTCTTTCAGATGGCATGATGAGTGGTAGTGATGGTTCTACGGAGGAGGAGAAGTGTGATCCTTCCTCCCTGTCTGCTTCCATACACAAAGATGCTTAGACACAGTGGCGGCCAAGTAAACCACATTCGTTGGGTAGCTCAAGGGCCGCTACTGTGATTTAATGTTCATGTACCGAGTACAAGCATAAGGTGCTCAGGGCAGGTCAAGTTACACAGGTTGCCGTCGGATGAGGTGCTTCACGCCATCAGCTCAGTGTTGTGGCAGGGTAGTTCACCTCTTTGCACGAGATGCTGAGTGGCGAGATGCTCTAGTCGGAGTTGAATTGATGACCACACCATCCCAAGCCTGTTCATGATGATTACATGTGAGACGCCTTTTGTTAGGGTTAGGAAGCCGGACGGACCCGCAGCCGCGCTTCGGAGTGGATTGAACCGGATAAGTCGGGTTCCGTTGATGGATCGATCTCAACTTCTCAACGGTCAAATCCAGTCCCACGAAGTTAAGTTACGCGTATGTACCCACTAAGTACCTTAGGCTGGGTACCTATCTGGTACCTAGGTTCTTGGCAGTACACTTAGCGAAGCCCCCGCCCCCCCATTCTCCCCGGCGGTTTCTCGAGTGAGAAATTGCCCGCCCGCCCCCACGCGACATGGACATCCTCCCTCTTCCGACGCACACCCTAAACGTAACTACACCCCCTCTTAACATGGGATTGGGATTGACTTCGCCGCGAGGATGGCCTGCTGTCAGACACAAGTTGCCGAGTTGCGTCATCTTCTTCTAAAGCCTGGCTTTAAGTCTGCTGTAGGATAGACAGAGGTCATCATATTCCATGCAGAAATAGCCCATCCCGTATTTTCACAGGCAACTAGAATTGATGACACATATTTAGTTTCCAATCGAACGTCTCGACCCATATGGAAGAGAGTTTCGCTTCGAAGAAATTACCCTTCTCTTCAAAAGTTGTGACTCGCTTCTGTTGAATCTTTCAACTAACCACTGTGTATGTAGTTGAAAATGGCCTCGCTATTTGCAGTGTTGCTCGTAGCGGGAGCCGGAGTTGCTATCCTTCTCAAGTATTGTCAGCTACAGACCATCCTCTTCCGAAAAGCCACAAGATGCCCCGTTACGGGAAAGAACACGAAACACCCTTCGTGGGAAAAGTCAGCTCCCAATGCTCGCGCCGAGGAAGAAGCCAAGAAGAAGGCCGAGACAAACTCGTATAAGAGGCTATATTATCAAGTTCAAAATTTGGAAAAGTTCCCCGAAGTCCTGCCTTTTGCGCGGCAAACACTTGTTTCGCTTCTCCGGCAATCAGTTCTGAACGCAAAGCTCCAGATTCACAGTCAATTCAACATTCTCAAGCTGGAAGACGACCACAGCCCCGAGAGGCTAGCCGCTTTCATGGCTGGCAAGAGGCATAAGACACATGTCGACTGGGCCAAATACCAGCAGCGACGCCAAGCTGGTGGCGGGCCGGAGATGTTTGCTGATCGGGAAGCTGCTCGTCAATGGGTCAAACAGAATGCCCCGTTGCAGCTTGTTGACGGGGCGTGGGTGGCTCGAGTTCATAATGTTACCACGCCTTATGCCCTAAGAGGTATAACCAAGAACGCATGGCAGACATACTGCGAGGAACTTGGAGATGGTGATCTGGCTAAGAATCATTGCCATATATACAGAGAGCTGTGTCGTTCTATTGGATACGAGTATCCTCATCAAAATGATGTCGATTTCATCCACCCTAGGCACGGGCTGGACAATGACCGCGTATGGAGAGCCAGTGCTGGACACCTGCTCATCTCTCTGTTTCCCAATGACTTCCTCCCCGAGATCCTAGGCTTCAACCTTCACTACGAGTCTTTGGCGCCTGGCACGCTGAAAGCGGCGCGGGAGCTTCCCGAGTTTGGCATTTCAGGATATTACTTTGCTGTTCACATCTCCATCGACAACGCTGAATCAGGCCATTCAGCCATGGCCGAGGCGACCATCAACACGTACATGGAGCACGTGCGAAAGACCGGTATCATGGACGTCAAGGAGGCGTGGAGACGTGTGCAAGCAGGATTCCTGTTATCAGAGTATCTGGACGGCGACGATGATCTTGGCAAATGCAGAGATGCTGTCGCAGGCATGATCCACGCCAAGGCCGGTGTAGCCGGTGAAGTCCACTGTACTAGTCGAGCTCGCATCGGAGGACGCGAGCTGACTGACTGGTTTTCCCGCGACACGCTCTCAAGTGTCAGCAGCAGCAGCTGGAAAGACGACTTCATCACCGCCCTGACACGCTCCAAGCCATGGGTGTACCCTGGGGATAGTGAACGAGGTCTTCTGCTCAAGGAGCTTTCTTGGAAAGGCCGCATGTTCGGCGCCTTTACACAGAACGAAGTTCAGTGCCTCCGTACATGGATCGACCTTCTCGATGACGATCCAACCAGAGTGGGAGAAAAATACTGGAAGCTCGTCGGGCGAGCCGACAATGGCAATAGCCTCCGGCGGAATGCAATGCCAGAAACAGCATCACTCATGAGCGCTGGTGTTGATGCTGCTACTATGCACCCGGCGTTCCCACCACAGATGGCGATACCAGTTGCTGGGCTATCCAGCAGCAGCAGCAGCGAGTTCGTCCCATTCTCACCACTGCACATGGCAAAGAGCCGCAAGGTCAACTTGGATGCACTACTGCCTCTGTGGTTCATGCACCCTTGCATCCTGGAACAGATCGTCATGTCTCCCTACCGCACCACCATGCCGCTTGGATCGAGCGTTCTGCGGCTTCTCCGAGCCGAGTCAGGTTATATGCCAGAGAGCGCAGGCGTTGCGGGTATGGATGAGCAACGTCGGGACCCTGAATCTCCCATCCCGTCACTGACGGAGCTTGGCCTTGACATTTGCCGATCAAACCATGTAGCCGAGCCCACATGCCTCAAGGACGTCCTGCAGAGCTGCGGCACTGCGGGTGGCTCATCTGCCGCTGCCGCGGCGTCGGTGGATTTTGCCTACGTGGTGCTGAGCTGGGCAGCCCGGCCCATCGAGAACGGGACGTTTCTTCTCGGGCTGTCCCGTGCTTTTTTGGACCTCGAGAAGTTTGTGTCCACCGCTGCTAACCAAGGTCTGCTGCTCAGCAGGCAAGGATGTGAAGGGCTGGCAAATATGATTGAGAGAAAGCAAGATAGCTTCGACAAGTTTCCGTCACTGCTCAAGTCGGAGCTTGGGGGGATGGAAATGTTTAACGCGGGCTATGAGCTCGGCCGGCACAAAATTGAGAGATTGTTGGTCCAAGAGATCTCTCTTGATGACAGAGATTGATGTTGTCAAACTGCACATGAGTAGATCATGGCAGAGAAAGCTAGTAGTCCGCTTTAAATAGTGGAATAAACTCACCCTTTCAGCACATATGATTCATCCCTGACACAGTTCTGAAAGCAAACATTTCGTGGAGCCCATGGAGCCATGGGGTCCCCTTGTTGTGCATTTGGCTAGACTTGGAAGTAAAATAAGTACATGGAGACATGATCAGGTCTTATTAATTGGATTCATATCTCGGCCTCGGGTTATTGTGAGTCAAGTCAAGTCAAGCCACCTTTGCAATGCAAAATACACCTCCGAGCACGCAGATGTTTAAGAAAGTAGTTGAATCTACACCAAAAATCCTAACATGTTGCGCACAAGGATTTGTTCATTTGCGCTATGCGCAGCCAAGCGACGGCGACATTAACGACCTTTCACGGGGCCTCTCATCTTCTGCCCACGATGTCGAGGAGACTGATCTGAACAGATACCTTGATAGGCCCAGATCCTATGTCGAAGTCGTGCAATCTTTCTTGTTTCTATACGTCTTTGCTCGTCTCCGCTGTTTATTCATCGCCATGGCTCCAAGCTTTCTTATCAACTACTACTATAATACCAAGCCAAAAGAGCTACGAAAAACCTTGTTTCTCGACGGACTACGGGGATATGCTTCGTTTATTGTCGTCATCTTCCATCTCGAAGTCATTGAACCACATGATCAGTGGATCCGAGAGCATTGGGGGACTAACGAAAAAGACGACTTGGGATCCAATATTTTGCAGCTTCCCTTTATACGAGTTCTCTTCTCCGGTTTGCCCATGGTTACTTGCTTCTTCTTGATCTCTGGTTTCGTCTTGTCCTATAGAAACGTGCAGCTAATTCGGTCTGGAGAGTACGAGAAACTCTCAGAATCGGTAACATCGTTAATCTTCCGCCGTGGATTCCGCCTCTTCCTGCCTAGCATCGCTGGCATTCTGCTGCAAAGGGTTCTTCTTCCGTGGATGTACTGGAATCCGCCTTCGACGCAGACCATGATGAACGACGTGTATAACGAAACGAGCATGCTTCTCAACCATTGGTCCTTCGATGATCACAACATGAAGCTTGGGCATCTTTGGACTATACCAGTCGAGTTTACCTGCTTCGTGGTGCTCTTCGTCGTGATTGTAGGCGTTGCGCGGCTTGGGACGTGGGTGCGATTGTCTGTCGTCGGAGCTCTAATAATGCACTCAAATGCAAGCGGCCATTGGGCTGTTGCTTTGTTCATGATCGGTCTCTTCCTTGCTGAGTGTGAAGAAATTATCGAAGAACAGAAGGGCATTCAAGAAGCAGGTGCGTGGATAGGAAAAAGGGAACGGTGGATCTCACGACTCCAGTCGTTATTCTGGATCACGGTGTTCTTAGCTGGTCTTTACCTGGCTGGATATCCGGAACGCTTCGTCGACAAGTCGCATGACTATAGCTGGATTTATTTATATACCCCTCAAGTGTATGTGGACATGGGAGAACCGTTGCCCGTTATGTTCTGGGTTAGCGCCGCCTCTACTCTGGTAGTTGTAGCCCTTCTTCGGCTATCCGCTCTACAAAAAGCCTTCACGACACCGGTGGCTCAGTATCTGGGCGACATATCGTACTCGATCTAGCTTGTGCATTCTGCTATTCAAGCCTCTCTCGGCACAATTATAAAGTCTAGAGTGTCTTATTTGCTTGGGGAAGATGATAGCGAGTGGAAAAGGGCAGCCATTCTGATCATGGATATCGCAATTACAATGGCCATTACCATCTGGGTTGACGATATTGTTTGGCGTCTCGTGGACAAGCCAACTGTACGATTTACAAGGTATTTTTATAAATTATGTCGAAAGCGAAAGAAGATCAATGCGCTGTAAACCAGATGGAGTATGTAGATATGAGAAAATGACATGGTTGTACTGCCTCTTTTTGTTATCGCACGTTATAAAAATTATACCTTTGCAGTTTTACCTCCATCGAGGTGCATATTGTTGAGAAATAGGCTTCAAGATACTCGACTAGCTAGCTTATATCAAGCACCTAAAAACTATAATACAATACATTATGGTAATGGTCTGTCTACTGTAGCTGCCCTCCAGGCGTCTTCATATATTTTCTCTACAGCTTCCAGTTCCTCTTCATAAGTACTATGAGTCCCCCCTGGTGATACATGTAAAAAAAGCCATGGTAAAGGCCCAACCGTTGCCAATCGCGTGAATCAATGTGTCTGCTACGATGGCGGCGACGCAGCCGACAGTGAGTGTTGCGGAGGAGATTGGTGATGGCTACGCCGGTAATGGTCGACCCAGACGAAAGCTCAATCATGACGGTCATAGCGCCGAAGATGTGAAGCCAGCCAAAGAAGAAATTGGCAAGGAGCTTGATCTTCGTCGACAGAGATCTGTGGGACAAGGATCAAATGCTTATTACCGGCACAATCCAAAAAACGTGCTCGGCTGCTGTCCAGCCCCACCGTAACAGGGCTGCGATCTTGCGGGAAGAGAATCGGCTTGCCGCTGGTGGCGTCGACCCGGCCAGCCCTCTGCACGCCCCGCTTCATGCAGTGGTCCGTCCATCGGCCCCCTATATCAGTCCAACCATTAACATAGTGGGCCACTCATAGGGCGGCCGCGAGAAGACGCCCTAGTTGCTTGCCAGCGTGATGCTCGTGTAGTAGACGACGATGAGAATGGGCACGTTTCGAAGCAGCTTGACCGACAAAAGGGGGCTGACCTGCACCCGGGCCGGCACACATGTAGCCCGATGCTCATCCGCAGCGGACATGGAGTCAGCGGCCTTGAGCTTGTAGTTACTTGGTCGTCGTCTCAGGCAGCAGCACCACCATGGCGGCCAGATAACAAAGCCGTGGATGACATGGGCCCCAGCGAGAAGATGCCCATGGCCTTGCCTCGCTCCCGTCCGCCGGCAACGGTTCGGGCACGGACCGACATGGTGTCTGTACTTGAAGAAATGCAGAAGTAAAGAAGCAGCCAGTTCTGCAAAAGAGTCAATATAACAATAACTGGATGGGGCTGCGGTAAGTGGCGTCGAGTCTAACAGTACATACGTAGCACCAAGTAGTGACTATAATTATAATGCAAAATGATCCAGACTGTTTGCACCACAGTCTTCCTTGAACTAAGGAGTCATTTGTACACCTGTGACTAGACATGTAAAGTACACGCGCAGATACTCCGTACCCCAACCTCAAGGCAGACAACCAATATTGGACGCTCCGCTAAAATGGCGCTCCTTTATCACCATTCTAGCAGTCTCATGGGCGCAGGGCCTTGCTTGTTCGTTTAGTGTTAGCTTAAATCAACAGACATCCGGCTATGTTCCAGACGGAACAGGCGAGCTCTCCGCACACATAGCCCTTCCGCCCTCGACATATTGACCTTGCCCTTCCCTCTTTTCACTTCTCCACATGTGCTCATCTTATCGCTCCTCATCTAATGGTCACGAATGTATAGATTGACTTGCCATCATATCCACAGCAGGTGCCTCCTAAGTATTAGCTCAAACGCTGTCGCAAGATCACCTAGCTCTGAAACAATGAGATCGTAGGTCATATACAGGATTTATCGTGCTGACTTGTATAGACTTGCCGATGGTGATGGCGACTGGCGATCTATACTAGAGGAATTAGCTTGGTTCACCGGTCACATTATAGTACTTTAATGGAATCTGGACATATGTCCTCCAATTGTAGCGGTGGCCTCTGCCCATGAGGTCTTGCCGTCACATGGATGCTTTTTATTTAAACAGTGAGTTTAACCGTCCGTCTTGATCTTTTTGAGTTCTACGATCATCAGGCATGAAACAAGTACCACCTGCAAAATATGGCGTTGCCGAACAGTTCTCTAGTGGCGCGGCCAGAGCAGCCAGCGCCGCAAGTCCAGTCAAGGGTAAAGGGGGTCCTGACAACGAGACGATGAATTTTGATTGAGAGACGTCACTCAAGCACTCCATGCCGAGGACGATTCAAAACAGTGGCGCAGTGAAGAATATTGACCGTTGTGATAAAAGATCCAAAAAACTCTTGATGGGACTGGCGAATTTCCTTGGCTCCGCTATCGCTGAGTCAAAAATCCGAGATTCAAAACCCTCAGTAATCTATTAAATTGCCCCTGTGACTAGGGGTCAGAGGAGAACCTATATTGACCTCAGTTCACGACTTATACTGCGCTTCTGTGAGGCGGATTTACCAACATTGTTAGTCACGCTGGAAACAACCGCTACTGTTTCGATGTTTTACTTATCACTGAGAGCACCAAACTTCTGTTTTACCCAGCCCTTAGCCTTTCTGGCGTTGCCCGTCTCAATACCCTTGCTTTAGTCGTCAAACAGGGTCGGTAAAAAAATAGGCCAATGGGTTGTATTGTGACTTCACTTGACCACCCGCATCAGACGCGCTGAATATCTTGGGGTATCCTTACCTGACCTGCCAAACATTCGACGGAGACTCATCCATCAGTATCTAGAGAAAATTTCTCCCACTAAGTAAATAACATTAATGAGAAATTATTACATTTTTAAATACAGTTAGTCTAACTGATCCCAAATATGCATTTTAGAACCCCCACATGTTTGTGAATTCCCCGTAGATTCATGCTGAAGTGGGTCGATATCTTTGACATCTGGGGAAAATGACCGTGAGATGCAAAGAGGCTATTACACTGTGTTGCATACGGAGTATAATACCATAGGAAATCTGTGGTAATGTAGAATGACAAGAATTCGACCTAGAAACTCACCGACTACTTAAAAGCTCTCTACACTCTTCACCAACTCTTGAAATCAGTTCATAATACAACTATCAAGAAAATGGTAGCCACAGCGCCAGTGAATGGCTTGACCTACAAGGTCGCTAAGTCAACCAAGTCTAACCTTGGACCCCCTTCAGAGCATACGCCCCATAGCGCAGTCGACTATAACGAAGCGACGGGGACGGAAAGTTATGCTGCGGCGCTGTATCCTCATTATTTGCCAGTCTGGGAGACACCGCAGGCGAGGTAATCTATCGTCATCAAAGACAATAATAGCACACAGCTATTATCCTACTCCTTTAGAATTACTAAATGAAAAATAAATAGATATTCCCCCCTAGAAGCAATTGATTTCAAGGATCATGCTTTTGATGCCGACAAAGGATTGCCTGATCTACTTGGGCCAGAAAGCAGGATCCGAAACCTCACGCCGGTTCTAGGGGCCGAAGTATTTGGCGTTCAACTAAGCCAACTAACCCCCCGGGCAAAAGACCAGTTAGCTCTTCTTACAAATGACAAGAAAGTTCTGGGTATCTTTTCATGTTTTTCCTTTACATATCCGCTATTAGAGCTAACTCTCTCTTCAGTGTTTCGTGAGCAGGATTTTGCATCTCTCCCTATCAAAGAAGCAGTCGACTACTGTCGTTATTTTGGTCGGCTTTTTCTGCATTCGCATTCCGGCGCACCTAAAGGTCATCCAGAGATTCATATAGTGCATTCTCGAGCGGGCAACACGATTGCTCCAGAGTTCTTTGAATTTCACACTCACTCGATGACATGGCATAGCGACAATTCGTTCGACATACAGCCTCCAGGAATCACTTTCTTGTATGCCCTAGAGGTTCCAGCAGAAGGTGGAGACACCGTGTTCGCCGACACAGAGAAGGCGTATGAGCGTCTAAGTTCCAGTTTTCAAAAAACCCTTGAGGGTCTAGAGGCCATACATACATCCCGGGATCAATCAGCACGAGCTGTTGCAGGTGGTGGCTATGTTCGCAGGGAACCCATCGACACTACACATCCTATTGTTCGCACCAATCCTCTCACTGGTAAAAAGTCACTCTTTGTTAATCCAAGTTACACGAGACAAGTGGTAGGATTCAAGAAAGAGGAGAGTGATTATCTTTTAAAATTCCTATACAATCATATCACCCTGAGCCAGGACTTGCAGTGTAGGGTGAGGTGGGAGAATGGTACGGTGGTTGTCTTCGACGTAAGTCTCCGTCATGCTGCGAGTTATTCATAGAAGCTAAGATTTCTAGCAGAACCGTAATACTTGCCACTCTGGCATTCTAGATTGGATGGATGGCAGGAGACGCCATATTGCCCGGTAAGGATTCTCTTTCGCAAGGCACTTGTGAACATTGCTAAAATATCGCTCGTGAATTATTCAGCATTATATGTGGTGCAGAGCGCCCAGAGTAGGGCATGACCATCTGCGACGCTAGCATCTGTTGTCATGAATATCAAATAATGAACCCAACATATATAAAGCAAACAATGAAGATAATTAAAGATATTTGTTGCTATAGGATTCAATAAAGCAATCGTCAAAAGACAAGTAACCTGTAATGCACGCAAGTAGACTTTTACTTGACGTCTGTCACGTTACTGGCAAAGAAATGCAAACTTGACAACTACTACCTATTAGGGGCTTTCACAGGGCACGCAAAATCAACTCAGCAGTGCTCACTAATCATCCATCCTAGACTTGGGTGTCGCCGTTGTCTGGCATGGCATCATCAGTGAAATTTTCACGGCCTTCTTTGCGGCTTTCACACCAGTCATTCCAGTCACAGGAGCATTAACTAAAACTCGCTCATAAGTTTTATTTGAGCAAATCTTCCTTGTATTGCAAAAGAACGGCTGCCACCTTGCGGCCTTTTGGAATTGCCCGCCTACAGGCATCACGGAGTAAGTAAGGCTGCCAGATGCAGATGCACCGGGCGAATACTCCCCCAAATGCTTCGCACCCTTCTTTTACTCCGATGGGAGTAAGAATTCATTCTAGAGGCTCTTGATAAACGAAATTTGGGCGCAGGCGTGGACAGATGTTTGACCGCGGAATCGTTTGCCACAGCCTCAACAGATCAAGGCTAATAGAATAGTTAATCGCCATCGGCATACACAGCCCTTTCATAGATACGGCTAATTGAACGCATCTTTGGCATCAAATATGAGCGCCTTTTTTGAGCACAACACTGGCGGTACTAAAATTAGGGCAGCAATTTCCACTGAGGTGGAATAGACAAACAAGGAGATATTCCTCCGCTTGAAGCAACACACATGTGTATCTACTTCAGCGCGCTCGCCAGATTGCCTACGTACCTGTAGATGAGGCGAAAGAAATGCTATAAGGATTATTAGTCGAGATATAGCCTTCTTAAAACTTTTGATTAGGGCTTCTTGGACAATCTCGATTGCAGTTCGTGCAGAGTATGAGATGGAAAAATGCCCGGCTTTCCAAGGGCATAACAACTGTTTTATCTTGAGCTTTCACACTGATCAAGACCCAAAAACCCTACCCTGGTACGAATTGATAGTCTATGTGAACTTCTATCGTATTTCGACGTCTTTATCTTCCTGTCATTCCTGTGTAGGCACATTCACTACAATACTTCGGACAGATATCAGCTAGCGAGGCATGGGCAGTATTAACAGCCAATGCTATTACAAGGGCACTTCTTCGTCCAGCCAATGCGCGTAAACACGAACGTTCCTCACAATGGCCCTTCCCAGCTAAACTGTAGTCTCATCAAAGAATCGCATTAGCCGATTGATACAATATCAACCACGCGATAGTATAATCAAGTAGATCCATAGTCATTATGGCAAATACATCATTCCAACTCCCCAGCAAATAGACTGCAATCGTCGCTGATATAATTCACTGTGGCGACGCATTCACCACACGCCTATATGATCTGTCTCCCAGCCACTAATAAGATATCCCAACATTGAAAGAACGGCTGTCGTGTGTCTAAACAGGTTTTTGGTTTGCGGTGGTATTAGGTTCGGGATAGACAAGCACGAATACCCTGCGCATGAACAAAAAAGTCGTGTCTCTGGAGGTTAATAGGAAGAGAAATAGGTAAAAGAGTCTAATACAAGTGTAGAACATGGTATCTTAGGGTTAAGATACTTCCATCTTGTCTCAAACGGCTTTTTTGATCGTGACTTTTAATTACGCTGATACATTTCCACGATGATTTTACCGAGGATCCTGTAAAAGGGGTGGACTTTACTACCGTCGGTGTTTTCAAAGTTACCCGTACCGCTGCTGACGTATGAAAAAGTTTCCCATGCTTGTTTTCGTCACTGCAGAAAGGAACATTGTTATAGGGATTTTTCGAAGGTGCCAATGGGTCAATGCCATAGTGCATAATGGCGCGGATATTGTAAATACTATAGTGAAGAGAACAAGGGAGTTGGGGAATCGCGTAAATCCGAAAGTTGCTGCCAGTTTCAGATGGATTGGCGTGAACTATCACGTTGTAGCTCTGGACTATTGATCACTCCAGTGGTGTGCTTGTCTTAGAAGATGAGTGTTTTCGCCTTTAATACCTTTGAATTGGGCATCAATCAAGAATTTAAAGGAATGGGAAGAAGAAAACGCCCCATCCGTGTTGGGGGCAATAGATGATGCTGCCAAGGATGTGGTGATGAACCCCAGAGGTTCCGCAGAGCGGCCAGGGTTTGACGACGCCTCCAGCCTGCCTTTGCCATGGGATACAAATCCTCATACCGATGGCCTCTGGCGGGTTTGCCCTTTGCAAGGATGAATGAGGGGGGCTGGGAGCGGGGCTGATCTCGGCGACGGCAAACCGAGACAGTCAAGCCCAAGTATTGATATAAATTTATGCTACTCCGTACTACGTACTGCAGTACCTTGCCTTTAGTTCATCAATACAAGACACTTCTGTCTCTTCACATCCTCTCAATGATTTATGACCCGACCTGTATCACTTCCCTCTGTGGACTATGCCAGTTCGACATTAACCCAGACAAAAAAATCGCAATCTGTATGCTTTTTTCGTTGTTTTTTCACATCTCATCAGTATTATCTGCGTGCTAATCTTTGTCAAGACCAACTTGAGAAATGGGTACGACTGGTTCCAAACGCGTCAGACCAGTGGATGTTGTGCGATGGACAATACTGCAACCACCCAAAAGGACTTGGAATCGGGTGCCATTTGCAATGCCTCTCAATGTCTGCCCTACGAACCCCGCAAGGCTTAATTGAGGCGACTCGACATACGTTTCAAAGTCGTCAGGAAGAAGAGAGTCGCCGTCGAAGTTGGCTTAAAGACAGCCTAGCCTCGCAGCTTTCGAAAAGTTTCACGGCTTCCAAAAATAATTGTACCCGGGAGCTTCCGATCGAGGTGTGCCTGATGGTAGCCAGAGATTTACTGTCGCTTTATGCGACCGGGATATCTCGCGGTTTATGGTCGCCACCCCAGAATTGCAAAATTACCGTCGATAAACCAGTATGGTGTGGAGTTGTTTCGTTCGAGGGAAAACTGTACATTTCCTCATTGTCGAATTTCCGGAGCGAACATCATACAACCTTCTTATTCTGCCCACCAAAAACAATTGACCGTGTATTTATACAGGAGAACCACATTGGCATTATCTCTGTGTATCTGTCCGACTCGGATGTGCTTCCTGATCTTCCTCCTGGGAATGTTCCCGGCATCTGGTGGCGGTGCTTATTTGTTACCCAAGAACGAATAGTTCACGGCGAATCTGATGTAAGTAATACCCATAGTCATCTTGAAAGGCCTCTGACAGCCTTTACAGGGCATCAAGCTTCGCAGCTTGCGAGTTGGTGATGACAGCTCTATGGCATGGAGCGTGCCACCACCGAACAAAGCACGATTTGAATACTTTGAGAACATGGTTTTCGACCCAAGAGAATGGCACGACAAAGATCCCAAACCCACCCCTAACCAAATGGTCGCTGTTTCTTGCAATGACCCAGAAGCTGTTGGCTACTCCCTGCTATGGAGCGGCCGGATCATGATGATTCATGCTCATAAAAAAGGCGAAGATATGTCTTTCTACATCACACAGCCCCATACCTGCTGGTTACATATGCCAGTAGATCAGGGCGAGCTTATCACCGAGATTTACAAAGGCTGCGGTCAATTAGATCATGATAGCGCCCTAGGAGTTAGTCAACCCCCCAGCTGAACTTAAGTTGTCGGCGGAGCTGACAAATTTCCAGATAAAAACCAGTAAGGGTCGTTGTTTCCTGGCAGGTGTATGCAATAGGCGCGCAAGGCGCTGGACCCTCATAGATCGCCCGGGTCAGGAGGCCAGGCATATATTCTACGAAGCTTCACCTACAGGCATCAACGCACTAGCTTTTGAGAATGACTATCACAGCACACCTAACCAAGAGTTCCACTCGCCCTTGCCACCAGCTACTTCCATACGCATGAGTCAACAAGACTACTTCTATTCGTCTTCTCAGCTACGGGGCTTACAATATATAACTCCTTGTAGAACGGAGGATAGAAGCAGCATCACTGGTTTGCTGTTGTCTTTTGCAGATGGGCACCGGGAGAGTGTGGGCCAGGTTCGTCTGGATTTACTCACCGAACATCTGGATGTTAGTGAGAACCAGACGGCGATTTTAGGGTTTCGGAAAAAGGAAGGGAAGCACCCATGTCCCTATGTGGCGGAAATCGCATCCCCGGACTTCGAATTAGGGAACAATTTCGTTTCTGTTATGCAAATCTTTTGCAGAGGCAAGTTGGAATGGTTTTGGACTTGGTTTAAGTGCTACGTAATGTACGAAGGGCAGGAAAGCCCACGACCTATATAGGTATCGCGATTGTCTATTATCATCTTTACGAACTAGATTTCGCAACGATATGGTTTTGCGTGGAAAGATGAATGTTCCCATGTCCCAGTCTTATAGGCCTCAACACCGACCGTATCCTCTACTAGATAGCACGGTTGCGAAGCAAACTACGATATACACGATATGTACAGAAATACATAAATATTTACCTAGAGGCTTATTACTGCTTACTTAAGCGTGTTATTATAGCACTATTTAGATACTAGCCTCTGCTTTGGCCACTGCTATAGCCACCTTGCTGAAGGCTCCTGTGATCACCTGTGCGCCTACCTTCTGCACTCTATCTAGCTATGCCAGTCCCTGCGCACGCATTCAAACACTCGACGCGTAGTCTACGACAGGTGCGACGGTCGACATGAAGAGTTGTCTAACCGTTCGAGGTGAAAGCATCTTCAATCTCCTGAGGCACCGGGCAGTCATGAGTTCCTTGTACTACAGGTTCGCATCTATAACTACCCCTAGGGCGCTTACGCTACTTTTCGCTTTCAAATATTGTTCTCAAATCTGGTATGGGTCGTTACTGGACCGTGACGCAGTCGTCGTGAAGTGAATCACCGCAGTTTTGTTTGCTTCAGATGTTGCCATTTCACAGTTTCTTAAGAGTTAGGTGACACTGCAGATACGTGACTAAAGGATATGTTCACCGGCGAGTCTGTGACATCATGGCTGAATTGGAACAAAGCGAGCAGGAGAGATAGCCACCAAGCCCCCAGTAATGGAAAAAAGAATGGTAACTATATCTACCTACCTAGCTAGTTGATAGGAATTGTTACCCAGCACCTGGACTTTATTGGTCTTGGTACACGTTCCACCGGAGATGTGTTGGCGCGTGATGCCAGCTACAGTTGCTATCATGTTGGTCCTTTGAAGTGATATGAAGTATCATGCAGGTTTATATCACAAATAACGCACCAGGCTCAAGCGTCACAAAGGTCACGGTTACTAGTCTAGCTGCCGTGCATTCATATGTTCGTACGATTATTTGGACGTGCTGTGTCAGCTTACATATATCTCAGTGCGCGTTATCTAATATCCGAGCGTTGTGGCTATGACTCATAAGCAAGGTCAACCTTGTAACAGCAGGAAGTTGGCATGAAAAATCTTGTTCGTTGTACCAAGCTAAACCGGAAGGCGTAATGCAGAGCCCACATCCCGTAGGAAGTACTGTAAGCTCCCTGAACCAATAACACCTGTAAAAGCGTCCAGTTTTGCATGGTTTCCTACACTTGACCCTGGATGGTGACAAAAGCCGATCTTTGACATGGACGTTAAGCCCACAAGTAAAATAACACCAAGAGTTGAACCCTACTCATTGCTAAGTTTTGTGTATGACGGGTTGGGATACTAGTCTGTCTCGTGAACATACCAACTAACTTGTTATCGAATATGACCGCAACTGTGGGGTGACAAATGTTAGGCAGACACCTACATCGAGGTCCTGACTTTACTTTTAGGCTAACATGCGTTGCGGTGAACCCCTTACAGACTGATTGGCCGAATTTATTGCACATCGATGTCCAACCACTTCTTGGCGTTGGTTGGCTCAATCTCGTTGTTAATTAATATAACAACTAACACGTCGTTTCTGTGGCCCGTGATCCACATTGTATTGGACTGTCCGTTGGTGAATATTGACTTGGCGGTGGTACAGGATGTTAAGAACATGCACACTATTGCTATCAGGCTTTCCAAACAGCCACCCTTTGAAGAAACAGCCGACACGTACCAACGACTTTAGCAGGAGCTGCATTGCAGCCACATCACCATGCAACTTCTGGGGGATGTTTGTCGCCAGTCGGTGCATGAGGATGTCTATCAAGCCGCCGATTTCACGTAGACAGCAGTTAGCTATCGTGTATATATGCAACCTGATTTTTACGTATAAGTAAAAGGCAGAATGTGCCCAGAATTAGTACTGTCGCAGGAATTCTTTACGCTGCATCGCTTCCACACAGCTCATTAGTATATTTGCACAAACGTTTCACGATTTTCAATACAAAGGCAGTCATGGTTTGTGACTCCCTGACTAGAAACCTGACTTTTCTTCACTAAAATGGTGTACAGGCTATTGATACCACCCAAAAAGCGCTTGTGAACGCATCCAAGAGTCTGTATGCCAAATGCCCGACTGTCGGTTGCAAGGGAGAGCAGGTAAAGAGGGGTGAGACTTGTGTTTGTAATTGGACGCGCCCCAAAAACGATGACTAAAGAAAGGCGAATAAGACCCCATATATATTAGGATATCAGGGAATAACATTCAACATGCTTACTATTTTGCCTCTTTTTAAAAGCATACCGCAACAAGTCTTTTAGGCGGGTTGGCAAACACTTCGGCCGACGTTTAGCCGGATCATGTTAAATGTCCATCGTTGAATTACACTATTGTTCCAACTTCCCTCCTATAACGCACCTTGAGTTCCATTCTACAGGCCCTTTCTCTATAATTCTTCGTCGTCCATCAATATGAGTGCAAACATATGCAGTGATACTGCCTCTGTGCTCAATTGGCCAACTACAGACATGAGCATGGAGGTTTCACTGGGTACTGTTGACTGGGAGGCTCTTCTACGATATGCCACACACACCAGGCAGAAGCACGAGCAGAGCGCGGCTCAAATCACTTGCCAACCCTCTGCTGAATATAACAAGGGTGGGAGAAACTTAGTTCGACGTCTCAACTTCCAAGACGGCGTCTGCTGGCTCGCAAGAATCCAATTAGATAAGCCAACCCCTGAGTCAGTCAAGCGCCTAGAGCAAGAAGTCCATACAATGTCGGTGGTTCGAGAGCGATCGAAGATTCTTGTACCTCATGTGTATGCTTATGAGGCCAACTGTGATAATGTTATTGGTATTCCATTTATGCTTATGGAATTTTTGCCCGGGAATACAATCATGGATTCATTTGGCGGCTACGAAGTTCACAGGGGTAAGATGCCCGAGACGTTTACACCAAAGTTCCATGCGACATTGGCAGACATCCAGGTATGTTGTAATTCACCGTTATTTCTACAGAGTCTAACCCCCGGATATTAGGCTCAGATGTCAGCCATACGTTTTGCCAAAATTGGAGGCATTGTGAAGGCTGCCGACGGGACATATTGCGTAGGACCGCTCCCTGGGATCGGCGGCCCATTCGACTCACCAGCGCAATTTTTGGAAGCCTGGGCAGATAAACTCAAGTTTCCTTACTCCGAAAAGACTATCCGTGAACGTACGCCCTCCCAGCATGTCGATAAGATACTAAAGTCGATCAAGTATTTTCCGTCGCAACTAAAGGAGCTAGCAAAAAATTACACCTTCCAACCAGGCCCGTTTCCCCTCTTTCATACTGATCTACTCTGCAGTAATATCATTTTGGCCTCTCATTATTATGTCATTGACTGGGAAGATTCATGTGTCCTACCGTGGGAAATGATAGAGTTCGCAAAGGATTTATGTCGGGTGCCACCTGCCTTGGATGGCCCACTCTACGAAGAGAATGAGACAGATCGCAAGCGATCGGTAGAGCGCAAAAACTATATAAAGCTAGTAAGGGCAGCAGAGACATCTCGAGGGCTTGACAATCAGTTGTCCTTAACGCTTGAAGACTCTATTACCCAGGATTTGACAAATGCCATGTGGCTGTATGGGATCGATGGGAGGATTGGGTTTTACGATAATATTATCGGCTCTATGAAAGCCGCATAACCCTGCGGAAAAAAAGGCGCCATTTCCAGTGTCTATTTTCTAAGTACTATGAAAGGGTTCAACATGTCGCCAGACACGCGCTCAATGCTCTCGTAGAGGCCGAAGTGAGCCAAAGCCAATTTGGCGGCTGAAGCTGCCATTTCTGGTGTACGTTTCGCTGATACATATGTACCCTTAGATCGAATCAAAGAATGTGACAGATTTTGAGCGGCGTACTGCCGAAAGATCGATCTCTACAACGATTCGATAAGGGTCTGACAAGTGACCTTTCCTTGGTGCTGCATAGTGCACCTGATCAAATATACACAATATTGAGTATTTGAATGCAGCTTGATTGTGCTATGAAGTGATTCGGAGAGAGCCCCTTGGTTTTGTACCCAACATTGGCTAGACCCGCTTGTTATCCCGTCGTGCGATAACCCACAATTTTTGTGCCAGACTCACACCTAGACCAACGAGTATTTAACGTTACTCCGTACTTGGTGCCGTCGCCAACCAGAACCCCACCTTCAAGCCAAATCCACAAAGTCTGTTCGGTCCCCAGCGACCATCATGGCTTGCTAAAGCAACTTGGTTTCCTTCATCAGCTGCAACACCAACAGCATCATCAGGCTAAGGCAATATACAGACAGCATGGCCGCTCCTCATCACCGGCATCAAAACTCCCTCGAGGGCTTCGTGAACCTATCGTCAAGCCCTCCTCTCTCAGATAATGTGCGACTCCAAGCCGACCACCGCTTCCAGGAGATCATGGAACGCTTCCGAGACAAAGACCCCGACCGAAGCTCCAGATACGACCGGCCTAAGCTCGTTGACCTCGTCTACCGATATGCTATATCCCAAAAGTCTAAAGATAACATCTTGCGGGCTGTTTTTCGCGCTCTAGAGCTGCCGATGGAGGGAGACGCGGTCGATTTCTCAACCGAGACAGCGCTGCTATTGCGCCTGATTGGATTTGCAGACCACTTGGTCAACAACTTCTTCATGCCATGTACGCTGAAAAGGGGCCACAGCCGTGTATGCGCCTTACATGCTTGGTACTAACCGATGCCGTCATATAGTACGGGCGTCAACAGCTAAGACGCCTCAGCCTACACCACATTACCGGTCCGCGACGCTGCGATCGAGCAGCAAAGACTTCGTCGGGACACCCGAGCGACTATCTAGTCTTCGTGGCGACTGCCTAGTTCGAGATAAGCATCGATGTGTCATATCACGAGCCTACGACAAGACACATGCAGAAAACCAGTCAGCGGCGGATGTTATACTTGACGATGATCTGCGTCCAATTGAAGACGGCAAATTTGCTTATTTGGAAGTTGCCCACATCATGCCACACTCTCTTGTAAAGGTCGGGTCGGATTCAGAAGAGCTAGTGAGTGAGAGTTGCCCCTTCCCATCGCTCGAACATCTCTATCGTCCCTATACTGTCTCATGAGACTTTGGTTTTCTTGCTGCTGTTAATATCGTTGGCGTTGCTAAAGCTGTTGAGGTTGACGCTGTTATTCCTGTTACTGCTAACGTTATTGTACATGCATGAACTTTCTCTTCTCGCTTTTTATTTCCCTGCTCTATACTAATTGGCTTTTTTTCAATTAGAATGAAGCAAGGAAAACCGCTCTAGAAATTCTCAATATGTTCGATAATGATATTGCATATCGTATCCACGGCACGGATATTGACAGGCCGTTAAATGCTTTGACACTAACCCTTAACTTACATCGAGCCTTCGGCAATTTTGAAGTTTACTTTACATCTTTTCGCGGACGCGAGCATACGTATGAGATTGGCACATTCCAACGCACAGGGTTCACAGAAGTAGCCCTTCCAGTTGTAAGAACATTATACCTCACGGAAGATCGAAATATCGAACCTCCATCCCCCCAGCTCTTGGCTGTACACCGTGCTATTGCTCACATTCTGCATCTATCAGGCGCTGCGCGTTATATAGATCGCATTATTCGCAGTATAAATGATCAAGAGGCTAGAAGTGATGGCTCAACAGATATAGGAAGTCTTGTACGCCTTCGCGCACTAGCATGGATCGATAGAGGTGTACATGTATAAACGGTTTTTAGGGTTAGTTAGGGTGGGTAAGGGTTTTATTTTGCTTCTCTAGGCTATTATGCCCGAGTAGCTTTTCCAAGAGAATATAAAGATAACTATAAAAGCATAATAGTAAGAAAAATAATAATAGTCTAAAATACAGAAGTAAGTATAGCCTTAACACTATAAAAGGCTAGCTTAATACTATAGTCTGTAATAGAAGAATAAGACAAATTAAACCCTTTTAAAGAAACTCTTATTATAGTTTATAGCTTCTAAATATACTACCTATAATACCTATCGAGCCTAGTTATCAAGGATAAAAAGGCTTAATAAAGGAGGCATAGTAGGATATCTAAGATATAGAAGAAGGAAGAAGGCAGTAATAACTGTATGTGTATTATTAAGCTTGTTCTTCTAATCTAGGCAGGAATTTTACTACTATTTATAGTAGGTTAAATTCCCCTTTTCTAAGTCTCTACTTTTATTTAATATAAATTAAACTCTTGTCTTTATACGCTAGAATAACTAGTTTTTATACCTTTTATATAACTTATACTAGTTATACTAGAATATTCTAGTTATACTAGTTATAAGTTGTTAGACGTTAAGTTAGGCTTATTGAAAGCTAAGTTAGTAAGGGCTCTATTAGTTGCCTCTAAGGTTAGTTAGTTAGTGCGTTACCTTCTAGTATCTCTAGTTAACCTAGATAACCTAGATTTCGTTTAACATCTAGTATCTCTAGTTAACCTAGATAACCTAGATTTCGTTTGACATACCCCCTTAGCTATAGGGAGCTAATTATAAGCTAGTTATAGCTATAATTTAATGGAATCTTAGTTAGTTATCGTAAATTGAGTCTTTATAAGGCTTTCAATATTAACTAGGCCTAATAGAGACTTAAATTTCTAAAATTTCTATTCTATTAGAGGCTTTATAAGGCTGTCTACTAGTATTTTCAAGGTTTCAATATATTTAATATTAAATTCGTTGTTTTAATAGGCCTATCTAATCTAGGTATTATATATATCCACGTGTTTAAGAGCTATTTTAACTTATAGAAGGTCTAGGGTAGCTAGCTTAGGGTTAGGGTTAGGGTTAGGGTTAGGGTTAGGGTTAGGGTTAGGGTTAGGGTTAGGGTTAGGGTTAGGGTTAGGGTTAGGGTTAGGGTTAGGGTTAGGGTTAGGGTTAGGGTTAGGGTTAGGGTTAGGGTTAGGGAGGGTTAGGGTTAGGGTTAGGGTTAGGGTTAGGGTTAGGGTTAGGA